>CM048745.1:250667577-251938827 GCA_026315105.1 Locusta migratoria | reverse complement strand
ATCGACCAAATGTTTTCGGTAGTCGAGATATCCGGAAAACAGTCATGTGAAGGCGGCAATGCAATTCGATGGGCGGCGAAGAAGTCTTCAATATCTCGTGCCACAAGTGGTCCCAAATTACCCTCTCGTGTTTTGGCCGTCAACAAGCTCCGAATATATGGTTGGACAAGGAGCTCCAACATTTCAGAAATGTAACGCTAGCTCCTACGTGTAGCGACAATGCGTACTATGGCGGTGCAGAGTTGGCATCCAACACCACCACAAACCAAGTACCGGGTGCAGGACCATGGCGATGAATAACGCTACACTTCAAGGCCTCTCATCGCGATGTCTGCAGACACTAATCCTACCGTTTTTGTCGGTGCAGGAAGAATCGGGAATCTTAACAAGCAACCGCGACTCTGCATTATACAACCACGACTGGAGACACCATGGTGAGAGACGCTTGCCTGATGCATTGCCTGCAGGTGACCTTGTTGTCCTGCCATAATCTCCGAGCATGCAATAGAATAATGCCAGACTATATGTAGAACGGAGTGTTCAAGACTACTACTTCACCCATCGGATTGCATGGCCTCCCTGTTCTCTCGATCTCTCGCATGTCGAAAACGTCGATGAGTGCGGAACGGCTGGCCTGGAATACACCACTCGCCGCTGCACGAGATCAACAATGGCACTTGTGGAACCAGCATATACCCCAACAACACATCCTGAACCTCTTTGATTCAATACTAAGGGCTTTAGCGACGGTTAAAGCTATCAATGACGTCAACATTCAAAACCGGGAGGACGGGCCTTAAGACATGCGCAAACAGCTCAGCGCTTGTCCACGAGAGGCAAAAGGTCCTACGTTTGAATACGACTGTGGCACTCACTTTTAATTTGTCAGGAAGTTTCTTTTCAGCGCACACACCACTCCGGGGATAAATTTCATTCTGAAAACATCCCCTAAAGCCATCTCTTTTCTTCAAGAAGCGCTTGTCCTGCAAAATTCTCTGGAGAACTTGTGCGAAGTTTGGAAGGTATGAGACGAGATACTGACAGAACTAAAGATGTGAGGGCGGGCGACAAGGCGTGCACATGTAGCTCAGATCATACAGCACATGCGGCGAAAGGGAAGGTTCTTGGTTCGAATCCCGGTCTGGTACACAGTTTTAAACTGCCAGGAAATTTCGTATCAACGCACACTTCGCTGCAGAGTGAGTATGTCATTCTTTGTTCAATACTAATGTCATATCTGCGCCATCACTTCACATCGGGCTGTTTTTCCTATCATAGGATCTTTGTGTAACGTATTACCTTCCAATTTGGCTGTGATATTTGCGATCCTTTTGGGTGTTGCATTTTGAATGACCAGCAGGATAATTCTGATCACTATGAGGGTTATGCGATAATGGCTTCCTTCCTACCCATTACCCTGAGAATGCGGCCATTTACGTTCAGTTCATAGAATAAATTGAACAAAAAGAAAGAACTACCTTAACAGAAACATTTCATCGTATATAACATCATAGACATGATAACCGAGTTCGGATGAGGAGCATTAAAGCACAGGTGTGTATGGTTGCAGCGATATATTATCACGAAATTTTACTAACTTACTCCTTCGAATGCCTACGTATTGTGTTGGAATGAGCACTGCAGTAACACACCAGAAAATAGTGCTCGCATGGCAAGATTTAGCTATTCATTGCCACCACGTGATATTACACAGTGGGCTATTGGAAATGGTTATTTCCAACCTCTGCGAAACGCTTAAAGCGTAAACTGCGAGGAAAAACATAAATATAGAAATCCTTTCCAGCGACTGGCTGAAACTGTTGTAGTGAGACACGCACTACTCGATGACACATTGCCAGGGATACAGCTTACTGTCGTTTCTACTGATGCCGTGCTGCGGAGCCACGGTGTGGAAGGCAACAGTAGGCCAGAAGCGGCGGCGTCATGTCCGCCGGCTGCAGGCAGTCTACGGATCACGAATATTTCAGAGCTGCTCTGGGTCGCAGGTCATAGCGTGAAACGTGTCCATAAAAAAAAATTGTAAGAAAATGTCTAATATTGTGCCTGCTGTTTTGTGTCGAGTAACTTGTTTGCAAGAAAATGTATAATATTGCTTCTACTGTGTGTATCGATGTGTGTACTTAACTCTGTGAAGTTTCATCTTTGGCAAAGATCATGTATTGCATAGCATTGTAACTCGCGCAGAGAGAGAGTGGGACTTGTGGTTTAGCTCGCTTAGAGAGCGGTTGAGTTGTGTGTATGGCTCCGATGTAGAGCAGAGGCTGCTGTGCCAGCAAGTTGATTTGATTGTATTTGGAATATATATTGTATTTTTATTACTATCACCGCTGGAATGAAGGTAATTGCATTCGATGTCATTAGGAAAAAGTTGTATTATGTAGGTAATGTAATGGTGATTATTAATAATAAGTAACAAAGTTGATCTTTCTGTCCTGTTTCATTTACGTAGTTAGAAGATTAACCTACTTCCTTCATTTGATAATTAGTTATTAGTGGATTTAAAGTGCAGCATTGATTTTGGTAATCTTATTAAACAGATTTCGTTATTTGTGCTATAGTAAATGATTGTTATGCAATACTGCAGTCAATTGATTAGGATACTGAATTTTGATAATCAGGTACTGATCTGCATAAAATTCCCGCAGTAAAACATTAAGAAAGTGGTTTCTGTTTTTTTTATTATCTTTCTCGCAGTCAAATATTTTGAGTATAGTCAGTGTCTGTTTCATATGGTGACTTGCCACAGTTGTTTTGTAAAAAGATCCGTTGCGCACATAATCAGTTTAATGCACTGTTTCTTATTTAATAGTATATACATCAATATCAGGGCCATAATTAAACCAAATTGCTGTGTTAATGAACAATTTGTTGTCTCATTTAACAATAGGTTCAACATCCACAACACACATACAGCTTTTAAGCGTACTGGCTGCCGGTTTCAAAACGCTGCACGTACGCACGATATCTGCGCGAAGGCACACAAGAGCTCACACGCTCGGTAGCTCTGGTCCCGTGGCCAACTAGCCACGCCGTTGTGCACTTTGGCGATACACGTGCGTTTTCATACCTCATCCCGCTCGTGCTGCAAGGGGTCTTACGCAAGTCACGTTCAAACAAGATGTTCGCTATTTTCTCAATTGTAGTAAATATCCAGTGACTCAGTCTGCGTCGCTTTAGTAGCACTGCACTCACGAAGTGTCTCTTAATATGTTCAAATGTTTGTAAACCTATTGGACCAAACTGCTATGGTCATCAATCTCTAGAGTTACAAACTACCTAAACTTTCTTACACTAGGGACAATAAAACACTCATGCCCGAAGGAAGACTCTAACCTCCGACCGGAGCAGCCATCCAGTCCGTAGCATGATGCCTTAGACCAGGGTGCGAAATTCACGGCCGCCAGCACGCCATTGGTGACCGAAAATTGACATCTGGCGATCTGGGCTTGCACACAAATTTCATTTTTTGAAAACACTAGAGCTGGGTTCAGAATTGTGTAAGCCCGAAGAGGTAAGGTAATAAAACTGATGAATAATGGAGGCCTACATTTCTAGGAAGTTGTATCAGTGTTTTTAATTTGTTAACATCCTTTCTCACAAGAAAAGTACTTGGGCTCGAACAAACACATATACACCAAAATCGTATGAGAGATAATGTAAAGATCCCTTATTGCACCAGTGATATTCCCGCATCTGCAAAACTCTACATCGTCCGTTAGAGGCCTCTGCGTGTGCCATGCCGCATTGCACTTTGACCTGTCGGTTCGCCAATAGGGACGGTGCAGTGTGCCTCCGAAGTTGCGTTTTGTGACGTTATTTGTGTGGTGAAGCGTCAGACAGGGCGGCGATTGGTAATCAATCCTGGTATTGCGATTGGTTGAAATTGGTTACGTAGAACCCTTCTTCGGGAAGATGGTATTAGTGTGGAATATGACTCATTCGCACGCTTTCTCGTATCTGTTTTTGGTACAGAAATAGGAGCATAAGTTAGATACTGTTGTAACACCAAAAAACAATGATGATAATAGGGATGATAATGAGAACAACTCATTGCAAGCAGTAGCGCTACCGTAAGTGCGGGAAGAGCCGATGGAAGCAGTGGCAGTGAATACCAACGGGCTTCTGAGAAGAAGGTTAAAGTCGTAACTATCATCACGGCTTTTGATGACAATTCGCTATAGAACATGTTCGATGATTATTACATAGGTTATAGTTAAGATATTTGCATAACGTATGGCGTCTACAATTACATCTACAGTGCCATCTAGAGCATCATTGCAGAGTTTTGCATAAAAACGACACCCACCAGCACATTGAGGTGTACGTAGAGATCCTGTAATCAAAAGTTCATACAGATATATTTGTTCGAGCCCATGTACTTGTCAGTAGTAGTAATGAAATGATAGTATGGCTTTTCGTGGCCGGGATATACCCATAGGGGTTCGGCCGCCTACTGAAGTCTTCCTATTGACGCCACTTCGGCGACTTTCGTGTCGATGATGATGAAATGGGTGATGAGGACAAACACACAACAACCAGTCCCCTGCCGGAAATCGAACCCGGGCTCCTTGCATCGGCGGCCAGCGCCGCTGCCACTGAGCTACGGGGACGGACCTCACTACTAGTGCAAATAACACACATTAAAAGCCAGTTTTGTTTTTTGACATCACGGCTATCTTACCTTCTCTGTACGCATTAGGTTTGTTTAGGCAGCTGTCAGAGGGTTCACGCGTGCAGAGCTGAAAATGCGGAAAGTTGCGCCTTCTCCCGCTTCTGTCTACTTGATGGTTGGCTGTTTCTTGTATAAGCAATGACAGCAAGCAACCAGGCTAGCAAACTCTACTCGTATTTTTTTTTCTCGCGTTTCTAAGCTGAGAGTTGCAAATGCGCAGAGTTTTCTGAGTTGGAGCGGGGTTAGACTCACATAATTCCTGTTTTTATTTGTGGCGAGTGCTTGAAAGTCTTGAAAGCTGTTGTAGCTCCCGGGTTCGACTATTTCGTAGTTAATTGTAAAGTATTTTATTTAATCCTATAAAACACGTTCACACATCGTCAGTTGATTCATCCGCGAGAATTCAACCAGAAATGGCGCGAAAAACGTATTAGCAGAGCAAGTACCAAATACTAAATAGTAAAAGCAGCATACAGGACTTGGCCGAAGACAGATACACTGGAGGATTTGCAGGTAATATTTGTGACTGGACCTCCTCTGTCTTTGACCCATAGGTGCTACTGGTAAGCAGAACTTCTCCGCTTAAAGACGACGCTACACATAAATGTAGTTCTAGACCGATAGACTGTGGTAATGCTACGTATTTTTCTATTTAACAGTTTGCTACGGTACTATCAGTAAATATGTTCTTGGAGCAGCGACAGGGGGAGGAACGGGAATTATTTCATATTCAGATACAGGGGTTGTACGACGATCACAATTGTTGGACTGGATGGTGGCTTCAGAGCTGAAATCTTGCACCCTGCCTTAGAACTCGCAGCTACTTCCGCGCGACTCTTAGCAGAAAGCAGGTAACACATTTCTCCCCGTGCCATTTGACACATTAATTTCTTTGATCCACTATGGTTCGTCATACAAAAGTCTACATCATTGCCAGAAACCTCGCTGTTTTTAGCCACAATGCTGTGCACTATTCCCCTCCCCGCCACTTCTAATGTATGGTGTACAACCTTGCTTAATATGCACATATTAGTATATTACGTATTTACTCACTTAGAGTACCTAATCAAATGTTTGTAGAGCTTATGGGACTTAACTACTGGGTCATCAGTCCCTAAACTTACAATCTACTTATGAACTACATTATACTAAAGACGGAACAAATATCCATGCCCGAGGGGGGATTCGAATCCCCGACGGCGAACTGCCGCGCACCGCAACACGGCGCTCCAGTACGCACGGCTACAAATCCACCAGATTTTGCACAGATGTATCTCTTAGAAACAGGAAAATACATCCTCAGACACTAGCTACAGTGTTGCTTTTCCCAGTTCCCAAACAGTATCGGTTACTCGTTATCTGCGGGAAAGACACACAAGTGTTTACAGAGTCAGTTTGTGCCGTAAGGCAGATCAGCAGAGGTGGAATACAAACCGAACTGACCCAAAACTGAACTTCAAAAGTTCATAGGTTACAGGAACATATCTCCACTTTGCAGATATCAGTGTACGCGTTTTATATGCCAGCTGGCTGCGTTTATGTAATGATTCGCTGAACGAAGTTTCCTCATTGGATAAGGGGTTGTTACGCAAACATCCTGTAGCTTACTTTCCGCAACCTTGTTTGAATGTTCGGGGACAAACTATGGGCTAAGTGAATTAGCATTATTTCAACATTTCGACTGTTACAGTGCACTGAATTAAATTCAACGGCGAAGTTGAAAATGTGTGCACGGATCGGGACTAACCGGAATATCCAAAAGTCAACACAGTTTCAGCCGACCAGTTGCATTAATTGGTTTACATGTATAAACCTTTCCCTAGGTTTCGGCAAACCGGGATATGCCGCTTTGGGCCTGCAGCGGCCTTAGCCGACACCTCCGACCGGGGGTGTCGCCTTAGCCATTAAGTCACCCGAACACGCTTCTCGTCCTGCCCAACTTTTCAACTTCTCGCATTATTACATCTGCTTGCAGTTTAACCTGTACTCAAATGTTCAAATGTTTGTAAATCTCTCGGACCAAACTGCGTGGTCATCAGTCCGTAGCCTAAAACTACTTAAACCTAGGTAACTAACTTACGGACAAACACACACACCCATGGCTCAGGGAGGACTCGAACCTCCACGGCGCAGGCAGATGTAACAGCTGAGATACAATACCAGGCAAGACGAGTTTTTGAAGACGACTGTTAGACAGAATCCGCCGCGGACGTCAACATAACACTTCCAGCGACCGGCACACACCACCGCGACCAGCCGGCTGCGCCGTCGCGTAAATACTCTAACCTGTACTCCGAGAGGGATAGAACGCAAGTGAACCTTGGCACCAGCGTTTCCACTTTCTAGGGAATTTGCGATGTTAAGAGGGAAAAAAATGGGAAACACTCCAGGAAGGGAAAATTTTCCCTCTGAAGCATGCTAAAGGCGTACCATAACACAAATTCTAATTCAATTATTTACATATATATCAAAAAGTGTTGCATCGCCACAATTGTATGCGTTCGTGGCCGTTACTGAAGAATGGAAGAGAGATTACATAAGCAACATTTCATCTCTCTTTATTGATAATGAAAACAGAAACCGACAAGTTGTACGACAGTAATCGAGAAATTCTGAATTTGTCTTCCAAACTGCAGCGTACACCAGTACTCCTAACACCCGGTATCTCCTCCTCTGGCACTGATGCGTGCCTGTATTCGCCGTGATGTTCTGTCCAGTAAAACATTACGGGACTGTTAGTCTAGAGTGTCCCACTCCTTGACGGCATGGATTTCTCAGATTGACTGGTGGGTCATTGAAAAAGCCCGCTTTGGATAATAGGTCCCAGGCATGTTCGATAATGGTAATGTCCGGAGAACATGCAGGCCATTCTGATCTTGTTACTTAGTTATCCTAAAGGAACTCATTCACAAGATGAGCGAGACAATTTTCGTCCATTAAGACGAGTCCATCAACGAAATGCTGCCGATAAGGTCGCACTATACGTCGGAGGAAGTCACCCGTACGCCGTGTAGCAGTTTGAATGCCTTGTGCGACCACCAGTGGCGTACGGTGTCCCCACATAATGCCACGTAAAACATGAGTGGACCAACACCTTTCTGTACACTCTTGACAGTGTGTCCAAGATGTTCCGGCTAACTAGGCTGCCTCCAAAAACGTCTCCGCTGATTGTTGGATTGGAGGCAGATACAGCTTTCGTCTGTGAATAACACTTGATGCCAATTCTGACGAGTCCATTGAGCAAGCTGTTGGGTCCATACGTACCGCGCTGCAAGGTGTCTAGGCATCAAAACTGGACCTCGACATGGACGTCGGGAGTGAACTTGCATGACATGCAGCCCATTACGTACAGTTTGCGCTGAAACACGTGCTGTGGCTACACGAAAATCATATTCGGCATGGTGGCGTGCCACTGAGGGTGTCTCTGAGCTAAAATGCGTAACTAACGGTCATCAGCTGCCGTGGTAGCGATTCAGCGGTCACAGCGAGGCAATTCGTCGACAGTATATTTTTAAGATTATCTGACAGTCAGATTTGGAGGTGATCTGATTGTTTTATAGTTTTCAAAATAAGACGCCAAGATCGCACATTAATAATTTATTAAATCACGACCGATTTCGGTGCACTGTGTCACCATCACCTGGTCTCATATGTTGTAAGCTGGTCATCTTGTTAAAAAAATTGGGTATAAAATAACAAGTGCAACATTGCAATTATCACTATATAAAAATACACAAGGTTTTTTTTAACTTGTGTATTTTTATATAGTGACTAAGTACAATGTTGCACTTGTTATTTTATACCCAATTTTTTTTAACAAGATGACCAGTTTATAACATATATGAGACCCGATGATGGTGACACAGTGCACCGAAACCGGTCGTCATTTAATGAATTATTAATGTGCGATCTTGGCGTCTTATTTTGAAAACTATAGTACATATTTACCACTTCCACGTCCAACCAACATCGGTTTGGTTCACTCCGAGACATCTTGATGAGAATGCCTCCTGACACAAAGTAATGATGCGGATACGATCAGACTTGGGAACTGACTTCCTAGGCATGCAGAGCTACCTCAACATAAGCAGTGTACTGCCTTCCTTCCTGGTGTTATGAATAGAAATGATTGGCCGTCTTACCCGCTACATCGCACTAGCACTGTTCATGCGCGGTTGTCAACGTCTTTGTGGGGTTGAGTGACATCTATCAACAATCTGAGGAAGTGTGTTCTTGATGCAATATAAACGTCATCCTAAAACTTCTAATATAAATCTTTAACCCCAACTCAGTACATAATAGCATACACACAAATATAATAAATGAAATTATGCGATCTGTATTATCTTTTGTATATTCTGTCCCGCAGTGGAGTAGCCGAGCGGTCTAAAGCGTCTCGCTGCGGAGCGCGCGATTGCTCGCCGTAGAGGTTCGAGTCCTCCCTGGGGCATGTGTGTGTGTGTGTGTGTGTGTGTGTGTGTGTGTGTGTGTGTGTGTGTGTGTTTGTCCTTAGGTTAGTTTACCTAGGTTTAAGTATTTTGTAAGCTAAGGTTAGTTTACCTAGGTTTAAGTATTTTGTAAGCTACGGACTGATGATCACGCAGTTTGGTCCGATGGATTTACAAACATTTGAACATTTGTATATTCTGTTTGAGACAAGTATTTGTAAACATACTGCGCTCTGAGGTGCTAACAGATAGCTGACTATAATTTGTGGCGGTAACAATAAAATTAAAAGAATATATGGGATAGTATGGTGTACCACATAAAAACCTAATAACTCAATAAAAGTAGGGCAAGCCTCTGAATACCGTATACACTGCACCACATATACTTACAATTGGAATTTTGTGAATTTTATCTATGTAATACTTGGCTACACATTATTAAGGAAAAATGTTTTTCAAGAAAAACATCCGACGAAAGATAAATCTAGTGAAAAAGTAAACAAAACAAACCAGTGATGGTCTCGTTAACCTAATTTAATTATGTCAATCTCTGACATCTGTAACACTGTGGGCCCAAGAGATAACAAGTTTCCTCATTGAATTAATTCTGTGCTCACTGGCAGCGAACGCCGTAAATTGCTTCGAATCTTGATAATAGATTTATTATACTGTAATTTTACAACATACAATTGTTCCTTTACTACATCTACATATATTCTCTGGTATCCCTAGTAAGGTGCATGGCGAAGGATACACTGTACCACTACTAGACATTTCCTTTCCTATCCCAAATAGAACGAGGAAAAAAAGAATGCCTATATGCCTCCGTACGAGCCCTAATTTCTCTTTCTTTGTGATCATTACGAGAAATGTAAATAGGCGGCAGGAAGATCGTTCGACACTCAGCTTCAAATTACGGAACTCTAAATTACCTCAACAGAATTTCCGGAAAAGAACGACGCCTTTACTCCAGCTATCCCCATTTGAGTTGCCGGAGCAATTCCGTGACACTCGCGCATTGCTCGAACCTACCAGTAATGAACCTAGCTGCAGGCCTCTGAACTGCTTCCTATGTCTTCCTTTAAACTGATCTGCTGCGGATCCCAAACACTTGAGCAATACTCAAGATGCGGTTGCACAAGCGTTTTATACGCGGTCTCCTTTACAGATGAAGTACATCTTCCCAAAATTCTCCCAATAAACCGAAGTCGGCTGTCCACCTTACTCAAAACTGTCCTTATATGTTCGTTCCATTTCATATCGTTCTGCAATGTTACGCCTAGATAATTGTATGAAGAGACTGCATGAAGCTCACTACTAATGCTGTATTCGAACATTATGGGATTGATTTTCCTAACTATGCGCATCAC
Source organism: Locusta migratoria (assembly GCA_026315105.1). Lineage (NCBI taxonomy): Eukaryota > Metazoa > Arthropoda > Insecta > Orthoptera > Acrididae > Locusta > Locusta migratoria. Next base: position 251,928,316 of record CM048745.1, on the reverse strand, counting down.
ATTTCATTTTTCTACATTTAGAGCTAGCTGCCATTCTTCACAACAACTAGAAATTTTTTATGTCATCCTGTATGCTATTACAACCAAATAAAGTCGACACCCTCCATACATCACAGCGTCATCAGCAAACAGCCGCGAATTACAACTTACTCTGTCCACCAGATCATTTATATAGATAGAAAATAATAGCGGTCCCATCAGACTCCACTGGAGCACGCCTGATGATACACTCGTCTCTGATGAACACTCGCCGCCGAGAACAACGTACTGCGTTCTGTTACTTAGGAAGTCTTCCAGTCAGTCACAAATCTGTGAACCTATTCCATAAGCTCGTATGTTCGTTTGCAGTCTGCAGTGTGGCACCAAGTCAAATGCCTCTTTTTGCCCTCATCCATGGCTCGCAAGAGTACCATTCAATACATTTATTAAGCTGGTGAACTTGGAAGGCTATGCAAGACTGTTTTGCAATAAAGAAATTTTAATTTTCATGTAGACTTCATTCCGGTATTTCTCTCTCTCTCTCTCTCTCTCTCTCTCTCTCTCTCTCTCTCTCTCTCTCTCTCTCTCTCTCACACACACACACACACACACACACTACGTTTACAAGCGATACATCTTCCGGAAGGCGAAAACCGAATTTCGTAAATCGTTTTCCGTTGTCGTGTTTACATTGTATACCCTGAAGCAAATTTCCTAATCCACTTAACATGGCTGCTAAAAAACAGCTGATACAGCTCCTGATTTAAGTCAGCACGTTAGCTATTTTTCGCTACTTAAATACATAGATTCAGTGCCCACTCTAATATTTGCACTTCTCTTTCACTGATTAAAATGTTACTTTATCCATATGAGTCGAAAATTCTTAACAAGAAAACACAATGTGACAAGCCAAAAACGCTTCAAAAACGGTTGCGTTTACATGGGCACGAAAATCGATTGTGGAACTGGAAAACCGCTTTAGAGAAGCGGATTTCCAGAATCGATTTTGGAGTGTTTACATGACCAACCAAAAGCGGAATTGGGAAATCGGTTTACGAAATCTGGTTTTGGGAGCCCATGTAAACGGGGTCTCTCTCTCTCTCTCTCTCTCTCTCTCTCTCTCTCTCTCTCTCTCTCTCTCTCTATTGACTGTCGTCTGCCATACACCTTAGGCCGCGCCGCCTTGAGCGTCGTCAGGTGTGGGCGTGGACCAGGAAGCTCCCCGTAATCAGCAGCCAGCAGCGCTGGACTGGAGACCCGGTACAGCGAGGCGCGGCCACGGCAGAGGACTCGGTGGTGGGTGGTGGGGGGAGGGGCCAGCGCGGCCGCTAATGCAGGAGTCGCGTCATTAGCGCCGCCGCGGCCGCCGGCTAACGAGGTGGCGCCGCCCTCCCGGCTGCCCGCCGGCTCCCGGCCAATCGCGTCGCGTCTCGCATTTCCAATCTCCTTCCGTCACCGGCCCAGGCCCAGGCCGTCACAGTTTACCCTGGCAACCGCCATACAATACTCACCTCGAAACCCACCACCTGCCCACGTCTGATTGCGCATCCAGAACGTCTGGCAAATAGGAATTCAGTCCTCAGCAAACTCTATTTGGTCCGTTTCAAACTCTGTTTCGGCCACACATTTCAGCGGGGCGGAAGGAAGACTCCCAAGAAATTGCGGAATCTATTCTCTTGTACGAAGCTTCATACCCAAACGAAGAGGGGGCATATAGACAAATATGAGGTTAAAATGAGCTGTCTGAGATCTAACTTCACAACAACATAAACTTTAAATGCAATACAGTGATTAGGGAAAACTTCTTGATCGTTGCAAAGGTTAATTTCAATATTCCTCGAACAGTTGCAGCTACTTACGTCCACTGAGGTCTTCCGAAATGCAACAAGAGAAAGGAGCAGACATATGACAGTAACTTTATTTGAAAACTAACACGTTGTACGAACATGATATGACTGAAAATACAGAATTATGTGCAGTGAGGGGAAATGTTGGAATCAGTATCGAATGTTTGCAACACTGCTGGCTGTGACCGCTGATACACGTCTCGGCATCAAAAACAAAATGTTCAAATGTTTGTAAATCTATGGGACTTAACTGCTTGGTTATTACTCCCTAGCTTACAAACTACTTAAACTAACCTAAGGACAGCACACACGCCCATGTCCGGGGAAGCACTCGAACCTCCACGGAGAACGGCCGTGCGTACCACAGCAGGGCGCCTCAGTGCGCACGGCTACTCCGCCTCGGCATCGAATTAAAGATACTCTTGCCTGTATTGCGGGCAGTCCATGCTAAGTTCATATATTGCAAAAATTCGTCTAGTGTTGTAAGTTAGAGCGGTCCATCTCGTTCCGCAACCATCGACCAGACGATTTCGTTAGGTGATAAATCGGAAGAAGGCAGCACATGCAAACGAAGATTTGGGTTTCACTTCCTGTCGACAGCTTGGGCATTATAGACGGGCGGCAAATGCAATCCGATAGTCTTAAAAACTGCGTACCACGTGTGATCGCGCGATATCCTGTTGCAATATGGCCGTAGGCAAACACCTAAGGTATGGTGGGAGAACAGCCTCCAACACTTCAAACATGTAACGCTGGCTGGTTGGAGTACGTGGGAATCCTGGAACGACGCAAACCGTAGTATCCGATGCAGGACGAGTAAACAAAATATCGATATCTTACCTACATTTCATCCGCAGATTTGTATGTGCTAAAATCAACCATACGCAAAGTCTGCGAACTCTTCAAAAGTTTGCGGGGTACTTCACTTTATTTGATATATCAATATGGTATAACGAAAGTCAGATAATTATCGAGCGAAAGTATCACACTATAAGATATGAAAAAATAAAATATTTTCATGGAATAGTTTTCTCGCGCTCAGTGTGTAAGTAGCAGCGCGGTAGGCCCAGCATGGCCGACGCTGGCAAGCTGGCCGTACTCTCCCTTTAATGGGCACAGTCAAGAGAATATCTGCTGACACGTCGTTCTTTTAGAAGTGGGTTGGTGCAGTCGGCTCTCTCTGACCAGTTGGAGACGCAGTGTCGAGTGGCGGGTGGAGCCGGCAGGTGGAAGCAAAGGCGGGAGCGGGCGGCCGCAAATGCCGCCCTCTTCACGGGCCAGCGCCGCTGCGCTGCCACGCTCTCCTGCGGAAATTACGCACTCACCCGTGCCCGCGCCGACCACCAGCCAGCCGCGACGTGCGGGTCACTCCACCGCGAGAAGCGACACATTCAGGACCACAGTGACCTTACTCCCTGTCACTGTGACGAGTCACTGGATACTCTAACAACAACACCCTTTTATGGTAACAAGTACTCGTTACTAGAAGCGGAGGAGCGGCCGAGCGCACTGAGGCGCTATGCTGTGATGCGCGAGGCCGTTCCCCGTCGGGGGTTCGAATCCAACCCTCGAGCATGGATGTTTGTGTCGTCTTTAGTATAAGCTAGTTCATAAGTAGTTTGTAAGTTTAGGGACAAATGACCCCGCAATTAAGTCCCATAAGCTTGACAAACATTTGAACTCCTTACCAATTTGGCCGGCTGTAGTCAGCAGTTTCCGCGGAAAATCTGTTTGAAAACCGCGATTCGATCCACACCCCGATTCATTTACTCATTCATATACCGCTACTATTGGCAAAGCTATCGCCAAATTTGCGTCGCACCTCACTATTAAAAAAAAAGTGTTCAAATGTTTGCTAGCATTCTATCAAAAATTTCACCAACCGGTGGAACTATACGTCAAAAATGTACATAAAATGAGAATATAATTAGTTACGAGACACGTTCAGTTAAAAGTAAATACTGACGATTATACGAGGGTGGTCCACAAAGTGAGTTCCGTTCCTATTTCTACTCGCGTAAGCGCCGAGGATTACAGTCAAAGAAAAATTTTTTTTTCCTCCCCACCATAATGCCCGACCGCCGTGGAGGATTAGCCGTGCGCACTGGGGCGCCGCGCTGCGGTGCGGTCCGCGTGGCCGGTCGCCGTTGGAGGTTCGAGTCCCCCCTCGGGCATGGGTGTTTGTGTTGTCCTTAGTTTAGTTTACCTTAGTTTACGTAGTTTTTAAGCTACGGACCAACAACCAAGCAGTTGAGTCCGATAGATTTACAAACAATGCCAGACCTCAAACGGCGAATATGATCAAACAACGCTTACGCGAATTTCTCTGGGACGTTTCCGATCACCTTCCGTACAGCCCAGATCCCGCTCCTACCGACTTTCATCTCTTCTTACAACTAAAATATATGCTTGCTGGTCGATAGTTCAACGATGATTACGAGCCGAAAGAACATGTTACCACATGGTTGAATACACAGACGGCATCCTTCTATGAAGGAGGTATAAAAGAACTTGTGCCACACTATGACAAGTGCCTGCAGAGATTTCGGAAGAATGTAGACACGTAATTTAACAGTTGTAGATATTAGTACAATAAAAATTTGTTCTGTATCTGTACACCGGAACTTACTTTGTGGACTTACCTCGTAATCTCGTTCCAATCCACGTATTAGTCGATAAAATGGTGAAAAAAAATCAATTTGTCTTCCGATAGTTGCAAAAAAGAGAAAAATAAATAAAGAAAATTTCTTGCCTGACCGGGAATCAAACACCAACCGCCCGGTAAAAAATGGTGGCCACGACCTAATGCGCCTAGCTGCGGAGCGCGCCGTTGCTTGCCGTCGGAGGTTCGAGTCCTCCCTCGGGCATGGGTGTATTTGTTGTCCTCAGCATAAGTTAGAGTAAGTAGTTTGTAAGTCTATGGACTGATGACCAGAGTAGTTAAGTCCCACAGATTCACAAACATTTGAATTTGAAGAAATTGGATGCTAATGCTCTGAGCCACACAGACTTGGCGGTAGACTGTGTAACAGTAGAAGTATATTCATGGCTATATGAATGGCGTCACGTTATTCAAAGCGATTTTCGTCGTAAACGGCTGAGCGCTAGTAGTCAAATGGGGGCTGTTTAGTTGACTAACAAAGCGTATCTCCAAATAAATATTTCGATTTCCACTTCGAGTGCCGTGACCGCGGTGCATTTCTTCTACATTAGCTGTTGGTCAGATTTATGCGCTTAACTGTTCTTCATATTTGGTTCAGAACTAAGGGCGTCCTTATGATAGTCTGCTAGGGTGAAGAGGGGTACAGAGTAAAATTAAAATGTTGGTAAATTTATGGTACCAAACTGCTATCGTCGTCAGCCTCTAGGCTTACAGACTACATAAATTAAGGACAACACCCCTCCCACACACACACACACACACACACACACACACACACACACTCACTCACTCACGCTCAAGGGAGGACTCGAAATTCTGGCGGGAGCAGCCTTGCAGCCCCCAACAGCATGCCTAGAACCGCTCGAATAGTCCCGCGCGGCCGTATATAGTAGTTTTAATATTTTCGAAGACGAATCGCGACTTGCAAGTAACCATTAAAGTATTTCACAGCCTAACTTGTCAAACCTTAGTCCTGAAACTAAAATATGTCACTGTACTCTATGTTTCCTTTCCCTGAGAGCTCAAGGGTTGGGGGGGGGGGGGGAGCGGGTGGCGTGAAAAATAACTGAAATGTTGGTGGTATCATTGAGTCTAGATAGGGCAGTCACTATTTCTGACGCAGTTCTGGACGAAATGCCAGGGGAAATACTACTGATCTTGAACCAGAACAGTTCAACCTGTGATGCTCATCAGGAGCTAATACACCCGGTTCTGAATCCTGTAATTTTTTCTTTTCTACTGCTGGCCGTTGAAATCAATCTGGGACACTTACTCATTTTTTAGTATTTCTGCTTCAGTGAGGGGTTCACAGAACACTGGCATTTCCTATTGATGACATTCTGCTTCCTGCGTCTAACAGAACTCATATCACTTCAAAATTTTTATCATAGTTCATGAACCGCTTTTACCTTGCGACAGTACATCAACAGTAAAACATCTCCCGCGTGTTTATATGCGAAGTTTCAAGTTTCAACAGTTCAGGATTCAGTTCATTACAGCAGTTTCAGAATTTGCTGAAATATGGTACAGTCCCGAACACGTTTAGAAGTCTGAGTCTTTTGAGTGGTCAAGTAGATGTATCTAACATTCGTAATCATATTTTCCTGTCAGTTAGCATCCCAGCTATTTGATTCCACTTCCAAGGAACGTACTGGGGCTCGAACAAATACAAATACACAAATATCTTATGAGAGATAATCTAAAAGTACTGCAAAGCTGTGCAGTCGTCCGTTAGAGGCGTCTGGGTGTACCATGCCACGTTGCACATTAACCTGCCGGCACGCCAGTCAGGACCAGTGAGGACGGTGCTGTGAGAATCTGAAATTTCGTTTTGAGAAGTTATTTGTGTAGTGAGGCGACAGATGGGTGGGCGATTGGTAATCGATCCTGCTAATGCATTGCGACTGTCGAGATCTTGACTCCTGGTCTGGAGATGAGGATGAACGAGTACTACTGCAAACACCTGGCGGATAACACATAGATTTAAAAATCATTCCACCTAAAACTACAAAATATGCTCAGCCCCTGGATGTGTATTTCTGCAGGCAATATAAAATATTATGCGTTATTATTAAAATACGTTGCAGTAATGTGCAATCAAATTTACATGATAGATTTTTTATCATGAATATGCATTCTGTCATTTACCATCAGTTCTCTGCGGGAGTATATAAAACAATGCTTTTTTACGGATAGCAGAACGCTGGCTACGATATTGGGGAACCAGTGGACAACTTCAAAACAGTTACTGACGTGGCGTGATTTTATAGAATGTGCAAATATGCCATGCGATCAACTTTTATTTCTTCACTGTGCGTTTTGCAGTCATTCATACTGCTCGGAGCATTTTATAGACATTCCCCATTTACATTTATAGTTAAGATTTTTGCATTGCGTGTGGCGTCTACAATTACATCGACAGTGCTATGTAGAACATGACTGCAGGGTTTTGCAGGAAAACGACAACCATAGCACATTGAGGGGTATATAAATGTCCTGTAACCAAAGTTTTTCAGACACTTTTCCTTGTCAGTTCTGTTTCAAGACACGGGTGTAAAATAAGATGTCAGTATTCATTTCCGTCCCGCATATTTACCTACCCGTTAACAGCGTAAATCACATAAATAAAAAAATAATTACTACGAAAAACATATCTCCGCTTTGTTTTCGCAATGGGACACTGTGCTCCATTACTAATTGATCTCGTTCTCGACGGATTTCAGACCATAGTCTTCTATCTTCTAATCTTATGCTTTTTTTCTTCAATTTATACTTCTCATCAATTACTTACTTGTGATGTTAATTTTGCTTAGAGAAAGCTGAAGATGTACGTTATCAACGAGAAATGTACGTGACGTGGTTGTTTTAAGATGTGCCGTTCATTTTGAGTTCTTTTCCGAGACACTATACCGGCGTAGCTTCTTCAATTCTTCTACATTATTTGCAGTGTGTGTATTCTCTCCTCGTGCAAAAAATAAAGAACTACCGGATATTTAAAACATTCTTCTTTTCATTCTCGTATAAGATCATTTCTACTGAATTTTACAACAATTTCATTGCATGGGGAACTTATAAGTTTTACAGATAAGACTGATACGTGCTGCAGTGTTGCACAGGCATTGCTGAGGTTCAGATTCTCTTCTGAGACTTCTGAGTCATCTTATAGCCCCCAGAGTCGTTCAGCAGCCGCGGTGGAATGGCTGAGAGTTCTGAGGCGCCTTGATGCGGAGCGCGCGGTTACTCGGCGTCGGAGGTTCGTGTCCTCCCTCTGGTATGAGTGTGTGTGTTGCCCTTAGTTTAGTTTAAGTGGTTTGTAAACTTTGGACCAAACAAGTACCACAGACGTACAAACATTTGATTTTGCCGTACAGCAGGCAACGCCGAAAGGAAACGTGGCCAGTAACATGCGCCTCTGTGCTGGCGAAGACATCAGCTGCTATGATGCTCGAACTCTGACGAAAGCGCACAAATTGGCCTGAACGCAAGACAATGAATCTATTTCCCGCTTTTATGAAGACAACATCCGCGCCTCAGAATTGTTTTTTGGACAGTAATTTTTTATTTTTTATTTATTTATTTTTTTTATATAAAAACGCTTTATTTGTTAGGAAGGAAGGAAGGAGTTTAGGGTCCCGTCGACAGCGTGGTGATTAGATACGGAGCTTACGATAGGAGTGTTTGCGTACGGATGTGGAAGGATATCGGCCGTGCCCTTTTAAAGGAACCATCCCAGCATTTGCCTGGAGTGATTTAGGGAAATCACGGAAAATCTAAATTTGGATGGCCGGATGTGGATTTAAATCACCATCCTTCCGAATACGAGTCCAGGGTGTTGTTATTGCGCCACCTCGCTCGGTCTTATTTGGTAAAATTTGTTACAACTGATTATTAACTAATGACGTATCAGCTGTAAAGGCCTTCAGAAGATCCTAAAATGAATAAGAACATAGTCGTCAGTCACAAATTGTAAGAACGTCTATCTTAGCGATTATAACATACTCTTGAACTAGCAGTAACTTTTGTAGTGTTCTCTGTCCCAAATTTGTGACCCTCTTTTTTCCTAATATGTTGAGTTTCCAGGATTAATGACGTTTATGTTCCTAGTTGTCACAAAAATTCAGGGTATTTGCGAACTGGGAGAGTACACCCTTTGAGCACGCGGAAGATATAGGTGCGGGTTTCGAGATCATTGATTCAAGTATTTGGAAAGGTGAATTGCATAAAGTGGTTACGCCCACCAGATTAGGCACCAGCCTCCACGGATTACATGAATGCCCCAGCGATCCAGACGGTTATTGAACGACGTGTTCCAAGAATAGGGGACAGTCCTCAGAAACGTGTAACGCATATACGAGACGCGTTCTTTATGTAGGGTTCGTTTTGTTGCAGACACTAGCAGATCGCGTGCATACCGCAACGAGTACGTGCGTCGTGTACCGGCATGCCTCCTGAACAACTGTACTCAGTTTCAGCTCTGTAGCTAACCTGTACCGTTCTGTTCTATGCTTTCAAAATGTTTAAGAGTTATCTCCTCGACCGCCACGTTTGAGGTTCGCTCAGTGATACGGATTTGTCAGCAAGGAACCTGTCTGCTGCACAAATTCGTCGACAGATTTGTAAAGTGTACGGTAATACTGTTATGAGTGAAAGCAAAGTGCCTAAGTAGATACGAGAATTCAAAGATGGCCGTGACATCGTCCATGATGATGATCGCTCCGTTCGTCCTCCTTCGTTTACAGACGATTTGGCTGAAGCGTGGATTCGTAGTCACAATGATGACGACGACGTGAAAACGGTAGTAAACTCTTGGCTATCGGAGCAGGCGACAAGTTTATATGAAGAGGGTATTTAAAACTGGTTGAGAGGTATGATAAGCGTTTGAAAAAACTTGGAAACTATGTCGAAAAATAGAGTAAAGTATATACTTTGATAAAATAAATTTACTTCTGTGAAACAACCCTTCGTTGTGTACTTATGTTCAATCGGACCTTACTTGAAAAACTAGCCTCGTAACTGCATGCAGTGTAAATCTGATGTGTGTCAGCATGCAGAAAGTGCTTCCACTACAACTATCAACACAGAGCAACAGACTCTGAACAGGCGCAGCAGCCCGCATTCGCCGAATAAGATGGAAACCGCGTTCGAGACTATTATCAGGCTGCCCGGCGCGCCGACTGTAACGGTAAGTCGTCGGCCGGATTCGAACCGGTGACGGCAACACTCCCCGACCTGGAAAGTGGCTAACCGTCCAGGTCACTCCTTCCCTTAACCTTCCCTCTCCCCCCCCCCCCCCTCATTAAATACATTCTTCAATAACTGCTCTCGCACCGCTTTCCAAACACACATTTGTCTACCCGTGTGAATAGTAGAAGTCTGAGGGGTGCTACGTAAATGTAGGTGAGAGAGAGAGAGAGAGAGTTTGTACTGTGTGTGTTTGAGTCTGGCCAAAGAACACCACTGTTGCAGACGTGTGATTAATCAACAAGGCAGTAAAGGGTAACAGATTCGCAAACAGATACTCAGTCTCAAGATGATGTGACATCTAGTCATCCTCCTATGATGTGTAACTTGTGTCTCGTCTGTGTTGACTGGCCGCGTGGGAGTAGCCGAGCGGTCTGGTGCGCGGCCTCCCGCGTCGGAGGTTCGCATCCTCCCTCAGGCATGGATGTTTGTGTTGTTTTTAGTATAAGTTAGTTCATAAGTTTAGGGACTGATGACCCCGCAGTTAAGTCCCATAAGCTTATATATATATATATATATATATATTGTTGGTTGGTGGTATTTTTAAAGGCGACGAAACTGCTGGGTCATCATTCCCTCTTCGTCTCTCTTCCCGCATGCAGTGAGCTTCTACTCTTCATTATCACGTATTCAGTTAAATGAAAATATCGCGCATTTTTCACACCATTTGATTACTTCTATTCGTTAACATCTGAGAAGCTTTCTTTTTCAAACATTCACAGACGCCAAATCAAATTCCAACTAACTACTTCCATAATTTTTTTTAAAAAAAACGTATATTACCGCTACAAGGCGGAAATCTGTATGTTGCATTTGGGCGATGTTTGCTCATAACAGAAAGAAGGATCTTCACGATCTCCTACTTCCACAACATATGAAGTAACTTTGTTACCTTTTCAGGTTCACAGGATACAAATTGCTAACTCATTAACTAGACTGGTAGTCCCTCTTTCCTTTTTTATTATTTTCCCACGGGGTGTCGTATCCATTAAGTACCGCCAGGGGTATACCATTAGAGCTTTGATGATCTATATTACGCGTCTATCTGGAATAATGCCACAATAAACAGAGATAGCAAAAAGTTTAGTTTAAATGCGGACTAATGTCCACAAAATATACAGCCGATGCTGGTTGCTGCAGACTATGATAACTTAATTCCCCATGGGGGATTATACATACGTAGCTACAAATGAATTGTACGATACTCTGCATCCCATTGTTCCATTTATTGGTTTTGTTATCGTCAACACTAACTAACTGATGAAATTTTTTTTATTGTGTGTTCATATTTTCACACACACACACACACACACACACACACACACACACACACCGACGCGTTGGTAGGAAAGCGGAAATTAGCACATACCTCATTCAGACAAATGGGACAGTCGTCGGAATAAAAATTAACAACCAAATGAGAGCTTGCGTAGCTGAATGGTGCGGAAGGAAGGACACGATACATCTTCAGAATTTTCTGACGTAGGCACTTCTTTTACGGTGTTAACTCAGCCCTTTCGAGGGCCAATAATATAGCAGCGGCAGGAGCTACTGGCAGTAACAGCTGGAAGAAGGAAGGAAGGTTACGTTTTAACGTACCGTCGACATTGAGGTTATGTCGTGGTTACTACAGATGGAGCACATCCTGGGATAATTCGTCAGTGATGGAGAAGGAAATCGGCTGAGCCCTTTGAAAGAACCATCCTGGGATAATTCGTCAGTGATGGAGAAGGAAATCGGCTGAGCCCTTTGAAAGAACCATCCGCGAATTTGACTGCAATTATTTAGGAAAATCACCGAAAACTTAGATCAGTATGCGAGTCTAGTATGAGAAACTCCCAGAGGGACTGGAAACACGTAGACCCCAAGTCCCACGATGTCACTCTTCGTGCAGCCTTCAGACCGGTCAAAAGGCCAAGTCCGCATTTTGTGATTTTAATGTTGACATACCGTTCATCGCATGTTATAGGTACTTCCTAAAACGGTTGGTGCATCTGTGACGTCACAATGTAACGTTTTTTATACCTAATATTTAATGGCCTACAAAGCTGTCGCTTTCTTCTCTATGCTCATCGATTGCTGCTATTTAATGCGAACATTTTAGCATTATCATTTTACAGTTAAAATGCTAAATCCACTTCACCGTGATGATCCCATTTATCATGAAGTCCAAACACTACCGGTGTAGTGTTCACGCAGGAATGGACTCGTGCTATACTTTGTGATTCCAAAATGACATTTTGTATTTTTACTTCTAAGCTTTCCTGAAAATGGTGTAGTTTAAGATCTCAGGTGCAATTTTACAGTTATGTTTCCTGATTTTATTATCACAACCGCACAACGCAGTTCAAGCTGGGTAGGAAGATGAAAACGATAGTCTAGCCTCCACAACCAGACGGTATTAATCAAATTGATAATTTGTTGGAAATGTGAGACGTAACGCGATGGAATCGTCGTCACATGTGAATAAGCAGTATGATATTAGACTGGCAGCCAGCAGCCACTCAATGGTCTGTTTATTTACAAGGGATGAGTAGACGCGCGTCCTGTCGCCATGATCTTGCGGACGTGCTGTCTCATGTCACCTCAGGTGACGCGCCGACTGGCTTGGGCACACGACCGAGGGAGGACTAGAACCTCCGGCGGTGGCGGAAGCACCATGTCACCTGAAATTTTCAAGCAGTTTACAATTGTATGGCCGATCGAGCGTCTAAATCGAAATCGCGAACCTGGTCTTTGGCGGGCAAGAACTCTACCGACTCAGCTACTTGTAAACAACTATCGCCACGCGGGAGTAGCCGAGCGGTCTGGAGCGCCACTTTGCGAATCGCGCGGCCTCCCGTGTCGGAGGTTCGAATCTTCCCTCGGGCACGGATGTTTGTGTTTTCTTTAGTATAAGGGAGTTCATAAATAGTTTGTAAGATTAGGAACTGATGACCGCGCAGTTCAGTCCCTTAAGCTCTACAAACGTTTCAACATTTTTTGAACAACTACCGTGCCGCCCTCACAGCTTCATTTCCGCCATTAACTCGTCGCCTAGCTTGCAGACTTCACCGAGATTCTCCTGAAAACCTTGGACTAGCACCCCTGAAAGGAAGCACATTGCGGGGACGATACTTAGCCACAGACTGGGGAATAACTCCGGAATTACCTTTTCACTCTTCTAATCAAATTGCTTGCTTATGGAATATCGCTACAGTTGGGCAACTCGATTCGAAATGTCCTGTCACAAAAGACACAGTACGTTATAATTGACGGAAGGTCATCGAGTAAAACAAGTAATATCTGGAGTTCCCCATGGAAGTGTTATAGAGCCCATACTGTTCCTTATTTTCATAAACTATTTAGGAGACAATATGAGTAGCTCTCTTAGACCGTTTGCGGATGATGCATGATGCTGTTATTTATCGATAAATCAAATGTTCAAATGTGTGTGGTTATCAGTCGCTAGACTTACACACTAATTACTTGACTAACTTACGCTAAAGACAACACAAACAACCATGGCCGAGGGAGGATTCGAACCTCCAACCGAAGCGGCCGTGCAGACTGTGACTGACGCGCCTCAGAACGCTCGGCCACTGCGGCCAGCTTTATTTATCGACAAGTCAAGTCACCAGAAGATCAAAAGCACCCGTAAAATGATTTAGATATCAGTACGGTGAAAAAATGACAATTGACCCTGAATAATGACAAGTGTAAGGTCATCCATATGACCACTAAAACAAATCCGTTAAAATTCATTTACACGATAAGTCAGTCAAACCTACAGGCCGCCAATTCTACTAAATACCTCGGAGTAACAATTACGAACAGCTTAAATTGGAAAAAAAACGCACAGAAAATATTGTAGGGAAGGCGAACCAAAGAGAACAGTTCATTGGCAAAACACCTAGAAGATGAAACAGATCTACTAAAGAAACTGCCTACACTACACTTTTGCATTATATTTTGCTGTATTGCTGCACATTGCACCAGATTGATTTAGAAAAAAACTCAGAGAAGGGCAGTTCGTTTTGTATTATCGCGATATAGGGGGAAGAGTGTCACGGAAATGATGCTCGAGTTGGGGTGGAAATCATTAAAAGACAGGCGTTATTAGTTGCGGTGAGATCTATTTGCGAAATTTCTTTCGCTAGCTTTCTCTTCCCAATGCGAAGATATTTTGTTAGCACCCACCTACATAGGGGACCATGATCATCACATAAAATAACAGAAATCGGGTCGAAAACAAAGATTTAGGTAGATATGAAGCATTGAATTAAAATTTGTGTTGCGGCCGGGAATATCTATCAATAATGTCTTTGACATATTTGAGACGAAAATCCGTCTCAGGGATTATTTATTCATATTAATTGATATTTATATCACCATAACAGGATTTTTCCACCATGTCCATTGCTGAGGTGCTATTCCGCTGCATGGAGAGCCTTGGCAGTAGTGGCAATTATCTCTGGAACAAAGAAGCTGAATTAAAAGTTTGTGTTGTGGAGGGAAATGGTACATAGACTATTCCAAGGCGCCTTAATCGTTAGTGGTGTGGTAGTCTAACGGTTAAGACGTCTGCCTAGTAGGCATGGAGGTCCGGGTTCGATTCTCGGCCGCACCACAAATTTTAATTCAATGCTTCATATCTATCAATAATGTCTTTGACATATTTGAGACGAAAATCCGTCTCAGGGATTATTTATTCATATTAAAGATTTAGGTGTTCCTTTTTTTCCGCGCCATTAAAGAATGGAACTATACAGAAATATCATAAAAGTGGTTCGATGAACCCTCTGCCATTCACTTCATTGTGACTTGCAGAGTATCTGTGTTGGTGTAGAGATGCAGATGCAGCGGCGCGTGCGCTGATATGAAGCTTCCTGGGAGATTAAAACCGTGTGCCCGAGTTTGAGTCTCGGTCCGGCATACAGTTTTATTCTGTGCGAAAATTTCACATCACACACACCGGTGAACAGGGAAAACTTTGTTGTGCAGCGTGAACTTCAAAAAAAATGACGGTTCTACGACAGAGAAGTACAAATGGTTAGTGGCATTTTATATTGTTTACAATGATTGTGGTATTTCAAACACGAATTAAGGTATTCACTATGCAGAAAGCCAGTTTAAACATAACAGTTCGCGTGCAGTTACAGCCTATCAGAGCACTTTTAACACGATTAGCGATTCCACGGCTACAAATAATCAAAAACCTTTCATTTTCGTGCTCTGAAGTTAATTAGGTCAGATAATGAAATTAATTCGACACTCAGAGAAGTGTCAGCTCTGAACAAATAAACTGGCTTACATTATTTACTTGTTTATTTGACCGGAGGGAGGCCGTCAGCAATTGACATGGCTGATTACTTTTGAGAAGTTAATTATGTAACACACAGCAGCGCCAGTTTTAATACCCGGCTATTAGAAATAAAGTAAATGTATTTGCTTTTAGGTAAATTTAGATGAAAATCGGATGGTAGCAAATGAGTATTAGTAATATCGGTACTTATGCGAGAAACACACGTACTGGATCAACTATGAATCCTGGCATATCCCATTAGTGGTACGCCCGACGTACTTCGTCAGCATAAAAATTATACGTATTTTAAATGTTCAAAGAGTTGTACTTTAAATAATGCTAATCAAGATAATTAATGGGATATTTAAGATAGGTATATAGCGTTCTTTGTCAATTTGTGCAAAAAATAACTACGTCATGCTACAGTTACTTTGTACACATCCTGCACTGTTCAGTATACACTGCCTGACAAAAAGCACCCAATTTAGTGGTCCAATATTACCCCTTTTCGGTAAGCATGCATACCATTGATGTGTGAGTAAATGGTTAGATTTACGCGGCTGTGTAATATGCAGAACTTGCACCAAAATGCACTCGTGATGTCGCCGTCCTGTTGTTACTGGTACCAGTCAACTGCACTGATGCACACAGTGAACCAAGACGGTTGTGTACAATACGTCCTACCCCTGACGTCACAGCACCTGGGACAGTGTTCAAACAATATTCTGCATGGCAACACTCCAAGTGTATCAGTGGACTGCCTACAGCATGTTATAGTCCTCCCGTGGGCGGCAAATTCCCCGGACCCCTCCATCATCGAGGAAGTGCGGAACGACACTGGAAAGCGCCTCCGTCCCAGTACCGACCCCAGGGATCAGGGGGACAGCTGCAAAAACTGCGGACACAATTCCATCTGGGGAGGATTCATAGTCTGTTTGACACAATTCCGAAATGCGTAAGGGAATGCAATGGGGTCAGCCAGTGTGCGACACCCTCTCAACCTATGTAATTTCATTCACTTCCAATCGTCAATTTTTTTATTATGAAGTGCATATGAAATTTTAAAGCCCCGAAATCAAGACAGTACCGATAGGAGAACCATTCCGGGATAATGGGTACAAACTCACATAAGTTTATGTGAGAAACGGAGGGAGAGAGAGGAGTAGGCCTACTGCACAAGAAGCATTTCGGGGAGGCAGCAATTTAGCTGCAGTAATTAGTTGTTTGACACGAGAAGTTCTAAATTCAGGGGTAGAACTTTCGAAGAGACTTCGTGTTTGGAGCAAGATGAGCAATTAGCGATGACAGGCGCCATGAGCTGAAAGTTGTTTGGAGCTACAATAATTAATCGGTGTTCAGTGTCTTCCATGGGGACTTGCTATAATATCTCTTCAGTGCGTCAGTGGTGCCCGAATAGTAATGAAGTTCACCGGAGACAGTAAGCCATTATAACCTTTAATTTGGCAATGTTGCTCTCAAACATCATCAAAATTGCGCGTGGTTTTCTGAAACATGTTTTAAGTTTCATCCTTGGATGGGAAACAGTGCTTGAAACTAACATTTGACCTCTCCAATAAAGTAATGTTTCATTGTCTTTTGCGAAAAGTTTAGCAATAAACGGAATCTTTAGCGGACACTCCAAGCATACATTACCGAGATACATGTTTGTTTTTGTGACGATATTTTTCTTGATACATGGAAAACTTATAAAAAGGAAAGAGGAAGCCTTAAATTCAATTATTATGGAAAATTGTTGACGAGTTCTTATATGGGAGACTGAAATCATTTATTGGGAAGAAGAGGCGTAGTAGAGCACTACAAAATGTGCAATAAGTCCAAAAGAAGAAAGAAACAGCATCTCCTGTACCAATCAATGATGTATAGTATGACAGATATGACTATGTTTTCACTTGACGGATTACGGGCCAAAAGGAATTTGCAAGTTTTTCTTCAGGAATACTTGACTGTAAAATGCGGAAATCATGGGACTGTTCTGAACTTTGCACCAAAAACGACTTGTTTTCACACGTTTCACATGAAGTAGTCCAAAATGCCATAATTTCTACAGTCATAAAAACACCACTATAGTATTGATACTGTACCACCATGCGAAGTTTTTCAGCAATGTTACTTCCAAACCATATAAATCTGTTCACATGGCCCTACACATTTAAGTAACATAATACTTTTTCTTCTCGTTATTTCTGTGTGTAGCAAATAAAGGATTAATAGGCAACTGAAATTGAACACTGACGTGTGTGGACTACCGTAATTTGAAATCAACCCTATATCACTATTATTCAGAAATATTTACAAGTGTATTCAATTATCAAAAGTGTCAGATGCAGCAGACGCTGCGCACAGAAAATGGACACTATCTGTAGATCACGTTCCACGGCCGAGTTAAAATCGTAGGCATTAATAAAAAAATAATCTGAACTATTTTATTTTCAAAACCTCAGGTACGACTCTGGAAGTCGGCGGCAAATGTCGTTGGTATAGAGCTAATGCTTGAACATTGCTCTTTCATCTGCATGTGGTTCCGTTGTTCTGTGGTAGTTGGCGCCAGCAGGAGTGTTCCAAAATGGAATTTGATATCAATGAGCTTATAAAATAGCGACGTGTGATTGAATTCCTCATTGCTGCAGATCCACCGACGCTTGCTAAAGGTGTAGGGAGATGATACAATAAACTGAAGGTGGTGAAAAGGGTGTTGGTTGGTTGGTTTGATGTTTTAGGGGGACAAAACTGCGGAGGTCATCAGTCCCCGAAAAGGGTGTGTATGACACGCCACGGCCCTGTCGACGCCACACAGCAGTCATCCTTCACAAGGGTCTCGATCAATTCAACCGTGCTGGTCGGCGGATAACGACAGAACTGTGTGCAAACTGTTTGTTGTAACATCTTGAGTATCGCAAAGTGTGTGCCAAGATGGGTTCCGCGTATGCTAAAAAAAAACGAGAAGTTCTTAGAATGGAAATTTGTCTGGACCTGCTGCAACAATATGAAGCTGAAGGTGATAATTTTCTGAATAGCATTGTCACTGAGATGAGACTCGAATGCTAATGTCAAAGTGTACGGGAGTGATGTAAATATCAAATAATAAATCAATGTCGAGAGATATTTTTTCCCGAAATATATCAAAGGTGTTGAATTGAAGGACATGCATTAAATTAAAACATGTGCCGCGGTTTCATTGTGAATCGCTACGTATAACCGCTAAGCCACCGCGACCTAATAGAAAGGGCGATTGCACTGACTGTCTTAAAGCACGGCTCCCTCCAAAACACAAACATGCAGCCGAAAGTACGTAACGAGTAGTGCCTATATAGAAAAATGAGTGAGTAGCTGACATATTGCTCTGTTTAACTGTTCTGATATGATATATATCCTGTAGTTTTCATTAATAAAAATAAGAGGCATTACTTTCGGAACGACTCAAGTGTAACTGGAGTCGAATGAACAAACACCATTTTTGATCCTGTAGCAATTATCAATCCACACACCATAAATTTACGATATCAAATTCTAGTTGACACTGAAATAATTCAATGGAGAAAGTTCGAAAATTAAGTCCATTCGGGATTCGAACCTGAATACTACGGCATACTACGCCGTCGCGCTCAAAACTAGGCCTCTGGAGACACAGTTAACATCCCGGCCGAGTTGCTACTAATGCACTCCTCCCGTTAAACGAAAATCGTCAACTTATCGTCACACTACTGACTTAGTGCCTACCCATTATCTCGCAGCTGATCCCGTAAGAGTTACGGGCTCGTGTACATCCGTATTGATGAAGAGAGAATCGACCGTATCACATTATTATATACATTTTTACGCCTGTTTTTTCGGACGCACTGGACTGATTGGTTGCTGTATTTCTAATATATTGCATAAACGCAGAAGTTAACAAACAGTAAAATGGGTAAATTAGTGGACAATAAGCAAGTGACTTGGAGGGCAACTGACTCATGGGGAAGAGTCCTCTATCCTGCAGGCTCGAAATCATGTTTGTAAGGAACCGCTGCCTTAACCGACCTTAATATTAACGTACAAACGTAAACCCTGAAGTCTGTTGTTCACCGGAAGCTAAAATTAATAGTGCATATACATACATCAAACAAAATGTTGCGTCACTAGAAAAATGGAATACAGATATACAAAAACATTTCAGTTCCCTTCAGTGCTCACGAACAAATAAAATGACAAGTTGAACGACAGGTACCTAGACATTCTGAATTTGTGTTACAGATTTCGGCATACACCAATATCGCTAATATCCTCTTGAACGGATGTATGCCTGTATTCGTTATGGCATACTGTCCACTAGACCATCAAGGGACTGTTGTACCAGACTGAACCCTCCTCAAAAGCCATTCAGCATAGAAGCGCGACTGGGTGGTGGGTCTTCTCGTCCCAAATCAGCCCTTATCCTTATATCCCAGGCATGTTAGATCGGATGCATGTCTGGAGGACATGCTGGCAATTCTTATCTCGGGCTGTCGTTGTTATGAATGAACACATTCACAAGATGTGCACGACGAGCGCGAGAATTGTCATCCCTCACCGAAATGCTGCCGATATGGTTGTATTATACGTCGGAGGATGTCGTCCCTATACGTCCCAGTCGTTTGATTGGCTTTTAACATCACCACTCGCGCACGGCGGTCCAAAAACGTCAGGGAACCACTACCTTTCTGCACTCGCTGGACGGTGTGGCTAAGATGTTCAGACTGACCAGTATGCCTCTAGAAACGACTGCGACGATAACCTGGTCTAAGGGAGATGCGAGTCTTCTGTTAATAGCCAATTCTGATAAGTACATTCAGAATGCTTTTCGGGACACACTTTAACGCGCTGCATGGTGTCTAGGTGTCAAAAATGGAGATCGACATGGACTTCGGGAGTGAAGTTCCATGTTATACAGCCTGTTACGTACAGTTTGAGTCGAAACACGACGTCCTGATGCTGCACGAAAATCATATGGGAGGGTATCTGAGCTAAAATCCGTACGTAGCGGTCATCAGCTGTTGTAGTAGCCTTTCCGCGCCCAGACCGAGGAAATTCATCGACAGTATCTCTGTACCTTGGCATCCCTGTAGCACCTCCACGTCGGAACTACATCGCTTCGGTTCACTGCAAGACGCCTGGATGATAGTTCCTCCTGTAACAATGAGGATACGATCAAATTTCGGAATTGACCTACGCATGTCAGAACTGTAGCCAACACAAGCAGCATGTTTCCCTCGTGATGTTACGACGGAACCGATCGGCCGTACCGTTGCATTGGCATTGCTCGTCTTTGGTTGTTCACATATTTGTGAGGATTTAGTTACAGCTGTGGATAATTTAAGAAACTGTGTTAGTGATACAATGTACATATTCAAAACGTCAGTGTTCAGGAGACCTTAGAACGATGGTGACGCAACACTTTTTTTTTTTTTTTTTTGCCCACTTTAGGTTACGGCAGTAACACTAAAAGTGGGCCTTTGCGATCGTCTTTTGACAGCTCGAAATTTAAATGAAAATAACGGCTTAACTATTCATCTGACACAAAAATGGAATAACCGAATTTGTAGAGGAGAAAATTCTCTACAACTTTGCTATCTTGTGTTTTTTTCATATCTCGTAGCGTTTCAAAGATATTTGCAAAAATAACGGCGATTTTGGGATGTATGTATGTAATGTAATGTATGTATGTATGTCTGTATGTCTGTCCGTCCGTGTCTGTCCGTAACGTGTTCCCCGTTTTTAAGACGAACCGTTCAACCGATCAGTACCAAATTTTACAGACATGATTGTAGGCCTCCAGATACCAGAACCTCCCTTTTTCAAATTTTTCGGACAAAAATACGGTAGTAATAAAAATAAAGCCGTTCGTAATATAATTGTAATTGCAAACGAACCGTTCATCTGTTGCGAAAATTGAATAACCTAATTGGTGGAGGAGAAAATTCTCTACAACGTAGCTCCCTTTATGTTTTTTTTCCATATCTCGTATAGTTTGAGACATATTTGCAAAAATAACGGAGATTTGACACCCTCCATTGAAATAATGAAAACCAGCCGTTCGGAGATGTCACGTGACATTCCTCGCCCAGAACTCTCTCTGGCATACGCCATCCGTCTTGCGTTGCGTATTTGATGATTTGCTTATTGTAACGTACACGTTGTCATTTCGAAGCAATGGCGCACTGGAGAATTAACAAAAACACTTAGTTCTTCGTACGATAATCTAGTGTCTACAAATGCCATATTAGCATCAGTTAACAACGGCCATCGATAGTACGAGATTTAAAGACTCATATTCAGCTTGATAGCTGTAGCGTAGTGGGTAAAGTGTTGGACTATGACGCTGAAGGTCGGTAGTTCGAATCCCGACACTACTTAATCTTTTTTTTTTCCTAAAACGGTTTCAGACACACTTATTAATTAATTTTTTATTATTTAGATTATTATTTTGGTCCAAAATGTTTGCACAAACTTATAAAACTACAAATCTAAAGTGGGCCGTAAAACACGTCAGTGCGATTTTTTTTAGTTTGAAGTCTACAGAGTAGCTAATGTAATGACACTAGGAGAGGACAGTGGAGCTGGATGCGCAAATGGAGTAGACACACACAGAGAGACTAGGCTATCACAGGAAGAGGGAACGACGCAGCTTATCGCCGGCTGCACTCCGGCGTGACGTAATTAGGGGCTGAGAGGGCGTGGCGCACACAGGACAGAGAGAGAGAGAGAGACACACACACAGACAGACAGGCAGAGGCAGAGCGGCGGCTTACCATAAAGGTTTCATGCTTATCGAGACGGCGCCCGGCTGCCAGTCGTTTCAGCTGCACCTGGGGACACAAACAGCACCGGCATCAGCTCGGCTCGCCCAATGCGGCGTCTACACCCACTGCCTCTGAGGGAGCACTTTCCCAGAGGCTGACTGTAGTTCAGCATCGACGGGCAACTAACTTGCCTGACCACTAATCTGTACCACATCGGAAACATCAATGTACCCGCAATGCGCGGTATAGAAAGCTACCATTCTGTCGCGTGAAATCTGTAATAATACTTTTTAACTTTTATGGCAAACATCGGAGGAACTTAATCAATAGCCGGCTGAGGGGACTGAGGCGCTCCAGTCACAGTCTGCACGGCCACTACGGTCGGGGGTTCAAATTCCCCCTCGGGTATGGATATTTATGCCGTCATTATTAGCTAGTAGATAAATAGTTTGTAAGTTTAGGGACTGATGACCCCGGTAGTTAAGTTCCAAAAGCTATACAAACATTTGAACATTCTTAATCAATATTCTGAATTAAGTTGTTCCGTTTTCTGTTGGCGCAATACTTTTTCATTCAGATTGTGCCCATCTCTCGTTATGCGAAATTATCCTTCCAGGACTCTCTTTATTAATTGGCCCACTTTAGGTTAGGAACACTAAAAGTGGACGTTTTGACGGCTTAAAATTAAATTGCAAATGAAGAGCTAACCATTGAATAAACGGGTTTCTGAGGGAGATTTTTTTTCTGCAACAGTTTTTCCCCCCATATCTCGCGCCGCTTCAGAGATATTTGCAAAAATAAAAGCGATTTGGCACCGTCCGTATGTTTGGGTGTGTGTGTGTGTCTGTAACGTGTTCTCACTTATTTGGTCATACCATTTAACCGATCAACACCAAATTTTACAGTCGTATTTGTTTGACACCAGGGACTAGAACCTCCCTCAGGCAGTATAATCGGACACCTGTATAATTAAATTCAAGAACAAAGACGATGAACGATAAAATCGCTGCCCTAAATATAATACGACACTGAGGTTGTGGAAGTTCTGCTATAAAATTAAAAATTTAAATATTTTGAAGAATTTATAGATGCCAATATACAATATTTCGAATAATAGAGTATGTAAACTACATACAAATAAAACTGTTGTGAAACGTAAAAGAAAATTTGACCACAAAAATTATAAATTATTTTGCAAATATTTATGAGAAAAATAACAACAATATAAGCAATACAAAATTAAATATGTAAGAATCTGTTTCCAAATTGACTCCTGGTGCAGCTAGCTGATTTGATGAAAGAATGCAGTCACGGTTGCGGTACTTATGTATTATTTATAGCGCTTTTCGTCCTTTAGGGGCATGGCCAGCTCCTATAACACACATGGTAAAAAAATCATCAGTCAAAGCTGTTGGGAATTAAAATCTAAAATTTTTCGTAATAATTGAATAGCCCCCTAATGTTCCCATGTTTGTTAAGCTTAAGGGACTTAACTACGGGTTCATCAGTCCCTAAACTAACAAACTACTTATAAACTATCTACAACTAAAGAAGGCACAAATATCCATGCCCAAGGGGGGATTCGAACCCCCGACCGTAGTGGCCGTGCAGACCGTGACTGAAGCGCCTCAGTACCCTCGGCCACCGCGGCCGGCGCTCCCTAAAGTATAGCCATACTAGCCCTGCATCAGGACACGGTATTGTATTCCACTTACACATCCCAGTAGTGTACACTTATCAGCCAGCACTACGCCTCTGACGTGTTGGAGCCGCCCGCATTTTAACACGATAATGCGTAAAACACACAAGAGTAATTTTCAACACTACTGCTTCACCCATCGTATTGCATTGCTGCCTCGGCCTCCTTGTTCTCCCGATACGTCGCCTACCGAAACTGATCGACGATCGCAAAACGAGGGCCCTGTGTACACAACCCGATGCCGAAGCATGTAGCAGTGGTTATAACTAGCAATGGCGGAAACCTCAGCACTGATTTCACCATCTCCCTAACTTCACATGGGGCAGTATTTTCAGTCATGTGATATTCATACAATGCGTTACATCCCAGGTAAGTTTGGCTGTGATATCTCCGGTGATTCATGGTGTTGCACTTTCAGATGGTCATCGGTGCAGCGTGAAAAGAAGATATCAAACAAGAGATTTATGCGTTTCCTGACATAATTGTTTAGTCGGCGGGAAAGCGTTATATAGACGTATAAAACCGTCGTGGTAAATTATACAAGAAAACCGATATTCGTGACTGAGTGGTTTACTATCGAAACTACGAGAGAGTCCGTTCCGTGAAGAGACGGACAATCTCCTCTTCCATTGGTCTCGCGAAATGATCACAAAGAGAAAATTCGAGTAATTAAAGCTACTATAGAGGCTTCAATCATTCTTACCACGAGTCATTCGCAATCGAGAATAAGAAAAGGAAAGGGAGTCAGTAGTCCGTGCCACGAGATAGGCGGCTTGCGGACTAGTGCTATAGCTGTAGATGAAGGCCGGCCGCGGTGGCCAAGCGTTCTGCGGCGCGCCAGTCACGGTCTGCACGGCCACTACGGTCGGCGGTTAGAATCCCCCCTCGGCATGGTTATTTGTGCCGTCCTTAGTCTTAGTTCATAAGTATTTTGTAAGTTCAGGGACTGATGACCCCGTAGTTAAGTCCCATAAGCTCTACAAACATTTGAACATTTGTAGATGAAGACACCTCAAGAGGATAGAGTACAGAGAAGAGTTACATGGAATTTCATGGGAGTGAGGACGACAATAAAAACGACAAGAACAGCGTAAATCACGACAAGGAAATTAATTCTGACAATTTCGTATGAATTCAGCTGTAACCGAATTTACGAACGTATGGAGCAAAGTTAACTCGCGCCTTTAAAAATTACTCCATAGGTCACGGGTATAGCATTTTGATGACACTCACTGAACAATTTGAAATGGCTTACGGCGTCTTACCACGGGTTGCGAGGCCGCTCTCCGTCGGAGGCACGAGTCCTTCGTCGGGCATAGGTATGTTGTTCTTAGCATAAGTTAGTTTAAGTAGTTTGTAAGTCGAGTCACCAATAACGTCAGCAGTTAAGTCCCACAGTATTACAAACATTTGAAAATATTGAAATCGACTTCAATAAGTTTTTGTTTTGTAGACTTATGCGTTGTTTAAGTCGTGTTTTGTATCTGGAAACTACGTAGAATTTGTTCTGTTACTTACTGCGACTGATGGCCCGCTTTTCATACATAACTAGCTTAATTCCCGCTGGTTCACACGCGAAGACTGGATGGTTTGCATTGGTTGTTTCTACTTCTAAATATAAATTTTCATACATTTAGTTTTAAAAATGCTTTCCTAATCAAGTATTTTGATAAAACTTGCCACCCCCTATTGCACGATTTATGGCAGAATTGAAAACCTCCCGAAACACGTTTTTTCAATTTCTAACCATGGTTCCAAATCCAAATTTCCGCATTTCTAGCATCAAAATAGTATTAGTAACACCCGTAAAAGGTTTTTGCCTTATTTCACCAGCTTAATGGTTGAATTTCCAAAAATATCGAAATACGTGTTTTTAAAATTACCATCAAAAATATAAATCCGAAGTTTTGAATTTCTTGCTTCAAAATTGCCTTAATAGCAACGTATTTTCAAAAAACCGTTCATCTCCTATTTCACCCCCTTAGGGATGGGAATATCGAAATATCGCTGTTGCGTACAGTGTAAGATAAACAACGTCCACAAATTTCAAGTTTTTATCGTCTGTAGTTTCACTTTTCAGTGCCGCTTTATGTATTTTAGAAAGGGACCGAGAACGCGAAATTTCATTCTTACGCTTTGGCATCTTTCTTGGTAGTTTTACTTTTTAAATTGCATATTTTTCTATATTGGTACGCTTGTTGCAGAAAAACAATTGAAGAATGGGCCTCATGTTTCGCTGTATATACCCTCTTTGCTATTACAGTGTCAAAAGTCATTGCTGGTCTTCAGTCCGAATTTTATATAAGCTGACGACATTCAACCATTGTATCTTCTACCCTGTTATAGCCATCGACACGGAACTGCTGTGGTGTGCAACGGGAGACTTTCCGAGAGATCGTTCGTCTCCATTTTGTAGTTTTCGCTGAAGAGCAAACTATTCACCCACATGTAGAATTTTATGTTAGTCGGTAACTTTCAACTCCCATATTTTCCATCCCTTGATCGTTATCAAACCTCTACCACCATAGTGCACAAAGAGAGACTGGTACCTACTACCACATATAAACACTATTCGTTTGCGATGTGTAGTTTTGGCTGCAGAGTGAAATATAGGCACAAATCCCTCATTCTTATATATAAGATTTCCATATCTCAGGTATCCTTGTGATTACATGACGGTATCACGTCACTCGATTTTCACAATTTGTCAGTGTAATACACAATGCCATTACCACATTACCAGCGTCTAAAGTGTCCTTTTACAAGAATTTATTTATTTATTTATTTTTTACAAATGTCTTCAGTTGAAGATATATCACACTTTGAACAGGTTTGTGTGTATACAGTCGATCAGTGAGAAACTAATTTCGTTAATATTAAAATGTAAAAATGAATAATAAATACATCTATACTGTTTGCATAGAATTTCAGTATTTAGACACACCCAAAAGCGTAAGTTTTTTTATATTAGTTGGATTGTGCCGTATTTGTAAATTATTTTCGGAAAGTGTTCGGATACATTTGATTACATAGTGTATATATGTAAATTACCACTTAACAGGGCAGATTATTAAAATTACTGCGAGAAAAATGCTCGTAGCCCGAGTGCTCGCGGGTTAATTGACGAATGTTGGCTAATGTGGGATTTCGCTGAAATGGATCGTGGGAGAGGAGGGGGAGGCCAGAATACGAAAGTAACGAAAAAAAAAAATTCGTGTTACAACCGCAATCGTTGTAAAAGGGACGACGCTACTTCAGGGTAGCACAGAAGCGCAGAAAATGACGTAATCCGAAGGAGACTGTTGCCAGTTGGACAAGGGAGCTGCTATTTAATGCGGAGTAGGCTGTTAGGAGCAGTTAGAATTTGTCGCCGGCCGGCAGCATAGTGCGCGCTAATAAGTAAATACGGAGCGCCTTGTTAATTAAGACAGTCCATGGCAGGGCAGGGCGGCGCGGGGCAGCGCAGTGCCGTTTCATTAGGCGGCCGCGCGCAATATGGGAAAAGTTGCCCGGCTCAAGCACTCGCGCGGCCGCAGCCACGAGAGCTGAATAAACCGAATATACCGGCGCGCAAGCACTATAGCGCGCAGGCGCAGCGCGGCCGCGCCCCAGAGACCACGGGCCAGCCACTGTGCCAGGAAAATTTTTTAATTAAAAGTATACGAAAACTGGCAACGTCGTTACACTTAGACGCCGCAGCAAAAGGCTTCACTCCACCTTAATCACCAGCAGACTTGTTAATGGAAACCATAGAAGAGCAGTGAACCACGTACGCAACCAAGGGTCATCTTGACGGTGCGATTCTACGCTATCGCCTACTGCAGACCTGACTTAATAACCGTGACTAGTCGTGAAACTTCCTGGCACATTAAAATTGTGTGCCGGAACCGGGACTCCAACCTCAGACCTTTGCCTTTCGCAGGGCAAGCGCACTACCGACTGTGCTATCCCGACACGACTCACGATGCCGCCTCACAACTTTACTTCCGCCAGTACCTCGCCTCCTACTTTCCAAATTCACAGAAGCTCTCCTGCGAAACTTGCAAGACTAGCACTCCTGGAAGAAAGGATATGGTGCAGACATGGCTTAGCCACAGCCTAGGGGATGTTTCCAGAATGAAACTTTCACTCTGCAGCGGAGCGTGCGCTGATATGAAACTTCCTGGAAGATTACAATTGTAGGAGGTGAGGTACTGGCGGAAGTAAAGTTGTGAGGTAGCATCGTGAGTCTTGTTGGGATAGTACAATCGGTAGTGCGCTTGCCCGCGAAAGGCAAAGGTCCCAGGTTCGAGTCCCGGTTCCGGCACACAATTTTAATCTGCCAGGAAGTTTCATATCAGCGCACACTCCGCTGCAGAGTGTTCGTCGAAACATCACGTAACAGTAACTGTTGAAAATGTGGTGGCAAAACGTAACGCACAATAGCAGGACACTTAGTTCGATGCAGCTTAATTTCTGCTGCCTTACTGTCCGAAAAACAAGACTTCAAATTTCGCAAAACTGATCTGTGACAAGAAATGCGTAGCGTTTATCAATGAAAAGACCAAGCCGTCCTTCCACTAACTTTGATTTATTACATACAGTTTTGAAAGGCAACGTAGGCTGTGGATTAGATCCACTAAATGCAACAGTTGTTTTTATATGTTTGTTTGTTTTCATGTGCCTATCAAGATCTCCCAGTTTTGCAGTCAGTTCTTCTTAACAGTGTTTAGAAAATCACCGCCTGTCATTTTCCTCCACTGTTGGTAATTACCATTACTGAATAGGTCACTTCTGAAGCGCTGCGTATATGCATGTACTTCATTTTCCCCATTATTGTTAATATTGCACTCCTAAAAACACACAATAGAACTGCACTAAAAATAGTAGGTAGTACTATCACTTATTCACTATATACTGTACATACAGCAAGTAACAGCGACCATCAGTACGAGGTAGATTCACAATACTGGCTGTGGATGGGCTTGTGTATAAGCAGATTAAAATTGTGTGCCGGAACCGGTACTGGAACCTACCTAGACGTGTCGAGATAGCTCAGTTGGTAGAGCGCCTTCCCGCGAAAGGCAAATGTCCCAGTTTTATCTGCCAGGAAGTTTCATATCAGCGCACACTCCGCTGCAGAGTGAAAGTTTCATTCTGGATGACTAGTCATGGTTGGTGGCTGAAGTGACTGAGGGTTCACTGCGGTTATGTTAAATTGCCTAACGCATAAAAGCACTTCATAGCTCTATACACTGCTTCCGTACAGTTCGGGAATCAGGTGCGATGATAAACACAATATACATATGGTAAAGTATTTTATTCAGATATTGGTTACAATTGTAAGTTGCGTGTGATGTAGTGCGATATTGTGCTGTCTCGACTCTACTTGAGGATTGCATGGCGTTTACTTAGAGCGAGGCACCACGGGGGTACCTTAATAGTGAAAAAGTCATTCTCATTGGCGTGTAACACGTGGACGACCATTACGGTTGCATACATGTGTGGCATGATCAGTATGAGGTTATCGATCAGCTCTTGTGGGATATTTGGTCATGCTTCTATGGTCGCAATTTCCAGCTCAGCAAGCATTTTGGAAGGTGCTGGTCTGGCTGCAGTGCCTCTACCAAGTGCAACACAGACATGCTCAATCAAGTTTAACTCCGATGAACAACCTGGCCACTCCATGCGTTCAGTTTCTTGTTTTAAGCATGTTGTTCACTACTGTAGCTCTGTGGGAACCCATCTATGGTACCAACGAAGGGCACAAAAAAAGGTCTAAGGAACACGTCTCTACAACTGTGAGCAGCCAAAGCGCCAGTCTGAACGACAGAGTTCCGTACGTGCACCAGTAATGACTTATGCCAATACCATTCGTCCACCACCATGATACGATGTTTCCTGCACATAAGCAGGGTTGTTCCGAGTTCCACGTTCTCTCCAGATGAGGGAACGACGATAATCCGACTGAACACAAAATCTTGACTTACCTGTGAACGGAACCCGTTCGTGACGACTCCAGTCCTGATGTTCCTCCGACCAGTTTTTGCGGGCTAAATTGTGTCGTGGATTTAATGGTACGCACGCCGTAGGCCACACTCCTGAAGGCGCTGTCAGGCTGTGTTGATACTGAGCGTCCTGTAGCTGCCTGGAGGATGCGTTGCAGCTGAGTTGCATTCAGCCTCCTGTCTGGACGGGGTATTTACTGGAGATAAGGGTCACCTCATGCTGGTGTTACCCATGGACGACCTTGGCCTTGCCTTCTTTTAACTGTTCCAGTTTTCTGAAATCGCGTCCAGCTACTAGAAATTACACTTTGGGACATTCCAATAGCTGCAGCCACCTTCCTGTGTATGTCTGCCCCGTTTCCGACCGTCGTATGGCTTTCCATGCCCTAGCTTATGAAGTCTCGTTGTTTTCGCTGTTGCTGCATTGAACTACCTACCTACTACACTATCTGAATGTAACTACTTGTGTAATTCGTTTGGCAGAGCAAAGACAAGTGTGTGGTATTTTAGTTGACAACGTAATAGCCACTTCGGTTTACGGGACAATTGTAGGATAACGCAGCGCACCTAATGCAGCAGATCGCGCGAGCAACGCTGGCGAAACACCTTCTCAAGAATTGAATATTAGGAATTCCCAATATGCTCATACTGAAAGAAGACATGATTATTATGATGATCGTGTGTCATTTTTGGCTCTTAGACCCCAACTACTGCCCTGTTCGGCCTGCGTGGTGCAACTTTGGCGACTCGCGCGTCGATGATACTGGAATGATGAGAACAAGACAACACCAGAACCCACGAGGCGAAAATCGCCAACCTGACCAGAATCGAACCCGGGCCCCCAGCGTGGCAACCCAGAGAGCCGTCCACTGGGCTACGGAAGCGGGCAAAGAAAGACATAAAGAAAAATTAACCCTACAATGCAAGAATTTTTATTTGGATGGTAGAATATGTTCACCTATGCAGGGGGAAAACAATGCGAAATTATAACACATTTAGCAATGTGAAAGGCATTATTTACCTGTTGCCAATGTCGCATTTACACATAAGTCACTCTGCAGGAAAATATTGGTATCTAACATATTTTCTACTTCGATTACATGTTTGTAACATGATACTATTTTGACTTGAGAGAAGTATCAGTCTGTAATTACATTAATGCTCAACGCTGGAGCGCTCTTTGTTGCATTTCGCCTCAATTCATAACTGCGCTGCCTTCTATGGGGGAAACGATCAACAAAATGCTTAGAGCAGGCTCCAATATATAAGATATGTATGATGTTGCCATCTGTCAACAAGAAGAATGTCTGAAAAAGTAACAAATATTTGCGTTGCCAAACGGCAACATCATGCAGTTTAGGGTTAATGACTCACAGATCGATTAAAATTACAATAATCGAAGACGCAAGGAAACAGAATCCATGGTTGGTGTTTCTACTGTCTTGGTAAGGGTGTAACAATACAACTGTATTCTTAAAATTTAGCGAATGATGATAAGAGGTTGACCTCAATCTCAGTGACTAATGTACGCAGAAAGCCTAAGCAGTAAGTATTTTAAAAGGTGCGGACAAGAAGGAATTTAAATAAAATTAATAATTAATTATCAAATCAAATGTTCAAATGTCTGTAAATCTATCGGACCAAACTGCGTGGTCATCAGTCCGTAGCTTACAAACTACTTAAACCTAACATACGGAGAAATACATACACCCATGCCCCAGGGAGGACTCGAACCGCGCGCTCCGTAGCGAGGTGCTTTAGGCCGCTCGGCCACTCCACCGCGGCAATTATCTATCTTCAAAAAGAAAACGCCAAGATCGCAACATGATTAATTTACTGACGAACGGTTTCTATGTGCTATGCCATCACATCTTGTCGTATAAATTCTACAATGTGGTCAGATCGTTTAAAAATGGAGGTTAAACAGAAAGTGCAACATTGCACTTTGTCAATATATAAGATACACAAGTTACATTACTACTTTCACTATCAGCTAGGTTTACGCGCCGCTATCAGGTTCCAATGTCTTCGGATCAAGGACGTGGGTCCGTACGCCGGCCAGCCTGAGAGCTTTTATAGACGGTTTTTCAGATCAGCGAATGCAGGCCTTTTCCTCTGCCGCGCCTTCGTCACACACAGTCGAAGATCGTTGTCCATGCAGTTCGTACATGTTCACACTCTCCAAGATTTACACTGCACGCAGATATTTCGGGTACATTCTTTCTTCTGCCTGAGGTGGTAGAGAGTTATTGGCAGGTGGCAGCGACTTCTGTCCCAAGAGGGTCCACCAGGGAATAAATTGTACAGTAAGTACTTGGTATGAGAAACAGTGCGGAAGGCACCACTACGGGCCTAGGTGTACCGTGCACTGCTGCTGGGTGTGGTCAAACGCTGCCCCGCTGATGTTACGTGTTCGCTTGTTTCCGTTCTGAACCGGAAATGGGTGTTTACGCTGGTCATAAACGGTGTGTAATTCCTACAAATAGCCCCTTGACGCGGTGGAGTGGCCGAGTGAGTGTTCCAAGGCGCAGCGCGAGGTTTCTCGCCGTTTGAGGTCCCAGTCCTCCCTCGGGCATGGGTGTTTGTGTTGCCCGTAGCACAAGTTACATAAAGTTAGTTTAAATAATTAAATACAATGAAAGAATCCCTGAGACGGATTTTCGTCTCAAATATGTCAACGCTTCAGCTCTATCAATAATGTTAGTTTAAATAGTTTGTAAGCCTAGCGACTAATGACCAACGTAGTTGAGTCCCTTCGATTTACAAAAATTGGAACATTTTTTTAACAAACAGCCCCGTATTGTTCCAATGCAATAACGTTTTAGCCATATGTTTGGCAACACTGGCGGCCATTGCTGCCAGCAACGGATTGAGCCGAAATATCTGCGGGTGCAAGCGTTCACACTCGCGACAATACAGCCGCGGAATGGATGAAAGCTAGCTAGATGAAGTGGGAGGGCAGCTCATTTGCTTTTGTATTCCACAAGAAAAAAAGTGACAGAGAAACCGGGTTTTGCGGAACCATTATTGTTCCGTTAGCGTGAGCCGTAGTGGTAGCAAAGTAAGGATGCGCCTTATGAATCCCGGCGCTCACACACGCTAAGGACGCGGTGCACTACGCCTGGTGGCGTCCCTCCATCCCTCGGGATTTGTAAGTAAGTGTGTGAGCTACCATTGACGTGACTTTTCTACAGGTGTATAAGATGGTTAATTGCTCATTGGAAACAAAACATTCATTGTCTCAAACTCAACGATAAATTCACAAACGTTTTATTTATGTTTATAAGCAAACATACATTGATGAAATACATCTTAACAATTATTATTATTATCACAAAAATGCAATTATCTATAAGAATGTAGAATATTTTTATCAAAACATTCTGGGACCCGTTACGTTAGCATGTTGGTTAACATATTTTCAAACGCAACGTCCTCACAATGAGATTTACAAGATTGTAATGGTTTTCGATTGTATGATATCGTTCAAAACATTCTGTCACATGTAATGCAACCCTGGACTTTTTGCGTTCCCACGTTGTTTCGCTGCGTCGTTTATGGTTTCTGCAAACTACACAAGCTCTCGCAGGATTTAGTTTCGATGGTGTTGGATCAATGTGTTCGGGAAAATGTACCCAGTGTTGCGCGTGTAGTCTTTGTGCTAAATCGCCGGTTGCTAATCGTCCCTTCCGATTATATTCCGGTACAGGTGTAGTTTTCAACAATGAGTCTGCAATTTGAATCCTATATTCTGCGTAGCTCTGTCTTTTGCCGCAATTTATTTTGTAGTACAAAATGTACGAGTTAACTAAAGCAACAAGAAATAGGTAAAAGAAAATCTTGCAGTATCCTTTCATACATTTCCTCATCACAGGGAAGCAAGCGAGCATCTTATCTTGGTGATCAATTCTAATCATTCCTCTATTGTAGTCAACGACACATTTCGGTTTGCAAGACGCATTGCGGAGAATTGTGTCTGTGGCAATCATTTCTGCTGTTGAATGTTTTGTGGAAAGCATGTAAACGTCTCGTTTATCTTTCCATTTTAGTGCCAATATTCTATTACAACTTCTCACTGTATATTCTCCCTTTTTTTATTTTGCCTTCGGGAAGTCTGTGGGCATATTTTTTTCTGTTTGAGTGCACTGTTCCAATCACATTAGTCTTATGGTGAGGAGAGTTTTGAAAAGTTTAGGCGAAGAAAACCAGTTATCTAAATATAGAGCAAGCCCTTTGTGTAATAGCGACCGTGATAGTTCTTAGTACTACACTTCCAGAGGCACTACCACTAGGCCGGCTGCGGTGGCCGCGGGGACTGAGGCGCTCCAGTCACGGTCTGCACGGCCACTACGGTCGGGGGTTCGAATCCCCCTTCGGGCATGGATATTTGTGCCGTCCTTAGTATAAGGTAGTTCGTAAGTAGTTTGTAAGTTTAGGGACTAATGACTCCGTAGTTAAGTCCCATAAGCTTAACAAACATTTGAACATTTGAACTACCACTAACATCTCGTTTGTTACTATCCGTATATATCTCGAAATCATAGCAGTATCCTGAACTTGACTCACACAATTTATAAATTTTAATACCAAACGTAGCTCTTTTTTATGGATTAAATTGCTTGTACTATTAAATATTACATAGAAAACGATTAATTCTCTTATGCTTGTAAAGCTGCTTCCTTCATTCCGGGAATTTCCGTACACGACCAGATTTTTGGTTCATTGTCTTCTGATAGTTGATGTTAAGTATGATCTTCTTCGTCAGTATCACCAGCCGCTTACACATTTTCGTACAGGAGGTAATGTTGCCGTCAAAATATCCTGAAAATCATTGTCGGCTATGTCACCACATGTCTTTCTTTCCTCGTAAACACTTTAGCTGCACTTCGAGACCATTGTAAAAGTATTTTTATAATGTCTGCAGATCCGAATGCGGCGAAGAACACTTCGTGAATGCCGCGTGTCCTCTATCAGCTCCGCAACGTGTCAGAGACGATGTGTTTACATTTGGCGCGGCTGACCGATGACGTCTTCTCACACGACTTGCGCCTGTTCGGCGCGGTAAACATACCACGTCTCTGATACGTCCAATTCACGTTTGGCCAGGTCGGCACGCTACGTCTCTCATACGACATTGTAAGTGAAGGGGTTAATAAGTAAACTGCTTCCGAAACAACTTTAACTCGAGAGCCGATGCTGCATGTTTACAGTTTATGCTGACACGCGATTTTGCACATTATATTTTTTAAAAGCTATTCGTTCCGAGACTGGTATGACCAATACAAATATGAAACACTGTATACAATGTGAAACCAGACCAGCGAGCATTCTAGGTGGTTCCCCCCCCCCCCCCCCCTACCGGTCATTCACAGGTACGTTTGATGCAGTTCTTCAAAATACGCTTCTGAACGGCATTTATTTTGTCAGAAGGCGTTTTCAGAGCTTTGGTGGGAGAAATCAAGGATTTTATGAAAGTAACGCGAAATAAAATACTGCGAGTAATATTACACTGTTGTTCACCAATTCAGGGAGAGAACTATGTATACCATAAACACGAAGGGTCTACCACCAGAGCTACAGAACGTGATACGAAAAGGACGGCTGTCAATTTGCTACCAATGAAAACCTGAACATACTTGCAGAACCTTAAAAAAAAGAAAGGTAGATTTTAAGAATCTCTATGAAACAAAATTATGAGTGACTGCTGTAGATATTGCGCTACGGTAAAAGCAGGAACAACTTTTTCAGGTTACGGTATTTGTACATTATTATTCTCTATGTTCCACAGCTTTGCCGTAGGTCTTCGTATCATATATATGAAATCCATTTCGCTTTCCCTATTCCACATTCACGTGGAGCGTAAGCAAACAAAACACGCGCGGTGGCATGCAGAACAGAAGGGAGATAATATTGTTTCATCAGACAGATTACGGGGCTTAACATGCAACGCTGTCGACATGCCGAGATTAATGGGAATATAATTACAGACAAGCATACACGTATATAGGATCGGGCTCACGAAACATTCTCCATCCTAGGCAGACAACGAAGGTAACACTGGGGCAATAGACTGTCAAGTACCTACAGCAGCCATCTACTAAAGTACGTGAACCAAATAAGGCCCACCTAACGTTTAGCAATTTCGTATGCAGTATGAGTAAGTGGTAATATTCCGAGATCGTATGTGCAGCATCTACAACTATATTCGATTCAAAAATAAATTCAAATAGTAAGTTTATGTAATTAATATCATCACTTAAAACAAAAAAGTTTAACCTCTGCAAGTGGGCCTTGTTAGGAGACCCTGTTCCTAATATGGTCCGTAGCCACATCCAGTTCATATTAACATTCTGGGGCACGTAAATAGCAGGAAAACTGTTGGAATACACTACAAGAGTTGTAATGTAATTTTATTTTAGACCCAAGTGGAATGAGATGATACATAGAATTTGATATTTACATTTTTTTTACTAACTCTTCATACAGTACTGTTGTTAACTTACTGGTTATTAACTCTTAATATTATTAAATTTAATCAGCGACCAACATTGTTCTGACAGCAGTAAGTTCCTTATCGTAAGTTAATAGGAAGATAAGTAATCATTACACTGTCTATGATTGGTGTTATTGCGAACAATCGGTTTAAAACGCATGTGTGTTTATTATTTAAAAATAAACTTTTTTTAGGACGATTATTCCACTATCTTAATACAGCACAATTTTAGGTAGACATATACATTTACCAGTACAAATGCTTCATGACCGAAGTGACTGAATTAGATGAAACATACCGTGAAAATAAGAAGCAGCCCTCTTTCATTGAAAGCCGTAGCACAACCGAAACTAAAATGGCCGGCACGAGAGCGGGTGCGGAAGTAGTTGTTGCCTTATCCACTATTTGTCACACGCATTTATTACTAACGACATTTAGCGCTGTTTTCAAACTTTATATGCTAGAAAATGAAAGTCGGCCTTACTAGGAATCGAGCCTCATTTGGTACATGTACATACTACAGCCACATTGCAGCAACGTCGACGGCAACAACCTTGGGTTCAACACATCTCTAAAATATGAAGCATATAGATTCATCGTGTGGAAAAACACGGGAGACTAAGGGACATACAGAGACGTACAAGAAATCGCTTTTCCTGCGCTCCATTTACGAGTGGACAGGAAAGAGAATTACAAAATGTTTCAAATGTTTGTATAGCTTATGGGACGTAACTACGGGGTCATCAGTTCCTGTACTTACAAACTACTTATGAACTAGCTAACACTAAGGACGGCACACATATCCATGCCCGAGGGGGATTCGAAACCCCGACCGCAGTGGCCGTGCAGACCGTGACTGGAGCGCCTCAGTCCCCTCGGCCACCGCGGCCGGCGATTAATGTTTGTAAATCTATCGGACCAAACTGCGTGGTCATCAGTCCGTAGCTTACAATCTACTTAAACCTAGGTAAACTAACCTAAGGGCAAACACACACACACCCATGGCCCAGGGAGGACTCGAACCTCCAGGGCGAGCAACCGCGCGTCCCGCAGCGAGACGCTTTAGACCGCTCGGCGACTCCACCGCGGCCACAGCCGGCGAAAGAGAATTACAAGCAATTGTGTAAAGTATCCCTCTCCCCGGCTCTGCACTGTACTGTAACTCGCAGAGAATCGAAGGAGTTTTATTGACAGCAGTTTTTGGTTATCTTAAATTTGTTTACATCTAGATGTAATACTAAGCAATAGTATTAGTTTACACAGAGTGGTATTCAAACCAATGTGGGTCGCCGTGATAACCTTTCCTATGACTTTTGTGTTTCTTCTAAACATAGACTGCAAGTTTACTCGGATCTCTATCCCATCGCAATCTATATCTATAAATGTGAATGTCTGTTCGGTGTACGTTTAACACGCCTGAACCACAAGACATAAAAAGCTAAAAATTTGTACAGTTACTAATGTCTACCCGGGGAAGGCTTTAGGCACGGTTTTATGGCGATCGGATAGCTATGTATATATATTAATGTGAATGTCTGTTCGGTGTACGCTTATCACGTCAGAACGACAAGACGCAAAGACTCAAATATTTGTACAGTTACTAATTTAGGCACGGTTTTATTGCGATCTGATAGATATTTAGTAATTTGAAGAATATAACGCGAAATGAGGAACAATAACTACTCTTTGAAAATTATATTTACTTTTTGAAAATAGTTTTATTGGTTGCATTGTTGGGTGAGGGTTGCTAATGATAAAAGGGTGGAGTATATTGGGGTAGAAAGTTATCGTTGTATATAAAATTCAACGTGTGTGTTTGTTAATATTTCGCTCTACAGCGAAAACTACAGAACGCAAACGTATGGTCTGTATGTAATTTTTGTTCGAAGTCTCCCGTTGTACAGCATAGCTGTTCCATGCCGATAGATATAAAGGGTGGAAGATATGGTGGTTGAAAGTCGTCAAATTATAAAAAAACAATCGGACTGAAGGCCAGCAATGACGTTCGCGACTCTATAGCAAGGACGTTACATATAGCGAACCGTGAGCTACAGACCACCTTCAAGTGATCGATCTGTGATATTATTGCAATCATTAATGTTCAATTTCGTGATTGGATACTTCGAAACGAGTGCATTTTTACGTGTGATTTGATCTACACTACATACTTTCCTGGTAAACGGCAAGTGCATAGACTTCTGCAATCTGATAGGAATATTTTTCAGTTCCGTTTTATAAGCGACATTTCCTCAAAATATGCGTGAAATTAATTACATTAATTGTTATTTAAACTTCGTAGATAAACGTACATTGCGTTACTTTACAAATATTACAACAGTACATCTAATTTTAATAAATCACATTCAGACAAAAATGTTCATATGTTTGTATAGCTTATGGGACTTAACTACGGAGTCATCAGTCCCTAAACTTAGAAACTACTTGTTGTTGTTGTTGTTGTCATCAGTCCGGAGACTGGTTTGATGCAGATCTCCACAATACCCTATCCTGAGCAAGCCTCTTCATCTCCACATAAGAGCGACAACCTACATCTGTCTGAATATTTCCTGATGCTCACACCCTCCTGAGTAGTCCCCGCCCGGAGATCCGAATGGGGGACTATTTTACCTCCGGAATATTTTACCCGAGAGGATGCCATCATCATATGTTCATTCAGTAGAGCTGCATGTCCTCGGGAAAGGTAACGGCTGTAGTTTCCCTTTGCTTTCAGCCGTTCGCAGTAGCTGTGTGGCAAAGCCAAATTAGCTGATGTTACAAGGCCAGCTCAGTCAATCATCCAGACTGTTGCCCCTGTAACTACTGAAAAGGCTGCTGCCCCTCTTCAGGAACCACACGTTTGTTTGGCCTCTCCACAGATACCCCTCCGCTGTGGTTGCACCTACGGTACGGCTATCTGTATCGTTGAGGCACGCAAGCCACCCCACCTCGGCAATTTCTGTGGTTCATGGGAGTGGACAAACTACTTATGAACTAGCTAATCCTAAGGACGGCACAAATATCCATGCCCGAGGGGGGGGGGTTCGAAGCCCCGACCGCAGTGGCCGTGCAGACCGTGACTGGAGCGCCTCAGTCCCCTCGGCCACCGCGGCCGGCCACATTCAGCCAAGTTGCCTCAGAAAAGGAAAACGTCATTATTCCTTATATATTCTCCGATAATGACATTAGAAAAAGAGAGACGGACAGAGAGAGAAGGGACAGGAGAAGTATTACCTAAAGGCAGGAATAAATAAATACCCGGGCAACGCCGGGTTTTCAGCTAGTTTTTTATAAGTCTCTACCCGGAGACCTAGGTCACTCTGGAATCCAGAGGGGGAACTAGGATTGGCAGAAGGCGCGGTGGCGCGCTGCGGCCCCGCCCCGCCCCTCCCGGCAAGAAGTCGGTTTCCGCGGCTTTTTTACTCGGTTTCATTCTGCGGGCGACCCGGCGCCGATCGCCATCATTAGGGCGGGACAAATGAAGAAGTGGGAGAAGGGAGGCGCGATTAGAGAAGGCCCGGAGGAAGCGGATTATGCAGCGCGTGAATCGATATGGCGGCCGTGACGTCAGCGTCCGCTGCCGCTGCCGGCTGGTCGATGCGGCCTTGAACTACCCCACTGCCGCCTCCGCCGCCGCCGCCGCCGCCGCCGCCGCCGCCACCGGCACCGCCCGGTGCGCCAATATTTTTAGCGCTGGACAGCGCGAGAGGTTATTAGTGAATGGCCCGATAGCATCGCGCCCGCTATTAGCGGCTTCTGTGTACTCCGCCGACGCCCGTCCAGGCACCACGCCACATGCCTCTGTCCGAGCAAAATTTGTCTCCCTCACGTCTCTGGTGCATTCTTTCACGCACGGAGGCCGACAGGAGTATTCGAATACTTTAACTGCATTATCATCAACAACATGATATTTATTTACTACTTTTGAACTTGTGAACGTACAAAGGGGCATTCAAAATGAAACGAGCCGGAGGCGTAATTGCTGCCGGCCGCGGTGGCCGAGGGGACTGAGGCGCTCCAGTCACGGTCTGCACGGCCACTACGGTCGGGGGGTTCGAATCCACCATCGGGCATGGATATTTGTGTCGTCCTTAGTCTTAGTTAGTTCATAAGTAGTTTGTATGTTTAGGGACTGATGACCCTGTAGTTAAGTCCCATAAGCTATACAAACATTTCAACATTTGATTTTGCGTAATTGCAGAAGCCGCGGTGGAGTAGCCGAGCGGTCTAAAGCGTCTCGCTGCGGAGCGCGCGGTTGCTCGCCGTGGAGGTTCTAGTCCTCCCTGGGGCATGGGTGTGTGTGTTGTCCTTACGTTAGTTTACCTAGGTTTAAGTAGTTTGAAGCTACGGACTGATGACCACGCAGTTTGGTCCGATAGATTTACAAATACATTCCACGTACGGTAGGCAATAACAACACGGCTATTAGCACTCTCCAATCCAGCAAGGGCTTTAACAGTTGCACCATTACATCGAAGAACAGCAACTGTTAAGCATCCATTTCCCGGTTGCGGATTGTCTTCCTTGGATATGACGGAGAAGTTCACCAGACAACCAAAAAACACGGACGGTCCCTGTAAAATCACTTGAGCACCTATGTTAGAGGTACTGTCAATTTGTAAATTGTCAATTCCTTTATAAACAGCAGCAAGCCGTCGCCTATATCTGCGTATGCGGGGCATCTTCGTCAGCGACAGACTCGGTATCAGCACGCTCAAACGGTGCCTTATATACTGCTTATCAAAGCCGTCACTCGAGCGCTCAGTTCCGCATGCGCAGCTGGAAATCGTCGAGCGAGGTAAACCGTTTGACACCGAGAGCCTTTTCAAGAGGACCTCAAAGGTCGTAATCGCAGGAAGAGAGGTCTGGAATGTATGGAGGGTGACCGAGAACCTAGCATTTGAATTCCTGCAGCAGTGCCACGAGTATGTTCACTTTTACCCGTACGAGGCTTTCCATTGTCGTGGAGCAGAATCACCCCACGGTTGAGATTGCCTATTCGGTTTGATTTTATCGCTTGGCGAAGAGTGGTCAAGGTTTGCGAGTAACGCTGGGCATTCACTACTGTCCCGTACTTTAGGAAGTGAATCGGAAAGGGGCCATATTGGTCAAAGAAAAACTTCAACAAAACCTTTCCTGCACACGTGTGGATGGCCTTTATTTTATTTATTTACTGTCGTCGTGGTGACCCTGGATGCTTCCACTCGGGACTGTTGTTTTCGAAGTGATGACACCATGACTCAGATCCAGCCACCACTCGTGCCAGGAACACATTTTCTTCTCGAGCATAGCGCTGCAGATGATCAAGACAGTGGGCCATTCGTCATGCTTCTTGGTGTGGTTGCAGACTGTGGGGCATCCATTGGCACACACTTTGCGCCGAGTGCAGTCCTTTCATTGTCAGTCGGTGGTCCTGGGTAACGAGTGCGTCAACCAGCTGGACGATGTCTTCGGTAATGCAGTGTGGGACACGTACTGTTCGCCGTACACTTGTGACATTCGTCGATTAATGCCCGTTCTCACTATTCCTTCCGCTGTCGGAAAACGGACACATCTTTGCTCTTCTTTTGACGCCTCCATGTCACTGTCTGCAATGCGATTGGCAGCGTTGGCCGATTGCTGCAGTGTTGAAATGAAAAAGCGCTAAACCCTACACTTTAAAACACCAGAAAAGCAGCAGCTGAACTCTACGATCCAAAACAATAGAAAAACACCAATTATATATACATATGAGCCCCTTAAAGCACAAGTGGTGTAACTCCGTTTAAGTTAGCGATAGGATTTT
This sequence comes from Locusta migratoria, assembly GCA_026315105.1. NCBI lineage: Eukaryota > Metazoa > Arthropoda > Insecta > Orthoptera > Acrididae > Locusta > Locusta migratoria. Next base: position 251,886,566 of record CM048745.1, on the reverse strand, counting down.
GTTAAGAAAAAATCCACTGCACAAACGGTGTAAGTTGTTGTTCACCTACTAACCGGTAAAGTCTTTCCAGTCAATGACTCCATCTGTTGGTTGACAGCACAAGTGGTGCAAGTACTCCACTAGACATGCAAAAGTCTCCCCCTTTCCCAAACTGACAAGTCAACTACCTTACTACAAACTTAAGTTATACGTGTACAGTTTAGGTTGCCATGAGCTGTCATCAAAGGCAGGATTCATGCATTGCTGGGAGAAAGTGACTGGATCTAAAGGTCTACAAGAAATTGCTGCCTGTTGGGTCAAACACCTTAAAACAAGAGCATCAGCAGCAAACCATGTAGTCATATACAGTGACTCATGTACAGATCAGAACTGGAAAGTTTCCATGTCCTTAATTAAACTTTTTTTTAGTGAAGACAACAACAATGAAATAACTGACTAAAAGTTCGTGATAAGTGACCATTCTTATCTGCCGAATGACCGCGATTTTGCTTCAATAGAAAATTAAAACCAAATGGAAGAAAGACAGTGAGGAATATCCTGTGTCATGGTTGAACATGCAGTGGATTCGGTATCAAAAGACTGACCCATTCACAGTTATTTTTAATTACACTCTTTCGGAAGACATGTCCTTTGGAAAGTTAAACATTAGGCAAGTATGCAAGAAAGGGCGACCTGTCAGCGCTCATAACGTCAGCCACGAAAAGCTCTACAGAGATCCACGCCCTGTCACTAAGGAAAAGAAAAATGATGTGATGGACCTTATGCCTTATTTCCCTCCAGTTCATCACCATTACTACGAGAGCCTTGTTTCTAGTGTGAATGCCGTTGACTTTGGACCACTACCTAACTCAGATGAAAACAGTGATGATTAGTAGAAAGTAATATTAATGGAGTGTATTAAACTTATACAGTTTTTTTACTACGATGAATGTTTTTGTACTTCGTTGTTAACAAATGTTTGTTAAGATTATGGGTTATCAGTCCCTAAACTTACAAACTACTTATGAACTAGCTTATACTAAAGACGACACAAACATCCATGCCCCAGGGGGGATTCGAGCCCCCGACCGTAGCGGCCGTGCAGAATGCGACTGGCGCGCCGCAGACTGCTCGGCCACCGCGGCCGGCTTCTTGTTAACATTGCACTCCTAAATACACACAACAGTAACAGCACTAAAATTAATAGGTAGTACTATCACTTATTCACTATATATTGTACATACAGCAACTAACAGCTACCATCATTTCTAGTTAGATCCACAATACTGGCTGTGTGCGGGCTTGCGTATAAGAAACAGCCTTCACATGAAACTGGAAAATGCCCTGGAAGCTGCGAAGAAAACAAAGGACTCTTTGAACAAGTGCGCCTGCACTTAGCCCTGCATGCTGTGCGTATTTATGCACGAGAAAGACAGTTTCAGGGACTTCTCCTGCTCAAGTGTTGAACTAGACACGTGTAAGGCTGAACATAGCTTGTGTACCTTTTTAAAATTATTAAATTATTTCAGGATTTACTTATTAGTTATAGGAGACAGTTTCTTGGACAAATCCGTTTAACACCAGATTTAGCACTGATTTTTTTCAAATAACACCGGTATTTCGCTATGGCGCAAATGAGAATTTCTGGCACCATACGAACTTCAAAAACATCAGATCTGGTGCTAAGAACACCAAATTGGCAACACTGGATTGATGCATGCTGCTGCTAGCTTTGTATAGTCACGTGATGTGACGCATGCCCTCTAGCGACGGGCAGTGAACTTACACGCTCTGGTCACAACCACACTTCGATACACACGCCACGATGTTACCCTCCTCTCACCGGTTTGCCATGGCTTTGCGACAAAATTGAAAGTACAATCAGCAGTCCGCAGCTGGCTTTATTTTAACCAAACGGATTTTTACGAGCAATGTGTATTGAAACTAGTACAACTGGAGAAATGAGATGATGACATTGGTGACTGTGTAAAAAAAAGTATATTAAATATATAAATACATTTTTTTATTTTTTATTTTCTTTTCTGTTTACATTTTTGTAATAAATTTACTGTGCTTAGGTTCTTGATGTTCCCTCATGCAAAATTAAGAATACATCCAACGTCGCCATCGTGGTCTGTACACTATATGTATGTTGCTAGTGGTTACCTAACACTCCTGATTTTCAGTGTCTTAACATTTTCAGTAGTCTTTTGCCCACGGGACAGAATTACTACATTCCACCTGTCTAACGGAAGTGAAAGTAAGCCCATATATTCAGTGCAACTGCGTATAGATTGCTGCCTTCTAATCGTGAAAAAAAAACCACAGAGGCTTTTGTACGCTGTTTGCTATATGTCAACAGATCTGTTATCACTGTGCAAATCTTAAATTTACGCCAAGTATGATTATCAGCACGCGAATTTTCCCGCTGAATTTGCGTTCACCACAATGATCTGACAGTTGAAATTGCTTTGAAAATATTTTGAAACTGTCAATGTTGACCGTTTCTGAAAGTGTGTATAGTACTGTAGTCAGCAAACGTCTTTAATGTCCTGAGGTTCGCCGTAACGTTGTCCTTTCATTGCCAACATCAATGTGGGGAACTACAAGAAGTCGGCTAGTACCAAATCCTGTGAATACGGTACGTGGGCTGCGGCGTTGTCATGGGGGCGCGACCTGAGCCTGCGTCTCGATACTCGGGTTGAATTCGACGAATTCTCGACCAAAAACTGCGCGTGAGGCAATGATAATACTCAGAATTAACAGTTTGCCTTTGTGGTAAAACTGCTTGTGAAGAAAAATGTTAGCACTGTCTTAACATGATTCTTCTGCAAGCGCACTTTGTTAGGTTTCGACTACTGGGGGCCGGCCGCGGTAGCCGAGGTGACTGAGGCGCTCCAGTCACGGTCAGCACGGCCACTACGGTCGGGGGTTCGAATCCCCCCTCGGGCATGGATATTTGTGCCGTCCTAGTTCGTAAGTAGTTCATAAGTAGTTTGTAAGTTTAGGGACTGATGACCCCGTAGTTAAGTCCCATAAGCTTAACAAACATTTGAACATTTTGACTACTGGGGATCAACCACACAGCACACTGCCGCTTTGTATGTGCAAACGACATGCCTCACCGCAAGTTACAATGGATACCGTGAAATCAGTCTCCCTTTGGGCTGTCTTTATGAAGTCTTTGCAGTGCTGTACTCTGCCACTCTGAAACGGCGTGCGGACTTCCCGTTTGCCCAAATTCTCGGTGAAAACTGCACACAACATTTTTTGAACTCCTAACAGCTCCTCGAAGAGTCATACGGAAACATCTATTTGCTGCAATGGTTTCGGCAATTTCTTGCGCATTCTCTTCCTTTTTCGCGGCTTTGACGCTCAGGATACGCCCTTGAGGTTGTAAATGGCAACGCTAAAGAGAACGCACCATCGAAAAACGTTTGATCCACTTAAACAATCACTACAATAAACACTTAATGATATCAAACGTTTCTCTGGTGCATGTGCCTTGAGGTTGTCTCGCTGTTACACTGCCATATTTCGTCTAGTGTCAGAGACACTGTTGCATCCGTTGCCATCAAGTCTGCTACATCGACCCTCTATCGCTTTGTTGCTCTACATGCCTGTTGCCGAAACTGCTAGGACTAACGCCACAACTCTCGCAACTGAAATGGCAATGCAATGTTGTATTCACACAAGCAGCCCTAACAGAAATGGGTGACGCTCTGTATATCGCCCTACAAAACAAGTGAGGCATGCAGAAGATAAGGTCGGGTGTCAATGTAGCCTTGTATAGTAGCCAAGATATGGCAACCATTTTTTTTTTTTTTAGGTACAGATAGTTCGCATAGCTCCGAAATTTACGATAAGCGTAAAACTTCTAATACAAGTATGCATCAGATTTCAAATCACCCACACTCACAGAAACAGTATCACACCGATACATGCTTTGCATCATAACAGAAGCGTACGCAGCAGAAATTGTAAAACGTTTGTTTAAGCTTCTGAACTTAACTGCGGGGTCATCAGTCCCTGAACTTACAAACTAATTATGAACTACCTCATACTAAAGACGACAAACATCCATGCCCGAGTGGGGAATCGAACCCCCGATCGCAGCGGCCGTGCAGACTGTGACTGGCGCGCTGCAGACTGCTCGGCCACTGCGGCCGTCTCAGGTACGAAACGAACAGAACTGCAGTTCTCTGATAATCTGTAGAGCGGTTATTGTAATTTGTTACAGGATTGGTACGATTTACAGGCTATAAGGAGCGTAACCGCGTCAAACGTCCATTAATCATTGTGGAGGACACGGAAGTAACACTGTATGACACGAGGACGTTTAATAAGGACCTCTTCGTTGATCACCCTTTGGCTGACCCGCTGAATCATAAAACAGAAAGATCTGAGAGGAACTCCGACGAGATAGCGGCCAGACGCCGGCCTGCAAGATTGTCGGTCACACTGTCATCCACTTCGTCCAATTTCGGGTCAAGTACATCTGTCTACCACGCGAAAGAATTCGCCAAACTGAGTACTCTACACACGGCGACACTTCCCCATCTGCGCCTGCCACCGAGAACAAATAATCAAGCTAATCCTACGCCGTTGGTCCACCGACCACCACCAGGCGGACTAGAAAATTACCATTTGTTGCGTGGGCTGCCGCCAGTATTATGCTAAGGGCGGGAAGCCCCGGCACTTTGCTTTCAGCGATGACTCGCGATTACGCACAATCCCGCATGACTATTTTTGGTGAGTGTAGCGGCAACATTGTCTATCCTTCCAATGATAACACCACATTACTGGTCCCGTCATGGTGAGTGGAGCCATCTAGTACTTCAAGTTACAGCAGTTAGTGATTGAGCAAGATCTGACGGACGGATGCTACATCACGGACATTCTGCGTCCTCTTAAAATTACCTCTCATACAACCGTATTGTGAGGCCAGTTTTCAACAGTACAATACTCGTCAGCAGGTCTCGTTACAAGCCGTCTGGCCGGCTGCGGTGGCCGAGGGGACTGAGGCGCCACTACGGTCGGGGGTTCGAATCACCCCTCCGGCATGGATATTTGTGCCGTCCTTAATGTTAGCTAGTTCATAAGTAGATTGTAAGTCTAAGGACTGATGACCCCGTAGTTAAGTCCCATAACCTATACAAACACTTGAACATTTTTTGAAGCCGTCTGCTGGGTGTTGAACCACTCCTGTGGTCAGAAAGTTCCCCCACGTATGTCCCAGACTAAACATGTGAGGGACCATCTTGGACGCCAATTCAGTGCCAGTAGTCACAACTGTGGGCGAGTGTGTCTCAGGATCAGTGACTTAATAATACCTCTCTTAACATAATCAGTGTATGTATCCAGGTTTAGACAGTGTAACACCATACTGATAGGTAGGCTGCTAATGCCAATTTCTTTGCAAATTTGATTCAGTTTTGTAATTACTGAACACCTCATAACCCGTTGAACGGTGAAGTTTCGTTTTGTCTTGGTTGAATTTAATACGCGATAACATTCAATGATTGACATTGCAAAAGTTTCATTGGCTTCCTATTCAAAAGAAATTCATTTACACTATCAGCACCTTCAAATTATACGCTATAATTGTTTCATCTTTCTACATTAATTTCTTCAGAATGCTAAATGATATGCCATTTACTGGAAACAGAAAAGGAAAAACGATTTTTGTATATTATCATCTAAAAATATATCGAAAGTTTATTAAATACTGAGAAAATTATTATTAAATTAATAGCCGACTGCAAAATACGGTGTGTGTACGGGTGTAAGGTTTTCCCGAATGATTTAACAGCAGCGTGTACAGATCGCAGAACAGCCGCACGTGTCGTACATTCTGCAGTGGCTCACATGCTGTGCGAGCAGCAGTCGACAGCCGTTAGTGTACATGTGCGTGACAGTGCACAAAGCAGGGTTTATCTCGTGTTTTGTCACTACGCAGCGCTTAACTGTAGACACACATTGTCACGAGGATTACCTGCAGTCTGCAATGGCCCACGACACTGTGTTTACCTCGCGCTGGACAACCGTTGACATCAACGCAAAGACGCGTCCAAACGCTGTAGACTCTTTATACATGCGGTGGCATGTAGAATGGCCATAGTGACAAGGGTCTTTCCATTTCAAATCTGTCAACTAAAAGCTTGCAATTTTTTTTTTTTTTTTTTTTTTTTTTTTTCCGGGGGGCTCAGTTTTCTGTCATCTAAAGTAAACGTTAAGGAGACTTTTCAATACTCATTTAGGTATGATAAACAAGGCCAACAGTTCCTTTTTATCTTCATTTTCATGGTCAAAGTTACCCCCTATTTAATGAAGTCACGCGACTGTGACACTGGTAGCTCAGAAACAAAAGTACCATTCACCGAGTTGTAGAACAAATAATCTAATCACCAGCGAAACCCAAAGACCATGCGAGGTCTCACAACAGCCCATCGGAATCAGAATATAGCCCAAGCTTACACATTTATTATTCATATTCACGGAATGTATGACATTAACTGCGAATGGGTCAAGTTCAAAATGTGTACCCATGTCCGAAAGAACAGACACCACATATACATAACTGATACATTTATTACTCTTTTTTTCACATTTCTCCCAAGGGATTCCATAAAACTTAAAATAGCTGTGTGTACTGAAAAGAGTTTCAATTCTATGCAAATTACACATTTATGAAAATGACCTTTTTATGCTTAATACATCAGTTGAAGGCTTTAAAAAATTTCTGGTAATTATGGTTATGTACGGTAATATATACTGACAACAACAGACATTTCAACATTCAACTTCAAAATGAATCTTAGTTCACTGAAATCCGAAATAAGAAAATGTTCAAATGTTTGTAAATCTATCGGACCAAAATGCGTGGTCATCAGTCCGTAGCTTACAAACTACTTAAACTAAGGTAAACTAACCTAAGGACAACTCACACAGTCATGCCCCAGGGAGGAATCGAACCTCCGACGGCGAGCAACCGCGCGCTCCGCAGCGAGGCGCCTTAGACCGCTCGGCTACTCCACCGCGGCTCCGAAATAAGATTCTTCAATTGTACGGAGGCAAGTTGCCACGTTCGAAAATAGCGTTAACTTCTGAGAATTTTAATACTTTACCAGTAATGATACCTTTTTGGACGAAGTTTTCTTTTACAAGTAACTAACACGTATGGCATCCGACCAATATTTTAACGGTCCTGTCCACGCAAACAGAGGCTGTATAAGCACGCTCATTGTTGATACATCGTATAATAATAATCACGCCATTAGTTACATACACACATTTCCTTCTTATTCCTTGCGGTTTTTTTTAATCCTGTGCCACACAGACGAACGAAATCTCTTCTCCCTATCGTGTTCCATTTAATGACGCAGTTCTTTCAAACTCATCCTCTCCTTTGTCATATCTTTTCCCTTTCATAGGTGTTGGCACGCGCTTTATTTACTTCTACGTGACTGTGTGTTTTTGCGTGTGTCAGCCGTGCTTGTTAGTTATTTTTTATTTAGATAATCTGTTTGTGCAGGCAGATTATACCGCCATTATCGGATCTCTAAGCAGACATAGAAAATCGTACTCAACTTGCTATAATAATAATAATAATAATAATAATAATAATAATAATCGGACAAATACATTTCCTTAATATACATTCCAATCCTATTAAATACATATGTCATAGGATTGGAATATATATTAAGGATATGTATTTTTCTGACTATTATTATTATTATAGCCAGTTGAGTACGATTTTGCTTGTATGCTTACAAACGGAATGTTGGCGGTATAATCTGCATAAATCGGTTATGTAAATAAAATACAACCTGCGAACTTGGCTGCTGTTTTACATAATGAAACTTAGTATACACCAGATGTTAAAGATCACAAGGGCAGATCTGAAGTAGCATGGCAGCGAAAAATATCAGCTGTTCCGTATGCATTCTCAAACGTAACAAAAGTAAGTCATTTATTTCTCTTTTTTTTTTCCTTTCTTTTGAAAATTCTATTCAATTCTTCTTTCCCTCCTATTAAATTCTTAGGTTATGTACAGATATGGACAGGTTATTTAAATGAAAAATTATAATTAGTGATGTTGACTCCACACAAATATATCCTTCAGTAAAGTGTTTTACACAATAAATCTACAGAAATGTATGCTATTGTGTCTCTTCTTTCGGACATCGTTTCAAATAAACAAGAGGAAATAATGAGCGAGGGGCGCTGCGATCGTTGCTTGTAGCAAGTTGTGAATTTGGGGAGGAAGGAAGCGTTCCTCGATAGCCCAATTGATAGAGGCGACCGCTGGCCCCAAGTACAAAATCCAGCTTCGAATCCGGATCCACCACAAATTTTCAGCTTTTCCGTTAATTGGAATGCCATGAAATGTTCGATATGTTTGAAAATTTGGAATTCATAAAACTTCTATACATGAACAAAGGCCGGCTGCGGAGGTCGAGGGGACAGCGGCGTGCCAGTCACGGTCTGCACGGTCACTACGGTCGGGGGTTCGAATCCCCCCCCCTCGGGCATGGATATTTGTGCCGTCTTTAGTATAAGGTAGTTCGTAAGTAGTTTGTAAGTTTAGGGGCTAATGACCCCGTAGTTAAGTCCCATAAGCTAAACAAATATTTGAACATTTTTTGAAGATTTTGACGTTAAAGTATAAATATGGTAAGGATGGTTGTTTCTGCCTTGAGCATACAGAATTTGCTTTTTATTAATGCAAACATGTTTTGGATAAGTCTATGCATCATTTGTGGAATTTATTTTTATTGTGGCTTTAAGATGCAACAATAAAATGAGATCGCAGTGATGAAAGATGTTTGGGTAAATAAAGAAACTGTGTTTGCTTAAGGCAGAAGCAACCATCCTTACTATATGTTAGGAAGAAATATAGGCAAGAAGAGCTCGAACCATAGAGCGTGAAGAGTTTAACGTGTAATCCTACTGGAAGGAACGAAGATTAGGGTTTAACGCCCCATCGACAGCGTGGTCACTAGAGGCGGAGCTGAGACTCGGATTGTTTGGGTAAGGATGGGGAAGGAAATCGGCTACGCCTTTTGAAAGGAACCATCGCGGCATTTGCCTGGAGTGGTTCAGGGAAATCACGGAAAACCTAAATGAAGAAGGTCGAGAGTGCAGCGTGTTAGCAGTGCGCCACGTCGCCACCTCTGTAACTGCTCCCCCGCGCCAGAGTGGCAGCGGCAGCGGCAGGTCCCGGCGCGGCGTCGGCCAGCCGTCGCGGGCGTCGTCCGCGGTGATGAACGGCCGTGCCGACGCTCGGTCGAGTCAATCAGTGGCGGCGGCAGTGGCGGCGGCGTTATTTTTGCGGGCGGCAAGAATGCGGCCGGGCGCGGCTATGTCTGGACTCATAACTCGCGCGCCCGCTAAGTATAGCCGCCGAGCCGCGAGCCGCGGGCCGCGCAGGAATGCCCGCGCAGCCGTCACTTGTTCGCCGTTGCGTAACGCGGCGCCTGCCGCCAGACGCCAGACCGACACCGACGACGCCGACGCCACGCCGCCCCCCGCAGGCGCAGCCGCAGCAGCAACCGCGGTCACTCATCCGGCGCCCGCCCCGCCGCCGCCCAGCCTCTGCCATCCATCTGTTTACTACCACACCCTAGACTGCTCACACTCCAAACTCAACCAGCAGCGACAGGCCGCTGTCACAGTCCATTAAGGAGCAGTTCAAAAATGTTCAAATGTTTGTATAGCTTATGGGACTTAACTACGGGGTCATCACTCCCTAAACTTACAAACTACTTATGAACTAGCTAACACTTAAGGACGGCACAAATATCGATGCCCGTTAGGGGATTCGAACCCCCGACAGTAGTGGCCGTACAGACCGTGACTGGAGCGCCTCAGTCTCCTCGGCCACCGTCGCCGGCAAGGAGCAGTTCACAACGACGCCATACCACAACTTATTATGAACGGACACCGACGCAATGACTGTCTTCACTGGAGCGGTACGATATCAAACGCGGTATTACATTCACTGGAACGATACGATATCCGACGCGATCCAACTTGCTTCACGAAAAGCAACGACACGGCACGAATCGCATATCTGCTACAGTTGTAATCATCACCCTCACTGTCGAGAACGTTTACTGGCTTAAGCATCTTGGTGTTGTGACCATCTGCCTTGAACAAAACACTATACCTTTTCTGGGTATCCACCCACGGTTCACTGCACTTGCAACAGCAGTAGGAATTTAATTCCTCTCTATTTAACAACATAAAAATATTTTAGTCTGTTGTTGTTCTGGTCTTCATTCTGGAGACTCGTTTGATGCAGCTCTCCATCCAACCCCAACCTGCGCAAGCCCCTTCATTTCCTCGTAAGAACGGCAACTCAAATGCATAAGAATCTCATTACTGTATTCGTCTCTCGGTCTCCCTCTGCGACTTTTACCCTACACACTTTCCTCCAATGCTAAATTTACGATTCATCGATGTCTAAGACTGTGTACTACTAATCGATCCCTTATTTTAGTCAACATACCCACAAAATTTATTTTCTTCCTAATTATGTTAGTACTTCTTCATTGCTTGCGGGAACTACCCACCTAATTTTCACTTTTTTTTTTTTGCACCACATTTCAAAGACCTCTATCCTCTTCCGGTCAGAACTACTTATCGTCCATGATACAATCCCGTACAAGGCAACACTCCACACAAATATATCCTTCAGTAAAGACTTCCTAACAATAAATTTCATGTTAATAAATTTCTCTTATTCAAAAACGCTGTTCTTTCCATACCCATTCTCTATCTTACATCCTCTGTACTGCAACGATCGTATCTTATTTTACCACCCAACAAAACTCATCTAGGATCTTCATTCTTTCGTTACCTAATTTAATTCCTTCAACATCGCCTGATTTTCTTAGACTGCATTCCATTACCCTTGTTTCGCTCTAATGTCCATTTTATATGATCCGAACACACCGTCCATTCCTTTGCTCAAAATATTCAACTGTTTGTCAAGGGACTATAATGCGGGGTCATCAGTCCCTAAACTTACAAACTACTAATGAACTACTTACAAACTAGGACGGCACAAATATTCATGCCCGAGGGGGGATTCCAACCCCCGACCGCAGTGGCCGTGCAGACAGTGACTGGAGCGCCTCAGTCCCTTCGGCCACCGCGGGCGGCGAAAAAGTATGTATTGTATACATCCTTACAATGCTATAAATATCAAACAAATATTTTTCAAATGCGCTTACCCGTGAGCTCTTCCAACACTAACAGATATCCCACCAATCCTGAAGACTGAGCCGCACCAGTTTCTACTTTTTGAAGCAATTACCCATGAGAAGCTACTCATTAGGAAAGATAAGCTATTGCAGACGTTTGAGCAACGTTAAAAATGCTTCAGTGACAAGTTTACTTTCTGTAACACTACCTACTACGCCTTTTTGTTTTCAACATGGTACATATAAGAGTATAAATAAAGGTTACAAATCAAGATGGTGTTTTTACAAGCAAAGTAGAATAAAATTAAGATTAAGGAGCACTGACAACAATTTGGCTGCATTTAAGCACACTGCATAGCAGTAGGTGAGTAGGTGGTGAACTTGCGTAAAACTAGACAACGTGTTTCAAGACAGAAGAAGCCCCCAACGAGGATCAGCCAAACATATCTTATCAGATTCGTACAGCTTCTCATTCAGAAGGAACAGGAACTTGGGGACTGCATCTACGCCTGTCACAAAGTTTCTTGAAATTACGAAGCACTTGCGTTTCGCTGGATACGTAACAATGAAGGAGAGACCCGTAGTTTGCACGCGCAAAGTAATGACAAATGAATGTTTCGAATGCCACATCACCAAAATTCAAATGTTTGTATAGCTTATGGGACTTAACTACAGGGTCATCATCTCTAAACTTACAAACTAGCTAATCCTAAGGACGGTACAAATATCCATGCCCGAGGGGGGATTCGAACCCCCGACCGTAGTGGCCTTGCAGACCGTGACTGGAGCGCTGTCCCCTCGGCCACCGCAGCCGGCCCACATCACCATATGTGATGTAATTTGGTATTGATGAAGCGATACATTTTGCTATTACTCGTATGCCGAAGTTAGAAAATACTATGGAAAAGGGGGATACAACAAAATGACATTTTTGAAAAATGGGGTATTTTATGTGAAATGTTTTTTATATATGTTGTGGTTTCATGGACTTTCATTTAGAAATATTTAAGCTAGTTTAGACAGTAAAAAACAATCTTCTGTACGTGAATGTGATCCGCCAGAGAGTACTACTGTGGTAAAGAATTTATTTTAGCATTCTTGGTAATACGTCACGAAAAAACAAAGTATATTTTCATATTCTATGGGTGGTAATAATAATAACTTCGTGTGGCTCATCGGCCTAGTGCAAGTCTTTCAATTAGACGCCATTTCGGCGACTTGCGTGTCCCTAACCTACCCCAGTTATCCAACCGGGGATAGGGGCCCTACTGCTTAACGTGGAATCCGTACCACGTGTCATTTCTTGCGAGTCCTCGGAAGTGACTTTTGAAATTTAAATAGGGAGCAGTATCTGTTGGAAACTGTAATTACTGCGACAGACTACTTCTCCACTGTTGCTGTACCTGACATTTCGGAAATAAATAAAATGTATGTCGTTTGCAATCTTTAAAAATTTTGCACTTGACAGTAATAACAACATCTTCTGCCAGAAATGCTACTGTTGAGTAAATGTGACAGTAAGTGAAGTAAAACATTAATTAGTCAGCGGGTGTCGGTAAAACCAACGTCGTTCCATGCGGTTGTTTTATGTCCGTTATTCACCGCACCAATGCGGGCGCAAACAGCGGACAAACCACTCTGCTGCAAACGACGTCTAATAATAGGCGAGGACATGCTTGTTGCGCAACAGGCAGTATTAGTAGTGATGTGGTTCGTGATCCGCAGAGCGAGTCATGCCATCACGTGTAGTGGTGCCGCGCTAGGCCAGTAACACCTAGAGAGAAAGGCCTCCAATCCGTGTCACGTCACACCGATAGGCCGCTTATCGCTGGCTGACTGGCTGGCTGGCCTCTGGGGCACAGGCCGCTGTGTCATAGCGGCCAGCCAAACAGCTAGCGACAGCGACCTGTCGGTGTGACGTGACACCAAGTGTTGTGAGGTCTTGTCTCTGGCTAGTGCAGTCGGTCCCGTCGGTCCGCGTTTCCTTCTGGCACCCAGCCATTACAGATCCCAATCATAGTACCTTGGTTGCGTCTGATACGATCATCGACGTCTCTGAAGGATTAATCTGCAAGTATTCTTCATCGGTCGAAGTCCGAAGCGGTAGTATAAAGACGGTTTGCTTTCCACTGCGAGAATACAGAAACCGCCAGCGCAAAGCAGCGGTACTAAAAAACAACTCCAGCACGTCCACGCGGCAGCCTATTCTGCCTTCACACAGCGCTTGCAGGTGGATCTACTGGCGCCCCTGATGTGTGCTTGCGCTGTAACGTGACACGGCAGACGCAAGCTCCACGTTTCGCATAACCTGCATGCTTCCGTCAGGTGTTACATTGTGGGTGGTCAAGAGTGTATCGGGATTTCATATTAATATTTTTCATTACTCTGTCACCATTGCTTGTTGACTCTGTGTAACTTTTTTGTAGGACTATTAGTTTCAGGAAGTGACCTCTCTCTTCAGTTCTATCTTAGGTTTGGCAATTATTAGTAGTGTTTCACAAATCCAGTTTAATAGGACGATGCAGCTCCATGGCACTCGTAGCGTGAACTGAATATTAGGACGTCCTCAATATCATGCAACCTCAAATGATACTAGTCCTATATTCGAGATGCCGTAGTAAGCTCATGTCGCTTTTGCCTACTTTTAAACGCGAAGGCAAATGACTAACAGTGAGAACAATGACCATCTATAAAACGGTGACAACACTGTCCAGATAACACAGAGACGATAATCACGTTTTGTTATTGGCTGAGGTATGCCCTCAGCTTGCACCATTGCCAAGTAGGTCCTTCAAAATACAAGCCCAACTGGCGCAAGAAAGGAAACTTCTAAAATACAACAACAAAAAAGTAACTTCAGGTGTATGAAGATTTGCGTCAACGTTGGATATGGAAATCCGAACTAAGGAACAAATCTATGGTACGCAATGAAAACTTCAATTTGTCCGTGAGATCCCAGGTCCCAAGGTGGCCTACGGTTCTTCCGTCAGTACGCGCGTGGCGAGCACCGGGCCCCGAGCTAATGCAGTCTTCCTTCCTTCTTTACTTCCCGGACTGCATTTCCTTTCCCCCTCTCCTCCTTTCCTATCCTCACTCCTTCCCCTCCCCACCGGGGGGCTGATAACCTCAGTAGTTTAGTCCCCCCTATCCCAAACAAACAACAATGAGAACCCAGTAAAACGTTAGATTTGTTGCTGACAAAGCATTTGACTTCTCAGTAATCGTACTGTTACAGTTGAACATGTAGCAACTAAACTTCATACCATTTTTCCTCCTGTAAAAAAATAAGTAAATAGAGTTACGAGGTTTTCAGTGTATACCATTGATATGTTAAACCTGGACACAATAATGCAATGAAAAAAGCACTCAAGAGAACAGACCGACAGGAGATTCTTATTTGTTTTTCGTGCAGTGAGTTTCATAACCAAATTATCAAACTAATTCCGGCCAGTTTACGAAATAACGCTGAAAACAAGTTTATGTACAGACGTGAGGCTGCAATCAGGTTTTAAAGGTGATATAGTGGCCGGACGCGAGCAGGAAACAGGAAACTCGCATATTAGCATTTCTCGCTGACAAGCATCGCAATTACCCGAGGCGGTAATTGATACATATGCGGGCAGAGGCGAGCGATGTCCGGCGAGGGCGGCCGCACAGATCGCTTGCATACTAATGCTCCGCTTTAGCATACGCCGCCCCAGCGCTAGGCCGCAGGGCCAACTGCACCCTCCACCGCCGGCCTAAATAACCAGCGAGCGCACCACACAGCAAACGTCAGCAACGTCCTTCACACGAATACATGCATTATCAGGGCTTTCCTGGATACCTCGTGTGCTCCACAAAGGTACCTTTCATTCAAAGTCATCCCACATACATTCAGATTATCACTTGTGACCATAAACACTTATTAGGTTTATGGCATGATTCTCCCCCCCCCCTTCCCCCCTCCACCCACCCACCACTTTTTCCGTTCACAGTAAAGAATGGAATAAGCTACGTTTTGAGCTAATGAGGAACATTATAGGCGACATGATGCAATTTATCTTCGTCCCAGAACGTTTGCCCAAATACGGATATCCTTTCCGTCAAACTATTTCTGCAATGTGATGCTTCCTCCACGCAATTTTTATAATTGCCGAAAGCACTATACAAAGGTTTCCAAACTAAGCAGCCTGCAGATAGGTTGTGTGATATATGATGTATTTAGCACACAAAAAAATGTTCAAATGTTTGTATAGCTTATGGGACTTAACTACGGGGTCATCAGTCCCTAAAGTTACAAACTACTTATGAACTAGCTAACACTAATGACGGCACAAATGTCCATGCCCGAGGGGGGATTCGAACCCCCGACTGTAGTGGCCGTGCAGACCGTGACTGACGCGCCACAGTCCCCTCGGCCACCGCGGCCGGCTGTATTTAGCAGCGCTGGAATGTGTGTAGTATTTTTCAACGCGAGAACGACAGACGACACATCCTGGCAAGTGATGCTAAAAAGGCTTGTTAATTATAACAAAAGAGGTAATTCTAGATGTGACGCAAAATCGGATAATCTGTACCGAAACACTAATTCTTCTTATACTCTGAAATTTCCGTAAACGTATTAATTTAATGAAGACTTCATAGCGCTATCATCGACTTAAATTGACGAATTACTGTCAAGCGTAGGCGATATAACCAGTAAGAGTCTGGAATTATATTGCCTTTTACCTTGTTTGTGGATTTAATTTATTTTTTCAAAAGCAGCCGTCTGCATAACACTATGGTTACTTTTTTTCACTCGAATTCGTATCTATTTCTGCAAATAATTTTCTGTAGTAGGTTTTACTACAAAACGAGTCGTTGATTCTCTAATGTAGGCCTGAAAACTATAACATTCGTAAAACTTATAAATTGCTGATGATGTATTGCGTTTCTTCACGTTGTAGATGAATTTCCTCGCTGTGCCTCAATGAAGAAAACAGCTCCAGAAAGGTACGGTCAAGTATGGCCTAAGGTTTTGGAATGCGTGCAGTAGAAGTGATCGAAGGTGTTTGATCTATTTTAGTACAAATACCTAAGATTATTCCCTATGGGAAAGCGAAAGAAGTAACTTGCTTAGTTCGCTTTGAGTCCCCAGCGGAAAACCTGGAAATCTTTCCAAAGAAAGTCGAGAGAATGTGCGCCATTAAACCTGAAGTAAATACACAATACGCGTTGCAAATTTTCTAGATAGATAACATTTGCGTCAATTGTCAAAACTTTCATTGTAGGACAGGTATTTTTTTCACTTTAAGAACACTAAATCGTAATGTAGCTTATCTGATGTTATGTACAGTCTTCAAACTAAAAATTATTAAGATTTTGCTCTTACCTGTCACGAAATTTCTTAAAAGAACACTATGCTTAAATCAATAGTAATTTTTATTTTTACCAAATAGTCGTGTTATTTACTAAATAATGATTTTGATATCGCTGTTCTGGAATAAATCGACGTTATTGCATCAGTCATCTCAGAGATAGGTAGCGCCTACAGAAAAACATGTCACAACTGTAGTTATACATAGTACCGCTAGAAGGTACTATGTATAAATACAATTCTCACGATGTTCCACTGTATACGCTACCTATATCTGAGATAACTGATGCAATAAGGTCGATTTATTGAATTTTGCAGTTGTGTCATTCTTCTTCCAGAACGGCGATTTGCTGATTTAGATAGCACTCAAAAGAGAAAAAAACCTCCGGTGTTCGACACGATAATCATATGTCACGGAATGGCAATAATAGTTACGACATCAGTCACTGTTGAATGAGGAGTCTGGAGTAACAAGACACGTACGTCTGTGGTGATCCATGCATCGGTCATTAACGGTGCGAATCGTTTGTCCGATATATGCTCTCACACAGTGGCAAGGAATCCTATGAACACCGGCTTTCTCTGCCCGAAATGATCGTTAACTGAGTCAAGAAGAGCTCTAGTTTTGGCAGGAGGATGAAACACACTTTTGATGTTAATTTTTTTAAAGATCCTTCCTACTTTCAAGACACACTTTCGGCGTATGGAAGGAAAGCAATTTGGGGGGGGGGGGGATGGATCAGTTGCAAAACCCTTCATAAACGTCCGAAATTACATGCAAACTTTGTTGCAGGTACCTAACTACTCCGATTTTGCAATAATGGACGCATAAATCTGGGTATTCGCACGCGGTGGCCTCTCATTATTTAGGACGTCATATATCCTGAGCTGTGTGTCGTGCTCTTTTGTTTTTGGGCCAGAAACCTTCGTGGGCATACGGTGAACAGTTCACCAAAGTTTCGTTGCAATCGAATGAATAGTTTATGAACACAGAGGACATACAAACATTCATATATATATGTCTGCCGGGGTACTTGGTACTGCAGCACAGAAATACACTGAAGAGCCAAAGAAACTGGTACACGCATGCTCATGAAAACAGAGATATATGAACATCAGTGATCGGCGCTGCGGTCTGCAGCACTATATAAGGTGAGAGGTGTCTGGAGCAGGCGTTAGATCTGTTACTGCTGCTACAGCAGCAGCTTATCACGATTTAACTGTGAATGTGATGTTAAAGTCGGCGCACGAGAGATAGGAGACAGCATCTTCAAATGTTCAAATGTTTGTTAAGCTTATGGGACTTAACTACGGGGTCATCAGTCCCTAAACTTACAAACTACTTACGAACTAGCTAACACTAAGGACGGCACAAATATCCATGCCCGAGGGGGGATTCAAACCCCCGACCGTAGTGGCCGTGCAGACCGTGACTGGAGCGCCTCAGTCCCCTCGGACACCGCGGCCGGCTCGTGGGAAACATTCAAAGCAACATCATCGATATGGCCCACTCGTGTACCCATGGTGAATGCACGACACAAAGCTTTATGCCTCGCCTGGGCCCGTCAACACTGGATCGTTGATTACAGAAAACATGTTCCTGGTCTGACAAGTCTCTTTTTCCAATTACATCGAACGGATGGACGTGTATGAGTATGGAGACAACCTCATGAATCCGTGCCCCCTGCATGTCAGCAGCAGACTATTCAAGCTGGTGTAGGCTCTTTAATGGTGTGGGGCGGATGCAGTTGGAGTGATATGGGACTCATGTTACGTCTAGATACGACTCTGACAGGTGACACGTACGTAAGCATCCTGGCTGATTACTTGCACCCTTTCATGACCATTGTGCATTACGGTGGACTTCGGTAATTCCTGCAGGACAATGTGACAGCCCATACGTCCAGAATTGCTACGAAGTGTCTCCAGAAACATTCTTCTGGGCTTAAACACTTCCGATGGCCACCAAATAACCTGCCATCAACATTATTGAGCGTATCTGGGAAGTCTTGCACTCTTACCGATTTATGGACAACCCTGCAGGATGCATGGTGTCAGTTCCCTCTAGCACTAGTTGAGACATTATCTAGTGCACGTCACGTCGTGCTGCGGTACTACTTCGTGTACGCGGGGCCCTACACGATGTTAGGCACGTGTACTAGCCTCTTTGGCTCTTCATGTGGCATTGTGAGAATGTGCGCTTTGACTGCAAGTAGCTTTTAATTAAAAAGCAGTACTGGTTTCGCGTCGTATTGACGCATCATCAGGTGTTTAAAACATGTCTGCCGTTTAGCCACTCCCCGGCGTCCACGTCCTCGTTAGAGCAATAAAATAATGAACGCTGTTGCGGCAGTCATATTTAATGTGCAGAACCGCGCCATGTGTAATCGAGGCCTCGGCCAGTGCCGCACGACCACCGCTTACACATGCCACGGTTCTGCCCGCCCTCCGCCACCAGCACATTAAATATGACTACCGCAACGGCGTTCATTATTTTATTGCTTTAACGAGGACGTGGGCGCTGGGGAGTGGCTAAACGGCAGACATGTTTTAAACATCTGATGATGCGTCAATACGACGCGAAACCGGTACTGCTTTTTAATTAAAAGCTACGTGCAGTCAAAGCGGACCTTATATCACAATGTCAACATTTGGCTGCGGATGCCCGCATTTTAAGATAATAGTCTTCAGTGTGGTATTCATTCCTAAAGAAAGTAGTTCTGTTCACTTATCAAATAGAAAAACTTGTGTATTTTCTTTTGTGTATTTATCTGATACTTGTCTAATATTCTTCAGACATTGATCTACACTTATATTTTCTGCGCAATCAGAGAGAAGGCTAACTGTGTCCAGGACTTTATCTTTTGTGTGTTTGTGCTTACAGGAACGACACTAACAAACAAAACAGGCACAGTGCTATGGTTCAAGAAGTAAGTGACCAAAAGGCTGACTGCTAGCTTTCCATTAGTTTGTCATATGGTAGAAAACTTTCTATCCAATGGGCCCGCAGCACACAATATATCTCTAAAGAAACTGTTTGGCATACAGACATTAAACCTAATTATCACAACTTGTATGAACTGTTTTAAATCTATAACTTATAGCTACAAATGCTAACTTATACGTACAAACAAAAAGTGTAATATTTCAAGACCGCCGCTGAAGATCAGATAACAAACAAATACACGCCTGGAAGCAATAGGAAAATTTGATGACAATTCATGTGCAGTATGAAAAATACTGTATGTTATCCTTTTAAACAACTATAATTTATATGTTTATCGATATTGTCGCAAAACTTCAACTCGTAAGAATCACATTATTTACCAGATGTCTCTTCTAACAGTCGCCAGGCGCATTTTCTTGTTTGTTTTGGATGATGTTTACCATCTTGTTTTTGCTATGAGTAGCTGCAGTCTTCCGAAACAATTTCTGCTTATCAAGTCTTTCGCATGTCGCGCTCTATCAGCTGAAAATGCCGTTTCTTTCCCGTTACAAGCACAATTGTTTTTAAGGCGGTATTTTAAGCCTGCTAGTACCAGGTGGGGTGGGCATAACCTCATATGACACCGCTACTTGCCTGGCGCATTTACGGGGAACAGAAAGCCACTACCCTGCAGCTAAACCGTCTTCCAGTGCCGCCCTGGCCGCCAGGGAAGCCACGTGAGGAAGGCAAGTGCCGACCGCCTCGTCTCTTTCCGGCAAACAATGCCTGTCAGTGCACTGTTGGGAATACACCGAGAGTAAACGGGAGCTGCTGCATCAGGACTATCACAGTCCACAAAACGTACGATTTCTGTGAACGACAGTAGTAAGACAGACAAGCAGAAAAGTCTTTCTTCGTAACGTAAAACATATATCGTTCCTTCACTATGGAACACAAGAAAACTGCATGGGCCCTTTGTTTTCACAGCAGGTATTAATAGAAATGTTACCTGTGTGATTCTGCTTTTGGCATATAATCGTGTGCGCCGCGGTGAAGTAACCGAGCGGTCTAAGGCGCTTCGCTGCGGAGCGCGCGGTTGCTCGCCGTCGGAGGTTCAAAAAATTCAAAATGTTTGTTAATCTATCGGACCAAACTGCGTGGTCATAAGTCCGTAGCTTACCAATTACTTAAACCTAGGTAAACTAACCTAAGGACAAACACACACACCCATGCCCCAGGGAGGACTCGAACCTCCACGGCGAGCAACCGCGCGCTCCGCAGCGAGACGCTTTAGACCGCTCGGGTCGGAGGTTCGAGTCCTCCCTGGGACATGGGTGAGCATGGTGTCCTGAGGTTAGTTTACCTTAGTTTAAGTGACTGATGGTCACGCAGTTTGGTCCGATAGATTTACAAACATTTGAACATTCTAATTTTCTAATTGTGTGGGTTTGTCTAGACGGTTCGCAGGTTATTTTGCTTTTAAGTTCCTGTTCTATGAAGCCTCAAACCCAATCTTTTAGAGCCAAATGAAGTGTACGAATATTTGCAATTTATCATTCGAACTTTCTTTTTTGTTATATTGCACCCTAATTTACGATTACTCTCTAATAACGTCGTATTCCTGCTTGGAAACTGAAATAGCACTACTCGATAATATTTTCACTATGCTTCTTACTTGTGTATTTTAAGTCTGAATTCACGAAACATACTGCAAGTAGTTGCATTCGCAATCTAAAACTCCGTCTTGTTACAAAATGAAGTTTTTACTGAAAGAAACATTAGTAAGAGGGAAAGGAGGTAATATCCAACTGGTACCAGGAAGATTAAGTCCCCGTTCGATACATGTACATGGGATACTCTGCAAATCACATTTAAGTGCCTGACAGAGGATTCATCTAACAATCTTTATACTTTTTATCTTCCATTCCAATCTCGAATAGCGCGTGGGAAAAAAGAATACCTGAATCTCTCCGTTTTAGCTCTGATTTATCGTATTTTATTCTGATGATCATTTCTACCTATGTAAGTGGGAGTCAACAATATATTTTCGCATTCGGAGGAGAATCTTGGCGAATGGAATTTCGTAAGTAGCCCACGCTTCCAACGGTTCGAAAATAATCTAGTGCGGTAACTTTTGTCCATATGTATTAACAGGGTCAGTAAAACCTGGCCAGCGCTGACATCCAACGCCATGCAGTCAGCGCTTTTCAGTTGCTGGAGCACCGGTTAGTCTTCGTATTCCCGCGGAGGAGTGGCCGAAACGCTGTAACTAACAAAGTAGTTTGTAAGCCTAGTTGAGTCCCATAGACTTACAACATTTGAACATTTTTTTAATCTTCGTATTTTACAGTGCGTGTTAGTACATATCATTAAAACAAATAAACTGACTAATTTCGAACAGCTCGAACTAACACTTAACATCGTTTTATTGTCGCTGGAAATAATTATGGAAAGCGTGATGCGGGAGTAGCCGAGCGGTCTGGAGCGCCCGTTAGGAATCGCGCGGCCTTCCGCGTCGGAGGTTCGAATCCTCCCTCGGGCATGGATGTTTGTGTCGTCTTTAGTATAAGTTAGTTCATTAGTACCGTGGTTCGGAACCCACGTTAAACTGTAGGTCCCCCTATAACTGGCTGGGTAAGTCAGTTCGAAGGTCGGAGGAAGGCAACGGCATACCACCTCCAAACAGGACCATGCCTAGCAAAGCACTGTGGTGTTCAAACCAATCTTCGGACTGTTGACTGCTTTACCTTAGTTCGTTAGTAGTTTGTAAGTTTAGGGACTGATGACCCTGCAGTTAAGTCCCATACGCTTTACAAACATTTTAACATTTTTGAAGGCATGATTAGCAGTATTTGTCAGAACCGAATACAGCTACAGATTGTAAAACTCTTGAGAAAATTAGAGGGGCTCCCGGCGTGTATGTGAGACCAAATGGAACTGTGGAGCATATCAACGAGACTTCCACCTCGTTAAAATCCTATGTATTTCAGCTTTTATGTCTCTATGCGAAGTTGACTGTGAAATCAATATCTGCCACACTCATCTGCCAAGTAAATTTCGTAAGAAGTACAAATATATTGATGTTTCACCACCAAGACAAACCTTTTCCATGGATCATGAACCATGACGTGTTGCGGCGCGAACTCACAGCTACATAAACATTCGCAAGTGTGTGTTACAGTCAATGAAGAGTGTTACATACTTTATTAGCTGTCATACCGCAAACAACACGTACCACTGCCCTCGCGCATTGGACCTAGTCGCCCAGAGCGAGCGAGCCAAAGGCAATATTTTAAAAACGTTCCCAATACCGGTGGCAGGTAGGCCAAACCTGGGGTTTGTCACAGTTTTCCCAGTTCATCACAGACGCCAGAGGCAAAGGAACGCGACGTGAATTGATCCAGGCCAGTGACACCAATTTCAATTAACGGGGACAATGAAATACGGTTGGAGTCCATCAGGTTAGCAGGCTAGAAAAAGAAATCCACTTTGCAACTGCACTTCATAATCCACCTCCCTCCCCGTGTGTGTGTGTGTGTGTGTGTGTGTGTGTGTGTGTGTAATACTCAGCACTTTATAAAAATTCCAGTTAGGACATAATGAGAATCATACCAATTGTTGCCAAGATCGCTATTTTATTGTCTGGTTGATAGTTTCGCTAATACATAATTATCATTGTCGGATCATCTGTAGAAAAGGTGAATATTTACAATATAATTTGAGCGTAATTAAAACACGTGAGTGAATTATAGTACTTCATGTACGAATTGGAACGTCACATTGTATCTCTAAATCATGTTACACGATTTTATTACATTATTTTAACACAATGCATTTTAATGTGACTGATGTAAATCGACATGCACCATTATGTAATTAGCTTGCAAAGTTTTTAGGACTCATATGTATAACAATTTCTATACGTTGTTCCATGTACTACTACTACTAGTCATATCTTACACCCTTTATGTTTACCTTGATGCCATGACGCTACGTGGTGGCGAATAGCCCACGTGTACCATGTAAACATACGTTTTTCGTTATGGTTGTTATGTTGAGCTGAATTCTATACATACAAGCGCTACTAGCTGCATTAATGTGGCAGCCTATGGCAATCTTTTTGTGGTCGCCCTCGATGGGAAAATACAAGTGCTTTCACTAATTGTCCCGTCTCTAATGACCAATCTGTCGATGGAGCGTTAAACCCTAAGCTTCTTCTGTTTCTTCTTCAGTAGTAGTCAAAAATCTTGTGTCTGAAGCAGGTTCAGTACTTTTTAAAACATCTGTAACTCCCTCATGTGTTTTAATTACGTTAAAATTACATTGTAAATATTCACCTGTTCTACAGATGATCCAATGATAGTAACTATGTATTACCGAGGCAATAAAATCGCGATATTGGCAAC
Source organism: Locusta migratoria (assembly GCA_026315105.1). Taxonomy (NCBI): domain Eukaryota; kingdom Metazoa; phylum Arthropoda; class Insecta; order Orthoptera; family Acrididae; genus Locusta; species Locusta migratoria. The sequence continues at coordinate 251,862,704 of CM048745.1, read as the reverse complement.
AATTGGTACTAATTATTTAAGATCGCCCCCTTAAAACATGATAAAATTAATAAATAATGAGAATCTCCATGTCATCACCTATAAAGAAAATGACAAAATAAAGGACGAAACCAATCTCAACACAAAAGTAACAGAACACGTGCCTTCACAATGTCTCAGAGAGAACAAATAAAAAAAACAAAAAAAAACCTCCCAATTGAAGGCATTAGTAACAGCGAAATACGCCGGGCACGGAAGACATACTACTGTTGAACGCAGTAGTGACACACACCAATTACACGTTTTCGCGCGCCTGTGCTCACCCGAGGTTCAAGGGTTGTTCTTGGCCGTTTCATTTAATTTTCTTAAATGGTGAAGCGTGTCTACTTTAGATAGAACCAGTGCCACTATCACGAAAAAATGATCATTTAGTCAAAACAGAAATATCGGAAACTTAATGCGCAAGTTATCCGTACTACTGAAGTATATGTGTTACTCAAAAGTCATACACTAACTACGTCGCATATTAATTCAAGTAACACGTCGTTAACTGGATGCAGGATTTGTAGTACGATCATACGTACTCGTACGTACAACTTTTACGTCAATTTTGTCCACATTATTTCGTTGTTTTCACGGTTGCAATAATAAGGGAAAAAGAGTTCACGAATCCAACTTTGAATAATTACATATGTGTCATATTAAATACAACTAACACGGCTGCAGAAGTTGTGGTAACAGTGAGACCTTAGTTCTAAGACTCGCTGGAAAACGTTAATGGAGGAATGCTGAACCTATGGCATTGCTCAATTGGTATTCTTTTTGCCCCACAGCTTAAATAATGTGTGTAGTGCACGACTAGCAGAATTTTCTATTCTTCCAGTGTGTGTGGAGATCTAAATGAAAGTATCATAGGCGAAAAATAAACTTAGGTATATGCGTCAGATCGTCTGGGGTTCCAGAAGACAATTGTACAAAAACTACTAGACAGATAAAAAATACTCCAGTCTCAGAACAGAGCATACATCCAAGAATAGATACCGTCTGTGTCGAACTCTCTTCAGTCACGTCATAGTCGATATCAGCGGCTACGTTCATTATCCTCGTTTCAAATTCTTCCAAATAAACTGGCAATCGAAGCAGGAACAGACTTTGTTGGACATCCCTCATAAGTAGAAAGCACGTGGACTTCACGGCAGTGTGGACCGATCAACATTATGGGAAGTACGTCGAATTCTCTGCTCCGATAATTCAGTATTCAAGTAATCACGAATGTATGAAAGAAACTGTGATCGAAGCTGTCTTATAGCAAAATGAAGTTTCTGATTTCTTTCTGCAATGACAGCATAAGCAATTGGAGCAGCATGTCCTCACCCACGAAGTAAGTCACAGTTTGCTCCGCAAACAGACTCCATAAACATTTTGACGAAGAAATGGTACAAAAAGTTAAGTGTAGGTGAATTGAAAATGCGCTCTACCATCATTTATGGATGTTTTGTGCCCCACGCATACACGTCGTGACGGGTCGCCTTTTCAGGTACGTCCTTCCTGCCACAGCCACAGCATATCAAAGCGAAAGTTCAAAACGAAGTTAATCGTGCCGAGATGTGAGCACATATAACCAGTGCAGCCGGTATGTTTGGACAGAACGAGCAAGACGTTGACTGCGGCACCTGCAATTCTATGCTAGCCCGTATCGATTCGTTCCGGCTCATGCGGAATTTTGCCTCCACACGTTCCACCTTCGATCCCGAGAACCTGTTTTCTCAGCATCAAAGAAGTGAGAGTGTTTTCCTACTCATTTTTGTTAGATACTTGGTACGCAATCGTCAGTGAATCATCACGAGTAAATCCATTTATCAGATTCAAGGACGCACAATGCTCGGATCTCTGGGTTATATGTCATTTTCTGACATTGTCTCCTAATTGTGCGATCTACAATTGCCCCATGGAGTGAATAACGAATCGAAACTTTAAGGGATGAATATTGTAAACTTTGGAATTAGAGTTCAGGTCCCAAACTAAGTTTTTATAAAATTTCTTACTCCTTCTTCCGCGTTTCTCGGCTGCTTCATTTGAAAAGATAAACGGCTGCGGCACCCAAAATTAGTCCTTTGGGTAGTGAAGACGACGTGAATATTGGCTAGTTAACGGTGGTTAGCCACGCGCGGCTAGTACAGCTACTAGCGGGCCGTTAGTCGTGGCTAGGGAGCAGTTAGAGACCGTAACGTATCGGCTATCGGAAGGGGGGTAAATTAACCGTCAACCCTGCGCCGAGGTTGTTTTATGTTCGATACGAATATGGCACCGATGGGACAACCCCTCCACCACCCACCCCAGAACACACACACACACACACACACACACACACACACACACAGGAAGGCAGGCAGGCAGGCACGCGCGCCCCAGCTCCGGATCATACGCAGTAGAAACCACACCATCGCTGTGAAATGTAAGAGTTTTACAGAGAGAAGTAGACCTCTGACACACAGAGAAGATTTCAATCCGCAGTAGGACACCAAGTATTCTATGCTACACACCGCAAGGTGACAGGTGAGAAGTAATTACATCGTTGTATTACGATGCAAATAATTTACCCCTAATAACTGGAAATTTTTCATAAAATCTGTGATGTGTCGTTCTGCCGTAATATCGCTATCCCGTTTTACACGCGTGAACAGCCAAGAACTTTAAGTGTGGCCCATTCGATTTGTAATTTCTCGCCCATAATCACACGGGTCTTTTCTAAATGAGGGACTGCCTGAGGTATGATAGTGTCTGTGGCGACTGAGCCGTAAATGTTACGCGCCACGGTTCATTTGACACGACTGAAAGCAGAGAAAAACACAGCCATTGTCTGCGGAGTGATTCGGCTAAATGCGGTCACCTTCCCTAAGAGTACCGGTGACTTAGAGAAATCAAGGATGGATGGCGGAACACGGAATTCAGCCCAGACCCCCCAAGGTTAAGTTTTAAGGCATCACGTTATTTCGAACGGGAGACGTGCTCTTGGTCAAGTGAGTTTGAGAGAAGAGTTTGGAGAAGAGTCCACAATATGCACTTCACGCTACGGAGAGAAGTCAGTTTGCTGCGATGGTCGAGGGGACTGAGGCGCTCCAGTCACGGTCTGCACGGCCACTACGGTCGGGGGTTCGAATCCCCCCTCGGGCATGGATATTTGTGCCGTCCTTAGCTGTAGGTAGTTCATAAGTAGTTTGTAAGTTTAGGGACTGATGACCCCGTAGTCAAGTCCCATAAGCTATACAAACATTTGAACATTTGAAGTCAGTTTAAAAACATAAACGCTATATACAGTTACATATCCTGTTCAGTAATACAAGATTATGTATCATCTTTTGAGTGAAGGTCACGTTCGTTCCAGAGGCACTTCAATAAGAACCGTAATCTGCAATGGAAACATATTTATCCCCGCAACCCCAGCTGAATGTACCGGCGCGTTGTTGTGGGAAACACTACTGTCATATCCACCAGTAAAGTCTGCTTTCTTTAGACTGCTTATGGAACAGGCCCGATACCTCACTATAGCGTTATTCTGAGATGGTTCATCCTTTTTCTTTTAATTATCTGCAGTTATAGGACTCTTCGGATTTCGAAAATGTTGTTACCATAATATTGCGGTCAGCGTCTCTGGAGAAGATTGATAGAAAGAAACGCATTATTACAATTTCATTCCATTCCTTGATGGTGGTGGCGGCGGCTGGTGCAGCAACAGTAGTGATTAATGACGTAATTCGCAGTCTCTGTTGCAACAGAAACTGCAAATTATTATTATTATTAAACAGAAACTGCGAATTATTATTATTATTATTATTATTATTATTATTATCATTATTATTATTATTGTTGTTGTTGTTGTTGTCGTTGTTGTTATATTCATTCATTTCTGGAATTTGACGGCGAGCCTCTCTTCGGCGGTGGCAACGCGTTGGAAAAAAGTGAAATCTCGGTTCAACTGTTCCAAACACAACTTCAAAGATGAATGGCTTCTAAATCACTTAAAAATGTCAGCCAGTGACAAAACAGCGTGCTGTAATCGAATTTCGAACGGCAAAGACAGTGCCTTCACTTAAATCCATAGAAGAAATCTGTGTACGGAGGTGATTAAAATGCCATTAGCAATTCGCGACGTCTGGTTGTTCGTGAAGAAAACGGCTGTGGTGATTTCAACAAGCGTGCCACAGTTAGGAGTGGACCCCGGGAGAGGCAACCGACTAGACTCACCGGAACACAAACCTCGGCCAACACAAACACAGCTTTCAGGAAACTGTGGTATATCACGAGAGCGTGAACATGTCGTCTTAGCAGGATTGTTGTACAGAAATTTATACGAGCGTCGGACACGTCTACTGAAGACTCATAACATGGAACAGAGGAGACTGGACACATGTAAGCAATTTCTTTGCGTTGTAAGCTTGAGTCTCAATCGATCCTTCACAACATTGTCACTGCAGGCTACGTTGACCATTCTGACCCGAAAACAAGGTAGCGTCGATAGATTCCCCCCCTCCCCCCAATCAAATGTTCAAATGTTTGTATAGATTATGGGACTTAACTATGGGTCAGCAGTCCCTAAACTTACAAACTACTTATGAACTAGCTAATACTAAACACGGCACAAATATCCATACCCAAGGGCGGATTCGAACCCCCGACTGTAGTGGCCGTGCAGATCGTGAGTGGAGCGCCTCAGTCCCCTCGGCCACCAGTTCCGCCAAAACGTTCAAGACCATGATAAGGGCATTTTCACATTGTTCCAGGTCTGGTGCATTTGGAAATAACGCCTAAAAGCACCGTTATAATCTATGGTACGTTCTGCGAGATGGTCCTAAAGTGATAGCACGAATTTCAAGAGGTCGTCCACACATGGAGCGCCCTTTTCTTCAGCATGACAGCACGCGAACGCTGCGACACGAGCAGCTATCCGACGCCTTGGCTTCACTGCCACGGACCACCCTCCCTGGATACGCAGTTTTGCCCCATTTCTGTTTCCAAAGCACATTCGAGAACTTACTTCTGATAGCGACGAAGCAGTGAAAGCAGAGGTGGAGTAGTGGCTCCGTCAGGAGAGTCAAACAATCTACAGTAGTACCAATAATGAAAGGAACAGCATTAGCCGTAAAATCTTTTTCTTTATTTAGGCAAATCGATTTCGGTTATCCAAGAAACCATCTTCAGTGCTGTCAGCAGATAGTATCACATGTATCTAGCTATGTCAATGTCATTGTACATTTTACAAATTTGCTGTTTGAACTTGCTGACAGCACTGAAGATCGTTTCTTGGAAAACCGAAATCAATTTGCCTAAATAAAGTAAAAGATTTTACGGCTAATGCTACTCCTTTCATTATTGATAAAAGTGATTTTGTGGCCGTTGAGCACACCCCTCCAGATAATGGAATCCAATCTACAGTAGCATTGTCAACAAACTGCTCCCCAGTTGGGAGAAATTTCCTTGTGGTCATGATGGAATACTTTGAGAAATAAATATTTAGGCATGAATAAAGAAGTGTAGAATACAAGAAGCGTATTCGCAGTTGGAAATATGAATAAGCATCAGGTGTACTATTTAGTGGAGACGCATTAAAATCGGTGCCGGACCGAGCTTCGAACCCGGATTTCGCGACGTTCGCGAGCAGCCACGTTAAGCACTGCGCTAGCCTGCCGGACCGACACACACACACACACACACACACACACACACACACACACACTGCCTACTGCTCGCGACTAATGCCTGTACAGAGAGAAACGGTCATTACAAATGCTGGAGGTCTTATTTTGGCTTTAAATACTTGTGTAGTGTGTGTATTGTTCAATCAATGGAATTGCCCTACAGACATGCATGGATATGGAAATTTGCGTCCGTCCTTGGGGCGTGGTCGGATAGCCCAACGGTCAACAACAAGCCTCGTTACAAGTGGGAAATCCGGGTTCGAATTCCGATCCGGCACACATATCATGTGTCACTAATAAATTGAACAGCTGGTGCTCATTCATAATGACAGTTGCGAATGCATTTCTTGTATTCTTAGCAGTTGTGTTCGATCCTTCAGAAATGCATGAATGCCCGAGGGGGGATTCGAACCGCCGACTGTAGTGGCCGTGCAGACCGTGACTGGAGCGCCTCAGTCCCCTCGGCCACCGCGGCCGGCTACATACTAATAACCAAGCAGTTGAGTCCGACGGATTTACGAACATTTTGAATTCCTAGTACACGATTTACCACTTTTTTAGACTATGAGAATGATCTGACGGCTATAGAACTGCGAAAATGCACGTAATTGATCATGAAAAGTAAACTGAGAACCCAGCGCATTCACATCAACATCTTTCGATGCCAGCGATTACTAAAATGTTCAACTGGATTTAATGTCAGCTGTGCTAATATTCTAGAACAAACGAATTGTTAAAAGTAACATTAAAACGGCACACACATTTTCACAGCACTTCAAATAAACTGAAACATGTATTTGAAATATATTTTATTCAAGAACGTTTCAGTTCAGTGGCGTAACTATGGGGGGATGAGGGCATAGAACCCCCCCCCCCCCCAGAACCAGAAAAAAAGAAAGAAATCAGAAATCGTATAACAGCAATCTGGTAAATGTAAATATTGGAAACTTGGGGTGTTTTACCATAAGCTTTCATTGGATGGGAGTGAATTAGTTTTTTAAACGGGAGTGGTAGATGGTAGTCTGTATGGAAACTGACAAATTTTGCTCGTCAAGCAGCTCTATCCCCCCCTCCCCCCAAAGCCAAGTCCTAGTTACCCCACTGTCACTGCAAACAAATATTCGCTTTCGAACTGGTATCGAACTAGCTGTGTAAATAGATGTATTATTTTAAAATTTGAACGGATTGAAAATCTAGCAGTATCAACCTCAGACAATGCCTGATAGTTAGCTCTGACAGTAATATATACGTGCAAATTAAGCTGAACTGATATCAGTTTTTCGCATGATTAAAGAATGCGTAATGTATATGCATTGATGGTGCACTTTTCCTTCATTTTGCAAAATTTTCCTTTAGGAAAGAGTGTTATGATAAAGTTCTTTCCTAGGTCCAATGAAGGGATTACAGAAAGCTTGTGTAATTTCTGGCTTGCCAATACCGTGCAGCTTGCAGCCTGTCTTGTCTGATAACGCGATCGATCCGCTGATTTCTGGAGTTCCCGCTGCTTTTCTTCCCAGACTGTAATCAAAGAAAGTGCTGTGAACACAAGCTGTTACAGAACTCAGGAGTTTGTATCATAACAATATTGGAGTGGCAGGAAAGAAGCCAACACCTAATAGCCTCCGATATTAAGATGTTCTAAGCTCTGAGAGAGAGCCAGTTATGTACAGCCCACCTGGATGTTGAATTTCAGCTGACAGACGGTGCCAGTCGCATAAATGTTCAAATGTTTGTATAGCTTATGGGACTTAACTACGGGGTCATCAGTCCCTAAACTTACAAACTACTTACGACCCAACTAATACTAAGGACGGCACAAATATCCATGCGCGAGGGGGGATTGGAACCCCCGACCGTAGTGGCCGTGCAGACTGTGACTGGAGCGCCTCAGTCCCCTCGGCCACCGCGGCCGGCCCAGCCGCATAAGTACATATTAGTTTCTTACCGAATGTCAACCCGGTTACAACGAAATGTTACTACAACACAACAAGAAACACACTTCGATTGTGCTCGTAGACCACCTACTACATTGCATATTGAGAAAGTTCGAAACAAGAAGCAGAAAGTAATTCTCTGTCGCGTACAAACTGATGGATTATGTACGCCAAATTACAATAGGGAGGGCAATAAAACCATCGCAAAACATGAATGTACAGCAGTCATCTCCATAAACCTGGATACGTCTTACCCTGATCTCAGAACTGCAGCGAGCCTAGACATTCACATGCTTTGCTCTTATTTTGCATTATCTACAATATTATAAATTCGCAAACGAATTGCTTGTTTACTTCTGGTTTCGAACTTTATGCCAATAAGGGATGTAATAGGCTAGTTTGGGAAAGCAATGGAAACGTATTTTCTTTTCGAATTCTAGTTAACATTATGTAGCAGCTGTGTTGTAATTTGGCAAGTAAGGGAATCTGAACATCTATACCAGGCTCGCTCAGACAGCCAAAGTTCAACATCCAAGCTGTATAGAGAACAATGATGTACAGGCTCGCTGCAGTTGTATCAGTGATCTTAGAATCAACGTTCAGAGACCAGAGTTACACACCCATATCGTACAGAGACCACTAGACCTTCAACAGAGAGGAAAAAAAAAAAAAAACACTGAAAAAATTCGTTAATATGCAGGTTAACGGTAGGTGACAAAAAAGCACTCAACAAGCGTTTTTGAAAGAAATCGTTGATTTATCGATCATAATAACGAAATACTGCGTAACTAATGTAGATAGTTTAACTCACAACCAATATCAAATTTGTATTTTCACCAACTACATTCGAAAACGAGGTTTAATTATAATTCGTTGACCTGTCATATCGTGAACAGCTGCTTCACAAATGTGAATCTGCTCACTAATATGCACATAATAATACTTTAGATATTTCCGGCTGCAGAATATGATACTTAATAGTGAACCAATATAATAATAATTATCGTATGAAGGGTTTAATTACATCAAAAATCATTCTCAAGAAAGTAAATGAAGTGACTGATATTAATTTAGATCTTGAGAGCGAGTTTCAACTCATTTTATGCATTTCTCCTTGCTTGGAACGCACACCATTTTTTTGGAGTTGCTAAAGATGTATTTACGCAGCGTGGTACTTCTCAATATTTGTAGACCATTTTCAGAAACATGATTTTGCAAACAACATATCACTCCTAAGTTAGTAAAATTTTACGGCAGCAGGCGTATCATCATGTCAGTTGACGTCACAACCATCAGAGGACTCAAATTTATAGTTTTAGCGGACTTTCAGAGTATTTCAATTTCATTTCCCTTTTTGTTACAAAGTACTGCAATTCAAGACGAAAAAGGAGCGTGTTATGAGCGTAAGATGACACAATTAACTACTGAAGACGATTTAGAAATAAGTCACATACCCTATTAATATATCAATGGCAGACACAATAAAGGTGTTTAAGAGACAAATAGAGATATAGTTGTGTAATGATCTGGTATTTTATGTAACATTAACTAAGGATCGGTTTGCTGAAAGTGAATACGCCAAGTAAGCATTTCATCACAATTGCTGTATCGCTTTGATTTGTATTGGGTAACAAATATGAAAGCAAAATATTTATCAGATAAGTTTAATTAACAGTTTTGTATCGAGTGTCATGTGGACAGAAGCTGGTTACTGCAACGAAACCTAGCTTATGTATCGTCTGGAGAAGACGAGAAAACTTGCTGTGAAGTCAGCGATGACATCACCCTGCAAGTTTTTCCGCGTACGGAATTCCTGTTTACCTGCGGAGCCACTTCAGTGGAATGTGGAACGTTTCCTCCTCCCTTTACCTGCTTCATAAAACGATCAAACGACGCGAACAATTGCCTCAGCACTGGCTCGGCGGTATTCATCACTCCTGGCAGTCATACAGTTCCAGTCCGTGCGCAAATTCGTTCCATTCCACGTGCCTTTTGACAGTATGGGCTCTATTGGAAGTCAGTGAATAGAGATGGAAAAACAGCAACTTCACGCTGCTGTACAGGCTTGGAGACAGAGTTAACGATAAACTCAAGGGAGTATTAACACAGCTCAGATATGAATCCGAAGCAGTTTTATTGCTAATAACAAAATGATTGAGGAATGCGTTTTTATATCTTGCAAATAACAATGGTTTCATAATGGGCAAAACTAGACACCAGAATGAAAATAAAATTGCAATAGCGAGACATTCACATAACACATGAATAAAGGAATACAGTAGGTATAACAGAAACTAGTTCAACTAAATACTGGCTATGTACATTATAATCACCCGTACTGCAATAATGATGTTGTTTTGGTCTTCAGTCCACAGACTAGTTTGATGCAGCTCTCCACCCTACTCTATCAAATGTCAAAATGTCAAATGTCAAAAATTCCATTCCTCAGCAATTCTGTTCAGTACATCTTCATTAGTTATGCGATCCACCCACCTAATCTTCAGCATTCTTCTGTAGCACCAGATTTCAAAAGCCTCTATTCTCTTCCTGTCCGCACTGCTTATCGTCCATGTTTCACTCCCGTACAAAGGTACACTCCACACAAATGCCTTCAGAAAAGACTTTCTTACATTTAAATTAATATTCGATGTCAGCAAATTTCTCTTTTTCAAAAATGCTTTTCTTCCCATTGCCATTCTGCATTTTCTATCCTCTGTACTGCGACCATCGCATGTTATTTTACTGCCCAAGTAACAAAACTCATCTACCACCTTTATTGTTTCGTTACCTAATCTAATTTCTTCAGCATCGCCTGATTTTCTAAGACTGCATTCCATTATCTTTGTTTTGCTCTTGTTGATGTTCATTTTATACGCTCTCTTCAACACACTGTCCATTCCATTCAACTGCTCTTCCAGGTCCTTTGCTGTCTCTGACAGAATTACAATGTCTTCAGCAAAACGCAGTGTTTTTATTTCTTCCCCCTGAACTTTAATCCCTATTCCAAATTTTTCCTTGCTATCTTTCACCGCCTGCTCAATGTACAAATTGAGTAACATCGGAGAAAGGCTACAACCCTGTCTTACTCCCTTCCCAACTGATGCTTCCCTTTCATGCCCTTCGAGTCTAATAACTGCGGTCTGGCTTTTGTAGAAGCTGTAAGTAAGTCTCATTTCCCTGTATTTTACTCCTGCTGACTTCAGAATTTGAAAGAGTGTATTCCAGTCAACATTGTCAAACGCTTTCTCCAAATCTACAAAAGCTAAAAATGTAGGTTTGCCGTTCCTTTATCTTCTAAGGTAAGTCGTAAAGTGTGCCTCCCGAGTTCCTACGTTCCTCCTGAATCCAAACTGATCTTCCCCGAGGTCAGCTTCTACCAGCTTTTCCATAATACGTTGCCGTTTTTCAGAAGCAATTGTTTGGAAACACCTCAAAGGGGAAAACAAGTCATTGATTTGTACCTGGAAGGTTGTCACTATTGACTTTCTTGTAAAAGCTTATCGACCGGTAAATACAATATTATTTAAGAACCCTGAGAGGTACGTCAACAATGAAACACGACAGGAAACTCAATACCTCTTTAGATTTTAACTCAGTGGTTGTTTATGTTTCCGGAAATAGGAGGAATAAAAAGTTGCCATACATAACTTCGGTTGCGGCAGTACATAGGCTGAGCACAGCAGAGTGAATGGGTGTGGACTTTTTTAGCTTTGAAATGCAGTTACAGCACACGCGAGCGGCCAGCCGGGTTGTTGCACCGCACCGCAGCGCCCCGTTCGTGCCAGACACCCATTTGGCTGGACTGCAGAGCTGCCGTGTCCAGCGGCCATCGAGAACTGCTGTGCGAGAGCATCTGCGTGCCTCAAACAATGTGCCGGCTGCGAACGCTCGAATGCCGACCTCAATACCACGAGCACGCCGCCGTTTCGTTGAACCCTCGTTTTGCCACATGATACTGGCATCGCCTGTCAGCACAGAATTATTTCTCAGCGTTTCTTTCTACTCTGTCATTACTCGACCGAACACAGCGGAAAAATGTGAAATGCAGTTCTACAAAAACTGGGCACCACGCTAGTGAGCTTTAATCCATCAGTTAATGAATTCCAAAAATATTAGAATACAAGTGCCTTCTAGACTTTGCCATGATCACGTATGTTGTTGTTGTTGTCGTCGTCTTGTCCGGAGACTGGTTTGATGAAGCTCTCCACAATACCCTATCCTGAGCAAGCCTCTTCATCTCCACATAAGATCGACAACCTACATCTGTCTGAATCTGCTTACTGTATCCATCTCTTGGTCTTCCTCTGCGGTTTTTACCCCACACACTTCCCTCCAACACTATATTCACAATTCCTTTATGTCTAAGAATGTGTCCTACCAATCTACCCTTTCTTTTAGTCAAGGTATGCCAGAAATTCCTATTCTCCCCAACTCTGTTCAGTACCTCATTAGTTACGCGATCCACCCACCTAATCTTCAGCATTCTTCTGTAGCACCACATTTCAAAAGCCTCAATCCTCTCCCTGTCCCCACTGTTTATCGTCCAAGTCTCACTCCCATACAAGGCAACACTCCATACAAATGCCTTCAGAAAGGACTTCCTTAGACTTAAATCAATATTCGATGTTAACAAATTTCTCTTTTTCAAGAACGCTTTTCTACCCATTGCCATTCTGCATTTTATATCCTCTGTACTGCGACCATCATTTGTTACTTTACTGCCCAAGTAACAAAATACATCTACCTCCTTTAATGCTTCGTTACCTAATATAACTCCTTCAGCATCACCTGATTTTCTAAGACTGCACTCCATTACCCTACTTTTGCTCTTGTTTATTTTCATCTTATATGCACCTTTTCAGCACACTGTCTATTGCGTTCAACTGCTCTTCCAGGTCCTTTGCTGTCTCTGACAGAATTACTATGTCGTCGGCAAAACGCAATGTTTTTAATTCTTCACCCTGAACTTTTAATTCCTTCCCCAAATTTCTCCTTGCTTTCCTTTATAGCTTGCTCAATGTACAAATTGAATAACATTGAAGAAAGGCTACAACCTTGTCTTACTCCGTTTCCAACCACTGCATCCCTTTCATGCCCTTCAGCTCTGACAACCGCTGTCTGGTTTTTGTACAAGTTGTAAATAACCTTACGCGTTAATGCCGAATCCGCCCGGCAGGGTGACTTCTATCCCACATCCCATTAAGCGAATACTGGGCTGGAACCCCAGCACCCGCCATGAAGTTTTAATCTATTACCTTTTATGTACTAACTCTATTCGCAGCAACACACTTTGAAAACTATATCTATATACATCATTAAATCCACCTGCAAAATTTTATCATGGTAACAGACATATTTCAAGACATTGTCTACAATGACCGCAAATTATCGTATACTCATCCAGTGTTTGACAATGAGGGCACTTACTAACTTCCAGTAAGTATGAAACATAATTTCGAACCATTTCTGATGCTTAGAATCAAATATTTAGCCCATTCATTTGTAAGATAATTAAATGTTTGGAGCAGTTCTACAGATAAGAATTAAATTCTTTATACAATCTGGGGTTTTAAAAGTAAATAGCAGATTTCGATTGTTTTGAAAGTCTTCAAGTAATATCGTAAAAAAACAATAGCAGTGTGCGTTGGCTTTTATCACGATTGTCGAACGTGTGTAGAATCTTTTTATAATACTACTAGCTTAATTCCGGCTGCTCCGCACGCGTAGACTGCATGGTCTGCATCGGTTGCTTCTACTTCTAAATATAAATTTTCATAGATATAGTTTTTAAAACGCTTTCCTAATCAAGTATTTTGATACAACTTGCCACCCCCCCCCCCCCCAATTGCACCATCGATCGCAGAATTCATCCCGAAACACTTTTTTCTTTTTTAAATTTCTAAGCATGGTTCCAAATTCAAATTTTCGCATTTCTAGCATCAAAAGAGACTTTGTAGCACCCTTAAAATATCCTCCCTTTTTTCACCCGCTTAGTGGCTGAATTTCCAAAAACATCGAAACACATGTTTTTAAAATTCCAATCAAAATTCTATATGAGACGTTTTGTATTTTATTGCTTCAAACTTGCTTTAATAGCAACGTATTTTCAAAAAACCGTTCATCCCCTATTTCACCCCCTTAGGGATGGGAATGTCGAAAAATCGTCGTTGCGTACAGTATAAGATAAACAACGACTACATATTTCAAGTTTCTGGCGTCTGTAGTTTCACTTTTCAGTGCAGTTTTGTGTTTCAGAAACGGACCGAGAACGCGAAATTTCTTTCTTACTCTTCGGCATCTTTCTTGGTAGTTTTAGCATTCAAACTGCAATATGTATTTTTTTTCTTTAATCGTACGTTTATTTCAGAAAAACAGATGAAGAATGTGCATCACTTTTCGCTATCTACCACTTCTCTGCTATTATAGCGCCAAAAGTCATCACTGGTCTTCAGTCCGAATTTTATATAAGCCGACGACTTTCAACCACTGTATCTTCCACCCTGTTATAGCTATCTACACGGAACTGCTAGGGTCTACAACAGGAGCCATTGTACAACAACAACAACAACACAGAGAGATCGTTCGTCTCCATTGTGCAGTTTTTTCTGAAGACCAAATATTTACACCCACACGTAGAATTTTATATAAGTCGGTAACCAACTCCCATATCTTCCGTCCCCGTATCGTTGTCAATCCTCTACCACCCTAGTGCACAATGGGAGACTGGTACCTACGGTACTACCACATACAAACACTATTCGTTTGCGATCTGTAGTAATGACTGCAAAGTGAAATATAGGCACAAACACTTCAGTTTTTATTTATATTAAAATAAGACTAGCTAAAAACCCAGCGTTGCCCCGGTATTCATTTATTTAATCCTGCCTTGGGTTCGTACTTCTCCTATCCCTTCTCCTCCTTTCTAAAAACATGTTATATTTATAGCATTATATATAAGAAATCAGGCTGTCTTGCACAAAATTATACGTGCAGTATCCAAACCAAGAAAAGTAGCAATCACAATAAAAATAGCACGATCTCATATCTATTGAGTTATATGATGTACAACCACTGGCGGGCTATAAGGGGGGGGGGGGGGGAGGGCGGAGGGGGCGGCCCGCCCCGGGCCTCTCGTCTTGGGGGGGGGGGGGGGGGGGCTCCAAATACCTCCAAAGCAATTTTTTTGCATCCTTTCTTTTTTTTTTTGTTTTTTTTTTTTTTTTTTTGTTTTGCTTTAGAGTTTCCCGCGCGTCTCTTCCTCAAAAGTTACATTGTTATAGTAATATTCGGAAATACAAGTGGACGGGGCGGGGGGCCTCATTTTGTTTTGCCGCCGCCCGGGCGTCCGACAGCCTTACTCCGCCACTGTGTACAATTGTATAATTTTTCAGGTATATATTCATTTGTGTAAGTCCTGTATGCCTGTAAAATATGTTGCAAATATAATTAGTAGTAATAGCACATGAGCTTGGTGCGTGAAGGGGCGGTTTTGAATTAAAGTTACTGCTTATGCGCTCATATCTCATGTACTACGTGTCGTACGT
The DNA here is from genome assembly GCA_026315105.1 of Locusta migratoria. Taxonomy (NCBI): domain Eukaryota; kingdom Metazoa; phylum Arthropoda; class Insecta; order Orthoptera; family Acrididae; genus Locusta; species Locusta migratoria. The sequence goes on along the minus strand of CM048745.1, from coordinate 251,847,551 downwards.
GATACAATTTCGAAGGTACATTCAGCTACATGTGTGTATACAGTCTGTATAATTTCCTGCGGCTACAACTTGTAGTGTAGACATTATAAATTGTAACGTCATACAGAATTCCGTAGTTTTAGTCAATGAACAGTGGAAAAGCAGTAAGCGAGAAAATTTTTTCCTTTCTTAATTTTGTTATGGTTGTCAGCGATAAAAAGCTTAATAACGGTTTGAAATTATATTTAAAGTTTGTTGGAAGTCGCTAAGTACTCTCAATCTCATATAGTGTATTTATAAAGTCTCGCCGCATTATGTCGAAGTTTCTTGCAACTCCTATCGTTTATGGCTTTATATCTTCTGAACCATGTGTCGCATGTGGTTCGTACTCTTACAGCAATTGTTACCTCACGGTAAGGAATATGTGTATCACATTTGGTTGAAATCGTTGCAGTGGTTTAGTGTGCAACATTGTCGTTTGATGCAGCAGTTTTCCGCGCATCTCATTTTACGGTGACCGTCCTTATGCGATTGAAGTTTACATGGAAAATTTCATAAGGATGGAACAAAATTGTTGATTTGTATACAGTAAGTACACCCAAACATACGGAAACTCTGTTTTACATATAAAGGTAAGGACAGACATTAATGCATCGTCGTTTCTCTAGCGTATGGAATAAGATACAATATGCAGAGTAAACCACGGACGCAAGATAAACGGGCAATCAATAAAGAGTGGGTGTGGCAGCGCAGCACTGACTGACCTTTGCACACAGGCATACTCCACAGAAGAAACAGTTTCTGTACTAAATTACAAACTACGTAAATACTAATTTTTCTGGGAATTTTTGCCAAGAATAATGACACGGAAATAAAACTTCCCACAATGTTTTTAGCGTATGTATATGGATTGTGACGAGACTTTAGTGTACAGTCGTGGCTTCGAGGAGCGAAACAAACTTGATAAATAGGCCCTTGCTCTTCCAAAATTAATAAATAAAAATAGAGCTGTGAATGAGTTGTTTTGGTCTTAAGGCTGTATTTAACAAGGAAAAAAAAAGAAAAGAAAACGAAAATCACTTTCTCGCCTGATTAGTGTCGCTTGTTGTCCACGTTCTCCACCCCCCTTTCTCTCTCTCTCTCTCTCTCTCTCTCTCTCTCTCTCACACACACACACACACACACACACACACGACACACACACACACACACACACACACACACATATACGCGCGCGCGTCACTTATACCCAGTAAATTCCGGAGAGGGGAAAGGGGCAATGCGTTCTGACGCCACGTTCAATGATATCCGTGTTCAACCGGCCTTAGATCTAGCAATCTGAGAGTCAGCACATCAGTTTTACCACGCCACCTTGTTTCTCGAAGCACTCCGCCACACCCCTGCTCTTGTTACATGGCGCATCGTCCACCGTTGAGACACATGATCGTCCTAAACAGTTGTACGTGGTCTGCTTCTAGTGAGCCTCGCACGCGCTCCACTGGACCGATTGATGCGTATGTGAATGTTCTACGAGCATAACCGAGTTGACGCGTGATCGTCTTCAAGCCTAGTAGAGGCGTCAAGAAGCTGCTCCTCTGGTTAGCGACGCATTCGCACCCTCCCACTCAGCATGATGAAGGTATCGCGATTCACGAGACAACGTCCAGTGTCCAGGGTGGCGTGCCCATGGCAGTCGTAGTCGCCGATGTCGCGGTCTACCAATGCCACATGCGTGGCTCGTCGGCCGCGGAGGACCATCGTTAGGAGCGCACAGCGCACTGTGTATTCAGACGCACTTATACTCTGCCCGGCATTGAAATGAGTTGTTAGTTCCTGCCTGCCCAGCACACGACGTCCGACATGCGTAATGAAGTGTGGCCGGCCAGCCCCTCGAAGTTTGGACTTGCTTTCACCTTTCACTCGGATACCCTCACGACAGCAATACTCCGGGCATTTACAGTGTGCCCTCGGCCTAACTCAGATACGCCTCACGGCTTTCGCATTCTACACACGGACAGTACGCTCACTGATGCCACTTGCCTGTCTGACTAGGAGTACTCCTCGTCAGGACGCAGCTATCGCCTCCTTGGGTTTATATAGATAATACGCATATCGTCATAATGTTCTGTCTGATCAGTGTACAACACGACACACTAGAATTATCGAGGCAAACAGTGCAAAAAGGAACTGGGGGACCAATGGTAATAAGGTAGTGAGGTGCATGTAACACAATCTTTGACTTGCTTGTCAACATTATCTTAAATACTTGTAGCTGTAACTGAGATATAAAATTTCATTAAGACAGAATTTCCAGCGTTTCATGGACAAAAAAGTTTCAAGAAGTAGGCCAGTGCATACCGTTTGTGTTTTCCGTCATTTAATATACAACGAAAATCAGTATACCTCGAGTTCTAACGATGGAAGTACTCCAGTTAGAAAAGATGTAACGGACAGACTTTTTGAGGACACGCAATGCGCGGCCGCAACGGCTGTGCCATAACCAAGAAACACAGCAAATCATGTTATTCCGACCACAGACTCGAGTTGCCAGTAAAATTACGAACTCCTGGATATCAATACCAGACCGGAGGGATCCTTAATTAAAAAGTAGCAAAATTAAATCAATTAATTTAGGACGCTTTATTAATTTTCACCAACCAAGGAGCATCACAGATTGCTTACATAGAGGACAATCGAATGGAAGGGACAGAGTAATTTCTACATTACCAGTTTGGTTAATCTAGAAATTGCTCCAAATGGAGAATTTCCTGTAGCCGTTAAATTTAAAAGCAACTGGAAGCGACGCCGTGACGGAGGCATACCAGCTTTGTCCCGCACTCCAAACAGTTTCACAAGCTGAGTGTCCGAGACAGTGCCGCCCGCAAGGGCCAAGCTTCCCCAACGGTATCTCCTCCCTACCTGTAAGGTTGGCTACAGGGACTACATTTAAACAGAGGAAACACACTGCGATGCCGTGCCCGGCAAACAGACACGCACCGCCATTCGGTTGCAGAGCTTGGAAGTCTCCTCCTCTAGGGCGGAAGTTACCGCCGTATTAGCAAAGTAAGACTTTGAGGGCCGTCCGCATCTGTTACAATGATGGGCAAGTGGAAGCATCCGGTACACTTAACATTCCGTTTATAGTGAGGTAAGCTTGGCCGTTTAGCCCCTGCTCTGGTTATAGTATTACGACTTCATGGCTAGCAACATTCTCTCTGATTCAACCACTCTCCGCTCTCTCTCTAGGGACTGCAAATGTATCTGTATAAAATGTGCTTATTTCTTGACTATTGTTAGTAATTCCTTGACCTACAGCAAGGTGGTTTCGTGGCAAAATGGTCTTACTTGTGAAATAATATTAAACGTGCAGCAGGGCTACCTCAAATTCGTCATATCTTTATAAATACAGATTTCACCACAATTCTGCCTATTTGTTCTGTAACTTTCCTACAGTCCTCTTTTCAATTAATGAATCTTCAATAAGGCGACGAAACACCTGTCAACGGAAGACGTCTGGCGCCTTTACGGTCCAAGGACAGCACATCAACAGGTGAATGTAACTTCCTGTCTGGGAGGAAAGTCGATAGGCAGTAACCCTTCTTGCTTCATCTTCGTTACAAAAACATCACCATTTACAGAGATACAACCAAATTAAAATTTTATTAAAATACGAAGATGTGTGGAGTCGGCTATCAGTAGAGGCGATTCATTTGTAAAATTTTGTCCTCTATGTCGTACGCCGTTTACTGCTCATCGAAGTGAAAATGTGAATTTTCCGTGAAGCATAGTAATAAAAATAGCAGGACAACGGAATAATAACAGATTTCAAGAACGGTACACGTGAAAACGCTGCATTATTTTCGGTATACTCACAATATGATATAAGGCTATGCATGTCTTCCTAAAATAAACATCATTGTACACGTATTTTAAAGTAGTTTCTGTAAGGGTATTATACAGTACCCTGAAGTATCTGTAATAACGTTAGATCTGCAGACGGAGCATGTGATCACGTGGAAGTGGAATTTCCGTAGCCCACCTGGCCGGTACCTTGCAGTGAGAGCGCTGTTGGCCAATTTCGCCGGAACTGGTTCGAACTGGGAACGACGGCCCCGCCGTACGACGCGGATCAACAACAGCGTGTGCGCCAGAAAACGCCGCTGCTGCCCCCGACCACAGGAGAAGGAACTGCGCTTCAGAGGCGGAGGCAGCCAAAAACGATGACTCGCTATCGACCACCAGTGTCGACATACTGCCACCACAGTGCACTGAACAACTTTTTCTCCGGATAAAAAAGACTCTGAATCTTATTTAAAGGGCAGCTAAAAATGTTCATATGTTTGTAGAGCTTATGGGACTTAACTACGGCTTCATCAGTCCCTAAACGTACAAACTACTTATGAACTACCTTATACTAAAGAAAGCACAAACATCCATGCCCGAGGGAGGATTCGAACCCCCGACGGCGAACTGCCACGCGCACCGCAACGCGGCGCTCCAGTACGCACGGCTAATCCGTCGCGGCTAAAGGGTAGCCCTAGTCATTATGAACTCTCAAAAAAAGTGCAAATGTTTGTATAGTCTATGGGACTTAACTACGGGGTCATCAGTCTCTAAACTTACAAACTACTTATGAACTACTTACGAACTAGGACGGCACACATATCCATGCCCGAGGGGGGATTCGAACCCCCGACCGTAGTGGCCGTGCAGACCGTGACTGGAGCGCCTTAGTCCCCGCGGCCTCCGCGGCCGGCACTATGAACTCTATGACTGAAGATATTATAAACACAGACAAGGTTAACATATAAGTAAGACATGCCAAACCCGACCTCCGTTCACCATGGCTCAGTATTATGCTAAATGAATGGGAGAGTATATAAAAGAATTCTTGCTAATAGTCACTCACCAAGAAAATAATGTGCATGAATCAAATCAATACCGTGTTTTGCGTTGCTGTGGTTATGTGCAATGACAGGAAAGTAAAAAGGAGAAAAAAATATATATGTTTTCACAAATTCAAATGTTCGTTTCTGGAATTATCAGTTCCTACGTTTAGAAATTACTTAAGCTAACTTAAATTAATTTATACTAAGGACAGCAGAGGCACAAATGAGGCGATCCGGGACCCGCTCCTGGAGCTGAAACCACAACCCTTTAATATTCATTTCACTGAAATCATAACACGGTATCGGTTTACTAGTCGCGGTGGAGTAGCCGAGCGGTCTAAAGCGCCATGCTGCGGAGCGCGCGGTTGCTCGCCGTGGAGGTTCGAGTCCTCCCTGGGGCATAGGTTTAAGTAGTTTGTAAGCTACGGACTGATGACCACGCAGTTTGGTCCGATAGATATACAAACATTTTTTTTCCGGTTTACTACTGATTGTGACAGTTGTCCCGCTGATCTTCAAAAAGTAACAGCCGATGACGTCGCATAATTTCACTCGTGGATGCATTTCCTTTTATTCACTTATGCGAGGATTTTCTGACATACAGATAAGACAGGCCTGCTTATTCACAATTCTCACAAGCTAGTCAACAAATTTTCGCCTGATCGGCCCCTTTCAGCAGCTGTGGTAAGTGAATTTTGTATTGACTGCAATGAACATCATATGCATAATTCTCTGTACAGAGATTGCTCAAATCAAATGTTCAAATGTTTGTTAAGCTCATGGGACTTAACTACGGGGTCATCAGTCCCTAAACTTACAAACTACTTATGAACTACCTACAACTAAGGACGGCACAAATATCCATGCCCGAGGGGGATTCGAACCCCCGACCGTAGTGGCCGTGCAGACCGTGACTGGAGCGCCTCAGTCTCCTAGGCCACCGCGGCCGGCACACACAGATTGCCATGCCAGTTCTTGGGAAAAGCGAGAACCGATTTAATTAGTCTAACAGCCACAATGTCACCAACTACCGGAATGTTTTTTCGGTGCTTCATTTCGCCCTAAAACCGCGAGAAGTCGTCTAACAGCTGATACATATCTTTCTCCGTTCTGATTAAACGTTTTCACGATTAGCATACGCAGCGCAATAGTTAATTGCTTCAGCATTAAAATAATAATAATAATAATAATAATAATAATAATAATAATAATATCGTGTGGCTCATTGGCCTGGTGTAAGTCTTTCAATTGGACACCACTTCGGCGACTTGCGTGTCCCTATTCTGCCCCAGTTATCCAACTGGGTAAAGGGGAGCTACAGCTTAACGTGGAATCCGAACCACGTGTCGTTTCTGGGTTAAAACGCAGACTGAAAAAATTGGTGGTATGACCGGGTTTCGAATCCGCGACCCTTCAGTTTTCAGTCGAGCGCTTTACCCCAAGACCATCGGGCCGACAGGGCTACACAGAGACAAGAAATGCGAGGAATTCAGACTAAAGCGAAAATCGGAATGTTTGTGAATGTAGCAAAACAATGTCGGCAATCCACAGTTACCAAACGCTCCAAAACTGGTGCGCTTTTTAATGACCCTTTAATAATGAGTCGAAACCTTGTTTTAAACGGTCATTGAGTAACGGGTGAAGTTTCGGCAATGACAATCGATAGTAATTATTAGTTTGGTAGCTTTCACCGATGGGGCGCTTTTGCTACACTTGCGGCAGACACTCCAACTTGCGCTGGGGGACAGCACCTATGGTATCTAGCGCAAACGCCGGTAAGTCTTCTGAGGCGTATTGCGGTGTGAATAAGTTCTCAAGATCAGCGAAATATTTTGTCTAGGTGACTGTAAGATGCAACTGCAGACCCTACAACAATACAACAATAACAAGTCTACGTAATCACAACTATAGCGTCATTCGACTGCTGTGATGTCTCTGTTCCAGTGACGTGCATCTTTCCGGAAGTTTTCACAATTACTCACAAGTATATCGCCGTCATTATTTTATGTAATGAGAGCATCCTGGAGCAGTCATTCAGAAACAACTATTTCAACAAAGTTCGAAAGAATACGAAAGGAAGTGTTGAGTTTCACGGGCACGAAAAGGACAGAAATTCATCATGTCCTACAAATTCAAATTTTCCTTTTCACTCACACCCTTTGATCACTTTTACTGACTTGTAACAGGGAGAAAGAATAATAAAATAAACGTAGATTACAACAACAATTGCGATGATTTTTTTCTTGGAAATATTACTGTTAGGATGCCTTCCCATTTCGCATTGCTCGCTTTACATCGCTCGATAGATCACTAAGAAAATCGTAATATGCTAACACAACAATAAAGCAAAAATAATCGTCCTTCTGTGAAGCTTCTCGCGAAAACTCTGGAAACTCACTCGATGAATATACATAGAAAATCTCAAAAAAGTCGAAGTGTTAAGACTTTCATGAGGCAAATTTTACTGCAGTCCTACCTATGTAATGAGGAGTACCACAGAATAGGCAGCAATCAGGACATACCTGCAAAAGAGAAGAAACACTTTAGTTTGACTCCAATGATGTAATAATGGGCAAAGTAATTTAAATATATAACTGAAATAAGCAAATAAATTTCCATTCTAATTTTGTGTATACATTTAATTAGTAACAACGGATATTACTGATCGGTGCTGGATGTGTGGGTACCATTCAAAAAGAGACCAGTAGCAATTAACTTTTGTTTCTATAATTATGTCGTGCTCATACAAACTTGACGCTCGTGCTCAAAGAAGGGCCTTCACATACTGTTGCTTTTCAAGGCTCACATCTAAAAACTGAACCATAGCCGACAAATTATTTTTTGCTACATAAGGAGTCAAATATACATAAAATCTACCGAAAGAAGCGAAGAAATTTCGCTAAGTTACAACTTAAGAGAGAGAGAGAGAGAGAGAGAGAGAGAGAGAGAGAGAGAGAGAGAGGGGGGGGGGCGTCTACTTCATCTTTGGTGGAACGCCATCTATTGGTGGCTACAAATGATGAAGGAAAGAAATTTAATTCATAGTAATTGAAATATTACAACGTTGCCACTTTCGGAACATTGACGTCATTTATCACTTTTTTAAATTACGTCCATTCCATGGCAGCCTCCTGTAGGAATACATTCGTGAAATCTGCTGTGGAGATTCCTCACTGACCGCTGCAACATCTCAACTAGGATACCGTGAATGTCATCCGGAATCCAATGTTTTAACTCATCCAGGATTCTTGGTCGAGACTTGTAGACTTTGCTCTTGAGGCAGCCCACAAGAAAAAATATGACAAACGGCTAAATCTGGCGATGTCTGGAGCTAACGAACGTTATCGAATCGTGAAATCACACGGTTACCCAGTAATTCTTGCAAACACATCAGTGATTGCGGTGCAGTGTGTGATGTCGCTCCGTCCTGTTGAAATCGGGTTTCTTGAACGTTTGGAAAATTGTTCAGTTCGTAACATCTCCATGTAAGATCGGCATTCATAGTATTGTGTTTCCCTGTTCATTTGCGAAATATATAGTCTGATAATTCCATTGATTAAATACCACGCCTTATTCTCAATGTAATAGCGTGCAAAAGGGCGCTATGAACACCATTAGGATTTGTGTCGGTAGTTCTGTACTCGTACAAGAGGACGCCATAAAAAACACGTAATTAAAAATAAATTGATAAATGACATCACAGTTTTGTAAATGGAAAAGTTGTAACATTTCAATTACTATGATTTAAATTTTTTTCCTTCGTCACGTCTAGTTGTATTGGATTGTGTAAATGTTCCCGTTGTGCTGTGACACCCTGTAGTTTCGGGGGATTGGCAAGTTCAAATACACACACGGCTGTTAAGTATAAAATTTTAAATCACGAAGTCTTCTTCCACGACAAGATTTTGATGAAATAATGCCTACATGTTATCACAAACTCATTCACGTTATCGTGCGAAAGTCCACTGACATTCGTTGAGAATTTTCCCAGATTAACGACCGACATATTACTTTCAAAGTTTAATTTTAGCAAGGACTGTCGATGACTGCATCATGTGGTGTTGCTTCACATCGTTGTTTCACTGTCTGACCGGGTTTACAGTTTTAACTCCGACAGCAGCCCAATTAAACATTCAGTATTATATTAAAAATGCATCAGTGGTGACTAGAAACAAAGCGTCACAGTGTTTCCCAAACATACGGATACAAGCTGCAAGGAGCATATCATCATGCGGTAACCGATTTCTAATGATCAAAATTACATCTTTAATTACTTTGTCCTACTTTCCTGAGTTGCGTAATATTATATTGATAATTAGTGCCTTCGCTATGTGTTGCAACTAAATATTTTTGATTCCCAAATGTGTTTGCCTTATTGACTGCAAGACATCTTCAGTGGCCTGAAGTAGGGCTTAGAAACAATACGGAACGTTGCCACCAATGGAAACAATTTGTACGCATGCCAACGGTATGATGTCTTAATAACCTCACTGCCCATGAAGGACTGCTTCAAGAAAGGGAAGGTAACTGCTGAGACCTTTTACAGGCTCCCGTCTGCAACGATTGAAAGAATTATGGAAGATCTAAGCAAGATAGCTCGATGGTAATTCTAATTCGGATCCTGCAAACAATAAAATAAATGCCTTGCCTATTGCTTGAATTAGTTGGAAATCGAATCTGCAAAAGGCTGTATGGTACCTTAGGACGGACACCCGTCTGGGCCGCGGCGGAGCGGCCGAGCGCATTGAGGCGTTATGTTCCGATGCGCGAGGATGTTCCCGTAGGGAGTTCGAATCCCCTCTAGGGCATGGCTGTTTGTGCCGTCTTTAGTATAAGCTAGATCACAAGTAGTTTGTAAGTTTAGGGACTGTTGAGCCCGCAGTTAAGTCCCATAAGCTGTACAAACATTTGAACACCCGTCTGGGTTGTTCGGCCGGCTGGTGCAGCAAGTCGACCCTTCGGCAACCTGCGCGCCTATGAAAACAAAATGTAACGACTCCAGCCCGGAGCGAAAAAATCTGCTACACGGCCGTCGACAGAACCTGAGACATTACGATTTGGAAGAGCTGCGTACATTGAACAGTTAATGCTGAATTGGACCAATATCATGTTTGGCTTGTCCATCGATGAAAGCAGAAGTAAATAAGCATTTCTCACAAGCCTTTGTGATGGCACTGCTATCGGTCAAAGCAAGATAGCCGCGCGGGAATGGCCGTGAGACCTGGAGCACCACGTTACGGATCGCGCGGCCGCTCGCGTCGGAGGTTCGACTCCTTCCTCTGGCATGGGTATGTTTGTGTTGTCCTTAGTACAAGTTAATTTAACTTGTTTGTAAGTCTAGGAACCTATGACGAGACTAGTTTGGTCCCGTATTATTACGAACATTGAACAGCAATAGAAAAAAATAGGTTATAAGACTAGGGAAGACATGGCATTAACGCCTTATTGGTCTTATTCTCTTCATTAATGCCGTTATTACTTTTTTGTTGCCATATGTTAAAGAAACAACGTGTTGACAGCGATTTTACTCACTTCCATCTGCTGTTCATTTCATCAAAAACGAACAAGAGAGTGGAAAGAAAGAAATGTTTCCAAAAGTAGTGCGAAGGCATTGAAATCTGTTATTCTGGGGTCAATATAACACAAAGTTTCTCAAATCTAGCACTCGAAACCTGATACCTGTTTTAGTGTACATTCGACATAAAAAATTATTTCGTCCACTTGTTATAGCTCACAATTGTTACTTTTATGTCTTTTGTGTCTGCGTGGTCCATTACACTAAGCTGACAAACGTCATGCGATGATATGCGCAGATACAGAAGGCAGTATCAAGTTCACAATAAATAAATGGCAAAGAACTGCCAGAGCTGTACTCTGTAATACATTGATTCATGTTAGAAGGTTTCCGACGGAATTATGGTTGCACGACACAAATTAATAGACTTTGGACGTGGGAGGATAGTTGCAGCTAAATGCATGGGTCAATCCATTTCGGAATTCGTTACGGAATTTAATATTACAAGTGCGCCGAGAATACATCACAGGCATTCCCTCCCAAGCAGGCCAAACGACGAATATATGTGTAAGGGCTATGGGCTGTGGTAGCAAACAATCGAATCGAGTTCCTTTACTGACAGCACGACATCGCCTGCAGTGCCTCTATTGGGCTCGTGACCCCGTAGGTTCGACCCTACACTACTGCAAAACTGATGGGGACGTAGTTCATGTTTCCCACCATAGCAATTTCTGTGCGGGTTCCATAATCGAAGATTTCTTTGAACTTAGCAGCTGTAAGTGTTCTGAAGAAAACTTAGATGGACATACTTTCGGAGCGGCATAATCGTGGGACAAACGTAATCGTAAGTACGATAATAAAATCAAAACCTAAAATTTTAGTAATTGCAATTATTTGTACATATTACGTCCTTCAGTATAATTTGAATGATTATGAATCGAAAGAAAATGTATGTACAGGATTTGTCAGGAAAGCAGCAGGTTTAAAGTTGAATATGTTGACAAACAATTTCCACCAAAAACATAATGAAAAATAACTGCCTTTTTTGTTGGTTCTAAAGAGTGGATACAACAACATAACAATAAACGAGATGGTGGTAACAGAAAGTTACTGCAGGGGGGTTTGTGTAGACTTGTGTTTACCAAACGAAATACACAAGCAGTTGCAGTAAGCAGGTAGTGCAATGCACCATCACTTATCCGAAGCTATGGCGTGGAGAGCCATTTTTGGAAGGTTGGAAACAGAGGGAGGTGGCTGCAGCTAATGGAGTGTCCGAAAGTGTCATTTCCACGACCTGGACGCGATTTCAAACAAGAGGAACCGTTAACAGAACGCAAAACCCACATCGTCCACGAGTAACACGACCGTTATCTCCGGTTAATAGCCAGACGAGACAGCAGGTTGAATGCAACTGAGCTGCAACCCACCCTCCAGGCAACAACAGGGGGCGCAATATTAACACAAACAGTCCGAAATAGTCTTCGGGAATGTGACCTGTAAACACAGAGGCCTATGGTGGGCGACCCATTAAAACCACGAGAACGTTTAGCCTGCAGAAAATTGGCGGAGGAACATGAAAATTAGAGTCGTAACGAATAGCGCCGGGTTAACTTTGAATAATCGTGCTTATGTCAAGTAACAGTCACTACATCATGGAGCTGGACGAATGGTATGGGGGCTGTGGGCTGCAGTCAGTATTGGCGGTCGTACGGTCTGTATGTCGTTCACAATCACCCCGTTTACATGGGCTCCCAAAACCGGATTTCGTAAATCAATTTCCCAAATCCGCTTTTGGTTGGTCATGTAAACACTCCAAAATCGATTCCGGAAATCCGCTTCTCTAGAGTGGTTTTCCAGTTCCACAATCGATTTTCGTGCCCATGTAAACGCAACCGTTTTTGAAGCGTTCTTGGCTTGTCAGATTGTGTTTTCTTGTTAAGACTTTTCGACTCATATGGATTTTATTTAGTGAAAGAGATGTATAAAAATTAGAGTGGGCACTGAATCTATGTTTTTAAGTAACGAAAAATAGCTAATGTGCTGACTTAAATCAGGAGCTGTATCAGCTGTTTTTCAGCCGCCATCTTAAGTGGAGTAGGAAATCCGCTTCAGGCTATACCATGTAAACACGACAGCGAAAAACGGTTTACGAAATTCGGTTTTCGTCTTCGGGAAGATGTGTCGCATGTAAACGTAGTGAATGACGATTTGACTGCTCAGAGGTATACAGACAAGATCCTTCAACCTTTTGTAGCGCCCTATGCCGATACCATAGGAGATGGATCCCTTCTAGTGGTCGAAAGCGCTCGTCCCCACAGAGCTACCCTGATGGTCAACATGCTTGAAGTTGAGGGAATTGAACGAATAGAATGACCAGGTAGTTCACCGGACTTAAACCCGATTGAGTATGTCTGGGATGCTTTTAGGAGATGCATTGCACTCATGGAAAAATGGCCCAACATTCCTCAAGAGCTGACCGATAACCTCATACTGCCCATGCCACACGCAGGTGTGCAACTGCACTGGCCGTCCGAGGTGATCACACACCTTATTAGAGGGCAACGAGAATGACTTTCTCACTATTATGGTAGCTCCATGGTGCCTCAATCTTAAGTTAAAGCCATGAATACTTCAAGTAAAGAGTTGAGGCGTCAAAATATCGTTTCACATACAAATTACAATTGTAACCAATCTTATATAAAGCAGTGTGTCCGTATATTTGTACGTGTTGCATACAAATCTACAGTTTTGTTCCAATCTTTATGAAAATTTGTACACGTAAGCTTCAATCCATTAGGACGGTCGCCGTAAGTGTAAGAATCACATACGATATATAGTTCACGAGATATTACGTCATAAAAGTGAGCGAAAAACTGCTGCATTTTGCAACAATGATGCTCATTTTCTCCTAAACCATTGGATCGATTTCAACCAAATGTGGTACATACATTCCTTACCGCGAGATAACAAATGCTGCATGGTTAAGAATCACATACGGCACATGGTTCAAAAGATATTACGTCATAACCAATAGAAATCTCAAAAAATGCCAAATAAAGCGGCGAGACTTTCGAAATATACTGTATGAGAATGACAGAACTTAGCGACTTGCAACAAACTTTAAACATAATTTCAAAACATTATTAAACTTTTTCTCGCTGACAAGCATAGCAAAATGATGAGAGGAAAAGAGTTTCTCGCTTACTACTTTTCCGCTGTTTATGGAATAAAACTACGGCTCTCGGTATGACTTTACAATTTATAATTTGAACAGTACAAATTGTAGCGACAAGAAATTTTACAGACAGTCTACACACATACCGTTGAATGTACCTTCTAAATTGTATCACATTCAGACACATAGTTCATGAGATATGAGCACGTAAACAGTAACGTTCATGGAAAATTGCTCCATCCGGCTGGAAGGAAAAGCAGTTTACTTCCACAGAGCTACAAGTAAAGGAACAGAATGAAACCGAGTACACCCAACAAATACCCATTATATTAAAAAAATACTGAAACTATTTGTTTATGAAAAATTTTCATTTATTTATTATTTTCAGAGTCAACTTATTTGTTGACGAAATTCAAGTATACTGACATGATAAAATTATTTACTTTATAATTTAAGAAGAAGTCGAAGAATAAGTGGTATCAATTAAACCATTGGTATGAAATTGGTGTATATCCGGAAAGTCAGAATCGAAAGCCTGGAACCTGATTTTTATAATATGTGCTTTCCATCTACACCTAATATAGTTTCAGATGCAGCCTGGCAGATATTTAACATCACGGGCAACGCCGGGTTTCCAGCTAGTATTTGAATAAAATACCTTACCATAAGTATATACACTACGTTTAGATGTAACATCTTCCGGAAGACGAAAACCGATTTTCGTAAACCGTTTTTCGCTGTCGTGTTTACATGGCACAGCCTGAATCGGATTTCCTAATCCACTTAAGATGGCGGCTGAAAAACAGCTGATCCAGTCCCCGATTTAGTCAGCATAATCGCTATTTTTCTTTACTTAAATACATAGATTCATGCTCACTCTAATGTTAATACTTTTATTTCACATTAGAATATATCACTTTGTCCATATGTGCCGAAAATTCTTACCAAAAAAACCACAATCTGACAAGCCAAGAACGCTTCAAAAACGGTTGCGTTTACATGGGCACGAAAATCGATTGTGGAACTGGAAAACCGCTTTAGAGAAGTGGATTTCCAGATTCGATTTTGGAGTGTTTACATGACCAACCAAAAGCGGAATTGGGAAATCGGTTTACGAAATCCGGTTTTGGGAGCCCATGTAAACGGGGTGATTGTGTATGATATGTCGCCTGATCTCGTAATTGTTGTGAGCAGTGTAGAAAGGACAGCAAACGCAACGCAGAGACTCGTCGTAGTGCAGCATCGTTACAAGGCGTCTCGAGAAAACGCACTGGCGGCGGCGCTGCCATTATGGCGATGGGTCGGCCGCGCCGCGTCGCGCGGCCCGCTAATGCCGTCCTGACGTGAGGAGGAGCTTTCCGCCTGATTACCTCCTGCCGTGGCTCGCCGTAATCAGCGCAATCTCGCGGCGCGGCGTCCAAAAACACCTGCCACCGCGACGCGTCAGCTGCACGCCGGAAAATGCCCGCCGAGAATAACGGACAAGTCCGCCAACTGCAAAACAGGCTTACTTGCCTGGACCAGTTAGCCGGAACCATCACAAAACTATTACTACTGTTCTTTTCGAACATGTCCGAAAGAACAGACCCCATATCAATAATTGTAAAATATGCCACCGGTAATTGACAATTTCAATGCGGACGAATTCACATGCTCGATCCCTTGAAGAAACCAGTATCGGCAGTGAGCAATCAGAATCAATGGGCAAGGGGCTAGAAGTTGAGAATTTGGGTTGGAAGGTAAGCGTGCCCTGGACAGCCTCATTGGTTAAGGCGACAGATGGCCCGAAGCGGGAAAACCGGGTACGAATCCCGGACCTGCACAAATTTTCAACTTCATTTAAAATTACATAAACAGTTTCGTTTCATACATTTCCTGAATCAGTTAAAGATGTGGTCTTATCCATAGAAAAGAGTCTTTTGTCATACTGATAAAAACACAGCAAGTGGTTCTGCACTTAAAGTTATGTCGTCGTATTATACATGGTGATTCAAAACGATGCACACGATTTCATTGCATTGTGCCGCTAATTTACGCATCGAAACTGAAAAGTCTACGTTGATGCGACAACTATCAGCTGCCGCTTCGTGCGGTTGGTGAATGAGGTTTCCCTGCCGTAACTAATGGACTCCACATTTCAAACAGCACGGAGCACACGCGCGGAAGAACATATCTAACAATGAGCGGCGCCAAACAGGGATTGCGTACGGAGATCTCAAAATGTTGCGTGATTTTCAATATGTGTGATCCAATCCTTCAACTATAACTCAGCTGCGACTTCGCACAATAACACCGATATCAGATGAATCAACGCCACCTAGGAGACAAAGCCTCACAACTGGCCGTGCCTACGTCACACCGAGAGGCCCCGGCCGCCACCTGATTGTCTGGCGGCTGGGGCACGCCCACCGCCTCGTAGCGGCCCGCCGGTCAGCTAGCGTTCGCGGCCTCTCGGTGTGACGTAGGCACGGCCAGTTGTGAGGCCTTGTCTCCTAGGTGGTGTTGGGTGAGTGCGAAATTCCACGCATGCTCGTATAAATATCAGATTACCGTCGTATGACATCTGTCGTGCGTCATATGCAGGCCATACTATACGAAGGAGGAATGAAAAGTGGTGCATACTAAATTTTTATTCTGTTCTGAATAGCGGAGAAGTCTAGTAAGCACGAAGTCTAAAACGCATACCCTAAGTGCTATCAGCATTTACCAGTAGAAGAGACGTGTTAGCGGTATCGAATATGAAGACGTGCTCAATACTTGTTTCGTCCATACTACCTCCTCCGTAAATAAGGAAAGCAGACAGCTTGCAGAAAAAGAGAGATTTGTTTCAACAGCAGTGTTCGTAGCATCACTGGATGACATATCCCGACATGTGAACCTTTTCAAAATATAATGTACATACTCTCCTCTACGAATCCTCTTAACTTTATTCAAATGTTTGTAAATCTATCGGACCAAACTGCGTGGTCATCAGTCCGTAGCTTACAAACTACTTAAACCTAGGTAAACTAACCTAAGAACAACACACACACCTATGCCCCAGGGAGAACTCGAACCTCCACGGCGAGCGATCGCGCGCTCCGCAGCGAGACGCTTTAGACCGCTCGGCTACTCCACCGCAGCTTAACTTTGTTAAGCGAATTTCCTAACACCCTGCAGTAAGAAAGTTCTAATGAATGTGCGCTGCAGTAGCTACTCAGAGGAAAAATAAAAAAAAAAATAAACAAAGCAAAAGCGTACAAAGGCTGGACAAGAGCGCAAGGCCGCATGGAAGACTCTTCGGAATGAAGCCCAAAGCAGTTTTACTGGCTTAACTAACCAAGGAGCAGCTGTTAGCGTACTGGACTCGCATTGGGAGGCACAATGTCCAATTATCCAATAGGATATCCAGATTAAAGCTATTTTTAAGTTTCTTAACGAATTGATGGGGTTGTTCCGATGGTTCCGTTAAAAGAATGTGGTCGGTTTCCATCCGTGTGACTTTCTCACCTGAATCCTAGCTGCCGTACAAAATGTTAAACGAAACATTTACTTCGTTTTCTTAAGTATCTCATCAGATGTTAATTACAGCAACTAGAAACACAATAGCAATATTAAAATTTATACAAATGAATTTCTGAATAATTCCTTCTGGACAATTCCTCACAAAGAATGTCAAGTCATTAAAGGCTTGATAATATATGAAAAGTAAAGTACATGCGTCATCTCGCGAAACTTACAGTACAACTGCCCCCACATAAAAAAGTCACAGACATAGTGTGTCCGTCAATATATTTAATTCACGGATGTGCAGAAGAGGTGCGCAAGAGAGAACGTTTTTCGGCGAACGAGCACGTTGTTACCACTACATCGGCCTATGCAGCCGCCACAAAAACGTAATGAATCGACAAGTCTGGCAGTTTTCCTGGTTTCTCCTCTTGTTGACTTGTAATCCCAGAACATATTATATAAGAATGATCAGCACTACCCTAGAGACAGCAAAAATGGTCAGGAGCACGACAAAGCAAACTGTAACATTTAAAACGTGCAGTGTAATAGTACAACCTACATTCTTACTCTCCAAGTTGAAAAGAGTAGTAATCGTTCTAGAGTTCCTGAGTCGAGGTGGTAAACATCTCAAGGAAGTCGCTGTCTCCTTTCGCCGTCCGTGTAGCGATTAAAGGTCACTGAAATCCCATCAGCCAACCTAAACCTATTTTAGAGCATTTAAATAGTCTCACAATTACTAATCTCAGCTTGGTGTACTTCAACAGGTGGCTACTCCAATATTAACACTGCTGTTTTACAACGTAATCAAAACATGAGGAGACCCGAAACGAGTTACGGCGAAGGAATAAAAGAGGTTGTGATAGTTTACTTCTTTCCCTCTCTCTTTCCTCTACGAATAACTATAAATAATGTGGCACAGGGAACTTTTAACAACTCTTGGATGGATCGTGTAAGCAATATTTCCTGTACGTATATTACGATCTGACCATAGCAAATTTCCTCTGTTCGATCCCTATCGGATAGGTAACGAGCGGCCTGAAAGTATTAATAGCTTCTACTCACAAATACAACAGGTGCATAAGGTCTTTTTCCTGAGTGCAAAACTTTATTTCTAAAGAACTATGTCAGATATACGTAGGCCTGTAAGGTTTGTTGGAAATGTTAGCCTGCCTCACGAAGTTGTTACAGCTATTAAAATATGTTCCGACAACTTCTGAGATTTCCTATATATAGTACCAAACGTTTGTATACATTTCGTAAGACAGGCAATGTGAGTGGTAGGCGACACTGTTTGTAGCATGCGCACAACATTAGAATCGTCCGCGGAAATCTGCGTGACCTGTTTCCTTTCTAACATGCATTCCTCAGAGCACTGCGGTGAAGATTTTACATAAAATGCAGCATCTGAATGCACACACAGTGCAACTTCTGTAAGCCACATGTTGAGTGCAGAAGTGCTGATTTTCCAAGAAATATGCTGTAAGGAATCCACGCTGACAATTACTAATTTATAACCTCCTCAGTACCGGCTTCCCCTGTGGGGACCTAGCACAATAATAAAAAATAAATCTGGTGACAACTTTCGAATGTTGGTCGCAGTATTAGGCATCTCAACACACAAACGGAAGGTGGCAGTACATATTTGAACTGAAAAAAAAATTACACTATCTTGGTACTTGTTCACCCTGAAGCAGTGATAAAATGGCTGACAGAATGGAAGGCGGTTTTGTTGGCTATGTGAGCACTCAAATTTCCATGGAACTCTTTAGTTAATGTGAAAACGACCTTTACTATTAATAAGATAATAAATAAAAGCATATAACATATACTGCATAGTGAAATATCACACTCAATATAGGGGACATGTGTTTTTGTAGATAATAAAGAGTCAGGAATTTTTTTAAAATGTTTTCGAGACATTTCAGGAATATTATTAAACATAAAATAAAAACAAAATGCAAAAATATTAAAATAAAATTTCACAGGACCGAGGAGGATAAACTTCAGCTCTCGATATGTAAACAGGACCAACATACGGATCTAAGAATCTTGGAACATGTATGTCGTAGTAACGGACAGTGCAAAAAGTGATTGTGTGGTACGATATAATTCTCAATTATTACACTCAGCCCACAATTACGGCAAATTTTACCTGCAAATGTTGGTATCTTAGTTACAGGGATTTCTACCATGCATAGTGTTTGTACGAAATGGTACTCTACCGAGCATAGTACGTTAGAAATAAAATTTTGAAATAAGGAAACTATGCTAATCCTTTCAGATGATTCAAGCTTTCCTCCTCTCAAGTTACACGGTGTCTTTCCTTCGTCTGGTTTCCAGTGAAGTTCCACAAAAATTTCTGCTACAAATCTCCCAGGCAATCTAACAACTCTTAACACCGTCGATTTTTGTATACGCTAGTCTGCAATGATATTGGTTCCATGCAGTTACCTACACGCGTTTATCAAATTCCAGCAACAATGAATTAAGAATGAATCATCCTGTTTCCTTTACCTACTAGTAAGCTATGTGGCCGATTTTCCAATATTTTTATACGGCAATAAAAATATATAAACTTGAACTGTGTAACTAGTTTGTTTGGCAGTTGTCTTCGTACCAAGAATTATGATTAATACGACGTTTAGTCAGAATTTTTAATCTGACGAGTGTTTCAATATTTTTGTAATGTTTAGAAAGTTGGGAAAATTTAGTAGTTTCTCTCTTAAAAACGAGCACACTGGTCGCTGCAAATGACACAGAACAACTCACGACTTCACCTGTATCGTGCCAAATGGAGGTACAGTTCGCGGCGTAGACCACATGAGTGGATGGTCCCTGCGTGCCGAGGTGTGGTCCCAGGCGGTGGTTATGGTGTCATGTGCATTTTCCTGGACAGGTCCCGTAATTGTGCTCAAGGATCTCGGAATCGACCGTGGTATGTTAAGCTGTTCGGGACCATCTCCCCTCAGATTTGGCCTTCCGACACTCTGAAGCTTGTGCGGTGTTTCAAGATGAGATAACTCGCAGCAACATCGATCCTGCGCCGCCCGGGAATGTTTCCAGGAAAGTGTGGACGGTGTCCAAGACTGCGTTCGCCACCCTGGAGCCCAGATCTGAATTTTATGGAGCATATCCGCGATGTCAAGGAACGCAGTCTTTGTGCTGTGGATCCTGCAGCAACGAACAAACTGTGAACGATTTGGTGTCAGCTGCATCCATAGATGTACCAGGGAGTTGTAGACTCACTTCCACGGTGTCTCAGTTTCACACGGGCAGAAGAAGCCCCACACGATATCAGCGGCGTGTCCCACGACCTTTGTATATCCCAATCCTTAGTATGCAATCAGCGCAAAAGGGACGTGACAAACGGCAGCAAAAATGTTATATTTGGACGTGCCCATGACTAAGGTTGTTGGAGGCTCGGGTCGGAAATCTAAGTGAGCCACCAGCTAAAGAAAAAGGAAACAAAGGTACTTTCGTGATATTTAGAGGCCTCCAAAGAGAAGGCCCCCGGGGGCGGTCCGCCCCCCTCCTAGTCTGTTACTGTATCCAATATGTTTACAACCAATGATATTCCACTTTCAAAAGGCGTACGAACAATGACCTTAAAAAATATCGTAACTGAAATGGATTTGAACGGAAGAGGATATTCAAATCTATGTAAATCTATCGGACCAAATTGAGTGGTCACCAGTCCGCAGCTTACAAACTACTTATACTAAAGTAAACTAACCTAAGGATAACACACACACCCATGCCCCAGGGAGGGCTTGAACCTCCACGGCGAGCAACCGCGCGCTCCGCAGCGCGAGGTGCTTTAGGCCGCTCGGCTACTCCACAGCGGCCGTAGCTTACAAACTACTTAAACTAAGGTAAACTAACCTAAGGACAACACACACACCCATGCCCCAGCGAGGGCTTGAATCTCCGACGGCGAGCAACCGCGCAATCCGCAGCGAGGCGCCTTAGACCGCTCGGCTATTTCACAGCGGCACGGAAGAGGAACTGATGGTGTTGATGACTACAAAATTGTACCGGCTA
The DNA here is from genome assembly GCA_026315105.1 of Locusta migratoria. Taxonomy (NCBI): domain Eukaryota; kingdom Metazoa; phylum Arthropoda; class Insecta; order Orthoptera; family Acrididae; genus Locusta; species Locusta migratoria. The sequence continues at coordinate 251,826,463 of CM048745.1, read as the reverse complement.
GTATTCCAATCATTATCCGAGTGTTCAAAAAGGGAACTGTACGCACTGGAAGTCCGGATTCGGGTATTTAGTAGAGGTCTGTGGCTCAAAGAGGCTACCACTTTAGGGTTACCTTGCACAAGAACCGGGACTGGCCGTGCGGTTCAAATCGCCTTGCTACGGATTGCGCGGTCGCTCCCCGTCGAAAATTCGAGTCCTCAGTCGGTGTGTGTGTGTGTGTGTGTGTGTGTCGTTCTTAACGTAAGAAAGATAGATAGTTTAAGTAGTTTGCAAGTCGAGGGGACGATGAAACTAGCAGTTTCGTACCATAGGTTTATAAACATCTGAACGAACCAGAATGTTTACTCGTCAATGACCAAGTTTACCTCTTCCATCATCACTGTTATGTTATGGACACTCTCGCGTTCCAAGATGACCTGAATCGTGTTTACTGGGTTACAGGCGTACATTCGCGATTCCAGGAATACTTTCCCACCTTTTGCATCTGAAATGGTGCAGTAAATAGCCCGATATCAATTCCACATATAAAGGTGCGGGACGTTTTGAAACAGCGTGTAAAACGTAGCACTGAAGTTTCCTGCAGCTTTGCTGATCAGTGACTGGCTCGATTTGGCTATGACACGGAAGATGAAACGTAGTGGACTTTTCTTCTGGCCGGACTCGTTTTTATCGAGGCTGTGAGCTGTGAGCGCTGGTTAATAAATCTGGATAAAAATATGGGTTCAAGTCGGAAACGCACGTGACAAGCAGCAGGAGGAGACGCTGCCGCCGCCAGCAGGAGTGGCGGTGGCGGCCACGGCCGCGGCGGCCAGCACTGCGGCTCCGTGGCGCCGCATTGCGGCAGGACGCTCGCCAGTGGCGCGCCACTGTGCTGGCGCCGAGCTGGCGCCGCGCGCCACGACACGCCGAATTACGTGCCGCCTGCCGGCCCCCTGCCCTTCAAAGCGTGCCGACACACACAGACAGGCAGAAAGACCGGCGTCTCCGCTAACCGCAGCCCATTCGGAGACGATCTCTGCGGCACGCCAAACACGCTCCTGGCCATTTAAACTGCACCACACCAAACAGGAAAGAAAGCAAATAATGGAATTTAATTTGCGTCAACAGTCAGAACGAAAAAGACATGTTGCTGATGAATCTGCCGGATTCTATGTCCGTGGTCCAACAGACGTTTCTGCTCTTGACACTTGGTCCACACCTACGCTGGACGTTTTCAGAGGTGCTCCTGGCGGCGATGGTCTTTGCGACTGACGAGCAGGACGCTCGAAAACGGCAATGGGCGCGGTCAAGTTTTAACACGATGACCAGAAATAATCTATGTCAAAGATAAAATGTGACTATAGATTGCCACTAGTCAAGGACAAAAACTGATCTAAAAAAAAAAAAAAAAAAAAAAAAAAAAAAAAAAAAAAAAAAAAAAAAATGTTCAAATGTTTGTAGCACTTATGGGACTTAACTACGGGGTCATCAGTCCCTAAGCTTACAAACTACTTATGAACTAGCTAAGACTAAGGACGGCACAAATATCCATGCCCGAGGGGGGATTCGAACCCCCGACCGTAGTGGCCGTGCAGACCGTGACTGGAGCGCCTCAGTCCCCTCGGTCACCGCGGCCGGCAAACTGATCTCAAAAGCCACAGTCCGTATACCGCAAGTTCCATAGCTTCCTCCTTCTTTTTAAAATTATCATGCTCATATGACTGTTACAACTGCTTCTCAATATAGCCACGAACAACAGATCATTGCTGCTGATAAAATTTTATTTTCGAAAAGGAGCAGAAATATGTCACGGACCACACCAAACAACCCGGAGGATTCATTAACAACTCTGGCATCCGGTCGTCAAAGCCTTCATTGTATGAAGAATAGATGACTAAAGTTACAGCTGGTCGTATAGAGAAAGCGAAATTTAGTACACAGATTTCGAAAATATATTGTCGACTCCCACTTACATAGGTAGAAATGATCATCAGAATAAAATCCGAGAAATCGGAGCTCGAACGGAGAGATTCAGGTGTTCTTTCTTCCCGCTCGCTATTCAAGAAGGGAATGGGAGATAAATAGTATAATGGTGGTTCGATGAACCCTCTGCCAGGCACTTAAATGTGATTTGAAGAGTATCCCATGTAGATGTACATTTGCCACCTCTGATAGTAAAATAGTTCTAATATGGCCGAACGCAGAATGCATCTGGGTTTGGATGGCAGGAACAAATACGCATTCCATTCTTCGTCAGGTCTAAGCGAGAGTTCATCCATCACACAACTAGCGAGTGATGGCGTGTCGTGCAGATCTCTTGGCAACACATGAGCACATTTTTCAATGGGTAAGCGACATCTGCGTATTGCAGGCTAGGGCAACAGTCCAATGCTATCTATATAGGACAAGACACCACACATAATGTAACATCTTGCACTGTCTTCAGAAATACGTCAGGCAAAGGCAAAAGAAGGTAAGAAAATTAATGTTTCACGTGCGACAACGACGTCAGTGGTCACGGAACACAAGCTCATTTTAAGGAAGCGGACGGAAATCACCTGTCATTTCCAATGAACCATATCTGAATTTTCTTAGTCGATTTCGAGGAATAATGCAAAACCTAAACCCTCTAAAATCAGTATATGGTACCTGTTGACCTATCATTGTTCGGAAATGGAGACTTCGGTTTGTGTACAATACCGATCATGAACAATAGATTTGCAGCAACTGCTGTCTCAGTCACCGGCTGTGTGTACTAGAGGCGATGCCAGCACGTAGAACAATCAGGCCAGATGACAGGTTAAGGTGACTGCAATCTGGCAATGTTCGATCTCCTCGGAACCTCCGCCGTGATTTCGTTCACTGTGATCCTGTACACAGAAACTGGACGCGTCTACAAGACGGGACGGTGTCACTCATGCGTCCAGTTTTGTTTGTAACGTGACTTTCTCGCCTCTGATGCCATGTCATGGAAGCCTCAAACAGTGAACGCCGTGCTGAAAGTAGGTGAGGCCCTGCTTACAAACAGACGTTATCGAACTGTCCATGCGAATATTTGTCTTTATGTCAAACAGACTCAGTTCCTACATAAAAACACGTCATTCGGCTGTTTGATTCGTTACTGTCGTCCGAACACGTATCTACCATCTCAAGAGGCCTATTTCAAGAAGGATCCCCAGTTAAGAGTCCATAGCATAACAAATAGACCACCTCAGACATATCTTCCTGGAATATTCAGATTGCCATTCCTACAGTCTTTTTAAATAAAACTGTTTATTGCAACTTTTTGACTCATACTGTATAACTCCACGCAAACGGGTTAAAAGCCTCAGTTTCTCTGGGGCAGAAGAGTATACGAAAGGATTCATACCAAGCACGTAGACGATTCATGAAATATTTCGTAAGGGTATTTCAAAACAGATCTATGGGGAGAATCATCCCCTCGTTGGGATAAGCCAAATTATTCAAAAAAGTTCAAATGTTTGTAATTCTATCGGGCCAAACTTCGTGGTCATCAGTCCGTAGCTTATAAACTACTTAAACCTAGGTAAACTAACCTAAGGCCACACACACACACACACACACACACACACACACACACACACACACACACACACACACACACCCATGCCCCAGGGAGGACTCGAACCTCCACAGCGAGCAACCGCGCGCTCCGCAGCGAGGTGCTTTAGACCGCTCGGCTACTCCACCGCGGCCCAAATTACTCGAACGTAGGCAAACAATTGCAGTAATAGCAGAATATAAGCCACGTGTAAAACAGTCTGTAGCCTTTCGAATATGAGTATTAGGAGGACACCTATCATCAAATTTTTGATGGCTCGCTGCCATAAATTATGCCAGCAGTCGATAATAAACACTATCTTGTAGCTGTTGAAGGAAGGTAGTTTCAATCTGTCGTATCGATGGTCGAGACATTCTAATTAAAACTTGGTCTTGTAAAATACTAATAAAAAGAGTACGGCGGAATAGCAGTGCGTACTAACGCACCTTGCGACGGTGCGCGCGGCCGTTCCACGTCGGAGGTTAGAGTCCTCCCTCGGGAGTGAGTGTGAGTATGAGTGAGTGCGTGAGTAATACTTGTAATACTTACATGGTTTTCTCCCCTTTTGTTATGTTTACATATTCACTGCATTAACTGAAGTTAACAAGCGAACAGTGCAATGTTGATCCTTTGTCTCTCAGATACAACGCGACCACCAGTGTTCCTCCTAGTGACGCGACCATTGGAGTGTTGAACACAAATCGTTGGCGTGTCATATCGTGAACAGCTGTTTTGCACACAAAACATCAGTTCGCTAATACTTAACACCTCTGCAGCTGCATAGCACGATACTCAATAGATAATAGATTAATAATTTTTGTGATAATTGTGATCCTCACAAAAACAAAGTAAGTGTTCGCCATCTAATTTCGTTTTCTGGCAAAGAGTTTCAACCAAATATTACGCATTTATCGATGCTTGGAACAAATTATCTGCAGATTTTTAAGATATCTGTACAGTGGAGTACTAAGAAATATTTGTAGACAATTTTCTGAAAAATATGTATATATTTGACGGCAGCCTGTTGACGTCACAGGCACCAAATGTTCAAATGTTTGTATAGTCTATGGGACTTCTACGGGGTCATCAGTCCCTAAACTTACAAACTACTTATGAACTACTTACGAACTAGGACGGCACAAATATCCATGCCCGAGGGGGGATTCGAACCCACGACCGTAGTGGCCGCGCAGACCGTGACTGGAGCGCCTTAGTCCCCTCGGCCACCGCGGCCGGCTGACAGGCACCATATGGCTCAAGCGGAGCGTTTTACTGGGCTTTCAAATTATTTGAATTTCCTTTCTTTTGTCACGAGCATAAGATAATATAGTTAACTGCTTAAGACAACTTCCAGATATCAGTAAAATACACTGTTTGTTATGTTTTGTTACGTCTGGTCCATATGGTACACAAATCCATTACCTTCTGAACTGAAGATTAACATTCCGATGTTTTCACTAGGTCGTGATGACCATGGCTTACATATGCCGCAAACAACGAACAACATAACAATTAGAAACGGAACGCATAAAATGCACATTAAAACTTTGTAACTATACTGAGATTCACAGGAAAGTCGCGCCACCGCAAAATCCCACAAAATGAAGCGTTAACTGTACTATATAATTTGATACTGTTACTATAAAATACAATTCTAGTGCTGTTTACAGCGCTTAACTGTATGACTTTGGGAAAAACATGTATCAAAGTTTGGTTTAACGCCACTAGTTGCTCAAACAAAAGATTTAATTTTCCTCCCGGGATGCCTTTGAAGAATAGTGTGTATAATATGGTCACGATGGCACCTCACGCCGCTCAAAGTATTCTTCTAAAATAATAATAATAATAATAATAATAATAATAATAAAATAAAATTCGTTAGGAGGGATATTACAACACTTTAGAGTGGAAATGATTTTGTAGATCTGCCAGTCTTAGCACGACTACTTACGATCAACGGTTAGAGAGCTAATGAAGCAGCAGACACGTGCTACGTATAAGCAAATACGTTGCTAGCAAAGTGTTTCACAATAACGTCGTGTACTCTGCCGGCATCAGGCAGTTTTCTTTAATAACAGTATCAAAGCGAGAGCAAGTGGAAAATTCGTGGAGTCTTATAAGAATGTTGAAAAAGTCCCATTGTGTGAATCTCATCTTGTTCAGGGCAAAGCCTTTTACACTTAATGTGTAGGAAAATTAGCTCTGTTTACATACTACAGAAATTACGGAGCGGCCGAGCGCATTGAGGCGCTATGCTAAGAAGCGCGTGGTCGTGCCCCGTCGGGGGTTCGAATCCCCCTAGGGCATGGGTATTTGTGCCGTCTTTAGTATAAGGTACTTCGTAAGTAATTTGTAAGTTTAGGGACTGATGACCCCGTATGTAAAATCCCATAAGCTTTACAAACATTTGAGAGGGGGAGAGAGAGAGAGAGAGTTTACCAATATTACTTCGTGTTAAAATCGCGAACAGTGCGCCAAACGATTGATGATAAACCTTCGGACCAGGTAAATTATCACTTTTATATGTTCAATATTTGTAATTCAATGGCACCAAACTGCTGTGATCATCAATACCTACACTATTTAAATTAAGTTAAAATAACCTAAGGAAAACACACACACACACACACACACACACACACACACACACACACTCATGTCCGAGTAAGGACTCTAACCTTCGACGAGCGAGCCCCCGCTACCTGTAACGTAGATCTCCGGACCATACGGCCCTTCCCGCGTGGCTGTACCACTTTCCTTCGTGGTCTACTCGCAAAATACAAGAACCAGACCTCTTGTGCAGCACGGGCCATTACAGCGAATGCTAAAATATGTATCGATACGCGCTGCTCTTTCGATATTCTCTGTTTGACGCTGTAGTTCTGTCTGGAAAAAATTCTAGAGTGTGGAGAAATAATGCAGGATCGGTGTGACGATTGTTTTGTTAATACTTCCAATTCGCGAGTGGACTACATTTCTAAGTTATTTAAATCTCTGGCTTCCGAATTAGAGGTCCAGTGCCCGAGCGGTTTCCTTTTTAATGTATGTTTTTGCTTTTATTTCTATGCGCGTTGACATCGGTATGCGCACCCTCGCATCTTACCTGACCTCCCATGTGATATGAAGATAAATACCACCTACGGAAGCCACCTAACGATTGACGTACAACAAAAGCCAACAACACAAGGCGAAGCCATCCTGACTGCGATGGTCTGTAAAGCCGAGGGCAACTACGACGAACAGCATTAAAGTTAATTAATAACAGCAATTGAGAAAAATTGAATTCGCGTTACCCGTCGATATGTGATATCTATTTCTGTCGTGGCCGTATGTCATTCGTGACGTAAGACGGGACAATATACGGTGTCAAATGGCCCCAGTTTTGTAGCAGTTGAGAAAGTGGTCTCGTTCGAGAGAAGGCAAGTACGAGCGACTTACAGCAGCCTCAATATGTTAAACTTCTCGCTTAAAGGTTTATGCGTCGAAACCTTAACAGGAGTGTCTCATTTTGCTTACATCTGACATGCGTTGATACGAGTATTACAACTTGACACGACGCAGTTTCCGCATTATTTCAAAGTAACAGGTAAAGAAAACTGTCACACGCTGATTCCGTTCACAGATACAAACTTCTACGACACAGTTGTACAAAAGTTGATCGCTCGATATGTCAAGGGCCTCAATCCTTTTGGTGACTATGTCGAAAAATAACTTCAACATTGTTGTACCTGTTGTCAATTTTAACTGCGATGAACTTTCGTTTATAAAAGGGAAACTTACTTTAAATTCAAATGTTCAAATGTTTATAAACCTACTGGACCTAACTGCTATGGTTATCAGTCCGTAGACTTGCAAACTACTTTAACTTACACGAAGGACAACACAGCCATCCATGCCCGAGGAAGGATTCGAACCTCCGCCGCGAGCAGCCGCCCAGTACGCGCCATAACGCTTTAGACTACGCGGCTACTCCCGCACGGCAAGACTTCCTCCCTCGATGCGCATCTTACATGAATACATGCAATGTTTTAGCACCGATGAAGACTATGTACATCTGGAATAATTTTAAATTATTTTTTGCCACCGATTCCTGTCCTCGCTTTAATGTGAATACTGAATGATCGCTAGGCGCAACGCATTGTCACCAGTGCCACATAATGTTGTGCTTCCTAAACGGCAAAATCAGTTATTCCAGTTTATCTCACTGTGACATAAATCAATAATAATAGTTCTCGTAAGAGATTTCTATGAACCTGGGAAGCTTAATAACAGTAAGCGAATGGTAGTAAACATATGTTCCTAGTTGTTACTTTACAATCCAAAACGTGAGTTTAGGGGCAATATCATAGTAATATGACAGTAACAGAATAGTCGGGCTGGTCGAGCAACGATTACACAAGACCTGTAAAAGTTGAAAAGGAAGACTAACGTACTCGCAGATCTAAACGGTGAGGGAGCATCATGATTCCGGATTGATACCTCCGTCACATACGAGCAGTGACTGCAGAACGCAAATTTCCACATAGGAGTCGCAGGCCGGTTGACAGTTTAAATATCTCACTAATATTAAAGACAGCTAGTGAAGCATGTAGCAGAGAAACACTCGCTAGAATCGTCAGGCGCATTTTGTCTGTCATGTTTGATACCATGTTGAAACCGCAGAGTGCTAAGTAACTGTTTTAAATATGTACAGGATGACGCAATCAGTCGCAAATATTTTCTTTATTGCTGACACACACACACACACACACACACACACACACACGTCTTCAAAACTTTTGTGTTTTACCTACATTTTAAACATTGGTAATGAAATCTAGATTTGCCACAATAAACCAAATAGTTGCGACTGATTACTGTCACCTCCAACGATTTTCTCTGGTCTTTTCGCAGATATCTGCAATTTCTCTTTTCTACTTTTTCAATTTTTTATTTTTTTTATTTTTCCGGTGGAGTCATCCCAAAGACAATACATTTCATCACGTCTTTTATGTTGCTCCCTGCGTCAGCTATTTTCCGTTACAAAGAAAATGAGTTTTGAAGTAAAATTTCACGCATCCATTGGATTAAGTGGTCCCAAATTAGCCTAATACGACATACACTTTATCGATATGTATTAGCGGACACAGACATAAACGATAAGCAGTAGTCCAGCAGCGCTTCAATAGCGCAGGACGGTTCCAGACTGTATGAGTCAGTCGGCGCCGTTCGTGATTGAGGGCTGGTTATTACACAGGTAACACGACGTGCAATGACGCTTACCGTTGCCATTGGCAGTCGTGTCAGGGTCAAAATGAGAAGTATTTCATTGGGCTGCTACACAATTATGCAAAAACGATACTGCAAGTAACTGCTAAAACACCAGAGAAAATGCACCTGCCTATTCTTAGGCGGAAAGTACTCTGTGCTATGTCAGTGCGCTAAAAATTGAACGCCTATCTGTAGAAGAAAACACAAATATAACGTAGGGGCAGAAACTGTAACAAAAGCAGTCTTTAATGTGGCAACTGTTAATGATGTCCACAGACCATCTTGTACGCAGAACAAAAAATGTTACGGTGACCACTCTCGAGACTTCAAATAACAACGAAAAGTGACAGCCTAAATGTGACTTTTTGGGTCGCTAAAGACGGAATGACTTCCACATTATATGTGAAACTAATACAGAAGAACTCTAAAACTACACAAAGATGCCGTCAGCAGTGGAAGCTTGAGACCTGAAGACAGCTGCGTGGTCGGCCGAAACTGGATGCCAGTAAATAAACAAATGATTCCGCAACTGACTCCGATCTTTTCAATCATCATACATTACGCAGCTGTACTCCACAACCAGATCCACCAAGTATGCAACTGCACTTACATAAGCAGTTAGCTACCAGTAGTGCTGCAAATTTAGCCAGGTGTAATGGCAGTGACCAAATCGACACTGCATTGCAAAATGCAATTTCAGCCGGAAGGAGGATGGGGTGGCTGGGTGGGCACGCAGGTGGACTGAATGGTAGAATCAATACCTTCTGACGACAGTGCTGGTATTGATTGGCGCAGTCAGAATTAGAGAGAGCCTCTCAGTTCACATTTTGTAACTACGTTTTAAACACCACTGCATGACTGTCGTCGTTAATAGTGAAATTTTCATTTGTTATCATTTTCCTCATTCACAACTCAAGTTTTTAAAGTGTAATTAGTAACGTAATCCACGAAAAAAAAGTATAGTCGTTCGCCAGTGACTCCTCGTACGAAATGTTTTCGGTGCACTCGTCGCATGGACATTTACACTTAACGCCAACAGACTACATAGGTTATGACATAACGAGTGCTTGGAAAACCTGAGTTTGCACAAAGGCGAACAGTTACGAGCAGGCTCATGTGTTATACACTCGAAAGTTAAATAGATGTATGCGAGTATTTATATTTATATAAGTATAATCAAGATAAAACAACAAAAGCGAGTATTCACACACGTCTGCATAGCATATTAACTAGAAGAAAGACAGTAAGGTTTAATTTATACAACACTTTGTTAATAGGAACTGAGAAAATAAATTTTATAGTGCTGAAATAAGCTGGTATGATTTCCGTATCATAACATATTAAATTAAATGAATATTTCATTATTATTACGTATGACATATAGATTTATGAAAATGTTTATTAAATTTATAATGTAGTAAGAGCAATGTAAATATATTTCCGATCAGGTGGCCAGGGAAGAGAACACTAGACGTGATGGTAGACTACGTGAGAAAATGTAGCAATCCGGAATGCGAGACTCGCAGTCTTTTGCCATAATCAGCACTAGAGAGAAGAATTCCCTCAGTCGTCGTGTGTGAGGGTGATTGGTTGACAATTCGCATTTGGTATTGAAAGTGTAGAGATTTAGTGAACTGTGGGACTTCAAAGACAGTAGGCTCGATTCATTTTTGAATCTGCTGCATATTCGTTAGACATGAACGCTCACAGCCAATTCTTTGTTTAAAAGTTAAATTTATAAACTCAAAAGTGCATTTGGATTGTCGTAAAATTTACCTTACTATCAGCTAAGCACAGAAATGCTTCATTACTTGGACCAAAAGTCAGCAGCATATAACCGCCCCTTACACACTAGAACCAATATCGTTATAGGCTGGCGCGCTTGTCCATTCACTGTTATTTATTTTGGTGCATTGCACTGAACGTGTATGAATTCGCACCAAAGTAAATCAATCGGTGTGCTTTCAAGGTTTCGCACCTCTACCTCTCTTGATGGAATTGTGGATTCGACTCTTGAGCCAGTCAAACACGGGGTGAGCTGGAGCAGACAGAGAGGGGGGGGGGGAGGGGAGAACGGAGGTGCACCGGAAAACGTAATGTCCGGTATCCGTACGTAAATGTAGACTATTCCGAATAAGAAGAACTGGTCCTGTTCATTCTTAAACTTCGCACACAGGTTCATACATTGACTACGGATCACTGAGTTGTTGGGTGATTGCTTTGTCAAACAGCTATTGGAAAATGTATGCAGCCTATGCTTCTGTTCCAGAAATGGAAGACTTAACACAATAACCAAAAGAAAACACACGAAAAATGATACAAAAAAAAAAAAGCTAAAATTTAATGGGCATATGAAAGAAATAAAACCAACCTCCCCAAAGCAACAAACGAACAAAATTAAAATAAGTTGTCAAAATATTTGCAACTGACGCAACAACTTGGTTGGAGGATAGGAAAAAAATCCATTATGCGAGGAGGAAACAGAGAAAAGCTAAAAGAAATTCTGAAATACTCTTTGTTGAACTTCGTGTGAGCCAGCTAGCCTCAAATATGAGCAACAATAAACACAACAAAAATGAGAAAGTCAGAAAGGACAGAGCGGGTTAAATGAAGGACCATCAGTAGACTATCGGCACGGGTGCTGTCGTTTAGCTGAGTCGCCGTGTCGTGGTGGACGGGCGGCAGTACGCAGAAACGTCAGCAGCGCGGCGCGGCGGCGCAGAATTTTCGGACACCGGACAGCGGGTAGCGCTGGAAGTGGCACTGCTGCGGCACGTCTGCTATTACTCGCTTCCTGGAACGCCCTGCTCCCATTTGGCAGGAAGGCAACTTGACACCGCAAACTGCTCGTTCAGCGATTAGCACAACCTTAAATTACGGTTAATGCCATTCCACAGAGTTCGAAGCGTATAACTACGTTTCAAATATTAAGGGGGGACGCTGCTAACAGGCCATAATAAAATGTTGGGAGCCTCTAAAACTGTACTTCGTTCTCCATCTCACGTTCTTCCAATTTGTCCCCTGGCGTTCGTTCAAGTGTGTGTGTGTGGGGGGGGGGGGGGGGGGGTATGTGTGGGCTTGCTGGAGTGCGCAATGCATGGTACCCATTGGAGATTGTGACGGAATACTTCCAGCGTTTAAACCATTGATCCAAGTTTAACTTCAGCTGTCTGAGCTTGTCAGCCATCGATGCTCCTATTTCGTTTCTTGTCAAATTCAATTATGGCGGCTATGAAGTATTACAAGGAAAAGAGAAGAAAATACGTTTCGATTACGCTTCCATATTAGCTTAGTACATCGCGTATTTACATAATTTCAAATCAAGAGATACGAGGGCGCCACATGCCCAACTGACCTCTCCTACGACCCGTCCACTTTTACTAGCTATAGTATTGCATCTGAACTAAACTGTGAAAACATATTACATACCGTATATTGTGGTTAAACAATGCACATGCAAAGCATACTAATATAAAAAACACGTATGGTACGTAAACTACATATATATGGTTTATTCTAATTTGACAGTGTTATATTTCATGTAATGTATTTATACTGACGGTGACATCTTGTTATTTTAGCATTGATAATGGCAAGTCACTTGCCGGAATCTAGATTTGCCAAATAAAGCTGTTTCTTACAAAACTAACGACTGATTGCTGCAAAACATCCATTTAGGAAACAGCATGACTGTTTTCGAAGAGACGTTTCCAGTTGTAGGAAATGTAGTGCTAGAAAATGTTTATATGGGTCGGAAACGTGCAACACCACAACCTCACCGTACAAAATCCATCTCCATCACTAGACACTGAATGGAGTTTTCATTTGGACACTGAAAATAATATTTCTGAAATGAGCATTATGTACTTTTTTTGGAAAGAGAGCAATAAAATGGTTCTGGGAACCAAAATTGTCCGTTTCCATAGGAGCAGATACTAAATCGAACCATACGGTTCAAAGGAGTGTCAATTACTGGTGATTACATCAGTTTATTACCGCTGTGTAACAATCAAAGGGAGGAAGATTAGGGATTAACATCCCGTGGATATCGGGGTTATTAAGAGCCGGAACAATCGCTCGGCTTCGATGTGAATGGGAAATGAAATCAACTGTGCCGTTCTAAAGAACTCAGCGTAATAATTTAAGTACTTTTGTCACAGTAAAGTTATACGTGGTTGATTTTAGCCATCGTCCTCCAGAATACGAGTCATGTGATCACTACTGTCGCACCTAGATTGATAAAGAAGCTAGGCGAAAGGCAGTCGTCTTAAAATGTAACGCGAGGCGCCTATGTTGAGCAATGTTACGTTTATCGTAGTTTCTTTATTAAGGAGCACCTCCCCCCCCATACACACACACACACACACACACACACACACACACACACACACACACAGAGAGAGAGAGAGAGAGAGAGAGAGAGAGAGAGAGAGAGAGAGAGAGAGAGAGAGAGAGATTTTAATTTTTGGTCGGGCTAAAGGGCACCATTACTGGAGATGTGAACTGAAACTTGTTTAGTTGGATTCCGCTGAAGCGAAAACTGCAGTTTGGTTTTATCATAAACTCGATGCAGCTTGGCATTTCTGACATATACAAATCTTTGTTGGAAGTGAAAGAGGTGATATATGATTATTTTAGACTGACTAGTCTCTTGCATTTGGCTACCAAGTGTGCCTGAGAAGATGACGTTCTTCACAAGACTGGCTCCAGGGTGTGCCGTCACTCTCCCCCTTTCTTGCACATTCAGACACAGTCAATCTTTTCCATTCGCCCATGACGTCACATCACACTCGAGCATACGTCAAAACTGAATATACAGTTAGGCCAAAATAACGTTTGAAATTTTCTTCTATTAACATCTACCCATTATGTTTTTATCGCTGAGAATGAGGAATGATGTAAAACTGAAAAAAAGTTACAGACAAAACAGAGGAATCATGTCAAGAAGACCAATGTAATAGGTATTCGTGGGATATGAGAGGAATTTGTAGGTGAAGGGAGCTATTAACGTTTCCACGTGTAAACGCAGCTTAATCACAATGTCTGCATTCAAAAGACCAATTGCAAATGATATGCCCTTGACAGTTTACTTACTATACTCTGCGCTACTGTCGTAGCTTCACATACTGATATTTGTCTTTATTGCTTTTTTCGCTTCTGTAGTGGATTTCTAGGTCACGTACGTATTTTTCAAGTGTTATGGAGGCGTGTAGTTGAAACAGATTAGAAACAAGGCCACTAGCAAGATTTGCTGCACCCAAGGCTCTAACGTTTCATTCGTCATCCGTTTCATCATGCCGTGCGTATGAGAAACGGCGAAATGCAGCGAGTAATACGAGAAATGGGAAGCGGCACTACACCAGTACTGTACGGATAAGTTGAGAATTTATGTCTGACGAGAGGCATGCAAGCGTAGTCCGTGCAGGTTCTATCTCCACTTTACGTACAGGATAGCGCAACTGCCTAATAGCCGTGAGATCCTGGTTCTATCCCGGCTTGGAACGAATTTGAAGCGAATTTAACGCAATGCCCAGAGGCAGATAATAATGTCTGAAGTGTTCCCTTGTAATTTTTTTCTGTCACTAAATTTTGCTGGGAATTTAATGTTAACATTCGTTTCTTTTCTGCATATAATTATGTTTGTATCTTTTAATTCAATGGAAAAAATTTCTACAAAAATATGTCAAGTAATTAATTTGTAACCAGTCATTTGTTTCATATCAAATGTTTATAAAGCTTATGGGACTTAACTGCGGGGTCATCAGACCCTAAACTTACAAACTACTTATGAACTATCTAAGACTAAGGACGGCACAAATATCCATGCCCGAGGGAAGAATCGAACCTCCGATGCGAGAGGCCGCGCGATCCGCAACGTGGCGCTCCAGACCGCTCGGCTGCTCTCGCGTGGCGAGATTAATTTTTAACGGAACTATCCATGGAACACACGAATGGAGGATCCTACTGATATGTTATTCTCGCTAATAGTTTACTGTATTCCGCCATAGCGGATGCTGAAGTAAATGACTCTGTGTGACAAAAATACGTATTAGTCTTTAATTTTGGATTTCAAATTTGGTTTATGCTGTCACGTAACCTTCCTATTTCAGGCTAGGTATTTTCATTCTAATGTTGTCGTTTCACCAATCGTGACATTAGTGAGAAATGTGAGACAGACATCCAAATCGCTGAATGGGGAAAATGACCGCAGACGAGTGCAAAATTCACTGCCTTTTCTTTAGCCAGGCGCTATGCGTCCCCTGAGATTTACGACTAGCACTAAAAATTAACAGCTTTCTCACGTCAGAGTTCCAGCCGGAACCGCATCTACCCCTCCCGTCCTCACATTTTTAGTACAGAGATGCATCTACTGTGTTCGTTATTTTGCGATGCAATTTCATTCATAGAGATTTTTTTACTGACGGGTGCGCTGATTGCGTGGCCGTTGCATACGGCATCACAGAAAGAGCAAGCTTACTTCGTAAAAAAATTCCATCAATAGATGGAAAATTTGAGCCTATTCGCTGCTTCTATACTTTTTAAGGAAACTCAAACAGTACATTAAATCAGTTCATTTGTGTTTTGACCTAACACTTTCCAGTAAAAGGCTTGATTTTATGAATGACTAATGTTTGCAATTTATTTCCTTTAAGACTACACTTTGTAGGCGCCTCGGTTGCATAGTGGTAGAGTGCCAGACTACAAATCCATAGGTCGCGGGTTCGATCCCCGCCAGGTCCTAGGATTTTTATCTGTCACTTTCCACTTCTTTCACCTCTGGCAATATTGCTCATGTGAAAAATACCGAGTAGCACCGTGGTTCGGAACCCACGTTAAACTGTAGGTCCCCCTATAACTGACTGGGTAAGTCAGTTCGAAGGTCGGAGGAAGGTAACGGCATACCACCTCCAAACAGGACCATGCCTAGTAAAGCACTGTGGTGTTCAAACCAATCTTCGGATTGTTGACTGCTTTACCTTTTAGCCCCTAAAACCTGTCAGCCTGCGTTGCGACACGCCGCGTCCCGCCCTACAGTCCAGAATCATCCACTATTGCTTTACTTTCGCCGATCTACATAACTCTGCGTGTAGTTGACACAACGGTAACTGGTACAGGTAGAAGCTACTTACCTCCTTTGCGTCAAATCGCAGACTGCAGTAGGCACTTTACGTGTATACGTCTACTCTCCTGTAAGCTATGCCTCACACACGACCGTAACTGAAGCCTGGCACCGCGTATCGCAACCGTGTGGCAGCAAGCGGCGGTGCTGATGCCGCCAACGTCCCGGCCAGACTCCCACAGCTCTCTCCTCGACTGCTGCTTTTAGGCGGTACCGACACTGCAGGCGGAGAAATTGGGGAATACCCAGAGTCCGCGAGCGAGATAATCACGAGGACACCAACCAAGCGAGCAGCACTAGGCCAGCTTCCTGCAACGGTTTTGCAACGTTCGGTGTATAAACTTGCGGATGTCATCTGGCAATCACTCCCGAGGTCTAACAAATCGACAACCCCCATATCGTTGCTCAAGGACTCGAACACTTCAGATCGGACAATTGGCAGACTTATTTACAAGACAACAAAGAAAACAACAAGGACAACAGTTTGTAATATTTCTTATTTTGTCGATTGCAGTTTTTATAATTGCAAGCACAATCGTAACCGGCTATCATAAAGAAAATATTTACAGACATCTCCAAGCGACGTTAAACATTCTTTACTGTTCGACAAAGATGGGATGTCGAGATTCCACTGTCATCATGCGTCAATACTGCTTGACGACATGCCACGCGCGCAGCTTTCGTCGTCATCCGTCAGCATCTGGGGCAACCACTTGGAGGACACTTCTCGGCCGGCCGCGGTGGCCGAGGGGACTGCGGCGCTCCAGTCACGGTCTGCACAGCCGCTACGGTCGGGGGTTCGAATCCCCATCGGGCATGGATATTTGTGCCGTCCTTAATAGTAGCAAGTTCATAAGTAGTTTGTAAGTTTGTGGACTGATGACCCCGTAGTTAAGTCCCATAAGCTGTACAAACATTTGAACATTTTGACACTCCTCGCATTTTCGGGTTATATGCAGGAGCGCGTGCACAGATCCCACGGAAGCGCCAACTTTGGAGGCGACGAGTTTGACAATTTTAAGGCGATTTCTCATAACAATTTTCTCTTCTCGCTCTACCATGTCGACCGAACTGTCGGTGCGAGGCGAGATTGTCTCGGTGTGTTGTCACGAGGTGTTCTGCCTTCTCTGACCTGTCGCACCCACTAACGCATATTGGACACATCCATTACACCATCACTACGTGTATCCATTAACTTGGCGCTGAATCTGATTCGGTGGCACACCACGCGAATGAAGAAAACGAATGATTACACGCTGTTCTTGTACTCAGAAGGTTGTCATTTAAAGTGATCAATAGCAGTCTTAACTCTCTCCGATGTCGATAGAGTTCTATGTGCCCTACATTACTTCCATCTCTATCACACAAAATTGCACACGTATTTTAAAATAAGCTATATATTTCTACCAGTAGTCTATCTAGAGGAAATAATCGGAGATGTTATTTTAGATTAGAATTATACCTTTTCTCTGGTCAAAGCCTTTCACACTGAGCAGGTGACTAGATGCTAGGCTATGTACAAATCATTCGCACACTGCAGAGTGCGTGCGTAGCGAACTTTGTTAACAACCAAAAGCAGGCGGGTTAAATGGCTGCTTTAGGTATGGTCTTTCGCCCCTGATCTCCAAGATTCAGTTGCATACTTACGAAAATTAATTGTTTGTTTGTTTGTTTGTAGAGTCTATGGGACTTAACTATGGGGCCATCAGTCCCTCAACTTACAAACTACTTACGAATTAACTAATACTAAGGACGGCACAAATATCCATGCCCGAGGGGGGATTCGAATCCCCGACCGTAGTGGCCGTGCAGACCGTGACTGGAGCACCTCAGTCCCCTCGGCCAAATTAATTGTAGGACGATGGGTTGTAATGTCACGTTGTGGTCAAGGTCATTAGTGACGGAGCGTAAGATCGGGCTGCAGATGGATATAGACTTTATTTTATTTATTCAGTGCTAGTTATCTTTAGTGTTGTATAATACGTGAGAAATTAAATTATTTATTTTTGATTATTTTAGACATTTTTGTTTTAGTTCTCATGATATACAATTAAGAGAAATAACTACTGATATTTCAAATCTGAATCCATTTCGTAGACTTTTCGATGTGCTAAATACAAGATCATATTTACATAATTTGTATGTCTTTATGCTCGACGATGAGCGGCAGTACCTCACAACGCGAAACTAATAACTTAACGTCGAAAGATTAACAACCTTTAACACTGTGACAGCGTACAGCTGATTTATACTTTAATGATATCCAGTCTGCAATTAAACGACGACTTGCAGCACCGAATAAGAGTCGTTGTTATTTACACAGACAAGTCTGAAAGAATACGCACACACACACACACACACACACACACACACACACACACACACACACACACACATTAACTACTATGGCTTTACTCTTATGGAAATCAGTATACAAAAACTACGAGTTTGAGTTGTAGTAAGCAGCGTAAAGTGGAGAATTTGTATCTGACGGGAGGCGTACTTGAGTAATTCCGTGCAGGTGTGGTAATCGCTGTGTCCCACATTTTCAGCTTTACCAATCGCAGTTGAAGTCATACATTCCGTGAATATGAATAAGAGTGTATTTTGTCCTACACAAATTATTAGCTTCAAATTTGTCGTCTTCTGTTAGACAACTAGTAACAAGAAAGTACTTCGTTGAGTGGTACGTAGTATTCCCTGATTTGAGGTCAATGCTATGAATGAGCAAACTGGACAACCGTCTGGGAACTAACTTACACTGTCTATGAATATTCATGAGAAACATAGAAAAGTAAGCAACATGAGAAGGATCGGTGGCTAGACGATTTTAAGAAGATATAAATAGTATCTGCAGAAGAACGGGGGGGGGGGGGGTTAAAGGACACAGGTCCAGCTCCTAGTGAAAACGATTTATAGAGAATTGTGGAGCTGTAAAATTCTATGACGAGAGTGGAGTAAACGTAAAGCAGTCAACAATCAGAAGATTGGTTTGAACACCACAGTGCTTTACTAGGCATGGTCCTGTTTGGAGGTGGTATGCCGTTGCCTTCCTCCGACTTTCGAACTGACCCAGCCAGTTATAGGGGGACCTACAGTTTAACGCGGGTTCCAAAAATGTTCAAATGTGTGTATAGTCTATGGGACTTAACTACGGGATTATCAGTCCCTAAACTTACAAACTACTTATGAACTAGCTAAAACTAAGGACGGCACAAATATCCATGCCTGAGGGGGGATTCGAACCCCCGACCGTAGTGGCCGTGCAGACCGTGACTGAAGCGCCTCAGTCCCCTCGGCCACCGCGGCCGGCAACGTGGGTTCCGAACCACGTGGGGGTAATTGGTGGAAAAGCGAATAACAGGAAAAGTACATAATGAACTATAGAGCCACAGAATAACAAATACGTTACCAGAGAACATAAGGGGTACCTAGCTTGGATACAATGTGAGGTGGACCATTTCGCGTGCAGAGACAGGTGTGGCCCGGAACAGCTGGGAGTCAGTGAGTGGGGAGTCCCTCCCTCCTCTCTTGGGGGGACAGCCGGCGCGCTGCAGCCGGTTCAGACCTGCTAGCGTGGAATCCGGTGGCGTGTGTTTTACGTAACAGGGGGACAGGCTGTGCCACGAGAGAGCGAGTTGTACGTATCGCAGCGGCGCGGCGGCCAAGGCCTCGCCACCGCGCGACCCTGCAAGGATCCCCCGGCTGTACGTTTCGCGACCTCGTGACCCGCACCCGTTATATAACCTACGAGAAACCGCACCTTCGTTACGTGCCACGAGTTTGTGTACTACGGCGACAAACTATTTTTGTGAATAACTTATGCCTATGCGTAGTTGAAAAACAATGTAATAAATGTAATACAAATTTGAATAATATAAGTCTGTGTCCGCGACAGAGGCACGTGCTTGACAGGGCTTTCTCGGCGAATCCTCTTATTCATCCTTTATACCATGAATATGTGGGCTCTAAAAGTCACAATTTGCGCCAGATGTAAATTGACTGTAGCGGGGCAGCTGTGTCGCTGCCGAATGGAGCTGGCATAACACATGGGGTTTTGCATCGTCCATGTCTTCAAGTGCGCATCAGCTAGTTACGTTCCGGGTCGATAGCACCTAGCCACTGTTCGTGCAACTCAAGCATTGGGCGATGGCACCAACAGCTCAAGCGGACAAAGCTTCGTTGCGACTGTAAAATGGACGGGAAAGTACACAAAGACGTACTCAACTACATAACGTATAAAGCAAATCAATATCCCATACTGCGTTCCTATGGATGTGTGGGATGAAAGGAAAGTTTAAGTAAGATATTTTATTCGATAATCACATTTAATTTTAAATACAGTGGCTCGACTGATTTTCTGCGTAAAACAAAAAAAAAAAAAAAAAAAAAAAAAAAAAAAAAAAAAAAAAAAAAAAAAAAAAACCTGACGGGCCATCGAATCAAATGTTTCTAAACCTATTGGACCAAGTTGCAGTAATCATCAGACTTACAAACTAATTTTAACTCCTCCTGAGGTCAAAACACACACACACACACACACACACACACACACACACACACACACTACGCGGGCTTTCCCGCGCGGCGATTGTTTATCGACTCGGGAGCACGTGACAGTTAATTGTCCTTTCTACATTCTTTCTTTGTCCATTTCATTTTAATATCAGCAAATAAAATTTTTGTGGTAACGGCGAGAAATTGACGAAGAGCTACACTTAATGAAAACCGATGGAAATAATGAGGACAATGGAGTTTCACAGATTTTGTTACTACGTTTTGATTTCACCCGCTGACAGCATTGACGTAGCACTTGTGCCACGCCGCGGCGGATTAGTCGTGCGCACTGGGGTGCCGTGCGGCGGTGCGCGATCGTCGTCGGGGGTTCGAGTCCCCCCTCGAGCATAGGTGTGTGTGTGTGTGTGTGTGTGTGTGTGTGTGTGTGTGTGTGTGTGTGTTGTCCTTAGGTTAGTTTACCTTGGTTTAGAAACATTTACTCCGTTTTAACACTCATAAAGAGTACTTACGATGGTCGGAATTTAGATTATATTAAACGTGGAGCCGCGCGAGATGGCCGTCCGCTCTAAAGTACCTTGCTGCTGAGTGCTCGGCTGCTCCACGTCGGAAGTTCCAGTCTCCCCTACTACTGACTGCTTTCACTTTTGGCCATCCAAGTCCTGCAGTCTACCCACAGCGGTTGGAAAGGGCAGTCGTGTGTGTGTGTGTGTGTGTGTGTGTGTGTGTGTGTGTGTGATGTGTGATGTGTGTGTGTTTTTTGTCCTTAGCGTAATTTAGCATAAATAGTTTGTAAGAGTAGTAACTGATGAGCACTGCAGTTTGATCCCATAGCTTTACACACATGTGAACTTTTGGATTTTTTTAATAAAGCGCAGAATGCGAATGGAAGGAAAATAATTCTGAAGAGAAATTTAAGATGGAATTAAAGTGTTAGGAACTTTTTTCTCAGGGCATTTCTGTGGGGTGTTGCCTTGCACGGTACTAAAACTTGGAAAAATGCTTCTGTCAGGAAGAGAATCGAAGGATTTTAAATGTTGTATTACAGACGAATGGTGAAAATTAGGTGGGTGGTTCGCGTAACTCATGTGGTACTGAACAATCTTGAGTAGAGAAGAAATTTCTGGTTTACCTTGACTAAAAGAAGAGATCGGTTGGTAGGACACATTTTTAAGACATGAAGGAATCGTCAATTTAGTACCGGACGGAAATATCTGCGGTAAAAATGCCAGGGTAGACGAAGAGACTATTCCAGTAAGCAGAATCAAATGAATGTGGATTGCTGTTCTTATTGGAACGGGGGGGGGGGGGGGCGGCGGCCGCGGTGGCCGAGGAGACTAAGGCGCTCCAGTCACGGTCTGCACGGCCACTACGGTCGGGGGTTCGAATCACCCCCAGGGCATGGATATTTGTGCCGTCCTTAGCGTTAGCTAGTTCGTAAGTAGTTTGTAAGTTTAGGGACCGATGACCCCGTAGTTCAGTCCCATAAGCTATACGAACATTTGAACATCTTTTTGTGGTTGTTCGTTGTGTTTTGTGTAACTGGCGGGCCTAAAGCAATGACGCGTCATCTGCATGTCCACTGCAAATTGGGGTGCGAGCAACAATCCGATTTCTATGGACCAAACGTTAAACCGGTTGCGTGAAGCAATTAAAGAGAAGCAACGCGGTAAATTGAGCGACCGTGTGATTTTGTTATGCGATAACGCAACACCTCACAGGCCCGCCAACGTGCGAACTGCTGCATCGATTGAAGTGGGAAGAGTGGCAAAATTCTCCATACAGTCCCTACTTAGCGCCATGCCACTTTCAACTTTTCGGTAAGAGCAGAACGGATATCGGTGCACAACGATTTGGAAACGAAGAGGAGGTGAAAGCGGCAGTCTCTGTGTGGTTGCAAGACGCTAGAGGAGATTTCTATGTACCCGGAATCGAAATACTGGTTGACCGTTCCGAGAAATGTGTACAGTGTTGGAAACTACGTGGAAAAGTGAACTTACATTGTATGTTGTCATAGCCGTATTTCTTTTGCATTGGTGGTTTAATAAATGGACATAACGTGGAAGTGCAACGTACTTTTCTCTGTCCTCGTAAATACATGAATTTTGATGTGTTTAATTCTGATGTCAGTAGGGGTAAAATACAGGGAAAGGAGAGTTTATTACAACTTGTACAAAAGCCAGACCGCAGTTATTAGACTCGAAGGGCATGAAAGGGAAGCATCAGTTTGGAAGGGAGTAAGACAGGGTTGTAGCCTTTCTCCGATGTTATTCAATTTGTACATCCAGCGGGCGGTGAAGGAAATCAAGGAAAAATTTGGAACAGGAATTAAAGTTGAGGGGGAAGAAATAAAGACATTGCGTTTTGCTGATGACATTGTAATTCTGTCAGAGACAGCAAAGGACCTGGAAGAGCAGTTGAATGGAATGGACAGTGTGTTGAAGAGAGCGTATAAAATGAACATTAACAAGAGCAAAACAAAAATAATGGAATGCGGTCTTAGAAAATCAGGTGATGCGGAAGGAATTAGATTAGGTAACGAAACAATGAAGGTGGTAGATGAGTTTTGTTACTTAGGTAGTAAAATAACATGCGATGGTCGCAGTACAGAGGATATAAAATGCAGAAAGGCAATGGGAAGAAAAGCATTTTTGAAAAAGAGAAATTTGCTAACATCGAATATTAATTTAAGGGTAAGGATGTTTTTCTGATGGCATTTGTGTGGAGTGTTGCCTTGTACGGGAGTGAAACGTGGACGATAAGCAGTGCGGACAGGAAGAGGATAGAGGCTTTTGAAATGTGGTGCTATAGAAGAATGCTGAAGATTAGGTGGGTAGATCGCATAACTAATGAAGAGGTACTGAACAGAATTGGTGAGAAAAGGAATATTTGGCATACCCTGACCAAAAGAAGGGATCGCTTGATAGGACACATTCTTAGACATCTAGGAATCGTAAATTTAACATTGGAGGGAAGTGTGTGGGGTAAAAATCGCAAAGGGAGACCAAGAGACGCGTATAGTAAGCAGATTCAAGTGGATGTGGGCTGCCGTTCTTATGAGGAGATGAAAAGACTTGCTCAGGATAGAGTAGGGTGGAGAGCTGCATCAAACCAGTCTCCGGACTGAAGACCATAACAGCAGCAGCATTTGTGGCAAATAAACTTTGGAATTACATAAGGATCATTGGTCCCGTAGTATAATTAATATCAGAAATCTATCGTGTACAGTTCTTAATATTATGACGATCTGCTGTACACTAGCAATGAAAACGTCACCCGTTTCGCAAGCGTTGGCAAACGGACAGCCTCTTGCACATCGGAACAAGTCTTCAACGAGCGAAGATTAAAATTAAAAAAGAAAACGCCAGCAGCCACGGGCGGCGGCGGCGGCTGCGAGGTAAACAAGCGCCGTCGCAGTGGCGGGAGCGGAATTAATCGGGCCGGATGCTGGCCGCGTTATTCCCGCCTAACTGCCGCTCCTGACGTAATTTAGCCGGCTGGCTGATTTATCTGGGGCGCGCTCGGGCTTTCGCTAACAGTAATTAATTTTAATTTAGCCGGCGAGCGGCGGCCGGCGCGTCAGCGGCGCAGTCTGTTTATCAGGCGCCGCGCCGTTATAATTTAAGCCGCGGCCGTCGCGACGCCGAAATGGGCATTCCTGGCGGCTTGTTTTGACGGCGTGGGCCGCGGCGGCCGGCCGCCCGCAGGCACGATCGGCATCCCACGTGAGCGCCGTGCCAAGCGCGAGCGGAGCAGAGCGGGCAACAAGCCGGCAGCCGGCCCTGGCACCCCGCGCCGCCGCATACTTGACCGCCCCCTCGCAAGTGAGGCAGAGTTCATCGCCAGGGCGCCGCCGCCGCCACGTCTACACCACTCACTCGCTGTCCCAGAGGTCATATCATTACATATTTTTGGAAACATTTTTGTTTCTCTATTTTTGGGTTAACAGCACTATTTAAATTTATTAATAAAGAACAGTCTAGAATGCACTAATTTATTTCATTCAACTAGTTTCACTGTTATGCGTCAGTGGTGACGTCAGCAGTGACGTACTGGAAGGTTCCCAGCTACTTGCCAGCTCCACAACATCGATGGAGACAAATTCCTGAAGATGGTCTACATAAGACAAACTAGTTGAATGAAATAAATTAGTGCATTCTAGACTGTTCTTTATTAATAAAGGTTTTATCATTATTACTGTATATCTAAACTAGCTTAATAACCGCTGCTTCGCGCGCGTGACTGGATGGTCTCCATTGATTGTTTCTAATTCTAAACATAAATGTTCATAGATTTAGCTTTAAAAATGCTTTTCCAATCAAGTATTTTGATACAGCTTGCCACCCCCTATTGCACCATTGATGGCAGAATTTTGGCCCACTTTAGGTTACTGTAAGGTAAAGCAGTCAACAATCCGAAGATTGGTTTGAACACCAAAGTGCTTAACTAGGCATGGTCCTGTTTGGAGGTGGTATGCCGTTGCCTTTCTCCCACCTTCGAACTGACTTACCCAGCCAATTATAGGAGGACCTACAGTTTAACGTGGGTTGCGGACCACGGTGCTACTCGGTATTTTTCACATTAGCAATACTGCCCGAGGTGAAAGAAGTGGAAAGTGACTGGCGGGGACCGAACCCACGACCTTTGGGTTTGTAGTCTGGCACTCTACCACTGTGCAACCGAGACGCACTAGGTTACTGTAGTAACACTAAAAGTGGGCCTTTGCGATTGTTTTTTGACGGCTCGAAATTTAAATGAAAATAACGGCTTAACCATTCATCTAACACGAAAATTGAATAACAGAATTTGTAGAGGAGAGAATTCTCTACAACTTTGCTCTCTTATGTTTTTTTTTTTTTTTTTTTTTCATATCTCGTATCGTTTCAGACTTATTTGCAAAAATAACGGAGATTTCACACCATCCATTGAATTAACGAAAACCAGTCGTTCGCAGATGTCACGTCACATTCCTCGCACAGAACTCTTTCTGGCATACGCCATCTTGCGTTGCGTATTTGATGATTTTCTCGCTGTAGCTTAGACGTTGTCATTTCAAAGCAATGGGTCACTTAAGAATTAACAAAAACACGTCGTTCTGATAATTTAATGTCTACAAATGCCACATTACCATCAGTTAACAACGGCCATCAATAGTACGAAATTAAAGAATGCAACTTTTATCTCTTATCCTTAGCGTACTGGGCAACGCGTTGGACTGTGTCACTGATTGTCAGTGGTTTGAAACCCACTACTACCTAATTTTTTTTTCCTAAAAGAGTTTCAGACACTCCTATTAATAAATTTTTTATTATTTAGATTATTATTTTTGTCCAAAATGTCTGCAAAAACTTATAAAACTATAAATCTAAAGTGGGACGTAAAACACGTCAGTGCGATTTTTTTTAAATTTCTAACTACGATTCTAAATCCAAAATTTTGCATTTCTATCATCAAAATAGTCCTAGTAGCACCCTTCAAACATTTCCCCTCGTCTCCATTATGTAGTTTAAGCTGAAGAGCAAAATATTGACACCCACGCGTAGAATTTTAAATAAATATGTAACTTTCATCTCCCATATCTTCCATTCCTTTATCGTTATCATCCTTCTGCCATCATAGTGCTCAATGAGGGGCTGATACCACACACAAACACTATTCGTTTGCGATGTGTAGTTTTGGTTGCAGAGTGGAATAAAGGCTCAAATAACTATATATAACGTTACGTGGCTCAATAGCAGCGTCATAGATTGCCAGACTATGGATCCAAACGTCGCGGGTTAGATCCCCGACCAGTCCTGATATCTTTATCTATAACTTGTCACTTCTTCCGCCCCTCGCAATGTTGTGTTCTTAAAACTGCCGAGTTGCGCCGTCATTCCGAATCCACGTTAAACTGTAACTCCCACAACAACTGACTGTATGTCAGTTCAAAGATCGGAAAAAGGCAACGGCACCTCCATGCCTAATAAAGAAATGTCGTGTTCAAACAAATCGTCAGATTTTTCACTACTTTACTTTAAATTTCATCAAAATACTAGAAAAATTTGTACACAAAATAAAGTAAAACACCAAGTTATTTAATAGCAATGAGGTCATGAACACTGCAAAATTACTTTTATTTTCATAGACAACCGGTTTCGGAACGCAAAGGTATCATCATCATCATCATCATCATCATCATCTGGTCTAATAAGAGGTGAAATATACATTAATGCTGAACAGCTCGACGTTATGACTGAAGATTGTACAAATAGTAAGTCAAAGATAATAGAAATTAAAATATTTACACTGAAGTTCGCCAGTGTACAATCACTTGTATTTTCCAAGCATGGAGTTACGTGGAGACGCTTCGACAATACAAGTGACTGTCCAATGTCGAACTACAATGCATATATTTTAATTCATTTTACCTTCGACTATTTGTAAATTTATGTCCGCCTCCGTAGATTAGTGGCAGCCGATTCAGGGGCCAGAGTTCGACCCCCGGAACTGGGTGTTGTTTCTCCTCATCACTTTGATCATCATCATTATCATCAACGACGACGCAACTCGCCGAAATGGCGCATTGATCGTAACTCAGAAACGGATTAATATTCGCGTACTTTGACAAATTACCTGAGGAACCATCAAGTGAAAGAGTGAGGCACATGATGACGTTCCAATTCATCCGAGGTCCTTGACGTGATCATAGATATCAAGTAACGAAGGAGAATTACACCGAAATATCTAGTGCTGTCTCTCATCGTAGCTATCTTGTCCGTGCGAATTGTAGTTTTAAACTGAGTTCTCGTTCTGTGGTCTCGTGCTAAAAGTACAGAAAAAGGAGGAGAATAAGGCTTCACAGCTGTAGGGTCGATTAATGGTCAAGATCGAAAAACCAAAAGAAATTGTGGAATAACATGAGGTAAGAAATATTACACGAATGAACGGCAAGGGGGAGAGAGAGAGAGAGAGAGAGAGAGAGAGAGAGAGAGAGAGAGAGAGAGAGAGAGAGAGAGAGAGAGAGAGAGGGGGGGGAGATAGTTTCCGCCACAATTTATTTCAGGTCACCTGTTCAATCAGTATTAATAACAGGGTCAAAATGTTCGAGTTATCTGTATTAAATTATTGTAGGTTTACAACATGACCGCGATGACCAGCTGCGCTCGTCCAAAACAGCGTACACGGCAGGCTCACTGAGAACCGCAGGACAGCGAAAGTGGACGCGCCACTTCTAGGAATCTTTCGCGACACATTCTTTTTGATTCGCAAGAAAGCAAGCACAGCTTGACAGTGAGAGCACAGATGTCATTTTTACAAGTAGGTGGTAGTTTTCTGTTAAAAACGTATTTATAACCGAAGAGAGCATGGTAACTGATTATTATTATTTCTACACTAACTACTGTGTTTAGGAATCTTGAGGTTTCGCAGACTGACTATACTATACTATATGAGCGTTGTGTATTATTTGAAGTTTATGATTACTACTGAAACTAATTTTTAATAATTTATTTGTTTTCGTTACTTTCATAGCCATTCCAGTGCATTAAGTTTGTTTCTTCTAGGTAAAACATGCATCCTTAGATATATGTTTACAAGTATTGTTACTGCAAAACCACTGCTCTACGTACTGGATAGTAACAAAAATTCTAACGTAACTGCCTGAACAAATTGCAATACCAAATTTCCGTGAACATAACAGTACAGGAGGCGATCTAAGGTAACCAGCTAACACCAATGCCACTCAGGCGTACTGCCGTGCCGTAGTGGATACACCGGTCCTCGTTAGATCACAGACGTGGCTACTACTTACAAGCAAAGTACATGGGCTCTAACAAACATATCTGTATGAACGTTTGGTTAGAGAATCTCTACGTACACCTCAATGTGCAGGTGGGTGTCGTTTTTCTGAAAAGCTCTGCAACCATGCTAGAGATAGCACTGTAGATGTAATTGTAGACGCCATACGTAATGCAGATATCTTAACTATAACTTATGTAATAATCATCGTACATGTTCTGTAGCGAATTGTCATCAAAAGCCATGATGACAGTTGCAACTTTAACCTTCTTCCCGAAAGACTGTTGGTATTCACTGCCACTGCTTCCATCGCCTCTTCCCACACTTACCGTAACACTTGCAATGAGTGGTTCGTCATTATCATCCCTATTATCATCATTATGTGTTAGTGTGACAACAGTATCTAACTTATGCTCATATTTCTGTACCATAACAGATACGAGAAAGCATGCGAATGATTCATCTTCTATACTAATACCATCTTCACGAAGAAGGGTTCTTCGTAACTTCATCTCAACTAATCACAATACATTAGCAGGATTGATTAGCAATCGCCGCCCCATGTGACGCTTCACCACACAAATAACATAAAAAACGCAACTTCGGAGGCACACTGCACCGTCCTACTGGCGAACCGACAGGTCAAAGTGCAATGCGGTATGGCACACGCAGAGGCCTCTAACGGACGACTGCAGAGTTTTGCTCAAAAATGTGCAAATGTTTGTTAAGCTTATGGGACTTAACTACGGGGTCATCAGTCCCTAAACCTACAAACTACTTATCAACTACCTTATACTAAGGACGGCACAAATATCCATGCCCGAGGGGGGATTCGAACCCCCGACCGTTGTGGCCGTGCAGACAGTGACTGGAGCGCCTCAGTCTCCTCGGCCACCGCAGCCGGCAGAGTTTTGCAGATACGGGAGAATCACTAGTGCAATAATGGATCTTTACATTATCTCTCATACGATTTTGGTGTATATGTGTTTGTTCGAGCCCAAGTACTTTCCTTGTTAGATGGGTAACCATCCAGGTTTGCCGAGCACTGTGCACTCGGCCCTTGTGAGTGCAACTGAGGAGCTACTTCACTGATAAGTAGCGGCTTCGAACGGGGAAAACCCATACAGTGGCCGGGAGTGCGGGGCGCTGGCGACGTTCCCCTCCATAGTGCATCGGTAACGGGTGACACGGCGGCAGGTCGGTACCCATTGGGCCCTCGCCGCCTGTATGAGACGCGGAGTGAGTGAGTGAGAGAGAGAGAGAAAGAGAGAGAGAGAGAGAGAGAACCGATGCCAATCTCTGTCTTCCTGACAAATGTTTGCCAGCTGCGGCTTCAGCTAGTAACGTGTATTCGTTTTTAGGTAACACACACACACACACACACACACACACTAGTTTCCAATCATAACATAATTTTATTTAAACACTTCTTTTTCAATATGTAATTTTTCATATACAGAGGCAGCAGGAGATGTACAGCAAGAGGGGACAGAGACTAGAGACTGGCAAAGAGCGTGGAAGGTAACGGCAGAGGCAGAGGGACGGATGGATGGATGGATGGGAGAAGGGACAGGGGGAAGAGGGCAAGAAGGATGTAGAGGTGGTATACAGAGAAAGAGGAGGGAGGAGGAAATGGAAAAATATCCGAACAACGCCGAACAGGACAAAGGGGAAGGTAAGAAATAGGCACGGGGGAAAATGATGGGTAGAGAGATTAAGCGAAAAAGTGTACGATGCCTATGTCATATGCATGCGCATAAACAACATTTTTTTGTCTATCTTAGAGCAGCACATTTTAACATAAAAACGAGGCCACAGCTTCTAAGCAGTAAAACATCTGATGATGTATTTGTGAAAAGAATCTGAAACCGGTCATGGTTAAAATAAATTAATATTTTATAACCATACTTGTGGTTGGTAGCCGTTTTTTATTATGAACATACGCATGCATATCCATAAGCGTCACGGCTGACACACACGGGTTACGAGTATCAGCTACACAAAAATTAAACCCTTCTGTCGAAAAAGTGTTGTTTTGAGAGTTTTAAGGGGATTAAAGAGCAGGGTCATCTGTCCAGTAGAGAAAGTGAAACATTTAGCGGACGATCTACATAATCTTTTCCAATTCGTCAGTAGTTGAAAGTTTTATGTGAAAAATTTTACGATCTGTTAAGACTAACGTTTGGTAATTGTTTCACCACTGATTTCAAAATCAGATATGAATACGAGACAGAAATTTAAGTAACTTAACAGTATTTGCTATCTCGGTTTCCGTAACCTTCGCTGCGTACATAATACAAACCTTGTTTCGAAACTATTACTTCCACTAGTTGTTAAGTTTCCCTCCCTCGCAACTTCATCAACTTACTTTTAATGACACCAATTATGATCTTGTTTATAGCAGTAGGTGTCGTAATATGATGCAACAACAGATGAGACAAGCTCACGACTGAAAATGAAAAACGCCTTCCTTCGACGTCAGAGTAGAACTCGTGCCCCTTAGTCCACACTAATAGCGTTCCATGACGGTGATCACTCTAGCGTCTCACGCCCTGTAGCAAACTGATTCAGTTTGCGCGGACACTATTCGTCCCGGACTGATGTCTCTACGGCGTAGTAAGGGTTTCTACATCTACATGGGATACTCTGCAAATCACATTTAAGTGCCTGGCAGAGGGTTCATCGAGCCACCATTATACTATTTATCTCCCATTCCATTCTCGAATAGCGCGCGGGAAGAAAGAACACCTGAATCTCTCTGTTCGAGCTCTTTTTTTCTTATTTTATTCTGATGATCGTTTCTACCTATGTAAGTGGGAGTCAACAATATATTTTCGCATTCGGAGGAGAATGTTGGCGATTGGAGTTTCGCAAGTAGCCCACGCCGCAGCGATAAGCGCCGTTGTTGTAATGATTCCCATCCCAGATCCTGTATCATTTCCGTAACGCTGTCTCCCCTGTATCGTGACAATACGCACACAATTCGCACACAATCATGAACGCGTGCTCAAACCTTTCAAGTTACAAAGTAATAAATGAAGCGTTGACAGGAAATGTAACAACAACTTGTGTGTGATTAGGACCAACTTTAACGCTTCTAGTACAATATGGCCGTCAAAGGAACACATCCGATCAAGTTCTTTCAGCAAAAACTATTTTGTAGAAATCCCGGGTTTTATTACCAGAATGAAACCTTTTCAATACTTTTCCTGAGTTTAGACTGACAATTTACAAATTATAGGCATAAATTGTAACACATACAGTGAAAATATTATCAAATAGCAGGAATTAGGAAGGAATATTAACAAACAAAAATGCGCAAAGTAAACAGGAAATATTCACACATTTCTTGGAGCCTGAATAACGGATATGTTTTGAGACCACACAAAAAAGAACCGAAAAAATACTATGCGTGCCTTCTTATTACTAACACAGACGAAGAAAATATATATAAGACAGCAAAAAGTAACGTAGGTACATTTCTGTTAATCGCTGCTTCAAACATTAACGGCGCATACTCTTTTCTTGTTGCATCTCGCAAAACCAACTTGGACGTTTTATGCGACAAAGAAAAACCTTTCCTGCTTTTCTTCCGGTCACATAAATTACACCGTTTTCTTGATTATCATGGTGCTGCCCAGAAGCCTTTGGTTCGATTTCGTGTATCGCCAGCAATGCACTGACATGCGCAGTTTGAATGAAAGCAAAGAGACGCTCATCACTTTTCTTACCGGCGTTGTTTCACTGACGGCTGGAGGAGGTACTGGTGGATGGTTAGCAGCAGCGTAACTGTTTCCCTGCACTAGGCGACTGCGCTAGGGAAGGAACAGAACAGCACAGGGTCATGCCGACCACACCTGCTGCTAGGAGGGGTAAGATTTTTGACAGTAGCCTAGTCCTTAATCTAATAATTAACTTTCGCTCAGCTTAAATATCATGTTTTGGCAAATATCGTTTATAAACAATAGAAGGTACGGAACGCTTAGCATCCCTTATGTTCAGGAGTTATTTTCATTCAACAGCAATCGGTAGGTGCACCTCATACTCTATGGAAATTTTTTGTCCTTTCCCTTTCGGAAAGTTCTGTTAGCGAAGTTGTGGGCGGTGGATTGCTTGTTTTTAAGTAGAGTTTTATCTAAGCACATAATTTTGTTTTTGTCCTTCATTTTTATCTATTGCTGCCCTTTTCTAGATCATGAAAATTAATGTTATGAGCAACAAGAAAGCGATGAAGAACGTACTGCATCTTCAGTCATCTAATCTACATCAGCGCGTCGAAAGTGAAATAGAATGCTCCTAACCTCTGTTAAATTTACAGGGTTTCGGAACTATGACGAAAATTAATTCTTCCAGTCGTAAATAGAAGTGTACATTCTTGCGAAAAGGAGCACGCACATTTATGTAAATTGTTCCTATTTTTAAGAGGACTAGAAAGAGCTCACGTAACTCTTGCACGCGAACTGCTAAGTAATTAGCTTTATTGTTCCGAATGTATCCAGCAGATAAAGTCAATAGAGCTCGCCTTAAAAGTGGAGAAAATAACACTCGCCACGTGTAATTTTCAAAGTGTTTGCGGGAGGCATTGCGAATGTAAACACCGACACGGAATCCCTGGTTCTCTAGGATGTCGCGGAGAGTACGCTACCTTCGCTTGAAAAGAACTGCCTTCTTTTACATGTAGGCTTGACGCGGCCAGCCAAGAACCACATGCTTAATTGCCACTTACAGTGCTACAGCGGCCATCTTATATTAATACCCTATCTGCCAAAATCACTTGTGCCAAAAAAATCTGAGGAATGTCTATATACCCAAACTTCATGAAAATAATACTTCTTGGCTACAAAATACAATAATTCAGTCGCGGCAGAATAGCAGTGCGCATTGGGGCGCAGTGCTGTGGTGCGCGCAGCCGTTCGCCGTCGGGGGTTCGAGTCCTATCCCGGCGTGTGTGTGTGTGTGTGTGTGTGTGTGTGTTTGTTGTCGTTAGGTTAGTTAAAGTAGTTTGTAAGCTAGGAACTAACAGCCAAGCCGTTATATCCCATAGATTTACAAACATTTGAACAATAATTCATGCTTCAAAGAGGATACTTGCATCACAGGCCAAGCAGGAGTGTTGAACAGGCGTTCCTTGATAAATTAAGCAGATATGTGATTGTTGAAAAAGGAGATACATGCAATAAAACTAGTTTAACGTAAAACGGATAAGAAATAATAGAATACACACTGAAAATCATATGCTAGTTTGACTTTAAAGACACAGCTTCTTGCAAGAAGAGATGAGAAAATGTTTTGTCGTAACAGGGCCTAGAACTAGTTATCTTCAAAACAGTAATAGACTCCCGAGATTCATTGTACGTGGATGATTTGAAGTATGTTCTATTTTTATTCTGAAGGCATACAAACATTCACATTGTGCATTGCTATGGGATATGATGAGAATAGAGAGCAGTACTCTAAAAATTCGGTTATACGTGAGAAATCCATTGGCTCCACAAATTTTCCATATTGCTTTCCAACTGGAATGACTTGCAGCATCTTGATATGCAAGCAAACTGTCATATATTTGAAGAACTGTGAACTGCCTCTGATGCTCACTCACCATCTAATCTATAGTTTCGTTCTATTCCTTGCAAAACATAATAAGAAACTTTAAAAAACCGAATGGAAGTTAACTGTATCTCCAGTTTTGTCTGAAATTTGTCTAAAATTCAGTGAAAACTTGTAGTCAGAGGTAGTACGTACCTTAGTACTTTCTCAAGGATGTAAAGGAAAGCAATTTGTCTGTGTCCTGGAGATCGATGGATATGTCTGAATGTCATCATCACTTTGAATTTGCAAAGCCGCTTCTGTAGACACCTAGTATTACCACAGAAGAACTTATCACAGCTTTTAATTCAATTCCAATGATGACACAAACATCAGACTGTTGCAAGTGGCAATCATATCGAACAATTAGTTTTCGACTATCGTTGGCTTGCCTTAGACCCACTTGAAGAATGGATTTTATGGAGGTGATGTGACTATCGAAATGTTAAAATTTGAAATTTTCGTCCGCGAAGTCGTAAAATAACACCGTCCGTTCGTAAAACAGTAAAATGCTGGAATTTCCGTAGATTTTACGGATAAATCTCTTAAGTTCGAACGAATGTTCAAATGTTTGAAAAGCTTATGGGACTTAACTGCGGGGTTATCAGTCCCCAAACTTATAAACTACGTTATACTGAAGACAGCACAATCATACCTGCCCGAGGGTGGATTCGAACCCTGGATCGGGAACGGCCTCGCACATCGCAGCATAGCGTCTCAATGCGCTTGGCCGCTCCGCCGCGGCTGAACGTATGTAATACGAACGAAATAATATCGCTGTACGTTGAAAACTTACAGAATTTCTAGTTTTTGTGTTTACAGCACGTGTTGAAACGAATATTAAATAAATGTCTTATTTTAATGTCTCGGAAATTATGCGTTTTACATTCCTTTTAAATTGAGGCTGCGAGTGGATTACAAGTGCTGAATTGTTCGTATTCTGACTTTTTACCTCATCTATCTTCCTGAAATTTAGCGTGTAATCTTGCTGCCTGATAACTACTAAGGATGTAACTTAATTGTAAGACGCAATTATTCTACAACCTTTATATAATTTCTAGAAACAATATGATGTCAGTCCGCAGACTGCTTTGATGCAGCTCTCCACGCTACGCTGTCCTGTGCAAGTCTCTTCATCTGAGAATACGTTCGACACCCTACATCCTTTTGAATCTGCTTACTATATTCGTCCCTCGGTCTCTTCTATGATTTTTACCCCACGCGCTTCTTTGTAATGCTAAGTTGACAATTCCTTGCTGTCTCAGAATGTGCCAACCAATCTATCCCTTCTCTTAGTCAGGATATGCCATTAACTCCTTTTCTCTCCGATTCGGTT
Source organism: Locusta migratoria (assembly GCA_026315105.1). Classification (NCBI taxonomy): domain Eukaryota; kingdom Metazoa; phylum Arthropoda; class Insecta; order Orthoptera; family Acrididae; genus Locusta; species Locusta migratoria. The sequence continues at coordinate 251,791,336 of CM048745.1, read as the reverse complement.
AAGCACCTCCTCATTAGTTACATGATCTACCCATCTAATTTTCATAATTGGTCTGTAGCACAATCCCATTTCGTAGGTTTAACGTTCTGTTGAGATGTTACGCAAAGTTTCATAAGTGCGGCTGTGTATGAGGCGCACATCCCGTGAAAGACAGCCGGTATATGGGCCGGTAGGGAACGCCTACTTGCGCACAAAGCGAGTGTTAGGGACGTAGAGTTGAGAGAGGTTGTCAAAGGGCAGGTGTCGCGGTCAGCGGCAGTGGACACAGTAGGCGGGCACCAGCGCTACTGGGCGGCTTCTGCTTCCCGGAAGCGAACTTTAATAACGGCGGGCGTGCGTGCGCCCGGTGGCCGGCCGGCCGCAGCAGCAGCAGCAGCAGCAGCAGCTCGCCTCCCCACGCTGCTATCGATTGCTCGCCGGCAGAGGCGGCGCGGCCGCTCAATCGCATTACGTCCGCCTGCCTTGGCCGGCGCGCTCGCCCCACTGCCTGCCTTCCCGCAGCATCCTGGCCGAGCACCTGCCAAGCACTGTGCGACCGCTGCCGCCGTCGCAGTCGCAGGCGCCGTCGCTTTGAGCCGTCCCGATAAAAACACGCGCGGTCGCACTCCGTTCCGCGACACACACACACGCCCTTTGTACTCACCTCGGCGCGCATCAGTCGCGACACAATAAACACTGCGTTTCTTCAGTTTAAAGAATTCGTGCCACACGATATTACAAACATAAATTCTCGGGAATTTATTTCTTCGAATTAAGGTCGTCAGTAAAAGACCACTTTTAGCCACGAACTCCCTCTTTAAGTGAGCTTGCTGCATTTTATGTCCTACTTGCTTTGTCTCTTACATGTTAGTTTGCTTCCAAACTACCACAATTACTTTACTTTGTTTTGGAGTCCTCCATTTTGATAAATTTATCGCTAACCTCATTCCAGACACTTGTCATAACTTTCACCCCCCTCCTAATTACCCTCAATTCGCTCTCATTACATTAAACAGTTGGTGCAATTTCTGTTAAGTTTCATTGAGAATAGGAATCTCATCAAACAATAACTTCATTGACATAGTTCCGCCGGCCGCGGTGGCCGCGGGGACTAAGGCGCTCCAGTCACGGTCTGCACGGCCACTACGGTCGGGGGTTCGAATCCCCCCCTCGGGCATGGATATTTGTGCCGTCCTTAGTATAAGGTAGTTCATAAGTAGTTTGTAAGTTTAGGGACTGATGACCCCGTAAAGTACCTTAAGCTTAACAAACATTTGAACATTTTTTTTTTGACATAGTTCCACCTTTTCATTTTATCTCTCGATTATTTTTTATGCTTTCATTTATAGTCTAGGCTCACCATCCTTATAGCTGTTCGACCCCCAAAAAATATCCCTACGGTTAAGTAAATTTTTGAAGTAAAAATAGGAATCAGAATACGTAAGAAATACATATACATTGTGTGCCCATAGCTTTCACACTGACCACTGCAGTTTGGTCCCAAAGCTTTACAAACATTTGAACATTTCCCCCTCTCCCCCACCACGATTGAAACCACCTTGTCCTCTTCCCCTCCCCCCCCCCTCCCCACTCCGCCTAGTCGCCCCATCCCCTCGAATTCCCATACTTTGGAGCTCTGCCACGTCACGCCTCTGTATATAACCAACGCGACTGTGTCGAGCAGCAGGAACATTATGCGATTGTTCTACTCATCTGCATCACCTTACTTTTTGTAGAGAACTAGCTGCCGTACATCACACCAAATAGACATTTTACATCAGGTGATGCTGAAGGAATTAGATTGGGAAACGAAGCAATAAAGGAGGTAGATGAGTTTTGTTACTTGGGCAGTAAAATAACAAATGATGGTTGCAGTACAGATGATATAAAATGCAGAATGGCAATGGGTAGAAAGGCGTTTTTGAAAAAGAGAAATTTGTTAACATCGAATATTGATTTAAGCCTAAGGAAGTCCTTTCTGAAGGCATTTGTATGGAGTGTTGCCTTGTATGGGAGTGAAACATGGACGATAAGCAGTGTGGACAGAAGGAGGATAGAGGCTTTTGAAATGTGGTGCTACAGAAGAATGCTGAAGATTAGGTGGGTGGATCGCGTAACTAATGAGGAGGTACTGAACCGAATTGGGGAGAAAAGAAATTTCTGGCATACATTGACTAAAAGAAGGGATAGATTGGTAGGACACATTCTTAGACATCAAGGAATTGTGAATTTAGCGTTGGAGGGAAGTGTGTGGGGTAAAAATCGCAGAGGGAGACCAAGAGACGCGTATAGTAAGCAGATTCAAGTGGATGTGGGTTGTCGTTCTTATGAGGAGATGAAAAGGCTTGCTCAGGATAGAGTAGGGTGGAGAGCTGCATCAAACCAGTCTCTGGACTGAAGACCACAACAACAACAACAACAAAACTCTCACTTCACGAGGACACCTTTCCCTACACCACAGCACCATCAGCAAACAGCCTGAAATTGTCAATCGCCCTGCGCGTCAGATCATTTATGTAGATAGGAAATAATAGGCAATCGACATCCTTCGATCCAGAACAGTTCTGCATCAACTGATGTCTGCGACTCCTCTTCTGGAGGACACATCAAGTAACAATCTGCCAAACGCATAATACAAGGTGCATCTGAGAAACTCTATGAATGGTCTCAGGAAATACAGGAAACAAGGGTTACATGCAAAATACCTTTAAAGTAATTGCCATTTGCTACAATGTTTTGATGTCCGTTGTACAGCTGTTGAAGACTGTCAGCGAACGCTTCTTGTGGAATCGCTCAACGCACTGCGGTCGCACGTTATTGGATCTCCGCAACCGTTGCTAATCTTCAACGCGTCATTCCCAAAGACAGCCGCCGTTCATCCGCCAGCATCCGTCGCACTCGTTGGATGTTGTCTGGGACTGTGGTTGTGGACGGTCGACCCGAGCGTGGCTCATCCTCAGCACCTTCCTTTCCGTCATTCTCTCTCTCTCTCTCTCTCTCTCTCTCTCTCTCTCTCTCTCTCTCACACACACACACACACACACACACACACTTTTTCCTCACTAATTCAACATCACACACTTGCACTAACATCCCATCGATCTCCGTCGCCGTTTCGCCTAATTTGAAACAAAACTTGAAGTTAAAGCGTTTTCATTTTGCGCTCCATGTTGCAATGAAACGATCTCACACTAACCCTGTTCCCTGGGTCGCAGCGTGTACCACCGCTTCACTGCAGTGCTCTGCAGGATAGGGGGCACTTGTTGACATTTCAATGTGTATGCGCGGGCACCTCATCCTCGCCAGCACGGTTTGTAAAATATGGGGCCATTCACCGTGCTTTTCAGACGCACCTTGTATACACTCCTCTAAATTAAAAAAGGACGCCGTTGAATTCGTCGACCAAGGAAAGGGAAATTTTATTGACACATTCTTGAGGTTGTATACAACACACGATCACACAGGGGGAGCCGTACGCACTTGTGTAGAGTCGCCAGAGCGTTTGCAATGTTGGCGTTAGTACTGTGTATACTCTCCTTTTGTAGTAATGCAATCCGTAATTCTTTCATGGAAACGATCGCGGAGGTTCCGAATGTGGTTATATGAAATGGCCTACCATGCAATTTCCACCTGGTGCCTCATTTGGGCCCGATTTCGTGCCGCTCATGCAGACCGCCCAACATAACGTTTCATGAGGTCCCAAACACACTCAATGGGGGGAAGAGATCTGGGGATCGTGTTGGCCAGGGTAGTTGACTTACACATGGAAGGGCACGTTGGGTGATACGGGAAACATGTGGATCTGCATTGTCCTGTTGGAAAAGCGTATCACCTTGTTGGTGCATGGTAGGAAGATGGGTTAAATGATGATTTCAGTGTACCGTGCACTGTTCAATGTTCTCTAGACGATCACTAGAAGAGAAAGGCGAGAGTACAATATCGCTCCCCTCACAATGATGCACGATCATGTGTGCCGTTAAGAGTATCCTCCGCTCAAGCCTCATCTTTCAACCCGCGGCCAATGGTGTCATGGTAGGAGCTTATGATGGGATGTATGGAGACGTGTCGTCTTCAGTGATGGGAGTCGGCGCTGCCTCGCTGCCAATTATGGTCTTACGTGAGTGTGGTGTCGTGCAGGGGAGTGCGAAAATCTTGACTGTACACGAATAGGTAAATGGGGCCGACATATGGATCATGGTGTGGGGAGCCATATGCTACATTGGCCGTTCTCCTCTAGTGTTAGTTGCGGGAAAACTAAACAGTTTACGGTGCATTGAAACCATAACTGAACCTGTCTTGCCACCGTTCATGCACCAAAAAGGCTATACGTTTTTCCAATAGGACATTGCAGGTCCACACGTATCGCGTAGAACCCAACGTGCTCTTCTACGTGCACGTCAACTACCCTGCCCATCATTATCCCCTGATCTGTTCGTCATTGAGCAAGTCTGCGATCGTATGAAACATCTTGTGCGGTCTACACGACCAGCACGAGATCTGATGCAACTGAGGCATCAGATGGTTGAATGGTAGGCCATTCTGTAAGACTTCATTCGGCACCCCTACGATCGTCTTCATGAGAAAGTTGCATCCTAAATTGCTGCAAAAAAAAAAAAAAAAAAAGGTACACACGATACTAGCGTCGACATTGTGCACGCTCTGATGACTTTAATGAAGTGCGTGTGGTTCTGACTGCGGGTATTGTATTAATCCTTTTTTTATTCACGAATGTCCCATTATTCCATCTTGCGAAATAGGAAAAGCCGGCAGAAGTGGTCAAAAACCCACAGAAAGTTAATTACCTTAAGGCGAATATGAACACTGGTACTTCCACAGAGTATTCTTCTTGGCCGTATTCCCGCACTGACGCGGGACCGAAATGGTTACTGCTGTTCGCCGTTGTTACCGTAACCCCCGCCCCCTCTTACCTGAAATATTTATTTTTCCTGTCAGCGTGTAGTTTGTGAATCGTATAATTGGGGCGGGTCTTGGGTACCAGCCGTGTTATTCACCTCGTAATATCCACATGCAGTCTGGCTCACACACCCTCGTCATTTCTCCGCCGGATGAATTCGAAACGTGGTCGACGCTTCTCCTAGTCCTGAAAGCGGGCGCTTCCATACCCTCGGCTATTTGGGCTGGCCGGCCGCGGTGGCGAAGGGGACAGGGGCGCGTCAGTCACGGTCTGCACGGCCACTACGGTCGGGGGTTCGAATCGCCCCTCGGGCATGGATATCTGTGCCGTCTTTAGTATAAGCTAGTTCGTAAGTAGTTTGTAAGTTTAGGGACTGATGACCCCGTAGTTAAGTCCTATAAGCTCTACAAACATATTAACATTTTTTATCTGGGTTGGTTGGTAGGCTAGTATGTCACAGTCAAAAACTGGACGTACAAAAGGCGGCAGGTATTCGTTAATAAAGAAAATTATACTGCCTAACAAGGATGGACGCGATATAATTGAACCTTTTGTTATGGCCGAGACAGATAGAGACGGTGTTTGAATGGTGGCGGCCGCGCGGCCGGCAACTGGGGCAATTACATAATTCTGGTGGCGCTGGCGGCGATCCGCCGCCGTTACGCTGCGCACATAACGGTAATCCGCCGGCGAGCCGGGCTAATTACAAACGGCCGATAGCGGCGCCATCTTTACAGCGTTACAGCGTTCGGTTTAATCGCGCTGGCTTCCGCGGTCCAGGGCAGCGCGCGCGCCGCCCCCGCCCTTCCGGAGCTGATCCACAGAACGGCGGGAGTGGCCGCCCAACAACTGGCAGGTAATATCAATGAAAAGCAACAGCCCATTACTGACGGCAGCCGGGGCAGCCGTAAGCCGATCCGCGGGCGGCTTTTCATAAACCGCCACTTCCCGTACATCTGAATTCACTCGGCCCAACGTTATTCACTGTATACACCCAGAAGACCAGCAGTTCCTTCTCGTCAATACGAAATCACTTTTCCGGAATGAGATATACAATTTCAGCTGCACTGCTATACTATAACTGCAAATTGCGTACATAAATGCACACATAAATGGGGTTAGTGCATACACAAGGTGCTCCACTGAACTTTTTCACCTCAGATATATCTTGAACTACAACATATTGAAAAATGACTTTCTCGTTCATGAACACACGGCTGGAACTTACGAAAGTAGGAACAACGAAATAATATAACATGTAAACAAATATTTTCAAGAAAAAATTTACGTTGTTTTTCTTAATGGATGCCCCATATTTCTTACACAATGAATGGAATGAAAAATAACAAAAAGAATGGCGTCGGGTGCACCGCGATGCGTCAATTACAGCCAGAGAATTTGCGAAGTGAAGTTCGGGTTTGAAAGGCGCGCAGCGCGCTGCTAGCTCATGTCCCGAGAGCGAGCCGTGAGTGTCGCTTGACTCTCAGGGCGCGACAGCTGTGCGCTTCCCCTTATTTCAGTCAAATTCGCTTCGCAAATTCTCCGGATCTAACTGACGCACTGTGCTGCAACACACGCCATTCCTCTTTGTTATTTTTCATGCTATTCGCTGCGTAACAAATAATATGGAATGTACACTTAAAAACATAAGTTTGGGTTGAAAATAATATTTTTAATAACTGTATACACTGTGTATTTGTTCCACAATAATATTTATTTTTGTTGTGAACTAGCTTTCGGCTTCTTAGGCCATCTTCAGACAACTTAAGTTAAGCCGGAAGCTAGTTCACAACAAAAATAAATATTATTGTGGAACAAATACACAATGTATACAGTTATTAAATACGTCTATGTTCCATCAAGAACCGACGGAAGAGTCCATAAAAAAATATTTGTTTACTTGTTACGCGCTCTCACTGTACTTGTTTTCGTAAGCCCCTGCTATACGTTCATCACCTTGAGAGTCGTGTTCCAATATGTATTGTAGTTCCAGAGATCTGGGGTGAAATAGTTGAGTGGGGTACCCTCTATTTTACTTTTCTAGTAATGAAATACATATATTATTTAATCATGCTATTTTAACAAGAACAGCGACACCCATGCCAATTTTCCTTTCATTGCTTTTTTTTTTTTTTTTTTTTAATTTCTAATCCATAAAGGACGCCAACAATGAGGAGAGCACAGTTATAAACAGCGGCCGGTCCCTCATAAACTAAAAAGAAATTTACCATTCAGCAGCTTAAACACCGTTCAGTAATCATACGGCAAACCTTAAAGTAGTTCAGGGCGGCCTCATTATCATAGAAATCAAACTGTTTTTAATACCTAACGATCGAAGCCATTTGCGAAACGAGAACGTTGCCAAGTATTAAAATGTATCATTTTCAAATGATTTGAACTACTGCGCTAGTACTCTTTAAGATCTGGGGTGTTAGAAGAAAATAATATTACAACGCCGTTTAGACACACAATAGATCTTGTTAACTTCGACTGATGGAACTTATACAACACATGGAAAGGTAATACTGTGCCAAGGGTTTCGCAAACAACGTACACTTTAGTTTTGTATTTTCGAAGTATTTTAAAAATTCATGTAATTTTAGAGATGACGATTTTTTTACTCCAATTAAAGTAACAGCTGTTTTAAATGTTGCAAAGTCTTGAATTTGTTTCCTCAGGGCACTTATAATGACTACATATCAAGTTTGAAAAAATGCCATACTACTCGACATTTCAAAACAGCTCCTAACAAAAATGTTCTGAATAAAATGCCTCTAAGACCCAAACAATCTTACTAGAGAGAAAATCATTTTTTTTTCAGAAAACTGTAAAAAATGTTTGTTTATTCGAATAAAAACTACTGCTAAATCACAAACAGATAAAGTGTGTGTGTGTGTGTGTGTGTGAGAGAGAGAGAGAGAGAGAGAGAGAGAGAGAGAGAGAGAGAGAGAGAGAGAGAGAGAGAGAGAGAGAGAGAGAGAGAGAAAATAATGACACACAATTATTAATCAAAAGACTGATTTCCATACATTTCATTAGCCATCTTGTGCACGGGAGCATCGACATTCGGAAGTTGGCGCTATAGTAGAGCATTACAAGGGAAGTCTGCAGAGTGCTGCTGGGTCTGTTACTATTTTTTTCCAGTAAAGTTTGCGTTGAGCTACCGTATTTTCAACAACAAAATAAGTAGAATTTTTTAACGAGCTCAACATAACACAAATTTTCATTTCTGGTACACAGCAATTTTCCACTGCATTCCATATTCCCGACAAAATGAGATGAACGCATTTTTTATTTAAATGTCTAATAAGATCCAACTGCAAAGGGAGGAAAATATGAATGGGAGATAAAATACCCAACTAAGACCGAGTTGCGCATCCTTTGAGATCGTCAGCACCGGCCTCTTCACCGTTGCGCCAACTGAAGGCTCGCGACACACACACACACACACACACACACACACACACACTACTTATAACACGGAAACACGAATTAAATACAAAGTTATATAGCTTTTTATCTGAGCTGGAGCTTTTTCCTACTTCTTATAGCTCTCATTTAAAAGTTTTTACAACTGATAAACATGAATAACGTCATAGACAAAATTCCTGGAAAAGAATTGTATCCCATAAATGTGGTTTACTGCTCTGCCCTCCCAATGTAGACAAATCAAGCTTCAGTTTATTGAAAAAAAAAAGAACAACAACAATAGTATTTTGTCCATTCCAGAAACTGTTGTTCACTTACATTCTTAAAGTAGCAGCAACCAATTTAACTTTCTTTATTGTTCTATTTATTGGTTTCAGGCACTTCGTGCCCTTATTCATACATATATTGCAATCTTAATGGTATTAAGAAACCAACATTGTCTGAAGAAGGGCGCTAAGTGTCCGACACAGGTAAAAATAATGCAAGTGGTTGTTGCTACTTAAAAAAAACCACATAAATATACTCTTAAATCACATTTAAGTGAATGTCAGAGTAATACTTTATTCTATGCACGCTTTTTCCATGCTATTTTTCATCGTCCGCTTGATAGGGCAAGAGCGTCCATCAACCTTCTATCCTCACTTATATGGATATATATTACATACTTTGTTGGCGCGATCTTGTGAGATTTGTTATAGCTGCAAAATTAGCTATGTTGAAACTATTTTCTTGATTCATAACCAATTACAGCATAACTAGCTACCATCCTCACACGATTTCACTTTATGAAAATGTGTGTCAGTGTCATCGTTGAAATGGAAATGTGCTCGAGTTATAAAATATCTCACCATATTAGAACGTCACAATATTAAACACCACTGAAATATCGATATAATAGTGCCACTAGCACATCGAAGACAAAAAGATATTGTCAACACCTTGAAGTAAACAGAAGAGCCAAAGAAACTGGTACACTTGCCTAATATCGTGTAGGGCCTCCACAAGCACAGAAATGCTGCTACACGACGTGACATAGCCTCGATCAATGTCTCCAGTAGTGCTGGAGGAACCTTGGCACCCAGCATCGTGCAGGGTACGATGTGGTGGTATCTTCTCTTAACAGCACGTTGCCAGGCAACCCAGATATGCTCAATAATGTTAACGTATGGGCAGTTGGTGGTCAGTTAAAATGTTCAAACTCAAAAGAGCGTTCCTGTAGCCACTCTGGACGTGTGGGGTGTCGGAATGCACAATGGACATGAATGGATACAGGCGATCGGCCAGGATGCGTACTAACGTGTCACCTGTAAGAATCGTATCAAGACGCGTCAGAGGTCCCATACCACTCCAGCTGCACACGCATTTCATCATTGCAGAGCCTCGAAAAACTTCGACAGTTCCCTGCTGACATGCAAAATCCATGGAGTCATGAGGTTATCTCCATCCCATATACAGCTATCCGCTCGATACAACTAGAAACGAGGCTCGTCATACCAGGCAACATGTTTACAGTCATCATCCAGTGTCGGTGTTGACGGGCTCAGGCGAGAGGTAAAGTTCTGCGCCGTGCACGAGTGGTCATTCGGCTCCGAAAGCCCATAATTTCGTTTCGCTGAATGCAGTAGTGGACTAAGGGGAGGGGGGAGGCACCGACCCGGGCCTCCGGTCTTGGGGGGGGGGGCCTCCAAATACCTGGAAATGAATTTTTATTTTATTTGTTTATTTATTTATTTTGAGCGCGCTTGGCGTCTCGTTCTGTTGGGGCCTCCAAATCTGGAAAGCTATTTTATCAGACCTCCAACAACCTTAGTCCACCACTGGTTGAATGGTTCGCACGCAGCATCAAAATACGCAACAATTTGCGCAATTTGCGGAAGGATTGTCTTTCTGTCACGTTGAATAATTCTCTTCACTAGTCGTTACTTTCGTTTTTACAGGATCATTTTACAGGCCGCAGCGATGTCGGAGAAGTGATGCTTTACCGGAGTCCCGATATTCACGGTGCTCTCTTAAATGCTAGTAACGGAAAAATCCCCACCTCATAGCTGCCTGTGAGATGCTGTGTCTCATCCCTAAAGCGTGTACTCAAGACCATGTTCAAACTCAGTTAAATCATTAAAACTGCCATTGTAGCAGCAGTAACCTATCTAACGCATGCGCCAGACACCTGTTGTCTCATAGCGGCGTTCCCGACCACAGCGCCGGCCTCTGACCGTTTACATATCTCCGAGTTTGCATACGCACGTCTATACCAGTTTCTTTGGCTCTTGATTGTATAACAGAATATAAGCTCTACGTGAGAAGTGTCAGTCATTTTGTAAGACTACAATGTAACGAAACCTATCACACCACTGCCATTTCGTCTTCAGATATCGCACAATTAACTTTTACACGGAAGTTAGAGCCCAAGGTATATAGAGCCTATGTTACGATGTCCTACAGGTTAGGACATTGGACCAACAATACTACCGCTTAAAAATTCAATTATTGTGGATTTTTCTTCCTTTCTTTCTTCCTTCCTTCCTTCTTCTTTCGTGCTGGACTGCTTTAACGCAGAAATGATGTTGAACATGAAAAAATGACTTTAGTCATATGTGCACATTGTTCCGTTTTGCTTTTCTTTGACCAAAAATTGAAATCCCATATCCGAACAACGAAGGCAATTGCAGCACAGTAGAAAAAGTTTTGCGAATAAAGTAATTGTTGTAAGCAGAATATAGCAATAGTCAAGAAATCTTTGGTCTTATTACGCCTACAGCGATAATTTGTTTCTTCACGATAGCTGAACTTCAACAGAACCTCAATCTGATGTCTTTCCAAGCTGTGGACTGATGACCTTAGCGGTTAGCACTGAATATTTCAATAATAAAAACGATGAGAGTCTTGTAGGTGTACCCTTCACCACACAAGATCTGTTTTTCCTTTTATCCGAAAAAATGCGTAAAAAAGTTCATGCCACCCCTATAAACTTCATAACTTGTAGCCACAGTAAAAGAGTGTTTGCCAGTTTATTAGTCGTTCTGGTATATCCTTACAGCTAGAGCAGAAAACTCAGCATCTGCATGCTACGTCTGTGCTTTGAACGACATCACTACTCTAATACCTCAGGTTGTTGGACATTCACACTACGGTCGGGGGTTCGAATCCCCCCTCGGGCGTGGATATTTGTGCCGTACTTAGTCCTAGTTAGTTCATAAGTAGTTTGTAAGTTTAGCGACTGATGACCCCGTAGTTAAGTCCCATAAGCTATACAAACATTTGAATTTTGTTGGACATTCATAGAAGTTCTGTGATTTAATTTGACGTGGCAAGATACAAACAAGGCCACTAACAGTTCGTGCTCCTCCTCCTCCTCCATTATGAATGGACATGGTACTTCCTTTAGCGCATTGTGAGGCACCAAAGATTACTACACGAAGTCGTTAGACACGCGGGAACACTGACAGTCTTGATTGGCCAAATCCAAATGTTTGTAAATCTATCGGACCAAACTGCGTGGTCATCAGTCCGTAGCTTACAAACTCCTTAAACTAAGGTAAACTAAACAAAGGATAACACACACACACATCCATACCCTAGGGTGGACTCGAACCTCCGACGGCGAGCAACCACGCGCTCCGTAGCGAGGCGACTTGATTGGCCGAAGCGTGACAAATTAGTACGCGCATAGGGCCTGAAAGACAACGGTGTCTGAAGAAAGCGGTGTCGTCCTTATATAGAAAGTTTCTCCAGATTGCAACGCATTCTTCTGTGCTCCGTGTTAACAGTGCTGCTACGATCCAGGAGCTAGACTTGTCCGATTTACTGACACTTAAAGATTCTGACAGCAATTAGAACATCCAAGATCGACGGACAATACAGTATCTGGACTTCATCAGCCATCACTGTAAGTCAGCAACACCAAGTTGAGTATTCATTTATTTATAATAAATTTGCCCTGTATTACTACAGCTGTGATATCTTTGTGTTGCAGTGTAGCAACGCGCGCCGCCTATATGACGCCCTCGCAACACTTGCCACCTGTGTTAACAGACATGGAAGGGAATGGCACCCCCGCCAGCTGCGACGCCTGAGACTGCAGTTTTCCGCGTTTGAGACGGCCGCCATAAGCGCTATCGACGCGGCAGTCGGCACGGGCAGGCGCGCGTCAGCCGAGTACAGCGGCCCGCTCTCACAGCGCCTCAATATTCAGCCGCCTGTCTGCCTGGCTGCTGCTACCGGCGCAGCGCCACCTGCCAGCTGCACTCCAAGACGGTACGGCGGCGGCCTGCACAACACCTAACTACTAGAGCCCTGTATTGGGAGAGTACCGCCAACCGGGCGAGCGCCGCCATTGTAGGCCTATCTGGCAATAGCAGCGCTATGTACGCCGCTGTTAAATTAACATTTATGACGAAGGAAACCGGTCTCCACATCGACGTGGTATGACAAAAATTTAAGTAAACAATGAACTTAAGTTTTTAATCGTTTCATCACATCTACAGCGAATATTAAGGAAAAATTGGTAATCTGAGATCAAGACCTTTATTTTTGAGCAAACTATTTGTAAAATTGTTTCGTGCTAAAATTTAAACCATGTACCAAATGCACTGCTTTCGCAATAAGTGACGTTCCCGCTTTCAAATTAGCTAAGGACTGACGTTTTTATCTCTAATATATTGGTTTTTATGAAAGTAGATGTAATTAATACATGTTGTTTTCCATTAATCTAGTGCCTTATGTTGATAGGTATTGTGTGCTAACCTACATGTGATTATCACATAACATTAACTGAGCTAATAATTTTGGGAAGGTTTAAGAGTTTACACATTGTTATCGCACTGCTAGGCACTTCAGTAAAATAAACTTTATCTTAAAATTCGAGTTTTAGAGATCTATTTAATGGGCGGTTTCATTTTCCGCCCAGACTTTCGTAATATAAGTATAAATACGAAATTCGTCAAATACGGCACATTATGTTAGATTTTCATGTATTTATGTCTTTTAGAAATATATTTTCTCTTACATGTTTGTCCGTCCAACATTGCTCGCAAGAAACTTGTATGAACAGATAAACCTAGAAGTTTACTCGATATTTCAATACAAATTTATTTACTTCGCAAAATTTTGCAGTCTCGTATGGAAATGCATTTTTTGTTCCAATGCGGTGTACCCACAATTCGCGTCTTTTCGCATCTCTTTCGCCCTGTGGAATGCGTAAAACTTGCTACCTCGGACTGTCTTAGTATAACAATTCACTGCCAACAATGCGGCATTTTTCACCATATAAAATGGAATATGCTATGTTAAGCTCTTAATTTAATACATAATGAGTCTACATATTTCCAACACCTCTAAATTCTAAAATAACAGCTAGTTAGTGAACTATGCCATATACGCTGATGGATTGCTTAGGCCTAAAATGGCGGACGTGCCCCACCCGCGCTCAAATGACCAATAGCAGACGGCGGTTGTCGGCAAGCCACACATGAAAGGTTGGCGCTACTCTCCCAATACAGGGCTCTACTAACTACAAGGATCGGGATGGTAACACGCTAGGGTGGATGTGCATTTGCACCGCATCCACAAACCACTTTTTCTACAAGCAAGTCTTATCGGCGGATATTAAATTACAGCGACTTCAGAGTATACTGGCCCGATTTATCCGTTTCTGGATTCATCGGTACGTGAATGTCGTTCCAATTCTTATTCTATCTGGTCGGACTAGAGAGTGGAGCTAACCCTGTGAGAGACTTGTAGTTTTGCCTTATTCGTCGCCATACTGATCCTGCACCCACCATTATGATTTGTGGCAGGGTTGTTGTAATTTAGCCCGAAACAAAAATAATAATAAATAAATAAAAAAATTTTAAACCCACCAATAAACCCAATAAAGGCCAACTACACACATATGAACATTTAATTACAGACATTGAGCCGGCCGCGGTGGCCGAGGGGACTGAGGCGCTCCAGTCACGGTCTGCACGGCCACTACGGTCGGGGGTTCGAATCCCCCCTCGGGCATGGATATTTGTGCCGTCTTTAGTCATAGCTAGTTCATAAGTACTTTGTAAGCATAGAGATTTGATGACCCCGTAGTTAAGTCCCAATTTGTACAAACATTTGAACATTTTGAACAGAAATTGAAACTTACAGAAATCATATTTATTATAGGCAACTATTAGGGCCAACAAGTTATTTTATTCACATTTTTTTAAAAATAATTATTGCCAGCCGCGGTGGCCCAGTGGTTTGCGGCGTGTCAGTCACGGTCGGCACGGTCGCGGGTTCGGATCCCCCCTCGGGCATGGATGTTTGTGCCGTCTTTAGTATAAACTATTTCATACGTAGTTTGTAAGTTTAGGGACAAATGACCCCGTAGTTAAATCCCTTAAGCTCTACAAACATTTGAACATTTTTTGAAAATAATTGTTGTAAATATAATAAAGTTAACACGATACACTTGACACGGTAAAAAATGTAAACTTTCACTTTAAGGAACATACCATTTCGACTTTTTTTTTAACAAAAACTTGTTTATCTTTAATAAGTTCTCTGCTTTTCATTTTCCTAAATTGTTTGGAAGTTTTGATCACAAGTCCATACGTGAAGAATATCCTTTCAATGGATGCAGTTGTGGCAGGGCAAGAAATGAGGCTTTTTTACAAAACTAATAAAACCTGTTGGTAAATTGCCTTTTTTGTTGTTGTTGTTTTGACTTTCATTATATTCCACCACTTGATTGGATGGACCAGAGTAATTATGTCTCAGAAAACATAGTGCCATGAAAATAGTCCGTATCAGCAATTCTAAATGATAGAAAAGTTGCAATTCACTTTGGATGCACCTCCATGAGCCATTTTTCCTGTAGCTTAACGTCCAAGTAATATAACAAAAACTTTTTTGAAGGGCATTCGTTAATAAGTTTGCTTTGTCCATTAATAAACATTGTTCGTAGTTTCTAAATTTTGCTGAGCTCATAATGAAATGTAATGTCCTCCACTGACAAGTAATTTTCATACGGAATTTTACACCTTCAATTTCAATCTCCTGTATCAAATGGTGTATGCTTTTATTAGCTCACCCTGAAACCTACGGCTTCACCCAAGTACATTTCCTTTCTCTTTTTTTCTCTTTCAGCCATTGCAATTACAGTACATGCAACTGCAGAGCACAGTAACTAAGCGTCATCAGACGTTTTGTAGGGGCCTTGACCTAATATTTCATAACAATGTACTGCCCCATTTTGCACCACATCAAAATCTTCGTGAAAGAAAAATTTTTACTGTATCATTGGGCAAAGGAATCCACTCTTTACCACCACAGTTAACAATGTTTTGCCGCCTCTTTTCGTTTTTATAATTAACTTATCGAGTTTAAAGTAGACCACGGTGCAAACTGGCTTTTTGTACGTGAATAAAAAGAAAAAAAAAATAATGTGAATGGGTTTGGTCTCAAAACTACCACATTTATTTTTCATGATAGTGATTGAGTTATGATTAAATGACAAATGACTTGCTTTTAACATAGCAAGACTGTTTCGAAAATTTGTTACTTTTCGTAACATACATAAACAATGTGAATGAAGTTCGCTGATTGTCACATTCAGAGAGAGAAAAGGCTGTTGTTGTTGTTGTTGTTTAGAGGGGACTAGACTGCGTGGTCATCAGTCAAAGAGAAAAGGCAACAATGACTTTCGGAACGGAAATGAATGTACAAATTGAACATATTTGCACGTCCACGTATCCTCGATAATGTGACCCGGGCTTCATCACAAGAATGTGACAGTACGAAGAGAACAATAAAAAAATAACAATACAAATAAAAAACCAAAAAACCAATAAAACCACATTTATCTCACTGTGCTGAATTTAAAAAAAAAGGAGGTTTTCTCAACCCTCATTTGGGGTGGTACTGAATTCCACTCCTCGCCCCACCCCCCAGCACGCATCGAGCGTTACACCTCTGGCCTTGCAGCCCAATGTCCTTCCAAGATTTCGTCAGCGACACCAACACGAGAATGCGCCACAACGCGTGGCACGCAGAGGTCACGACAACTTCGTCACCCACCGCATTGTACTGCTGTCTTTTGCTCCCTGTACTTAATATCTCTCCCTATCGAAAGCGTCTGGTCCACGGTTGCGGAACAACTGGCTCAGGATACAGCAGCACTGCTATACCAGATCAGCTGTCGCAATATGTCGAAGCAACATGGACTGTTGTATCTCAACAACAAATTCAGATCCAAAGAGTACAACATCGCTTATAACCCGCAATGTCGGTAACAATACTGATTTTATCATATTCTTCACTATACGGGGCTGTATTTTCAATCATGTGATCTTTGTCCGACGTGGTATATCCCAAATAAATTTCCTGTGATACCTGCAGTCTTTCTCGTTGCTGTATTTCGGATGGATAGCTGTGCACTTATGAAAAGTTTGTGCGTTTTTGAAATACCTGGTACTACTACACCGTGGGTATGTGATTATATTATAGTCTTTTCTTAAATGGATCATCACAATCAACAGATACCGTAACAATTTATAAAGCAGGATCCAAAATCAATAAAAAAATCTCTCTCTCTCTCTCTCTCTCTCTCTCTCTCTCTCTCTCTCTCTCTCTCACACACACACACACACACACACACACACACACACACACAGACAGAGAGAGAGAGAGAGAGAGAGAGAGAGAGAGAGAGATTTTGTGGGAAGCAGGATAGAGCCTGGCACTACTGCTCAGAAACCATCCGCAGTGTCTAAATGTTGCACAAAGTGTCAGCCATCGCAGTTCCGTCTCCTACTCTAGAGTAGGGGATCGCGCTTGGTCTCCACATGACTGGGCACGTCTCGGATATCAGAAGCACGTCTGCAAGTGGGTACCGGCTTTCGGCCCAGGTCGCTGCCTGCTCGCAGACGTGCACAGACCAGACTTCGCCAAACGCTTCCTCTTTCCAATTTATCAGTCCTCCCTTATCGCCAATTTACACTAGTCACCGCGCATGACCTGACAGCTAACTGTAATGGAACCGGATAAAGATGAAGAATTCAGTGAATGGCATTTCAAGTGAAAACGGGAGGAAAAGGGGAATGGAGGCAAGGAGATGTACAGTCGCTAGCCCAAATAAGTACGGTGTGTGAATGTGTTTTGTGCACAATGAGTTGGGGCCGCCCCTTGCACTGCTTTACAATTGCTCGCCTTGACGGTATTCCGCAAAGTAGTCACTACATTTCCAGCAGTATACATCCTCTTTACGAAAATGTTTTAGTATCAAACGTTCAAATGTTTGTAAACCTATTCGACCACACTTCCCTAGACTAATATCTACTTTCACTTACGACAACACACACACACCCATTCCAGAAGGACAACTCTAACCTCCAGCGGGAACTGCCGCCCAGTCAACAGCCATTCCGCGAGGCAGTTACCACACGATAGCAGTTATAAGAACCAAAACAACACCGCTACAATGCGTATGTAGACTGGATTTTCACCATTTCCGGAGACGATAAGCACCCATGTTTTTCCATTGCTTGATTTAGCCCTTAATGTAGGGTTATTAGGGTCTACCACCAGTTGTCCATGATGACTAGGTGGCCAAGAAAATGTCCATACTGGAGTGACACAGCCGCATCTCAGCTGGGTGGAAGCAGTAGTGGGATCTCGACGGCAGCAACGTTTCTGACGTTGAAAATATCGACAAAGATTTTCTAGGTTCATCCATGCCTGATCTTTTCCTCTCGCTGTCATCTCCAATGAGATACACCGGTCTTCGAGAACCAGGGCGTCCGCTTGCTGCGAATCGCGGTTCTTTACAGAGTGTTGACCTCTCACTGCCGGCAGCGGTGGCCGAGCGGTGTGCGGCGCGCCAGTCACGGTCTGCACGGCCGCTGCGGTCGGGGTTTCGAATCCCCCCTAGGGCATTGATGTTTGAGTCGTCTTTAGTGTAAGGTAGTTCATAAGTAGGTTGTAAGTTTACGGACTGTGACCCCGCAGTTAAGTCCCATAAGCTTAACAAGCATTTTTTGACCTCTCACCTCGTTCAAATGTTTGTAAGGTCGTGAGACCAAACTGCAGTCCCTAACTTACCAACCGACGCATCGTAAGAACAACACATAAACCCATGACCGAGGGACGACTCGAACCTCCGAAGGCGAACGCCCGCGCAAACCGCAGTAAAGCGCCTTAGTGCGCACGGCTATTCCGCCGCGGCCGTCTGTAATACTACCATATTTCAACAGCCACGTATAGAGTTGCTATTGTGGCTCAGAGTGACGACTTATATTAACCGTTCTGATTTTTGTTGTGGTAGACCTACCGATGTGCAATAAACACGTGCAGCGTTTCACATCACCTCCGCATACATTAACAAGTGCCGTTTTCCGTAGGTCAAAAAGAAATGTCTGGCTTTCTTCTCTAATTGTGAGGTCAAGAGAGTTAGTTAAAGCGTCTTAATCGTTAGTTACATGCCAGGATAAATCTTGGATGGGCCTTTCTCAAACCTCTTTGATTACCACGAATAACGAGGGGCAAAGAAACCAATACGAAAACGCACGGAATGGAAAGACACGAGGAATACAGTGTAAGCGTGTGATAAGAGGGAGGGCGGCAATTACTTTTTCACGCGCGAAAGAGCGCGAGCGAAACGACACCTCAGGAGGACGGCAATATCAGCAGCAGCAGCAGCAGCAGCAGCTGGCGCGGCGCTAAAGCCGTAATACGGCGCAGTAAACAATGCAGGTGCGGCCACACACAATGGCGCCGTTAGCGCTAAGTTACGACTCCCAGTTTTTTTCTTTTTTACTGCTCGACACGAACGTGGGTCGCGCCAGGCGAACGAGGCCGCCGCCATGTCACACGGATCGTGGATATACTGCCAGGGGACTACACTGACGAGCATAGTTCAAATGTGTCCTACTGCCCAACAACCTGATGGGAACTCATTTTAATGGACTATTCCTAATGTATTGCTAATATATCTTCATGTATAACCTAACGTTTATTTTCCTCATCACATTCAGTGCTCATATTTGTCAGTCTTGAACAAAAGAGTTGTTTCATTGTAATTTTCAAGTCATATATAGGTACCTCTGAACAGTTGCTTATTTGATATTACATTCAGGTGAAGAAACGTTAACAGATATGTATGTTAATAAATATATTTTACTGTAACTGATGCCAGAATTTATTTATAATCTTTTAATATTATTTGGCCATTTATATCGTCTCTTATGCCTTCAAGTTATATAGTCAGACGTTTCTGGAGATACGATAGTTGCCTTTGAACTCGTCTGGAAAATTTCGCAGTGACTGGCAGTTGTAAAAAATTCCCCTGAAGATCTGTCTTCCTTGAAACGATGCACCCAACTCCTTTTCCTAAGTTTTTTTTTTTTCCCCTCCTTGTCTAGCAGCAGCCAACACAAAACATCATCGTCCGAATCACCAGCATCTCAACAGCTGCAACTGCTGACCTATAGCGTGTAACTGAGTGCAGTGCGGAAACCGATGACTGTCGGCAGTACACTGTGCTGACGCTCACTGTCCGTGTAGTCTCTTCCATTGTTTACGTGAGGGCAGTCGGCAGCCAGCGTGTCGCGTGCGTCAGCTGCGCGCAATGGGTCCAGTGTAGGCACTCAACACCTGACGACGCCCGATTACTCATTACCGGACAGGTTCGGATCGGACGTCGTCCGAATGCAATGTAGGTGCAGCCTAAGGCGGGGCCAGTACACTTGACTAATATTATTGGCGAAACGTCTCGAACGATTTTCTTTCTTCTTATTTCAGATAAGCCGTAGTGGAAGGCACTTACCTTTAAAACCGTACATAACTCGAAAAGAAGGCTCGACTGAAGTTCGTACAAAGATAACTATTGCTGCCGGAGCACACGACGAGCTCCCGCTGCAACACCTTTGGCAGATTAGCGCCCGGGTACTTCCCAAGATCATACTGACGAGGGGAGGTCGCAGCCGCATCCATACCTTGATGCAGGCTACGGTCCCGTGTATCGCACCATGCGTACCATTCAAATTAATGGCCCTCCTTCACGTCTAACCGACGAAAGGGACGGTGCACAAGCTGTTGCACGTATATGAATCAAATTCAAATTAATGTTACACGGAGTGTAGTGGTTAATATCTGACATACTGCTGGTTATGGATACCAATCCCGTCAGGTGCTTAGGAATTATTTTTAAATCTTTATCGAATTAATTCTATCGTTATTCTTATTCAATTAAATCGTCAAAGTATTACTTCTCGTCTTTTGCCGCATTATTTTAATCATTTTATTAACTATTATTTTCCCATCATTTTTTCTAATCACAAATTTTTATTTGGAACCTTTTTGTTTATCGATCATAAAACAAAAATTAAATATGCCTAGATCTGTTAAACAAGACTAAATAATCTTTTTAAATTAGCTATGTAATGGTGAGAAAACTGAATTTTTTGCTACATGTACATATTTTTTTGCCACGTTAATCGTAATACAATAATTTAACACAATAGCTTGTCGTAGTATGGACGTAATATAGCTGTTGAAGATTTAAACTAAAGAAGGTGTTATAACGAGAAAATCGAGTAAAATGAGGCTTAAACAAATAATGAATGCAATGATGAAGAACAGTGCAGGGTGACAAAAAAAGAACAGAAAAGTTTAGTAAACATGAGTTCTAAAATACATATGTGAAGAGCTATTAACACTTGTTCAATACAAGCGATGTTTCACATTACCTAAGAATTTTTTATTCGACTCAGAGCAGATAAATAAGATTGTGAAACATACAAAGCAATGAAATACAAGGAATTTATACTTAGACATAATACAATTAAGTTGTCTTGCAAAAGAAACACACAGACACACAGAATTTATATACACACATAATAAGATCAAACTGTCTTTGCCCAGAAACGGGCTACACCTACTGCATTTGGTCGTTTAACTTTAGTGTAAAAATTGAAGTAAAGTTGTCAAAATGGTAATATCGGCAGCAACTCGTCTCGTTGCAAACTGCTTTGTTTGGTACTCGATTCCAGAGGTTATTCAAAAATCACTACCCACGTTTCTTCGAAAATTTCAAGTATTTCGAGCGAAAAAATTAATCCCACCTAATTTTTTAGTCTTTGTAGGTCCAGCTCTAATGAAGTTGGTGAGAACTGTCGGCTGTATTAGTAAGATAAAAGACGAACTTCTTCAGCCGTAATGGAAATTTTATTTGTGCACCAGTTTCGACTCTTCATTGCGTCTTCTTCAGGCTCACTGTTCAGCATAAAAATGTGATGTAATATGTTGCGTAGTTAAAATGGGAGCAGTACTAATCTGCTGGTAGATTTGAGTTAAAATAAATGAAACTTGCGAAATCTGTCCAATGACATCAATCTGAAGGACAGGGTAACTTGTAATCTGCGGCTGTTTGCTGATGATGGTGTTGTGTATGGGAGGGTATCGTCTTTAACTGACTGTAATAGCGTACAGGATGACTTACAAAAAATAACTAGTTGGTTTTTTTTTTTTTTTTTTTTTTTTTTTTTTTTTTTTTTTTTTTTTTTTTGTGGTTTTAGGGCGCACAACTTCTATGGTCATTAGCGCCCAGCTAAGAACATTGATTCGCTATGATCTCAAAAAATGGTGACTGTCAGAACATCAGCAAGAGGCTAAAAACGAAAGATAAGGGACAATTAAAAGGGTTAAATATCCTTGGATAGGTTGGCCAAGTTGATAAAACGCAAAACCCGAGCAGCTGCTCCAGAGTAGACGGAAAGTGAAGGGCTACACGGAGATGATTAAAATTAACACAAGTCAGTAAAACATGTCGCACTGTCAACAGTTCACCGCAGGAGCATAGCGGTGCAGGTTCGGCGGATAGCAAGTGACGGTGGCTGAAACGGCAATGACCGATCCGCAACCGAGCCAGGATGACCTCCTTCCGCCGAGAGGGGCGTGAGGATGTCCTCCAAGCGGTCGGGATCGGTTTGACAGTTCGCAATTTATTGTTGTACAGTGAAAGCCACACACTGTGCCATTGCGACACGATACTCCGGCGAAGAGCCCGTTGAACATCGTCCGATGGGACGCAAAAGGTAGCCATGCGAGGTAAAAGAGCTGCTGCCTTGGCTGCTGTGTCGGCGGCCTCATTCCCGGGCACACCCACATGGCCAGGGACCCACAGGAAAGAAACGTGACAGCTGTCATCCGCCAGCAACTGGAGGGAGCGTTGGATCCGATACACGAGAGGATGGTTCGAGAAAGGGTCCTTAAGACTCTGCAGGGCACTAAGGGAGTCAGAACATATGGCATAGAAAGGTTGGCGGTGGCGGCAGGTATACAAAACGGCCTGGTGGAGGGCGAAAAGCTCAGCCGTGAAGGTCGAGCACCGGTCAGGGAGCTTGTATTGGAACCGGTTGTCCCCGACGACGAAGGCAGATCCGACACCGGCAGTGCTCTTGGAACCATCAGTGTAAATAAATATGGCATTATCGAACCGCGAACGGAGTTCGACAAGCCTCGAGCGGTATACCAAATCCGGAGTGCTCTCCTTCGGGAGCGAACTAAGTTCGAGGTGTGTGTGAACCTGGGCCTGATGCCACGGTGGCAATGGGCTTTCGCTCAACCGAAGGGTGGGAGGAAGGGTAAAATCGAGCCGCTGTAGCAGGCGGCGAAACCGAACTCCCGGTGGAAGCAAGGCAATCGCAGACAACTGATATTGGCGATCGAGTGAGTCGTCAAAAAATAATCTGTAAGAGGGATGGTTGGGCATCGACCGTAGGCGGCATGCATACCGACACAAGAGTATGTCACGTCGAGTGGTCAAGGGTAATACAGCAGCCTCGGCATACAGACTTTCAACAGGGCTGGTATAAAATGCACCGGTCGCCAAACGTAATCCACGATGGTGGATAGAGTTGAGACGGCGGAGAATCGACGGCCGTGCTGAAGAGTACACAAGGCTTCCATAGTCGAGCTTCGACTGAACAATGGCCTGGTAAAGGTGAAGCAGGACGGTACGATCCGCTCCCCATGACGTGCCACTGAGGACACGAAGAACGTTAAGGGATCGGGCACAACGGGCAGCCAGGTAGGACACGTGTGTGGACCAGCAAAGTTTCCGATCCAACATGAGTCCCAAGAATTTCGTAGTCTCCACGAAAGGGAGAGCAACAGGGCCGAGACGTAGAGAAGGTGGAAGAAATTCCTTGTATCTCCAAAAATTGATACACACAGTTTTCTCAGTGGAGAATCTGAAGCCGTTTGCGATGCTCCAGGAATATAGACGGTCAAGACAGCGTTGGAGAGAACGCTCCAAGAGACACGTCCTCTGGGCGCTACAATAAATTGCGAAATCGTCAACAAAAAGAGATCCGGAGACGTCGGCTGAAAGGCAGTCCACGATCGGATTGATTGCAATGGCAAAGAGCGCCACACTCAAGACGGAGCCCTGTGGTACCCCATTCTCCTGGCAAAAGGTATCTGACAAAACAGAGCCCACCCGTACCCGGAACTTGCGATCCGCCAAAAACGCTTGAATGAAAAGAGGAAGGCGGCCCCGAAGGCCCCATGTGTGTAATGTGCGGAGAATACCCGCTCTCCAACAGGTGTCGTATGCCTTCTCCAAGTCGAAGAACACGGCTACTGTTTGACGCTTCTTTAGAAAGTTGTTCATAATGAAGGTCGACAACGTAACGAGGTGGTCAGCAGCAGAGCGGTGTCGACGAAAACCGCATTGGATATTAGTCAGGAGGCGGCGAGATTCGAGGAGCCAGACCAACCGAGCGTTAACCATGCGTTCCATCACCTTACAGACGCAGCTCGTCAGAGAAATGGGACGATAACTGGAAGGAAGGTGTTTGTCCTTCCCTGGTTTGGGGATGGGGACAACAATGGCTTCACGCCAACTTGTGGGAACATGACCTTCAGTCCATATGCGATTGTAGGTACTAAGAAGAAAGCACTTGCCCGCAGGAGAGAGGTTCTTCAGCATCTCAATATGAATGGAATCGGGCCCGGGAGCAGAGGACCGGGACAGGGCAAGAGCACGGTCTAGCTCCTGCATGGTGAAGGCGACGTTATAGTATTCACGATTAAAAGAGCGGAAAGAAGGCGGCCGTGCCTCCTCTACCTGTTTGCGAGGGAGAAAGGCAGGGTGGTAATGGGCAGAGCTCGAAACCTCCGCAAAGAAACGA
Source organism: Locusta migratoria (assembly GCA_026315105.1). Taxonomy (NCBI): domain Eukaryota; kingdom Metazoa; phylum Arthropoda; class Insecta; order Orthoptera; family Acrididae; genus Locusta; species Locusta migratoria. The sequence continues at coordinate 251,766,850 of CM048745.1, read as the reverse complement.
CCCAATGCGCTTGAAACATCAGCTGGGTCCACGAGGACCGCGTTCTCCACGGTCAGGCCAGGAATCGGGGAGTGGACCTTGATGCCGGACAAACGGCGTAGGCCACCCCAGACAACCGTGGAGGGAGTAAAACGGTTAAAAGAACTAGTAAAAGCTGTCCAGCAAGCTTTCTTGCTGTCGTTTATGATACGACGGCACTGCGCTCTCATACGTTTGTAATTGATGCAATTCTCCAAAGTTGGGTGGCGGCGGAAGGTGCGTAAGGCACGGCGCCGGGCTCGAAGCGCGTCGCGGCAGGCTGCAGTCCACCAAGGGACCTGCACACGACGTGGAGAAGAGGATGTACGAGGTATGGAACGTTCAGCAGCAGTGAGAATAACCTCTGTGAGGTATTCGACCTGACTGTCACAGTTGGGAAAATGCTGATTGTGAAAAACAGCCATGGAAGAATAAAGCCCCCAGTCGGCTTTAGAAATGTTCCAACTGGTGGGACGAGGAGATGGGGAATGATGCAGAATGTGGATGATACAGGGGAAATGGTCACTCGAGTACGTGTCAGAAAGTGCATACCACTCAAACCGACCGGCAAGCTGAGGAGTGCATATTGCGAGGTCTATATGGGAATAAGTGTGTGTTGTGTCAGAAAGGAAGGTCGGTGCACCGGTGTTGAGGCAGACAAGATCGAGGTGTTGGAGAAGGTCCACCAAAAGGGAGCCTCTCGGACAAGGTGCCGGAGAGCCCCATAGGGGGTGGTGGGCATTAAAGTCGCCTATCAACACGAAAGGTGAAGGGAGCTGGTCAACAAGGTTTAGCACATCTGCCCTAGTAAGGGCAGATGACGATGGCGAATATATATTACAGAGGGAGAAGGTAAATGTGGATAAGGTGATGCGGACGGCAACTGCCTGTAGGTGAGTGTGCAAGGAAATGGGATGGAAATAGACGTCGTCTCGAAGGAGCATCAGAACCCCTCCATGGGCTGGGACACCTTCCACGGGTGGCAGGTCGAACCGCACAGAGGTGTAGTGTGGAAAGTCTGCACGATCACGTGGACGCAACTTAGTTTCCTGGAGGCAGACTAGAAGCGGGCAGTGCAATCGAAGGAGTAATTTTAACTCCTCCCGATTAGAACGAATGCCGCGAATGTTCCATTGAAGGAGCGCCATGATAAAAATGAGAGAAGAAATAAGGATAAAAACCAAGTAGCGAGCGGGGTCACCTCGACGGCCGCTGAGGACCGGATTTCGAGGGAGCACTGCTATCGCTGTCCAGGGGCAAAGGGTCGTGGTCCATAGGTTCGACCGACGCGCCTGCCACCTCCCTGAGTTGATCAGGAGGGGCAGTTTCCACCGCCGGTAAAGGGCCGGGCGCCCGGCAAACGGAGCGTCCCGGTGAAACAGAAGACGGCCGAGGCCGGCAACTGTTGGACGGCGTGACAGATGGGTCACGCCTCGGCGGGGAAGGAGAGGAACTCTTTTTCTTGTCAGCTCTTCTGGAAGAGTGACGGCGGGAAGAGGCAGTTGACGGTTGGGAAGCCTGAGAACGCAGAAAATCCTCACGGACGGGTTCCTTTTTCAAGGTCCGGGCATCTTGTTTAGGTGCCCGCGGTTTACTAGATGTTGACGAAGACTGTACCTTAGAAGCAGCAGGAGGAAGCGGGGACGTGGAACGGGCAATCTTCGGGCTGGCGGATCGCACAACTGTGTCAGCGAAAGTGAAATCACATGTCTGGGTACTGGAATCTTTGGTAGGTCGAGGTGAGGTGAGTACCTTACTGTATGTACCCGCTGGGAGGACAGTGGGCTTTCGACTCGCCAACAACTTACGAGCGGCAGATGTCGATACCTTCTCCGTAACCCGAATTTGCTGAATGATTTTTTCATCCTTATATACAGGGCAGTCGCGAGAGGAAGCCGCATGGTCGCCGTTGCAGTTAAGGCAGTGAGGGGACGGAGGTGGGCAATCCCCCTCATGGGCGTCCCTACCACAAGTGACACATTTTGCTGCATGTGGGCAATGTTCACGGGTATGGTTGTACCTGTGGCATTGGTAGCAGCGCGTTGGGTTTGGAATATAAGGGCGGACTGAGATAACTTCGTACCCTGCTTTGACCTTCGACGGGAGGTCAACTCTGTCGAATGTCAAAAACACAGTACGAGTCGGTGTCAGCTGGTTATCTACCTTTTTCATCACCCTGTGGACGGCTGTCACACCCTGATCGGACATATAGGACCGGATGTCGTCATCAGACAACCCGTCAAGGGATCTCGTAAAAACTACCCCACGTGACGAGTTGAGTGTGCGGTGCGCTTCTACTTTGACTGGAAACGTGTGCAATAACGTAGTCCGGATAAGTTTCTGGGCTTGGAAAGCACTGTCCACTTCCAGCAACAATGAGCCATTGCGCTGACGCGAACAGGTTTTAACAGGGCCAGCAATTGCATCAACACCTTTCTGTATAACGAAAGGATTGACAGAATTGAAGTCTTTTCCGTCGGTGCGCGACACAACAAGAAATTTCGGCAAATTAGGCAGAGTCTTCTTTTGCTGAGGCGAGTCTATCTTACGTTTCTGGGTCAATGTCAGTGAAGAAGAGAAGGAAGTCATTGCGGAAGTGTCCCCCGTGATTACCGGCGTCTCCGATGGCGCGCTCCTTCCTAGTGGGGGCCCTCTCCGAGGGCTTACCCGCCTTAGGTGATTGTTCACACCTCAGGTCACACCTCCCGAGAACTGACGGAGGGACCAATTGGCATGTTCGGAAGGTACCAGCTCGGGTAATCACCCCTCCCTGGGCCCGGCCTTTACCAGGGGGTACGTACGTGCCCTACTTGTCTACCCGGGGCGGGGAATTACGCGTTACCCCGTCACCTGCTACGCATGATACTGCGTGGGTCGGCCTTCAGACACGCACAGGGAGGAAAGAAGAAGAATAGAGGAAGTGAAGAGAAAGAAGGAAAGGTGTCTCAAACGCCGAGGCGGAGACTAATGAGGAGAAGAAGGCGAGGAGAGGACAAGGAGAGAGAGACAGAAACAAAGGGTAAGAAAGGAAGGAACCAAGGAATAAGAGAAACGACAACAAGAAAACACCTGAACTCGTGAAATACGCCCGTCTCCGGGCGAAGGCATAAACCGGGAGGGAAAGTGAAGCAGCCTGGGGCAGAAGAAAGGCTGCTCCGGCTCGGGGCCCCGTGCGCGCCACACACGTACCCACAAAAGAACTGTGGGCCCCCTGGGGGGAACTAGTTGGTGCGTAGAATGACAGCTATCAATGTAGAAAAATGTAAGGTGATGCGCATGAGTAGGAAAAACAATCACATAATGTTCGAATACAGCATTAGTAGTGAGCTTCTTGATGTTGTCGCGTCGTTCAAATATCTAGGCGTAACATTGCAGAGCGATATGAAATGGAACGAAGAGGTAAGGACAGTTGTGAGTAAGGCGGACAGCCGACTTCGGTTTATTGGGAGCATTTTGGGAACATGTACTTCATCTGTAAAGGAAACCGCGTATAAAACGCTTGTGCGACCACGGCTTGAGTATTGCTTAAGTGTTTTGGACCCGCAGCAGATCAGTTTAAAGGAAGACATAGAAGCAGTTTAGAGTCGAGCAGCTAGGTTTGTTACTGGTAGGTTCGACCATCGCGCGAGTGTCACGGAAATGCTCCGGCAACTCAATTGGGGATCGTTGGAGGAAAGACTACGTTCTTTTCGTGAAATTCTGTTAAGTAAATTTAGAGGGCCGGAATTTGAAGCTGAGTGTAGTAGGATCTTGCTGCCGCCTACCTATATTTCGCGTAGTGAGCACAAAGACAAAATAAGAAATAAGGGCTCGTACGGAGGCGTATGGGCGTTCTTTTTTCCTCGCTCTATTTGGGAGTGTAATAGGAAAGGAAATGCCTAGTAGTGGTACAGTGTACCTTCCGCCACGCACCTTACGGTGGATTGCGGAGTATGTATGTAGATGTAGAACTGGAAGGCGGAATTTTTTTTTCCCAGCATTCCGTAACCAGCACATTTAAGGCAATAAGACGATGAGGGCGGATGGGAGAAGGGAAGGAAAGCCCTTGCGTAACGCGACAGAGTTGCAGTTCGTTACGTAGAAGATGATGAGCGTCAGCGAGGCAACTGCAGGAGAACTACAATGCTCCCAAGTTATAGTCCGGGTGGTTGCGGCGCGGTTTAACGGCGCTGCTCGCTGCTCGCTATTCCGATACAAAGCGCGCCCAGTGAAGGGAGGGGGCCGCGAGATAGAGCTGGCCGCTGTAATCGCCGCGAACTCAATTAAGCCGGCGTATCCCCGGCCGGGCTGACGTACAGCCGCTGCAGCGGGCGGCCAACTCCGCCAACAGACCCTCCCAACTTAACGCTGCGGCCGCGCCGGCTGCCACGGCTGCCAGGGCCCCGTAATGAATGGCCGGCACACCGCCGCGCTATTCCCAGCCTCCTCCAAAGTCTCCAGTCCTGCATTACTGATAGCCAGTATATCAGTACCCAATATGCACAGTGAGAGACCAGGTTTCAACTACAAAATCACTTCAATTTGAAAGCCGAAACGGTTGTGCAGTTCATAAACATTTTGGCAACTAAAACAGTTGTGACCACAAAGGTTTTCCCGGCGTAATAACTGTTTGTAATCTTCTCGGGTTTGCGGCCGGATACTAAAGTCAACTTGACAATATTTCAGCGGCGCAACCGCCCGCCATCCTCAGGTGAGCTTGCTAATACACAATCTCGCCGGAACTGAGTTCCCAGTCACAGAATAGGAAGCATACAGAAGGGAAAGCCGGGGGCGGCGCCTTTGATCTGTATGTTACAAAGCGTTGCGCTCGACACCATATCGAAAAGCAGTAAACGCGGAACTATAGCCACTTAGTACTTTGGCTGGAAATTGAGTTTTTACGAACTGCAGCTAATCTCACCGACTTTTACGAAAGGAAACGGCTTTCATCTATTTTGCGCCATCTTCGTTCGCCTAATTGTAATCCAACGAAAAAATAGGCCTAAATTTTAATACAACTACGAAAATGTACAGTGTTTTATTTGGTGCTTATCTCTAGAAAAATTACAAATACCGCGGAGTTATGTGTGGGAAATTAGTTATAAACAAGAAAATGACTTTACAACTGCTAGGTTTTATTTGACACGAATAAATTCGCACAAAATATTGAGTCAGACTTAGCAGTACAACGTGATTACACAGAACTAATGACGTCTGGGCATATATAAAAGTTGTATTTGCTTTAGGAGTATCATTAATTTACTGATCGGAGAAGGGCATATAGAGGACTCTGTCAACCACAGATCAGGAACAGCATAAAATAATCATTCCCCTTAATCTATTTGTTTGAGTATCCGAAGAGCATTCGTTGCCAAAATTAGCACACTACGCCTCCAATGCCGTAAGTAAAATTTTACCTGCCTACTTGCGCACTATTCTTTGTCATTCATTTTATATTATTCCCTGCAACGTTAAACACATATAAATGTACTTCAACATTTCGATGCTGTTGAACTGCTGCAGCAACAGCAACAGCGAGAGTTATCGTCAAGAGAAGGAGTAAGGCTACTTTTAATAATTACGCACACATTACTCTCATTCGAAACTGATAACATTTAACTTTCACTACACATATAGCGACGTTCACTTACTGCTCAGCATCTTTTGGGAAGGTGAAGAAACTTATATCCTTATTTGTATTCGAATTATTGCGGCAATTAGGTGCTGAACACCATCGGCCGCCTTTTCTTTTATTGAAGCTCATAATAAAAACGGAACAGCTCCAACTACTGACACACAGTTCGTTCTTTTCACTGTACCAAATACTTGTTTACTTTTATGCGATTCAGGCAGTTAAAATACAGAATTAACAAACAAAGACGGCGCATTACCACGCCACAGAGTTTACTACTTTTCAAGATGGCTGATTCCGCGCATACGCACTAAATTTTGGACGACAGACTGCAGCGGGAGTTTCATTTCTGTATACTCCTTATTGTGTGTCCCAGTGCAATCGGCGGCTCCTTTATACATCGAGGAAGACCCATAGCGCGTGCGCAAGAAGTGTCAGTAACTGCCCTCTGGCGCACAAGACATACAGCGCTCCGGTGGTAGAATCTGGCGAAATCGATAATCGATGATAAAGAAAATTATTATTCAGATTTCTGAAGTACCAACCGTTGTTCTGATAACACAGGATTCCAGGATTTACTGGTCTCTGTTAATCAGATTGTCAATCGAATCTCTATGGATTCCTTCAAGAGACAGTCCCAGTAAAGAGATGCTGAAGCGATCATGTGAGTTTCGTTATATAACATTCTATGTCCCTCATCGACACAATACTCAGCTACCGCCGACTTCTCGGGCTGAAGCAAACGTTTGTGGCGTTGATGTTCAACACATCTGTTCCGGATGGTACAGATCGTCTGACCAATATACGTTTTCCCACATTGGCAGGGAATCTTATATACCCCGGGCTTCCTCAGACCCAAATCATCCTTCACAGATCCGAGCAGTGCTTTCGTCTTTACTGGCGGACGAAAAACACTCTTAATGTCATGCTTTTTTAAAATTCTTCCTATCTTTGATGAAATACTCCCGGCAAAAAGTAGTAAAGCAACTACTTTGTGGGTCTGATTTAATGGTTCAGGTGAAGGACCAAACTGAAAAGCACAGCGGATCTGCTTATCTGTATGGCCATTCTGTTCAAACACAACTTTGAGATGATCTAGTTCTTGCGTCAAACGTTCTACATCAGAAATGGCGTAAGCTCTTCTAGTTAATGTCCGAAGAACGCCAGTACGTTGGACCGGAGGATGACAACTCGAGGCATGCAGATAGCGGTCTGTGTGCGTAGGTTTTCGATAAACACTATGTCCCAGTTTCCCATCATCTCTTCTGTAAACCAGAACATCAAGAAAAGGAAGCTTCCCGTCCTTCTCCACTTCCATTGTGAACCTGATGTTAGGATGCATTGTGTAGGATTGTGTACCACCACGCTCACCTGAGGATGGTGGGCAGTTGCGCCGCTGAAATAGTGTCAAGTTGACTTTAGTATCCGGCTGCAAACCCGAGAAGATTACAAACAACTAAAGCAGTTATTCGCCAATTTAAGTGTTAATTGTGGTCCCAGCAATCTTCTGACAGTTGTCTGTCGACCATCTTGTCAAATACTTCATGGACAGTAATCAAATTATGACACGTCAATTCTGTGAATAAGCGTAAGACAGCACTTTATGAGGAGAACTGAGTTTATAAATTCCGAATTTCCCTACTAAGTTCATTTTTAATATATTTACCTACCAACAAAGACAGAGGAAAAAAGGAAGCCAGTACAGCAGTGGATTCTGTTTCTGAGCAGACAGTTTCCTTCAGCCAACGCAGTCTCTAACAGTCCATTAAGTACAGTTAACATGCAGGAGTTAAGACGTTTAGACCTTTCCCCCAATGTCAGAAACGGACCTAGCCATACGCTCGAGCCGATACAAAGAAGTTAATAACAGTATCGTCGAATAGCTTAGAACGAATAACAGTGGCGAATATAGCATATATTTTCGGGTGGAGGGGCGGCATCAAGACTAATGTAAAGATAAGTAATAGACACCACATGATATTTTCTATAGTTTTGCTGCTCATAATCAGAGGAAATTTGCGCTCAAGCGCCTTTTACTTTACCGAGGATTTTTATTGTCGTCATTAAATCATAAGAATACGGCAATTTTTTTCTATATTCATTATTTCGGGAGGTGCGTGGGTGGGCAGACCCCACGCCCCTGGCGATTAATGAAAGACATAACACAGGAGGAAGAAAGGACGCCGCACTTCGAGGTCGGCATGGGAGTCTTCATATTCAAGGCCAAAGTTTATCTATTTTGACAGAACATGTATGAAAACCATGAGCTAGGAACACTGTCCAGTGAACGATCGTTCCCAAATACTCGTTTCCATTATTATGTACTCAAAATGTATCTGATTTGAATTTTCTAGATAATATTTGTTTCTAATTTTTATGAAGATTTACATGCCGACCTCCAAGTGCAGCATTTTTTCTTCGCCCCGTGGAGATAGGGTCGCCTGTACAGACCCACGGCGGCTTCCCCCTTACTAACCTGTACTGCAGGGTAGCATAGCGGCCCTTCACCTCGCACACCACCTGTGCTACCCGCTTTTATTTACGTACATCGGCTTCGTATTTGGATTAGCGAATTAGTTTATTCCCTGCCCTATTTATAATTGCAAAGCTTCGAGATTTAATTCCAATTCTGTGTTGGATTATTATTTTCTATCAGCTTCTGTCCTATGTAAGTACGTTTTGAGGGAAGATAAATACCCATCTACATCTATTTATTAATGCTTGGTAAACTGCTGTTCTGTTCAGTTTCCACAATAATTACCGCTTTACGTATCAGTCTTCTGAAAAGGAAGCAGCAAATTAAACTGAATGCTAAGAACAGAAACAAGGCGTATACTGACGGATCGAAAGCGCTTACTAAACAATGAAGCCTCATTTACATCCGACCTACTAGAAAAGACCACACGCGAACGAGCATTTAGAGGTAAATCGAGGGCGAACGGAAGACAGGAGAACACGGTCAGAGTGCCAATTCTTGAGTTGTAGGTTTTTTAATGCTAATTACCGTCACACAGATTATACTTACTAACCACACCAGTTAGAGGCATGACGAAAAATTCCGGTATTCAGACAGGATTGTTTTGCATAACGATCACGATGTTTGGAACTAAACAAGAGAATTGGTCGAAGAAAAGAAGATCGCAGTGTCTGAATTTGTACGCAAGTGTGCAACGTGTGTAGGCACTACACTAAGCACTGAAGAGCAGCTCCAGCGTAATCATCACTATTTCAAAACTTTGTACATAGGCAGATGCTTTGCATTGGCTGAAAGTTACGACTGAGGAGGGAATTTATAATCACAACAATAGTTACTGACAAACAGCACAACATGTACGAGAACTAGCCTCCATACGCTGACATTTTGCGCAGTAATTGTTTCACATTTCAGTCTCCGCTAGGTCTCAAATACACACACGTTCATAGAAAAAGAACACCTTAAAAGACTAGACTCACTAGACGTAGGAAGTTCATGTTCAGCCACTACGGTCGGGGGTTCGAATCCCCCCCTCGGGAATGGATATTTGTGCTGTCCTTATTATTAAGTAGATCATAAGTTTAGGGATTGATGACCCCGTAGTTTAGTGCCATAAGCTCTACAAACATTTGAACATTTGATTTTTTTTTTTTTTTGTTCATGTTCACAGGTCCATTTGTTCCGACCATGTAGTTCCGCAGGTTCAACGTCAACGGCGAAACCAACTGCTGGAAAATGTGCCGCAGTTCTCGTCGTCCTTATAAACTGAAGGTAATGGAACAGTTGGTTTGTTGGTTGGGACAGGGGAACCGAAATCCGTAGGTCATCAGTACCGCGGTGGGAATGGAAATGAAGGGGAGGGGAATGGAAAGGAAATACAGTCCAGGGAGGAAAGATAGTGGAACAGTGTGGTTAGAGCAGATGTGCAGGATGCCTTAGACGTATGCACGAATCGTACCGTCAAGTCAATGAGTTTGAAAGTTTTGGCAGGAGATGATGTGATACATCATCAGAAGTGCAAACTGGCACAAGGTCTTGAAAGACATTGGTTTTCATTGAAACCAACAACACGTGGACAAATAGGTCAACAGATGGGGATGGAAAGCAACGTATTAGTTACGCCGCACGTCTGACAACAGCCAAAGATGAACAATTTCAGGCTTCAAAAATTCCTAGAACGATTCTGGGAAACCCGCTCTACGACGAGAAATTCACTGTTTGTTATGGCCTTACCACACGAATAGCTATCGGGCCATTTTTAGCGCGACGCTGCTCCTCAAACAGTCAACAAGCTAGGAGTGAAGTAAGCTGACGTGTTACAGAATCCCACCATTCACAGCCCGACCGACGAACACCTGCTGGAAGTTGGGATGGCGCTCCACGCCTGTGTACGACCTCTCTGTGGGGATCGCGTGCTGAGGCGCCACATGCGTCATGCTCGGTCTCCCAGGTCCCCTCACTGCAATCCTTGTGATTAGCGTTGTAGGATTACCACAAGTCGCAAGTCTATCGCGTTCATTCGACCAGGTGAGATGCGAAAAGAAAACCTTGAAAGTCAATTCCCCACCATACCTATTGATACGTTGTACAGTGCTGTACATACATTGCCGTTACACAACAGGCATTGTTACAGTGATAGCTGACATGTTGACCATTTGCTATAAAGCACATCGCCTTTGGTAAAATCAATTGTTACGCTAATTACTGCTTTTGTATCGTAATAGATTTTTCAGATAAAGCACTTTAATAAAATCCCATGTCATTCCAAGCATTTCCGTCTCTCTTTTCCCTTTACCTACATTACTAACTTAAGTATTGACATTTCATATGGTAACTAACTTTTGCACCTTCCTTCACATACAACCTGTCGAAGTCTCGTTCACAAAACCTGCTTCAACAATAGCGTGAGTGCGGAACACGATTTTAACTATGTTATGATGTTGCCTTTAAAATAAAAGTAATGCATCAACGATGTTATTACAACAACCACGAAATTAAGGAACGACAATATTTAGCGCTTTCGTGTAGTTTTATTTTCATTCGCCATAATAAACACATATCAATGAATTCGAAATATTCAAATGATCTCTACAGCTTCAGGGCACTGAAATAAATTCAATGGGGATATTGAAATTTAGTGCTGGATAGAGATACGTGCCCGGACTTCGCGCTTCGGGACAGCGGTCACCTTAACCAATTTTGCTATCCAGGCACGCTTCCCATCCAACCCAAATTCTCAACTTGTACACTACGATGGTAGTGCGCACTGCCCATTAGTTCCTGCTGCTCGCATCTTTATATTCCCGCAACTCATTTGCCTTGTCAAATACATACATATGATTGCAGATATGGTGTCTTACTTCGAATATATGCGAAAGACTAGACACCATATCTTTAATCATACATATCAGTATTTGTTTCTTTTTAAAGTAATTTATTTTTATTGCTACGGACAGGTGATTTTTAACAGCTGTTAAATGTTTATTAAATGCATTAAACCGACAGCTGTTTTATTACAACCTTTACTGTCAACTCGTTTCGGTAGTTAAAGCTTCATGTTTTTTCGTAATCTGTTTTTCAATCTTTTATTCTGTGATGACGATTATGACGGAAACTGGAAGATAGTACAGGTTATAATAAAACATCTGACGGTATTAAATGCATTTTATAATCCAATTTATTATGCTTTACTGATTCAATGAAAACAAATATAAAGCTTGTTCTTGTTTACTATGCACCTGCCTCATGAAAGTATTGTCTCGAGTACAATATGTCCTAAGAGAGCTTCTATAACTTTCTACTAATTTATGGAGATAACGTATTCCGGAAGCAAGTATATTATCTATATTCTTGCGTCAGCAATATTACATCAGTTTCTGACCTCTCCACTGCTCACGTCAGAAACAAAAGCGCCGGCCACGGTGGCCGAGGGGACTGAGGCACTTCAGTCACGGTCTGCACGGTCACCACGGTCGGGGGTTCGAATCCCCCCTCGGGCATGGATATTTGTGCCGTCCTAGTTCGTAAGTAGTTCATAAGTAGTTTGTAAGTTTAGGGACTGATGACCCCGTAGTTAAGTCCCATAAGATTTACAAACATTTGAACATTTGATTAGAAACAAAAGCAATTAGCACGCAAAATAGCAGACAAATATTCTCAATGCTAAAAGCTCCGAAAAGGGCAATACGTGGATTTCATTCGACAACACCGGAACACAATCCAACACCAGTAAATGCGAATCGAACACTTATAGGACGACGTTCGCTCCTGCTCGTCTCCCGTTTACACCAGAGGGAAATCTCGCCCGTGGGTGCCATTTGGTTTGTGTTTCCTGGAGTGTAAACCGGGCTTAATCGAACAGCTCGGCAGTGCACAGTCAGTGAATAGACGGAAAATAACATCTGCACCTGACAGACCATTACTGAGGTACAAACAGGCCATTGTTTTAGACCTGTTATTGGAACGAGTGACAAGTTGTGATACGAATACGATCAATACAGCCACGTTATGTAAGACGCAGTTTACCAAACTGCGTCATACTCGTGTTCCTATAGACAGCAATTAAAACGTAACAGCTGAAACACATTATCGTACATGAATGTAGGAAAGAGTGTTTATGAAACTACTAGTGACTGGATTTCCTTCCATATTTTGCACGGCTTGTACGCTAAGCATTGGCGGTCATTCTATGAAATGAAGGAAATCAATAAATGCCTAATTGTCACTCAGAAATAATTATATACTTTTAGTATCTGCATGTACATTAAATTTTGTTGCACACAACAGTTGTATATGCATGCTCTAATGCTAGAACGGTTGCAGTGCGTTCCAAGATTTTTTTCAGCATTATAATTAAACTGCAGTAACATATTATCCGATAGGCTAAAGCAACTTAATTGCCTGAACTAGGTTCTATTCGGATTACAGAATGAGTTTTCTAAATTATTCCAATGTTTGCAGTTGTCGCCACACATGTGAGTAATTTTGGCCTCGTTTTATTTTCATTACGTAAGTCATCAGGTGGATACCTGAATAAAAACCGGAAAAATCCTGATAAGAAATAAACATGAGTAAATATTATGAAATGCTGGCAGTGTCAGAAGTATAAACTGAAGAACCTATGTTCCCAATTACAGTTCAAAATTAATAGTTATTTTAAGTGTAATACAGGCAACAGTAAAGCTGACAGTGTCCTTCATTGTACGTTAAAATAACCACATGTCGTTGAATAAAGAATATCCTCCGATTCCTACGATTTTGCTGTTAAGACTGAGCATGTACAATGGACAAGGAACAAGTGGATAAATAAAAGAAGTTAAATCCAATCTAAAACCAAACGGCAAGGAGATGAAAAACTTCAAGCAAAAATACCAATGACGTATCATACGTCTGCGTGTAGGTCCTTCCTCTCTGTCCAACGCATTTCTATGCGCAATCATCACACGTGTTTTCATAAACTCTCGGAGACTAAAACCAAGCCTCTTTCCTTCTTTAAAACCTCCGAGCATTGTTCATAGCAATTAAATAAGCTGGTACAACGTTACGCGTAGCTGCACTGGGAAACATATTTCGATACGTAACGTCGTTCCACCTTAATGTGCAGTGGTTTAAAAATCGGAAAAAAAAAGAAAAGAGGCTCCGTTTTAATCTGCGGATTTTGAGCGCACATTATTGAGACAGTTTCTGGACCCAATTCTTGGTTATTTCCTAGTCCTAGAAGCCGGTTATGGGAGCCCACAGCGTCTCCCAATTCATGTATTTAGTTCGTATACTACTTCCTGCCCCAACACTTACAGGCGGACACATCGTATGTCATCAGTATTTTTGATTGAAGCTTTTCGTAACTCCGTCGTTCCGTTTTAGAATTTTCTTTTACGGCTCGACTTGGTTCTCGTCCAGGTATATGCACAGTGTCTTAAGAGCGAAATCCTGAGAACCGAATTATAGCTTTTATTCAGCACCATGTGGTTATTTTAACGGACACACTGTCATTTTTAATATTTTCTGTATTTCACTTTATGTAATTAGTAATTTTACGGTATAATCAGGAACATACATTTTTCACTTTTTTAAACTTTCGATACACCCTAAAATTAATTTTCTTTACTTAGTTTCTATTTCTCGTTAGGGGGTTTGCAGTTTTAATCAGGTTTCCACTTGAGGATGTAACAAAAATTGAAGAAATCGGTGGTGTTTACAGTACAGTATTTTGGCTGTGGGTGTGAACTACAAAGTTGTGTGTTTGTAGCAATTCTTATAATTAATTCCAATAGGAGGCTACGATAAAAGCCTTCATGAGATCTAAAAAAGAATGACAAATAATGTTACTACCCACGAATGACACAGCAGTGTTGTAGAAGGTGTCTGTAGAGCAGATTGAAGGGGTTACCGATTTTCTGAGAACTCAGTGCTTTGAAGATCAGACGCGTAATACACAAAATTGAAACACCGAATCCAGTAGGTTGAAACTAAATCATTGAATGCACAGTCAAAAACAATCAGAATTTGTAGTTTTGTCCTTGCAATATCTCTAAGCAGATGACTTATTAAATGTACGAGGTTCAGTCAAGTTATTTTTTCCTCACTAACTAATCACAAGCAAACTGTGAACCTTGTGTCACGTCTCGAAGTAATCTCTATGCAACTCTAAACATTTGTCACAACGACGAACGCTTCTTTAAGAGTCTGCTTTGACCACTGGAAATCGTTGTGCAATCACAGCACGACAAATGAATGGCGCTTCTTTACAGAATTTGGAAAAAGGGCATGAATATCTCATCTATGGCCACTAAAGATGAAAAGGAAGTCCCATTCATGCCGTCACTACGCGTCGACATTGGCGCGCGTGCAGCTTTGTCGCATCCGTCGGCAAACGCGGCACCAACCTGGAGGACACTTGGGGCATCTTCAGGTCCTGGTGCAGGATTGCGTGCACGGTACCACGGAAACGGCAACTTTGGAGGCGATGTGTCCCACAATCGTTCGGCGTTACTCCACAACAATTTTCTCCAATCGGCGGCACGCCATGCAAAGGGAGTAAACGAATGATTGCACGGTGTTCTTGTACTGAGAACGTCGCGATTTTATGTACCGACAAAAGTCCTAATTCTCATTATCGCTGCAGTTCTATGTGCCGTACAGTGCTGTCATCTCCATCACACGTTCACAATTTTAATTGTTCAAATGTTTGTAAGTCTATGGGACTTCACTGCTTGGTTATTAGTCCCTAGTCTTACAAACTACTTAAACTAACCAAAGGACAACACAAACATCCATGCACGAGGGAGGATTCGAACCCCCGACGCGGGAGGCCACGCGATCCGTAACGTGGCGCTCCAGACCGCTCGACTACTCCCGCGAGGCTCACAATTTTAAATCCAACATGTTTCTATCGGTAAAAAGTCTTGGGAATACAAAATGGAGGTGTTATACATTGAATGCCACTCGTTATGGCTATATACCAACAATTTTTTAATGGAGTTATGTAAAAAAAGTGCGCCATTCTTAGGTATCCGTGGGATGGAGTGTTTTTTCCATTTAGCAGAAGGTATTGTGTGTATAAAATGGTACATCACAAAGAAGAAAATGAATCAAGATTTTTATGATTTTTTTCCCAAAGAGACAAAAGTGAAACGTTGTAGGGAGGCAGACAGATTACTTCTAGTAAAGCGCCGCAGAGGTGATTTCCGCAACGCCCACGTTCCCGCGAGAAATCCGAAGTGGTGGAAAGGCGAGGTAGCCGCAAGGGACACGGGATGGGGCAGACGAGTGGGCGAACGTGCGGCAGCAGAATAAACAGGTGGGACGGAGAGGCGTCGCTGCCGCCGGGGGCGGCCGCTCAGCGCGCATGCAAGGGCTCAACACACCGACTGACGTGCAAATGAAAAGATTACTTCTGCCAGTTAATCAAGCGTACGATGGGCCGACACAGGGGGAAGGCCGCCTACGGGACTGTCCCACAGCGCACCGTGACTGCCTTTCCCTGAATGAAGTATGCCATTACAACCAAAAGGAGACTATCCCAACGCTAAATAACGTGAACTCATGTGAAGTAACTATTTCACGATTCCTCTATTTTTACCAAAAAGAGCTAAAACGTAACAAATTTGTTTCAAAGGTTTATATTCATCCCGTTGCGGTATTCATTCTGGAGAATCATCTATATATATCTCTGCAAGCAATATTCCTGCCTAAGGCGTTTCACTTGTGTGTAACTGCCTCAATCAACATTGATCTAAACCTACAACCTATATTTCGGCCTCCGACTACCCCACCCCCCAAATCTCTCTCTCTCTCTCTCTCTGACACACACACACACACACACACACACACACACACACACTGGAGCCTGCGGCAGGAACGGCCTCCCTGTCCGTGGCGTGTCTCCTTACACCACGCGGCCATTCCGCGCGGCAGTGTGCTCTGTGCTGTTTTCTTATTATCGTAACGTACAACACATTTCCTTAAGACAGAAGAGAGTGTGCCTATAAATCTCTGACATACTGGCACATGGCAGACAGTGTATTAAGTTACGAGCATACAGAATACGTTTTCAGATAAGTGAAAGGTTCGAAGATATTTATGTTATGGAACCCGTAGATTTCCCTGTTTAAAATGTTTCTGAATCTATGGGACTTAACGGCTTGGTTATTAGTCCCTAACTTACAAACTACTTAAACTAAGGTAAACTAACCTAAGGACAACACAGACACTTATGCCCCAGGGAGGACTCGGACCCCCGACGGTGAAAGGCCGCGCGCACCGCAGCTCGTCGCCCCCCAGGTTTTCCTGGATGGCGAAAGTTTTCAGAGACGCGGGTATCATCACGGGCGTGCCTCGAAAGTACTGAGCGATCCCATCATGGGCTTCAGTTACATAAATGATGTGGCTAATACAACGAGGAGCAATCTAATAGCTTTTTTGGATGACGCTATGCTTTAAAGTAGTGGTGTAGACATTTGCAGGATGACAAACAGGAAAAAACGTCTTTAACATTTAAATTCAGTACTCGAGCTGTGCCGTAATCAGGTCTATTAAATATCTAGGAACAATCTTACAAAGCGAAATAAAACGTGATCTTGGCTATAGGTGAAGCAGACGTTCGATTTAAGTTCATTAGGAGAGTTCTCAGTAATTACTGCTTATGCATAAAAAAGAAAACAAAACAAAACATGTGCGAGCTATTCTTGAGTACTGACCGAATGTTTGACATCCCAACAAGTTGCATTAAAGGAGGTTAGATTCAGAGTATGAGGGAACCGAGATGCTTGCTGGCTTCAAATGAGCATCTCAGGAGTAAAGAACACGTTCCTTTCGTGACAACCCGAAGAGAAAATTGAGAGAAGTGGCATTTGCTGATTATTGCAGATCACAAGTTCTGTCGCCAACACTAGTCTCAGATAGTGCCTAAGGTTACTGTGGTTCTCTTCCAAGCCTAAAGCTGAGAAATTTGTTTTAAAAGATACTGAACGGTATTCATTCTTCTTTGAAAATAAACTCCAGGACAGACGCATATGCACGTGAGTACTAAAGCTCAGTAAATAACTGAATATACTGTTAAGCGATTGTAACTAAGTCATTCTGCCACGATGAACAGAGACGCTGACTTAGGATCACGAGATACTGAAATCAGCACCTACACGTCACGTTACACATGAACAAAACAAACGAAGAATATAAACGTTATTGACTCTCTAAATCGGAACATATCCGGAAAAAAACAGCCAAATATTAGTGGCAAGCCGGCCGCGGTGGCCGAGGGGACTGCGGCGCGCCAGTCACGGTCTGCACGGCCACTATGGTCGGGGGTACGAATCCCCCTTCGAGCATGTATATTTGTGCCGTCCTTAAAGTTAGCTAGTTCATAAGTAGTTTGTAAGTTTAGGGACTGATGACCTTGTAGTTAAACCCCATAAGCTATACAAACACATTTATTAGTGGCAAATAAAAATCGCCATTGCGACGCAAACCCTTTCCCTCTAACCCAATGTGATGTCTTGAACCACACCGCCATTCCTTCTAGTTGCAACATTGTTATTGTTCATATTAGGATATTGTGAAGGGTTCTACAGCCGATACCTTATTCGTTGGTAAAAAATCTTCAATGCGCTAGAAACATCCAGACGCGGATGTTGCCTTCAGGGAAGGTTTGCGTATGCCCATTCTGAGGCGAAAGTTGCGTAGCAGCTGGTGTCTTGAGCAGCGCCTTTGTGGATGTTATTACCAACATTTCCCTTTGGCCGTCCCTGACGAAGGAACGCTCGAAGGGTAAGTAGGTTCAGAAGAGAATGTGAACCTCAGCAGTGCCTGAGCAACGCTATGAAACGTATGAGTTAAACGTTTGTCTTGGGATAACAGTAATGTGATAAGAGAATGAAACTAAGAATGCTAGTTTAAATATACGAGACATTGTTTGCACCACCAGCCTTTCTCCCGGGGAATCAATTAACTAGTTGTTATAACCGTATGGTTCCTGTAAGTCTCCAGATTAAATGATTATATCAACAATACGAAGTATTTGCGTTGACTGGATAAAATTATGAGTAATTTGCATCTCTCGTCAAAGTACCAAGTCCAGTAAGGTAAGCCATTCAACTCCTGCTTGAATTATGCTGTGAAGACCGACCAATCCCTTGGAGAAAGAACGTATGGGACAGTCTGTTTTAGCTCCAATTGCAACTTGTACATGTGCGGAGGGTAATCAAACAGTAGATCACTTATTATGGGAGTGCCGAAAACTCAACAACGAGAGAGATGCACTGAAGAAGAGTATTACCAAAAAGACAGGCAGTTGGCCTTTTGATAAACCAGTCTTAGTAAAGCAATACATGAACGACTTTCACAAGTTTTGTAATCCAATGACCTTCCGCAGCGTATGAATAATTATGTTACTGAATTGAAAAAAAATAAATAAATAAATAAAATAAAAAAATAAAAAAAATATCTGAAAACTTCTAATGTATATTGTAGTAGCACTGTTAAGAATCAGTAGTCAGTGTTCACAGTTGCGAAAATTTAAATTTAACACTTTTGTCAACCTCATTGTATCCTATAATTACAGTCCGCCTCCGTAGCTCAGCGGTAGCGTCGCTGACTATCACGCAGGAGGCCCGGGTTCGATTCCCGGCAGGGGACTGGGTGTTGTGTGTTGTCCTAATCATCATCGTCTCATCATCATTGGCACGTAAGTCGCCCACGCGGCGTCAAATAAAAATACTTTCACTAAGGCGACCGAACAATCCCACAAGGGATCTCCCGGCGAAGAAAGCCATACGCTCTTTTCATTTCATTTCCTATAATTACAATTGTTCTTTATGTAATTGGCTAAAAATACCTAAACATGTAGTATAACAAATATTGTAATGGAGGATGTTGTATATAAATAAATAAATAAATAAATAAATAAATAAATAAATAAATAAATGGGACAGTCTGGAAGTTTGTGGTCCATAGTTAGAATGTCTGCTCCACAATCTCAAGATTGTTCGAGTTTCATTCCCCATTTGTACTTCCAAGAACTACACCTACCCAACCCTGTACGCAAACGATTTAGAACAGTCCACAACCGGCTAGGGAGATTGATGGCCGGCCGCGGTGGCCGAGGGGACTGAGGCGCTCCAGTCACGGTCTGCACGGTCACTACGGTCGGGTGTTCGAATCCCCCCTCGGGCATGGATATTTGTGCCGTCCTTAGGATAAGGTAGTTGATAAGTAGTTTGTACGTTTAGGGACTGATGACCCCGTAGTTGAGTCCCATAAGCTTAACTAACGTTTGAACATTTTTTTGGAGATTGATGCCACCAATTTCAATGGAAATCTCTAGCTGTCAACTGCAAAGAACTGGGAGCCACGGAAGAGGTGTAGCCGAGAGGGTACCAGGAATTACTGTGACGGCTGTATTCAGCAGGACCCGGCCAAGCACGCGGCAGTGTGCCTGGGCCACCAGTGGTGTCAGGGGCCGGTGGCAATTTAAATGCGCGGCCCACGCGTTGACTGAGTAAACAGCGCGCCGGGCCGCGCCGGCGGCCGCGTCCTCGCTACGCAAACACGGGGCCGCGCGGATAGCAGAGGGCAGCACAGGGCGGGGTAAGCGCAGCGCGGAGCGGCATATCGCGGGGGCGGGCGCGATACCGGCCGTGTACACGCGCCACCAAACACCCACATCAAAGCGCGCGGCCTCCGTGCCGCCCCGTGCAGCTGTGTCGGGGTTCCATTCCCTGCAGGGCACTGCGTGTTGCGTGCTTCTGGATGATGAGAACACGCAAGTCGCACACATGGAACGTAAAAACAATAATAATGAAAGAGTGCATTACCAAACAGAACACTCCCATATGAGGCCTCCAAGACAATAATACCCTATGATATTTAATGTCAAAGCGCATGTCGGGTCGCTGTGTCACATCAACCATAGCCCACTGCTATTACAGTGCGCTTCTTCTTCTTCTTCTTCTGCTGCTGCTGCTGCTGTTGTTGTTGCTGGCCACTTCAAGGGATTTTGTCTGGCGCTGCTATCGACACCACAGACAACCTGTGGGATTTCATTTTAAGAATTGCGCCGCGGTGGAGTAGCCGAGCGGTCTAAGGCGCCTCGCTGCGGAGCGCGCGGTTCCTCGCCGTCGAAGGTTCGAGTCCTCCCTAGGGCTTGGGTGTGTGTGTGTGTGTGTGTGTGTGTGTGTGTGTGTGTGTGTTGTCCAAGCGAGGCATCGTTTGCCATCGACCTGCGTGATGTGTGGCTTATCATAACTACCGAAGTACTTGAAGTGGATCCTGATGCAGTTTGGAATTCCTCTGTGATATTCTGAGGCCGGCCGCGGTGGCGGAGGGAACTGCGGCGCGTCAGTCACGGTCTGCACGGCCACTACGGTCGGGGGTTCGAATTCCCCCTAGGGCATGGATATTTGTGCCGTCCTTAGGATTAACTAGTTCATAAGTAGTTTGTAAGTTTAGGGACTGATGACCCCGAAGTTAAGTGCCTTCACCTTAACAAACATTTGAACATTTACAGGGCCTACTGCGAACCATGGAGTACAATAGTCGAAGTAGGGCGACATGTGCGAGTTTGGGACGGGTGGATTACGTGATTGGGCAGTCCATAAATCTGTGTGCATTGTGTGGCGCAGAGACTCAGCTCAACTACCCAATAAGCAGGTAGAAAAGAAAACAGCACCCAGGTTCCAATACCGGCCTCGGCACAAATTTTCATACGTCCATGTAGCAAGTTTACATGCATACTAGTAATTCGGACTAAAAAAAACATTATTTAAAATGTGGATTTCTTTTTATCCGTCTTTGCAGCTGAACAACACTGTTGACCACCCATAACGTAACCATTCAAATGAGGTGAAATAAGAAACTTGAGTTCGTAGCGACGACACATGCATGCATTATGAACATTTCAGGGAAGATGTACATTACAGGCGGAAGTTGTGACTCCTCTAAGCGCAATCTAGCGTGTTACATGAGGAATAGTAATTACTTTAACAGGTGGTAGCGTAGACGTATTCGACATTTGTCCAATTTTTATTGAGTCCTAAAATACACCCGAGTTAAATGCATTTTCGTTTCGTGTGTTGGTATACCGCGTGCTACGGCTTATGTACCGAAAGTCAAAAATGTTCAAATGTTTGTACAGCTTAAGGGACTTAACTACGGGGTCATCAGTCCCTAAACTTACAAACTACTTATGAACTACTTACGAACTAGGACGGCACAAATATCCATGCCCGAGGGGGGATTCGAACCCCCGACCGTAGTAGCCGTGCAGACCGTGACTGGAGCGCCTCAGTCTCCTCGGCCACCGCGGCCGGCACCGAAAGTCAGCAGAAGAGTTTTGATGTTCACGTTGTTAAGTCGTGAATAGTTTCCACTGTGATTTGTTGGCAAAGACTACTACAATGTAGTGTGTAAACATGCTGCACTGTTTATACATGCTGAGTACGCCGGTATGGTATTTGTGTACGCATTTTGTAATGGAAACGCTGCTGCTGCTGCTAGTGTTGCTATAAGTGGTAAAGAATGCGGCATATGATATAGTTACCGCAGAGTACCAGATTCAAGAGTGTTTAGTTGTGTCAGCAATAGATTGCGTGACACTGGTAAATGCCCAGCAGTCATACTGCTTTTGTATGTGTAAGCCAACTAATTCAAATGTTCGAATGTCTGTAAATCTATCGGACCAAACTGCGTGGTCATTAGTCCGTAGCTTACAAACTACTTAAACTAAGGTAAACTAACCTAAGGACAAAAAAAAAAAAAAAAAAAAAAAAAAAAAAAAAAAAAAAAAAAAAAAAAAACCACACACACACACACACACACACACGCCCCAAGGAGGAATCGAACCTCCGACGGCGAGCAACGGTGCGCTCCACAGCGAAGCGCCTTAGTCCGCTCGGCTACTCCACCGCGGCAGCGCTACTGTTGCGACATGTGACGATCCGGCCCGTAACGTTAGTAAGTATGCAAATCAGACTCGCGGCTCATTTTAGGCAATAAAGGGTAGCTATACGTACTTGATCATAGGAATTACACCCTCATTTCGTGAAACGGACCGATGTTTTGATAAAACGGTATAATAATAGCGTATGTTCAAATGTTTGTAAAGCTTATAGGATTTAACTACGGGGTCATCTGTCCCTAAACGTAAAAAATACTTATGAACTAGCTTACACCAAAGACGGCACAAACATTCATGCCCGAGAGGGGATTCGAACCCCCGTGGGGGTACGGCCTCACATATCGTAACATAGCGCCTCAATGCGCTCGTCCGCTCCGCCACGGCAATAGCGTATGTGATAAAGACGTTTTCCTGGAAGTGAACGTATATAATGTCTTTTAATTGCGCACATTTCCGCAATACATTTTATTTATTTTAGTTTTTCAGTATTTGCATTTTACAAATTCTTCATGTCCTTCAAAATGTATGCGTAACTCATGCGACGACACGCCACATTTTACGCAATGCCCATCGTATCATTCCTTATTCCTTGAGGTTCCGTTTCCTTTCGACGTGATAGGTTCGAATTGTCGTCGTCGTCGTCGTGGATTTCAAGGTCTCTTGGTTTCTGCATGTTTATCGCTTTTTCCCTGTGTTTAAGAGGTGCCTTGCACAGTAGTTTTGTAGCTATACGTCAACATTTTTCCTTTCTCGTTTTCTTCTTATAACCTTTGCTTGTCCTCTAGAATTTTCTTGTAATGGGAAGAAGACTATACAATTCCTGGTCATATCGTAACCTTAATTAAGGTTTTGGCATGTAGGGAGGGTATGAATGGTGGTGATACGTATTAGAGAGGAAGTGGAGCGACAGGTGTGCTGATTTCTTTGATTGACGGTAGTTGAAGATTACCCCGTTTCTTCGTTGACCTACTTCTGTCTCCTCCTGTCGGTGAGGTGTTCGCAGGCTTGACCGACCGTACCAGAGTTCCGTTAGAGTTCACGTGGAATTAACTAGTTCTACTGCAAACTATCTTACAAATAGTAATATGATATTCAACAAAACTGCTTATCGTATTAAAAGCACTGCTTTCATTATGACAAATGTTCAAATGTTTGTAGAGGTTAAGGAACTTAACTACGGAGTTATCAGTCCCTAAACTTACAAAATACTTACGAAGTAGCTAATCCTAAGGACGGCACAAATATCCATGCCCGAGGGGGGATTCGAACCCCCGACCATAGTGGCCGTGCAGACCGTGAATGGAGCGCCTCAGTCCCCACGGCCACCACGGCCGGCTGTACCATAACAGATATGAGAAAGCATGCTAATGATTCATCTTCTACACTAATACCATCTTCACGAAAAAGGGTTCTTCGTAACTTCATCTCAACTAATCGCAGGATTGATTAGCAATCGCCGCCCCATCTGACGCTTCACCACACAAATAACGTCACAAAACGCAGCTTCGGAGGCACACTGCACCGACCCTACTGGCGAACCGACAGGTCGAAGTGCAATGCGGCATGGCACACGCAGAGGCCATTAACGGACGACTGCAGAGTTTTGCAGTTGCGCGAGTATCACTAGTGCAATAATGGATCTTTACATTATCTCTCATACGACTTTGGTGTATATGTGTTTGTTCGATCCGAAGTACTTTCCTTGTGAGAGCTAATTTAAGTTAAGCTATCACTATAGTGTAGAGTGAAAAATGATTATTGACGATTTCATTATAAGAACTGCATAGATAAAGCAGTTCTTCGATTACAACTTCTCTTCACACAGCTCACTACAATTGTAGATAGTAAACAGTTGGTGTTGCAAAAAAAAAAAAAGGGGGGGGCCTGAAAAAACGACTGCGTGCACTTAAATTCGCCTGCAATAAGTTAACGGATAAGAGTGGCAAAATGGAGTTGTGTAAAAAATTAAATTACCGCCGGCACTGAATAAACAGCGACAGCGTCGTCCGTGAAGCAGGCAGCGTACACTAGTGACGTCATCAGCAGCGGGCTAGGCGCAGACGAGTGTCTGTGTGGCCAAGGCCGGCGCGCGGTGAAAGCGAGGAAATGTTGCGCAACATTAGGGCGGCGTTTCCAAAAATACGGCGGCGCGCGGAGGGCGGCGCGGCGCGGCGGCGTTGCCGGGCAACCGCTGATTAACCGCCCCCGCTAATTGGAGCGCGCGTGCCGAGGGCCCTCCGGATCCGCGCGCGGGCCGGCGGCGGGCGGCGGGCAGGTGCCGGCGCGATGGCCGGCCAGTCGCCCCGTAACCACGTCCTGCCGATAATTAACGCTTTCTCTGATGCAGGCCTTTTCATCTCCTCACTTCTCAACACCAATCACATACTTTATTAAAACACATTCCCTACACGCCGCTCCCGTCGGAGCTTCCAGTTCTCCCTCGCAGATGGTGTGTGTGTGTGTGTGTGTGTGTGTGTGTGTGTGTGTGTGTGTGCGACACTATGGATCTCGGAACACTGATTTACCTAACGGTTTCCGAAATGGAATGTCCCATGCGTCTATCTGAAACTACCACTCCTTTTTCACTCTGTTTGTTCTCGCCTTGCGGCCACAATCATGTTGGAATCTACGGATGTAACGGAAGTGGTTATATCGGAACAGAATTCGGAAGCAGAGTTTTTAAATTAGGTTTACCGAAATCGGAACTGGTGGTAGAAGAGAGCTATGTTAAATTGTTAAGGGTAGGTTTAATAAAGTAAAATTACAAAAGTTATTCATCAGTTACATATTTATTATTAGTTCAAAAATTAATACAGGTAGGTTTATACTGTATACCTGGGAGTTGAAAATAAAAAACAAAATTCTTAAAAACTAATAATAAATCAACACAAATGAAGTGACTCCAAAAGAACTAAATTACATTTTATAAACAAAAACGTCGCAGCTTTTTCTCCGTCCAGTCTACTCCTCAACGTGTCATATATTAGGCCAGCACCACTAAAAAGTTGTTCGCTGGCTACTGAGCTCGGTGGAGACGACAAATATTGGCGGACAGTCGAGTACAGGGGTTGAAATCTTGTATTCACTTTCCACCAGAGCAAAGGGTCGTCACTGATTGGAATACGTTTTTCTCTATTGTACTCAGTAAGTAAATTCTTCAATAGGAAAAAAAATGTTCGAAACAGCATGTTTGCCGGATGTGTTCAGACCCATGTACAAATGCACACTAGAACGCTGTGTTAGTATACTGAGTAAACCGAGAGCAGTGACATCTGTGCATAGACACATTACGTGAGCGGCGACACTTGGACCCGGGAGTTTCACGTGTGCAGCAGCTCTGCACGTGTGCTGAATTTCTGGCCGGCCCTGATATTAACTAGTGCATTCTGAGTGACAAATAGTGGAATTCCAGCGTTGGTACTAGGTGTCATTACTGATGAAACAATAGTCTAAAAATTTAATTTAGGCTGTCTTGGACAAGAAAATGGTTGTACACGATGACTGCGGCCACCGCTGCCACTGTGCATCAACCTCCGATATAACTTCCGTTTAAATTTTATCGGAATCTAAAGACAAAATCAATCGGAAGTTCCGAAATTTCGGAATCGGAATCGAACCTCCGTATCATCCCTGTTTTCCTAAGAATCATTGGAATATACAAACGACAGCTCTGCGGAAGCACCGCCCTCTCATACCTCGTGTAGGCTCTAGTGCCGCCGTCTGTAGCTGTGTATATCTGTATATCGGTATCCAATGACTTGTGTCCCTCACTATTCATCGGAATTTTTTCACACCGCGAACAATCGTCAGCCATAACACGGATGGCGGAGAAAAACGGTATGGTAGCCTAGTATTTATATCCGCCTGAAAAGATTTCAAGAAATTATGGAAACTGATCGATGAAATTTGAACACTGTTGTTCCACTGTTTTAACCACTGCTGTCGTTCTGAGTATCTGATACAGTGAGTATTTAAATTACTACCAAGAGTAATGCAACGGTCTGAATCAAAATGAAAACACTGGAGTGCGGAAAAGGCAGTCACTATCAAAATCAATTGTACTGAAATGTTCCGAATGAGTGTCCCGAGGAAAAGGGACTATAATACTGATATCCGACTACGGGCCCGTGCCAGAAGTAAATGTTAAGTTCTCGGTTTTTCATTTTCAGTCTGTAGCTGAAACGACAAAATTTATTTCTCTTACTAATAATCGACTTCGGGCAAACGTGAATCGCAATGGCTTTCAACACGACATTCTATCAGCCTACGTTAGAGAGAGAGAGAGAGAGAGAGAGAGAGAGAGAGAGAGAGAGAGAGAGAGAGAGAGAGAGAGAGGCTACAAGGAGAAAGGAAATGTCGTCCAACAGAATTACAGAGAACCCATAAATCATTTTACGGCCAATAAAATTCTTCAGTTACCACAAACATGGTGCTCAGAAAGCAGTGATAAATGAACTATGAAACAACAGTAAAAGACGGAACGAAATGTGAGACACTACCACGTCGACGATAAGAGTGCCATTTCAAGAAAACTTATCTCAAGACCTACTTACTCATTGACGAGACAGATACGGTTGACAGGTGGGCTATTAACGGAACAATGAAACACAAAATTTATCTACAAAAGAACAAGATGTAAAATACTATCTACAATAAAGGAAATGGTATACGTCATTACTGTTAATCTGATGAAGGTGATATTAGTTTGCCGCGGCGGAGTGGCCGAGCGCATTGAGGCGCTATGCTCCCTCGGGCATGGATGTTTGCGTTGTCTTTAGTATAAGTTAGTTTCTAAGTAGGTTGTAATTTTAGTGACTGAAGAGCCCGCAATTAAGTCCCATAAGCTTAACAAGCATTTGAACATTTTTGATATTCGATTGCGATTTAAGATTTCCTGTTTTAATAAATTAAGATCGCCACATTAGCGAATGTGCTGTCTACATGGACAGAGGAAACATTGGACCAGACTTAACACGAACGTAACAGGAGAATCAGACGGTCATACGGTTTTTTTCTCCATGCTGCAATGACATCTGCTACCGCACTGCGAGTTGTCCTCCTGGCATTAATCTGTTTTAATGGTGCCACGAAAATTCTTTCCCTCTGTCTCTCTTCCGACGCTTTGAAATCTAAAACTAAAACTGCGTACGTTCTTAAAGTTCCAAACTCAAAGAAGTTGGCGGTGCGTAATGCAGGTCAAGTGCCACCGAACAGGCAAGATGGCCGAAGTGCGCCGTTTTGTCTTTAAGTTCAAAAGGCTCAGAAGAGAATTCTGGGTTTTCAAACGACTCTGCCTCTTGCTCGGCAGAGTTCTTATTTTTCACAAGCACATGAGCGATGAAACATACGCTTGCGATAATGTTACAATTGCAAGCATAAACGGAGAAAAAAAACACGTGTAAACACAAATGCCAACATATTCATTACGAGTGATTCTGCAACTGTGTTGACATTTACTTTTATACTACTAATTTCACCCGAGTTAATTAACTTACGTTGTACGTACTGCTTAGGGAACCCGTCATATCCACACATTCCCGTACTGGCAATACTACGACATTTAGTTTGTAGTATCGCATATTGTGAGCAATCAAAGACTAATAAACCAATATCGATAGACACAAGGGAAGTCGACAGTTGGCATTACAAATTTATACATTTCCTTCAGAGGCCGTCCAATACGAACTCGTGCGCAGATTCTGATTGGTCGAAGCATAGTTCAAAAGTCGAAGCATACGGCCTACAGACAAACAGTGCCTCATGTTCATCCGGATTGTATCGTGTTCATCAAGTCAGCAGTAGATAGAATTATACGATTCGGGGCAGTGTATCACGCTCGCGGAACAGTGCCTCAAGTCGCGCTCACGGATTGACTCTTCGAAATAATACGGACAGCACGAAGAACTCTTAAGATGCTCGGACTTCATCAGTCGTCATTGTACTTCTACAACACCAAGTTGAGTACCCATTTAATAGTAATAAATTTCTCTTGTGGTTCTACACTTGAGGGATCTTTCTCTTTAAGTACGCCTACCTTATAACACCTTCACAACATAGTCTGACATGGACAGGATGAGTTCTTTACTCAACTACACAAAACCGAAGAAGACCGTCTTTGATCGAAACTAGTCGTGTCATAAAACCAGATTTGCAACTGAATCGACAAAATTAACGATAAATATGAACATGTCTTTCTTAAAGCCCATTTCGTGCCCATTCGGGTATAGGTGATACTGGCCAGCCCTTGTTGCGAATGCGCGGTAAAGAGCAACACTACTGACACGCCATCAACAAGAGATATGTATGTTAGGACAAATATCTGACTTAGATGAAATAAATCAACGTACCATTTTTCCTGGGAACTGTAACTGAAAATCTGCGTGCGTCTTTTTTTTTTTTTTAAACGAAACCTGCGGAACGAAAAAAACCTAAACCAGGCCAAGTACATTAGATTGTTTACGTGATGGACGGTTAACAATACCAGAAGGAAGGAAGCGTAGGATTAACGTTCCGTCAATAACTTGGTTATTAGAGACGGAGCTGAGGTTCGGATTTTTAGGTAAGTATGTGGAAGGGAATCGGTCGGGCTCTTTCAAAGCAGCTATCCCTGCATTTTCCTGGAGTGATTTAGGGAAATCACGGAAAACCTGAGGAGAATTTGAACCACCGTGCTCCCGAATTTCGAGTCCAGTGTGTTACTACCGAGACACCTCGCCCCGGTAACAATGTCACAGTTGTGATGAGTTTTGGTGACCAGGCCTGTAACGTGTTCTCTTACTTCTCTGTGACACGTTCTACATCACTTCAGTCACCTGTTTGCTTATGCCAAGACCACGTTTTATTCATTATGACGAACCACCATGTGATGATAAACTTTAACAAGATGTTTACGTGTGTTAGAAGGTTATGTTTCTATTTTTACATATGACGCTAAGTGATTGTACTGGACTTTCTGAAGATGGTGACTGAGCTCACCGAAACCGGTTAAGGAACGAAAATAAATTTTTAGCGATCTTAGCTGAATGAAGTGTTTTATACTTCAGAAAACGTTCTACATCTTTTACTGCGCTCTGTCGAAAGAGATACGATTGCGTCAGTAAGACATATACACCGAGTATTACCGTGACGACGCTAGAAGAGTGTTGCTCTGCGACCACAATCCACTAAAGCCGTGTTTTGCGACTTCCGAGTCACGGCCCCCAGGATAGTCGGAAAACTCTTGTTCGGGAGGAGGGGAGGGGTGTTGCAGCTACAGGAGGCAAAAGTCGCTCTATGAAACAACCAGCCATGAGCAAGCCTGAATACTAATGCAAAACACGTGCCTAAGAAAAGTGAAATGTACTTTATATTAAAGTTACGCGATTTCTTGTTGGTAATGAATTCCCAGTTGAATAGAACAGTGTCTTCCAACCTTTTCGAACATGCGACCCCCTACCAAATAAAAATATTCTGGAGACCCCCTGCAGCCTCGCGAACCGTAACAAAACTATGTTATCTCAAAGGAACGCCTGTTCCGCATTTCAGGCAAGACTCTGAAGCGTATTATGGTCATTACGAAAGGTCCCACTGTATAGACAATTTGTAAAGAATTAGCTCTTTTGTTTCGAATTTTTCAGAATTACTTATTGTATAAAATTCTTTTACCTATCGATTGGTTCCTGAAACAGTTTTTAGACTTTTCACTTATTCATCATTAACACACTGTATTATAAAACAATCTGCGCTCTATTCAAGGAACTCCCTAACATTAAATATATTTTGAGTTAGGCATAGTTTTTTGCATTGCTGAACCTCTCGTTATTATACGGTGGAAATACTTCCTCCTGTGACGGCCACCGAGCAACATTTTGCGAACCTCCAGAGGATTGCGACCCACAAGTTGATAAACACTGGAATGGACCAAAGATTGTTTTATAATAAACACACCATTCTTAAAATGAATAAACGAAATACCCGAAAACGGGTTTTAGGTACCAGATGATAGCTAAATTTAAAAGATACGTAAATACTTTGAAAAATTCTATTGTTTACAAGTTGACTATACAGTGGGACCTTGATCAATGAGAATAACTCGTCTCAGCACTTTACCTGCAATGTGACACCTCGCTGTGCATATTTTTCTGTCGGAAAAATCATCGAAAAATTAATGAGCAAGAGGGTGCTTGTATTTGGTTGAAATGTCATGATAATTGTTTTAAAATAAAATTGAGTAGTGATCTTGTATATTATTACAGAAGTTAAATAAAGTTTGTATCCTTGATCCTTTTCTTTATCTATTAAAAAAAAAAAAGAAAAAACACATTGATCTTGCCAAAAGCCGAGAAGCGATTCTTCTTGGTGTTCTAGCTCTTAGGGGCACTCTGGGATGCTCTCTGTGTGAGGCACCTCTGTGAGTCTCTGAGTCAGAGCGCTCTCTCTCTCGCACAGTAGGTGTGGAGGGGGAAGCAGCGGAGGGGCTCCAGACCGGCGCTCTAGATTTTACCATTGGGGAAAATTGGACTCAACATTTATCCCATAATGTACAACAGTGTACTTTTTTATTGCTTTCTACAACAATAAAATTGTATCAACAGAAGTAAATTCGTTGCCTTTGAAACTACACACATAGTTGTGTTATGGTTCGGAAAGGGGCTGGGGGACGCCAAATTATTTTTAGTTGGAAGGGGTCACGTATTCAAAAAGGTAGGGAAGCACTGCACTAAAGGAAAAAAAATCACGCAAAGTGAAGACGAATGGATAAAAAGAGCCCCTTTAGTGGTTCATATGAATGAATTGCAGTGCTACATGATCATATTTAATTACTTCAGCGAACACTGCGGTGTTAATATCGATTACTGAACTCTTCTACCCCGCCTCCTTACTCCATGATCAAACCGTCAGCTTTTACCGAGTCTCTGTCTACGTGACAAGAACCCTGACAAAAAGAAGAAAGTCGTAGCATCATTTTATAAGTACATACATTTATGTATTCGATTATAGGGTCATTTATGTCACTATGAGAACTTTTCAAAGTAAACTGTAGACGTTAATGTTCATACACAATAATGAAAATTTCGGTGGTTCCCAAGCTTCACGAATGGAAATGTAATCGTCGCGGCGGAGTGGCCGGGCGCTCTAAGACTGCTTGCTGCGGATCGCGCGGTTGCTCGTCGTCGGAGGCTCGAGTCCTCCTTCGGACATGGGTGTGTGTGTTGTCCTTAGCATAAGGTAGTTTAAGTATTTTGTAAGCCTAAGGATTGATAACCGTAGAAGGTAAGTCCCTTAGATTTAGAAACATTTTTTTGAAATATTATCTTACGATTTTCTACGTTTTGTTACTCCAACCTCATACTCATTTAGTACACGTGCAGTATTAAGCTGATACACAGTTCTTACTGGCGCATAAGATTCAGAGTTTCGTACCTTTTGTTGGGAGTTTTCCAGTCACGTAACTTTGCCACGCTACTGTATATAATCAGCGCGGTATTTTCAAACGCATTAGATGCTGTGAACGAAATTTCGCAGCCACCTTCCGCACCGTCACTCAATTCTAAAAGCGTGTTTTCCAATATGCTCGCAAGTCACTAGCACTGACGCTTGTAAACGGTCGTCCAATAATCAACCAATTCCTATTGACAGCACCAATTTCTGTAGCAGGTATCCTGAATGCGGTGGCTTACTACATTAACGTAAAGTAGACTAGAAAATATGATGAACTATCAGTTAAAATATGATAAAACAAAGAAGTAGCATTGATGTATTTCATCTTCAGAGACGTTCAGATGTATTTAATATTCTCTTCTTTGATAAACCATTTAGCTGCATCATAGATGGTATTTCATATTATCGATTTAGAAATCATACTATTTTATCCTCAATGGTGCTGGAGTCTGTCCAGTTCAATCAGAACACCGAAGTACATAATGCGATGTAAAACTATACTACATGGAAACATCAGTCGAATCAGAGAAAACATATGTGAGACGTGTAATATAAAGGCATGATGTACAGAAACTGGATATTTCGTCATGTAAGCACGAAATTTGGGTTACTGCATGTTTGGGCTTCATACAGGTCACATAAAAGATGAGGAGAGGAGAATGACCGGGAGGAGGAGGAGGAGGAGAGTATCTTGTTTTTAGGGCACTAAACACAAAGGGCAGCAGTGTCCTCACATAGCACATTTTATAGTAACAGTCGGTACAATCATTTTGGATTTGGTTTCAATCTGGATTACTTTATGAATTTCAATGTTTCGTTCAACGGTGAAAAGTACGAATGAAGTTCTACAGTTTCGAAATCGATTATTTGGATTTAATACCGCGAATAAGGGATATTCTATAAATTATCTAATAATAGTAAATTAATATGGTTTCCAGCGTTCTCTTTAAAGAGTAGTTCTGCTCATAAACAACAGTCAATTTTGTGTCAGACTTGTCAATATTTTCAGGTTCCATTTTATTTTGTCGACCCTGTATTATAACTGAATCAGTCTTTTCGAGAATACCGTATGTTCATCCCCATCATATTTCCATTTTAGTTCAAAATCTGGAAGTACTCGAAGAAACGCGCATTCCCTGTGCAAATATTGTATCCTACATTATAATCTAAACATAAAAAATACATTTTACCCTTGGGTATTGCAATATAAACAGTTTTTTATCTTTCGTCTGAAATATATTCTTTGGTGGATACATCGTCCTTTCGAAATAACTTATTCAACTGAATCTATGAAGATTTTTGATGCGTAAGTAGTTTCGATTTCAGTTATTGTAACACACATTGAACAATAAAGAGCACTTTACTACATTGCAGCATCTAACTATTTCGGAGTCAGTCGTCATACAAAAAGGGATTAGTGACGCAAATTATCGACTTTGTCACATTTTGTTTGTGATATTCTTTTATAAACTATCAGCGTGCACTTAATTCATGTAAACGGTCTGTTTCGCCACCATCGTCCAGATACACTAATTGCGATAATTATAATGGACAGCAAAACAGACGTAGTCTGCAACACGCCTTCGCGCACGTGAAAAGCGCCAGCCGTACTGCAGTGGTCGATGAACGAGTCGTGTATATAAACAGGAACACAAACATTTGTGTCTGTGACCTTTATAGTTTCAAATTCACTCGTCGATGAAGGTGTAAACCCTCGAACGCATCGATAAAAGTGCCTAACACACGATTGTTTTAAGTTGTATTTAAAGAGACGCCATTTTCAAAGCAAAGTTAAACATGGACGAGGTAATGTTCAGCCTTCGATGTATTTTTAAGACTACCGTTATTTTCGTCATCGCAACTGTGAAGCAAGTCTTCTGTGGATCCCAATTTTTGAGGAATGGGAACTAGGGCGAAGTTATTAGTTCCAATGCCTTGCACTTGTAGATTAGATTAAAATAATAGTTGTTCAATAGATCATGAATACGAGATATCTTAATGATGTGGAACGTGTCAGTTTAGTAAAAGATAACATTACATAACAAAGATTTTCTCTTTTACTTTTATTGTTGTAAAATTACTAATTTCTACGTAAAAATTCACCTGTTGAGTTGAAGGATCTGTCTTTTAGGAGTTATTTCAGTTTGTTTTTAAATGGTGGCTGGCTATCTGTCATTGGGCAAGTGACCAAGGATTTTTTTTCTTTTTTGGTTGGCAGCATAATTCACCTCTTATGTACTAAAGTTACATTTAATCTTTCAGAGTGCAGATCATCCTTTGTCCTGTTGTTGTCGGTATGCACATTGCTATTACTTTTGAACTGGGTTGGCGTATTAATAACAAATTTCATGAGAGAATTTATATATTGTGAAGCTTCTGTGAAGATCCCTAGTTCCTTAAATAAGTGTTTGCAGGACGATCTTAGGTGGGCTCCTGAAAATATTGTAGATACACGCTTTTGTGCAATAAATACATTTTTGCCCAGTGAAGAATTATTTTCAAAATATGGGATATGAAATCAGTGAATGAAAATAGGAAATAGGCATAGTAAGGTAATTTACTGAGATGTTTGTCACCGAAATTTGCAACAACCCTAATAGAATAAGTTGCTGAGCTCAAAAGTTTCAGGAGGTCTATGTATTGGATGCAATTAAATTTCTTATCAATGCACACACCCAAAAACTTTGAGTATGCTACCTTCGCTACAGACTTCTGTTAACAGGCTCTATTTATTAATTGTGTCATGCCATTTACCATATGGAACTGTATAAATATTGTGCTTTATAGAAATTTAATGAGAGTCCATTTGCAGAGGACCACTTAATGATTTTCGAGAAAGACATTACTTACAATTACATTAGTTAGCTTTCGTTTGTCGAGAGTGATTACATTTATCATCAGCAAAACGAACTAGCTTTGCATCATCGTGAATATAGACAGTCAAATCGTTAATATACATTAAGAATAGCGAAGGACCCAAGAATGTACCCTGTGGGACCCCATTCTTGATACTATGTAGACGGATGAAAATACCAGCAGCTGTATTCAAAATCTTTATTAAATTCTGTGCGCCCGGTTTCGGTGTTACACTACACCATCTTTAGGCTCCCGTCATCCGATTATTATTAAAGGCACATTTGGATTGGGTAGCCATTAAAACCAGTATCCGTAAATTTCGTGCTTTGTTCATGCCGCACTCTCAACAACGACTAAGTTGTTTACGGTTACTGGTTTTAATGGCTACCCAATCCAAATGTGCCTTTAATAATAGTCGCATAACGGGAGCCTGAAGATGGTGTAATGTAACGCCGCAACCGGTCGCACAGAATTTAATAAAGCTGCTGGTATTTTCATCCATCTATGTAATCGAATCAGCTGCGTCCCAAACAATCCATTATGGAGATAATTGAACTATTCTTGATAGCTCCACAGTTTGAGGAATCAGCTCATTTTTGCAGTTTACCTGAACCACTTACTTCAACTTTCCGATTTCAAAAATTCAAATGTTTGTACAGCTTCTGGGACTTAACTACAGAGTCATCAGTCCCTAAACTTACAAACTACTTATGAACTAGCTAATAATAAGGGCGGCACAAATATCCATGCCCGAGGGGGGATTCGAACCCCCGAGCGTAGTGGCCGTGCAGACCGTAACTGGAGCGCCTCAGTCCCCTCGGCCACCGCGGCCGGCAGCTTTCTGATGTCTTCCAGTTTTTGTGCACTGCCCCATTAATACCACAACGCTTCAGCTTATCTAGAAGAAACGCATGGTTTACATGATCAAAAGCCAGTGAGAGATGACAAAAAAATGCCAGCGGGTGATGTGCGGTTACTGAGAGCATTGAGTATTTGATGAGTGAAAGAGAGCACACGGGTGATGGAAGCAGGCAGTACAGGAAGGGAAGGGAAGCTGCGCTGCGCTGTGCCGTGTTGTTTCTAGTGGAGCGGGCGCCCACGCCAGGCGCCGCCTTCCGGTTGACCTGCGGCCGCCTGCCGCTTGCCGCCTGGCTGGCGCCACACAGGCGCTCATAATGAATCACTTCATCAGCCACCGGCACCGGCAAGTAGCGACGCCGACAGCCGCCACTACCCCGCATTACGGACACGGCGCTGCTATTGTTACTCTCATTACAGGCCACGGCGGTCACAGTGCACACACAACACGCTTTCTCATATCGGAGAAAGATAAGGCATAGGCGAAAAAGTGTTAATAATGAAACATTACGCTGTTAGGTACATATCGAAACACCTGCTTACTGGTAAATGAGAAACAAAAAGACGATACGGAAATTGATCTTTTGTTAAATCAGTTAAGAGTAAAAAGTACGAGGGTGAGTCAGTTAATAAATCGCAAAGGCAAGGTAGCACGCCAGTACTGTGCGATGTTAGGAGTATTTCTCGATCACTACGACACATCCATCTTGTGGGTTTCAGCAGTTTAAGGAACCACAAAGTTACAGCTCAAGAGCGTCACTTTGTTTACCAGATAAATGAATCAAATGTGAAGGCCGTAAACTCCACAAAATACATAGGAATTACTATTACTTCAGACTTAAACTGGAAAGACCACGTAGATAATATTGTAGGAAAGCCGAACCAGAGAGTGCGTTTTATTAGCAGAACCCTTAAAAGATGCAACAGAACAACAAAAGAAACTGCATACATTACGCTTGTCCCTCCTCATTTGCAGTATTGCTGCCCAGTGTGGGATCCTTATCAGCTGGGTTTGACGAAGGACATCGAAAGAGTCCAAAGAAGGGCAGCTCGTTTTGTATTTTCACGGAAATGATATAGCATCTGTGATGTGCTTCATTACAACAACGGAGTTTATCGCTGCGGCGTGTGTTATTTATGAAACTCCAATCGCCAACATTCTCCCCCGAATACAAAAATATATTGTTGACTCCCACTTACATAGGTAGAAATGACCATCAGAATAAAATACGCCGGCCGCGGTGGCCGAGGGGACTGAGGCGCTCCAGTCACGGTCTGCACGGCCACTACGGTCGGGGGGTTCGAATCCCCCCTCGGGCATGGATATTTGTGCCGTCCTTAGTATAAGGTAGTTCATAAGTAGTTTGTAAGTTTAGGGACTAATGACCCCGTAGTTAAGTCCCATAAGCTTTACAAATATTTGAACATTTTTTAGAATAAAATACGAGAAATCAGAGCTCGAACGGAGAGATTCAGGTGTTCATTCTTCCCGCGCGCTATTCGAGAATGTAATGGGAGATAAATAGTATAAAAGTGGTTCGATGAACCCTCTGCCAGGCACTTAAATGTCATTTGCAGAGTATCCCATGTAGATGTAGACAGGATGCAAACGCCGGCACAAAAATTCCACGCTCCAGGCTTTAAATAAAGTCTTTTCAAACGATGGGACGAGTGTTTAAATTTACAGGTGGAGTCAGCTGAAAAGTAAACCAAATTTCAGGCTTGTAAATGCAGTACTGGCGTGTCTCAGTTTCCGATACCCTCGTACTTAACGGGTAATGTATTACCGGGACAAATTCAAATGTTTGTTCAAAATGTTCAAATGTTTGTTAAGCTTATGGGACTTAACTACGGGGTCATCTGTCCCTAAACTTACAAACTACTTACAAACTACTTATTTACTACCTTATACTAAGGACGGCACAAATATCCATGCCCCATGGGGATTCGAACCCCCGACCGTAGTGGCCGTGCAGACCGTGACTGGAGCCCCTCAGTCCCATCAGCAACCGCAGCCTGCTCAAATGTTTGTAAATCTATCGGACCAAACTGCGTGATCATCAGTCCGTAGCTTACAAACTACTTAAACCTAGGTAAACTAACGTAAGAAGGACACACACACACACACGCACGCACACACACACACGCACACCACACACACACACACACACACACACACACACACACACATGCCCCAGGGAGGACTCGAACCTCCACGGCGAGCAACCGCGCGCTCCGCAGCCAGACGCTTTAGACCGCTAGGCTACTCCACCGCGGCCCGGGACAAATCAGTGACGATTTTTTTCCAATTTCTTAAACCAAATCACTGCTGTAAGTGCGGAGTAACATTTTCACCCCCAGCTTGCTTGACGAAAATTAGAAACCACTCCAGTTAAGGAGTATCCCTGGCTCCGGCCAATTCGAACTCGCTAGCTGTCAGCCAATGAGATGCTGCGTGTTTCTTAACCGGAGATTCGGGCGCTACGTGCCCTCACGTACTAAATTCTTGTTTAACCTATACCTAACCTTCTTAAGTCTACGCTACAGATAACTTTTTTTAAGTGAAAGTTTAGGTGTAGGTTAAACAAGAAGTTTTTTCTTCGAATCTCCGGTTAAGAAACACGCAGCATGTCATTGGCTGACAGCTGGCGAGTTCTCATTGGCCGGAGCCAGGGATACTCCTTAACTGGAGTGGTTTCGAATTTTCGCACCTCTTTCAGGCCCACCTTATCTGCCGGAAGCTCCGACACAAGGCGCTCTGTCAAGTGGTTTAAAAGATGGCGGTTGTGCTTCATACGAGCGGGCGTTACAGCAACGGACTGTGATTCGTCATCCGTGGAGGAAGGGAGAAAGGGCATCAAAATCTACAGCGAAAAGCAGCTCACATATGGGGAGCTTTGAGCAGTGAAGTGGCGGTGTTACGACTTCGGAAAGGGCCGTGAAGTCTTGCATGACAATAGGACATTCATCGCTGACATTTCCCGCGTGCATGCAATGGCGAGAGCACATCGCCATGTGCACATACTGGCCATCACCGCTCAAATTCCTGGCAAGACAAAGTGTCACACATAACGATGAAGCCTCAACAGCTGTCCGAAAGTGATTCCATAGTCAGCCGCGCGAATTCTACCGCATGAGCATCTCAAATATAGTGCTGCGATGGGACAAATGCGCCAAAAATTGTAAAGGTCCATAGAATAGGATGTATATTTGTAATGTACCTGTTTCTATCTTACTCTGGTTACTAAATAATAGGAAGAAGGACTTTTTGATTTGTACATGCGCATCAAACCCGGGGCAATAGGCCTTTCACCCGCCTTTTAAAACATCTCTGACTTTTACTCGACATTGCCTCAGAAATATCAGTCTTAACTAAAACGTAAATGACCAACTGATTCGGTACGTCGTGAGTTGTTGGCTGCCTTTCCTTTACGTTTACAGCTCCAAATATTTTAAAAACATTATTGGAGTTTTAACAGCCACCTTGTTGTAATATTAAAATTAAAACACTCCAGAGCGGAGTTTTAATTGCGACCTTGTTGTAATGTTAAAATTAAAACAGCCTAGATCGCAGATTTAAAATTTCATTTTGTAAGAGTTTTCGCTCAATGCAGATCATATTCAGACAAAGACCACCATAATGGCAGGAGGTGGTAGAGTATGGAGAAAGCTGCACAAACGTCAAAAGCAGCCGTCTGAAGTTTGTGCAGCATGCTCCATCCATTGCCATCACCTACCGTTATGATGGTCTTTGTTTCAAGATGGTCTGCATTCATCAAAATCACTTAAAAATACAATTATAAATCTGCCATCTGGGCTGTTTTGTTATTAATAAACCCCACACGTCTCCGCAGTGCTTAATGAAGTATATGTACTGGATACTATTGATGGTGATCAGTCTTTTGGGCCGCGGTCGAGAGGCCGAACGCTGCAACGTGCCTTGCTATAGAGTGCGTGGTTGCTCGCCATCGGAGGTTCCAGTCTTCCGTCAGACAAGGGTGTGTGTGTGTGTGTGTGTGTGTGTGTGTGTGTGTGTGTGTGTGTGTGTGTCTGTGTCTAGGGACTGATGATGAAAGAAGTCCAAATGTTTGTAAATCTTAACGTTTGTGGTTATCAGTCCCCAAGGTGATAAAATACTTTAACTTGAACCTAAAGACAACACAGACATCCCACACTGTCCATTCCATCATCAACCAAGCAAATACACCATCCATACAGTTATTTATAAGATATAGTTATATCCACAACTGTCAGACGTTGCAAAGGAAACTGTGAGCGAAGAGAGAAAAACTTTTTAATTAGACGGCTGTACCTGACGTTCGGTATACAGCTCTACTGTTCTCCCTTTATCTATTGAGCCCATACTTAGTCCGACTAAGTTCTGTTAGCGTTTCGCTCTACTCCGTGTAAAATGCAACACCAAGAAGGACCAACGATGTGAAAGTCTTGTTATTTAGGAGTAACACGTTATACAGAGATCACATCATTGAAAATATGGAAGATACTGAAATCAGTATGAAATGTTGCTGCCACTGGTTTCTACAACCACAGCTACACACCTCAGTATTGACTGCAAAACTCTGATGTCGGGGTATAGCAGTCCATGCTGCTTCCACATGCTGCAAAGTTTATGTGGTGTAGCAGCAGCTGGTGTATCCTGTGGCAGCTTTCCCGCAATCACCGACCGCAAGTTTTCGATAGGCGAGTCATCGGGAGAACAGGGAGACCAAAGCAGCAATGGAACCCGATTGACGATGAAGTAGTTTTGTACTTTGCCTGACTCGTGTGATCGCTCATTATCCCTTTGGAATTGTGGCCGTCGGCAAGCTCCGAAGTCATGGAAGGACATCAGGCTCCAGCACTTCAGAGATGTAACGCTGGCTGGTTAGTGAGCCACCACTGAGTATTCTACTATATAGGTGCGTGGATGGAATCTAGTACCACTGAATATTGTGATACCAGGTGTTAGACCAACATTCAACGTTGTCTGACCAACATGTCTCCACACGGTGAGACGGGATCGTGGTGGTATAGGGAGAACCGCAATTCGTGGACATAAATAATATGGTTTCAATCCCGATTCCGTCTGCACCGCGTTGATGGAGAGAGAGAGAGAGAGAGAGAGAGAGAGAGAGAGAGAGAGAGAGAGAGAGGCTACAAGGAGAAACGAAATGTGGTCCAACAGAATTACAGAGAACGCATAAATCATTTTACGGCCAATAAAATTCTACAGTTACCACAAACATGGTGCTCATAAAGCAGTGAGAAATGAACTATGAGACAACAGTAAAAGACGG
The DNA here is from genome assembly GCA_026315105.1 of Locusta migratoria. NCBI lineage: Eukaryota > Metazoa > Arthropoda > Insecta > Orthoptera > Acrididae > Locusta > Locusta migratoria. Next base: position 251,726,423 of record CM048745.1, on the reverse strand, counting down.
AACTAAATGTGTGACACTACCACGTTGACGATAACAGTGCCATCTCAAGAAAACTTATCTCAAGAGCTACTTACTCATTGACAAGATAGATACGGTTGACAGGTGGGCTATTAACGAAACAATGAAACACAAAATTTATCTACAAAAGAACAAGATGTAAAATACTATGTACAACAAAGGAAATCGTATACGTTATTACTATTAATCTGATGAGAGTGATATTCGTTTGCCGCGGCGGAGTGGCCGAGCGCATTGAGGCGCTATGCTCCCTCGGGCATGGATGTTTGTGTTGTCTTTAGTGTAAGTTTAGTATAATTTCGGAGCTTGGTGACGGCCACATTGCAACAGGGTAATGCACGCGATGTTTAGGACTTTTTCCCGTCCATCGGATTGCCCTGCGGCCTTGGGCTTCATGTTATCCAGAACCCTCGACTACTGGAAACGTCTAGTCGATGATTGCGAATCGACTGCCCCGAGATACACCAGTCGCTGCCACAACGTATGAGCACTGGCAACCTATGTTTCGCAACATGGGCGGCTATACCCAAATAACACACCCAGAATCTCTTCGATTCAATGCTGTGTAGAAAAGGTTATAGCTACGAACAAACAATGCTGATTTCATCACCATCCTCACTTCGAAGAGGGCTGTAATTTCAATCGTGTGGGCACTGTACGACGTGTTATCTCCGAAATAAATTTAGGTGTGATATCCCAGTCTGTCATGGTGTTGCATTTTGGATGACACAGTACGAGGTGTATTCAAGTTCTAAGGCCTCCGATATTTTTTTTCTAATTAACTACACACCCGAAATCGATGAAACTGGCGTTACTTCTCGACCTAAACGCCCTGCAGACATACACATTTTTCACAACGCTGAAGCCATGATTCCATGGCAGCGGCGAGGGCTTCTTTAGGAGTCTGTTTTGACCACTGGAAAATCGCTGAGGCAATAGCAGCACGGCTTGTGAATGTGCGGCCACGGAGAGTGTCTTTGGAAAAAGCCAAAAGTCACTAGGAGCCAGGTCAGGTGATTAGGGAGCATGAAGAATCACTTCAAAGTTATCACGAAGAAACTGTTGCGTAACGTTAGCTCGATGTGCGGGTGCGTTGTCTTGGTGAAACAGCACATGCGCAGCCCTACCCGGACGTTTTTGTTCCAGTGCAGGAAGGAATTTGTTCTTCTAAACATTTTCGTAGGATGCACCGTAGTGCCCTTTGGAACACAATGGGTAAGGATTACGCCCTCGCTGTTCCAGATCATGGACACCACCATTTTTCAGCACTGGCGGTTACCCGAAATTTTTCTGGTGGCCGTGAATCTTGTGTGCTTCCATTGAGCTGACTGGCGCTTTGTTTCTGTATTGAAAAATAGCATCCACGTCTCATCCATTGTCACAACCAACGAAAAGAAAGTCCCATTCATGCTGTCGTTGCGCGTCAACATTGCTCGGCAACATGCCACACGGGCAGCCTTGTGGTCGTCCGTCAGCATTCGTGGCACTCACCTGGATGACACTTTTCGCATTTTCAGGTCGCCATGCAGGATTGTGTGCACAGAATCCACAGAAATGCCAACTCTGGAGGCGATCTGTTCAACAGTCATTCGGCGATCCCCCAAAACAATTCTCACCATTTTCCCGATCATGTCGTCAGACCGGCTTGTGCGAGCCCGAGGTCGTTTCGGTTTGTTGTCACACGTTGTTATGCCTCCATTAAATTGTCGCACACACACGATCGCACTTTCGAGACATCCATAACTCCATCACCACCATGTCTCCAACTGTCGATGAATTTCAATTGGTGTCACACCACGAAAATTCAAAAGACGAATGATTGCACGCTGTTCAAGTAAGGAAAACGTCGCCATTTTAAGTATCTAAAACAGTTCTCATTCTCGCCGCTGGCGGTAAAATTCCATCTACCGTACGGTGCTGCCATCTCTCGGACGTATTGACAATGAACGCGGCCTCCTTTTGATTTGATTTGATTTTTCCAGGGAAGCCAAAACAGTCTTGGTACAACCCGCCACTGCCCGCACCGAAACTATGTTTATTGTGCGGTATCGCTCCCTGTATATCTAGTAAAGCCAACCAATGCCCTTGAACAGTGCAAGGAGTCCCTTTACCAGTTCTTTATTAGACACAATTTCTTCGGGTCTGGTTGTCCCAAATGTTCTGTGCCTTTTACTCTCCAATGCAAAGAATTTGAAGATTAGATGTGATGCAGTTTCATCACCGTTATCACAGATCCTACATTTAAGGTCCTCTTGTGTTATTCCCTTTGTACGTAGGTGTTTTTTTTTAATTCCCATGGCCTGTCAGCAAGTCAACCGTGAGTCTAATCTCTCTCCTGTTCAGGCCCAGGATTGCAGAGCTTCTTTTAAAACATGGCTTTGGCATCATTGCCGTGCTATGTTTTTGTTGATAGACTTTGGCCCAATATTCTACGTGCTGTCTTCTGAGCCAGTTACGTAGCTCCAATTTGATCATTGCCTTGGTGATTGTCAGGACAGGTTCCGGTCTAATAAATGGAGTCTCTGCCCCCATCCTGGCTAATCTGTCGGCATGTTCGTTGACACTGATCCCCGAGTGGCCAGGGACCCACAATAGGTTTACTCTATTGCTTTCCCCTAGCTCCACCAGAACCCTGTGACATTCTGCAACAATTTTAGACCTTGTTGCAGTAGCTGCCGGTGATCTCAGGGCAGCCTGGCTGTCTGAATAGATATAGATGCTACGATATTTGTAGCACCTACGCAAATTCTCCTCCACACACGCCCTGATGGCAGTGATTTCGGCCTGGAATACTGAGGCCAGTTTTCCTAGAGAGATGACGCCCTCCAGTCTTGGCTGCACCCCATATACCCCGGCCCCAACACCTTGGTCTGATTTTGACCCGTCAGTGAACCAGACAATATCCCCCGTACGGTGTCGAACTATTTTCTCCCACTGCTCCCTACTTCCAATTGTTATATTGAAGGGCTTGTGGCCTCCGTTTAAAACAAGCACGGAGAAAAAAAATCGGTGGCCTTAGAACTTGAATGCACCTCGTATGTACGAGGACGGAGTTGAATCGTCAGTAACGACAATTCGCGCGCCCTGCGACCGGCTGTGGACAGCTTATTCCCGGCGGGCGCATAGCTGGTGGCAATTAGCACGTGCCACGCTGTCGCCGGCCCTTTGTGGCGAGGGCGCCCGTCTCTCTTCCGTCGCCCGGCGCTCCTCTACGTCACATCTGCATCCAGCAGGCCGCTTCAAAGGCGAGAATCCGCGTTCTGAACGCCGAGCGGAATGCAGCCGCTCAAAGGACGCGTCCGCCTACCGCGCTAACGGCCGCAGCCGGCCGGCATTACGACTGGAGGCCGCGCTGCGTCTGAAGAAGGGTCGTTCTGGGTAGCGGGCGCTGCGATTTGGCAGCTCGGCAGACGGACTGCTGCAGGCGACCGCGTGCCGCGCGCTCCTCCCTGTGCTACTTTATAGCAGCTTCCTGATGAAACCGGACACCGGCGAACACGCCACCTGCACTCCTGGACCGAGATCTTAATCTTAGCACACTCCGCTGCCATTCTGCCTTTCTGTTGTGCCACGCTAACATTTCGAGTCGCAAGACGTCTGCAGAGCTACTTTCAGCGTGTTATTCTCAGGAATGAGGGCTTTGAGTCTGGTGTGCCAGAATCGCAACCATCAGCCCATATTTATACTCCTATCGGGATAACCTCAGCAAGGATCTGCAGTCCACATTGTGTCGGCAAAAACGTGTTTCTGAAGTCTTGAGCAAGCTGCATTTTTTTTTTTTTTTTTTTCAAGCTGTTGTGAGGCAGGAGGCGAGGCGAGTGAGGGGGAGGAAAAACGAGTCATGATGCAAAAACAGTATGATGTCACCTGTTACAAAGGGCATACAGGAAAAATACGAGGCGCGTCCAGAAAGTAAGTTCCGTTTGGTAATAAAATGAAATTGTACACAGATACAGAAGAAATTTTTATTGCACAAAATTCTACAACTGTTAAAATACTTTTCCACATAAATGCCGAAATTTTGCAGGCATTTGTCATACCTTGGCACCAGGTTTTATATACCTTCTTCATAGAAATCTGCCGCCTGTGTCTTCAACCAGTTCGAAACAGTTTCTTTCAGCTCGTCGTCCATACCGAGAACACTAATTGCAAACCTACGGTTTTCCTCGATCTTGTCATCAATCGCATGAACCAGTTCTTCTGTAACAAAAGGTGGACGCCCACTTAGTTCTTCATCGTGCACATCACTACGCCCGTCACTGAACTGTCGGACCCATCTTCTCACTATCGAACCACTCATCGCATTTGGTCCGTAAACATCGCAAATTTGCCGATAAATTTCACTTGGTTTCACTTTCCTCGCATTCAGAAACCGAATCACCTACCTGATTTCACAGGCGGCGGATTTTCAATCAACGCCGACATTTCAAACAAGCACAACAAAGCGTACGTAACTGACAGCGATCTCCAAATGGCGAACGTTCTTCTCCTTCATACACATCGTTTACAGCGCATTTGTGGACCTGCAATCGCAGCGCTGCAGCGGAGATAAATTGAAACGGAACTTACTTTCTGCACGCGCCTCGTAGTCTAACGTAGGCTTACCTATCAGTTACTGCAACATATGTCACTTCAGTGTTAGGCGTTTTAAATAACCTATTTTCATTAAATTCTGGATATCTATAACACCTGGGAAATGTGTGTGTTATGCAAAACAAATTTTCGCAGCATATTTTTGAATTCTATCAAGATTTAGGCGAGTGTGACGGAAACGCGAGTTGGTTTGGCAATCACAAAAACAAACATTTTTTGTTGCGAAGAGATCTTTTCACTAAATTATGATCACTAACTTAATCCTCTCAATGTAAAAACATTTTCTGGACGCCCACCTACATGCAGAGAAAACAAGTATTGTAATAACGGAAATTAAAGCCGTAAAGATCAAGATGTATTTCTTCAAACGTGCTTTATGATAGTGAAACGGTGAGAAATCAACCACCCGACAGTCAAGTGTTCACTGCACACCATCTATTCTGGGCTCGTGACCATATTGGTTGGACCTCACATGAATAAAAACCGTCCTTGGTTAGATGAGTACTCATTTTAGTTATTAAGATCGGACGGTACGGTTCCAGTGTGGCGAACACCTCTAGAAGCCTTGGGCTCAAGTTGTCAAAAAGGCACGCTTTGAATCTGTACCTTACAAGCGACTTCTATTCAAACTGCATGGTTATAGCATATGTTTTAACTGACGGAGAGTCATCGAGTAGAGCTGAAGTGACATCTGGCGTCCCCAGGCCAAATGTTTGTTAAGCTTATGGGACTTTACTACAGGGTTATCAGTCCCTAAACTTACAAACTACTTATGAACTAACTAATACTAAGGACGGCACAAATATCCATGCCCGATGGGGGATTCGAATCCCCGACCGTAGTGGCCGTGCGGACCGTGACTGGAGCGCCTCAGTCCCCTCGGCCACCGCGGCCGGCGTTATAGGGCCCCTACTGTTCCTTATTTTTATAAACGACATAGGAGACAATTTGAGTAGCTCTCTTAGACTGTTCGCGTATGATGCTATCATTTATAGGTAAAGTCGCCAAAATATCAAAAGCAGCTGCAAAATGATTTAGATATCTGCAGGGTGCAAAAATTGGCACCTGATCCTTGATAATGATAAGTGTGAAGTCATATGACTATACTTGTGCGTCCTATGTTGCAGCATTGCTGCGCATTATGGGATTCACAACAAGTGGGACTGACGGACGATTTCGAGGAAGTTTAGAGACAGGTAGCTCGTTTTTTATTATCGCGATATAGGGGAGAGAATGTCACGGAAATGATGCACATGTTGGGGTGAAAATCATTAAGAGAAGGTCATTATTTCTTGCGACGACATATATTTGCGAAATTTCATTCCCCAACTTTCTTTTGTGAATGCGAATACATTTTCTTAACACCCACCTACGTAGGGAGACATGATCATCAGAATAAGAGAAATCTGACTGAAAACTGACCCGCGACCTATTAGAGAATGGAACTGTAGAGAAACATAAAAGCGGTTCTATGAAGCCTCTGGCATCCACTTCAATATGACTTGCTGAGTAATGTATACGACATTGTGGAAAGGGACCGGACCACAATTGCCCGCAACTGGTTTGAATCTCATTCTGGGTAATTCCAGCGAATGGTTCAGCCACCCAAATCGCCCGACATGAATCTCACTGAACAATTATGGGACATAATCAAGAGGTCAGTTAGTGCCCAAAATCCCACACCGTCGACACTGTGGCAATAATGGGAGGCTATAGACGTAGCATAGCTTACTATTTCTGCAAGGATCTTCCTATCACTTCGTGAGCCCTTTCCACGAGGACTTCGCCTCGAAATCCTACGACTTTCGTCACTTCAGTGAAATTCATCACTGCTCGTCGAAAATGAAAGCTTCAGACGTGTGTATAGCATATGGGGTTCCAAGACTGTGTGACGCGAATGTACAGTGGAGGCGTTCCGCAACGCGTGTCATAGTACTGGAACAAAGTTTATCGTCATTGGTAAATCGACTGGAATCGGGATCGTTGAATACACTGAGGGCTGATATGGCATAACATCTGCCCGTAAGTGATAGATGGCCCTCGTAATGTACACAGCGAAGAATACAGTTCAGGCAGTACTGGTGGAGCAACAGACGTACGGCCCAAGTCCCCCGGTCCCACCACAAAGTGTGATTACCGACACACGACTGCAGTCCATGTTTTCCAAGACTTTAAACGGGGCTGTGATTACAGAAACCGTACGAGGATATGAAAACAATGACTGTATCGCCAACAGTTTGACTGTACAATCATCATTTACATATCTGTTTATTGTTATGTACTATCTTTAGAACCTATTTGAGACCCATCTTCAGATTAAGCACAAAGAAATGTTAGCATAACAAAGAGAGGAACTATACAAAATTTAAAAGACTCTATCATCAAATATAGTGTCTACAAAATGATGTCAGGTAAGGTTCCCTGATCTCTAAGGCGAAATGCCGTCATACTAAACTCAGAAAAAAAATACAATTAATTTAAAATCTCAAAAGAAGAAATACCAACCTACGCCGAAAACAGCCAAAGTTCTGTTCAAATGTTAGTAATTCTATGGGACCAATCTACGTTGGGCATCAGTCCCTAGACCTACAAACTATTTAAACTAAGTTAAACTAACCTAAGGGCAACACACACATCGATGCACGAGAGAGATTCGAACCTTCGACGCGGGAGGCCGCGCGATCCGTAACGTGGCGCTCCAGACCGCTCTGCTACTCCCGCGAGGCCCAAAGTTCTGTCGTCTGGTCAGTGTCTCCTTTCAAGAATATAAATGTAAAATACAAGACATACTATGAAAGTTTCCTAGCATCAATGTTATCACAATTTTAGATCAAAGCCCAAATAACTCTGTGAGTGCAGTATGACTTTGGTAGATTCATCGCGGCCGCCCGTGAATACATTATAGTCAAGATGTACAATGTGTCATGCGTTATACTTGTTTCATGTTTGTTCTTTCGGACATATACAAAAGGACTTAATTTTTGACGTAACTTCCATATATTTGTAAAAAAGAAATTTATTAACATCTTGACTCTTTCACGATGCCAAAATACATTAAAAATGAGGGAAAAATTTCTGTCGAACCGGAACTCCAACCCCGATTTCCCACTTTGGGTCAACGGTCGCCTTCAACCTTTGGCTATTCGGATAAGTTTCCCGTCCTCATCAAATTCTAAACTTCCACACAATCGTACTGTAGTGTCACCCCTCCCCCCCCCCAAGTCCACTATCTCTTGCTCACTGTCTCTTGCACAATTTTCTACCGAAATACACAGCACTAACACAGCACCTAACCGAACACAACTAGCTCAGCATCCTTTCGCACAAGCCGCATCCAGCGTCATGTATACAGTTATTATCTCACAGAGAGCGAATTAAATTAGACGAGTATCGGACGACTTACATCCGTTCGGTTAGCCGTGCGGTCTAACGCACCGCTTTCCGAGACGTCGAGGCGTACCGGCCCCGGTTCGAATCCGCCCGGCAGATTAACGAAGGGGGTCGGAGTGCCGGCCAGCCTGGATGTGTTTTTTAGGCGGTTTCCCATATCGCCCTAGGTGAATATCTGGCTGATCGCAAGTCTCGCCTCAGTTACACGATTCACAAACATTTCTTAACACTTTACACAAACATTTGGAGTACACATTTCCTCCCGGGTGTCATGGGGTGGCGTCAGGAAGGGGATCCGGCCACCCTGTAACTATTAACACGCCAAATCCGTCTTTAACAAGCCGACCCAGCATGTGCGGGAACATGGCTCTAGGGAAAGAAGAAAGTATCCGACGACTTGCGTGAAGCGAAACTTTGTTTGCTACAATTCATTAGTGCCTAGGTCAGCACGAACGCAAGTTGTGTAGCGCGGTGGTTAAGATTCTAGCGTACCGTCCAGAAGACTATGCGTTCGAATTTCTCCAAGAGCAATTTTTTTTAATGGATCTTATCAGAATTACTGATTGTTAATTTTATATAAATGTTTCTACACAATATCATCTCTTGTCATATTCAAAATCGAGTTGACATTTTTATTTGCTCTTATTTTTCATCGGACCCCCCCCCCCCCCAACGGAATCTGCCAGAGTCGTTTACAAACCGTAACCAATGCCAAACAAAATTACTCATCGATTCGTTATGGGGAAGCCCGTTAACCACAAGCCAGTTTGAGGATATTTTCAGATGACCAATGACAAGCAGATATTATAGTCCGCTTTTAGCGCTGAAACAGAATTTTCTGTCCAGGGTTAGCTTGCCCTGAATAAAGCTATCATAATTTCAGTTCTGCTGCAGAATGTTGATCCCGTTTCCTCTAATACACTTCACGTCACGAGATTGCGGTTAGTTGAGGACACGAGTTCGAATTCAGGACTACAAAAGACGTCATGACAGCATTTCGGTCATTGGGGCCATCTAAAATCAACTGCAGACAAATCATCTTGCACCATCCCTACCATAAATCGTGGCAGTCGCTGCGAACATGGAAATGATCATATGACGTTATAGGGGTTGATCGGCCGCCTAGTGCAAGTCCTTTTATTTGACACCACGTGGACGACTTGCGTGGCGATGTGATGAAAATGGGGCGGAAGACACTGTCTCTTGCTCAGCTGTCAGCGAGGTTGTCGGCTGCGCGTAGCTTGGAACCTAACTCCGCGTTACACTCTTAACAGCATTTGTGAAAAGTTCTGTGTGGCCTGCAGCCGACGGCTGGCTGCCGAATAGGGCAACACCGTGGCGGCACATGGCAAACGTCAACTAGCAGGTAATTCCAGTCGCAATGTAGTAGCAGAATTCGTTTTTCGAAGGCAGAAAGGAAGGAAGCCATTACTGTTCAACTGTAAAGTCATTAGAGACGGAATACAAGCAAGGATAATGAAAAAAATGGGCCGTCAGATTCGAAACAAATCATCCCGCTTTTACTTGAGCAGTTTTGAGAAAGCAAGAAAACACCTAAATATGGATGAATGGATAGAGTTCGAACCGTCGTCCTCCCCAATACGACTTCAGTGTGCTAACTATTGCGTCACCTCCCTTTTATCTGTACACCAAGTATCACTCATGGCAATAAAGTCATTAATTTATCTTTCCATTTGTTACAGAGCCACTGCCCAATTTTTTAACTCTCACATACCCCTATGCGTTTATATCTAGTTTGTACGAAAAAAACAAGCACTACACTATGTGATTGGTTGCAGTTTTCCCTATTTATAGCCAATATACAATCGCGAGTTCTAGAGTATTCGTAATGGATAAGCGTTAAGTGTGTAACTCTATGAGCCACACGAATCCTCCTGCTCCCCCCCCCCCCCGCCCCCACCAATGGACTAAACTGCTGAGGTCATCGCTTCACAGACTAACTGACTAGTTAACTTACTCTAAGGACAACACACATATCCTACCACGAGAGGATTCGAACCTCCGCCGGGAGCTGCCACGCAGTCAAATTCAAATGTCTGTAAATCTATCGGACCAAACTGCGTGGTCATCAGTCCGTAGCTTACAAACTACTTAAACCTAGGTAAACTAACCTAAGGGCAAACACACATACCCATGCCCCAGGGAGGACTCTAACCTCCACGGTGAGCAACCGCGCGCTCCGCAGCGAGACGCTTTAGACCGCTCGGCTACTCCACCGCTCGCCACGCAGTCCGTGACATAGCGTTCATGGTTTTAAACCAAGAGCTAAATCTGAAAATAGTTGTTAAAATGCATTACCTGCAACTACCAGGTGTCATTTCAAACAACTGCTGAATAACGTTGATGCTGTGAGGCGTAAGCTGTGCATCTCAGCCAAAAGAATGAAATATTCGTTACTAACCATTAGCTCCTATGTACAGTGTATTCAGTTAAGGTATCTCTGCCACTGTGTAAATGATTATTAAGGTTTGGCGCACTGTACATATGAAGAGACTAAAGAACTGTCGAGAAAAAGTGTTTAATAGAGAGGAAAACAATAAAGCTTCGGGTTATAAAAGTTCAAGGTTATGTTTTCTGTAACTGAAGAAAATGCAATGCAAATTTCGGGAAGCGCCACGGATTTTTAAGTTAATATGCAATAAACGGGTAACGGCAGCCCCATTACCTCCCCTCCAGCGCTGAAATCGCTGCTTATTAAGCACGCATAATGCAAAGTGAACCCCAGCAGTCAGAATATACCTAGTCCATCCGACGCTGCAATAATGCTGCCGGAACGTCGCCCCATAAAAATGTACACTTTAATCAAGGAAGTCTCGGTTCCTTTATTGCACTGTAAAGGAGGAAAAGTGAATCTCTGGATTCATAAAGCTAAATTACACCTTTACTTTGCAGCTGCTACTGGTGCTGGTTTTAAATTAGAGTGATTGTTAGTTGCTATGGTGTTTACCTACTGCTTTAGAGAGCTGTCGGTAACGACTGGAGGGACGTTCCTCCAATAATGCCGTCAATTGAGGCGTTAGGCAACAAATTAATCAGCACTTGCAAGATAATATCCATAATTAATACAGCGGCACGGATTTAAAATCAGTTTCAGATGTGTGATTTACTGCGATATGTAATTTCCTATTATATCCGGAGTTCTAAAACATCAAAGAAGACATGTTAAAGTTGTAATGTTTTGATTATACCACAGAAATGTCGGTCTACATAGTTTACAAATAAAGGAAGAGACAAGGAAATTAGTGCAGTTAAGTGTCTAATTTCTGAAGCAGTATGTATGAGGTGAGAGTGTGCAGGCACATGAAAAATCTAAGCGCTAGGTGTAGTCAATAAACGCGGAAAACCGATACTGTAACAGATTCAATTACCTAATTCCATCTCCATGATCATACGCCACGCTAATTCAAATGCCCATCGTAGCGTCACCCTATACTTCTCATTTCTTGTACTTTTTTCATGAGTTTGCAGGGAAGCCCAAAAAATAAACATACAAGTGAAGTGAGTGTATCTGAATAAAACTATGCCGGAGAAGATTTTATATTCTGTATTTCCATTACTACTTTCATCGTTTGTGTTCTAAATTAACATAATGAATCCACGATTATTACACTAAGATTACTTAAATAAAAGGGAGAGGCGAAAAGAAATTATTGGAAAATGTTTTGCTTTTACAAACAGTACGACCATTTAAGACTTTCTGTAACTCCTTCAAAAGGCTCATGCTAGGGCTGATACTGTTCCTTGTAAATTAAAGAAGAATAAAGAATTTTTCTTTGACAGACGTTGATCAAAATAAACATCATGGACAGCTTTACCAGGTTTTGGTGTACATCGGAAGACGCTACACAATAATAAAAAAATGATACTATACATAACTAACAGTCCTTAGATGAGTATATATACTTCTCAGAAGGAAATCCACAGAACAAGTAATCATTTTCAGTGAACGTTCTATTCGGCGAACGCACAACAGTCACACATCCATGTTGAGTGGCCCAACGTATCGTGATATCTATGCTTCTAACTACATTTAGCGCAATGAAAGGCCTCCATTGTCACATTAAATGAATTGAAACTTGTCAGTGGACTGTAGATCTGGCGATTTAAAAACATCAACCCTAACTAGGTGCAGAGAGAACACACGGCAGCAGGTACACCAAACTTATAAATATCTGATGGATCGGCAGACGCTCGTTAAAAATTATTTATCGTCCACATGGCGTAGTGAATTGTCGTCTTCATTGATTTAAGCCCTATAATTCACCTCGTTTGACAGCATTCAACCGGAACTGTCGGACATAGTGGTTGTTAACGAAGACATACGAAGCATACTGCTACCAATGGATAAGCTTTATAATTTCTGTCCTTGCAAGTAAAGATTGTGGATACAGCCTTCATAATAAGTATTTATTTTGTTTTACTTTACCGCCTGAAAGTTTCTTGCGTATCGATTCTGAAGGGCGAATTCAGGGGGAGAGGTGCGGGAACAGGGGCACGTGCCCCCCACAGACGGCCCGACGAAAAATGAGAGAGAAAGAAGGAAAAATAGACAGAGAAGGGGGCGGGAGGAGAGAGAGAGAAAGTATCTCAGTATTAGAATAATTAACTTCTACTTACGGGGAGCATGTAATTGTGAGTTTCACAATGCAAAATCCCTGTAATTAACGTAACGTAATTTGACTTTTTGTGTTATGATTCCATTTAATTGCTTCTTGCTTTTTCTTCTCAGTAATTTACGATAAAAATAAATAAAACTTTTTTATTGTTTCGTGATTGCTTGGGAGATAAACGAGCTATTGTGTATGTTTTACTCATACGTAAATAAAGGTTTAACTACGTGAAAAACTTAATTTCAAGGGCTGCGTTCAGACTAGAGCCTTCAGGTGTTTTCGGTAAACGGTTCATTTCTCTGGTTTCTTTTCCTTGGCACTGATAGAGAGTACTGCCACCCACTATAAACAGTTTTATTTGAAGCTACACGTTTCGATTTTCCAATTATTGGAGCAGATTAGAAATTTCAACATTTTTCTACACATCAGATACAAGGGAATTTCATGGTAGTAGAAATTCTTCTTCAAACACAGTGAAGTAATTTTCAGAATGAAATTTTCACTCTACAGCGGAGTGTGTGCTGATACGTAACTTCCTGGGAGATTAAAATTGTGTGCTGGTACCGAGATTCGAACCTGCGACTTGTGCCTTTCGCGGCAAGTGCTCTGCCGTTTGAGCTATTCCGGGACGCTTCACAGTCAGGCCTCACAACTTTACTTCTGCCAGTCCTCGCCTCCTACTTTCCTAACTTCACAGAAGTTCTCCTGCGAACCTTGCAGGACTAGCACTCCCGGAAGAAAGGATGTGGTGGAGACATGGCTTAGCCATAATAATACTGTGGGCATTATTGTACAATACTGTTATTTTTCGACCATATTGTTCAATTTTGTTTGAATTTTAAAGTGGCCAGCCTTATAGTCCATTTATTCCAAAGTTCGTATTCAGCTGTTGGCAAGTGTTTCATCCTTTGCGATAATGAAGGGTGTAACAAGTGTGCCCACAACTGAACACGGGGCATTCAGGCTCTAAATTCTCTGTTTTATTGTATTTTTATTTTATTTTGTGGTAAATTTAGAAAATTTACACGGAGATGTTCACCCTCTTCAGCCTTGTGCGCTCTACAGAAAAAATTCTGTATCCGCCACTATCGATTCCAGTGCAAAAACCCAGTATCGTTAAATTTAAAAACGTTTTAACAGAAGTTATATTAAAAACTGTTTCGGTACTGGACTCATTTGATCCAACAGCCTGTAGAATATTCGGCCAAGCAATTCAGTTTGCGGAGTTTCACCTCCCTGAGGAGAGTCTATGAAATTCGATCTCCGTCTTATTCTGTAATAAAAGTATTCCTTCTGAGAATCATTTAGACTGATACCGGATAGGCTACTTCTCCTGAGCCTGTTAACTCGCAATGACGGAACGTCCACTTGTGTATACGCATCCCTTGAACACGCTGCAGCCGCAAGCGTGCAAAGCCAGTGATTCTTCGCAAATTAACAGCACGAACATTACTGATGCTCCCCAAAAGAGAAGAACCTTTTGTTGGTTATGCGACGGCTTACATTTACTCCAGTGTTGAAGGGAAGGGCACAAACGTTAACACGAAGAATGTACGATATTGCAGTCTTAATCGTAAAATTTTCGTTAAAGCAGCATTATTTTCTAGAGGTCATAAGTTAGAGAACACGGTTATTTTGTTCATTTTTTCTTTAAAACCAACACACACACACACACACACACACACACACACACACACACACACACACACACACACACACACATATATATATATATATACATATATATATATACTGAGATAGTTTTAGGAAACAGATGAGGAAACGAGACTTCTCAGAATGAGCAGTAACTCTTCTCATAAGCTTTGAATGATAAATAATCAATGTTAAGAGTACAACATATTGGATTAGCTAAACTGCCATATGAACTATGGTACGTGAAAAATAACTTACACTGCCGCCTACCGATCCAAGAATCACGCCAAATTTTTGGCGCCTTTGCCATATATTGTGTTGTGATCAGAAACGTACCTGAAACAAAAGAAATGAGTATAATTAGGAGCACTTCAGTGTAAGATACCGTACCGGCAAATTCCTTATTAATTCTGACTCAAAATATGAAACAGCAGTCTCAACAAACAGGAGACGTCTACAAGAAACGGTCAAAATGAACCAGAAACAGACATGAGAAACAGCACACAGGTATAGTGCTCACCGAGTAGCAAACTGAAGTGTACCGGTAACAATAATGGAGATATCCCATTGGTGCAGAAGTAGAAAGAGATGTAATCTGGAAATGTACAAACACTACCCGGTCCATTATTCCCACAATCACAGTCCCACGTGTCGCTACAAACAGTACAACTTTAAACACGCTAGCCAAGTTTGGTAGCTTTTCTTTCTGTTCAATGTTCTGCACTTTTACTCGTAAAAGAGCGGCACTTCATTTAAACGCTGGCAGGTTGTTATTTAAAATTTGATAAACTACTGGGATACAGGAGTATCTCAACCCCGCCCTCCCAGGAAAATCACATGCCGGAATTTTTGCATTTAGCCGTCGCTTACGACTCCTCCAAATAGGCCAGTAAACAAGGACTGGCAGTCTCGCAGTTAGAGTAAAATAATTAATTACGGTCAAACCGTACATGTCTGCTTTCATGCCCCAGCAAAAGCCTTCTGGCACTCTAGAAATAGTTGGAATCAATATGAGATCTCTTGTCGACAGCTATCATCACTTCATGTGAGTAACGAGCTAGTTGTGTTTCACAAAGAACGGAATTTCCTTTATCCGTGCTGACCATGACACAATAAATCGTCCTCCCGACGCGCCTGTCTGTCTGATCTAAAAAATGTTCAAATGTTTGTATAGCTTATGGGACTTAACTACGGGGTCATCAGTCCATAAACTTACAAACTACTTATGAAGTAGCGAAGACTAAGGACGACACAAATATCCATGCCCGAGGGGGGATTCGAACCATTCGAACCCCCGACCATAGTGGCTGTGCAGACCGTGACTGGAGCGCCTCAGTCCCCTCGGCCACCACGGCCGGCAATTGTGTAGTTCTGAAACGCACTGACGTATGGAAAACACACTCGTCTGAGTCTTCGACGTATTTATTGCCGGAAGTATGCGCAGGAGGAAATTTTGTGAGAGACTTTTTTTATGGCTGGCATGTGAAGAATCGTGCTGAGAATCCCGAGTGCACGAATTTTGCTTAACTCTGCACAGTGATTCCCGTAACGCAGCATTTTTGGCTGTTGAGCGCATACATATAGAAATGTCCAAAAAGAGCAGACACCATGTCTAGAATCAATTACTTTTTTTAATATCGGTTTCAAGGTATGACTTCCGCCCATACACTCTGACAGAAACCGTGGAATTCAATACGAGTGCAGCACGCGAGGCGGCGGCAGGTTGCGCAGCACACCTCTGGCTGGCCGCAGCGCCCGCGGCGTTCCCTCGTCCTGGAGACGGCGCGGCAGGGAGAGCATTCGGTACAATCGAGCGAGCTTTTGTTAGGAAACGTCAGCAGTCGGACTGCGCAGACACACACACACACGCACACACCGCAAGCCCGCCAATTACCGGCCCCGGGCAGACAGAAAGCGGGGGTAACTCGTTTAAACGAAAGCGTGAGCCGAGCCGCTAACCCCTGCTCCCCCGGGGCGCTTCTGCAATTCGGGCTGCGGCCTGGCCCAGCCCAGCCCAGCCCGCGTTTGCGCAGTCATCGATTGCCGGCACCGGCGCCCGAGGGCTCCAAATTAAATGAAATTCAGCCGCCGGAAAGGGAGACACTCGCCGAATAAAACCGCCGGACCGGGCAGGGGGAGGCAAGCGGGGGGTTGTTGCGGAAATGAAAAACGGAGGCAGGGCGACCGCCGAGGGGACGCGGCTAAGGCCACCGCGCATTAATTTCATGGAGATTAAGCGCTAAGGGTAAACACAATCGGCCTCCTCTCCCACGCTAACAGCTTCAATCATGCAAACGAATGCGTGAAAATAAAGTGTGCTCTTTAGAATTTCCTTGCGCGTATTAGGCTAATTCTGAAAAGCGTTGCAGAGCTGCTGCAAAACGTGGTTCGCAAATGGCGCAATGAAAGACGATTAGGGATTAACGTACCGTCGACGATAAGGTCATTAGAAGGACGAAGAAGAAGGCGGGAAGATTACGGTTGACGTCCCGTTGACAGGTGATCATTAAGAGACAGAGTACGACTTCGTAATGGATAAGCAACTCGCCCGCGCCCTTCTCAATGCAACCGTACTAGTGTGTCTTGCGTTTCTGGAAACCACGGTATACCTACACTACCGCGCATTAATTTCAATACACACAATAATTAACATCTAGTTCTCTGTAGATAAGGTCTAATACCATGGATATGGTTGAGGAAGCAAAGGAATAATACACATGTTGTACAAACGGCATGATTTTGGTTTGTGGTCATCGAGATACAACAGATATATATTGTGAAGCTACTGAGTAGATCCCCAGATCCTTAAATAAGTGCAAAATGATTTTCAATGGGCCCAAGCAATTATTCTTTTTGGCAATGAATCTTTTTTGCTCAATGATGAATTACTCCAAAATATGCCATATGAAGACAGTGAATGAAAATAGTAATAAAATGCTTGACGTCAAAAGTTGTAGTACCCCTAATAGCATAATTTGCTATAAGTTTCAGTAGATTATCAATGTGTACGTTTCAATAAATAACCAATACGGTTAATGTTACACATAAGGAAAAGGCATTAAAAAATTCACGTATCTAATATACTCTTCTCCCAATATCACTTGGAAGTTCTAATAATCATCAGTCCGTAGTCCAGTGCAAACAGACGTTTCGAACGTACTGTACATTCACTGAAGGTAGCAGTGAGACACCGTGGAAGTGAGTGAGTCCTAGTACTTGTCGCAGAACGGCAGACAGTTCAGGCTTGCTCGTGGGCGTAAGATACATGGCACATAGCCTCCATTCGATGAATGAGATCCCAGATACGCTCCTTAGCATCAAAATTTGGGCACCAGGGCAGCCATCTCAGTCTTTGATCCTAGTCTGCATGTTAGTGAAACCACTCAAGGGTGGCGCCACGTTATCATCTAGTAACACTGCAGAATCGTAGGGTTGAGATTATGCCATCAGCTCAGCAAGGTACGTACCATTCAAAGCCCTTTCTAGAAAAACTGGGGGCCCATTTCATTCACAGAAAACGCACCACAGTCCATAACAGAAACACCACCGCGTTGGATCAAACATTCTTGACACGCGGGAGCCATCTATTCATTTCGATGTAGCTCCATATTGCAATGTGCAAATGAAACAATAAAGATAAACGACCATTTACGGCTGTCGATGAAATTTAAAGTATTTACACTCTGAACCTCATTGATTCATGTTCTCTGCAGCACTCACGGTGGCTCCCATGGGCTTGGTGTAGTTGAACTCCTGATTCGTCCGACGTCCCATCATTGCTCCAGTTCCAGTCCCCGGTAATTGATGACAAATGTGATCCGTTGTGCACGATGATGTGTCAAAATTAGCAACCGAGTGTGGTGTTGGACTCAAACCCCAAGGAACCCATGTCCCTACGAATTGTCTATTACATTCTGTGTTAAATTGGACCTTGATTTTTTTTTTGTCCTGTTGACGATCGACTCAGATGTCGCCGGCAAAGTTATAGGGTGCGGCTTGACGACCGGAGGTTCGTCTGTTTCAGACAGACTCTCAACCATCCACGATACACCCTGTGCACAGTTAAACGAGCAAAGCCAAATTCCCGCACCACTGTCGAAATCTAAATTCCCATCCATCGGGCAGCGACCACCACCTCACCCCGTTCAAACGGAGTCAGCTCACAACGACGTTGTATGTTACTCAAATCACTTGCATAACCACGAATCACTTACGTAACCACGACATAGGTCTCCTACAGAACTGCATCTGGCACAGGGGGGAGTGTTGTAGCGCAAAAAAGAAAAAAAAAAAAAAAACTACACACTTGCGCCACCTGTGTGAATATATATATACACTCTGGAAACCACCTTAAGGTGTATGGCGGAGGGTACTTTGTGTACCATTATCACTTCCTCCTTCCATTCCAGTTGCGTGTGGTTCGCGGAAAAAACGATTGTTGGTATACTTATATGTCTCTAATCACTCAATCACGTTTCGCGAGATATACGTAGGAGGAAGCAATATACTGGTCGACTTTTCGAGGAACGTATGCTTTCCGAACTTTAACA
This sequence comes from Locusta migratoria, assembly GCA_026315105.1. Taxonomy (NCBI): domain Eukaryota; kingdom Metazoa; phylum Arthropoda; class Insecta; order Orthoptera; family Acrididae; genus Locusta; species Locusta migratoria. The sequence continues at coordinate 251,707,588 of CM048745.1, read as the reverse complement.
GAAGCCACTGGAGTTTCCTAATCAATTATCAAGCGCTTGCTGGACGAGTGGCTTGTACCCTAATTTCTTCGTTGACGGACTGCACTTCCTGAGGATTCTTCAAATGAATATGTCTGGCTTCAGTCTTATCCATGTTTAATTTTATATGGCCATTCCACTTCAAATCGCTTCCTATATCTACTCCTTGATATTCATTGCAAGTAACTGTTTCCAGTGTCTGTCCTGCTATTGCGTAGTCTTATTATAAAGGCTCTTTCTTTCTCTGTAAATACAGCACTTTCCACTTCTTTATGCAGAGAATCAATTTCCATTCCCTGTACCATGCGTTGATACACTGCAAATCATCCTGCATTTCGCTACCCTTTTCCAATGACGTAACTTCTCGATGTACTACATAAACACCCACAGAATGCTTCACTCAACTTCCGACGTTATCTGCGAGGTCATTTATATATAAAACAACGGCCCTGTAACTCTCCTCTAGGGCACACATAAGATCACTTTAACATCTGAAGACTTCTCTCCGTTCCTAATGACATGCTGAGTTTTTTTTATGTAGAAGCGCCTCAAAAATAGAGTTCATCTGATGTTCCGTATGCTCTGTTCGTCAGATGACGGTGTGGAGAGGTATCGAATGCCTTGCGGAAGTCAAGAAACACGACATCTACTTGGAATCCTGTACGTACTGTCCTCAGAGTCTGGTGGACGAGTATCACAAATTGGGTTTCAAAACCATGTCGATTCCTACAGAGGGGATTTTCTGTCCTCAGAAATATCGTAATATTAGAACATAACAAATGTTTCAAGTTACTTCGCATTCTTCGTATACAATCGAATTCGTGAGAGTAGCAAGGACGTCGTCAAGTAGCAGGCTATAAAGCAGGAAGAGGATGGGGGTAGACGATGAGAAGAAAAACCGGAGTAAATTAAGAAATAATGGTACAAAGAATATAGAAAGAAAATTGTTGAAGTCAAGAAACATTCTGACAATTAAAATGAACTTTAGAACTTAGTGAAATTAAAAGCAACGTAGTTAAAACATAATATTCTTGGACTTTTTGTAAATTCTTCCGATAGTTTATTAATGAATGTTTGAGTTCCTAGCGGGAGGGGGACTGGCGACGCCCCTGGACGGTGGTGTACTGCTGGGCTTCCCAAAGTGTGGTCTGGCGGCTCCTTAGGGGAGGGTCCGCTGATTCATTTAAGGGGGTCCACAATCACCTTTCATCGAAATTTGTAAAAGGCTGATTTACAGAACTAATTAAAAGAAAGTGATAATCTAATTCATCACTATATTCTTATTTGAAAACAAGAAACAAATACAAATACGTTATGTTTACAGTAGGTCGTGCTCCCGCATAGTGATTGCGGTGTACGTGCTTTATTTACGTACTTTATTCAGTGCCACTGACTGTGACCCTCTGCTCTTCAACAATCCCAGGTTTCGTTGAGCTCCGCGCCGGCTCACGGCGCGATATCCTTCTGCGCATGGTAGGTCCAAATGGTAGGTCAGTCGACCAATCAGAGCGCTTGCTACCACATATGCGGTCCTAGACATCATTAAATGTTAAATTTCCTTCGTCATTGCACTACCTATTTCATCATTCGCTTTTTCACCATTAATTTACTTCCAACATAGATGCCTAAAGTCGGGTTCACTGAAGAAGCGAGCAGTTTCTCCATCGCCTTCACAGCTAGGGGGAATTCAGGTGGAAATTAAAAGCAGAACAAGAGTAACGAAATATACGCATGGTTCTTATACAGCACTAGCCAAATAAAGCGTTCTGACCATATGTTGCGATATCTCGTCAGCAGCGGACATTGATCTTTTTCAGGAGGTAACGTCAACGCATAAACTAACAAGTAAATTTTATCAGGCAATAGTGTGCTGAACTGTGGTGTCGCACAAGTATGAAGTGCGCGCCACGTACTTACGCCGCGCGCCGCCATGCACGCACGGCGCGGCGTTCTTACGACGTCAGCCACGAGCGCCCTCTGCAGCAACTCCGCTCGTGGCCACCACTCCTGCATCGGCCACTTCGGAATCAGATAGGCACCAGTTAAGAATTGGCTATCGGATGGGCACTAGGCAGGCATCTATATAAACTATGTATCAGCATTCTGCAGTCAAGCACTATGTAAAAGTTAAGTATTACCAAGACTCCATGAAATATATATCTCGTTCTAATTTACTCTAGTGTTTCTAGTTTCTGCTGTCCCACTGGCTCGTCACCTCCGTACCTGCACACGCGTGCATCCTATTTTCCTGTGCCGGCCACCGACACCTACGACAACCGGCGGAAACGAGACACAAAATGAACAGTCACAGAAAAATCCACCACAAAGTATGTGAATGTACTGGGAATTCAGACAAATGGGCACTTCATTTATTTCAAGTTAGTTCTATTTATCTGTAAGTCATAGACCGTTGATTCTTCGTTGATGTATTGAGAAAAAAAAAAGGCAATTGCATTGGTAAGTTTTCAATTCCCATGGGTTCTGCGCTAAATTTCAACAGTTGCTAGCCGCTTGACAGAGGAGGGGCTCGATGTGGATTTTCGCCTGGGAAGCCTTGGGTACAGTGAATAAGCAATCCACGGTGTCGCGTGTCGCGGCGCAGCCTGCTTTAAGGGGCGCCAACAGCGGCCTGCTGCTTCAGCGGCGCGCCTTAAAATTAGTCGGCTAACGAACGCGGTCCTCGCATTATGCACGCCGCGCGTCGCGCGTCGCTTTTAATTAGCGGCAGCGCCGCCTTAACCCGCCGATCGAAAACCCCGCGACCACCTACCGCAGCCTTTCAACTACCAGCGCACCACACGCCGGAACTAAAGCGTACCAGGTGCTCCCCACTAATTTGCTCTCTGAAGCGACAAATCACTGTCCCCTTTACTCGCGACACGGGAACAATTTAATTCGGAGGTTACCTACCTTGAACACGTCACCAGTCGAATACATGGTCCGGCGAGAAAATAAATCAGATAAATTACCTGGATCCAGAGACACATATAGTCTCCATATTATCTACGAAAAGAAATATGAGTTGAATGGGTGAGGCGGAATTAAACTTTGTATTTTTGAGGGGAACTGACTACGATGGGCTGTGTTAGCTGCACTGGTAGGGTAATTTTGCTGGTGTACTCAGTGGCAATTGTAGATACTGTTTGCAAAGTGTGGCGTTCCTCAGAAAGTTAGCAGTTAAAGGGCTAGTAAATGCAAAATGAAATAAATCGCAATTTGCGACCACTTATGGCTTCACTGTACTAGGTTTACATGTAATACCAATGTGCGGCGAATGAAAATTTGTGCCCGGCCGGGATTCGACCCCGGGATCTCCGGCTTACTAGGCAGACGCGTTGACCACTCCGCCACCGAGGACACAGTGACCAATCCGACTGCAGAGGACTCTTCCTTGCTCGTTTTTCGCGAATGGAGATTTGTGTGTGGCGGGAAACGAACAGGGAAGAGTCCTCTGCAGTCGGATTGGTCACTGTGTCCTCGGTGGCGGAGTGGTCAACGCGTCTGCCTAGTAATCCGGAGATCCCGGCTTCGAATCCCGGCCGGGCACAAATTTTCATTTGCCGCACATTGGTATTACATCTAAACCTAGTACAGTGAAGCCATAAGTGGTCGCAAATTGCGATTTATTTCATTAAAATGAACGCTGTAAAGTCGTCAAAACTATATATAATTGTACTAAATTAAAACGTCATTAAGATACTGAAGCTTGACAACATGAACAGCAAAAAATCTAATTCCGTAGACGCGGGAAGGGGATATCAGCAAGAAAAAAGTTTAAGTAAAGATTTTATATTACAGTATAGGTAAAGTTTCTTCGAAGTCGCCAATAGTTAAAAGTGTTATCTTTCAGTAACCGACGAGCAAAATTGGAATATTTATCTGCCGTTAATGCAAACTTTCTAACTGTACTAATTGTCGTTAAACCTAACACAGGATTCTTACATCTTAATGGCAAGATTAAGACAGAGTTTTCAATTTATATGTTCTGTGAATAAATTGGCGAATTATTGAAATCGAAATTTTTTTACCCCTGAAAACTATTGGATGCGCTACCTGCAACAAAGTATAGGACGGACAGACCCCGAGTAACAGATTTTATGTGATAATGTGGTCGTTTTATAAACCTTTTTCAGTCATTTCGTTCCAACAGTTCCTTGCCACGAACAGATTGTAATTCTGAAGTTGCAGTGGATCTTCCGTGGCACAGTATTGCACCTCTGCTTGTAATCCGTCTGCGCATTCTTTTTGCACCTTCTCAAGTTATAAGCAACTGTGTCTCGCCTTCTTCATAGTTTCTACATTTAGATTCCTTTGTTGCTATTCCAATTCTGGCTCTGATGCCGTTGGTTCTCATGGCTGTTACCGTCCAGCAAAAAGAGCACAGGGGACTGACAGTCTAAGTGTTTCGTCCCATTAAAAATTCAAAAACCAATAGCACTTCAGTTTCTTCTTTTAAGATATTACTGGTCAGTCAAGACCAGTTCTTCCCTGTACCTATTTTTCCTTATGCCTTCTCCAAAAAAACCAGAAGTGCAATACTTTATAGCACAAGCTATCAGTTCGCATATGGAATGCAGCTCTCTAGTATTGATGCTTAGTTTGCTGTCCTTGGTGACTTGAATCAGAGTTGGTTATTAGTTTTTTCACACAGACTACAATTTTACACACGCATGTAGCAAATCTCGTAGTGGTAGACAGGTGGCGCAAGTATGCTGCTCGCGCACCACACTCACCCTATGCCGGCTGCACTTGTGCATTATGATTTAGTGAAATTTGAACATGTGCCTTATTTACCATCATCCAACGAACTCTTTTTGTAATACTTTACTGTAGTAGCGATACAAGCAAATTAAGTTCAAAATTATAACTTTTTCTTAAAGTTTTCAGAAATATTACAAACAATTTTATTTCATTAGATTGTGTTCTAGGTATTTTTGCGACCAAATCACAAGCTTTATTTTCCCCTATTAACATTTTTCAGTAAGTAGCAATGAAACCTGTAACATTTCACTGATGTAATTTGGTACTGCTGCAATAATTTAAACTAAATTATTGCTTTTTACGAGCTTCCGAAATTACTAATATTTCAACGAATTACAGACAAAAAGTTACGTATATATATCGTAAAAGTGGGTGTGAAATCTTTCAGATTTACGTTATAAATTCTTCAGGTAACGCTTGATTCAGCGCTGAGGGTAGTGACGCCACTAGGAGAACCGCAGTTATCTCTTGTTTGTATGGTTGCTTGAATAAAGTGTCAGTCCGAGAGGACTGAGGCGCTCCAGTCACGGTCTGCACGGCCACTACGGTCGGGGGTTCGAATCCCCCCTCGGGCATGGATATTTGTGCCGTCCTTCGTCTTAGTTAGTTCATAAGTAGTTTGTAAGATTAGGGACTGATGACCCCGCAGTTAAATCCCATAAGCTATACAAACGTTTGAACATTTTGAATAAAGTGTCGCCTGGTTTCCTGTCGCTAGCTTGTGAAAACTAAACTGATATTAGTATTGTAATTCGCTCACTGTGGATGGACGACAGTAATTATCGTCACCACCCCTCCCTTCTAATTTAACGCGCGCATTCGCTCAATCACGAAGGAGAAGGAAAGAATTCGCGAGTGCCATTTTCCAAGGATTCGTCTCCGCGATTAAGGAAAACGCGGAATAACTAATTGTGGTTGACAGGACAGCGATTTAGTAAGTGCACCGTCATTCCAATGTCCTTCGATTAAGCAAAGTATATTCGTCTGGAGTAAGTAGCAATAGTTAGTGTGTTTGCACTGCCTCACCGAAATCGCACTCCACCCTTCCAGTGACGTCGACGGGCTGTCGTAGCCAAGAAAAGCAGGCAGTCGAGGACTCCTGAAAGTAAGACTGTGAAAGAAGACACGCAAACACAGACATAGCAAACGCCATCGGCTAGAAATGAAATATCGTTTGGGGCTGGTCTGGTCTTGTGAGACGGCTGGGAAGTGAGTCTGCAAGTTCCACGTACTCCTCTCGATGCAGCTTACACGAATCATTTGCAGAATGGCAGCTAATTCTGGTCTAGTCGCCGTGGAGGTTCTTTGCCTCGAAGCGTATGTTCAATGACATCCCAGATACACTCGATGGATTTCAAATCTTTGCTCTCAGGTGGCTATCTCCGCCTTTGGATATTCGCCTACATATTCCTGAAAACCATTCCCGGACCTATTGGGAGATATGCGGCGGTCCTTTATTATCTTGAAGCTCCGCAGAACCGCCAGAGTGATGGAAGCCAAAAATCGGTGGAGATGGCCCCCGCGGCCAATTCAGAGTTCTTTCCAGAAGAATTGGAGGGGTGAGAGGCATTCAATACCAGAAAAATGAATCCCATACCGTAACAGGTATACCATCGCTGTGGACAACTTGTTGAGAAATAGGATCCATCGATCGATGTGGTATGTTCCACACACGGCGCCTCACATGAGCATAGTGAGTTTAAATTCGTGATTCGTCCGACCGTATCACTTTCTGCCATTTTTGAAGTTGTTCATATTTGGTGATTGGCGACAAATGCAAGCCACTGTGCTCGATGAGATGTAATCAGTGGCACCCGTGTGCGGTGCTGGCCTCTATACCCCATGCATCCTATGTTCCCACGGATTGTCTATTGGGTACGTGTCTAACATGTCCCGTATTGAACTGAGTCGTGATTTGTTGCGCTATTGTTCTTCTGTGAATTACTGACGGCCCGTATCGCATTTCGATTTAGTCTATTGTGTACTGCAACGCCCTGATTTAACCATTCACGATTGACCCCGGACACTGTCGGAACATCTGAAGTCGAATTCCTGCACTCACTGCCGTAATCGGAAACTGCCATCTGTCGTATACCGATTACCATCCCCTTCCAAAAGACGTCAGCCTACGTTACACAACCACGTCCCAAAAGGTCTGCTGCACAAGTGCAGTTTTTTCAGAAAAAAGTGTCTTACATAAGAAAAAATTTACATCGCAGAAAAGACAATATTTTATCAAAACATACAATAGAACATGATGTATTTGATAGTTTCTAACTTGAAGTTGAGAAAGATGATGCTAGTTTCATATCCATGTCGAAGCCCTACAACAGGGAAAGTCAGAATGTCTAGGATGAAAAATTATATATCTTTTCCTACAATAACCCTATTGGTAGCAAACTGAGACAGAAATATGCGCCAGTCGACGACTGGAATACAGCATGGTATGGAATTAGGTCATGGATTTCGGATAAATTGAAAAGAATAAAAATCGCGTTTGAATAAAATGTGATTATAAAAGGGTGTTGAAGCTTTTGTGAACTGACAAGAAACGATGTGGTTCCCTGCGCTATCGACGACACGATAATGGAAAGGATGGTAGGACATATGGTAAAAAGTAATGAAATAACTTCCATGGTTCTTGAGTGGGAAGCAGGGGAGGAAAAAAAAGAAGGGATAACAGATGATTATGTAGGGTGTAAGATTCATGAGAGTGACTCACAGAAGAATTCGTAGAAGAACTCATGAAACCAGAACGAAAACTGATCACAAAATCTGAACAACACTCCGGTAGCGCAATACTTTATGTTGCATAGGTGAGACATTTTTGGGCTGCGAGCGATTTGTTAGTTTTGAAAGGTTTCCAACGCGACGAAAACGACAGTTCTTAAAATTAATAATTATTCTCTCTACAGGCTTCCTGTCATCATCGGACTTCCACAAATTTATGTTTAATTTTGATTCGTAAACTGTTGAGCACATTTTACAGTTGTTTTGACAACACAATGTGTTCGATATGGAGGTAGAAATGTACTCAACAGTCTAGGCATATACAGTAACATAAATTTGGAGAAATCCGATTATGATAGAAAGCTGGTGATGTGAGTACAATTTTTCTAAGTAAATAGTCATTTGAAACCATCTTTCAAAAATTTTATGTTGTTCACTTAACTCGCGTTCCTTTATCTAACGCCTCCCGGATACTAAATGAATAAGTTATTCGTCACCTCTTATCTTCAACATTCGGTCTGTATGCTTTATTTACGGGATATGGAGAGCATAAAAAGTTTTCCATTTAAGCTGCTAGAAGCTGACTGTTATCACGCATGAGCCAATGCATCACCATCGTTGGACGTGCGTCTCGCAAACGCGATGACAGTATTTACACTCAGTCGTGCATTAGCCGTTTGATGTGATTACCTACGCTATTAACCTCTTCGACACACAACGCACACAGAGAGGGTGAGCGCATCGATGGGATAGCGAATGCAGCCGGGGGACACAGCCGGGCCGGCCGCGGTGGCCGAGGGGACTGCGGCGCATCAGTCACAGTCTGCACGGCCACTAAGGTCGGGGGTTCGAATCCCCCTCTGGCATGGATATTTGTGCCGTCCTTAGTCTTAGTTAGTTCTTAAGTAGTTTGTAAGTTTAGGGACTGATGACCCCGTAGTTAAGTCCCATAAGCTTAACAAACATTTCATTTCACTCGCCATTTCGGATTCCCGTGCGAAGTCGAACGTATGATCGCATCTGCGCTGAAGTAATTGAAGCTGACGGCGTCGTCGCGTCTAAATACTTATTATTTTGGTGTGTTTCGGACATGTCCAAAAGAACAGACACCACACCAAAATAATAGGTATTAAAATTTGATTTATATCGTATTTTGTGCATCAATCCTTAAAGTTGCATTTTTGTTGATTAACAGCATGCTTCTAGTACGAGATTTTGCAGCTTGGTACGGAGTGTAGCCACTTGTCCATCTTTGAGGCTGTGTTGCGTTGTACGTGTCTGAGTCTGTGAGTGTGCTTGCTTTTATTTTATTCCAGTAGTGAACTGTCTTGTCTTTGGTGCTGTGGCGAAGATCTGGCAGTGCTAACTGTTTATTGTTTGTAAATCTATCCGACTCCAAAGTCCTAGGTTATTAGGCCTTAGCTTAGAAAAAAAAAAACCACACACACACACACACACACACACACACACACACACACACACACACACACATGCCCGAGGGGGTACTCAAACCCCGACGGCGAACGGCCGCGCTCACAGCAGCACGGCGCCCCAGCGCGCACGACTAATACGGCAATGTTAACTATCAACAAAATAACGTCCAAGTCATAAAATACCTCGATACAAACGTCTGTGTTGTGCATTAAATACAAGACATAAAATATCAATAGCACGACCACAAATTTTAAAAAACATATTTTTATGTTTACTGAACCGTATTATTACAGAAAACAATGAATTTTAATTTTTCCATTGCTGATTAAAAAAAATGTGGGAATGAAAGAGTTAGAAGGACTTCACTTGCTTCCATATACCGCTACATTAACGTTTTCACTGTTCAGGGTAGATGCCATCCGCCTCCCACGCTTCCTGCGAAACCAATCTGCATCAAATAAAAGCTTCAACGCCGCCTTTCCCCGTCCCGTCACGACACGACACTGATCCGCCTGGAGGGAAAGGCGGGCTCGGCTTCATCACGGGCTGGGCCTATTAATTACTTGTCTTCGTCGCCTGGCTCCCTTGACGACTGAGTAAAAGATAACATCCGGTGAATTAATTTCCTTCGCGACCTTTTTATCTGTTTTTAAGACCCTCAGTGGAAAGACTGTTACAGCCACTACGACCAGAATTCTAATCAAAAAAACACTTTTCGACGGACACAACTGAACCACACGGTCAGGTTGTTGGCGTCTGGTCGGCCGCATTGGCCGAGCGGTCTGCGGCGCGCCAGTCACAGTCTGCACGGCCGCTACGGACGAGGGTTCGAATCCCCCCTCGGGCATGGATGTTTGTGCTGTCGTTAGTATAAGTTAATTCATAAGTAGTTTGTAAGTTTAGACACTGATGACCCCGCAGTTAAGTCCCTTAAGCTTGACAAACATTTGAACATTCGGTTGGCGTCTGTGCCTCTACATCCAGAGCTCGACACACAGTCGAGTCACGAATATTCTTCGGACGGGCACTGGGTGTTCGTGTTTCCTCATCTAGTCTCCCTCATCTAGTCTCCTTCAACGTGCACGTCGCTGAAGTGGCGTCAAGTGGTTTGCGGAACAGGAGGTACAGCAACCCTAAACGGGATCTTCCGGCCTATGATTCCTTACATTAGTTTTCATGCAGCCATTGACATCCGACCTCTACACTTTGAACTGGAATATTAAAAAAATATCATTGTTTTACCTTAATTTCAATTTTGAATTTCCTTCTTGTAGCTAGCAGAGCTCCGCATTTGACACTTGTAGCAATATTTCCACTAACAGAGCTGCACAGCCGTGCGGGAATGTCAACGGCCGGCCGCGGTGGCCGAGGTGACTGAGGCGCTTCAGTCACGGTCAGCACGGCCACTACGGTCGGGGGTTCGAATCCCCCCTCGGGCATGGATATTTGTGCCATCCTAGTTCGTAAGTAGTTCATAAGTAGTTTGTAAGCTTAGGGACTGATGACCCCGTAGTTAAGTCCCATAAGCTTAACAAACATTTGAACATTTGAATGTCAACGCGGTCTGAGCGCCATTTCATGGGTTTCGCGGCCGCTCCCGCCAGAGATTCGATTGCTCTGTGTGTGTTTGTTTTAGTAGAGCTTAAATTTAGCGACCGATGACCTCAGCAGGCTGGTCACTTAATAGAGAGAGAGAGAACGAGCTGGGGAGTAGTGGTCACAAAAAACAGATTTCGGGCAATGACGTGTCCAATTTCAAAGGACAGTCAGAAAAGTTTTACCCGTTGGGAAAAAAATAAAATTACATAACTTTTTGTTTTGTTTTCAGGTGGTGGTAGTACGAAATTGCAATCCTTGCGACACAGTACCGTAGTACATCATAAGAGGCGGCAAAACAAAACAGACTGAGTCAGTGATATATCGCGCTGCAATTCGTTTCCTGAATTTCAAAAGAAAATGTTTCTACAGTTCAATGTGAGTAGGTTGAAGTATGAAGTAAGAATTAAGACAGTTTGAGAAAGCGGTAATTCGGCGATACGATCCCGGTGTAAACCCGCGAGAACTCGCGCCTTTAAAAGTTATGCGATCGATCGCGTGTGTAGCATGTTTCTGACAGTGAAAGAACAGTTTGTAGGGTATTTAATATGTCTAAATAAGTATTTCTAGTTGCTTTTATAATATTTGACTGTTTACAATTGGTAAAATGCCGCTTGTTTTAAAATAACTGTGAGCAAAATGATCACGCGTGTTAAGTCAGTGGAATTGGCAGACCATCTTCAGTGAAGAAACTGCGAATTATTCGAGATCCTACTGGGCCAGGTACTCCAAGGTCGACGTAGGTTCACGGACCCTTAAACGAGATTTGCAAAATTATCACAGGCTGCCTAAGATCAGCTCTGTGCCAGAAGATCTACTGCTTAGCACATATCCCACTACCGGATATACGCCATGAACCCAACATCATATTAGACAGATACCACTATCTGTTTACATACGTATCCTCTGAGTAGTGAGCAGCAAGTACCGACTCAAATCTAGATGAAGTTTCATTCGTGTTACAGAAAAACCTCACATCTACATCTACACAGATACTCTGCAAATCACAGTTAATTGCCTGGCCGATGGTTCATTAACCACTTTCATGAACTTTCTCTACAGTTCCAGTCTCTAATAGCGCGCGGAAAGAAAGAACACCTAAATCGTTCCGTTTTCGATCTCATTTCTCTTATTTTATTAGGATGGTCATGTCTCCCTATGTAGGTGGGTGCCAGCAAAATATTTTCACATTCAGAAGTAAAGGAGGTGATTGAAATTTCGCAAATACATCTCGCCACAACGAATAACTTAGTTCTTTAAATGATTTTCACCTCAAATCGTGCAACATTTACGTGACGCTTTCGCCCAACTGTGATGTAGGCAGTCTCTTTGGTGGAGCTGGTGCATCTTCGAAGCCAATGAAACGTAACCTTTGGTTCGCCTTCCCCACAATATTTTCCAAGTGTTCTCTCCAGTCTAATTTGTTCGTAATTGTAACTCCTAGGTATTTGGTAGAGTTTACGACCTTAAGGTTTGACTGATTTATCGTGTAAGTGAAGTTCAGCGGATTTCATTTAGTGGCCATGTGTATTACTTCACACGTTTCATTATTTTGTGTTAATTGCCAATTTTGACACCATGTAGAAATTTTGTCTAAATCGCTTTGCAGTTGCTTTTGATCCTCTGTTGACTTCACTAACCGATAAACGACGCATCATCCGCGAACAGGCTAAGGGAGCTATTCAGATTGTCTCCTAAATCGTTTATAAACACAAGGAAGGGCAAGGGACCTATAACGCTTCCCTGTGGAACGCCAGATATCACTTCGTTTTACTCGATGACTTACCGTCAATTACTACGAACTGTGTCCTTTCTGATAGGAAATCGAATCCAATCGCACAATTGGGGCGATATTCTATAAGCACTCAATTCCATTAGAAGCCGATTGTGAGGTGTCAAAAGCCTTCCGGAAATCCAGAAATATGGAATCGATTTGAGACACCTTGTCGACGGCACTTATCACTTCATGTGAATAAATGGCAAGCTGTGTTTCGCAAGAGTGATACTTTCTGAATCCGTGTTGACTACTGGTTAATACGTTGTTCTCTTCGAGGTAGTTCATAATGTTTGAACAAAGTATATGTTCCAAAATCCTACTACAAATCGACGTCAATGAGGTGGGCCTGTAGACGATCACTCCTACTGGCGTTTCTTGAATATTGGAGTGACCTGGGCAACTTTCCAATCTTTGGGTACCGATCTTTCGCTGAGTGATCGATTGTATATGATAGCTAAGTATGGAGCTATTGCATCAGCATGCTCTGAGGGAATCTAGTTGGTATACATTCTGGCCCGGAAGCTTTGTTTTTGTTTAGTGACCAAGTTGTTTTACTACTCCAGGAACATCTACTTCTAAATTTCGCATGCTGACAGCTGTTCTTGGTTTGAATTCTGGAGTGTTCACTTCGTCTTCCTTGGTGAACGAATTCTGTGCCATATGGAAAACGTTCAACATCGACAGGCTACGATCTGGAGACGGAATAAACAAGACTAATCTGAAGAAGGATGGGGTACAGGTGGGGGAATTGTCACGTAACTCCACTGAGCCGTGCCGGCTGCATCTGCTTGTACTGGCGCCAGTCGCTTCGTCCCAACTCGCGTATCGATATCTTTTCGTCACTTCACCGCAGGTGGCGTGGCTAGTTTTCGTTTGTCTTTTGTCGCGCGAATGTGGAGTCGAACAAACCACAGTTGTCCTCAGTGCCCAGTTTCCTGCGCGTTGGAGGACCTACTGCAGGCCAAAGACAATGCCCTAGAGGTTGGTAATTTTTGGTCTGATTATGTTTAGTATTTTTGTAATTTATATGTCTGTTTTGTTGTATTATATATTTATCCCTGCCTTTTTCCATCGCACGGCCTCCCGCGTCGGAGTTTCGAATCCTCTGGCGTGGATGTGTGAGTTATCCTTAGGTTAGTTTTAAGTAGTTTTTAACTCTAGGGACTGATGGCCAACGTAGTTTGCTCCCATAGAGTTACAAACAGTTGAACCTGTCCTTTTTTTTCACTTTTGACAAAAATAAATTAAGTACGGAACACAAGATACAATTAAGTTTTGCTCCACAGAGGTGTTCTGTGGCTTCTCATTCATTCCTCGGGTAAAGAAACCCATTGCGTATGAAGCATTTCCCAGATGAATGGCCGATTTTCGAAACAGGGCGTTTACCTGATGTGTAAACTACTTCAGCCAAGTCTTCCGCCATTCATCGTGGAGAAAAAAATCCTGAAATGTGTTGTAAATTGAAGATTCATACACAGCGTAGGTGTAACACTATCAACAACTTTCTCGATCGCAGCTTGATTTCTTAACACGTTATGCCCGTCTTCGTAAAAACCGCAGCTGCTACTACTACATTGAAGCGAATGACTCTTGAGCTTTTCTGAGCTGATGATATATGACAGTATTCGTAAAGGGAACATGAGGTGCTGCATAGCTCCTATAGACACGGGCGCCGGAAGCTCCGCGGCTGATCGGCCGTATCGATGACGCACGGTACCGCGGAAAGGGCAGCCGGCGCTGCACTGGGCGTGGCCGCTCAGCCACACTCTGGAGCTGTGCAATCTACCTACTTCGGTGGTACATCACCATGCCTTACTACCAGTGGCGTAACTAGGACTTGGCTTGGGGGGGGGCGATAGATCTAATTGACGTGCAAAATTTTAGTCACTTTCCAGATTACCGTCTACCACTCCCGTTGAAGAAACTAATTCACTCCCATCCAATGAAAGCTTATGGTAAAACACCCCAAGTTTCCAATCTTTACCTTTACCAGATTGCTGTTATACGATTTTTTTCCTTCTTTTTGTTGGGGTGGTTCGGGGGGGGGGGGTCTATCCCCCTCATCCCCCCCCATAGTTACACCACTGATTACTACTATCTTCGCTGTATTCTCCACATCGCCCTAACAACCAGACACTACGTGAGCCTCTATTGTTACCCACCGCACGTAACTGCCTGCTTGTTCCGACTGTGCGAATGATCCGTGTACAGAACTAGTTTGCTCTCCCTAAGAAGTTGTTTGAACCTCTAAGCTACAGGCGGGTAACATACAGTACGTAGCTACAAGAACCGGGAGAACAAGAATAGAAGATTAAGAACGAAGTGCTCGGATTTAGCCCTCAATTACTAACATGAATAACACACCTTTCAACAGTAACAGGGGTGACTACTCATTCCCAAAGTTTTATTTTGCGTATAACAACAACTTCACAAAACTCGCAGAATGAAACTTGATCTTACTAACATATAGACACTTTACAGTAACTGGATAACAATTATTACGAAAAAGTCCTTTAAAAGAAACAAGTTAGGCAAATTTCTTTCCTATGATCATTGCATGCAGGTGTACCACATTTTACACAAGCTACGAGGGTTGTTTTTTAAGTAAGGGCCGTTCGCGCGTATATCCCTTACTTCGCGCGGACGCCACAACAAGCCACCGCGACACTTGCCGGCATCCTTCCCGTTCACATTGATGCCAGTTGCAGCTCTGTAGCTGACGTGTACGCATCGCTGTGCTACTTTATAATGTTTACGATTATTGAATCGCCCGCCGCGTGTGAGATACGGTCAGTGATACGTTTTTTGACCGCGAGAAGCCTATCAGCTGCAGAAATTCATTGGCAGTTAACAGAAGTTTATGGCTCGAATGCAATGAGTGAAGGTAAAGTGTGTCAATGGGTGAGAGTGTTTAAAAATGGCCGTCAAAACGTCCATGACGAAGAACGCTCATGTCGGCCCTCTGTGATCACTGATGGTTTGGTGGCTGCAGTCTAAACAAAGATTTGTGAGGACAGAAGAGTCACAATTTCCACTCTTTCTTTGGAATTTCCACAAGTTTCAAGATCGGTTTTGTACAAAATTGTGTCTGAAAACCTAAACTTTAAGAAACTGTATTCTCGGTGGGTACCCAGACTCCTCAGAGGACTACAAAGGGAAGAGATTTGCCACTTCATTGAACTTTTTGATTCGTTACGAGGAAGAAGTCAAATTGTCAACATGATGAAACATGGGTATCCCATATCACTCCCGAAAGCAAGCGACAATCTATGAAATTGCGACACACAACCTCACCCGTCAAGGTCAAACCCGAACAGACGCTGTCAAAGCGCAAGATTATGGCAACTGTGTTCTGGGACCGGCGCGGTGTTTTGCTAGTGGACTTCATGTCACAAGGAACGACAATCAACTCAGATGCCTACTGTGCAACTCTAAAGAAGCTCCGCAGAGCAATTCAAAACAAAAGGCGCGGCATGCTGACAAAAGAAGTTTTGCTCCTGCAAGATAACGCTAGGCCTCATACCTCTCAACAGACTCGGGATTTGATTGATTCTTTTGGCTGGAAAGTTTTGGACCATGCACCATACAGCATACTATGTATCGCAACTTTAAGCACTTTATGTGACAAATATTGGTATACTTTTTAAAATAGCAGGAACCAGTTGCACGTAAATTGGTTTAATCGACCGTTTTCGTTTGAAGAAGGGCACGAAACGTTCGAAGCGGTCGATTAAACTAATCTACGTGCAACTGAAAACAGCTGCTGTGATAGACAAAATACGAAATATCTCAGATCGTTTTCCGGATCTGAGTTTAACAAAAAAAGGTCTTTTTATTGCATCTGAAAGTGAAATTGTTATACATGACGCACGTTAAGAAATGGAATATGGTTAATGAGTGTGAGCGTTGGTAAATGAAGAGATGGCGGCCGCGTGTCGTTAATTTTGGAGGCGTCAGTTGGCAGGTTGCGCGCGCACCCTCGCCTCGGTGAATGCGGCCGCTCCCGCGACTTAGCACGGACACTTGCCCTCCGCATTCAACTGTCGCCGCCCCGCCGCCCCCCACACACAACAGCTGGCTCGCCTGGCAACAGCACGAGTACTGCGCGCAGCTCGGCTGCAGAGAAAGGAACCCGCACAAGTGGAGGGAGGGGGACGCATCCACCGGCTCGTTCTGCCAGCCTCTTCATCTCCTAATGATCGTATTTTCCGAGCTACCATTACCGCGGTTCGCACAACGCGCTTCACGGAAGAGTGTGCGGCGTTCCGAAACTCGTTTCCAGTCTTACTCGAGTTTCAACTAGAGAAATTACGTTTCTCGTTAACAACGAGAGCTTTAGTGACGAACGAGCTTCTGAATTTCGAACTACTGTCATAGCACACACCTGATGAAGACAGGTCATTGCCTCATTTTGTAATAATAATACACTTAGTATTTACGATAGAAGTGTATCTCAATGGGGCCTACCGAAACAATATCAATCCTTTCTCAGAGAAGGTCAATTTAGGAAACGTTTCTGACATTGCATGAAATACATTAGTCGAAATTTTGACGCTAGCAGATAAAAATACGGACACGGAAAGATTATCTCCAAACTATATATAAACCAGACAAAAGGAAATGAAGGGAATTCAGCTCGGGATTATGTAAAAAGTGTGTGTGTGTGTGTGTGTGTGTGTGTGTGTGTGTGTGTGTGTGTGTGTGTGTTTGGTCCTTAGGTTGGTTAGTTTAAGTAGAAACATTTGAAACATTTCAATGTGATGTGTGTGACTGTCACAGAGAGGAAAACCAAACCTGCACTGCAAAAGCTTCAAGAAATCTCACAGAAAACTGTTCCGCAGATTTCCCTTGCGAAAACCCAGTTCATGGTAGGCAAGCAAAATGTTCAAATGTTTGTAGAACTTGTGGGACTTCACTACGGGGTCATCAGTCCCTAAACTTACAAACTACTTAATACTAAGGACGGCACAAATACCCATGCCCGAGGGGGGATTCGAACCCCCAACCGTAGTCAGTGGCGGTGCTAAGCGTCGGCGACGTCGGCAACCGCTGACGGCCTCGCGCCTGCAGGGGCCTCGCAAAACATTGTTCAAATTTTCTTTCAAGTTTTACGGCGCTTTTTAACTTCTTGGTTATTTAGCGACGACCTACATCTAACGTACACTAGCTTAACCAAAGGACAAACACAACAGCCGTACCCAAGAGTGGGATTCGACCTCAACAAGAGCGACCTCGCTCACCATGGTATGACGTCTTAGTGCGCTCGGCTATTCCTCGCCGGCAGCTATTTAGTTTCCCTATTTATTTCCGAATGCGTGCAGCAGTGATACAATTTTTAGTTAAATACTTGAAAAACAACTTCAGTACATTTTAGAAAACAATTTGTAAGTAGTACAGTATATCCAAATGCTTATATAACAATCAGAATCAAGCTCACAGTACAGCTTCGGCCGAAAGAAAGTTTCTCAAAGTTAAAATTGATTAAGACATACTTGAAAATCATAATGACCACCCCCCCCCCCCCAAAAAAAAAAACCTATCTGCGTTGTCAGTACTATTAAAGCAGAAACAGCGGCTAGTATTAATTATGCTGTGATTGTTAAAAAATCAGTGAGGCGAAAAGCCGAAAAGTGTCTATGTTAATTTGTTTGTTTATTTTAATTTTTGTCACTGCAATAATACTTGTATATTATACTAATAAAAGTTTAGTATAATGATTATTGATGTACAATTCAGCTCATTTTATGTGACATTTTCTTCCTTACTGAAAAAATGAAAGGGGCCTATTAAAGACGTGTTCGCCGACGCCCAGTTTTCGTCTAGCGTCGCCACTGACCGTAGTGGGGAAGGCAAGCCACCAAATAATCTCCCCATTACTACCCGATAGGGTAAATTGGCACACGCTACGGAGTTAAAATATCTAGGAGAGAGATTATCCAACCAACAGGACTGAATACAACAACCAATCAAGAAAAGAATTTTCAAATATTAAAAAGCACACGTGCTCACTTCGAATCACTACAATAAAAAAAATATTTATCTGCCAACGCATAACTAATACACTAGTTTTACCCGAAGCACTCTACGCCGAAGTAACGAAAGTGATTCATGGCCATACGAAAACAAAAGTAATTTAAAAGAAGGAAAGGAAAATTGAAAGGAAAATATTCAGACCAGTTTCTCTTGATGAATTTTTATGGACATAATAGCAGTATAAGCAAGAACAGGAGTACGAAGCAAATGTTTGTGATAGAAAACACTACCAAAAAACAACACAAAATGGACCACTGAAGCGAAAGCAAACATTAAACAACTGCGAATGACACAGGACAACATAAACGATCGAGATAGGTTCAAAATCACACCGAAAAAACAGAAGTAAATGGTCGGAAGAGCGCAAGAAAGAACACAGCGAGCGCCGCGCGGGAGTAGCCGAGCGTTCGGAGGTTCGAATCCTACCTCGGGCATGGACGTTTGAGTTGTCTTTAGTATAAGTTAGTTCAGAAGTAGTTTCTAAGTTTAGGGACTGATGACCCCGCAGTCAAGTTCCGTAAGCTTTACAAGCATTTTAACGTATGAAGAGGATTTAGCAACAAAGAAGGAAGAGGAAAAAAACCATGACTATTCAAGTTCAATCGATCCTAAAGAGGGAATACGGCTAGTTAATAACAACAATAATAATAATAAACCCGACTACAGCTACCAGAATCAAGCAATTTTAAATGGAGTAAGCAATTCATAAAGGAGTAGCTAGGTATTTGTACGTCGAGGAACCCGTGAATAAAACCAAGAACAAATGTTAAAAGGGAATTAAAGTTCAGGATGACTTTTCACAAGGATATCGAAGAATGCTTGAACTGAATAGATGTTCTCTTGTAGCAATTATATGATTGATACTAACAAAAGAAAGAAAAATAGAAAAAGGAAGGGTGGCGGAGAAAAGTCGTATTACGTCAATCAGATTATGAAATAAGCAATCAGATTATAAAATAAGACGCTGAATTTAGTAGAAGACTTTTGTTAAATAGGAGGAAAATAAATTAGTCACACTGACTACGGAAAACATACAAAGAATTCACAGTTTTACAATGGCAATAAAACAAATGTTCCATAAAAGAGTAATGTATTAAGGTCGACTGTACGGGGGTTCGCTACTTGAGATGACCTCCATGAAAAACTAGCACTCACCGGACAATTAATTATGGAATCATTTTCTAAAAACAAGCGCAAGGGGAATTGCGAATAAATCAATGAAACTTTTTTAAGTTCCGCATGAATGGGGTTTACGTTTCAGGTTACTAACACCGTTCAGTGTCAAAAAACCTGGATATTATTTTGCAATACTATGTAGCACTTTTGGAACTGTAGACCATTGAAATTTCAGATGTGACACAGCTCTCTCACACACTGCGTCCAGGATTGTCAGTCATAGGAACAGCAGTCACTTAAAGTGCGCATATTGAGAGACAATTACACCAGAATCAATAGGGCCTCGTGAACACTGGCAGTCGGCATCACAAGTTTACCATTTCCCACTAGAGACTGCGCAAGTATGAACAGTATCACGTAATCGAAACCTGATTGGCCGATGCATAGTTAAGTGGTAAGCGCATACGGCCTGCAGCAGACTGCAAGGCGTTCCATCCAGGCAGTGCGACGTGTTCCTAAGGTATGTGCCTCGACTCAGCAGTCCTACGATCCAGCAGACAAGAGTTCTGCGATTTAGGGCACAGCGCGTCAACGTTTCTCTCTGTATTGACACCTACTAGGGAAACTCTCCATCGGCGTCCCTCAGATTTAGTAGCAGCATGGCGCATTGGATACCCCGTCAAAAGCTGATCATAGATCAAGCATGGAAACAGGAAGAAAGAGTGTGGAACTGTGAAAAAAGCAAAATAGAAACAGTGAACATCCCAAGTAGAACACACAAAACGAGAGAAACACATACAGCGAGAGCGTCTTGGTCCTCTGGTTAGGGTGGCGAACCAGTTCGGATCTTCCCCAGCGCAAAAATATTGTTATTTTCTTTTTCAAAAATTATGAATTGTCCGTTCACTGACATGTTTGTGCGCTGTAACCAATTTTATGTCTGTGTTGTGCTGCAACGTCCGCGCCACAATACCATTCAATTAGCAGCTGCAAGGGAGTGGCTCTCGAATGGAAACCGCAAGGTGACAAGTCAATCCTTCACAGGAAAACATCTTCGATGTGTTATACACTACACTGTAAACAGCATTTTGCTGCGGAGCGAGCTGTTGCTCGCCGTTGAAGGTTCGAGTCCTCTCTCGGGCATGGGTGTGTGTTGTCTTTATCATAAGTTAGTTCAAGTAGTTTTTAAGCCTAGGGAACTGATAATCGCTGCAATCAAGACTCCTCGATTTACAAACATTTGAACATTTTGAACACTGCAATCAACTGACGTCTGGTTAGATGTATAGGCGGAGCTTTGCCATACTATGGCGCGGTTACCTTTCATCGGACCTACTGTTTCCAGAGGAGTCAGAACTACTTGTAGGTGTGTATCCCAGATCATCTGTTTTCACCGGTACTTCAGATTGCTATTACAAGACGATGAGCCTTTACTGTTACATAGTTCTCACCAGTTTATTTGTTGGTTTGATAGGTGAGTTAACTATGCGGCGTTTCGCCTGCACTCATTCATCACATTTGCTTATGACAATATGTTCTTACCACATATGTTCTTACCGCGTGACATATATTCTGTGACTAATATATAGTACGAAATTCGTCAGGGCTACAAAAAGAGAACAATGATGTCAATGACATGACGGACAGTTCATAAGGTAGCGAGAAATGGAATTCGAACCAAGGATCGCCCGTTTTGTAGTCTAACACCAGACCGCAGAACCACAACACATTTGCTGCAAATGCTTTCTTAATGTGGCAGATAAATATGCTTGGTGTATTGAAATTTTAATTTGCTTCTTTTTTTACAGTTCCGTATACTTTTTTCCTGTTTTGTGTTTTATCTAACTATATTAACACATTCAACACTATGCCCGTACGCCATACGGGCGCGCAAGTTTCGGCCGTGTGGACGGCGCCCGTATCCAGTACGGGCGCCGCTTTTACAGTCGCTGAAAGGAGTTTTTCACCGCACCACATGGCTGGCGGCTGTAAGATGACTGCTGTAGTGCATATTTTGTGCACTAGATGAATTAGCAGTCGATGTGTTCTGTGTATCAGTTGTATGAAATACATAAGCTGTCGGCACTGTTGCGAAAGACAGAAAAGGTTTACCAACAAGCATCAAAACAAAGAAACTG
The DNA here is from genome assembly GCA_026315105.1 of Locusta migratoria. NCBI lineage: Eukaryota > Metazoa > Arthropoda > Insecta > Orthoptera > Acrididae > Locusta > Locusta migratoria. Next base: position 251,685,985 of record CM048745.1, on the reverse strand, counting down.
AAGCAAAATGAAATATTTGAGGAATGGGCCCATTCTAGCTCTGAAGTGGAAAAAAGCGTGATGTTTACTGCCTTTCTACAAAACATCAGGCTACCACAAAAGACGCCCCAGTACGTCCAAAAGATGTGATTACAGCAGTAATGAAACCAGATGTTGTAATTGATTACAATAAGAACAAGACTGGTGTAGATAGTGTGGATCAGCTGTACAGTTACTACCCATTCACACGAAAAACAATGAAGTGGTGGAAGAAACTGTTCTTTGGTGTTTTCCTTATGTCTGTCGCGAATAGTTTTATTTTGTACAAAGACGTCAGTAAACAGAAAATCTCTCTTGTGTACATCATGAAAAACGTTAGCTTGACGTTGGTAGAAAAAGGTGAAAGCTTTAGATCTGTAGAGACAACACCAAGCACTAGTCTGGACAGAAATTTTGGTCACACTGCCAACAAAGTAAATACTACACGGTATGGCAAAGTTTGCCCCAACAACGGGAAGAAAGAGACTGGGAAGCGGGTAAGACTGCAACGTAGAACTCACCGTACCTCAGGGCTTTCAGGATTACCACCTGCAACTGAATTATGTATGACATATATGTAATCTTTTTATATCATGAAATATTGAATAAAAAACCTGTTGTGAACCAAATTCTTTTTATTATAATCACCAGAACTCATGTTATGAAATGTCAAAGTGTTTTCCATGTAAAGGTTTCTCATGTTTTTTTTTTTTTTTTTAATGCTGGTACACCTCTACCCTTGCAAGCATACATATAAGCTTACATTTTTCCTAATCCGTAAAGGATGTGGTTTCAAATGATGCTAGAAATTTGCCTTTCTGGCTCTTAGTTACTGTACAGTTATTCATTAACGTTACATAAAAAATCGCCAGTTCACCAGCACAGTCGAGGTACATACATAGCAGTGTGGAATGTATTAAGGTTTTGACGAGTTGTCCATTGCGCCATCCTTACACTAAATCTGACTGGGACGCTATGACGAGTTTTCTGTCAAATATTCCGACAGCAAAGGAACTTTGAAGTTTAAAACTCGAAACCTGTACTTTAGCTTTATCAGTCTGTTCGTACTTCTACAACAAGGTCAGTATTCATTTAATTGTAGAAACTTTGTCATTGTTTTGCTAAAGTTGTGCGGTATTTCTGTTAAAGTGTATCTAGCACGCCTGCCAAATAACAATATGTTCAAATGCAAAGTGGCAAAGCTTGGTTGATATGATTTTATAGTTCTCTATCTGAAAATAAGCGTAACATATACAGTTCATCTACAGGGTGTCCAGAAAAGGACTCACTGATTTCAAAATTATCTCGAAAACAAAGATCGATAGAGGAATGCAGTAAACGGTATGTTTATTGTGAAAGCTGTAAGAAGTTTATATAGCAGTTTGAAATAATAGTTACAAAAGCTGCTAACAATGACGCTGTACGCTGTACAGCTCTTATCAGCATACGTAAGTGAAAAAATCGTATGAAAACACTCTTTGCAAACAATCACATCACAATGTTTTCAAAATGTTCACCATTGGCACTACAGAGGTGGCGCAAATGAAGAATGAAATTCGCCAACACATTTTGTAGTGTCTCAATCGAAATGGATTCACATACCACATAGATCGCTGATTCAAGCTCGTCCGGCGTGGCGGGATGCTTCGGCTAGACCATATCTTTCACTGTGCCCCACAAAAAAAAAAAAAAAAAGTCACAGAGTCAAATCCGGCGAATATGGAGGCCAATTCATGCCTGCACCGGTAAATTTGGGACATTGCAAAGCAACGACTCGATTCCCGAAGTATTCTTCAAGAAAGCGAAACACTTGTTCGGTCCGTGTGGTCGGGCTCCATCTTGCATAAGCCATTCAGTACCTGGTCAATCCTCTAACGCTTTCTGGTTGGCGACAAATTGTTCCAAAATTGCAACGTAACGTGCACCAGTGACCGTTTCTCGAATGAAAAAAGGGCCAATAATGCCTCTGCTGCATAATGCAGCCCACACAGTAACTTTAGGAGAATACAGGGGTTTCGCTTCATACCAATATGGCTTTTCGGAATCCCAAAATCGCCAGTCCTGCTTATTCACGTATCCATTCAGGTGGAAGTGTGCTTCATCTGTAAACCAGATGCAGCTAACATCAAATCCTTCACTATCAATCATTGTGAGCATCTGATAAGCAAAGGCAACCCTTTGTTGCACAGCTCGTACGGGTATGGCCTGGTGCGTTAGAATTTTGAATGGAAATATGTGTAGGCTCTTTCTCAGTATTTTCTGCGTGCTGGAACGCTTCAAACCAGTCTCAGATGCAGTTCTACGGACGGATGACATTGGATTTTGCTGAATAATTCCAGAAACTGCGGCGATATTTTCAGGCGTAACTGCTTGCGGCCAACATGCCCCACTAGATCATCATTTACGCTGCCTGTTCGTTGAAATTTTGCGAAGAGCGCACGAATGGTATTCGCATCGAGTCCTTTTGGAAAATTAAATCGTGCTTGAAAGCTTCGCCTTGTTGCCGTAGGACTCTCTTCTAACCTGGGGTATAATAGCACCAGAAAAACGCATTGTTCAATGGAGTACATGGTACGCTAACCTCCTTTCACGTTTCAATAATGGAACTGATCGCTCTGGGCTTCGGATCACTATTTATACTAGGCATTACGTATGGCGATTACAGCGCCATCTGTTAGCAGCTTTTGTAACTATTATTTGAAACTGCAGTAGAAACGTCTTACAGCTTTCACAATAAACATACCGTTTACTGCATTCCTCTATCGATCTTTGATTTCGAGATATTTAATTTTGAAATCAGGGTGTCCTTTTCTGGACACCCTGTATATTTGTCAGGTAATATTCTTCCATTGACAGATTCTACGTCGTTTCTCACGTGGTAAACAGCCCAGCAATATGAGAGCATGTTGGCATTGTCTTTGAAAGAGTTTCGTGGGTTGTTCAAATGTTCGTAGAACTTATGGGACTTAACTACGAGGTCATCAGTCCCTAATCTTACGAACTACTTATGAACTACCTACAACTAAGGACGGCACAAATACCCATGCCCGAGGGGGGATTCGAACCCCCGACCGTAGTGGCCGTGCAGACGGTGACTGGAGCGCCTCAGTCCCCTCGGTCACCGCGGCCGGCTCGTGGGTTGTCCTGTGCTGTTCACGTGGAAGCTGCATGCTGCCCATGGAAGGGGCGCAGAACGGCGTCTGCGGGTGACGTGTCCACGATGAATGTCAAGCGCGTAATTGTAGCGCCCGCCGTGTTAACCCTGCTCTCAGGAAGTCAATAGCAACACGGAAGCTGTCGCTCAACTTGACCGTAAAAGTGGTGACGTCACGGCTTATGTTGGCTCTCGTTGGGCTAATTGGCGTCAGAAACGGCTAACAGTATCAACCACTGAAGTTGCCAGGGGGATGAAGAAGCTCAGTCAAAACAACACAAATAATTGATAACGAATGTGGAAATGTGACCGTAATATTGGTCCGTAAGTGCAACATCCTATAACCCAGAATGAGCTCTACACTCAAATGGCTGTGTGTTCTCTCTACGAAGGAAGTAGTCTGGAATGACAAAGTAGTACCGATCATTTTGCTTGCTGTTGTGTTGTTATGGTCTTCAGTCCGGAGACTGGTTTGATGCAGCTCTCCACCCTACTCTATCCTGAGCAGACTTTTCATCTCCTCATAAGAACGGCAACCCACATCTATTTGAATCTGCTTACTATACGCGTATCTTGGTCTCCCTCTGCGATTTTTACCCCAAACACTTCCCTGCAATGCTAAATTTACGATTCCCCGATGTCTAAGAATGTGTCCTACCAAGCGATCCCTTCTTTTAGTCAGGGTATGCCAAAAATTCCTTTTCTCACCAATTCTGTTCAGTACCTCTTCATTAGTTATGCAATCTACCCACCTAATCATCAGCATTCTTCTGTAGCACCACATTTCAAAAGCCTCTATTCTCTTCCTGTCCGCACTGCTTATCGTCCATGTTTCACTCCCATACAAGGCAACACTCCATACAAATGCCTTCAGAAAAGACTTCCTTACACTTAAATTAATATTCGATGTTAGCAAATTTCTCTTTTTCAAAAATGCTTTTCTTCCCATTGCCATTCTGCATTTTGTATCCTCTGTACTACGACCGCTGTTATTAAACATTTAATCTAGAAAGCACGATATTTTTAGACTACTTCGGAGTGAGAGTGAGGGAGACAGTTCAAACGGGAAAACAGTGCTAACTGAACAGTGAATACAATCTTTCATAGTAGGCATTATTATTATTATTATTATTATTATTATTATTATTATTACTGTTGTTGATTAAGAAAGAAATGGGCGAAGAGTAAACTCATCTTAAGACAATAGGAAAAAATACCTGGTCAAAAGTGAATTAGAAACATGTACTACTTAAAGTGGCAGCCACTTTTCATCATAATGACGGTGGCGACATTAAAATGAACTCTAGAAGACACCTAAACGTCTGAGGCACATCTCAAACCATGACCGCTCAACCGGCGTTCGCAAATGACGGGTTGATTCGTCTAGCTGGATCCAATCGTGTTAGAGAAGTAGTAAGAATGCAAAGAGAGATTTACGTAAATTTAAACGTAATCAAAACCTCACTGAAAAACAACTAAGCGTAGCTAAAATTAACGTAACGAGAGCAAGCGCGAAGCGTTCAACGAATCGAAGAAAAATTCAATCGTAAATAGTTTGCTTCCTGCGTTAAATCAGTAAATGGATTGAATACGACTGCACAGATGAAGCGTAAAGTGCGTTTTAACGAGCGGCTTTCTGCTGAAAATGGACTACTCCAAGTGCGTGCGCCTTTTGTGTCTGCCTGTGCGACTATGAAGTCAGTGATCAATAGACTGTGCCGATTGTGGAATTCTGAAGTTCCGAGTTTGCTTTAGAATAAGCATCCGCATAAGCAAGGAACTGTAGTGGTGTCTACTACAATCGGAAGTTAACCTATTCTGGTCTAGCTCATTTATATTATTGAAATGCTTTAGCATCTGCTTAAAGTTTATTCTGCTGTTTGCTTTGTGTTCTCATCACACCAGAAAGGTTGCAACAGAAATTAGGTTTTTTTTTCCCTACTAGCGTTCTCCTACAAAAGAGAAGAAATATGTATAAACAGAAAGATAATTACTTTTTATAGATAGAGGCCTACACTATGTATGAATACCAATGTAAATATGCAAACGTGTTTTAATAAAAATGCTTTCAAGATGGAAAGACTCACAATTGTTAGAAAAGAAACTTATATTCGAGGTAATTTGACCGTTAGCAACAAAACAAAACTCTACCTAAGCAAGCAACAGCCATTATTTGCTTCGGTTGGTTGGTTGGTTGGTTGAGTAAATTGTGACAGGAACTAAACTACAACTTTTTCCATACACAGGCTATACTTTAGGTCAGTACAATTACCTAAAACAATGTATACCTTACTGTATGGTTTCTTCAAATGCAAAGCGCTTATATACGCGTACTTCAGCGATCGCTTGAAATCGGAAAGACGCTTTTCCCAGTACAGAATATCCCTGCTTGACGCCAGTCTTTATCTGGAATTCTTCTGATAACACTCCTCTGAATCGCAGCCTTGCCTCTGTGTCTGACAATTGCCTTTATGAGTTCTGGTGTAGTGGCGTCTATTGCTCTGTTCTTCAGGATCCTTCCAAGAGGCTGTCTGTCAATGAAGTCGTACGCCTTCATGATGTCATCGATAGTCACTATTGTCTTTTTGTTCTTTAAGGCTCTATGTTCTTCTGTCAGTCATGATTCTCGTGTGACATACGTATACGACTGAGTAAACTTGTCCTACCAAGTACTAACGGTCGACCAATGTCGCTACAGCACAGGCAGTAAAACTCAACGTCGTCAAAAATAATATATTTTGAAAACTCGATGTGATTCCGCGAACGTTACGTAATTATCGTATATTTAATATGCTTAGTTATAGGTTTGAATGCAGTGTGAGTGAGAAGTGAAATAATTGTAATGTCCAAAAGCGAAGTAAATGGTAGCATGAGAATGTATATTTTTGCCGAGTGAGTGAATGAGCATGTCATACACAAAAAGGAAATTTGTCATTCTTAGGTCGTAGGAAACAGGAAAGACGAAAATGATTTGCTTCTTTAAATTGAGGATTATTTTATTGTCAACAGCTTTTCTCAAATCAAATGTTCAAATGTTTTTAAATCTATCGGACTCAACTGCTTTGTCATTAGTCCGTAGCTTACGAACTACTTTAACTAACCTAAGGACAACACAAACACCCATGCCCGAGGGGGACTCGAACCCCCGACAGCGGACGGCCGCGAGCACTGCAGCACGGCGCTCCAGTGCGGTAGGCTAATCCGTCGCAGCCAGCTTTTCTATATTTGTTTAGTAATTATTATGTAGAAACCTGTGTATTGTGATTGATCCTCTGTGTAAGACGTGGTCTAGTGCGATTTAGAAAAGCACGGTTATGCGTCACGATGTTACTCAGCCAGTCAGTAGAAGAATCGCACGAATGTGCGAATGCTCGAATGTGCGAATGCTCGAATGTGCGAATGCTCGAAAGTGCGAATGCTCGAAAGTGCGAATGCTCGAATGTACGATAGCTCAGTCACCGTGACTATATTACTCTAGACGCTGATGTAAACAAATTGCAATCATTATCAACCCTACAGAAGATATACCTACATGTAGTGGGCGCATTTCTGTGTAAAGGCTGTCGTTTTTCAACCCGTGAACGCAAGACGTCTGCTCCAGGGGACCCTACTTAGGCGCTGCCTTGCTGTCGCCAGCTAAACTGATAAGTCATATTCACGGATTGTACGACATTAACTGCGAATGTGTAAAGTTGAAAATGTGTACCCAGCCGGGATTCGGACCCGGGTCTCCTGCTTTCTAGGCAGTTGCGCTGACCACTACACCATTGGGGACACAGCGATCAGCACACCTGCACGGAATTACTCAAACACGCCTCCCGTCATATACAAATTTGCAAATTTTTCCCTGCCCACTAGAACTCAAACTTGTAGTAACTTACTGATTCCCGTAAGAGTAAGGGCCTAAGAGTGCCTCCGCAATGAAGAAAGGATCATTGCCCGTCATCGAGAAATTTTGTGTTATATATATCCCGGCTGGGTACACATATTCAACTTTACCCATTCGCAGTTAATGTCATACATTCCGTGATATGGATAGATAAGAACTGCAGGACCAAAACCGGCTGTTCTTTCGGACATGTCCGAAAGAATAGGCACCACACATATATAACTTATAAACTGACAAGCTTCAATTTTGCAGCGTGTAAAGATAAGTGTGTTGTGGCAACGATCGGTGAAAACATTTGACAAAAAAGAGCCGCGGCGGATTAGCCGTGCGCATTGGGGCGCCGTGCTGCGGTGCGCGCGGTCGTTCACCGTCGGGCGTGGGTGTTTGGACTGCCCTTAGGTTAGTTAATCTTAGTTTAAGTTGTTTGTATGCTACGGACTAATAAACCAGCAGATGAGTTTGAGAGATTTACAAATATTTGAACATTTTGAACAAAAAAGAGACAAGGTTCATTTGCACTAAATTCAAAGAGCTATGTCCACATTGCATCGTAAGTTTGCATACGAAAAATAATAAAAAAAAAAAAAAAAAAAACGTTAAATACCTCTGTAACATGCTGAAACTGCGAAAAATTGCACAGGGTGTTTAATGAGTAGTAGAAAATATTCTGACAGGTGGTAGTATAGCCCAATTTCTAAAAAATGTCATGTAACTCGGGTCAAATTTGTATTGAGTACGTAGATACAGGTGATTTCAATGCATTTTCGTTTCGTGTTTGGTACACCGGTTGCTGCGGGTTGCTACGTGTGTATTCATCGAATGTCAGCAGTAGAGTCGGCATGTGTCAGCCGTGTAATCGTGCTTTAGTTTACATTGAAATTTCGTTATATGTTGCCTAAGTCTACTATAATGTAACATGTAAACAAAATCAAATGTTCGTAAACGTAAGAGATCAAACAGCTTAGGTTATCGGTCCCTAGACTTACAAACTACTTGAACTAACTTAAAACTAAAGAGGTCGCACGCGCACACACACACACACACACACACACACACACACACACACACACACACACACGAGAGTCGCGCTAACGTGCCGCATGTATTTATACATACTGGGTGTCGAGGTTACAAGGTGCTGTCAAAACTGCGGCTCAAAAGAGGAACAGATGGGGACGACAGATGAACTCTATCAAGCGGCATTTAGGAAGGGAAGAGGATGCATTGAACAGATATTTATCCTGATACAACTGATAGAACATAGAGCCTTAAAGAACAAAAAGAGAATAGTGTGTAACTATCGGCAGTACAGCATAAAGGTAAGTACTGGCCAGCCAATCTATCAAAATGTTCAAATGTTTGTAAATCTATCGGACCAAACTGCGTGTTCATCAGTCTGTAGGTTACAAACTACTTAAACCTAGGTAAAGTAATCTAAGGACAAACACACACACCCATGCCCCAGGGAGGACTCGAACCTCCACGGTGAGAAACCGCGCGCTCCGCAGCGAGACGCTTTAGACCGCTCGGCTACTCCACCGCAGCGCCAATCTATCTCTCTTGAAAAATAATTTACCATCTCTGTGGAGAATTTCCATATTGATCGAATAAGAGAATAGTAATAACCATCGATGACTTCATGAAGTCAACAACAACCCAAAGGAAATTGTCAGAGCCGGCCGCGGTGGCCGAGGTGACTAAGGCGCTCCAGTCACGGTCAGCACGGCCACTACGGTCGGGGGTTCGAATCCCCCCTCGGGCATGGATATTTGTGCCGTCCTAGTTCGTAAGTAGTTCATAAGTAGTTTGTAAGTTTAGGGACTGATGACCCCGTAGTTAAGTCCCATAAGCTTAACAAACATTTGAACATTTTTTTTTGAAATTGTCAGAGACACAGGCAAGGCTGCGATTCAGGAGAGTGTTATCAGGAGAATTCCAGATAAAGATTGTCGTCAAACAGAAGCATGGATTGTCAACAGATAGGAATACCTGAAACACGTGAGGGCGAGAAAAAAGACGAAAGGGCCCAAGTAGACTGCCTAGTCTCTGCCGGCGATATATCGAAATTAGGTGAGACGGAAGAGGATGCTAAGACTCAATTTGACAATCTAAGCAAGATAACCAGAAGGGTAGGACTCAGAACCGCAAATGTTTGTATAGTTATGGGACTTAACTACGGGATCATCAGTCCCTAAACTTACAAACTACTTACGAACTAACTAATCCTAAGGACGGCAGAAATATCCATGCCCGAGGGGGGATTCGAACCCCCAACCGTAGTGGCCGTGCAGACCGTGACTAGAGCGCCTCAGTCCCCTCAGCCACCGCGGCCGGCCTGAAAACCACCTGAACAAGATAAAGACATTCAATGCATCTGGTGACTGGGAAACACCTGATGGAACAGGGGAATAGGTGGACAAATTTAAATACCTGGGAGAATATATAGCAAGAAGAAACAGGAGCAATGAATGAATCACAGAAAGGACAAGGGAAATGAGGTTAGTCTTCCGTACGACCAGAGATGCGTATCTAGAGGCAATACAAGGATTATGTGCTGGTGACACGATAACAGTAAGTAGGAAGGAACGTGGCTCTCCCCTGTGATTCACTCGCCGCCTCCTCGTTACATTATCGAGTCGAGGCGAGTCTGCGGCGGCCGCCCGCTGGGGACGCAGTCAAATGAAGCGAGCGCTATCGGGAAACCGGGCACCGTCCCCTGCGGTCGCCAAAACGTAGCGCTTAACTGCGACGCCGAGGAGGCGAGGCTGCACGCGACGCTGACATGATACCGCTGTATAACCGAGAGAACGCGCACAAAGGCACACTGCGCGACGTCAGGCTTTAATACTCCAGGCTCATGTTCTCATACACTGCGCTAATGATAATTAAGTTTCAGCTTCAAAACGTTGACATACAAAATAAAAGAACCACTGCTCAGACTGAGGTCACATTTCTACCAGAGGGAAGGTAACGAGTTCATCAATCCACAGATGTGTTTGAGGAGGTATACCGTCGTCTTCCTCCAACCTTTGAACTGACTTACCCAGGCAGTTATTTTTTTTTCTCTCTCTGTAGAACTTATGGGACTTAACTACAGGATCATCAGTCCCTAAGCTTACAAACTACTTATGAACTACCTAAGACTAAGGACGGCACAAATATCCATGCCCGAGGGGGGGATTCGAACCCCCGACCGTAGTGGCCGTGCAGACCTTGACTGGAGCACCTCAGTCCCCCCGGCCACCGCGGCCGGCAGAGAGTTATTAGCGAGATCTACAGTTTAAAGTGAATTCCGAAACTATGGCGCAAGTAAGCATTTTTTTCCACACCAACAACATTAACGGAAGTGAAAGAAATTGTGACTCACCAAAATCCTAGAAATGATCCTGGATCGCTCCAACGATATTTGGATTTGTAATCAGAGTAATCCGACACTTTCTTAGTCTCAACGAAGCGTAATGGGATCCAAAAACAAAAATTACGAAAATCATAACGCTAGATGGCGCTATAAGTAGTAGAATATGAAAAATAGAAGACTCACTATACACTTGTTGCTAAGTTTGTTCTTGAGACGCTCGTTTTGAATCGGTCGTGGTAAAACGTATTTACAAATATGGCCACTTTAAGCTCCATGCCCCCTAGGAGTTCCAGATACGCGTGGTCGAAAACAGAGGCGTCACGGATGGACTTAATCGTTAAACATCAAATACAAATTACCCAGTACCTTTGGTTTAATGTCGACTTACACCGTATGCGCCGGTACTGTGATTCATATCACATGTAGCCAAAACCATTTATCTTGTTGGAACTTCAGAGTTATATTTGAAACTAAATTTTCCTTTCTTTCCCCCTCCGTAACGCCCCCCTTCTTAGATCATATTCGTTGAAAACTTAGTCTTTCTGGGTAGATCTTTCGTATTATTTTAACTAAAAATTTCAATTAAACGCCCAGTAGATTGCGAGCAATAAAACCGCATCGGCATGAAGGCCACAAGTAACAAAAATCAAACTGACGAATTCCTATGCTGATACACGCAACTGATTACCAATTAAAGTTACGTATACGGAGGAGTTAGGAGTAACGTCACACACATCATTATAGTATTCACTCAACGAAGGAAAATTCGGTTGCACATTTTTCCACACCGTTACGAGGGAGGAATGTGGAGCCGGTGGTTTCAAAGGTCACTTTTTCATTTACTCGCATACCTCTAAAACGAGAATAAAGGCGGAAGATGAGTTTTGCTGCCTTGGCGGTAAAATAACGTACGGTGATCGCAGTACAGATGATATAAAATGCAGAATTGAAATAGGAAAAGAGTTTTTAAAAAATCGCAATTTTTAACACTGAATATTAAGTGTTAGTAAGGCTTTTCATAAGGTATTTTGTTGAGTTTACCTCGTACGGGAATCAAACAAGGATGATAAATACTTCTAGCACAAATAGAAGTTTTGCAATGTGTACAGACAAATGCTGTAAATTAGCTGTGTAGATCGTGTAACTAATGACGAGGTACTGAACAGAATTGGGGAGAAAAGAAATTTCTGGCATACCTTGACTAAAATAAGGGACCAATTGACGGGGCGCACTAATAGAGATAAAGGAATCGTCAATTTAGCATTGGAGGGGAGTGTGTGGGATAAAAAGCGCAGAGGGAGACCGAGAGACGAATACAGTAAGCAGATTCAAAAGTATGTAGGCTGCCGTTCTTATGAGGACATGAAGAGGCTTGCTCAGGATAGAGAAGGAAGAGAACTGCATCAAACCAGTTTGACTAAAATTGTGTTGAATGTTGGCGTGCCGAAAAGAGTAAGCTAACAGCTAATTATGTGGCCCAGGTTCCATTTCCGTCTCATCCTCATTTTTTTACAATTCTATATTATACTTCGCAATCTTAAACTTGTTAATATATTTAAAAATTATTTCGACAATAGGGAAAAATGTAATTTCAGCACCTTGAATCTTTCATCATCAATTTAGTGTTACTGATTTCCTCCCTAGTGATTAGGTAAGTTTGACGATATTACCTAATAATTTAAGTAATTATAATTAAAAATAATTATATATTTTATATATACTGATACGATTAAGTAAATTTAAATTTGGTAATTAAAAATTAAGATTGCAGGAATTTTATAGAATCATAAAATATTCAGGAACTAACGGGAATCGAATTCAGGACACGTAATTACTGAAGTATTCGCATACCCTCTGCAAATCACTTATGCCAATTGTTTTGTTACTCAAAATTACTTACACGTTGTCTTACAAAAGCAGTGATGCACCCACAAGGTGTGGTTAGAAGTGAGTCTAACCAGGTATGATGAAACAGCATATTACTTTATTGAACTGTTTACAGTATGGAACGAAAAAGACATGGACGTTGGCAATTACAGGTGGAACATGTCGCCATGTCAGTAGGGTGTTACACCCCCCCCCCCCCTGTGGTATCGGTGCATATCTTTAAGCGTTACCGAATAGTGGCAAGCACCATTTCGAACCTCCTCCGAGGAAAATTTGTTCACAACTGTTGCAGCTAACCTGCCAGACATTGCAGGTTCGTATTGGGACAGAGGCACCATCCAATGTCATCCCAAGCCTACTCAATGATAGCGAAATCCAGGGACCTTGCTGTCATCGGGAGGACCTCAAAATATATTACGCAAAATCCAGGGACCTTGCTGTCATCGGGAGGACCTCAAAATATATTACGCAGTCAATACGACTCGCGTGGGTCATAGGGAAGGTAATATTAGAGCTACAGATATGGAAACGTCAACTTCCTTTTACCGCTCTCAACGCCAAAATACATATGCGATTTTTGTATTTTGTACACTTTCCTGTTAACGCACTTGTATAATTATGTTAGTTTCACTGGCCTTCTTGTACAGTTAATATTAAAAACAGGTACATCAATTACCGTATTCACGTTATTAATATAATTATTTCAACCTTGATTCACTTGACATTAAAAATAAGTAAATAAATAAATAAAACAAAGGTCGTTGACTACGCCGGCAGAATGCAATGACAATGGTAGTCGATAGCGATTCATTGTTTTGTCAAATGAGGCAGCAGAAACTATATCTGTCGCAGGCGCTGTAAGTTTTCTGCAGCTTACAATAGAGCCGCCATTCCCAAGATTATCGTACAAATAGCGGCCAAATTTTGTAGGCGCTTTTCATAGTGTGGCACAAGTTTTTGTATGCCTTCTTCGTAGAAGGTTGCCGCTGTGTATTCAACCATGTGGTAATATGTTCTTTCACATCGTCAGCATCGTTGACCACCAAGGGCAGATTTTAGGCGTAAGAAGAGATGAAAGTCCCTAGGAGCGAGGGAGTTTGTGACACTTGCGCGGAGTGACACTTGCGCGGAAAGGGAATTTGTAGACACTTGCGCGGAGACCCGGACGCTGCAGGTAGTGAACAGGGTGTTCCAGAAGTAGGGATACACCACCCCTACTCCTCGCCCTCCAGCCGCTACCTGTGCCGTATTCAAAGAAAGGCCCACCGAGCGAGGTGGAGCAGTAGTAACGGCCCGGAGGTATCACAGCCTCATTCAACAGGGAGATAACACGTCATACAAATATCACTCGATTTACAATACAGCACCATGTGAAGAGGAATGTGATGAAATCGGAATTGAGCGTAACTGTTGCTAACTACAATTTCGGATTTACTGCATTTTGAGTCAGAATTCGCATCTATATTCGCATTTATCGCAAATGCGAATTTTTCCTGTCCCTAGTAACACCTCTAAAAATAAACAGCTGATCAAGGCACTAAAAGCAAGGGCAGATCTTTGGGTGTATTACTACAAATAACTAAAACACAATTTGATCGTGGAATTATATACAATCTCATTATAAAGGTTTTTTGTAGGTGGTTTTGAGCAGCTTTTAAATATGTTAGGAATAGCATTATGAAATATAGACAGCTACACCTTATGTTTATTATGAGATATCGATTTCGGCTAATTTCAGGTCATCTTCAAGTCTCAAACAACAGGTGTTACTTATGCATTTTTCCAGTGGCCCTCATAACCTTTAAGTGTTTACACACGCCGGCCGCGGTGGCCGAGGACACTAAGGCGCTCCAGTCACGGTCTGCACGGCCACTACGGTCGGGGTTTCGAATCCCCCCCTCGGGCATGGATATTTGTGCCGTCCTAGTTCGTAAGTAGTTCATAAGTAGTTTGTAAGTTTAGGGACTGATGACCCCGTAGTTAAGTCCCATAGACTATACAAACATTTGAACATTTTGTTTACACACGAGGTCTAACGTTGTTAATCGCGTTAGCGATGAAACCAGAACCCAGAATCTTTGCGTCTAAATGATACATGTATTGGTGTGATGTCTTATTTCGAAAAAACAGACATCACACCAACACATATATAGCTCTCGGTAAAGTGGAACGGTACGATGTCGTTACGTAGCACAGCACAGCCGACTGGAAACGCAGAAGTGCAAACAACGTTCTCTCCTCAGAGGTATGATTAGGTTCGACATAGACTTCTACAACATACAGTCTACACGGCGAAGATTACACCAAAAAATTTAACGTTTCGTCTACTTTGGCGATAGCAACCAAATTTTAAAATCGTGTCTACTATGTAATGAAGCTTGAAGTCGAAAACTTCACTGATTTTCGAGTTCTGAATTTTTAATATGTTTTTAATGTTATTACAGAAAAAACATATTTGGGACTCACACTACAATTTTCATATGGCAGAATTTGTAGGTACATTCACAAGACATAAGACAACGGTTGTGTGCATTCATCTCATGAGAAATATCAATCATTTGTTTTCAGTGTGTTTACTTCAAATTTCTCTTTTAAGTTTCTTTAATTATTAGTACTTAAATGTGGTTATGAAATAAATAAATTACGTGTATATGTGTAGTCTTATGCGGCCAAACTACTTAGATCATTGCTCGCTAGACTTACACACTGCTTAATCTTACTTAAAATAACTTAGGCAAAGTACAAACAAACATACCTATGTCCGAGGAAGGACCGGACCGGTCGCGCAATTTGTGACACAAATTACATGTTTGATAATATTAATTCATGGAAGTATGAAATCACGTCAAGACTACTTCCTGCAAAAATTTCGACAAAAAAAGTGGCACTGAGTTTAGAAAAACAAAATTCTGGTTTATTGGATTATCAAATATTAAATGTTACTACAAGAGATACAGCCATTCAAATTTACGGGCACCATAACGTTTTCCCTTCCTGAGTAAATGAGCTGCTTCTTATAGTTTCAACACCATTTTCTTGAATGTTCTGAATATAAATCTTCAGACTTCTTCAGGAGAAGAGTGATACGGATATCTGATTGTAAACCACTGCCTATTACCTTATACCTTTTTGACTGTACTGAACAGTATTTCCGCGTATTCCGTAATTTATACAGTTAACAGGCAATGTAATTTATAACCAACTATTGGCTGCCAATTTCGATTCATTTTTCCTGGAAGTCTTGCAACTTGTTTCTCCCTGTTTATGCCAAGTTCGGAGTAAAAATGGTTCTATATGACGGTGATGGAAAATAGAATTCATCTTTAGCATTTTTCGGCGTGTGACATTCCCTTACACATTCCGTATGTATTTGTAATTCGAATACAGCCAAATCGTTTTGGGGTCTACGAATAAACGCTTTAAGTATGTAAAATACTCACTGACTTATTATTAACGTTTTTTTAATTGAAGGTTTAATGTTGCATCTCCTATTAAAAAGCATAGTAGCTATTTTTAAAGAGATGGAAGTTGCGTGATAGTGGGGTTAACTACATAGCGGTCAATTACATCAACGTATCTGTGCAGGATGCCTAATATATTTATTGCTTGTGCAGGTGTCTTGATATGCTTAGTGTTCTGAATAATATGCTTTTAGGAGGTATGACTGTGGAAAGTCATAGTCTTGTAGTAGCAGAGACTAACTCTCAAAAACATTATCACTATTAAAATACCTTTTTGTTTACAGGAGGAACACTCAACGGATTAATATGTAGTTAGAACAAGTCACTATATTGCTCTTCAACTTGCAAAGGGTTGTGCAATTTCACTGATTTTCGTGTTATGTTGACAGTGTGGAAACTTGACAACAGCAGTGCTAGACTTCTTGGTGGGCCTGTACCCAGGAAAAGCGATTAGCCGCCCCAAGGGCCCCGGGTTCCGCGCAAGTGTCACTCCGCGCAAGTGTTCCAACCCCGGAGCGAGGTCCGGGCTGTACGGACAATGATCAAACACGTTCCAGGGAAATTCCCGTGAGAGTTGTTTGGTCACATTCACCTTTTGACATTAATCCTCGGCGCTTGTTCTGTATTGCGCGGCGCAATTTGTTAATGGTCTCGCAGTAACCAGGTGTATTGATTGTATGGCCTCATGATACGAAAACAATCAGCAAACTGCCTTTTCTGTCCTATAAAATGGCGCACATGAGTTTTCAAGGTGTCAACATTTGCTTAGGCTTAAACTTCATTGAGGATGAAGCTTGCCTCCATTCCATTAATTGCCGTTTTGATTCAGGGGTGTCGTACGATACCCAAGTTTCATCCCCCGTGACTACCCGACAAAGAAAACCATCGCCTTCCTCATTGTAGCGTGTCAGAAACTGAAGTGCCCATCCGATGTTTTGTGCGTTTTTCAGTAAGAAATATAGGTACCAAAAGTGAGCAAAGTTTTCGAAATTTCAGTAACAATGCTATGAGTTAGTGATTGTGAGATTTGCGGAGCTTCATAGCAACACCGTTGAGTGTAAACTTACGGTTGTTGTTAATCTCCTCTTCCATTGTGTCAGGGTTGGGCAGTAACGCCGTTACTAGTAACAGTTACTTTTCAAAGGTAACGGACGGTAACGGCGTTATTATTTGCCTAAAGTAAATTTAACTGTCACTAAGTAACTTTTATCGGTTAACTATTTAACGGAAGTATCGTTACTTTTTTGTCGCTGACATATTTTTTGTAAGAATGTCATACTGCAAAATACCAGTCTTCCATTTTAGTGAAGAAGGAAAAAAAAAATAATATTTATTTCTAAGTTACATTTCAACAACGTACGTTTGAAATATATGAATTACATATTTCAGTACCGTTACAACATTTAATAGTACCATCCATTCCTAACATTTTTATTTTACAATATTGTTCGCAACAATGAGTATATAACAATCAGCTGACGTCTCATACCTAAACATTCTTCGATTATTTTCCACACCTTTTGACATGGACAAGGAAGAAGACACACCCAACGCCTAGGCCAACTTATGATGAAGTGTTGCCGGCCGTGGTGGCCGAGGGGACTGAGGCGCTCCAGTCACGGTCTGCACGGCCACTACGGTCGGGGGTTCGAATCCCCCCCCCCCCCTCGGGCATGGATATTTGTGCCGTCCTTAGTATTAGCTAGTTTGCAAGTAGTTTGTAAGTTTAGGGACTGATGACTCCGTAGTTAAGTCCCATAGACTTTACAAACATTTGATTTTGATTTGATGAAGTGTTCG
The DNA here is from genome assembly GCA_026315105.1 of Locusta migratoria. Taxonomy (NCBI): domain Eukaryota; kingdom Metazoa; phylum Arthropoda; class Insecta; order Orthoptera; family Acrididae; genus Locusta; species Locusta migratoria. The sequence goes on along the minus strand of CM048745.1, from coordinate 251,668,418 downwards.
AATTTTTGACGTTGGATAGAAAAAAATTATTCCTTTTGCAGCAAATTGTGTCGCGGTGGGAAAAACAATTCAAAGCAGCCGAAACTCTAAAGCAAACTTAACAATTCATATACAATTAATTTTTAGATTGCTTACAATGAGTTTGAACCAAGTACTGAACGTCGCTCGCTGCTAATTCTGGATTACGGTACCGGTTTTACAACATTCTGGTAACACAAAACCTGCGTTCCGTGGCATTGTCGTTAAAGAAACAATGCCCGTGTCTTGCTAGCACTTAATTATACTTTGCAGCGGCAGTGTTCGTTTTTCTTTTCTGTGTATCTATACTCTATAGCACGTTTTTCTTCTTCTTTTTTTTTTTGTCCCCCCCCCCCCCCCGCGGCCGTTCCCCGTCGGAGGTTCGAATCCTCCCTCGGGCATGGATGTTTGTGTTGTCTTCAGTGTAAGGTACGTTATAGGTAGTTTGGAAGTTTAGGGACTGATGACCCCGCAGTTAAGTCCCATAAGCTTAACAAACACTTTAACATTAGTATTTATTTTGCCCTCCTCTGACAACAACGTCTTCTTCCTCTGTTTATTTTGTCAAGTAGCCTACTATTAATGCAGCGCCGCATATCACTAATCCTTCCTCTGTCATAGGGTAGCTCTCTAAGCGAATACACAGTTTGAAATGTTTGCTCGTTGCTGCAATTCCGGCGTAACAGACGTGCGAATATATAGTAGACAACAAATTCGGCAGTTTTCACGGAAACGCAAACAACGAACAAGATGTAACTTTCATGAGATGGAACGTTTGAAAAACTACATTTCGTGAAAATGAACAAACATAGAAATTGGGATGCAATGAGACAGAAGATGCTAGGGACAATTTATTTAATAATGTATTAATTACATACTATTATCAAGTCCATATGTATTAATGTATTTAAATACTGATTGACATTAAAGCACGTTCCATTGCACACGAGCAAGGCTTATTATGGATTTACAAATAAATTACAATTACAATTTTTAAAAGTAACTGTAAATGTAACTGTAAAAATAACTGTAAAGTTACTTGCAACTGATATAGTTACTTTCGATGTATAGTAACTGTAATTGTAACTAAGTTACCTTTCAGGGAAGTAACTTTAAATGTTAAAATGTTTATAAATCTATCGGACTCAACTGCGTGGTTATTAGTCCGTAGCTTACAAACTACTTAAACTAAGTTAAAATAACCTAAGGACAATACACACATCCGTGCCCGAGGGAGGATTCGAACCCCCGACACGGAAGGCTGCGCGATCCGCAACGTGGCTTATTTAAACCCGGGCAAAGCTGGGTACTTGCAGCTAGTAGAATATTAAACTGAACGTAACGTAAACAACGACAGCTGCAGGAGCAGCAACTACTTCTAATCTGAAACGTTTCTTCGTGGTTTTTAAAATGAAATATTGCTGATGGGACACCTCCAGGTTCCCTTCTCGTTCTGTTCAATTTCGTATTGATTGGCAGAGACATAAATATTAATATGTTCACACAAGAGTATCGCAAATGTAATGGGTCGTTCTGACATTCCCCAGCTTGAGACCCTTTGGAAACGGTAAGCTTGTAAGGTCAACCGATCCCACAGTCCAGCAATTGCACTTTAGTGATTTTACTTGGTGTTCAGAATGATGAGACGAAGTATAACTTCCGGTAACCCCGAGGTACCTAAGACTAGAATTATTTTTGTTAACAAATACCCTTTTTTGAAGTAAAATCTATTTGCTTCTTTTCGCTACAATCCAAAAGTGAATCTGCACGCTGTCTTACTTTACTTTGTCACATTCTACAAAAACTATTTCAAGTGTAAGTTAATGTCCTCTCTTAGTTACTATAACAAATGTTTGCCTCTTATAGCTTCCAGCTACGTTAATTTGAGAGATCGAAGTACATTAAAAATATCGTCTTCTACATTTCTCTCATAAAAAAATTGAAACTTTTTTCAGAAAAGAAAAGAAAGCAAAACGGAGTTTCGATTCATTCAATTAATGTACTTCAAAACCAAAGGAATGTTAAGACTTTCATGAGACAAATCACACTGCAGTCCTACCTATGTAAAGAAGAGTATGACAGCACAGACGGTATTCAGGACATACCTGCAAAACAGAAGATACACTTCAGTTTGACTTCATTGAGATAATAATAGGCAAAGAAATTTAAGTATACAACTTGAATAAGTAGCTAACTTTCCATTGTAAAATTAGCCAGATGTGATGTATGTATTTAGTCAGTAACAAGAGATACTACTGGTCGGCAACGGATGTGTGGGTAGCTTAATGAGGAACGACCTTTACGTATTCAGAACCAGTCAGACGCTTGGCAATGCATGTTAAAGGAGGAACGTCGCACAATATAGCTTTTCACGGTTCAATACCTCAATCATTAAAAATGGACCCTTTACGGAATCACTCAATCAAAAAAATGTCTTTACTAGCCAACATGTCAAAATATAAATAAATTCCATAGAAAAAAAAAGCAAAGAAAATAAGCCAAATTTTTGATACACAACGCGAAATCAGTAAATCCGTATATCCTAGCCACGTACATTCATCGTTAGCTTGTATCCGTATACATAAGATTATAAAATAGAGTCATCCATTGCTTCTTTGGTGTAAAATGCCATAGTACTAACAGAGGAAACCCCCATCTAACCTCCACTCAGATTTTGTGGTAATACAGACCAATGCGTAAACCAACAAAAACCGTACAGAAATGAAGCATGAAAACAAAAGTATACGGAGCTGTGTAGAATGAAGCAAAATGGGAACAATGAACAGGCCAGGCCAAAGATGTTCACTATCGAGCAATTTGATAGGGGTAGGTGTCGTGATTTTGGTGTCTCTCTGTGTGTGTGTGTGTGTGTGTGTGTAGCTACACACATATACAGGGTCGTTCCAAACAGTATGGCAAGCGTTTAAGTGTGTTACATGGTAGGCTGTGCTGAGAAATAATTTTTAGGGGAAAATTTGATACCTTGCACGTTTCCAGTTTAATTAGCATTGAAGCTAACCAATCAGGTCATTAAGCTCGCAAATTCAAACGGCCTGCCAGTGATGCTGTTACCAAAGGTGTTCTTAGTGTGGGTTGTTATGGTCTTCAGTCCGGAGACTGGTTTGATGCAGCTCTAAACCCTACTCTATCCTGAGCAAGCCTTTTCATCTCCTCATAAGAACGGCAACCCACATCTACTTGAATCTGCTTACTATATGCGTCTCTTGGTCTCCCTCTACGATTTTTACCCCACACAATGCTAAATTTACGATTCCTCGATGTCTAAGAATGTATCCTACCAAGCGATCCCTTCTTTTAGTCAGGGTATGCCAAAGATTCCTTTTCTCACCAATTCTATTCAGTACCTCTTCATTAGTTATGCGATCTACCCACCTAATCTTCAGCATTCTTCTGTAGCACCACATTTCAAAAGCCTCTATTCTCTTCCTGTCTGTACTGCTTATCGTCCACGTTTCACTCCCGTACAAGGCAACACTCCACACAAATGCCTTCAGAAAAGACTTCCTTACACTTAAATTAATATTCGATGTTAGCAAATTTCTCTTTTTCAAACATGCTTTCCTTCCCATTGCCATTCTGCATTTTATATCCTCTGTATTGCGACCATCGCATGTTATTTTACTACCCAAGTAACAAAAACTCATCTACCACCGTCATTGTTTCGTTACCTAATCTAATTCCTTCAGCATCGCCTGATTTTCTAAGACTGCATTTCATTATCTTTGTTTTGCTCTTGTTAATGTTCATTTTATACGCTCTCTTTAACACACTGTCCATTCCATTCAACTGCTCTTCCAGGTCCTTTGCTGTCTCTGACAGAATTACAATGTCATCAGCAAAACGCCAAGTTTTTATTTATTCACCCTGAACTTTAATCCCTATTCCAAATTTTTCCTTGCTTTCCTTCATCGCCTGCTCGATGTACAGATTGAATAACATCGGAGAAAAGCTACAACCCTGTCTTACTCCCTTCCCAACTGATGCTTCCCTTTTATGCCCTTCGAGTCTAATAACTGCGGTCTGGCTTTTGTAAAAGTTGTAAATAACTCTCCTTTCCCTGTATTTTACCCCTGCCGACTTCAGAATTTGAAAGAGTGTATTCCAGTCGACATTGTCAAACGCTTTCTCCAAATCTACAAAAGCTAAAAATCTAGGTTTGCCTTTCCTTAATCTATCTTCTAAGATAAGACGTAAAGTGAGTATTGCCTTCCTACGTTCCTCCTGAATCCAAACTGATCTTCCCCGAGGTCAGCTTCTACCAGCTTTTCCATTCTCCTGTAGTGTGGGTTACTCAAACCGAACAAGGGAGCAATACAGAAACTGGACATTCGACTGTAACAAGGATCTAACACAAGCCAATGGCTTAGCTGTCTCGCGCCACTATTTTTTTTTTTTTCCGGTTCCTGCTAACCAAGAACGCTTGAGCACTGCCGCTGACAGAATGTTTAAATCTGCACGCGTGGCTACCTGATTTGCTAACCTCAATGCTAAATAAATCGGATATCGGCGAAAAATATCAAGCTAGCAGCGCTTCTTTATTTTTGATAATGTAAAATAAATATTTTCAACTGTAAGCTCTTTGTTTGTCATATTTAGGGAGGAGGTAGTTGGACCAAAACAACAAGTAACTGACTACAGTACTCTAATAAGAGACGTGTTCACAGTATCGAAGATCACTGATCACGGAAAGGTATCAAAAACTGTCGGTCTGCCTCTTTGTTTGAACACGCTAATGTGTAAAACTGTTTCATTCCTGAGATTTTGAAGGAAAATTGAGCAAATCTTGGGAAAACATAGACGTTTCATTCTATCACAATCGCACAATGGAAACAAAAGGTTGCAGTAATTTGGAACTGTTTCCTTAACCGTTGTGTCTGCCCGGTCGTGTGAACACACTAATTTACATAACTACCTGAGCAGATCGCGTGCGGCTTTCCTTGGTAACTTGAGTGTATGTCGGGGCAACATACGTGCTTCATTTCATCACAAGTTATCCTATTTAAAAATTTAGGAATCTGTTCTTCTCACAAGGGAAACTCCCCGTCGTTACAGGTAACAGGTGACACAACAAAAAGAACACTTCAAGCGACCACGGCGATTTACGTTGGGAATCGACGGCTGATTTTAAGTGACCAATGAATGAGTTTTATGACGGGTGAAGCGTCTTGTAGCCAAGAATTTTAGTTCAACCTTGTGATGAGCGATGTACCCGAGGAAACGGCGGTCAACAATTTACGGCAGAATTAAAATCATGATCGCTTCATTCACATTCTCAGAATATAAAATAGATATAATTTAACATTGCAAAGCTGATTCCATTGAAACTGCGTCTCCGACCACGAAGTAAAGGCTTATAAAAGGATCTACATCGTCGAGAGAGACTAGTGGTACATATTTTCTTTGCAGACGACGACCGAAATATTTCTTTGTTGCCACATATTCGACATCAGGACTTTTGGCTAAGATCTGTTTGCTGCTTTGCAGTACTTTCCATTCGTTAGTCCACTCCATCGTTCTTCGTTCTGATGACATTGATTCTGCAGTTTAGTAATAACGGCCGTCAGGAAAGAGTAACGACGCACGGTGAGAAGTTCATAGGGAAGATGCTGTTTACCATCGAGTGCTTTGGTAATCTACGAAATCTAATACAGCCTTAAAAAGGTTTAAAAATCATCAGCCCATAACTATAGTATAACGAACGAGTCCCAAAACTAACTATTTATCGCAACTTCCCACAGGGACTTTGCGATTGAATGTGTATTTGGAGCATTTGTGGCGCTAAAATTGTAGCAGGTATCAAACATATAATCCGAAAGTCTGATTTCGATTTGCAAAGGACGCTGAAAAATGAGAGAATAATGTTACGAATAACAGGTGTTCATTTACGGTGCTTCTTACCATTTTTAGGCAAGAAGAAAACCGTTAACAATTCACTCCCTTCTAAACTTCGGCTCTTAATGACACTCGCATATGCTTAAGCCCTACTTGACAATATTATTGCTGCATTAAAGCAAAGTTTGAACACTACCGATTGCAGTTAGTCAACTATTTCAATATAGCCTGCTTAGTTTCGTAACGCACTTCCATTAACAAATATTCTAGGCCTATATACAGACTTATTTTGTCGATTACCTACTACTTTCGGAAAAGTGATTGAGTAGCTACAAATAAATCGCAAGTTCGTGTATGAACTGTTAATATTAGCACGTTACTTCCTTGAAGATATTCAGTTTGATACCTGCCAAATAGCTAAAAAAAAAATCAGGACAGGTACACGAAAGACACAGGAGAAAGGACAAAGTGAAAGGATCGTCTATAAGGAGATGTAAAATCTAATTGCAAGAAGTCTAGTTTTTGAAAAGTATTAAAATGTCAAAAATCCGCTAAAACAAAAAATTCATGAACGTGAAAGTACGCACCGACCACACGAATACAATCATAATCAGATACTTTTGTACTTGAGACCATCAGATTTCAATTCATTTCTCCTCTTAAAATGTTTTTGGACGATATGATTACGACTCAGCTATTGTGAGCGTATGAATTACACTTCAGTAACACTTTGCTGTTATAGACTGCCAGGCAGGTATGTAGCCTTTCCCCAATGTTGTTCAATCAGTACATTGAGCAAGCAGTGAAGGAATGCAAGGAGAAATTTGAAGAGAAAATTAAAGTTCAGGGAGAAGACATAAAAACTTTGCGGTTTGCCGATGACATAGTAATTCTGTCAGAGACCGCAAAGGATCTGGAAGAGTAAGTGAATGCAATGGACAGTGTCTTGAAAAGAGGGTATAAAATGAACATTAACAAGAGTAAAACGAAGGTAATGGAATGCAATGTCAGGAAATCAGGCGATGCTGAAGGAATTAGATTAGGTAATGAGACAAAGTAGTAGATGAATTTTGTTATTTGGGTAGCAAGATAACGTCTGATGGCCGAAGTAAAGAACATAAATGCAGAATGGCTATGGGGAGAAAAGCGTTTCTAAAGAAGCGAAACTTGTTAACATCCAATATTGATTTAAATGTTAGGAAGTCCTTTCTGAAAGCATGTGTCTGGAGTATAGCATTGTATGGAAGTGAAATGTGGACGATAAGGAGTTCAGACAAAAAGATGACATAAGCTTTTGAAATGTTGTGCTACAGATGAATAATGAAAATTAGATGGGTAGATCACGTAACTAATGAAGTGCTTAACCGAATTGGGGAGACAAGGAGTTTATGGCATATGCTGACTAAGAGAAGGAATAGATTGGTGGGACACATTGAGACATCAAGGAATCGTCAACTTAGCATTAGAAGGAAGTGTGTGGGATAAAAATTGTAGAGGGAGAGAGTGGGACGAATACAGTAAGCAGATTCAAATGGATGTAGGTTGCCGAAATTATTCTCAGATGAAGAGACTTGCACAGTACAGGGTAGCGTGGAGAGCTGCATCAAACCAGTCTCAGGACTGAAGACCACAACAACAGCTGCCATTAACAGAAGCAGTGATATTACGTTAATGAAGTTTTAATTTCCGTATTAGAAAATTTGCAGTAATGTTTAATGATGGAAATATGAAAATAATAGCATAAAAAGCAACTACTCTTTTTGTGTCATGCCATTCTTCTTCTACTGCCTTCTGACCGCTTGGAGCGATTACATTGCTTCAGCTACACTTTTTCCCCCCTAGAGTTCAAAAGTTTGTAAATCTATGGGCGTTAACTACAGCCATTATCAGTTCTTAGACTTATAAACTACACCAGTGACCATTAAAATTGCTACACCAAGAAGAAATGCAGATGATAAACGGGTATTCATTGGACAAATATATTATACTGACTGACATGTGATTACATTTTCACGCAATTTGCGTGCATAGATCCTGAGAAATCGGTACCCAGAACAACCACCTTTGGCCGTAATAACGGCATTGAGTCAGAGCTTGAATGGCATGTACAGGTACAGATGCCCATGCAGCTTCAACACGATACCGCAGTTCATCAAGAGTAGTGACTAGCGTATTGTGACGAGCCAGTTGTTCGGCCACCATTGACGAGACGTTTTCAATTGGTGAGAGATCTGGAGAATGTGCTGGCCAGGGTAGCAGTCGAATATTTTCCGTATCCAGAAAGGCCCGTACAGGAACTTCAACGTGCGGTCGTGCATTATCCTGCTGAAATGTAGGGTTTTGCAGGGATCGAATGAAGGGTAGAGCCACGGGTCGTAACACATCTGAAATGTAACGGCCACTGTTCAAAATGCAGTCGATGCGAACAAGTGGTGACCGAGACGTGTAACCAATGGCACCCCATACCATCACGCCGGGTAATACGCCAGTATGGCGATGACGAATACACGCTTCCAATGTGCGTTCACCGCGATTTCGCCAAACACGGATGCGACAATCAAGATGCTGTACAGAAGCTGGATTCATCCGAAAAAATGACGTTTTGCCATTCGTGCACCCAGGTTCGTCGTTGCGTACACCATCGCAGGCGCTCCTGTCTGTGGAGCAGCGTCAGGAGTAACCGAAGCCGTGGTCTCCGATCTGGTAGTCCATGCTGCTGCAGACGTCGTCGAACTGTTCGTGCAGATGGTTGTCGTCTTGCAAACGTCCCCATCTGTTGACTCAGGGATCGAGACATGGCTGCACGATCCGTTACAGTGCAGCAGTGTCGCGATACCATAAACCCCAATCGCGATAGGCTACAATCCGACCTTTATCAAAGTAGGAAACGTAATGGTACGCATTTGTCCTCCTTACAGGAGGTAACACAACAACGTTTCACCAGGCAACGGCGGTCAACTGCTATTTGTACATTTTGTATATGAGAAATCGCTTGGAAACTTTCCTCATGTCAGCATGTTATAGGTGTCGCCACCGGCGCCAACCTTGTGTGAATGCTCTAAAAAGCTAATCATTTGCATATCACAGCATCATCTTCCTGTCGGTTAATTTCGCGTCTGCAGCACGCCATCTTCGTGGTGTAGCTATTTTAATTGCCAGGAATGTACTTAAACTAACCTAAGGGCAAAACACACACACACACACACACACACACACACACACACACACACACACACACACACACCATTCCCCCGTGGTAGATGACGGAAGGAAGCTCGACCCTCGCCTTATGTTACAGAATCTAATTATGCCACACAAAGGCGAAATGCTTTGTTACAATTAAAACTTAAATTTCTGCAACCGTGCGCTACTTACTTATAAAATAAATTTCCTGGTATTTTCTGCAAACATTTTTTCATATTAATATTATTAAGATTGTAAAGAAGTAAGGGAAGAAGGAACTTAGTGTTTGTTGGCTCGTAGACGACGGGGTCAGTAGACACGGGATTGCAAAGAGAAATAATACATCACAAATGTCTTTTCTGTTTCAGTAAAGTTTTTTTTTTTTTTTTTAATTTGAAAAAGCCATTGCTTAACCAGTTAAATATTGTCAAACTCCACATTTACTTTCTTTTAGTTTCTATTTTTTCTCATAAAATGTACTGGCTGAACGGCGCTTTACAAGATGACATTGTGGTTTTTCATCAGTTGTTATACCACAAACAGTGCATATGAGAACAGAACTGTCGCCGTAAATACCACTTTATTTAGGACAAAATGTGATAGGAGAGAAAGAGGGAGTATTACTAAAGTGGAAAAAAGGTGCAGATATTAAGAAGGGTGCAACTAAAATTCATTAAACGTTTTCTTTGCAAATTAAGATAATTTGAGCATTTTAACAAAAAAAAAAAAAAAAAAAAAATTAAGATACAGAACCCAAAATTCCTAGCAGTAATATGACCTATACTACTTATAATAACGCAAGAAACGTAAATCTTTATGTACAATTCTACACTAATAGGGGGGATTGTCTTTTAACTCCCCGTAAAGCAGCTGTATTTTTCTACCGAAAAAGGTGACTTCTTCCACCAGAAATGTTCTTCGATTTTTATACACAGGATGTAGCCACCTCTCCAATAGTCCTGTCCACTTCTCTGTTGTGAATAGACAAAATAATGTTAATTATCACGGTTTATGTAGACGAGTTACTTTTAGTTTATTAAATAAGCATTGTTTTCAGGTGTTAGGGAGCATCTAATTAAAATAGTTCCTATTAGCAACGAGTAAGAGGTGTTTAATTTGTAAGTATGATGTTGGCACTGATTTTCCCACCAACATACATAAGATACTGGATCACTAGACGTGACACCTTGCTGCTCTCGTTCACAGCGTAATGTGAAATCGTGTAATTAGTTTTCGCCACTTTGTGGTGATAGACCGCGCAGTTACTCAATATCTCTCCGTATTATGTTAATGGGAAGCTACAGAAATCTTTTCCAATAATGGTATTTGTAGAGTGGGCTGGATTCAAATATATTTAACGGAACGACATAGATTATGGTCAAGTCTAAAACAGTAGTATGCTGTAATTCATCGATTTACTTACGTTCAAATATACGAAGTTGTTTAACACCTACGTAACATATTTGAGAGAGATGGGTCTATTCACATGGTCAAAGAGTCGACGCCAGGGTAATGCATTCTGTAAAATGTGAGAATTACAGGCACTGACAATGGAGACAATGAAATCGAAATTTCACACAATTTCGTCACTGTCAATTGCACATATTTTTCATTTCAAATTGATACTGAGGAACAAATGAAAATTATTTGAAATAATAATACAGTTGCTGACACTCCTGTATCAATCATGTCTACTGCAGCGAAATCGAATTAGCCGAATAAATAATTATAGTAAGTCCGAGCAGGGCTTATAGTCAGGGAAGTCGCATGTTCGGGAACAACACTACAGCTGCCAAACGGAAGAACAAGAACCAATTTCCTCTCTACAAGTGTAAAACAACGTATGGCGATTTACGTACGAGTAGGTTGTGCCATTCTCAAGTATTATTATAAGTCACAACTGTATTCCATGTTGTGCTGGAACATTTTGTGGGAAATAAAAAACACCCGGTTATGACTGCCTAATGCTTATCCTGTAATTCACGAGGTGTGCTGTCGATAGAACTTATAGGTTCTTGTAACGAAGTGAGGACTCATCTTTTCGATCTTCAGTCTGCAGATCTATGAAGGAGGTAACTCTATGAGCTCAATTCGACGACCTACTTTATCAAGCGGTTCTACCTCAAACACATGTCAGCCCTCCCCCCAGACCCAATTTACCCCTTAACATAGCTTTGTTTAGAAGTGGTTCATACAGCTAAGATTACTTGGAACGGAATGAAGGCTTCAAACCGCGTAACGGTGCGCAACTGTGAGGCTGGAGTTTGAAATCTGTCTTAAATAGCCTCACGGGAGTGGCCGTGCGCTCTAAGTTGTCTTGCTGCGGAGTCGCATCTGCTCTCCGTCGGAGGTTCGAGTCCTGTGTGTGTGTGTGTGTGTGTGTGTGTGTGTGTGTGTGTGTGGTGCTTAGCGTAAGTAGTTAGTAAGTCTAGAGAATGATGACCACTGCAGTTTGTTGCCATAGCTTTACAACCATTTGAATGTATGCCTTTAAGGCGCCTACAACCGCCTTGAAACAGTGTAAAACCGCGGCACCTGGGCCCCAGCGATCCGTCAGACGTCGTGTTGACACGGGAGGAAAAAAAGGTCACAGTTCAGAACTTCTCGTGAAGTTTAAGATGGGTTTGTGTGTCACCGTGGCAACAAATTTCACCACAATTTGACCGGACGCCACTATACCCGTATTTCACCCGTTCGTTTGACACCTGTGCGTACAAAAGTACAAGCCTTTTTCATTTTAATTATTTTCTTAATTACCTTATCTAAGAGCTGAAAGTAGTTGAATGTCGTGTTGCGGCAGTTTTAAAGCCAGCGTTCGAATACATGATTATATAATTCAGCGCCGATTTCAGTTTGGCAAACTCATAATGCAGTGCGCTTTTTTAACTCACTTTGCAACACACACACACACACAAAAGTTCTCGGGCTGGTAGGCATGTTGACCGGTTAAATCGTTACGTGGTTTTGATTGAGACCTCCTAGGCCACTGGCACGTAGAGTGACAGTCGATGGGTGCTGGTACGGTCTTGTAAATACTCTGGCTGCTGGCAGTCCACAGTGACGCCCTAGCCTGGCACACGATGAACTGCATACGATTCGTCAGCTTCAAGCTCGAGATCGCCGGCTCCCACACCGCGCTGAGGTGTCACCATGAATATTAAGAGCTTGTAATTGATTCCTATTTCAACAGGTTCTCCAATTAGACTGTACAAAATGTCGTTAGTACGATACAAGACACATGTTTTGTCAATTTTATCGTTTTCTTGAGCATGCTTACCTGAAACTGATTTTTTTCGAGATAGCGCTGGTGAAAAATCAGTCATGATCGTTCTGATTGTTCTACACTGCGCACTGTGGAACACGGAAGATTTACCGCCGACGCAAGGCATTTGATACACTACAGCAGTTACAAGTTCAGCATATTTAACTGGACTCGGACTCAGTAAATGCCGAATTTTTGACGGAATCCATAAGATAATTTGATTTTGTCTCTCTTCAGGATGCGGCTTATCTTACTCGACAAGGAGCAAGGAGCCATACAACGGCATCTCGTCGGTAGTCTTATTGTGATTCTCACTATATCACTTCATTTATTTGGCGAGCGTTGCGGCCGTTGTTCCTGAAGAACTTTCGTAGATGGCTCTGTGCATGAGGTGGACCATCAGCGGCTGATGTTCTTGTAGTGTTTGTACCACAAACACAAAATCAGTGAAGAATGGCAACAGCGCGCAGCTCATAGCGGTGTGCCGATAGCCTACTGCAGGCAACAGCGACTTCACAGCCCACAGATGGAGTATTCGGGGTCCATCTAGAGAATGTAGTGGCACACGTCAGTGTCGCGTGTTGTGATGACACCAAAGACAATTACAGCGCTATGTATACGGCCACGGAAACAGCCGGCCGCGGTGGTTGGGTGATCTGCGACGCGCCAGTCACAGTTTGCACGGCCACTACGGTCGGGGGTTCGAATCCCCCCTCGGGCATGGATATTTGTGCCGTCTTTAGTCTTAGATAGTTCATAAGTAGTTTGTAAGTTTAGGGACTGATGACCCCGTAGTTAACTTCCGTAAGCTCTACGAGCATTTTTGAGCATTTTGAGCCACGGAAACACAGACAGTTGGCAATAACTGTCGCTACTTCACTGTCAGAAGCCGCGCGTTACGCGTGCCAAAACCCTGACTGGCGGAATCGCAGTAAAATAGTCGACTCAAACGGCCTGTAGCACGCAGTGCGCTTCGTTCCAGCAGAGTGCCTTTATCGATCAGTCGACTGCGTTGCCGTTTCCAGAGACCTCGCCTTTATATAGTGCTTCGCAGTGAATCAAGACTTTTTGACTTATTGAGACAAGGAGAGGACGTCTTCTCGTCATCGCCGCATTCGTCCAATTTTGCGGTACATGTAGGGCGTGGTGAAAATGAAAGTGCCCCAAGTGTGAATTCCAGATGGAAAGGCGTTTAGAAAATAAAGGGAATTTGATACGAATCTATCACCATGTGCTTGCCCTGTTACAGTGTGTTTAGGAACCAGTGTTTGCCTCAGCGGTAAGAGCGTACTGAATGGGTCGCGGGTTCGTCTCCACCCAGCGGCCAATATTTTTGTGCTCCTTATCAATGCGTACAGTACAAAACTGAAGTGACAACTAATCGCATCATAACATAGGATATTTTATTAATTTATTAAGAACAAAAAGTATAATCATACGATCAAATTAGGAACTGCCAACATTTAAATGTTCTAATGATGTTTTTTTAATGTTTCCACAGAAAAACAAACTTGACTGCCATTTTGAAAACAGCTTCTTTCATCGCACAGTCGAGCAGCGAACTGCGCGCGTAACGCAGCATGTCGCTGAATACTTGGTAGGACAGCTGGTTATGTACAATGGAATGCAGTTTGATGCAAGCTTCTCTGGAAGTGATTTTTCTTCTTTCTCGATGAGTTAAATGCAGTTTTAAATATGATGGCATTTTGTACCTGACGATAAAAATATACATTGCAGTGTTGCACTAGTGGCTTACATTTGGAAGGAATTACTTTGATACTGCATGTTGACAATCCGTATGCGTCTTGGAACAGTTCGTCATATTTTTGTGGATTTGTTGGCCCTTCCCAAGAGTCAATCAACAGAAGACATCTATTTTCTTGTAGTTAATTTTTTTCTACAAGTCTGTTCTCAGTGAACTGGTTTTTGAAGAAATGATAACATTTGTATATTTTTCCGCGTACTCGTCCACTGATTTTTTAACTTTCGGTCCAAATGAGTCTGTACTCTCCTGTTTCATAAGTGAAAATGTGGCAATAGTTACTGAAAAGTTTATAGTTTGCAAGTTAATGCGCTTGTTTTAGTTACGTACCATGCTGATGTCGTGCATTCAACATGCTGATGTTGTGCACGTATAAGTTCAAAACAACCTATATGATGTTGCGGTTAACTGTGTCGTCAGAGTACCGATTGACAAGGAGCACAAAAATATTTGCCGCCGGACGGAGTCGAACCGGAGACCCTTTCAATACGAATCCGATCTCTTAACGGCGATAGAATCATCGCTTCGTAAACCAAGTGTCAAAGTGGCAACTGATAAATTGCATATAGTGATTGATCCGTATCAAAATTATCTTTATTTTCTAAACGCTTGGTTATCTGGAGTTCCCACATGGGACGCTCCTGTTTTACCACGCATTACTTGTACCATAAATTTCAACGCACTCGGCGATGACGAGTAGACGTCCTCTTCTTGTTAGAAATGCGATCGCTGACTGTCAATGGAACTTTCAAGTACGTGCACATGTCTGCACTTCATAATTTTACCAGTCTCTTTGTACTTCTGCAACGCGCGAAGTTGAGTGTTCATTTATTTGTAATAAATTTCACATGTTATTAAGGTGTGGGATATTTCTGTTAAAGTTTACATACATTACCTTACCGATAACATCCCCACAGCAAACAAATTAAACAGTAACCCACGTCCTCATCCCTTAGCGTGCCCCGCTAGGGATCGTTGCGCCGCCTTCGTATTCGAGATATTGGCGTCTACGCACGGTGACCTTTTCACTGTGACATGAAGTTACATGAAAGAAAAGATCGTTTGATGTTTCATGGCCTTTATTTTTTCGATATTGCGTCCTCTTACTTGAAAGGCAGGGCGTGCATCGAAGCCCGAGTAATTCTCTCAACCTCCAAACACGCCTGGCACAGAGGGAAAAACCTTAGAAGCTGCCATTGTTGCTGCTACTGGCTATTTATCCATCTCAATTAGTCTTGTGTAGTTCGCGAGTGAACTAGTTCGGAAGAGCGCTCCCACAGGCAAACTACGCGAACTAGTTCGCAGATCCCTCGCCTTTCGTTCGTCCGCTCCTTTTCCGAAGAGTGACGGGGAACAGCGAGAGGACGCGAGAGCGCGCAGAATCGCATGATTCCCTTCTGCCAGTTACCGTCATTTCGAGCTGAGATGCAGCTCAGCTGTAGTTTCATAGTTCACTGCCACAAATTCTTTTCTAAGGTATTCAGCAGTGTCTAAATATAACCCTCATTCCATAGTGTAAAATACTACGAGTACTCTGTATGCAAAGTAGTTGAATACCATTGTATCACCCATTCGTGAAAATAACTGGTTTATTTGCTTAAGAATTTGATGTCTAATTGCTCAAAAATACGGGTAATAGCCCATGCTTGGGCAACACTGATGATTATATAAAAAAGCTGTCATAACAAAATAAAGAGCTCTTTTAGTAGCGGTAGCAAAAGCCAAAAAGAGCGGATGAACTAAAAAGAACGACCTACTTCGCGCCCGGTCGCGAACTAAAATAGGCGTGATCGGTCGCGAACTAAAATATGTGCAATCGGTCGCGAACTAAAATATGTGCAATCGGTCGCGAACTATTGTGCCAAACGTATCTCGCTTCTTAGTTCGTTGGATTCTTTTCCGAAGACCGACGGGCAATAGTGGGAGGGCGCGCAGCAGAATTAAAAATCACGTGTTTGCCTTCTGCTGATGAGAGCCATTTCGAGGTGAGCGTCTGCCTGCTAGATTACATAGTTCAGTGCTACAAAATTTCAGTTTTGAAGTATTCTACACTCTGCAATATCTAACTAATAAATTCCATAATGCCAAGATAGAGAGATAACTCTAAACGTAAAGGCGAGAAATTATCCACAAACTGTTTCTTTTGGTTTGCGTGACATCGTTAGCGGCTCACGCAGGAAGCGCATGAAGCAGCTATGTGGGAGAACTTCTCCCTCCACCTGCATGCGCAGACCTCGCTGCTCAGCCGTCACTGGGAGCGGACGAAATGAAGAGCGAACTAACCTCAATTAGATTTTAGGTGTTCTCGAGACAGGGAAAAATGAAATCAAGGCGACGGGCGACTCTGGTAGATGATACCTAGCGCCATACGCTAAGGGTTGAGGACATGGTTTGCTATGTGAAATGTGCTTGTCATCATCTACTCATTTTCTATTTTCATTCTAGATGCAGTATACAGAAAGGCGTACCAGCAATGCACTAGCAGCCAACGTGCGAGGTGGCGCAGTGGTGACTAGACTCGCATTCGGGAAGACGGTGGTTCAAACCCGCCTCCGGTCATCCAGATTTAGGTATGCCAGAGCGACTCCTTTGAAAGGGCACGGCCGATTTCCTTCACCATTCTCACCGAAAAATCAGAGTGGGAGCTCCATCTCTTATGACCAAGCTGTCGACGGGACGTTAAACGATGATGTTCCTTTCTCCATGAGCAGTCATTGTTGTCGATTATGGGTAAGACTTTTCTCCAACCCCTGCATTCTTACGTTTTCCATCACGGTTCCGTTACATCCTCATCGCAGTGTAGAAGCTGAAATAATATCAACGATGATGAATTAGGCTGAAGCATAGAATTAAAATTTCTACCAAGTCCGGGATTCGAGCCCGGGTGCTTGTGCTCACCAGGCATTCTGTGGCGCCTGCATCGACTGTACGCCTGCCTCGTGAGTCGGCCTACAGCGCCTTCTACGGGCGCCGCTACGTGGATCCCTGCCTGTTCCGTCCCGGCCAACGAGAATCAGAGAGATGACGTGGGCGAGCCCTGGACTGTGAAGAATTCTGCCTGTGACGCATTCTGGTCAGCACTATACTGCTGAGTACAACTCCTGAAATTGACTTAATGTCCTATGCCGTTATAATGAACGTTATTGTGAAAGTACTAATGTGACTGTTCAGAGGGAGCATTAATAAAAAAGAGCACATGTTCCAGAGAAAATTCTCAGAGCAAAACAACGTTCTTTGAGTAGGTTCTCAATTACGTATGAATACAAACTTCGAAACATATGCTCTGATCACGAAGTACATTCTCGCTACCTCCCCTCCTTCTTGAGTAAGTTTTGCGTGTGTCGTGGCCGGCAGAGAAAAGCTGTTCAATCGTGTATTTCTTTAAACTAGCCCAATCAGGCAAATTATGAAGTGTACAAAAAACCAGAGTAGGCATTACGTGTTCAGGAAGAACTGTATTATGTTTACATATTACTTTGCTGTGCAGCAGCATATTATTAAGACTACATACGGACATTTAACGAAAATGCATTCTTCTGAGGGCGATGCAAAATTTTAGTCACGCGAGAAACTTTTTTGTTATTGAAGTTCGGTTAGGATAATTTGGGAACGAAATTTTAAGCATGCATTACATATTCATCTCTTTCAACGTGGAATGCTGTCGGGGCTTTCTAACACGAGATACTTCTTGTTAAATATGACATCCAATGGCCTGCTCATAAGCTCTAGGCCATGCGATTTTGTTACAGGAAACAGGCTGCTAGGTACGTAATTAATCAATTATTCATTTTCCTGTCGTTTCTACTTACTTCTAACGTAACAGGAGTTACGATTACTCAGTCAGAAAACGCAACTTAAATAGGCCAACTGGTTTGCAGAGAAACAATACTTCAGTACCTGGTATTGCAGCATTATTTATTTTGTGATAGCCGCGGTGGAGCGGCCGAGCGCATTGAGGCGCTATGCTACGATGCGCGAGGCCGTTCCCCGTCGGGGGTTCGAATCCTCCCTCGGTCATGGATGTTTGTGCCGTCTTTAGTATAAGCTAGTTCTTAAGTAGTTTGTGAGTTTAGGGACTGATGACCTCGCAGTTATGTCCCATAAGTTTTAAAAACATTTGAACGTTATTTTCTGACATAGACTGAAGTCCTGGGATGCACTTTATTTGGAAACAACGTCATACGGCTTTCTTAATAGATCCTATTTTAAAACCAAATTTTATTTTGCTATGTATCTGTTTACAGCTGTAAATATACACTCCAAACAAACGGGTAAAACACGCAGCTGAATATACTTCTGTTTCATTGCTATGTCTGTAACGAAAACACTCCTCTGTCATCAGTCACGTCACTATACAAAATGCTTGAAGTGTCACACTTACGATTTTTCTGAAGAAAGCTACTCGTCAACAAAATGTTATTTGTATTAACATTGTAGATCCCCTCGTATTTCTTCAGACCGCGTATAAAGGAACTTTTTTGCCTTCTAAGCAACACAAATGTCGTCATTTTTATTATAAACCACAGTAAAAAGTAATCTTAATAGAAGCCATTCATCTCTAAGTTTACAATAGCGCTCACTTAAGAAAACAGAGAATGTTCTCCGGTCGTGAGAAATTTTCTAGTTTTATTCACTCGAAATAGGAGAACGTTCTCTGTTGTGAGCAACTTCCCCCACCCTTTTACTCACGCTGAGAATATACTCGTTTCGAGTATATTCTCCGACTTGTTTTATTAATGCGAACCTGAGTATGTTCTCTGGAATCCAGAGTATGAAGTACATACTCTATTGAATTCAATAAGTTAAGTATTGCTTCTTATTGCGTGTTACATTGTGACTGCACTGTTTGATCCTGTCCGTTCCGTTGCGTAGGTAACTATCTCACCCACGCCAACTCAGGCTACCTCACGGTCAGATTAAGTTGTAGCGGACCGTTTCGCGGTGAGAAACAAGGAAAATGCACTTACTGACTGCGTCACGCTGGCTCGGCGGAAAACCAACTGCGCGGAATACTCAAATACGTTTACCTCTCCAACACAAACTGTAATTCCACCTCAGTCTATCTGGATATTTCCCTTTTTTGACCGAGCGTGTAAGGCGCGTCGTTGCTCCCCGTCGGATTTCGCAGTCCTCCTCCGAGCGTGGATATGTGTGTTGTCCTAAGGTTAGTTTAAATAGTATATAAGCCTAGGTACATATAACCAGAGTAGCTAAGTTCCACAGATTTACTAACATTTGAGTCTTTCCAATATCGTAGTGGCATCTTAGCATTGAACGAAATGGGGATAATCCACCCCTTATATCAAGTGATACATCGAAAAATTATATGTTTTTGAGCAGATCCAGTTTTCATTTTATGAATGATAGTGAATATAGGCTGAAGCAGATAATTAAGTATTGTACCAGGGCCGAAAGTACATACGCCTAGGGAGCAGAAGGACCCGGGTTCGAATCCCGGCCATGATGCAAGTTTTCATTTTATGTATTAAATTTAAATACAGGCAATGAATTAAAATTTGTGCTGTGGCCTGAATTCGAACACGGGACCTTCTACTTACTAGGTAGGCGCTTTAGACCACTCAGCTAACACTGAGTTGCAGACAAAGCGACTACATGGTCTTAAAGCACGTCTCCTTCCACACCACATACTTTAATTCTACCTCAATGTTCCCTGTGAAACGCGTATCAAATTGCCAGGGCTCTCCTATATTGGAATAGCACCCCAGCAAAGAACGCGATTGGAAGCAATCCCGCCTTGTTCCTCAGGCAGAGGTGATATAAAGATAAATAATACATTTCCTTGAGACAACATTGTCTGGTAATACCAAAGGTATTAAATTTAAAGAGAGGCATTGAATTAAAATTTGTGCTGTGGCCGGGATTCGAACCCGGGACCTCCTACTTACTAGGTAGACATCTACATCTACATGGGATACTCTGCAAATCACATTTAAGTGCCTGGCAGAGGTTCATCGAACCACAATTATACTATCTATCTCCCATTCCATTCTCGAATAGCGCGTGGGAAAAATGAACACCTGAATCTCTTTGTTCGAGCTCTGATTTCTCGTATTTTTTCCTGATGATCATTTCTACCTATGTAAGTGGGAGTCAACAATATATTTTCGTATTCGGAGGAGAATGTTCGCGATTGGAGATTCGTAAGTAGCCGATAGCCCACGCCGCAGCGATAAGCGCCGTTGTTGAAATGATTCCCATCCCAGATCCTGTATCATTTCCGTAACGCTGTCTCCCCTGTATCGTGACAATACGAAACGAGCTACCCTTCTTTGGACTCTTTCGATGCCCTCCGTCAAACCCAACTGATAAGTATCCCACACTGGGCTGCAATACTCCAAATGAGGGCGGACAAGCGTAGTGTATGCAGTCTCTTTTATAGGTCTGTTGCCTCTTAAGGGTTCTGCCAATAAAACGCAGTCTCTGGTTCGCCTTTCCCACGACATTATCTACGCGTTCTTTCCATTTTAAGTATGAAGCAATAGTAATTACTAGTATTTTGTGGAGTTTACGACCTTCACTTTTGATTGATTTATGTTGTAAACAAAGTTAAACGGATTTCTTTTCGTACTCATATGGACAACTTCACACATCTCATTATTTAGAGTCAATTGCCAATTTTACACCATACTGATATCTAATTCAGATCGTTCTGCAGTTCGTTTTGATCTTCAGATGATTTTACTAGACGGAAAATGACGAGCTAATTAGATTTTCCCCTAAATATGTAAATAAGGAACAGCAGAGGACCAACAACACTACCCTGTGGATCGCCCGATATCACCTCTGTTTTAGTCGATGCCTTACCATTGATTATTACGAACTCTGACAAGAAATCCCCTATCCAATCGCAAATTTGGGGCGATATACCATAACCACGCAATTTCATTAAAAGCCGTTTGTGAAGTACGGTGTCAAAAGCTTTCTGAAAATCAAGAAATACGGAATCGATTTGCGAACCTTTGTCGATAGCACCCATCACTTCGTGTGAATAAAGAGCTAGTTGTGTTCCGCATGAACGATATTTTCTAAATATGTGTTGATCTTGGGTCAATAGATCGTTCTGTTCGAGACCACTCAGCCTAGGATCACTATCGTTCATAACTGAGACTAGATCTGACTCAGGGGCATACGATTATTCGAGCTACAGAGAGGGCCACGACAGACGGAGATGACGGGCCAATCGATGAGGCAGGGTTTGCTTGTAGATAAGGGGGCGCGGGGTGGTGAACGCATCAGTTAGGGGCGGCCGGATGCAGCGGCCAACAGCCGCCGCGGACACGCGCCCCCTGCGGCCGGCCGTGTCCGGCGACGCGAACACGCCTGTGGGGAGCCGGGAGCCGGCGGCAAGATAAATGATCGGGGACCGCCGCACACACACCAACACCGACCTGCCGAAAGAGAGTTTCATTCAACCTCCTACTTTTTCCCCCGGCCTTTCGACATACGTGGCCGGCCATCCATCTCGCCCGAGAGATCAATGCTGCTGCCCGCTTCTACGTCGGTTTGTGTCCACGATCCGTTGTCAATCGAGCTTTACGGAGGGAAACGGCGAGTCTGCTATTTTGCTATCGTTCCGAGTTCTAGATTGCCGATTAATCACTGCGAACAGTAAAAACACGACACTACGTAGCAGCAGTCGTGGGGAGGAATTCCAAGTGGAACTGCCGCATCGCATATAACCAGTTGTATCTAGCATACGAAAACTTAAATCCAGAAAGAGGTGGTTTGCAATTGAGTTTTCAGTAATAAGCCCTGTCGACACAGACACCAGTGAAAAACCAATACCTCATTGTTTTTGTTAAGGATGGAGGATTTGACTGGGCAATTTCAAAAGAACTGTCGCGGCATTTGCTTCTAAAGATTTAGGAAAAAATTACTTAAAATCTAAATGGGGATGGCCGGAGACGAATTTGAACCTTCATCCACTTGAATGTGAGCCTGCTGTGTTTTTCAGAAATAGGCCGCTCACCTATATTCAATCAATGTGTGTGTGTGTGTGTGTGTGTGTGTGTGTGTGTGTGTGTGTGTCAGAGAGAGAGAGAGAGAGAGAGAGAGAGAGAGAGAGAGAGAGAGAGAGAGAGAGAGATTGGGGGGGGGGGTTCGCTTAAGGTCGCTACTATCGTCACTGGACATTGGTTCATTCAACAGATAGCGTTCCGGAGATGCAGATCTAACACCAGTCGCAGGCTTCTAAAAATTCCATCAGACCAGAGAACGTTTGCATGCCTTCGTAGTATGGACTTTGAATCGAATTTGACCAGGTGAACTTTCTAGTATAACAGCTCCTTCCAAAATATGTTTGCTCGCTGATGACACTACCTTTTCAAAAAGGATGTCTGACGTAGCATCAAAAATGCAGTTAAGTTCATCACCAGTAGACAATAAATTGCTGCTAATTCACAGTAAGATTCAATTCAACAAAACTTTACTTTTACATCACACGAAATGTGCATATGGTAAATTATACTGAACAGTTAAATGTCGAAGCTGTCGCGGAAAGCCCATGTTCAGAATCTTATTCAAAAACTAAATGCTGCATTATTTACCATCAGAGCAGTATCTGAAATAAGAGAGAGTTCAGCACGCAATGTTGTCTATTACGTGTATTTTCATTCGCTTGTGACGCAAGGTGCTTTTTTTTTTTTTTTTTTTTTTTTTTTTTGGGGTTAACTGTTCTTGTTCAAAACTGATGTATTTGGCACAGGAACGGACAGTACGCTCAATTTGTCCTGTAAACTCTCGAGCCTCTTGTCGACCCCTGTTCAGTAGCCTGTGAATCGTGACACCGGCCTCTCAATACTTGTTTTCTTTAATGCCTTTTGTTGTTAAGAATATCAGCTTATTCTCAAGACTTAGCTATCTCCAATCAGTTAACACTAATCAGAACTCGAATATGGATTTGAATGATACCTTCTTCACCCTTGTGCAGAAATGCGAGCACTATTCTACTGTTTTCATTTTCAATAAGCTGCCACAAGAATGTAAGAATCTTACCAGTAATCCACGCACTTTTAAGTCTAAACTGAAGATTTTCCTAGTGGATCGCTGTTTGTCCTGTTTAGGAGCTCTCGAAAATTAAAAATAAAAATAAAAAGCTAATTCCTGTGTTATACTGATTATGTTTACTTATAGCTTCACGTTTGCATAGGCTTCTTGTAATTAAGAATTTATCTACTGCTACTCTTCTGTTATAGTTTTATGTGTGGACTCGTTTCATGACCATGGGGATTTACTCTCAACTGAGTCCTGCAGAACATCATAAATATAGTATTAATAACTGTGCCCCATCGCGACCAGCAGCGTTCCTACATCTACATCCGTACTCTGAATTTTTTTCATCTCAGGGAACCTAACTGCTAAGGTCATGTGTCCCTAGACTTAAAAACTACCTGAACTTACGCTAACGACACATACACTCATGCCAAAGGGAGGACTAAGCTACCACCAGGAGCAGCCGCGCAGTTTGCGCTGAGTCCCGCAGACTTCGCATTTGTTTGGCAGAGGGCTTATCCAACCGCTTTCATAATATTTCTCTACCGCTCCATTCTCCACCTAGGCGCGAGGAAAAGGAACACCCAAATAATCCACATTTCGATCTGATTTCTCTTATTTTGATGATCATTTCTCCGTATGTGGGTGGGCGCCACGAAATATGTTCTCGTACAGAGTAGAAAGTTGATGAAAGAAATTTCGTAAGTAGGTCTCGCCGCAACGTATAACGCCATTCTTTAAATGATTTCCCAACTCGTACATTCTTTTTGTGACACTGTCTCCCCTATGTCGCAGAAATGCGAAAAGAGATGCTCCTTCTCTGAACTACTTGTATATGCTCCGCAATTGCCACTTGGTGAGGATCCCACAATGCGCAGCAACTACTCCAAAAAAGGGCGCACAAGTGTGTAGTGAAGGCAGTTTCTTTAGCAGAAGTGTTCCATCTTCTACGTGTTCTGCCAATGAAACGTATGCTTTGGTCACCTTCCCTACGATATTTTCTGTGCGTTTTTCCAATTTAAATTGCTCACAATTGTAATTCCTAGGTATTAGGTGTCCGCACCGAACGAGTCGTTTATTCTACCGACCTCCGCCAACTGCCTGGGTGCAGTGTATACAAGAGAGTGTGGGGACATTGGATATAAATGCTTCGCAAACAATTGCCAACATAGGCTGAACAGGGAAGCCAACCGGAAGGCAGAAATTCGCCTTAACACGTTCGCTGCCGTTCACGCTCTGGCGCGATGATGCTAGGTGCTACTTCACGCCCTGACGCGTGATCGTATTTTGACAGTATTTTTTCATAGTTTTGAGCCACTGAATGTTTTGGTTTTAGTTTTCAGTTTTGTTGATATGGTTTTTAGTTGCATTTGTATTTTTGTGAAAACAACAAATGAACAATATAAACAGTACATACAAGGTATTTCATAAAACATATGTTTATTTCTATATCATCAGCATTATAAGTATGAATAATATCAAAACTAAGAAGTATTTTTTTATAAACTGGTAACGAATCAAAATAAAATGAAAATAATCAAAAGCTTGCTTGCTTGTTTGTTTACATAAGAATCCAATAAATCTATCAAGACATCATGAGAAGCGTGTGTGGGTCGTATTGCAAACGCGGAAATCTGGAACCACGTACGTGTGCATATCACTTATACTCTTCCCTGAGTGCCTACCAGAGCATACAGCTTTATTAGACGATGCCAGTTTACAACAAGCCATAATAGGATGCCTGGTCGCAGCACGCGCCACAGCGTGAGCGGCACCTGACTCGAGTAACGTTTACACCCGCCAGAGCGTGAACGGCAGCGAACGTGTTAAAAACTACTCTCAGGCTGACCGGCACATCAACCCATGTTGTTGATTCGGATTCGAGGCGGAACTACCACTCCTCCCAGACCCGGAAAAAGGCGCTTAAACCGTGCGGCTAACAGAGTGGGTAGTCTTCATGGGACTTCTGCTTTTGCATAAGCTTGCGGCACAGGGGCACTGATACAGTAAACTGTGCTGAAGCGACGACTGTGAAACCCAGACATTCAATGCGACATATTGCATCATTGTCACCTTACGATAAAAGTGAAAATTCAGTGATTAAAAATAATCTACATAATTTTACATTAACTAATCTTCTATTACTCTGAAGGAATAAGGTGCTTCACTCCGTGCAGCAGCTTACAAAGAATAAAATGTAATTATATATATTATACGAATTACAGCGTTCAAATGAATTAAATAAATCGCAATGTGCGATGTTATGGCATCACTGTATTCGGTTTAGATGGAACACCAAGCTGTGACGAATGAAAATTTGTGCCCGGCCGGGATTCGAACCCGGGATCGGCTGCTTACTAGGCAGACGCGTTGACCACTCCGCCACCGAGGACACAGTGACCAGCCCGACTGCAGAGGACTCTTTCCTGCACGTCTCCCGCCATTGAACACATAGGCTGTGGTATAGGAGAGAGACAGCGTGGCGAATGGAGATTTGTGTGTGGCGGGAGACGTGCAGGGAAGAGTCCTCTGCAGTCAGGCTGATCGCTGTGTCCTCGGTGGCGGAGTGGTCAACGCGTCTGCCTAGTAAGCAGGAAATCCCGGGTTCGAATCCCGGCCGGGAACAAATTTTCATTCGTCACAGCTTGGTATTCCGTCTAAACCGAATACAGTGATGCCATAACATCGCACATTGCGATTTATTTCAATAAAACGTAAGACATTGCAGGCCTAGCTGTTTTCTACTGGTGAGTAGCAGCGCTAAACGTCAGACAGGAATACTGCTAATTCCAAAACACGGGCAGCGGGCGACGGCGCACCATCAATCTTGAGGGTGCTCGCCTACCTGCAGCCGCCCCCTCTCGCGATTTAGCGGCCCATCAGTGGCGAGGTCGCCGGGGGAGGGGAGGGGGAAGGGGACGACTGCGGGAGGTATCGACCGCGGGCCGCCCGCTGCCCGCCGGACTACGTCGGCTTTCGCCTGCCGTTATATAAGGGAAGCAATAAAAAGCTCAATCACCGAGGCCGCCTCCCAACACCAGGCCATTGTCTCACTGTGCGCCACACGGATCACTCAGTACAAGTTTACAGGGAAGCCAAATTCAAATTTCTTCGTTTGTACTCAAGCTTGTTTGGATAGGAAACGTATTGTTGTTTCATACGGAAATTTTTGAAACCCGAAAACATACTCGGTAACTACATGAAGACCCCGTACTGCAGATAGTAGTCCCAATGCTGTCATATTATTTCCTATGCTGCAACAAAGAACAAAATGTTGTCTTCATGCTCTCAGCTTGTCATCTATAACAGTAACACTCTTTTTACATCTGATCAGTTTCAATCCAAAATATTTTCCTACTAGATTATGGCCCCCAAAAGAAACCGCTAAGTTAACTATAAATCAAGTTTGTTGAAGCAGTCAACCTGCACTGAGTTTCATAAATCCCAACTCTAAATAAATGTTCCAATGTTTGTATAGCTTATGGAACTTAACTACGGGGTCATCAGTCCCTAAACATACAAACTACTTATGAACTAGCCAATACTAAGGACGGCACAAATATCCATGCCCGAGGGGGGATTCGAACCCCCGATCGTAGTGGTCGTGCAGACCGTCATTGGCGCGCCGCAGTACCTTCGGCCACCGAGGCCGGCAACTCTAAATAACAACAACTTTTTTTATGTTAGCAATAGTCGTATATAGATACATACAATGGTAGTATTATAGCTGCCAACTTTGAAAGGAAGCTGTGAGAAATATGCGTCAGACTAAAGATGTTTGGTCGTTGCCCGGTATTTATTTATTTATTCCTGCCTTGACTTAGTATTTCTTGTACCCCTTCTCTCTGTCCATGTCCTTGTTACTAAAAACATGTTACATGTGTCGGAGAATATATAAGAAATAACCTTGTCTTGCATAATGCTCAAAATTATACGTACAGTATCCAAACAAAGAAAGAAAGCAATCAAAATACAAATGGCATATAAAATCTCATATTTATTGAGTTACACGTTCTAAAATTGAATAATTTTTAGGTACATATTTGTACAACTGCTGTATTTCTGTAAAATCTGTTGCAAAAACTTGATGCGTGATAGGGAGGTTTTTTATGAACGTTGCTGTTTATGTGTGTCGTACTGTGATGCAATTTCGAAGGCATTTTCAGCTATATGTGTTTATACCGTCTGTTAAGTTTCCTGCGGCTACAATTTGTAGTGCAAATATTATAAATTATAACGCCATACCGAATGATGTAGTTTTAGTCCATGAACAGCGGAAAAATAGTAAGCGAGAAACTTTTTTTCCTTTCATAATTTTGCTATGGTTGCCAGCGAGAGAAAGTTCAATAAAGGTTTGAAATTATGTTTAAAACTGGTTGCAAGTCGCTAAGTAATGTAATTCTCATACAGTGTGTGAATAAAATCTCGTCGCAGTATGTGGCAGTTTCTTGCAACTATATTGTTTACAAGGTCATGCCTGACGCGACAGTTTTACGGCATTTACAGCGAAACTGTTGTGAGCGGTAGACTTATTTTCGTTTCATGATTTTGTGGGGTGACGGGGGGATCAGTTACAAAACGCTTCATAAACGTCCGAAATTACATGCAAACTTTGTTGCAGGTCCCTAGTCCCATTTTCCAATAATTGACGCATAAATCTGGGTATTCTCACGCGGTGGCCTCTCATTTATGACGTCATACCTCCTGAGCTATGTGTCGTGCTCTTTTGTTTTTGAGTCAGGAACCTTCGTGAGCCTACGGTGAACAGTTCACCAAAGTTTCATTGCAATCGAATGAGTAGTTTATGAACACATAGGACATACAGATAAACATTCATTTTACTTACAGCTGAGAAAAAAAAAACAGATTACTGCAGATATTGTAATGACTGAAGGGTCTCATCGGATGTTACCTGTCAATGTGGGACCATACGCCGCCCTTAGTTATGCTTTATAGGACATAAATGCAAATCCGTTTTTATCGTCAGTTCTCTCGGAGAATGACTGCCGGAATATTCTTCAATGCTGTCTGGTTTATGGGAAAACAGGATCAACAATTCTGATGCTTTCAACAGCAGAATTGACGTCAATGCGCCTATTAACAGTCTGGATTTGAAGGTTTTTAAGCAGAAACTGTTCTGCACGTGAAGTCAAATATCGTTAACGATCAATCTCGTGGCTCATCAACATTGAGGCTCTTAATTTCGGGCCCCCAAACCTTGCCCCCCCCCCCACCTTAAATCTCTGGGCCCCCAAACCTTTTACCGGCCCAAAGTTCACATCAGCTAATCCATCCTGCTAAAATCCTTCGATGTATTTTTATACCTGAAGACGTCTATTTACCTTTTTATAAGTTTATGAGCAAAGATACTAGCCAGTTGGAAAATAGTCTATACACACAAAATTTTACCAAATTTTTCCTTGTACAGTTAAATACGGCAAAGCGACTTGGAGACGCAGGAAGCTAAATTCGCTGAAACCTGCCTTTGGGTGATTGTTTTCAACAACACGGACGTCTTTATGGAAATACGGATTTCGTAATTTTGTGGAATTCCGCTTTTCAAGAGTTAAAGGTTCAACATGTTCTTGACACCTTTCCCTTGACTTTGTCAGAATGAAGAATGACTATTATTAAGAAATCATTTATGTTGTAGAAAAATTCCATTGTGTCTAGTGATAGTCCAAAATTTCGGGCGTGAGGGTGGGAGTGCGATTTCCTGAAACTGATGTTGCAAGTTTCAATTGTGACGTTAATCAGTCTTTGTGGAAATGTGTTCAAGATTATGGTCTTGTTTCTTTCTAGAAGGAACAAATTCGTTCAATCTGTTCATGTTTAATAATTTTTTCCTGGTAATATTTGATAATAGTTAGCCTGTGTTCTGGAGAGCGCGCCTGAAAACTATATCCTTCAAGACTGGCTTTTTACGGCTGTTATGTAGACTAATGACTCAGTACGAAATATATGTGAATGGAAACGTGGAATTTGACTCAAAGGCATCGTCGCATTAGCAACGCTTTTACAGCCCGAGACCAAAACTTAATTAAGAAAACTACAGATTAGGGGAAAAGTAAATTATTTTAAATAACGATGACAAATAAGCGAGACGGACAAAGCTAGTAAGAGAGACGATTTTTATGTGAACCCAAAATCTTTTCTGGCCTACGCTCAAAAATTATAAGGAAGAATAAATTGTGAAAGGCGTTGACATGCTTTTAAGTACCCAAACAAATTGTGTAATGCATGTCACAACTACCGGAGATTTTGTAAATAAACATAATGGAGGTGAAGATAACAAAGTCGACTAAACGTGTCGAAACACGAGTCACTGCGTACAAATGTTGCAATCCCGACTGAAATTACCACAATATGAGCCGAAGATTAATGTATTTATATTCTGAACAAAACTGCACGTTAATTTCAAAAACATTTTGTAAGCGCCCAAAAGCAAAAAAACATGAAGAAATAAGCTTAGACTCAGTAACATCGCTACCATTAAGCGGATGTGCAAAATAACCGCAGTATCGGAACTTTTTTTTTTTTTTTTTTTTTTTTTTTTTTGTGGTTTTAGGGCGCACAACTTCTATGGTCATTAGCGCCCAGCCAAGAACATAGATTCGCTATGATCTAAAAAAATGTAGACTGTCAGAAAATCAACAAGAGGCTAAAAACGAAAGATAAAAGACAATTAAAATGGTTAAATATCCTTCGATAAGTTGGCCAAGTCGATAAAACGCAAAACTCGAGCAGCTGCTCGTGTGTCATCAGCTAAAATTTCCTCCAGAGTAGACGGAAAGTGAAGGGCTACACGGAGATGATTAAAATTAACACAAGTCAGTAAAACATGTCGCACTGTCAGCAGTTCACCGCAGGAGCATAGCGGTGCAGGTTCGGCGGATAGCAAGTGACGGTGGCTGAAACGGCAATGACCGATCCGCAACCGAGCCAGGATGACCTCCTCCCGCCGAGAGGGGCGTGAGGATGTCCTCCAAGCGGTCGGGATCGGTTTGACAGTTCGCAATTTATTGTTGTACAGTGAAAGCCACACACTGTGCCATTGCGACACGATACTCCGGCGAAGAGCCCGTTGAACATCGTCCGATGGGACGCAAAAGGTAGCCATGCGAGGCAAAAGAGCTGCTGCCTTGGCTGCTGTGTCGGCGGCCTCATTCCCGGGCACACCCACATGGCCAGGGACCCACAGGAAAGAAACGTGACAGCTGTCATCCGCCAGCAACTGGAGGGAGCGTTGGATTCGATACACGAGAGGATGGTTCGAGAAAGGGTCCTTAAGACACTGCAGGGCACTAAGGGAGTCAGAACATATGGCATAGAAAGGGTGGCGGTGGCGGCAGGTATACAAAACGGCCTGGTGGAGGGCGAAAAGCTCAGCCGTGAAGTTTGAGCACCGGTCAGGGAGCTTGTATTGGAAACGGTTGTCCCCGACGACGAAGGCAGATCCGACACCGGCAGTGCTCTTGGAACCATCAGTGTAAATAAATACGGCATTATCGAACCGCGAACGGAGTTCGACAAACCACGAGCGGAATACCAAATCCGGAGTGCTCTCCTTGGGGAGCGAACTAAGTTCGAGGTGTGTGTGAACCTGGGCCTGATGCCACGGTGGCAATGGGCTTTCGCTCAACCGAAGGGTGGAAGGAAGGGTAAAATCGAGCCGCTGTAGCAGGCGGCGAAACCGAACTCCCGGTGGAAGCAAGGCAATCGCAGACAACTGATATTGGCGATCGAGTGAGTCGTCAAAAAATAATCTGTAAGATGGATGGTTGGGCATCGACCGTAAGCGGCATGCATACCGACACAAGAGTATGTCACGTCGAGTGGTCAAGGGTAATACAGCAGCCTCGGCATACAGACTTTCAACAGGGCTGGTATAAAATGCACCGGTCGCCAGACGTAATCCACGATGGTGGATAGAGTTGAGACGGCGGAGAATCGACGGCCGTGCTGAAGAGTATACAAGGCTTCCATAGTCGAGCTTCGACTGAACAATGGCCTGGTAAAGGTGAAGCAGGACGGTACGATCCGCTCCCCATGACGTGCCACTGAGGACACGAAGGACGTTAAGGGATCGGGCACAACGGGCAGCCAGGTAGGACACATGTGTGGACCAGCAAAGTTTCCGATCCAACATGAGTCCCAAGAATTTTGTAGTCTCCACGAAAGGGAGAGCAACAGGGCCGAGACGTAGAGAAGGTGGAAGAAATTCCTTGTATCTCCAGAAATTGATACACACAGTTTTCTCAGTGGAGAACCGGAAGCCGTTTGCGATGCTCCAGGAATATAGACGGTCAAGACAGTGTTGGAGAGAACGCTCCAAGAGACACGTCCGCTGGGCGCTACAATAAATTGCGAAATCGTCAACAAAAAGAGATCCGGAGACGTCGGCTGAAAGGCAATCTACGATCGGATTGATTGCAATGGCAAAGAGCGCCACACTCAAGACGGAGCCCTGTGGTACCCCATTCTCCTGGCAAAAGGTATCTGACAAAACAGAGCCCACCCGTACCCGGAACTTGCGATCCGCCAAAAACGCTTGAATGAAAAGAGGAAGGCGGCCCCGAAGGCCCCATGTGTGCAATGTGCGGAGAATGCCCGCTCTCCAACAGGTATCGTATGCCTTCTCCAAGTCGAAGAACACTGCTACTGTTTGACGCTTCTTTAGAAAGTTGTTCATAATGAAGGTCGACAACGTAACGAGGTGGTCAGCAGCAGAGCGGTGTCGACGAAAACCGCATTGGATATTAGTCAGGAGGCGGCGAGATTCGAGGAGCCAGACCAACCGAGCGTTAACCATGCGTTCCATCACCTTACAGACGCAGCTCGTCAGAGAAATGGAGCGATAACTGGAAGGAAGGTGTTTGTCCTTGCCTGGTTTGGGGATGGGGACAACAATGGCTTCACGCCAACTTGTGGGAACATGACCTTCAGTCCATATGCGATTGTAGGTACTAAGAAGAAAGCACTTGCCCGCAGGAGAGAGGTTCTTCAGCATCTCAATATGAATGGAATCGGGCCCGGGAGCAGAAGACCGGGACAGGGCGAGAGCACGATCTAGCTCCTGCATGGTGAAGGCGACGTTATAATTTTCACGATTAAAAGAGCGGAAAAGAGGCGGCCGTGCCTCCTCTACCTGTTTGCGAGGGAGAAAGGCAGGGTGGTAATGGGCAGAGCTCGAAACCTCCGCAAAGAAACGACCCAATGCGTTTGAAACATCAGCTGGGTCCACGAGGACTGCGTTCTCCACGGTCAGGCCAGGAATCGGGGAGTGGACCTTGATGCCGGACAAACGGCGTAGGCCACCCCAGACAACCGTGGAGGGAGTAAAACGGTTAAAAGAACTAGTAAAAGCAGTCCAGCAAGCTTTCTTGCTGTCGTTTATGATACGACGGCACTGCGCTCTCATACGTTTGTAATTGATGCAATTCTCCAAAGTTGGGTGGCGGCGGAAGGTGCGTAAAGCACGGCGCCGGGCTCGAAGCGCGTCGCGGCAGGCTGCAGTCCACCAAGGGACCTGGACACGACGTGGAGAAGAGGATGTACGAGGTATGGAACGTTCAGCAGCAGTGAGAATAACCTCTGTGAGGTATTCGACCTGACTGTCACAGTTGGGAAAATTCTGATTGTGAAAAACAGCCATGGAAGAATAAAGCCCCCAGTCGGCTTTAGAAATGTTCCAACTGGTGGGACGTGGAGATGGGGAATGATGGAGGAAGTGGATGATACAAGGGAAATGGTCACTCGAGTACGTGTCAGAAAGTGCATACCACTCAAACCGACCGGCAAGCTGAGGAGTGCATATTGCGAGGTCTATATGGGAATAAGTGTGTGTTGTGTCAGAAAGGAAGGTCGGTGCACCGGTGTTGAGGCAGACAAGATCGAGGTGGTGGAGAAGGTCCACCAAAAGGGAGCCTCTCGGACAAGGTGCCGGAGAGCCCCATAGGGGGTGGTGGGCATTAAAGTCGCCTACCAACACGAAAGGTGAAGGGAGCTGGTCAACAAGGTTTAGCACATCTGCCCTAGTAAGGGCAGATGACGATGGCGAATATATATTACAGAGGGAGAAGGTAAATGTGGATAAGGTGATGCGGACGGCAACTGCCTGTAGGTGAGTGTGCAAGGAAATGGGATGGAAATAGACGTCGTCTCGAAGGAGCATCAGAACCCCTCCATGGGCTGGGACACCTTCCACGGGTGGCAGGTCGAACCGCACAGAGGTGTAGTGTGGAAAGTCTGCACGATCACGTGGACGCAACTTAGTTTCTTGAAGACAGACGATAAGCGGGCAGTGCAATCGAAGGAGTAGTTTTAACTCCTCCCGATTAGAACGAATGCCGCGAATGTTCCATTGAAGGAGCGCCATGATAAAAATGAGAGAAGAAATAAGGATAAAAACCAAGTAGCGAGCGGGGTCACCTCGACGGCCGCTGAGGACCGGATTTCGAGGGAGCACTGCTATCGCTGTCTGGGGGCAAAGGGTCATGTTCCATTGGTTCGACCGACGCGCCTGCCACCTCCCTGAGTTGATCAGGAGGGGCAGTTTCCACCGCCGGTAAAGGGCCGGGCGCCCGGCAAACGGAGCGTCCCGGTGAAACAGAAGACGGCCGAGGCCGGCAACTGTTGGACGGCGTGACAGATGGGTCACGCCTCGGCGGGGAAGGAGAGGAACTCTTTTTCTTGTCAGCTCTTCTGGAAGAGTGACGGCGGGAAGAGGCAGTTGACGGTTGGGAAGCCTGAGAACGCAGAAAATCCTCACGGACGGGTTCCTTCTTCAAGGTCCGGGCATCTTGTTTAGGTGCCCGCGGTTTACTAGAGTTTGACGAAGACTGTACCCTAGAAGCAGCAAGAGGGAGCGGGGACGTGGAACGGGCAATCTTCGGGCTGGCGGATCGCACAACTGTGTCAGCGAAAGTGAAGTCACATGTCTGGGTACTGGAATCCTTGGTAGGTCGAGTTGAGGTGAGTACCTTACTGTATGTACCCGCTGGGAGGACAGTGGGCTTTCGACTCGCCAACAACTTTCGTGCGGCAGATGTCGATACCTTCTCCGTAACCCGAATTTGCTGGATTACCTTCTCATCCTTGTATACAGGGCAGTCGCGAGAGGAAGCCGCATGGTCACCGTTGCAGTTTAGGCAGTGAGGGGACGGAGGTGGGCAGTCCCCCTCATGGGCGTCCCTACCACAAGTGACACACTTTGCTGCATTTGGGCAATGTTCACGGGTATGGTTGTACCTGTGGCACTGAAAACAGCGCGTTGGGTTAGGTACATAAGGGCGGACGGAGATGACTTCATACCCTGCTTTGACCTTCGACGGGAGGTCAACTCTGTCGAATGTCAAAAACACAGTACGAGTCGGTGTCAGATGGTTATCGACCTTTTTCATCACCCTGTGGACGGCTGTCACACCCTGATCGGACATATACGATTGGATATCTTCATCAGATAACCCGTCAAGGGATCTCGTGAAGACTACCCCTCGTGACGAGTTGAGTGTGCGGTGCGCTTCTACTTTGACTGGAAAAGTGTGCAACAACGTAGTACGTATCAGTTTTTGGGCTTGGAAGGCACTTTCCACTTCCAGCAACAATGTGCCATTGCGCTGACGTGAACAGGATTTAACAGGGCCAGCAATTGCATCTACACCTTTCTGTATAACGAAAGGATTGACAGAATTGAAATCCTTTCCGTCGGTGCGAGAGACAACCAGAAATTTAGGTACATTAGGCAGAGTCTGTTTAGGCTGAGGCGAGTCTAACTTACGTTTATGGGTCAACGTCACGAAAGAAGATAAGGAAGTCATCGCGGAAGTGTCCCCCGTGATTACCGGCGTCTCCGATGGCGCGCTCCTTCCTAGTGGGGGCCCTCTCCGAGGGCTTACCCGCCTTAGGTGATTGTTCACACCTCAGGTCACACCTCCCGAGAACTGACGGAGGGACCAATCGGCACGTTCGGAAGGTACCAGCTCGGGTAATCACCCCTCCCTGGGCCTGGCCTTTACCAGGGGGTACGTACGTGCCTTACTTGTCTACCCGGGGCGGGGAATTACGCGTTACCCCGTCACCTGCTACGCACGATAATGCGTGGGTCGGCCTTCAGACACGCACAGGGAGGAAAGAAGAAGAGGATAGGAAAGGAAGAGAAAGAAGGAAAGAAAAGAAGTGTCTCAAACGCCGAGGCGGAGACTAATGAGGAGAAGTAGGCTAGGAGAGTTCAAGGAGAGAAAGACAGAAAACGAAGGGTAAGAAAGGAAGGAACGAATGAAGAAAAACGACAAAAAGAACCACCGTATCTCACGAAATATGCCCGTCTCCGGGCGAAGGCATAAACCGGGAGGGAAAGTGAAGCAGCCTGGGGCAGAAGAAAGGCTGCTCCGGCTCGGGGCCCCGTGCGCGCCACACACGTACCCACAAAAGAACTGTGGGCCCCCTGGGGGGAGTATCGGAACGTAGCAAGTGGAAACAACTGGGCCTGCACAACATTCGTAGAAAGGCGTCGGCGGTATAGCAACCGAGAGCAACTTCTGGGCGGGTAACAGGTTCTCGGTCTCCCTGTAAACTACCTGCTGTTCGTCCGGGTCTCCTCACAAGTGTGACTCCTCACTAATGCGCCTTCTCACAAGTGTTCCAGCCGAAGGAAAATGTATCGTGCCGTGCTTTGCAAACAACCATGCCGGCGTTTGCTCGGAGTGGTCTAGGGAAATCACGGAAAATCTAATTCAGCATGGCCGGATGCGGGTTTGTACCGGAGTGCGAGTACAGTGAATTACCACTGCGCCACTTCGCTCGGTCTGCAGGAGAAGAGGGGGTGGAGTTGGGATGGAGAAACAGTGATGTAGCCAGGATATTGTCAAAGGGGGGTGGGGGGTCCGACTTGTTAAAGATAAATTTACAAAGGCTCTTGTTTTCATTTATTCTAAAAACAAATTTAACATCCTTATATTTTATGTACGTAAGTTAGTTTGCTTTTGTTAGACGTTCTTACAAATACGACAGTATTTTATATACAAAATTGAGGAAAACATTTCTAAAAATTGTTTCAAGCGGAATCTTCAGTTGTTATTCCAAAAGAACTCAGATTGTTTCTTTGTATTTGAACACTGGCAATGACACGGTTGCATGTCACCTTGTACGCTGCGTGTCACCCACGACTGTAGCTCGGTGTTTCGCAAAATTTGCATTAATTTTTGCATCAGCAGAAATACCTTGCGTATTGATTTATGGAGTGTAAGTCTATAATCGGTTAATGTCCCTTTATTTTATTTCCAACATCCATCCTCTAGGTAAAATATTACTCTCAAAAATGTTCAAATGTTTGTAAAGCTTATGGGACTTAACTACGGGGTCGTCAGTCCCTAAACTTACAAACTACTTATGAACTAGCTACGACTAAGGACGGCACAAATATCCATGATCGAGGAGGGATTCGAACCCCCGACCGTAGTGGCCGTGCAGACCGTGACTGAAGCGCCTCAGTCTCCTCGGCCACCGCGGCCGGCAAATATTACTCTCAAACCTAACTTTAATATGTATTACACGTACTGAGTGCGGTACCTTTTGATACACTGGAATATTGCCACTCCAAATAACGTCTCGACTGCTAAAATTGAACTGCTGTGAATAGATAAATAAGCTATCATAATAGTACGTATTTTAACTTACCATGACGCTAGTGGACGAATGAAAGTCGGTTTTTCTCTTCTTTCTTGTTATGAAGTTATCCGTAATTGGAAACTATTTTAACAGCACAAAAGAAATAAACGGCAGCAGTTACATTACATTCCACTGCAAGTAAGAAATGCAGTTCTTAACATAGCAATAATGGAGTAAGGCCAATAATGGACGATGACTAAAGAGGAGGACTGGGCAATAGGCGATGCTGTTATAGCTGTATCGATAATTAAAATCTATAGATGGCTTTGTTGACTGTCGATACTGCGTATCTCTTTTTCGTCGTATGATTAAAACATTATCATTCAGTTTCACTACACGGTAGCTAGGTCGTGTCTTATTTCATTTAGTCCACCATCGACTACTGGTGTGTGTGTGTGTGTGTGTTGCCCTTAGCATACGTTTGAGTAGTAGTTTATCATTTAGGTGATGGGGGGGGGTCCGTACATCCGAGATCCCCCCTTTGGCTACGTCCTTGTGGAGAGGAAAGGATATAGAGAAGGGTGTGCAGCCCGGGTGCTGCAATAGATCGTGGACCGTTGCGCGCCACACGCGAACCCACACAATAACTGAGGACTCGTGGGAGGTCGACCTGCACTGTCTTCGGCTCGTGAAGAATAATTGGCTGTCATTTCTCCACGGAAATTGAGACCTCTCAGTGAAAATGTCCCACAAGAATTCAAGCGGTAATACTGCAGGCAGTTTTAATGTTGACTAATGTGTATCCGGATACTTTTGATAAGTATTTAAATTCGTCCAGGTTTTGCGAGGTGCCTTGTGGAGCTCTGCAATCCATAGAGGTTTCACCGCCTTTGTATTGCTGTAGAGTACAGATGTAGGGTGTTTTTCGCTGCATGTTTCTTTTGTTCCCTGAACAGAACTGGCAGAGAAAAGTGTAAGGGCGGTTTAGCAAGGACAAGATAAAAGAGAATAGCGTGTCTGCTATTTTGCGCCGGTTTTATGGCGTGCGGTTTACGCCGGCGTACGAGCTCTGAACGGCTGGGCAGAGTATTTCCTTATCGGGTGGGCGGCGCGAGGCGTGAGGGAGCATCAGATAGGCGCGGGCGCGGGCAGAAGATAGCGTGACGAGCCGGCGTGGCGCGGCGCGGCGGCCTGCCGTATCTCACGGAAAAGCCGGCCAGCGGCGGGGGTAGGGGGCGTGGGCGGCGCAAGAAGCTGCAGGTGCCGCCTCACGGCACTTCCCCCGTCCACGGCGCTTTCTCGTCCTCCTGGCCGCTCCTAAGCGGGCGAAAGAAACACGGCTGTCGGCGCCAGCTGCACGTGCTTTACTGCCACTTTCCGAAGCCGGCGCAGGCCGCACAAAGAAGCGGCCAGATAGCAACGGCACGGTGGAGAAACCGCGCAGCGGCGCAAAGCGAGCGCACCGCCTGCGCCTCTTACTGAGGGGGAGGGGGGGGGGGGGCGAGCGCTCGCCAATGCCTCCGCCACCACTCACGGCAAGTGCAGAGGCGGCACAGGCGACACACACCAGTCGCCGCAACCGCTCCTATCAACTCTGGTAATTGCTTTCTTTCTCCTGTTACTGGTAACGAGTAAAGACAAAAAAAATGTTCAAATGTTTGTAAATCTATCGGACCAAACTGCGTGTTTTTTTTATGTTTGTATAGCTTATGGGACTTAACTACGGGGTCATCAGCCCCTAAACTTACAAACTACTTATGAACTAACTAAGATTAAGGACGGCACAATTATCCATGCCCGAGGGGCGGGGGTTCGAACTCCCGACCGTAGTGGCCGTGCAGACCGTGACTGGAGCGCCTCAGTCCCCTCGGCCACCGCGGCCGGCAACTGCATGGTCCTCAATCCGAGGCTTACAATCTACTTAAACCTAGGTAAACTAACCTAAGGACAAACACACACACCCCCATGCCCCAGGGAGGACCTGAACCTCCACGGCGAGCAACCGCACGATCCGCAGCGAGGTGCTTTAGACCGCAAATACAGTAAAGATATCGTGCAGCATCAAGATGACACTGATGAATAATAGAAATTCTGAAGTCTCTGTTTTTGATACATTCAAAAACGGTGGACTATGTTGTCGGTGTTATCAACGCAATAAACAGTGGCCACATTCGCGACTGTTATACTCGCGGGATAGGCGTTATCATTTTGTGGACACACCTCCGATAGGCAACGCTTCTTCCTAATTACCGTTTCTTCTACCAACTGCTTGCACAAAAAGGAGACCATAGCCGTCCAAGTTGGCTACATATACCGACATCGCACGGATGTAATTTACTAGTCAGAAAAATAATTCCGCTAAACAAAAAGAAACGAAAATTTTATTTATTTATTTATTATTATTTTTTTAACGTGTCCCTCAGTTCTGTACGGATTCATTTAATCCATTCATTACTAGAATTTGTGTAAATTCAAACAAATAATCAATTTACTTACATCAAATAAATCAGAATTTATTTCTTGACAGTCATTTATTAGTATTTTATATCTGTTCTTCACAATCCTTCATGGTGAACAATGTTTTAGTCTCATTTCTGACATTTCTTTTACTTTCATTTTTAGTTTGCCCTTCTTCCACTTTCTCAGGGTAGTCGTGGTTATTTTCGGATTTGACATACTACTGATTGAGTGACAAAATACTCCCTACAAGCAAATTTGTGTACCCCAGTCGTCTACATATAGTGTTATACGTGTGAAAGTGAGCAACTTTTCTAAATGTATGCGATTCGTGTGACTCGAGACATGATTCCAGCCCCGTATTCACCTTGTGGTTTGTGGCAAACCCCCTAAAAATAACATCCAGGCTGGCCGCCACATCGATCCACGTCTTTAATCCGTCGAAGAGATTGAACACGAGAGCGGCATACCTGACTGTCCCAGAAAGCACCATCTTAAATGGCGCGGCTAACCCTTCCTCATATTTATTTGTTGGAATATTCTGTTACTCTCTCTCCTAAATAAAAACGATGGTCCGTGTACGTCACAGAAACATTTGCTACGTTATGTATTTCGTCCTACCTTCCATCAGGCCATTTTCTCCTTACCCTCACTCTCTGGTCACCTCACCCCTCCCCTCGTTTAGTTTCCTCCCCCCCCTTACTCTCTCCCTACCCCCTACTCTGTCGTTCTATCTCCTCCTCTCACTACCCCATCACCCTTCCCTTGTCTCTCTGACAATCTCTCCTCCCCCGCCCATGGCTTAATACTTCCCCACCCCCTCTCCGTCAATTTCCTCCTCCTCCTGCCTCTGTCCAACTCCTCAAATGTCTGTAAATCTATCGGACCAAACTGCGTAGTCATCAGTCCGTAGATTACGAACTACTTAAACCTAGGTAAACTATCCTACGAACAAACATACACACCCATGCCCCAGGGAGGACTCGAACCTCCGCGGCGAGCAACCGCGCGCTCTGTCCAACTCCTCACCAACTAGAAATTACAAATCTGTCAACTTTCATAGCGATGGATCAAACGAAGTCTACTGCACCCTCCACCATGTACCACACGGTGGTTGTGGATAGGTTTTCTATAGAAGAAAATAGTTATATGCACCAAAAACAAGACTGCATCCAAACTGTACGATCTTTGCCTTTTGTCTGAATTTTCAGTTTTCAGAGAATTTTACAATTTTCCGAAAAACTTTTCGAAATTTTTCTTTCGTACAAAGCTTGTCATGTTAATTTCGGAAAAAACCCCAATAAAAACTAAGAACGGGAAAAGTGCAGGTGACAGTGAATTAAGATACTGTTAAGTTATGGTTCGTTTAACTGTGTAAGTTTCCTCATGTAAGATATTCGTCCACTGCAAATTTTAATGCATTTTGTTTGTTGCTATTGTAGACAGATGTTGTGTTGCCGATCGCAGCTTAGTTCTGCAACATAACAAAACTCACAAAGACACATGGGTATCGTGAAGTTCAGAACTTTAATAACAATTAGCCAAGCCATTCGAGCAACTCCCAAAAGGACTCGAAAAAATCGACTTCGCAGTTTTGCAAGTACACGTAACTACTAATAATTAACATTACTGGGACATGTCAGTGTAGCTCAAGGGGTATCGTTCTGGCCTTAGAACCATAGGCTCGGTGGTTCGAATCTCGCTGTGATTCCCCCCCCCCCTTTTCTCTCTCTCGCTCCTTAATTTTTTTTTTTTTTTTTTTTTTTTTTTTGTGTTTGTTTTTGATACTTCATTTTAATACCAAATGGTAAATTTTGTGAACAATGCATGTATTGTTGTTTATTCGTAATTTTCTGTATTTTGTAAAAGGTTGTCAATAATGATGATTTACCTTTAAAAAAGGGAACACAAAGAACATTGAAAATTCCATACTTTTGGTAATTCTAAAATATAAAAAGATCCTTCGTTTCGATACGGTCTCACGCATGCCGAGGTAATAAGCATCGTAAAACCATGGAAAACAATTTTCACGACACGGAGCACAAACGCTGCATTTTTTCTTTTATACGGCAACTAGGAAACAAACTTTATTTACGTTCATGAACATCTTTATCGCACAGTTTGGAAGCGAACCGCGCATACCTGAGCAATTCGCCGAAGTCTGGAGAGGACAGCTGGTGATACATAATTGAATCAAGTTTGATGCAATCATCTCCACGTCCTCGTTCGATCACGAAGGCACAGTTTTGTAAACGCTTAATGAAAATTTTAACGTGACAAGAAATATACGTCACAAGGCTGCACCAATGCGGTGCATTCTGGCGGAATTACTTGCACGGAGCAGGTAGGCAAAGACCTGTCGTTTCGAAAAAGTTCATGTCCAACACGGGATCGGTTTGCCCACTCCAAGAATCAATCAGGAACAGATACTTATCCTTTTTTTTTTTTTTACATGTGGCTTTACAACATCGGTTAAAAAGTCTTTATATAGCTTTTGAGGCAATTTGGCAGATTTCGATGATGTGACAATGACTTTTGTGTATTTTTTTAATACACTCATCGACCAATTTTTCAACTCTTGGTCCACATGATCCTGTTGTTTCTTGTAGAAAATTACCAAACAACAAAATAAACGTATAAATTGTCATTAGGTATTTAAATTGTGTAAGTATTTGAACATAAAGAAGGAAAAAAAAACTGTCACGGTGGGATTCGAACTACCTACCCTATGGTTGTAAGGCCAGAGCGCTACCTTCTGAGCTACACTGACACATGCTGCAACTATTTTAATAATTGGTACTTATATGTACTTGCAAAAGTTAAAAGTCGATTTTCTAGAAGTTGCGTCGAATGGCTTTGGCTGATTGGTATTTGAGTTCTGAACTTGACGTACCATATATATATAAAATCCGATATCCTTGCGGTCTCTCTTCTCAGATCGATAACACAACAGCTGTCTACAAGAGCAGCCGAAGAGTGATCTGTATGTTCCATAATATAAGGGAGCGTGAAACAGACAGCTGACTGAATAAATCAAACAATTATTTAAGAGCATGTCTAAAATGTTACATCTTAACCAATACAGACGTATGGAGCGTAGTTGTGGGACTGATTAGAACCCTGTGTAGTTCTTTAACGCACCCCAGCCCCGTCCACAACTACCAACCAGCAAACCAACCGACCGCGCCTAGCAGCTCAGCCAGCCAGCCTAACTTATTAGGTAGGCAACCACGCACACACACACATC
This sequence comes from Locusta migratoria, assembly GCA_026315105.1. Lineage (NCBI taxonomy): Eukaryota > Metazoa > Arthropoda > Insecta > Orthoptera > Acrididae > Locusta > Locusta migratoria. Next base: position 251,626,016 of record CM048745.1, on the reverse strand, counting down.
GCAGGCGGCCCAAGCGCGCACGTGCGGCGGCTTCGTAGATATATAGTGGTCATTCGTTATGTAAACAATGAAACACTGCCTCACACCCAAACCTTCAGATGTTAGGCAGTGAGACCGGTACCAAACATTGTGTATCGACAGTATAATACAGTATACAACTTCAGTATAATTGGTGTTGCGTGTTGCTGTGTAGGAGCAAGTGCGTAAACGGGAAGTAAGACCTGTCCTACTGGGCACAGGAAAACAATACCGGTGAGAGTGCGTCGTGTTGAGCTCCCGAGGGGAAGTCGATAGAGCGCGCCTTTGTCATTTGAAGGGTCTTGGGTTCAAGCCCTGGTGATGCGATTTTTTTTCTATATTACGGTGGAAATTGCCCTACGTGTACATACTTCGAGAGTTATATGGCACAACATATCTCCGACATGTAAACGTAAAAGGACTGTTCGGATTTTGTATCACTGTGTCATCGGTAGTTTGGTTCCATTTTTCAATCTACATGTTGGATGAGCAAATATGGAATTCACCAAATATACTTGGCGCGCGACAGTAATTTGCTCAACAAACTTATGTCTACACAAGCACCAATACTTTTGTAAAACCTTCGTTACTGAATGAATGATACTGTGCGTTTGTGGCGGTGTGTGTGTTCATGCCTGAACTTCATGTTCAAAAATGTTTGTATAGCTTATGGGACTTAACTACGGGGTCACCAGTCCCTAAACTTACAAACTACTTATGAACTACCTACAACTAAAGACGGCACAAATATCCATGCCCGAGGGGGGATTCGAACCCCCGACCGTAGTGGCCGTGCAGACCGTGATTGGAGCGCCTCAGTCCCCTCGGCCACCGCGGTCGGCCTGAACATGTACTACTTATTAGTATACAGGTTGTTACAAAAAGGTATGGCCAAACTTTCAGGAAACATTCCTCATACACACCAAGAAAGAAAATATTTTATTGTGACAAGTGTCCGGAAACGCTTGATTTCCATGTTAGAGCTCATTTTATTACTTCTCTTCATATCACATTAATTATGGAATGGAAACAAGAAACACACAGCAACAGAACGTATCAGCATGACGTCAAACACTTTGTTACAGAAAATGTTCAAAATGTCGTCCGTTAGCGAGGATGCATGCATCCCCCCTCCGTCGCATGGAATCCCTGCTGTGCTGATGCAGCCCTTCTCTGACGCTGACATTAGGTTTATCGTCAACTGCACGAAGAATTGCCTCGTCCGTTGCAGGTGTCCTTGTCATTCTAGGTCTTCCCCAGTCGCGAGTCATAGGCTGGAATGTTCCGTTCTCCCTAAGGGGGCGATCAGTTGCTTCGAGCGTCTGTCGGGACACCTTCCTTCTAGAAATCTGTCTCGATACAAACGTACCGCGCCACGGCTATTGCCCCGTGCTAATCCATACATCAAATGGGCATCTGCCAACTCCGAATTTGTAAACATTGCACTGACTGCAAAACCACATTCGTTATGAACACTAACCAGTTGATGCTACGTACTAGTGTGCTTGATGCTAGTACTGTACAGCAATGAGTCGCATGTCAACACAACCACTGAAGTCAACATTACCTTCCTTCAATTGGGCCAACTGGCGGTGAATCGAGGAAGTACAGTACATACTAACGAAACAATAGGGTATTTTGACAATTGTCTGAACGAATTATTTCAATTTACATTTAAAGAGAAATACTAAAATGAGCTCTAACATGGAGATTAAGCGTTTCCGGACACATGTCTACATAACATACTTTCTTTCTGTGTGAGGAATATTTCCTGAAAGTTTGGGCGTACCTCTTTGTATCGCCCTGTATATTAAAAGAATGTACGAAAACTGAAGTCATTCGGCCAGACCAAACTACCCGGCCGATTTCCATCATTTTTGTTTTAAAACAACGCGGTATACCTCTGCCCTTGCACTGATTTTTTTAATCGAGTTGGTTAACGATATTTTCAGTTCTAATTAAGGTACGCAGTTCTTTTTGACCTAACACCACTCAGTGTATCAAGCTTATTCATTTGCGCTTTTAAATACTTGCATTGATTGATTCTGAAGAAAGCTATGCGTGAACATTGAACTTTACTTCCATTTTTCTCCCAACTTTGTTGTCGTTCCATTGATAATGCGAAGTATTGGTAGGGGCCCTCTAGTTACAGTTTATGCACTTTCTGCTGAACGGTAGCACAAAGCCCGAGTAATGCCGGAGTTTGTGTGTATACTGTATCGTTTGATGCGGCAGCGTGCGCGCGCACACAGGCCAGACAGGACGCGACGCGACACGACACGACTGCCGCTCATTAGGATGCACCGGGCAACGCCCAGCGCGGCGCGCGCATTCATTACTTTGTAGCGGCCGCTAACAGCGTTTAGCAGGCCACGCGTCGTTACTGCTGCCCCGGCCACAGGCCGCAGGCCGCCCGTGTAAAACACCTCGTCACACGGGTAGCGGGCGATTATCTCTTGGAATAAGACCACACTGGAACATACCAACAAACCAACTTCCATTGGCGTGGTGGTCGATCTCTGCCATATAGCCGGCCGCTCTGGTCGAGGGGACTGAGGCGATCCAGTCACGGTCTGCACGGCCACTACGGTCGGGGGTTCGAATCCCTCCTCGAGCATGGATATTTGTGCCGTCCTTAGTCTTAGCTAGTTCATAAGTAGTTTGTAAGCTTAGGGACTGATGACCCCGTAGTTAAGTCCCATAAACTATACAAACATTTGAACTCTTGACATATAGGTACCATTCCGAAAAGACACGTCAAAAGGTAACTGCCTGAAATAATATTCTGCGGAAACTGGCTAACAGCAAAAGAGGTGCTAAACCATCCGTATTAGGAACCACCGCACAAGCCTTATGCTTCTCTACAGCTGAATATGCTTGCCTAGTGTGGTCCAGATCAACCCATGCAAAGAAGGTCGACATAAGCCTCAATGAAACATGCCGATTAACAACGGGTTGCAAGAAACCCAATCCTCTACCAAAACTATATAGAGCTGTCGGGTTTGCGAAACCCAATTCTCGGAGGACATCAAAAGAATTTACAAAGAGGATCAGACAAACCATAGACGATCGACATCCTCTCTTTGGCAGTGAGTGTAAACCCGGGCGACTGAAATCGCGTAATAGGTTCTTAGCCACGAGAATAGAAGAACCACCAGATGACTACCCACCTGTACAGGAGGTGCCCAGCGGATTCACTACGAACCGGAAGACATGGAGGACTCTGAACCGAATCAGGACCGGGATTGCCCCAGTGAAGACAGACATGATTAGGTGGGGTCTCGGAACCACGGATGATGATTGTGGCTGCGGTGCTGTGCAGCACCTGATCGCCTGCCCCAACTGCTCATATACTGTAGATGCAACCCTGACGATTTGTGGCTGAACAAGTAAGAACCTTTGGACGTGGTCCTGTACCGGGCTGAAAGATTGTGACCTGGTTTCCGGAGACGAAAAAGTAAAATAGCCGATTATACAAAATTCGGCGCCCTGAACCAAGCATCCAAATCGGGTGAAATTTGCGGCATGCGTTTGCGGCGACAAGAGGTGCACTTGTGAGCGCAAGCTCACATCACGGGCGCCAGTAGCGCCACCGACTAATGTCAAGAAGGTCGTTTCAAGCATCGGAATTTATTTTTCGTGGGGTTGTTATCAGACAGCACTTTCAGTGTAGCAAGGAAAAACAGCTGCCTATAAGTATTGCGACCATCCTTTAGGGAAATCGGTGATCGTCTCGAGCGCAAACAATTACTTGAAATATGCGGAACTTTTATATGTGAAATGACTGACCGGCGACGTTTGACCCACGTCGTCGCACCACTACAGGCATGACAGGCAAATTCTGCGCGTCACTGCCACATCACGAACAATGTACAATAAAATTCGGTCTTAACGTCTGCATGGACCATTTGATGTCTTTTGCAGCAGAGTGGACTGATCGCAAGACGTTCTACAATCTTTTCATCACTGGTCTCGCGGCGCTGGCATACACACTGTGACAAGGATTGCGTGGCCGCTCCTGCCGGATGTTCGAGTCCTCCCTACGGCATGACAGCGTGTGTTGGCTTTAGGATAAGTTAGATTGTAAGTGTAGGGATCGATGACCTCCGAAGATTGATCCCTTAGGTTTACAAACATTTGAACATTACCACTGGAAATGGTGCTAAGAACGACCAACAAGAATAACCGTTGGAAAAGACAATGTTTTTACTGGCAAATCGCGAAACTGGCTGCACCACTACATTGGTGCAATTACATGCTGCTGATACCGCGATGAGGGACTGTTGAACTGACGCCTTAAAACGACCACACACGTAATTGCAAGCTTGACAGCAATCTTGCACAAGCGTACTTCTACAAGCTTGCACAAATTCCTCGCGCTTGCATGCTTATAGAAGCATTAGTTTGGTTACCACTAAATACGTTTTGGAAATTCAAATTCAAATGTTTGTATAGCTTATGGGACTTAACTACGGGGTCATCAGTCCCTAAGCTTACATACTACTTATGAACTAGCTAAGACTAAGGACGGTACAAATATGCATGCCCGAGGGGGGATTCGAACCCCCGCCGGCCGCGGTGGCCGAGGGGACTGAGGCGCTCCAGTCACGGTCTGCACGGCCACTACGGCCACATCGGCCGAATCCCCCCTTGGGCATGGATATTTGTGCCGGCCTTAGTATAAGGTAGTTGATGAGTAGTTTGTAAGTTTAGGGACTGATGACCCCAGTTAAGTCCCATAAGCTTAACAATTATTTCGAACCCCTGACCGTAGTGGCCGTGCAGACCGTGACTGGAGCGCGTCAGTCCCCTCGGCCACCGCGGCCGGCACAGTTATAAAACTTACTTCTGTAAATATAATCACAAATTATGGGAACGCATCGTGATGATCGTGCAAAAGGATGTTACTTCTTTAAATAGTTATTTCTCTTACTTGTTCCTATGAAGTAATATTAAATTATTTCATTTACACCTGCTTGTACAACCCTCCCTGTTGTATGCACATATGTTCAATCATATACATGCTAGAACGCATGCACAAGTACGCATAACTGATATTCAATCAAGCATCAAGATGATTGCACAAGCTTGACGAATAATTTTATCATATGCACGCTCCAGGCATGTCGGCACCTGTGGCGCCATACAGGACCTGCAGTATAATGGTTTGAGCTGCTATAAGAGTCCACTCTTACAGCCTCCTAGTACGCGCTGGCGTTACACTAAGCAGTTAGCGGTACATATCGTTTAAGTGTTGCAGCCTGTTGTCCTCCCGTACCTTTGGACAGATTCTAACACCGTCTCAAACGAAGCACGTCAGCCAACCAGGCAGCTCACTCCACCTACACCCCTAGCATTTTACTTGACCACAGTAGTCTTCTGCCCTAGCCACCACTCACTGGCAGATCGCCACCACCTTGAAAAGTAGCTCCTTCTTAACACCAAAGATTTGACTTAACCCTGATCATTCCATGCTAACTTAAAATTTTACAACACAAAAGTTATAAACATTCAATCATCTTGCACCTATCAGTAGCACAAATAATGTACGAAATAAATAAATAAACAAGCCAGCCTTCATGAGCTTCACCGCTCACGCTAAACAATATTTACGTAAATTCATTGGCAAAATAGACAATTATTCATTAAAGAGATATACGAACATGAGAATACGAGACGCATATCATGCTGCTTGAAATTGCTTAGTTGGTGTGGCGGATACGAGGATCTGACTATTTCGTAATAAATTAACATAACAAATGTAATAAATCGTTAAATGAATAGATAAAAATGTGTTGTTTTCAACACGATACCTTGAGGTAATCATGACTCTCCTTAAGATCTTCATTCCACTGGGAGACGAGAAGATCAGTTCCTGTTTCATACAAAACCGTCGGCCGCTGACGAATCCACAGCTGGACTCACTCTCACAGCTCCTCGTCCGACTGGTACTGGCGTCTACGTAGGTCTTTCTTCAACTCGCCAAAGACGTGAAAATCACACGGAGAAAGATCTGGGCTCCACGGAAGATACTATAATGTTTTCCAACCAAATCGAAGAAGCGTAGCCTTCATCCGACATGAAGTGCGGGGACGGACGTTACCGTTACACGGGATGATACCGTCAGACAGAATTCTTGAGCGTCCTGGCGTAATGGCATGTCTCAGTTACTGCAAAGGGTAATCATAGTACTGCCCATTGATTGTCGTTAGATTTTAGAGAAACTCGACAAGCTGAGGGGAAAGACTTTGGTGAACAGCTTAGGTGAACTTGTTTCGCAGGGGAGAAGTAAAGAAGTAAATGTTTGTTAAGTTTATGGGACTTAACTACGGGGTCATCAGTCCCTAAACTTACAAACTACTTATGAACTACTTACGAACTAGGACGGCACAAATATCCATGCCCGAGGGGGGATTCGAACCCCCGACCGTAGTGGCCGTGCTGACCGTGACTGGAGCGCCTCAGTCACTTCGGCCACCGCGGCCGGCTCGCAGGGGAGACGTGTGAGTTTCATCCACTGGCTTTGCGGTTTACTTTCGGGGTGGAATTGGTTGCACCACGTTTGTACACCTATAACAACACGGAACAGTACGTTGCACGCTGACGACCACACTCAACAGTGCAAATTTGGCGAAGGCCGCACTTCAGCGATTGGGCTGGGTAATATCGCAGCATCCTCCGAAACACACCGATCCTTCTGCGTGTGATTTTCACATCTTTGAAGATATGAAGGAAAACATACGTGGACGTCGGTTCTAGTCGGACGAGGTGCAAGAGACGGTGCACTTGGACATTCATCAGCGGACGACAGCATTCTACGAAAGATGATTTGATCGTCTTGTCCCTCAGTGTCATAAAATTCTTAAAGCCTCTTGTTATCAGTTTCGAATAGAACGATTGGACGGCCCCTTTGTGACGGGGATTCGCGTTTAATTTGACTGCTTGTTATAAACTGAATAGTTCTCGAAAAATTTTGCATTTGACAGCTTTTCACCCAAATAATCGATCAACACGTTCCTGAATTACGCATCTAGACCGACTGGTGGTTTACGAGGTGATGTGGTACGTACATAACTAGGTAAAATAGTTCGGAACTGTTTATAATAGTGGCGTATAACGGACCTCATCTTCAACTGGCAATTGTAAACAACAGGTCTGCATTCCACGAGTCCGTTGTCTACTAGCAACGTTATGTGGTGGACGTTCAGATGTTGTGTGTTAACGCTGTCGTACCATAAATCTCATAGGAGCAACAAATTGAGCCTCTCCAAGTTATGCGTTCGAGAGATTCTCCAGCTATGCATTACAGGAGTTACAAAAACAACGACGTTCTACTTGGATGAAATGTAAAAGTTCACAACGATTTTGTGGTAGAAATTAGCACGGGAGACGAGACAGTGTCATCAGATACGCAATTTCAAGACTTAATAAAACGCAGAAATTCGCAATAAGTGGCAATCTTTCCACGACATAACGAACATTAAAGGTAGTGTGAAGTTCGAGTTGGGCAGTATTCTTGAGAGTGATTTTTTGTTTCCAGAGTCTAATAGTTGGATCAACGTTCTGCACGATGTACTCAAGTGCTGAAGATTACGCAGGACACGTCAATCCATAAAAGCAATTGACGCTTCTACTTCTGTATTAATGCAACGCAGAGAACAACCGTGAACACACACACACACACACACACACACACACACACACACACACACACACACACACACACACGCGCGCGCGCGCGCGCGCGCGCGCTGCCAGTCAGAGAGAGAGAGAGAGAGAAATTGAATTTTATAAATATATCAATTTTCGCTAATACGATAATCGTGAACACATGTTTTGTTTCTTTCAGTAACGAACCATACCGGCGGCAATTCGTGTGCCACCGTTTATCATGCACAGCCGATTGAAGGCAGTGCTTCGCAACAGAGGCTTATCGATTGCAGACGACAGGAATAGACCACCTTTGCTGTCTCCAGCCAAAGGGCGGCAGTACAGGACGGCTCCAGCACTGCGCCGCAGTCATCCCTTCGGCCACTACCAAGTGTCGCAACTAATTCGAGCATAGCTGATACCGAGTCGCAGTTAAAGTTTATGGACACCAAAAAATCTCAATAACTTCCCTGGTTACTGAAGTAACAGTCCACACCGTCAAGTTACCGCCCGCGGACAAACAGCCATTTTAAAAAGGTAGAATTTAGTGAGCTAAATTTCTTAAAATTTCTTGCTCAAGATCAGTAGAAAGTGACATATTATTATATCGTGTGTATTGGGACTCGTGTGTACCCTGTTTCCCGAATAAACACTGATGAATGAGAGGAGTAGCAACACAATAGAAGATTTCGATAAAACAGAGAACTGTGAGTTACGATATCACTGAGACCATCTGGGATTCGAAGCCTGCTCCTACGATAGCAAGGGGCTCCAATCGATTTTGACTGTCTAAGCATTAACAGCAGCAACAATAACCAACTTCGTAAACGTGTCACTGGCCGGGATTTTATGCAATACCTCAAATGCAGTCGGATTGGCGTTGTACAAATGATACGATCTCACAGGGATATGTAGCCGTAGGATGTAAGCTATTTGTTCTAACAGCTCTTTTTGAACCATCTGAAAAGTATACATTATGAGCTGAATTTACATCTTTAAAATTACTCGGGAGGGACCCACAAATGTAATTTTTAATTTTCAATCAAATTACAGAAACACTTGTCAGTATTTGGAGAACATATACTTGAATAGACAACATTTGTTGACCTCCATTGTTGAATAATTTTTTTAAAAAAGAGGCCTCACTCAAAATGCAATCTTTCGATGTTTTAAAGTTACATTCCCCCAGTTTGCTTTCTCTATATAATCGGGTATGATCAACTGGCCGCGGTGGAGTAGCCGAGCGGTCTAAGGCGCCTCGCTGCGGAGCGCGCGGTTGCTCGCCGTCGGAGGTTCGAGTCCTCCCTGGGGCATTGGTGTGTGTGTGTGTGTGTGTGTGTGTGTGTGTGTGTGTTCTTAGGTTAGTTTACCTTAGTTTGAGTAGTTTGTAAGCTACGGACTGATGACCATGTAGTTTGGTCCGATAGATTTACAAACGTTTGAACATTTTGATTAACTGTCACGTTTCACTCTGGCCCAAATCATTTGAGGCACCCAGTACAGATATACAATGAACACCACACAAAATGAGCCATGAATTACACTCATGTGCACGCGCCATCCATTAAAACAACCACCTCTGAACTACCCCAGCTATTACACTACACGAAAAGTCAATGAAACGTCCCATTGCACCTGCTGCGTAATAGTAACGCAATAGTAAACCTCTCCACACTACTAGACACTGAACAAGATTATAAAGAAAAGTCGTGTGCTCAGTGACGCTAAGCAAATAGTAAGTAAATAAATAAATAAAACAGAAAACCCCGGCCATTATCAACTGTCGCACAAAGATCATGGAAAACTGTAGCCCGTACTACTTAGATATGGCGAAGTGTTCCAGGCTGTTCGACTCACAGCATCTCTCTTCCACTTTCCGCGAAAGCTTTTTAATTTTCGAAGGCTTCCTGCGAGTCCCATCTACCATAAGCTATTTCGCGTCTTGTAATCTGCATCTCACTGGATTTTTCATTCCAGTGTTCTCGCGCAGATTAACTGTGTATCTGGTAACTTATCTCCTCGTCCTCTCTTCGCGTGCATAAAAGATCCATAAAAGCTACTTCCTACCTTGTTTACGAGCGCTCCGTGTTGTGCTTCTTCTGCACCAATTCTCTAAAGTGACTTGCTTTATAGCAAGCTGCGTTTAGTACTCAATTTGATAAAGCGTTTAAAAGCCTGACAAGACTGCTAGGCAGGTAATATTTCGCGGCATTTTCGACGTTCGTCTCCTTGATTACTAGATCGATTTCTTTTCGTGCGTCTCAAACGCAATTAAAATTCCGTTAACAACTAGTACTACGTTGCTTAAGTACAAAGGATGCCGATAAAAAAAAGATACAAGTATTTTGTTGTTTGTTCAACCACACACTTCTGCTTGTGAGCGTGATTTGGAGAGACGTGCAATGATGGAATACAGAATTCAAACGTCTATAGGTTTGTCGCCAGGGTCTCATCGAAATTCTTTTTTTTCCTCCTGAATGTCTCACGTTATTTGCGTGACGAGAGAAATACAAATGTTCCACTTTCACAGACACTAACATTGTGATTTAAATGCTTCGTTTGTCTTTGCACCTCTAAGTTTACCCTGTGAGGCTTATTTCCCATGTGACGGAAATCGCTGAGAAAATAAGCACGAACAAAATTCTGTCGTTGGCATGTTGGCGAATTCCAAACGGATACGACTCACTTCCCTGTTCTGAAATCAAGAGCCGGCCGCGGTGGCTGAGGGGACTGAGGCGCTTCAGTCACGGTCCGCTCGGCCACTACGGTCGGGGGTTCAAATTCCCCCTCGGGCATGGATATTTGTGCCGTTCTAGTTCGTAAGTAGTCCATAAATAGTTTGTAAGTTTAGGGACTGATGACCCCGTAGTTAAGTCCCATAGGCTTTACAAACATTTCTGAAATCAAGAACAATACTATGCACAAACATTGCCACTATCTAAAGGAAAGAAGGAATATTGGGGTTTGCGTTTCGTTGAACACGAGGACACCCACTAACATGACTCAGCTCGGACTGTACAGCAGGGTAAGCAGAGGGGTGGTAGGATTGTAGAAGGCAAACTCCTAATATTTTCCTGCCACAGAAAGAGATTAAACAGAAAGGTAACTCCGCTGCAATCTGTGCTCCAAAATTTATTGTACATGCGCAAAATCCGACATCTTGATAGATTGTACAGCGCTGTCTTTGAAGCTAGACGCGACTTTTTGTTTCTTTTACGGACTCTGCACTTTAACTGCTTAGATTGCGTACAAGTACACAATTATGCACTACAAAAAGTAGATATATAAGGTAATACTTCGAGATGCATCATTTTATTATGACAGTAATAAGACCCTAATTGTCGAAATAATTCTTAAAGAAACAAGGACATAACCTTTTTCACCTTTCCAAAACATGTAGAACGGTAAGTGAAAGTCGTTATAAATTATTAAGAGTTAAATATTATTAATTTCGAATCAGAGCGATGTGTGTATAATCATTACAACTACATACTCATCTTATTGGAAAACTGCATAAATGCTGTACAATTGGACGTGTTTATTGGATCTTCTCTTCACGATAAAACTCGCTGTTGCTGTAGCAATTCAAGAGCAATGAAATATTTATATCTTGTTTTCATTGCCCACTTGGGCGAAATATTTCAGGAATTTTAAACTTTCTTCTCCCATAGTTTGAGCTAAATGGTAAAATTTTACTTATGGCAGCATACGGGTAGTGTGTTGATGTTGGCAACGACAAGTGAATGCTCGGTAAAAATTTACTTATGGCAGCGACGGGGGCAGTGTGCTGATGTTGGCAAACGACTGTTGATTATGATTTGTTTTAATGTTACTGCTATCAACCCTTCATCTGTGTGTTATTTAGCTGTTTTTTGTGTGGCCATACGTCATAGTTCTGTGTAATTATGTTATACTGTAGAGTCTGTTTACATATTTGTGCCCAACAAAACTTGGCAGTTGTTGAGCCACTATCTTATTTATTACTGCTATCTATTTTCCTAAACATTATTTCCCGTTAGTACGAGTTTTTTTAAAAGAAACGAGTCGCCCACTGGGGATTAGGGAGACTTAACTGCAACCTTGCCTTAAATCAACTGCTTTGTTTTAACAACGAATCACTATTTACCAGACTTTGGCGGAACTTCAAAAAGTAAAGAAACAGTTTATTTCATTCATTACAGTTTTCTACTATGTATTGCATTATCTAGTCACTCAGTAAATGATAACGAAAACTGTAGTTATGTCTGTGTGATCATAAATGAGCGAAGTGGAAAATAAAAGGTAAGTGATTTCGTTTGCTGTGCCGATTCTCTTTCTAGACACTTTGGCAGATGAAAGCACGTAACGAATTTTTTGTGACATTGCTAGATAACGGCTACAATCGTGAAATATATTGTTTATTTCAAATTCCGAAGTATCTCTCTCAGAAAAAAAATATCAAAAGGCTTCGGGAGTAACTCTCTAACACACCAAAAGTCGAGGATCATATGAAAATAATTTTGACACTATTACAATTGGAACTGCCAGGAGCAGAATGAACACCGCGTGGAAGTCCGCCTGACCTCTATGTGACATGTCACGCATCTTTTCGCGTAATTTTTCCTTTTTATGTCTTTCCACATAGTTATTCTCAACGATGTTTCAGCTGTTAACGTTTCTAATGGTTTATGACCAATAGTGTAACCGAACAGTATGGATCGTAGGGCATTTTAATACATTTGTCTATTTAGCCTATGCTATCTTCGAAAATTATGAGTGCAATTCCCCGTTGCGGTGGTCACGAAGTTATTTTTACCTCTTGTCGATTACCTCCAATCAAGAGCGACTATTTGAATATAGTCACTGGCCGTCATTGAGGCAACGTCTGTAATGTCTTCTGAGGAGTAGTACAAGGCCGTCAATCTGGACACCATTAATCACGATCCTCTTTAATCAAATGGACGGCGGTTCGAAATTACTCTCGGACACGGAAGATTCCCTAAATAGTTTCAACTGAATGCTGGGATGGTTTCCTTGTAAAGTAAGCCATCGATTTATTCCCCCCATCTCTTCCAAATCCGAATATGTATTTAGTCTCAAACCATACAGTCATCGTTGCAGTGTGATTAAAATCTACTCATTTTACTTTCTTCCTTCCGTGGAAATTCCGTAAAACGGACAAACACAACTTGTCTCAACACCTCATTTTATTTCTATGCATAAAAATACTGACAACACGACTTGTTCCAAAATTAAAACACACACACACACACACACACACACACACACAGACACAGACACAGACACACCCCGACAAATAGTAAGACTTATGAGGGGCTGTGACAGCTTTTCAACTGTTTGTGATCTGCTTGTTGCTCTAGCTACCCGCTGAGAAATTGCGGTGAAAGGGGTAAATTTTTATTACACCATATTGTTTCGCAATGGGAATTCCATGACGGTGAGAAATTAGTGGCGAGGTTGTTTACTTTCAGAGACATTTTTAAGGACGTAACGCGACGTTCCAGATCGCGGCTGTGGCTTTGTCAGGCTCAGTACTGTGGACGCCAGGGCCGGGGAACAGACACTTTTCTCCCAGCTGGAAAGGAATGGTCGGCCTTGTGACAGTCCTCCTACATGGGTTGCGAACAGGACGTATTATGCTGGCTTAAGGGCAAGCGACTTTCGCACTGTGCCGTTTACTCAGCACCTGCAGGCAATAAACTTTTGAAAAGCTCTGGCAGGGAACGGTGATGTGCAATAGAGCGCTGAAAGAGTGACAGAGAAATGGCCAATAAAATTAGCTGCACGCTGCAGCTGGGTCTAACTGGCGGAGAAGTCCGGATGTGAAAAAATTTCCTGAACTTTGAAGTAGCTCGCTAAATAGAAGCCCTAGTACGAGTACCAGGCAAGCAGTAGGGCCCTCATCGAACACTTCGGCTATCTTGGATACAGGAACTACCACCGTGCATAAAAATACAAGCAGCATTATGAAACGACTACTCCCACAGCCAGCCAGGATCCAGAGTTCGTCATTATCATACGACTATAGAGACAGGCAGCTTAGAATATGCATCCAATAATTCTGACTCTTAGATACGGTGGACAAACCATTTTCTAAACTCTTCGACGGAACCAATTTAATATCTCTCCTCAAACAAGGAAAGCATCGAACGTGTCCCATTTCTTGCCGTATCGTCGGCCTAACGAACTGTGTACAAAAGATTCTGGATATTAGCAACTTAGCCGCTCTCAGCGTGGAATAGAGTGGTTGCTCAACTGTCAATCTCACATTGTTAGAGGTGGCTATCCAACAGGCTGCTGTGTCGATATATACATTGACATCAAAAAGGTATACGACACTACTTGGACACAGTATTGTAAAGCAACTTCATCAATGATCCTTTCGTGTTCACCACCTTATTTTCATACGGTCCTTCCTGTCTAACCGCTGTTGTACGTACAAGGTTGGTGACTTCTTACGCGACAGCTCTGACCAGGAGAATCGTGTTCCCCAGCGCAGTGTTTGGGAACAGCCGTAAAAAGTATCACGTCGACGGTACGCAGTGCTGTACAGTTCCTCTTGTTTGTGGACGATTTAGAGGTTTCTGTCCCTCCCCTTTTGCTGCTACAGTGACTCGTCAGCTGCAACTTACATTTAAGAGTTTAGAGGGTTTTCAGTTTTCAGCAGATAAGTGTGTGTATGTGTTCATTTTCATGGTTCTCCTGGTATTGTTAATCTTCCGTACTTGTGAATGAGGGACACCGGACTCCGACTCAGATAATTCAAAACTATGCCCCACGAAGCAATGAAAATCTTAAAGTGCCTAAGCCATAGGTTTTGGGGAGCAGACAGGGCGCTTCTGTTCTAGTTTTATAGTGTCTTTGTGTGGTCTCGGCGGACTATGGGTGAGCACTAGATGGAACAGTGAGACAGCTGAACATCACTGACACTAAAGAACATTAGGCGGTTACGCTGTCGACAAGTGTTTACAACACCAGCTGCATTCTCAGTTTCAATGCTCAGGCTGGCGAACAACTCCCAATGGTGCACGAAGCATGTAATTTTCTCACGGTTCCCAATTCACAAGCACTATAGAACGCCTAATAGCCCACAAACACCAAGGCCGTTTGGGATTCGTGTTCAGGAATCACTTGGTGTGGAGCAAGTCAACCCCAAATGCAGCAGTTTAACCACCTGCCACCTGGTTATTACGGGAACAAGTTTAAATTTACGGCAGTACAAGAGAAGATGCACTCTTATTCTGTTTGATGTAAAACTCTGCATGATCTTGAGAGCACTGCTGCACATGTGATGTGTTTCAAGTGCTAAATTCGTCCTCTATTCCGACTCACTGATAGAACTTTATTCTTTCTAGACCTTGAAATGTTTGTTAAGCTTATGGGACCTAACTACGGGGTTATCAGTCCCTAAACTTACGAACTAACTTATACTAAGGACGGCACAAATATCCATGCCCGAGGGGGGATTCGAACCCCCGACCGTAGTGGCCGTGCAGACCGTGACTGGAGCGCCTCAGTCCCCGCGGCCACCGCGGCCGGCTTTCTAGACCTTGAACCTAACACAGAAAATAATGCAAAGTATCCAAGACGCCCTTCTGCGCCTATATAGGCTAGGGAAGGAGATGTTTCTCTGCAGGTTGCCAAGGCACAGCGGATGTAACAGCCAACGAGACTGCGAGTCGTTATCCTACGATTTCCCTGTGTCGTCCTCCCACGTATTGTTATCTCGCTGTTGAGGGAAATATAAGTGGCTGGAAGTGACGAACAGTTAGCTACTAGGTGGTCGTGGCGTACCTCCTTCCAGCCATACAGGAGGGATGAGTTCGTCCTGATTCGTCTTCGTAGGGACAACAAGCCTATGAAACACTTCTTGTGATGTTCACACTACACTGTGCCTTCTGTATCTATATCCTCAAGGTGTGTGGCGGAGTATACTGTGTGTACTATTATCACTTCCTCCTATTCCACTCGCGTATAGGTCGCGGAAAATACGATTGCCTATATGCCTCAGTGTGGGCTCTAATCTCTCTCATTTTATCCTTGTGGTCTTTCCGCGAAATACACGTACGAGGAGGAAGCAATATATTCATTGACTTTTCAAGAAACATGCACTCTCGGAGCTTTGTCAGAAGCAGATCGTCTCTCTTGCAGTGTCTGACAGTAGTTTCCCCGACATCTGTGACGCTTCCCCCCCTTCAAAATGAGTCTGCTATGAAGCCTGTGTAGTAACAACCCCAACTCACACATCGGCCGAACTAGTGTTTTGTAACCTACTTACTTTGTTGACAACTGCACTGCCTGAGGATTCTTGCAAGGGAGCTCAATCTGGCATCTGCCTTATGCATGATTAATTTTATATGATTGTTCCATTTCAAATCAGTTTTTATACCTACTTACGAATATCTTATGGAAGTAACTGCTTCCAGTGTTTGTCCTGCTATTGAGCAGGGTATGTTTTGTTTTATCACCCGAAGGCAGCAGCTCATTTGCCAAGAGGTCTGCGCTCTGTTTTAACTTGTGATTAAACGAATGAGGAAAAGTTTTAGTTTTGAACATTGTGAGACCTTTTCCCGAATTTTAACGTGTAAACAGGGTGACAGTTACATATTGCTGGGAATCTATTTTACTTTTCATTCTTATTCGTACCAGTTTTAAACAACGCGAACACTGTATATTTCATGATGAGAACTAGTTTTAATTGTGCTGGTAATTATGGGTGATATTGAGAGGATTGAGTGCGATTTTCTCCCAACTTACTTTCACTCATCTTTTAAGAATTTATTCATTTTAACAACAACCGTTCCTAACAGTTTTGCGAGGACGCTGATAACCTCGTCGTTGAACGCGCCTATTAACACACAACCAACCATCACTATCACTTATTTTTGAAACGTCAGATAGATCAGAAATATTAATAAAAAGGATTATTTTAGGCTCAGTCTCGCTGCTCGTACGTGGATAATCACTGCTCGCCAGCAGCATTTACCTTTCATATGCCGACGCAGTTAACTCGAGAGCATTACTTGTAGCACTGCGAATCAAAATCGATGATTGGAGCATAGTTTATTGACTTTCAAACAACTGTTCCCTAATGCCAAAAATGTGATCAATGGCAATGGGAAAAAGATATATATTAGTACCCTTTGACCACAGTACGCGCAGTCAGAGATTATAAATGCGCGAATTCATATCATACCCATGATAATGTTATTTTTGTCTGCAGAAACCCAGATTTGAAAATGTGAAATACCTTAGCTGCTGAGAAATGAAAGCGCGAACTTGCCCTAAAGTTCGACAGGCAAACGCGCGACGCATGACACCCCTCCACAAAAGCGGCGCTGGAGCCTCGACCACTTTAGATATCGGACTAAAATTTTGTGTAATATCGTTTAAGACCTTTAACAACATTTTGGTGAATTGACGTGGAATGACCAGAGAGGGAACTCGACTATGAGCGCATTTTAATATTAAAAAGACATTCAAGAAGAATGTCATGACGGACTCCTTACGAAAGGAACAACAAACGCCTATTACGGAATTTCTTAAGCGATAAATAGGCCATTTCTATACAACAGTACGTATTTATTTGTAATAAGGAATTAAATTTTTATTATATGTTCATATGTACTTTTAGGACCTTAACAAGTACTTTTACAATATGGGTATTACAGTACGTATAGACGTTAATATTTTTACAAAACAATTTACATTGTCAGGCTTTAGCATCTAAATTCAATTTTACAAATTCTCGCCGGCCGCAGTGGCAGAGCGGTCTGCGGCGCGCCAGTCACAGCCTGCACGGCCGCTTCGGTCGGGAGTTCGAATCCCCCCTCGAGCATGGATATTTGTGTCGTCTTTAGTACAACTTACTTTATAAGTAGTTTGTAAGTCCCTTAAGCTTAACAAACATTTCAACATTTCAGAAATTCTCATTTTTCTAATCCGACACTTCCATCGTCCCCTAACTGCTAGACT
Organism: Locusta migratoria; assembly: GCA_026315105.1. Lineage (NCBI taxonomy): Eukaryota > Metazoa > Arthropoda > Insecta > Orthoptera > Acrididae > Locusta > Locusta migratoria. The sequence goes on along the minus strand of CM048745.1, from coordinate 251,608,373 downwards.
ACCGCGAGTCTCCTGTACTCTGTAGTATCAGTTAAATTTGAGTTAAAATACGGTTGAAGTCAGTGTTTCTTATCAGCAGTAGTATATTTGTTTCTAAATTATTTTTCTTTTTTATCTGTACAATTTCCAGTGTATTGAAACATTGGATTATCATAGAAGAAGGGCAAAGGTACCACATCTATTTTTATAATTCCGACAATTAGATACTAGCGACAAACAAAATATATGAGAATTGGTGTGGAATTTCTGGGACAATGTTGAAACTGTTGCCATGTTGTGTGGAATGTTGGGCGGTTCACGTGCACCCTGACTGGTATAATACGGTAGTTTTTCGTTGCCGTACTCAAGACATCGATCGTACTGAATAATGGTAACGTCCATAGCTCGGAAGCATTTTAGTGTTCAAATGTTTGTAAGCCGCTATGATCATCAGTCTCAAGACTTACAAACTACTGACACTAAGGATAACACACACCCATGCTCGAAGGACGACTCGAACCTCCAGTGGGGACGGCCGCCCAGTCCATATCTTGACGCCTTAGACCTTAAGTGCGGTAGCAACGAAGAACAATGCTCCATTTGATTTACAGGTTAAGGACGTGATAAGGCATAAAGAACGTATGACATGGTATAAGAAGAAAACATCCATCTAGGTTGTCACCTTGAAGAGAATCGGAATTATACTACTCTTATCTACGTAATATGAACTTAGTATACTAACTAAATCCCTAATTTTATGGTTTCTTCAGGGTGAATAAATGGTCCCTCTCGCCTTCGCAGCATCCCTTACATTTTCTGGAGACTCTGAGACCTATTTTCAGCACAGATTCAACCTCACTTCGACTGCGTTCTCCTATTTCTACATATAGATGATAATTTTTCAGTCTTTGTCCAAATAATATGCGTAATTCTGGAAATAATAGCAAAATGATGAAAATCGGTTATTTAACAAACCGAAGTACGTTCAGGGTATACTGGACAGTTACGGATTAGAAATCGAATCAACAAAATAGAAGTCGACAGAACACGGCATCACTTTACTGGCCTTTAAGCAAAAAAATCACAACTCAAGATCAGAACGGCCAGCCATATTCGCTGCTACAAAGAGAACAGGGCAGAGTGGTGAACAGCGATGATGCAGGTTAAATGCAAGGATTTAAGATTGCATGAGCTTATCTCACATGTCGGTGATGAGCAAGACACGAGGCTGCAGCACTGAACGCACCTAGAAGGCTGGTTTACATCGCAGCTAATGGAAACTAACATCTTGGCTAGTGTTCGCCTTTATATGGGACCTTGCGTTTAGATTAGAACGAAAAAAAGAGAACACGAGGTATCTCATATAATACATGCCTATTGCAATATTAGTTTCTGGCGCTAATAATCGCACGCAGCATACAATACAACATAAAACAAAAACTGGTATTCAGATAGGTTAATTTTCATGGGGAACGTTTCTGTACGCAGAAAGTTTTGAGAGATACAACATTTTTTCTGACGCCTCCCGACGATGACGCCAGGGGACGTTTTACTGAATTCGCTGACCTTGGAAAGATATTTTACCGTAGTGGCATGGTCTGTTAACCAGATGAGGCGCTTCTTCACACCACATCTCAAATTATACAGACCTTTACAACAATAACTACAAAGCCTCAAGATGAGTAGATAGCGCCGGCCGCGGTGGCAGAGGGGACTGAGGCGCTCCAGTCACAGTTTGCACGGCCACTACGGTCGGGGGTTCGAATCCCCCCTCGGGCATGGATATTTGTGCCGTCCTTAGTATTAGCTAGAACATAAGTAGTTTGTAAGTTTTGGCACTGATGACTCCGTAGTTAAGTCTCATAAGCTATACAAACATTTGAACATTTTGAGTAAATGAAAATTTTTAGCAGCTAAGCCAGCCGCGCCGGCAACTGGCTTATAGGCAACACACATTGCACACGAGCATAGCAGATTGACTGCACGCTGCCACCTCTCAGGGGCATTATCGGATCAACCACTGGCTGAATTTGTTGCAAAAACGAGCTTCTAATGTTACAAAAAGTAAGGTAATATGTTACGCAAAACAACAGCAAGTTTCGCTATTTTTTTCGTTTATCATCGTGAGCCATTTGAAAAGATTTACTGCCATCATCGGCTATATCTTGGCAAACTGCTCTAAGTACACCGACAAACTTAATGAAAATGAAGTTTATCGCCAACAGCGTCATTGGCATGTCACGATGAAAATAAAATATGTCCAAAAGAAATGGTCAATTGTTTATAAATCTAAGGGACTTAACTACTGCGGTTACGTCCCTCGGTCTAAGGCGCCTCGCTGCGAACCAAGCGGTTGCTCGCCGTCGGAGGTTCGAGTACTCCGTGGGTCGTGTGTGTGTGTGTGTGTGTGTGTGTGTGTGTGTGTGTGTGTGTGGTGTGTGTGTGTGAGAGAGAGAGAGAGAGAGAGAGAGAGAGAGAGAGAGAGAGAGAGAGAGAGAGAGAGAGAGAGAGAGAGAGTTGTCCTTAGGTTAGTTTACCTAAGTGTAAGTAGTTTGTAAGCACGCAGTTTGTTCCGATAGATTTAAAAACATTTGAATTTTGAACATGTACAAAGGAGGGAACTAGAACCTCGCAGCAAGGCGTCTCAGACCGCACGGCCATTCAACCGCAGCGAAAAATGTGTCCAACATCTTGCTATTATAAAAGTCACGTCAAAATACGGAGTATGTTTTAATGTATCTCAAACCCACCACTATAGGGCAAGATATTAAGTATATGTTATTTTCACTGCGACATGCCAATTATGGTGTTAGCTGAGAGTTTTCAATGCGCTAAGAGCAGTATGTCAATACATGGCGGAATATGGCAATAAAAATTTCCGAAAGCGGATATCTCAAATACAACACTAGATAAATAAATTAGCGATAACGGCTATGTGAAATAATTGTCTAAATCAAATTGCAGCCATATCTAGAAGAGAAACTTCTATGAAAAATACTGTAATGCCAAATATTACACGAAATTCAACAGAACAATATCCTCGAGATTTCTTACAACTGAGTAATGAAACATTTGCATAACAAAAATTATGATTTTGTTGCTACGAATTTTCATTTAGGTGGTAACATTTTGATCACCGACGAGGAAATGAAACTTCCTTGTGCGATCAATAAATGTCATTAGCCTTTAAGGTTATTAAATAAATGTCATAAAACTAAACATAAATATACCATTAGCCAAACTTCCGTTTGAGTTATGGTACCTGTAAAATAACTTACGTTGCCGCGTACCGGTACAAGAATCACGTCAAAATCGTGACACCTAATGAAACTTATGCCTCATTTTAGAATGTATGAGCCACATGCGTTCTGACCAGCAACATACCTGAAACAGAAGAAATGACTATGAATTTTGGGCATTTCAATGCAAACTCCTTAATAAGTGCAATTCAAAATAGTAAATATCAGTCACATAAAACAGAACTTAACAAGATAACGGTCAATTATAAAATGGAAAGACCTATGAAACAGCTCGTAAGTATAGTATTTCCGAAATAGATAAATGTAGCGTAACATCATGGATGTATCCCAATGGTTTGTAAGTACACAGCGACAGAAGGTGAAACTACAAAAACACTTTCCATCGGCTCTGTATCTGTATCGAGTATAGAGTATCGGAACACGCCGACAGTCCATGGACCACAGTCGCTCGCGCTGCCAAAAAATGCTAGGCGCTCAAATTGGACAGCTTCGGCTGGGTGCTGGGTGGGTGGTTGGCCGTTTTCTTTCTGCGTGCTTCCTGGTGGCAATAGCGATTGGGACTTGACGTAACACCATGGTATCTTTGTGGCATGCTAAGAGTACGACTGAAAACCGAATATATCCCATATAATAGGAAAATAAAATTCCTAAAATTAACAAGCTATTAGGAAAAGTGATAAAAATAGGATCAGAGGAATCAGTTCGAAGTTATACAATGTAACTACCAATCCTGTCCAGGGGGGTAGTACCACAGGAAGACATAAAACCTCATGCTCCTAGGGTGAGGACCTCAACTGTACCTTTCAGACTCACGCCGCCTCATAGGATTCGACAGCTACTTAAGTTACTCTAACAAGGAGTCCACACTAGTATTGGATTTTTGTAATTATTTTCATTTTTCGTGGAGTTCAGAACTGAAAGAGCAATGAGGTAAAGTCGTTCCAAGAAAAACTCAAATTCTCGATGAAATCCAGTTTGAAGTTTCTCGACGACGTTTACTCTTCGTAAAATAGAAATTTCCGACGATCGCCGTAGCTCATTGGGTAGACCGGTGGTTCGAACCCCGCTATACCACTCATTTTTGTTATTTCCTATTGCACACCATTTAAATATAAAATTCATCAAATAACTAACACACATCAAATCATATGTTTTACGAAAAAAGGTCGCGTGTTTTTGTTTACTATTAATTCTCGATATATCATTCACGTTTATTAGTAAAGATTGTTTCATTTAAATAACACCACAGATCGAGCAATACTGAAAAAACAGGTACTGTTTATTTAGACCCTGTTCATTGTTTTATATCACATGTGTGCTGTGACACCCAGCAGAGTGATAAGCGTCGTAAAAATCATTGAAAGCAATAACCATCATGCCATCAAAAAACATCGTGTAAATATTGAATTTTTACAGTCTCATTTTTTTCTAATTCTATGTATCAACTGGTAAGGAAGCTTTCTTTGCAATAATGAACAGTTCTTTTGTATCGATAAGTTTAGAAGGGAACCAGGCATACCTGATGATGAGACCACTGACTAAAGAGGAGAACCGGAGAGCAACAACTGAATGAAGTTTTATCTCATTCTAACATATACAGTTGCTAAAGGCACTGGTGTGAATGTTGTTACCAACTGACAGTTGCAACGACACTAGGGCAAGACGTCTTTATAGTCGCGTTTGTTTATAATTAGTTTTCGACGTAATTAACCCCATCTCTCCTCCTACTTTAAAACAGGCCTCAAGGGCCCCAACGGGTACCGACGGCCGCCGTGTATCCGCCCCAAAGGTCACCGGATGCGGTCTGGAGTGGGCGTGGTCAGCGCCCCGCACTCCCGGCAGCTGTGTCGGTTTCCAGACCGGAGCCGCTACTCCTCAACCAAGTAGCAACTCAATTGGCCTCACATGGGCAGCGCGCACCCCGCATGACAACAACACTCGGCACATCCAGGCGGTTACCCATCCAAGTGCTAGCCCAGCCCGACAGTGCTTAACTTCGGTGATCTAACGGGAACTGGTGTATCCACCGCAGCACGGCCGTTGCCAATTAACCGCATAGTTTCTGCAATTTTTGCGTTCCAAGCATTAGTACAACATCTAGAGACAGTGATGATTGTGAAATAACTTCCGCCCGGCTACTCCACCGCGGCAATATGTTTATGTTCCACTGTAAGTATTACCCGTTCACTTTCCAGTTGCCGATTTGAGCTGAGGGCGCTACGAAATGTTGTCGTGTTCTGCTATGGGTTGTTCCAATGTAGCACGAGCGGTATAGCTGCGGTCAATTACACTGTACCGGTTAAGTGGTTCCACAAAAAGAAGCAGCTTAGAGTTTAACGTCCCGTCGACAGCTTCGTGGTGAAGCAGACAAAACAAATGTACACTCTGTTAACATATTCTTGTTCAGATAAACAATCCAAATGAAAAAAAAAGAATATACATTTTTTTTACGACCAGACAAAACAGCAGTGCTTTTACAAAACGACGTTACATTCGCTTTTAATGTGTTCTTCTGTAGAAAAGCGTATGAAATGAAAAAAGAATTGCATTGTTACTAATGAACAAGTGAAGCGATGATTAATACATTTGCTTTTATTAGATTCTTCTACCAAAAAATAGCACGAAATTAAAACTGTTGTTTTACGATGTAACAAAGAGTCATACGTGTAGCTGATAATATACACTTGCTGTTAATACATTATTCTACAGTAAAGCGAATAAATTAAAATCAAATGTAAATTTCGGTGCATGATCTGTAAATTACGAAGAAGTAGTCCCTATTGGGAGAATCGACATTTGCAACCCATTATTGTTCGCTACTGCAAATTGGCCATTCACACTGGTGAGCCGTGCTTTATGAGTAACCGACGAAAAAACCTTCGACATTTTGCGCAAATCTCAAGAACAATAAAACAGAAAAGACATTCAGAAATAGCTGGTGAATTGCTTGTTTACGACTAATCAATTATACGGAATATGTCACGGAAGCGTAGTGGATAGCGTGTCTGCTTCTTGATCTAAAGTATGCCGGTTCTAATCTCTTCACCTACCTCAGAATTTTTTCATTTCGAAATGTGTGGATAACTCTAAAATTTTACCTCAAAAAGGTGTTTAGATAATGAGAAAAAAGGAATATGAACAAAAAATCATATTTAAAGCAATCAATCAATAAAAATTTTGTTCGAAGTCAATTCGATAAAGATATGAAAATAAAAGAACATTGCAGCACATAATAAGATTTGCACCTCTAGCACATTAGGCAGACGAGATATCCTCTGCGTTCTGCCAGTTACTAAAACAGACTTTCTGTTGTAAAGATTCAGAATCTTGCCCAAAACTATACTTTTATTTATCGATCACTCGCGAACGAAGTCCTACTCAAGTGAATGGTCAACCACCTAATCTGTGGTTTCAAAAAGTAGACTGTAATGTGACCAAACAAACGCACAACTGCATTTGCTATTGACACACCATTACACAAGCCTGTGTGGGAAGATAAAATGTTTGCTCTTCCACCTTTAATACTGAACGACACACAAATACGCTTCTCTCATTCAGCAAAGAACTTAGGAGTAATATTTGATCAGCACTTAGACTGGACAGAGCACAACGAGAGTCTGTAAGAAGGTATATGCATCACTTCATTCACTGCAGAAATATAAAAAAGCATTTCCTTTACAGCTGAAAAAGGAGCTCGTTGAGACATTAATACTTCCCAATTTAGATTATGGTGATGCTATTCTGCAAGGACTATCACACGAAAACTCACGTAGGCTGGACCTGGCGATGAATTCTTGTATCCGATACATTTGCAACTTACGTTTCTACGACCATGTCAGTCCCGCATACCAGCAGTTATCTTGGCTACGTGCAGATAAGCGTCGAAGCTATCGTACACTATGTTTGCTGCATCGCTTTCTCAATCATTGCAAACCTTCATACTTATCCTCAACGACTATATTACTATCTGAACAGCACAGCAGAAACACACGCTCTTACCAAAATAAAACTCTCTCTCTACCTTCACATAACACTGCAATCTTCTCCAAATCATTTTCTGTATCGGGAACACGTCTGTGGAACAATCTTCCTCAAAAGTTAAGAGAAATAAAATCAATTTAAAACTAAGGGTTCACCTTCTGTCACAATAGCCATCTTTTTCTCCACTTACCAGTCTGTAGCCCACTGTTGTCAATTCCTCCTCCCCCCATAAATGTTTCCCTTTCCTTTCGCCAGCAGAGATCTCCATTCATATATGTCTCCACTTCCTCACATCCATTAGCACTGTCATTTTTCAATCTTCTCCTCTTTCACTAACAATTTTCTCTCTTCTGTTTATTTTAAACTTAATTCAAATGTGAATATCTCTTGTTATTATTAGTACTACTTTCATTTTTGTGTTATTATTATCATTATTATTATTAGTACTATCATATATTGTTATTATTTAATATTATTAATGCAGTGTTTTTTTGTAATGAAATCCTGTTTATGTTGTTACTGATCAGATGTAAGAGAGGGCCCTATGGCCCTAATCTGGTCAGGTTAAATAACCAAATAAATAAATATAGTGTGTATACACCTATGTTTAAAACGACGGTTTTTTCGCACCTTTCTCGTCTTCCCTCGCTGTTCTAAAACAACCTGGACGGCATGCTACAATGTCCTCTCTCTCAACATGAAACGTTCGACTGTTTTTACATTTCTTAAAAATAAACCCCACATCCTCCTAATTCTCCAGAAAGTTAATATCTGGTTTCTTATTCACGAAATTATAAAGTTTTCGAAACTGTCTTTTAATGTCGTAATATCCTAAAAACTTTCTTTTGAGTAAGCAGTTATCAAATTCGTGAAGATACTTGGTTTTCTTCCTCAGTATTTTCTTCCTCGGCGTTACAATTTTATGACTACTGTGTCTGGCCTTCTTAACATCGTTCACAATATTATGCACTGTTCTCTCACTTTTTCCTACCGCTGCTGCTGCTCTTTCCATAGCTCTTTCCATCGGTATGAGCAAGTCTTTTCGATTTTCTTCTTTACTGAACTGAACACCATTATTTGTTAGCACTTTTCCATCGGAACGAACTCTTTTTGATAGCGTGTATTTTCGCGATGCCTGTCCATTTCACCAGCCGCTAAGAGTACTGTCGCTTTGCGGTAATAACGTGCCAGTACAATGCGCGCGACACGTGCGTCGGTCGTGTACTGTTGACTATTGACGGCCGCCTTCGTCCCCATCTGAGCGTAAACAAAGCTTAGTTCCGCGTTTTGCCGTCTGCAATTGTAAAATGTTCAAATTTTTGTAAATCCATGGGACTTGACTGCTTGGTTTTTAGTCCCTAACTTACAAACTAATTGAACTAACCTAAGGAGAATACGTACACCCATGCCCGAGGGGGACTCGATCCTCCGACGGTGAACGGCCGCGCGCACCGCGGCACGGCTGTTCCGCGGCGGCAACAATTGTAAAGTGAACGGGTAATAGTAATAGAAGAAAAACATACGAGAGAAATGACCTTGAAGAAAAATGGTTATTCCGCCAGAGAAATAGGCCGAGTTCTTCGCTCCACGACGAAAACTAAAAACAATAGGGAACCTCAACCACCCAAAGGGAAAGTGTTCCTTCCCTTTATTAGTCATCAGCGCTTCTTCTAGACGCTATGGTCATGTCACAGATCGCTTTGGAAAAGTGCTGAACAAACATGGGGTTGAACTATTTTCAGACCGACCAGGAAATTAAAGAATATTTAAAGTCTGTAAAAGATGCACGACACTCTTTGTATACACCGGATGTGTATAAAATTTCTTGCAGCTGTGGCCAAGTGTATATCGGCACTACGAAAAGAAGTGTCAACACTCGTCTAAGTGAACACAAGAGATATTGCTACCTGGGACATACACAGAAATCGACCGTAGCGGAGCATGTTTACCAAGAGGGCGACCATCAAATTAAATTTAACGAGACCAGTTTTTTATCAAAAACTTCTCAAGTATCATGCTCGCACATACAGAGAAGCCATTGAAATTTAGAAACATCGTAATAAATTCAATAGAAAGGAGGAAGGTGTTAAATTAGACAAGATTTGGAATTCAACATCGCACAAGCACGTTGACAATCGATCTTCTTCTAGTAATAAGGTTGGCATTACGAGAGATTGTTGCTCAGCCTACGTCACGTGATACACTGTGGCGCCCTCTGCACTGCCTATAAATGTGACGCTCCCTCGAGGCTCCATCGCAGTTGCTACTCAGCCTCCGAAGATGTCTTCCGCAGCTACGACGAAACGTTAGGGGAGAGTTTTATACATCGACTACGGCCTACCAGCCCGGAAATTTTAAGTGATATACGAGAGAAAGATCCCTGTATAGGCTGTTCTTACATGACACGTACTTTCTTTAGCGTGTAACTATTCGTTATGGAGTCTAATGATCGAAAATGTTCACAATTCACTCATATTTCGTGTAAACTCTTACACTTTTTAGTGTAATTACTTTTGTCTAGAAAACGTATGTCTTTAAGATTCTTGCCGTTTGTGGTTCAGATGTAAGAACAATTATGGATTGGTTTCTGCTTTATTGGGGAACTGTTTTTTATGTTGCTGATGTTTTATTGCCACGTTTATGAGAGTTTTGCTTCAGCTACAACAGTGGTGGCTGATGTGGTACGTAAAATATGTAGGTATTGCATTCCATGTAAGTTTCTTTCTTCAGCAGTGAAAACAGGTGTGAAAACTACAGAACCATCAGTTTAATAAGTCATGGTTGCAAAATATTAACACGGATTATTTACAGAAGAATGGAAAAGCTGGTAGAAGCCGACCTCGGGGAAGATCAGTTTGGGTTCAGGAGAAATGTAGGAACACAGGAGGCAATATTCATTTTACGGCTTATCCTAGAAGATAGATTAAGAAAAGGCAAATCTACATATCTAGCTTTTGTATATTTGGAGAAGGCTTTTGACAATGTTGATTGGAATAAACACTTTCAAGTTCTGAAGCAAGCAGGAGTAAAATATATGGAGCGTAAGGATATTTACAACTTGTACAAAAACCAGACAGCGGTTGTCAGAGTTGAAGGGTATGAAAGGGATGCAGTGGTTGGAAAGGGAGTAAGACAGGGTTGTAGCCTTTCTCCAATGTTGTTCAATTTGTACAATGAGCAAGCTATAAAGGAAAGCAAGGAGAAATTTGGAGAAGGAATTAAAGTTCAGGGTGAAGAATTAAAAACATTGCGTTTTGCCGACGACATAGTAATTCTCTCAGAGACAGGAAAGGACCTGGAAGAGCAGTTGAACGCAATAGACAGTGTGCTGAAAAGGTGCATATAAGATGAACATTAACAAGAGCAAAACTAGGGTAATAGAGTGCAGTGAAAGAAAATCAGGTGATGCTGAAGGAATTAGATTAGGTAACGAAGCAATAAATGAGGTAGATGAGTTTTGTTACTTGGGCAGTAAAATAACAAATGGTGGGCACAGTACAGAGGATATAAAATGCAGAATGGCAATGGGGAGAAAAGCGTTCTTGAAAAAGAGAAACTTGTTAACCTCGAATATTGATTTAAGCCTAAGGAAGTCCTCTCCGAAGGCATTTGTATGGAGTGTTGCCTTGTATGGGAGTGAAACATGGACGATAAACAGTGCGGACAGGAAGAGGATAGAGGCTTTTGAAATGTGGTGCTATAGAAGAATGCTGAAGATAAGGTGGGTGGACCGCGTAACTAATGAGGAGGTACTGAACAGAATTGGGGAGAAAAGGAATTTCTGGCATACCTTGACTAAAAGAAGGGATAGATTGGTAGGGCACATTCGTAGACATCAAGGGATTGTGAATTTAGCGTTGGAGGGAAGTGTGTGGGGTAAAAACCGCAGAGGAAGACCGAGAGATGGATACAGTAAGCAGATTCAGACAGATGTAGGTTGCCGTTCTGATGTGGAGATGGAGAGGCTTGCTCAGGATAGGGTATTGTGGAGAGCTGCATCAAACCAGTCTCCGGACTGAAGACCAGAACAACAACAACAACAAACAACAACAACAACAACAACAACTGATCTGACTGGAATTGTAGTGTGGAAACCGTGACGTTTCTGAGTAGAAAACCGATATCATTCTACAAAAGGTCGGGTGTTGTGTTGCTTAATGGATTTTTTGTTCTTAAGACGAAATGAAATTCTTCATTAAAGAGTCATAGATGCCAAGAGAATCTTAGTCTCTTGCTATGTACAGTTTTGTACCTTGCACTAAATTCGTTCCCCGTAGTTAAAAGTATGTTGCAATGAATTCAATCGATGGTATTGACAGTGGAGCGGCGGCGCCCCTCGTTAGGAGAGGCGGCTGCGGCTGCTGCTGTGTGTGCTTCTGAGGCCGTCGCCGTCGGCGGCGGCACGCGGCGTCGCGGAATGCCGGCGCGCGCCCCGCGCCTACTCGAGCGGCGTCGGCGAATTAGGGGGCCGCAAATAGCTCGGGTTCGAGTCCTGCGCCCGGGGTCACGCCCCTCCGCCCCACCGAGCGTCTGGCCCACTTCGCCCGCGCCGCCAGGCCGGACGTGAGCGTCGCGTTGGGTACGCTAAGGTCGTCGGCAGACGGACGGCGTACCTGAACGAGTGTCGCCAACGTCGCGAGTTTATGACGTCACAAGCTACGAGCCCATACACCAAAGATAACATACACTGCGCGTGTCCCTTCTCTGCTGTGTTCTGATTTGAAACCAACAGCCGGCCACGGTGGCCGAGGGGACTGAGGCGCTCCAGTCACAGTCTGCACGGCATACTACGGTCGGGGTTCGAATCCGCCCTCGGGCATGGATATTTGTGCCGTCCTTAGTATAAGGTAGTAGATAAGTAGTTCGTAAGTTTAGGGACTGATGACCCCGTAGTTAAGTCCCATAAGCTTAACAAACATTTTAACATTTTTTTGAAACCAACATCTAAAATTGCCCCGAGTCACGTGTCTGAGTTTTCGTCATTATGAGCAGTAGTTTTCCTCATTTACAGGTGAAATCAAATGTTCAAATGTTTGTTAATCTATCGGACCCGTGGTCATCAGTCCGTAGCTTACAAACCACTTAAACCTAGGTAAACTAACCTACGTACAAACACACACATCCATGCCCCAGGGAGGACTCTAACCTCCACGGCGAACAACCGGGCGCTCCGCAGCGAGGTGCTTTATACCGCTCGGCTACTCTACCGTGGCCAGGTGAAATCAAGCGTTGATTTTAACAATTAAAGCCACTTCTCGTATTCCTATTACACATCTAGTACTAAAGTTAACGTAATTTCATCCTATTATTAATATTAATACAGTGATTGTCGTGTTTGCATGTGCCCATGTGTAAAGTACCGTATTGCCAGTTATTTTTAGAAGCAACAGAATTACATATCATCGGTGTTCGTGTTACGCTATGAATATTTTTGTTTTTGCAACTTATGAATGTGATTATTGATGGAAAGATACTTCAAGCTGCGCTTGAGCAATTTTATACGTCAGCAAGTAAGTCATTTCTGGTGAAAATCTACTTTCAACAACGTTATACAAAACTAAACATTCATGCAGAGTATTCATTATACCTAAAAAGTCATTTCATGCCGAGTACATCGATGACGTTTCCTCACTACCCTATTATTTAATGTAAAAAGCCAATACTTTGGTTGTTCTACATTTTGGCATCGCGGTCTGTGGCAAAAATCTTAAAATATAGGCGGTTATATTTTGTTAAAATCCGATATTATGGATACAAACAGATTTCATTTCTTATGTAAGCAAAACAAAACATTTCACATGTATTGTTGAGGAATCTTAAGGAAGCTGATGCACCTTTTAAACTGATATTTGATCTTCTACTCCTGTGTAAAATAGAAACTGAAAGACTAACAGTACAACGACAACAATCTTTCGCTTAAAATCTGTAGTTCTGTTGCGTATAAAAAGACTGTCAATACGTTTCATCGAGTCTCCTATAAAAGCAGTAGCTAACACATTAATTCCTGCAACTGCGGAGAACTAACGCCAATTGTACTACGAAAGACGCACGTCGGTGTGGCTTCCCAACGTGTCGGACAGTATCGAGCACGTCAGATATTCTCAACGTGCGTCTGAACGATCACCAATGAGGTGGGAGAACGCCACCGACGTCACACCACGTGGCTATCCGGGGAAGGGGTGACCTCTCTTCGGTGAAGAGATGAAGACGGCATATTGGCCGTCGTATTTCATGGGTTTTATGTATATTACTTAGGTCTTATGAATTAATGACATTTCAAAGCAAGTAAAACTGAGTAAATCGATAATCTCTCGAAAACCGATCATTAAGGTACTATTTGTTGATATAAATGACTGGATACATCTTATATGTGGTTAAAAAAATCCGTATTACAGTAATCTATCGTTTCAAGGCAAGGCGAACTGAAGATCTATCAACACGAACCGTTATTTACATAGTTTGTTGTAATTACATGTCTATAACAACTAAAATTAGTATTTGGATTTTTGGTCAGAATTAAAAAAAGTTTCGTCAATTTCAGCCCTTGAAGGATGAAAAAACATGATCAAAGCTTAAGGCATTAAAAACAGAAACTTGAAATTTTGACAGAGTTTGGAGCTTACGGAGTTGAACTCTTAAGTAGGTTTTCGTCGAAATTACACTCCAAAGGGAAAGAAATATCGGATGAAAATTTTAGCAATGTCGGTATGAAGACAATTCTCAAGGTGGAACTACGAAAACTGATACGGTACTTCATTTGTAGTTCAGATATTGAAAAATAAGTGCGTCACTTTTTCCGAAGGGTGTGAAATATAAAGGATGAGTATCGTTTAAAGTCTTAAAAGAGGCAGGTACTGATTTATGTAAAGGTTGCTTCTCATACGTGCAATTATACGTCGTCTGTTCAAACTTTAGTTCCAGCAGCCCGGTGACTGACACCTAACAGTACAACGATAAATGTGTTATACAATAAAGTCATTTAATAAATTCTTACTTTCTGTCTGCAACTTTGTTAAGAGCAGGTACATTACTTCCAGACCGTTAATGGAAGTGTGTAAGAATATATGAATAGAATTAAGTGTTTATGAAAGCCTGCAAAACGTATACGAAGAATTGCTTTACTAAAATTTAATACCATATGTCTAGCTTACATTACGTAGGCAGGATATACTCTTTGCTCAAAGCGTACATTTACTTATCAGCAATCGGCGCAACAACTTAAAAGTGCCATAAAAGATTAAATAAATTTATGCAAAACGTACAGTCCACGCGATCGAAACCCGGGCGTTCAACTAGTTCATGAAAATACCAATGATCAGCTGCATTGATCAATGTATACAGCTGAATATACCATCATGCCAAATTTCAAGAGCAATTCACATTGACTTTATTAGAACAAGACGGCGAGCCTATATGCAAAAGGTCAGGTTCCACGTGGTAGGAACTGAACGACGACGCGACAAAGAGGAGCACGGACTACAAAACAATCCGACATACTTATCAGAGATTCAGAACATGTAAATAAGCATAATATTCTTAATTTGCCACCAGAACTAGATAAAATATTGCTATTGTGACTGGCAGTCAGCGGCTGGACGATAAATACTGAGGTACTCATAGTCGGGCACAATTGGCGTCGGAACACAACTCTCAAAACCCTCCGTCTTTCATATCTTCCTTAATTTCACCTTAAATAGCAATTTTTATACTTCTGTTTTTAAACATCTTTATGATATTTCTCAAAATGCCGGAGAAAATAGGAAAAGCGCCCCTCCACGAGGGTGGCAACGGTGTTATAGGCACGGGCACTGCGAAGGGAACTAATTGCCTGTTCAATAGGAACCAACAGCCATCACGAAGGCCATGAGGCTGTTTAAAGACCCACCCTCAGCAATTTGGTGCCGAGTCATTAAACGAAAGTACTATGAGAATAAAATAATGCAAGCCGTAAACGTACTAGTACAGTTATGCGGAATTCCTCAATGTGTATGGAAATTGCACGTAAGCGCTAATCCTCATCTCCCCCATCTCCTCCCTTCTCTCCCCCCCCCCCCTAGTCCATCTCTTCTTCTCTAATCTCTCCAACCCTGAGCCTTTTATATTGTTATTTATATTTATTGTTACTGTTATTGCAAACGAAAACTTGATTGGGAATTGAAATCGCTTAAAATGAATGGATGAAATGGTTGACATCACCGAATACGGCACTGGTACGTAACCTTGAGGTAATTAAATCCCGATCGGCAAAGTGAAGTATTCTGAAAGGTAGAGAGCAAAGGTTTCCAGTGTGTTTAAACCACAAAATAAACTTACTTCAATACAGCAAATCAAATCTGGGTAAAGTCGCAGTTTCTGCCGTTTTAGATGCTAGAGAAGATGTGATTCGTAAAGTGGTGCGAGATGCCTATACGTGAATGAAAAACAAGTAATAGATGATTGAGACATGTGCGAAGAGTAAGCTTAACAGCTTATTTGGAAATGGCCCATAATGCACAAAAATAGGCATCACAAATAAAATAACCTAGTAAGAAGTATGATTTCGAATAAAAGAAACCAAATCTATGAAAAACATCAGTTACATACTTAAACCAATCGTATTATTATTTTTAGAATTACATATACGGGGTCTGTTCATTTAGACACGTCAGAAAAAAATAAAGAGAACATGTACACGGTGAATGACCTAAAACTTGCACCGCAAACCAGCTTGGTTTAAGGCGCCAGGCCGCGGACTGCGCGGCCGTTCCCTGTAGGAGACTAATCGATTTTGAGTTTTCACGTGCTTGTTGTAATTGAGTACAACAAAAATCTTCTGTCTCGTATTATTTATTTGTACATTTTACTAATAATGCATGGTGTGTGTGTGTGTGTGTGTGTGTGTGTGTGTGTGTACGTTTAGGGACTGATGACCAGCTCACATACGGGAGTAATGGAGCGGTCGTCTTTGTCATTATCGCCCCATGACCGAGGTGGATATTCACATGGAATATTAACGAGTATCTTACTGATACTATACAACACAAGCTCTCACTTTAGCTTACCGGGCTACCAAGTGAAGTATAGGCTGATATAAAAAATATAGTTTACAGTTTATTGTTTTCAAAATATTTCACAGTTATGTCAATAACCGGCATGAAACTTACTCAAGGATGACTCTCCACTTATTCGCATCGAGTATAACAAGTGGTATAATGGGACCTCCACTTTGTTTTTATCCTTACTATAACAATTTCTTTTCTACCTACCTACAAGGTCCTGAGTACATAATATGACATTTATCTCACAATTTTTGAGATATTATAACACAGAAAAGTTACTTGCTTTATGTAACCTTACGCTATGAACAAAAAGTGTGTTATAGAGATAAAAAATGAAAAACGCATAATTACAAGAAACAGGTAATAGGGTGTACAATACAATAATATTACAGAAGATTATTTCCATGTTTTGATGCGTTTCTAATTGCATCATTTTAAAGCACTTATCATGCTTTGTGTTACGTTTTGTCCTAAGCGTTGACGCTTACGAGGCTTCTGCAACACAATATTTTCGACTTTTTTACTGGGAATACTAAATCAAATGATCAAATGTTTGTTAAGCTTATGGGACTTAACTACGGGGTCAGCAGTCCCTAAACTTACAAACTGCATACTAACTAACTTATGCTACAGACAGCACAAACATCCATGACCGAGGAAGGATTGGAGCCCCTAACGGGGAGCGGCCTCGCGCATCGCAGTACTGGGAATTCATATCGCCAGTACCTAAGGGGCTTTACTGGATATGCTTGTATCTTCTTACAACTCGTAAAATAGTTTCCGAAACTTGTTTTGTTTTACTCAGTCTAGTGATGATTGTTCATACTTGTTTATATAATATCTTGCTTCATTTCCACTTTCAGTTGCTGCGATCTCAAACACATACATTCTCAAAGATCTCATGGTCAGCATGTATTGTATCAATTACAGAATGAGATTCTTCTCCAGAGAAATTATCGTTAATGAATTTTAATCGACGTATTCCCAAAATGTATGTCTTCAATTTTATCATATTACGGTACACTGTTCAATGTTCAACATAGTTTCGTACAACGTCCACAGTATGAACTGGATTTATGTGATGCGTGGTAAAGTAAAGTAGCTATAAATCAAGACAGGTTTGAACACGACTGTGCTTTATTAGTTAAGGCCCTGATGGAGTTGGTACATCGCTGCCTTCCTCCGACCTTCGAACTGATTTAATTATAGTGGCACCTACAGTTTAACGTGGTTCAGAACTATGGTGCTACTCGATATATTTCAGATCAGCAACATTTCCAGAGGTGAAAGAAGTGGATAGTGACGTACTGGCTGAAAAACGTACGTTAAACTTTTTTGAAACCAGAAGAAGAAATTTAGTAAAATCATCATCATCGTTAGAGACTGATTACGCCTTTCAGCATTCAGTCTGGAGCATAGTACCACTAATGAAGTTCATCAATGATCTATTCAATGCTAACATTGACACCTCGTCTCATGTTAAGCCTTTCCCCGAATCTTAAGTACTTTCTCCTTGGTCTACCTCGACTCCTCTTTCCCTCCGCTGCCGAGCTCATGGGACTCTTAAAAAAGTATAAATATGATAGTAAAAGCATTGCTATTATGTTTTACACATATCTGAATATTTAATAGTATGAACGCAGAATGATCTAGGATTTGTAAATACGCACTAGTGCACTACAGTTAGCGCCTTCTGATCGACAACAGCAACGTTACTGCCTAAATGAACGTACCGATAGGCCCGAAGTTACAGTATCTTACACCATGCAGAGCAATAGTGCAGTTGCACGGAACAAGAACACACAGTTACTAAATCATATATTTTTAAAATTCCAAACGAAGCCATTTCCTCAACAAGTTACTACAACCAATTTAATCTGCAACACCCATTAAGTTGTTTTATGTGCCCGAACAACTCATAAGGTTGAAACATGTACATAGGATTCATTAATGATGTTTAAAAATGTCAGTAGCTGAAGCTTTAGCGGCGTAAAATTCCTATCAGGAGGAGAATTAAGAGACCTAGTTATTCTTAACCCTTTGCATCACAGTGGTTTCACTGCGACACCACTTCTTGCTGTGCCTTATCCCCTTGTGGAATAGGCGACTCACTGCAAAACCACCGTCTCACCCTAAAAAAGACTTTTAGAATCAAAGTCTCTGAGAACAAAAGACAATCGAACGAACCGCATTTACCTGTTCATAGCAAATCGAAAAAATGTCAAATTGTAGTTAAAAAAGAAGCCACTTTGGTAATGCAAAGTGTGTGGTGTCGGATTTGGCCTAACTGACAAAAAAACTTTTTTTGAAATATGATGCGAAATGGAAGAGTTGTATGTAAGGTACTTAGAAATTTTGCATAAGACGAAAAACTTTCTGGCTTTAGTTTGAAAAAAAAAATGAAATATTGCTATAATAATAAATGCTTGAAGTGAAAATTTGTGGTCTCTTTGAAAGCTATTGAAAAACCATTGTGTCACGGTGGATTCACAGTGAAATCACCGCTGAATATTTTTATAAAAATTGAATATTAAAAAAAATTGTAATGTGCTCCAGTAAAGCAATAATGAAGAAAAAATAACTGTCATATCCAGAAGTATTTGTGTATTCCTTCAAACCGTCTTGATTGCAATATTTGTTTTTTGTTTTTTGGCGCGTTTCGCCCTTTAGCAGGGCATCTTCAGATTATCTGCGTGACAGAATTTACATAAAATTACAAGGCGGAATTACAAACGGTTATAATGGTACATGGGCTTATTTTGTGTTAAGAAGACAGCATAAATGGTAAACAAAGCTTACAATGCGCTTTCCGTGGTGTGACACCGTAAGTTGTTATTGCGGTGTTTCTATTTTTCTGGCATGTTTTTTTGGATTTCATTGTGGTCCTACAAATGTGCGGGTAACAACGAATTACAGTTGGAACATACTCGGTAAAGATGTGAGAAACATAAAACCGATTTTTAAGATTACCTTAATCGAAGCGGTGGTCTCTGATGACACAAGATAAGCCCATGTTTACAATTGCGCTCACGGGCGGTGGGCGGGCGTGGTGTGCTGCTCCGCCGACTTGTACAGACTAAGGAAATGTGGGTAGGGGGTGACATAGGAAGCCGATGTATAAGACGGGACGGGTGAAATCTAGCTATCTGAATACAAATTTAACGAAAAGGTGGTTATTAAGCAGGACAGAAGTTTATAATTTATGTTGGTATTTGTAAATGAGAGGAATTTTATTTGAACAGAGACATCATAATATCTAGAAATGTTTGATCTTTGCGTGCCAACTGATGGTTTAGGAGGTGTGGGTGTCCAAAGTAAGCGCGCTTCGCTATCTCAAACTCTTCCAGTAAATTTAGCATACGCCCCTTCTGCGCTATATTCAAGATTTGCATGTTGTCAATGGTAGGTTGTTGTTGATCGGATGCTTTAGTGTGTTGCACAAAAGGGGAATTATTATTATTTTTTTTTCTTGAGTTGGCCTTTTTTTGTAAGAAGGTGCTCAGTAAAACGTACTTAAAAGGTCCGGCCTGTCTGTCCTATATAAAGGGCGAAACGCGTCATTAACCAATAAAAAATAAATAAATAAAAATTGCAATCAAGACGGTTTGAAGGAATATTTATTCTAACTGATTGCTGCTGTACACCATGGATCAGAAGAGTGTGTGTGTGTGTGTGTCTTGAAGGGTTAAGCCTTGACATTTGCAGGATAACACAGACTAATACACCGAAACCCACACCGCATAAACGTTAAGTTCTATTTGCAGTTGAGATAACACCGAGTGAAGACAAACTAAACGACTTTATAATCCTGACAATAATTATATAGCCCGAAGGAAAAACCTCTTTGAGCAACACACTTTTATCAACGCTACACCCTGCGAATACATCCCGTCCAAACATGTCAGGCAGCAAACAATTTCGCCACTTGCCGACGAGATTGTGACTGAAAACAAATGGCGAACAATATGTTCCTTTATCTGGTGGCATTAAACAAGCAACAGAAAAACCGTCATATCGTCTGCCTTCCGACAGGCCGTGAGGTGAGGCACTTCTCTTGGCGAGCGGCAGCGAGCACAGTAGGCTACGGAGAGGCTTACCGGCGGGAGCTAGTATTTAATATCGGCAGAGGGAACTGCTGCAATATTCGCTAGCGCGCCTGTCGCTCGCGGAACGGTGACTTTTTATTGAAACAGGGGCTTAAGTCCCAGCACCGCGCGCCAAAGGGATAAGGGGGGAGCTCTTGTTTGCTGAAGACTCTCAGACCTTACACTCGTTTAATTTTTTTCCAGGAATGACGTTATCTAACCGGCGTTATAGGTATAAGAACTTTTCCGAGAAGCGAGCATTAAAGAACGGGTTCTATGTGGCGTGATTACGTAATCGTTATCATTCAGCGATATAAAGTATTAGCGACACTGCTACGCCCGCCGTTGGTACGTTTCTGTACGAAGATCACTTTCTATGGAAAGCTGTCTCCTTAGAAACAGAAAACTTTCCTTTGCATGTACCATTACTATTACAATTACAAGCCCTTCCACTTACCGCATCTCTTTTGCAGAACTCTAAATGAGAGAGTACTTACTCTAATACATAAGAAGATTAGAACATTCCCCGGATAAAATTCTATCTGATCTATTTAAAATCACGATTAACAGAATCTGCAACAAACGGAAGAAAAATTTACACTAACAGACTAAGGGGTTCTCATAGTTTTGAATTACATGTGGAAGATTACGAGAAGACAAGAGTCTTCTAAAGGGCGACGTATATTACTAAACCGCTGTCCAGAAATGGTATAAAAGTCGCAGGATGCTTATGTAACGAACTTCAGGAGCAAAAGTAATTATATCATCGGGATTTTGCATACATACTGATCTAACTATGAACAAGTATAATCTACCACTAAAGTGTTAACACATGTAGGGCCTAAGAATTACGGTTAGCAACTATGTCTTCGACATATGTAACTGACCGTCCACCAATGAACAGATTGCATTTGTTGAAGATATTTCAGAATGAGAGCTCTTAGGATCTACCAGAAAGGTTTACACACAGTTTAAACCCTTTTACAAACGTTTTCTTGCTGACACAGCCTACAAAATGAGAAAGAAAAAGTTTATCGCTTGCTACATTTTCCCTGTTCACGCAGTTAAATTCACCAATAGCCGTAACCTTGTTAATTCGCTACTGACACACTATTTACAACACTCTTTCCGATTGTACCCTTATATACCACAAAGTTATATCGCCGTACGACAAAGAAAGCAAGTACAGACAGATGAGAAAATTAAAAAACTATCAGTTTAGTCATGGTTGCAAAATACTGACACGAATAATTTACAGACAAATGGAAAAACTGGTGGAATCCGACCTTGGGGAAGATCAGTTTGGATTTAGGAGAAATGTTGGAACACGGTACGCAATACTCACATTACGACTTTGTTAGAAGATAGGCTAAAGAAAGGCAAACGTACGTTTTTAACGTTTGTAGATTTGGAGAAAGCTTTTGACAATGTCGACTGGAATACACTGTTTCAAATTGTGAAGGTAGCAAGGGTAAAATATAGGGACCGAAGAGTTACATTCAACTTACACAAAAACCAGACAGCAGTTTCTAGAGTCGAAGGGCAAGAAAGGGATGCAGAGGTTGGGAATGGAATAAGACAAGGTTGTAGCCTTTCCCCATTGTTGTTTAATCTGTATATTGAGCAAGCAGTGAAGGAATGGAAGGAGAAGTTTGGAGAGGGAATTAAAGTTCAGGGAGAAGAAATAAAAACTTTGCGGTTTGCCGATGACATAGTAATCCTGTCAGAGACCGCAAAGGATCTGGAAGAGCAATTGAATGGAATGGACAGTGACTTGAAAAGAGGGTATAAGATGAACATCAACAATAGTAAAACAAGGATAATGAAATATAGCGTCAGAAAATCAGGTGATGCTGAAGGAATTAAATTAGGTAATGAGGCAATAAAAGTAGTAGAAGAGTTTTGTTACTTGGGTAGCAAGATAACTTCTGATGGCCGAAGTAAAGAAGATATAAAAAGCAAAATGGCTACGGGAAGAAAAGCGTTTCTGAAGAAGCGAAACTTGTTGACATCCAATATTAGTTTAAATGTTAGGAAGTCCTTTCTGAAGGCATTTGTCTGGAGTGTAGCATTGTATGGAAGTGAAACGTGGACGATAAGGAGTTCAGACAAAAAGATAATAGAAGCTTTTGAAATGTGGTGCTACAGACGAATGATGAAAATTAGATGGGTAGATCACTTAACTAACGAGGACGTGCTCAACAAAATTGGGGAGCAGTTAGTGGCATATCCTGAATAAGAGAAGGGATAGTTTGGTGGGGCACATTCTTAGACATCAAGGAATCGTCAAGTTAGTATTAGATGGAAGTGTGTGGGGTAAAAATCATAGAGGGAGACCGAGGGACGAATACAATAAGCAGATTGAAAGGGATGTAGGTTGCCGAAAGTATTCTCAGATGAAGAGACTTGCACAGGTCAGGTAAGCGTGGAGAGCTGCACCAAACCAGTCTGCGGACTGAAGACCATAACAACAACATAACGACAAATAGTTAAGAAGATATAAAAATTGAGCGAGGAAAACTACCCTCAACTTAAAATGGAACGTAAATTACCCACAACAATCTGATCACATTTTTCATTAAGAGAAACCTTAGTGTCTTCTAACAAATTTAAAAATAATTTGATATCATTTCTGTCAAATATCTGATTAATTAACTCATTTCCGAAGTAATCATGCTACTGAAGCTGTTTAAATGAAAATGAGTTTACTATAAAAGGCCTCACTTACCCTTTAAATACCCCTCCAGAGAACTGAAGTCCCTTTCATGAAATAATTTAAAGCAAATAACATTCAATGTGTTGGTTGTTGGCACCACTAATGACAAATAGTTAAGAGTAATATAGTTCTATTAATTTTTATACACCGTTGGAGGCCATGTAACATATACGACACATTAAGTTGCTTTCGAGACAAAATGATAAAAGGGACAAAATAATTGTTATTTTATTTTCGTTTTTAACATTACAAATTCTTCTTCATGCTATGAAAAGCACGGAATAGTTGCAAAGTGTCTGAATATATAGAGTTGTTGAAGAAAATTATTTAAAAATGAAAAATTAAATATTACTTTGTTACAAATTACTAAAAGTATTGCGAGATATTATTAAGAAGAGTAAAATTTCTTCAAAGAAATTATTTCTGAATTAAAGCACAAAAACATGACATTCTGAACACCTTTGTTAGCTTCGAACAACCCATTCCTCTGCACCCTGACCTGGTATTTTGGTCCGTAGCTATTTCTGACGCGTGCAAAACATATATATTGGCCACTGCTGGTATTCGCTAAACTAATCGTGTCCCCTTGCCTTCTTCAGTTTCTACCCTATAACGCATATGAAATGTAGTAACAGAGACCCAATGTACAAATACATGATACATTAATAAAATATGATTCTTTGAAAGAATTGTCTTCCAAGTCTTATTTTTTACTAGTTTTATATGGGTGTAATCGGGGACCTTTTCATAACACTTCAGTGCCGGTTTATAAAGAACGTCATGAGAGACAGATGAACAGTGCTAATTTTCTTCCTTGAAGCCATGTTTACAGTGTCACTGCTCCAGACGTCTAACAGTCAAAAATGTTCAAATGTTTGTGAACCTCCTGGACCAAACAGCTATGGTCATCAGTCTCTAGACTTACAAAGTAATTAAACCATCTTACACTAAGGGCGACGGGAGACAAACCTCTGGCGAGTCAGGAACGGCCGTCGAGTCCGTAGCATGACGCCTTAGACCATGCGGCCATCTAAGGCCGTCCGCACACGGGTCGATTCCACTCGTCGTGCCTGCGACTCGTCCTCGACGAGATTCCGTCGTTATGCGACTGACCACGTAAGGAAACGGAATGCCGCCAACGGGGCGATTAGCACGAAGCTCGTAATCGTCTCTAAGTCGTTGCGAGCGACGCTCGTCTCTTGCGACCTGCAGCGTGACCAGCGGATCGTATGCATGGAGGTAATTTACCGTGAATTTTTCTGTCTTTACAGTCCATAAAACACTTTAGTGACCATGAGATCTATACGCAATAATTGTAATGAACTTTTAATAAATAATTACATAACTAATTGACCCGTACGACTAATTCGCACTTTATCCTGATCAGTCACAGATAGGTTAGATAGTAATGGAGGAAAGATAGCTGCAAGTAGATATGTAAACAATGTACTGAACTTCGAACAGTAGTATCAAATATTTGTCTCATTGTAAGAAAATTCATACAATTAAATATGATTTATTGTGAAACATATAAAAAATCAGATATTGACTTTTTCCATGTTTATTTTATTTTTTGAAAACTTGCTTATTTTACAAAACTTCTTTGAAAATATTGATAGTAGTTACAACGTATCTTTAGCACAAACATAAATATCACTGAATAAGCGAACTCGTGAAGAAGCCAGGTATAAATGTCCATGCCCTTGAAGCGTCTAATCTTGTGCTTTATTTATGGTCATAGCGGAGGCTATTTTTATTGGGAATTGTTTTCTTATCGTCTGGAAAGGCATGGTTGGATCAGAAGGTGTGAAGTTAATGCGGAGTATTAGCACGGTTTTATCGCAGTCAATGAATTTAGCAGTGATGATGTACGCGCCTAAATGAGTCACCACTTATCTTGCACCATTAATTAATCCCTGATTAGCGTTAAGATGTCTAATTAATATAATTATACGCGGCACGGTAGCTGATGGAAACAACCGTAAATACATGCACCATTTACGATCGTTCGCTGGGTATCAACTTTGATTGTGCGAACAGTACAATAGATATGGCGTACCCAAAAAAAAAAAAAAAGTTCAAATGTTTATTGTGCTTATGGGACTTAACTACCGGGTCATCAGTCCATAAACTTACAAACTACTTATGAACTAGCAAATACAAAGGACGGCACAAATATCTATGACCGAGAGGGAGATTGGAACCCCCCCGACCGTAGTGGCCGTACAGAACGTGACTGGCGCGCCGCAGACCGCTCGGCCACCGCGGCCGGCATGGCGTATTCACAAAAAACACCGATGAGAAATAATACATATGATGATGATATATAAATATGTTGAGTATGTCATGTCTTGCAGCTCGCTAATATTCAAGAAAAGACCTTTTTTTATATCTCAACCAGAGCGGCTGATGTTTATTATTGGCGACTAGTTTCGGACATATCCCATTTTCTCAAGCCACGTAATTTGTATTCTGTAGGATGCAAAAGAAAAAAAAAAAAAAATAAAATAAAAGAAAAAAAAAGAAAAAATGCATCACGCTCTTGCACTTCTCTAGTACCAACGAACAACCGGTTCTGAAAGTTCCGTCCTATGTACGAATGCACCTATAACACTCTTTATGTCTTCCTTTTCTTGTGCCGGTGCCAGTAAAACAACACAGTGTCCCCCTAATCACTGGAACTGTTAATTATTGGAGGAAATAATGAACACAGTTTTGTAGCTCCCCGTTGGAAGTCGGGAGCTGAGTGAAGGAAAATCGCACCCGCGACGAGTGCCAATCGACCCGAGTGCGGACGACCGTCGCTGGCATCGCGAGGTTCGCACGAGACGCGAGTGCGCCCACGACGAGGAGGAACGACCCGCGTGGGGACGGCCGTATTCTGCCAAGTACAAACAGGTGAAATTGTTGTTCTCTAGAGTGTGTACAAAACAACACAACAGGTGACGTTATTACGAGATACAAGACACAATGAGAAGGAACGTAATTTTTAGACGGATGTATCATGTATGATCCGAGGTTACGCTAAGGGTTATTATGAACACTCACTAGTTAACATGAAAATAAAAACAAATTTGCTGTGCGAAAAGAGTTACATCCAAATAAGTCATGTGACAGGAGAAAAAGACAACGATGCATTATTTCTAATTATGTAAAAAAAAAAGTAAAGCAGTCAACAATCCGAAGATTGGTTTGGTCCTGTTTGGAGGTGGGATGCCGTTGCTTTCCTGCGACCTTCGAACTGACTTACCCACCCAGTTATAGGGGGACCTACAGTTTAACGTGGTTTCCGGAACCACGGTGCTACTCGGTATTTTCCACATGAGCAATACTGCCACAGTTGAAAGAAGTGGAAAGTGACAGATAAAAATCCTAAGACCTGGCGGGGATGTAGGAAATCGACATAGACTGTTCGACGAAGGATCTGATTCAAGAGTGGAAAGTTGCACAGTCACACCAATACTCGAGAAAGGAAACCTGAGTAATTCACTGAATTACAAACCCGAATCACTGAGGTCTATTTGCAGTAGGATGTAAGAGCATATACTGTATCCGAAAATGATCAATCATATTGAAGTGAACGACAAGGGTTTAGAAAACGACCTTGTTCATTCTTGTTATTCTCACTTAGTAATTAGTGCTATCGACGGAGAATTTCAAACTGATTTCATTCTTCTATATCTCCAGAATGCTATTGACATCGTCCCTCACAAAAGATTTTTAATTAAATTGCGTAACTATAGATCAATACGATCAATACTAATAGATGGGAACAATGGCAGGAGGGTGTCTATAATGAGGAAATAAAAAAAAAGAAAACAAAAAAAACAGGGAATGAACACCATCGATGAAGCAGTTAGATCGAACAGACTGAGATGGTGGGATCATGTTACACGCATGGGAGAAGCAAGGTTACCTAAGAGACTCATGAGCTTGGCAGTAAGAGGAGTCGAGGTAGACCAAGAATAAAGTACTTAGATTCGGTGCAGAATGATTTTGAAGTAAAAGGCATAACATCAGACGAGGCATCAATGTTAGCATTGAATAGGGGATCATGGAGGAATTTTATTAGAGGTACTTTGCTCCAGACTTAACGCTGAAAGGCATAATCAGTCTCTGATGATGATGATGATGATGATGATGATAGATCAGCCCCTCAGTCGTGCGACGGAATCCCCTATTTCCTGTCAGACGGCTCACAGGAACACACGAAAGTCATCGAATAAAGCCAGAAGGGATATCTGCCCCAGGTTAGTGACACGGGCTTTCCACTGTTCCTGTATATAAATCACTTAGAGATAATCTGAGAAACGTTCGTTATTGTTCACAGATAATATTATTTACCAACTACTAAACATCAAAACTGATTGTGGAATAATGGAGATATCTGTACGGTGCGGAAACTAACACTAGGCAAAGAAAAGAGTGAGGTAATCTATGTGAGTACTGAAATACAGCTGTGAAATCGCCCTTACAAGATAAAACGCACACATCTCGAATCAGTTCAGTCAACTAAGTACTCATGAATTGCAGTTTGAACAAGTGAAATTGGGTAGATCACATAGACAATATTGCGGGTAAGACGCATCGAAGACTGGGCTTTGTTGGCAGAACACTTAGAAATTGCAACAAATTCAGTTCAACAAGAGCCTTACTATGATTGAACGTCTACTTCTGGAATATTTCTGAGCGTATGGGATCCACACAAGATAGGACTGACGGAGGACATCAAGAAAGTACTAACGACAACAGGAAGGAGAGGGGGCCGAAGTCTGTCACAAATTGATATGCTAATGGGGGTAGAAGTCGTTAAAAGAAAGGCATTTTTCACTGTGGCAAGATCTATTTACGACATTTCAGTCACCTACTTTCTTCTCCAACTACGAAAATATGTTGGCTCCCACCTACAGAGCGAGAAAAAATCATAAAAATAAAGGGAATCTCCGTTCATATGGAAAGAGTTTGATGTTCGTTTTTGGTATTCGAACAACATTTCAGTAAGGTTTTCAAAGAAATGCCGAATCTCATAAATCTACCATTTGTTAGCTATTGAGAACCCCCAAATCCCTCTCTCCCCCCACCCACAATTACAGCTCGATTTATAACTGGTTGAAAGGCCACATAATTCTATAATGAGAGAGAACTGAAATTACCCATTCTATTTCTTCGAGTGAAGAAAGAGAAGGAACCTCCTAGTACAGTTGCGGAGCTCGCTTTTTCTTTAGGTAAGATATTACTGTAACATAACGCACATTGTGATTCTTCAATTTCTCCAGGCGTATTTCATGATGAAATAGATCTCGGATGAACAGCCTGATGTATTTGTGCATAGGACACAATATTTCGGCAATAGACCACGTCGCCATCATCAGGTGTGCTGATGTACTGCCATGGGGGCGGCCTGGGTGGGGTATATATCAGATTCCCGCCCCCCTCCCACCCTCCTCCTTCGGGCGCTCCGTCTGAGCCCATCGCCGTAGTCCTGTGAAGTTGGCACCCCTTTTTTTGGAAAATGTACATTTTTTTTTTTTCAGAATTCTAGACAGATATGCAATAGTTCTGGAGTTCTCTGTACAATATGGAAAGGTCAACAACGGACGCTGGGAAAACTATCCTCGATTTTCAAGTTCAGTATTTCAAAACAAGTCCGATCACTCAATGACCGTAAGTTTCTTTTCACGGGCGTGTTTCTAAGTTGAGGTAGTCAGGTTTTATTCTTACCTACAATTGACATACACGCAAAAATACGTTAAACAAAAAAGAAACTGAGTGAATACATAAAACAAATTCGCGTCATCTATATTTATATGACTTACCAAAACAATCTTAGCACTATTTCTCAAACGAAAACATGAAAATGCACCGACAAGACTGACACGCACATCAACTGAAGAAGTCACGCGCGGAAGTTAAGCAATTACTCCTGCCTTCCATACCCCGCAGCGCTTGCGTGTCTTTCGCGGTTTCCTTGTCATTACCTGCTTTGGCATTCGTATTGTTCTGCTGCCAAGCAGTTAACCTCTATCATTTACATCTCCGTCTAATTGTTTTCTCACCGACGTCATCGCTTTCGCAACGCTTCCGCTCATAAAGCTAATGCGTCTCCGCTTTATTTTATCTTTTTATGTTTCTTTGCCTTTGCCCCGTATTAGCGAGAACGACGACACTACTTCGGATTTCGTGTGTTTTTTAATAGTGGCTAGATTCGCTTTCTCTTGCCACTTCATCTTCCCTGAGGTGGAAATAAATGTATTCTAAATGACTGCGTAAGGTGTTATACATGTGATAGTGAGCGAAAGTTTTCTAAATGTTTGCGAGGCGGGCAACCAGGCAAGTTCTCGCTTTATTTCCATAAAGGTAAACAATACGAGACGCAGTTACCACATGGAAAAAGAGACAGCTGTTTTCATCAGTGATGGATCTCTCAGCAGCATCTCCGTAGGTTTGGAAAGATGAATCCTGTAGAAAAATAGGCAGCCTTACGTAGGACAATGCCTCGTTGATTGGCCTGGCGTCGAATTAGCAACGACTTTCCCGCCGCGTTTCACACGTACTGCTCAGTGCTCAAGTATGCGCGTAAGCGACGCTGCAAGCTCAAGATGGTAAATCGCTAGTGCGCGTCGAACCTTTAGCCCTTTTCTCCTTTTATGTGATCGACTTTCTTGTCTCAGCTGACTACTCGAGAGGAATGTGTGTATTGCAGTGCGCCAGGACTGTTATCCCGTACTTAGTTTGGCCTGTCATTTTCATTTAGATGTTAGTGCCAAATTTTACAGGTGTCTATTGATCAAATGAGCTTAGGAGGGAAGGTTTTCGTAGAAGCAAACAACGATAACAGTTTATTGACGAGCAAAGGTAAATAAAGATGTGAATGAGCCTCACAACGGTCTTGTGGTAAATTATGTACACTATTGAGAACTGAAACATAGGAAAAGTATAGTTCAAACGCTTCAAAACAAAATTTATTTGCTCGAGAAAATCTCTACGTGGAAATGCAAAAAATAATATCGATAATGCAGAAGACAGGACCTTTATACTTTATTTTTCGTATCTTGTTTCGAAGTGTCCAAGAAAATAGAAAATTTTTCTCGTGGAGTAATTCTGATTGTTTCACCAGTGAAATAATTTCATTAAAACTCAAGTTCAGAGAAAAAACCATCTTGAAAGAAAGTTCTTATTCACTGAGAACGTCCCTTAGTATGTTCTGAAGAAATGATTAGCATTTCAGTCACCTGGTTCGGCATACCTGTCGTTCTCCAGCAGGCACATGGTCCGCCATGGGGCGTGATAACTTATTGCAAGCGTGACGGCATCGACGAGTGTAAGACGCGAATGCCGTCCTGTGGTACAGCCTTTTACGTTCCATCCGCCCCTCGTTTCGTCATATCCTATACTTTTCCGACTGGCGACGAGTCTCGTCATCTGGCTGACCAGAACACGAGACTGTGACACCAACAAGGCATGTGTTAGTGCAGCAACATATGATCGTGCAATGTCTGGCCGTCTGGGGTGTAGCGCAGGAACAGTACTGCTACGAGTCTAAGGGTGTCATTTACGTAGGTTGACCTGGTCACAGCGTCCTGGACACGCACCGACTGACATCTGTGGTTGTGCCCAAGGAAACCACACATTGTAAGGCTTGACCTGGCGCTGTACGCCTTGTAGGCCAGTCGCCAGGTATGTTTAGGTCCAAAAAATTGCAGGAGGCTGAATTTTTGGTATGTTGTTACGACATATTAGAGTAGTATTAAACCAAGTTTGCAGCTTCGAAATCCTTTAGCTTAAGTTTTAAGATCCAAAAAACCTCGAAATTTTCGGACCTTTTTCTGGTTTTGGCTTATAACTTGTAAAGGGTGTTTTTAAGAAAAGTCACTCACACCTCTATTAATGTAGATAAAATATTCTACAATTTAAGCCCAACCGCAGCTCTGTAACTCCAATAGTTCCCGAGAGATTGGACTTCAAAAATTGACCTATTTCTCCAAAAAGTTCAAATTTTCGATTATAGTCATATTTTATCTACATTGAGGTGTGAGTGACATTTCTTTAAAAAAAAAAAAAAAAAAAAAAACAACACCCTTTACGAGTTATAAGCCAAAACCAGAAAAAGTCCGAAAATTTCGAGGTTTTTTGGCTTTTAAAACTTAAGCTAAAGGATTTCGAAGCTGCCAACTTGGTTTAATAGTACTGTAATATGTCCCAACAACATACCAAAAATTCAGCTTCCTGCAATTTTTTTGGACCTAAACGCCATTTTTTTTTTTTTTTTTTTTTTTTTTTTTTTTTTTTTTACGACTGTGTGTGGCGTACCGAAATGCGGCCACCATTTTCAAACAAGGGACCCACGCCGTAACAAACGGTGGTCGACTGTCACTTCTGATGTGTTACAATGTTGCGCCAGAGTGAGAGGGGCCCAGATCTGTCCTGCAATGCCATTCGGATAAGGTGTCGATATTCTTCGCGAGGGGGGTTGGGGACGTCTGGGTGGTGAGACCTGACCCATCCCAAGTTCTCGTATGGCCTTCCGCGAAACATTCTGTACACAACCGTTACACTGTCGAAACAATTTGTTCCACACGGACAGCAACTTCGCGGATGGCTGCACCACATTCTCTCGTGCAAATAGTGCGCCTATATTGAAACTGATTTAACGGTAAGGTTCGCGCATACGTGTGCGAGGCATCCTTCGCGCCTGCTACAGCCACACTAATCCAGTACCGTCGGTTTACAGCGACAACGAGAGCCGCAGGCTCATTTCACCGGTAGGTGGTGTTGCGCTGCGATACTAAAGTTGACGTTGAACATGCGTGCCGACGTGGTTAAAATACTGATCATTTCTGTAGAACTTACTAGTCTTCGGAAATTTTCAGTGCACCACCGCCTCCCTCCTCTCTGGGCGTGAGTGTACTTACGTTCGTATTTATGCACAGTATGGGTTTCTACTTTGTAAAACGTAACTACCTTTTTGATTACAGTTATTTCCTCTCTTATGAGTGGGAACGACAGTAGAAAAAATAGACCCTTGCGTAATTTTGACATTGTTTAGAGAAAACAAAGCAAAAGAAGAAAAAAGATAAAAAGAATAATGTTTCAGAGGTTGAGGAAGAATCTTCTTTCTTCTAATATATAAAGCAGAGTGTCCGTATGTTTGCAAGTGTTGCATACAAATCTACAGTTTTGTTCCAATCTTCATGAAATTTTGTACATGTAAGCTTCAATCCATGAGGACGATCCCCGTAAGTGTAAGAATCATATACGATATTATAGTTCACGAGATATGACGTCATAAACAATGAGATGCGCGAAAAACTGCTGCATTTTGCGACAATGCTGCTCATTTTCTCCTAAACCATTGGACCGATTTCAACCAAATTTGGTACACACATTCCTTACCGTGAGGTAACAATTGCTACATAGTTAAGAATCACATACGATACATGGTTCAAAAGATATGACGTCATAAACAATAGGAATCGCAAGAAAACGCTACATAATGCGGCGAGACTTTATAAATACGCTATATGAGAAATACACTACTTAGCGACTTGCAACAAACTTTAAACATAATTTCAAACCTTTATTAAACTTTTCTCGCTGGCAACCATAGTAAAATGATGAAAGGAAAACCGTTTATCGCTTACTACTTTTCCGCTGTTTATGGAGTAAAACTACGGCTCACGGTATGACGTTACATTTTATAATTTGTACACTATAAATAATAGGTGCAGGAAATTTGACAGACAGGATACACACATACAGTTTAATGTACCTTCTAAATTGTATCACAGTAGGACACGTAGTTGATGAGATATGAGCACATAAACATTAACGTTCCGCTGTTCGTGGACTAAAACTCCGCAATTCGGTATGACGTTACAATTTATAAGTTCTACACTACAGACTGTAGTCTCAGGAAATTTTTCCGACAGTATACACACATATAGTTGAGTGTACCTTCTAAATTGTATCACAGTACGACACGTAGTCCATTCTATATGAGAACATAAAGAACAGCGTTCATGGAAAACCGCCCCATCACGCACCAAGTTTTAATCTATTTCTTGTTTACTACTAATTGTATTTCCAACAGATTGTACAGACATACAGTCCTTATACAAATAAATATATACCAGAAAAATGGCAGGAATAAAGAGATAAATACCCGGGCAACACCGGGTTTTCAGCTAGTAATAATATAAATTGTAGTGCCGGTAACATCAATTATACAGGGAGGCCAATGAAACTTTTATAATTCGAAAGGGACTTTGCCGTCGTTAAGTATAAAACCAAAATCATGTCTATAAGCAGCCGTGAATACCCATGCGCTCGCGCGAGCAATGAGGTGACGCCTTCACATTTTCTCGCCATACTAACTCCACAAAGGTAAGCAGACGGTGGTACGGCCAAGTATTGTCTAGTTCCAGAATGAAATTCAATTGCTCTTCCAGATCTTTTGCGGTCTCTGACAGGATTACTATGTCATCGCCAAACAGAAATGTTTTTATTTCTTCCCCCTGCATTTTAATGCCCTCTCCGAATTTCTCCTTGCATTCCTTCACTGCCTGCTCAATGTACAGATTGAACAACATTGGGGAAACCCTGTCTTACTCCCTTCCCAACCTCTGCGTCTCTGTCTTGCCCTTCGACTGTAATAACCGCTGTGTGGTTTTTGTATAGGTTGTACAGTCGCGCACGAAATCCGCAAAGTGACATGTAGTGGCGAGCAGAAAGCAGCGCAGCTCGGGGCTAATCACGGCAGGCGCGGAGTGGGCGACGTCGCCGGCGGCGTGGAGCGGCCTGGCGGCCCCAGGGCGGCCGTAAACGCGGGCGCCCTCGCCGGAGGGAGGGAGGCAGATCCATCTTACGGCATCGCAAAACGGTATCGATTGGCGCTACGTGCCGCGCCGCGCCTTCCCTAAACAGGCGGCACAGCACATCGACGAAACAAACACGCCGCCCTGCGCTGCGCCGGCAACGCCGCCGCGCACACGTGGCCGTGGTAGTCTGTAGCGACGTAAGACGGCGGAGCGGAGCGTCTCCAGGAGAGAATAGCGCGCCGGCTGAATCACGCCCCCCCCCCCCCCCGGCAGAATCCCGTTCACCGGCAGTGACGCAAACGGCCCGCCCACCTCCACCGCCGCCACTCTCGCCAACGCATCGCTCAAACAAACGCTCCAGCCGTGACTCAACTTCCCAGGCCTACTTTACTCCTTGCATACACATATAATGGGAACGGTGCAAGCAGCAAGAACCACTTCCATCCCTTCTTATTGGCCATCTTATTCTTCTTTACACATAAGTCGCTGAAAACCAGACCATTTATTTATTCCACGCTACTCTTACAAGGGGAACACCAAGTATGCTACCAACGGAATTTGATGGGTCGTAGATATGTTGTGAGGGAATTACTCCACACCATCAAGCTAAAAGGATTTGCAAATTAATGATAAAGGAGAGGAAGGAAGAAGGATTAGGAAGGAAAGGATTGACAGTGGCTGCTTTAGGGCATTGAAACAATGGCGATAAGTGAAAGTGTGAGCCGGACCGGGAATCGAACCCGGGTCTCCCGCTTTCCCCTATTGTTCATGCCCTCTTACACTCGCCATTTCGGATTCCCGTACGAGGTAGAACGTATGAGCGCATCTGCGGTGAAGTAATTGAAGCTGACGCCGTCGTCGCGCCTAAATGTCCGAAAGAACAGACACCACACCTAAATAATAACTAAAAGGATTTGTTCCAATGGGCCTTGATTTCTAAGAAAATCGAAATCAAATTCGCAGCAAATTACTACGCGTAACGTGTCTCCTTATACATGGCGGTTACCGCGCAGCGAGACAGCGTGGTGTAATCGGCAAGATGCGAGGCAGCCATGCAGGCGACCTGGGTTCAAGTCCGACATGCGTCAATTACTTTTCATACCTGTCCGATGATTGTGCATAATTACGTATTTTTATAACCATTCTTATGTAAACGTTTGCAGTAAATGTTCAGGATAAAAACCTGTAACATTCGCTCAATATGTTATGTATTGCGCGACGATTATTTTATTCATTGTTTTTTCGAACACACTTTTAAGGCGATTGAAGCATATTTCGAAATCAGTAAACAGTCTTTTGTTAATACCTATAATATTTGGGCAACATTTAATACCTATGTTTACAGTTCCTGATCGTGCTGTTTTTACCTCCTATGACTTGTGTACCCACGTCACACGTCCCAGTGCACTATTATGCTACGGCCAGTCGGTTAGTCATTCGTAGCGTGTCGTTTACTCAAGCTGTAACATAGGAGTGGGTATAAAGGCATCTCGATTTTCTTGGAAAACAAGGCCCATTGGAATAAATCCTTTTGGGTTCATGGTCTGGAGGAATTCCCTCATAACATACCTGTGACGCATCAAAATCCATTGTTACCGTACTTGGTGTTCCCCTTGTTAGCCCATCTTATCCTCACCACTCGCTTACGCCGCCCTCTGTCCTGTCTCTAACTCCGACTCATCATTTTTTCTTGCTCCTTCTTCCGTTTACGGACGGTCAGCGTCGGTGACTCGAATTATCATTGTTAATTGTAAGCGGGGGGGGGGGGGGGGGGTGGATGTACGTCTTCCACCTGTCTATGAAAAATAACTGACTTGCGTGAAAACTAAACTACAGCCTGAAATTCACTACAGATACAGGTGAAATGGACAGAATGCGACAGTCGGGTAGAAAGGATATGAACTAACACAAGAATTCAATAGATACATAGCCGGGCAATGCGGGGTATTCAGCTCATTTTATACATAAATTACATTGTCTTTGTATCGCGTACAAACTTACAGTCTTGTTCCAATCTTGATAATATTTTGCATACTTGATAATATTTTGCATACTTGACATTCAAACCAAGAGGCTCGTCACTGTGCGATCACATACAACACATACTTCAGGAGATATGACGTCATAAACAATGAAATAGGGTTCGCGAAAAAGTGTTCCATCACGTAACAGTGTTGCACGTCTCCTTCTAAACCACTGGACCGATTTCAATTTGTCACATATTCCTTGCGTATAGCGGTAAGACGTCATCTTTATAAATAAAAGAAGTGTCCGTATGTTCTTTCCAATCTTGCAAAAATTTTGCATACTTCACCTTCACAGCCAGAGGAAGGTCACTGCCTACATAGAATTTCGTACGTTGCGTGGCACAGAGTTCTGTACAACAGATTTCGACCCCAAACTACTGTTTTATTCCTATCTTGACGAACGTTTGCACACTTTATCTTCAAATTAAACCACTTATTTCTTTTTATCAGACATATTTTATATCACAAAATAACAATAACGAACTTTTCTGCAAGCCTACATTTAGTCATCCTACCCATTAATACTACAACAGAGATGTTTGTAGAGTCTATGGGACTTAACTACGGGGTCATCAGTCCCTAAACTTACAAACTATTTATGAACTACTTACGAACTAGGACGGCACAAATATCCATGCCCGAGGGGGGATTCGAACCCCCGACCGTAGTGGCCGTGCGGACCATGACTGCAGCGCCTCAGTCCCCTCGGCCACCGCGGCCGGCTACAACAGAGAAATAAGGTCAAAAACACACTCTTCAACAGTCATTTCCGCAATCATCAAGCCTAGTTTTTACTTCCTCTATCCAAAAGTAGTTATTTCCCTTCACTGATTAAACTTCTGACTAAATTATCATAATCATCCTGATTTCTGCTACATTAGCTGGTCCATTTCCGTTTCCATTTCCAGCGATCCACTGTTGCCTTCTTAATGTGCTGTCCTCCATCACAACATTCAAGATCCGAAAACACTTCTTCCTTTACCTCTTCTTCTAAAACTGTTTTCGATTTTCGTCTCCTCCTTTTTATTGCGTGCAGTAATTGCGTCACGGGCGGATCCAGGACGGCCTGCTGGGAAGGGGGCGGGTGGGGGAGGATGAAAGAATTGCCATCGTCAGTTAACCCTTTAGTGACCAAATTATTTCCAGAAGCTGTAGACTTTTTATGAATACTATATTGGGCTAACAAGCCATACATAAAATCATAGTTTAAATCTTGAAAAAGAGTTCAGTTTACGGATATAAAAACATTAGTGGGAACTATTGTTCCCACCGAACTTGGCAGTAACTGGACTTGATAATTTAAAAAAATGTATACCTTTATTTTTTAGTACAAAAAGCATACAGTGGAAACCCCGATATCCGACCTTCACGTGACCGGGCCGTGGTCGGAACGGCCAAAAGGTCGGATATACCGAGGAGCAATAAAACACGTTTTTTTCGGGTCAAAACAGCCGTATACAGCTCTAAATTATAAGTACTGCACAAAATACACACTCAATACACACAGTGCTGCTTAATCGTAATTATTGTATTCAATATAAAATTATTTTACAGTATATATTCTAATAAAAAATTAACAGTTTTTTTATAAAATGGAAAAGTTTAATTTTTATATTAATCAACGAAAACATTAAAAATACAGTACTGTAATGTTTAATCAAAAAGGCAAACAATTCCATACAGTGTATATAGTACCTCATTTGAAGAAGTCCTTAATACTCTTTTGCTTCAATTTACCCAATCTTGATTTCGCTGAAAAATCACGCCATTTCTTTGCCCACAACACGTCCATAGGGGTGGCTCTCGGATTCTGCTCCAAATATTTTAACATTATGTCAAATGCATCTTTACCCTCTGAATGCGTCACACCAATATCGACATGTGTAATACTGTAGCGAAGCTTCCAGAGGTGAAACCAACCTTCGCTTGCCTGGAAAGTCTCAACATCTCCTCCCAATTTTTCAAACAGCTTTACGGCTTTTTCTTTCACAAGAGGCCACGACAAAGGAGTCCCTTTGCGCCGTTCTTGACAAAACCAAACCCAAAGAGCTTCGTCTACAGCTTCTAGCTTAGGGTTTTTTTAACATTTTCGGATTTTTTAAAGCATCTTCCGTTTCAACTGTCATAGAATAATAACTTTCACGGTTTTTTCTCCAGTCTTTTACAGTTGCCACGCCGACCCCTAGCTCTGCGGCTAATTTGACTAGTGACTCACCACGGTCCAAACGTTGAAGCACTTCAAGTTTTTGTTGAAGGTAAACGCACACACGCTTACGATTTTGAGAAGCCATAGCCAACTTTCACTAATCGCACAACACAGTTTATCACTAAAGATACAGTAATCACGAAAACAAAACAAAAAATAAAGTAGAGCAACGTTCACGTCGACAATCAGAACAGAGACACAATGCACAGAACTGTTGAGTCAGTTTGACTCGTCGCCGGCAGAAGACAGTTGGGCACATGGTCGGATATCCCGAGGTCGGGTATGAGGGGTTCTACTGTATTAAACATTTGATTTACTTTTATATTAGTTCATATTGTCCATTGAGTTCACTAAGGTGACGTATTATGGAACGTACAGAAGCATGGTGCTACACACAGAGGTACACGACAGTTGCTTCACATTTTTTCCTCTTTTCTTTTTTTTCTGGTGCTACATTGGCGGCACCTTCTGTTTATAGTACCTTCTGTTGGCAAATGAGTTCCAACTTCCGCCAAACGAACTTCATCTGGGACTCCAGACAAGCCTCTTTTTGGTGTCTGAAAATGAACGGGCCTTCCTCTTAGCTTACGACTCGAGAAGCCGGAGATGTTCTGCTTGCCAAATACAATCTAAATGTTAGCTGGTCTGCTTCTGCCTTCTCTAATTTCCACATAATTTAGACATTGACAATTGATAAATATACAAGAAAGAAAAATAGTCTCTGCCACCACTTCCATGAACGACGACCAACAGCATACCATTTTCGCAGCTGATCAAATCGATTCACCCCTCCCATTATTTTATTGTACTCTGCTACAGCCAATAGACAGAATGCTTCACTTCAGCTTCCATCTTTTGTTCAAAATTTGCGAAGTATTTGGTACTAAAAATCTTCATCAGAGTCAGCATCGACATCTGAATCTTCTACATCTTCTGGTAAAGTGCACAAAATTCTCAAAACCTCTTCTGGCATGAATCCAGGCATTCTACACAATAACTACAATGCCGATTGCACAGCCATATACACTGCACTTCACACACGCTCAGTGGGAAACGTAGTTCCCACTAACTTACCTTGTAATATTTATGTAATTTTCATTGATATCCAGCAAATGTACAGGAATACTATCTCCCCCGTTAATATGAAAGTAGACAAATGCAACGCAAGTCCCTTCACACGCAAAAGGAAAGCACACTATACAAAAAAGCTGTTATGTCTACAACAGTGGCTTGTTTTCCCGCGAAAACTGCGCTTCTGCATTGACTAACAATGTAGAAATTCAACCATTTTCGCGCGCATGTTGACAAGCTATATGTAGTTAGCACACTCTTAATAGAGGTGGTAGCATAAGTTTAAGTGGGAACACTGAAGCTATAACGAAAACAACTAAGTGGGAACTATAGTTCTAACTGCTCACTAAAGGGTTAAACTCTGGCTCAGTAGAAAGACTCCAGTACCGGCCGCCACCCTTTTTTTTACCATAAGCCCAATCCCAATCAACCAAGCCTCAGTGTAGTGATAGCACGCTAGCTGAGAGAGAGAGAGAGAGAGAGAGAGAGAGAGAGAGAGAGAGAGAGAGAGAGAGAGAGAGAGCTGCTGGGGGGGGGGGACCCTTCGCCACCCCCCCTCCCCGCCCTTGGATCCGCCTATGAATTGTGTTTACTCTCCCAGTAGCTATTTTTCACTCTTTCTTCGTCCACGTATCCTAAGCCTGGAGTCTTGCTCTGCATTTCTTCCTAAGTGCCTTCTTTTCAGCACAACACAGAACGACACAGTTTTCCTCAAATTTTTGTCCATATTTTGCAGAAAATTCCTTTTTTTTGTGTCTGTCTGCCACTGCGATTTCTGTGCTACTCTTCCAGTCTGTTTCTATTCAACGCTTGTATATGTTCCAAACCTTTTCCTTGCGGCATTGTCTTGACGTCTTCGTTTTTGGCCCACTGCCATTTTTTTTTTTTTTTTGTATTCATTTCCATACCATAAATAGTTCGTTTCGCTTCAATGGCGCCCACTGTATCCCGCAAATCTTTTTTATCTGTTCCTAGAAGGATTAAATTTGAAACAGCAACAGCAAGTTATTCTCCTTATTCTTATTTCTTCCAGTTTTCTTCCCTTTGTATCTACTGCGCAGTGGTAGGCCTACATCATTTTCTGATGTTAAGCAAAGACTGAAAAGTATACGAAACAGAAAGCAAACTTGCCCCTAACTCTTTTCCTAGTTGTATCCAGTTGGTACCCTCCCCTCTCACTTTCACTGGCCTACTACTCTTCATATTGAAGTATGATATGAGTCGTCGTCTTTTCCAGTCCATTCTGTCACCCTAATTTTGTGAATGTACAACTAAAACAGCCGCAAGTGGGGCAAT
Organism: Locusta migratoria; assembly: GCA_026315105.1. Taxonomy (NCBI): domain Eukaryota; kingdom Metazoa; phylum Arthropoda; class Insecta; order Orthoptera; family Acrididae; genus Locusta; species Locusta migratoria. The sequence goes on along the minus strand of CM048745.1, from coordinate 251,567,897 downwards.
GGTAACCATAACAGTCTCGTAATCTGGAGGACAGCGATTCTAATTACCATTCGCCGATCCAGGTTTAGGTTTTCCGTGATTTCCCTAAATCGCCTAAGCGCCGAAATCGTTTGTTACCCGCATTAATTACATGATGGCATTTCGCTCGCAACAGGAGTTTAAAATTATTTTTAAAATGTTAACATTCATGACCGGAAACCTACAATTAATGAATTATTCAGAAGTGTTACAACTTAGTCGGTTGGATTTTATATTAAATATGATATCCCAATTAAGTATAAAATCCATGTGACCACTATACAGTATCTAGGAATATTTCATTAATTGTGTTTCCAATTATGTCACATCAGCGTGGTATTATTAATAAAGAAATTTTGGGCAACAGAGAATTCAGATTTGGAATTAGAAATTATTTTCTTAAAATTGCCTAGCATTGCCGGATAAGTAGTGCGATAGGAGTGATTTGACAGGAACTATTAACAAGTTAATTTATTTACATCCTTTTATTAACTGATTAACAGTTTTAATTTATGTATTTTACAACGATGTACAAGTGGATGACTACAAATGTAGCTCCTTTGTAAATGTTGTACACTGATCTGAAGACAATGACTTGGGCATTGAAACCGGTAACAGTTAAAGGAGTTTTAAATATATTGATATCTTGGCTGTGACTTCCTCTTGGGAAGACGGTGAAGAAAAGGATACTGGGGAGGAGTTAACTCTCAGTCGATGCCTTTCAAATGTAAATCCTCTCCACAACATTCTACACATCTCGCAATATCATGGAAACGTGAACGAAGAAGGACTGAAGAAACCAGAATACGGTATCTCTTATCTTTTAAAACGCCACGAAATACGGTGTCGACCTCAGTCAAATAAATCAGCTAAGGATGGACGATAAACGACTTTTACAATATCTTCGAATTGGTAGAAATATAATAAATGTACAATCTATAACTGTATAACTAAAAATAACCTAAAGAAAAAGGTTTCATCCTTCATCTGATTAACAGGAACATAAGCAGGAAAGGCATTTCAATGAAAAAGCTGCTGTAGCGTTGGACAAATAGGAAAACAAACAGCCGTCAAACTACAATGCGCCACAAGAAAACAAGACCGCCATCTTTCTTGAAGGAAGCAGAAATTCCGTCTACGGAAATTGTCTACGAAAAGTACCAATGGTCTGCTCAACGGGGGAGTTCAACGTTCTGTAACGAAGGACATAAATGAAGATTTATAGAAAATTAAAAAAACATGTTACATTTTTGGGTAGACACCAAAGTTTTGTTTCCAAACCCCAAGTCTAGAAGAGTTAGAAATTCAACTTAAAATGTGCAAATGTTTGTCAATCTATCGGACCAAACTGTGTGGTCATCAGTCCGTAGCTTACGAACTACTTAAACTAAGGTAAACTAACCTAAGGACAACACACACACACACACACACACACACACACACACACACACACACCCATGCCCAAGGGAGGACTCGAACCCCCGACAGCAGGCCACAGTACGTTACGCAGCGAGGCGCCTTAGACCGCTCGGCTACTCCACCGCGGCGAACGTCAACTTAATGACTGAAATGTATGAAGTAAATAACATTTCAGAAAGTTTTCATTAAATGCATATAAACTAATCTTTAATATGTTAAAAAATGCCGCCTGCGAAACTGCCATATCTCAGGTTCTACTGATCACACTGATAAAGGCCGAACTATTGTGGGTACCCCTTGGCCTAGTGATCATTTGCATACCTATCAGAATTATTGGCATGCTGCATATATCCTATAGTAGAGGGTCAAAATTTAAATATCTCACACTTTCTGCAGCGCAGTGAAACTGAGCAAATCGGTTCGGTTTTGCACATTAGGTGTGGCCTAAGGTGGTATTCCTACGTCTTATAATAAGAGCACTATTCGTTGACGGATATTTCTTGAGAAAAACACAAAAACACTGATTTTGGGTTCAAAAACTACGAATTGTGGTAATGGCAGCTTCAATATTTTTTATTCATTGAAATCGTCGACACTTTTACTGTATGTTCTTAAGATTATATTACTGAACTATTACTTTTTTCCGTTATATTCAACCGTTACCAAAGTCCAAATGTTCTGTTATTACTTATGCATAAAATGACAAAAATCTGTTTTTAGCTGTTTTTTTCACTATGGAAAGCAAATATCTAAATTACTAACGAAAGCAAATGTCTAAAATTCTAACTATATTCTACCGACATTTAACTTGAAAAACCATTTTCCCATTTTCGGAAATCTTTATCGGTTATTGAGACACACCCGAAAATACATTATGTTTGACTACCAAAGTGCCACTTGCGCCGAGTGACGGCTTTCGGGACACTATTAAAATCACCATCCTATATTTTAAAAAATATTATCGCCGAATAAAAAACTGAATTTTACAAATCTTACAGTTTGGCATTTTTGTCCGATGAACTCCATTTTATTGTCGTTTGTTACAGTGTCCGTGTAGTATCAAATTACTTAAAGTATTGCGATATATTTTAAATAATATGCCGATGTAAAAGCACACTGCGTATGCAGCTGACGAGTTTCAGGCTACCAGCCGGGTGGCGGTGTCTCCAAACTTTACGTAAAGTTCCCTCACTGACAACTACGAAATGATGAAAGTTTATCACTTACAATTTATTACTTCACTGCTAACTGCATCCGCGAGGAATTTTACAGAGAGCATGTATATATACCACTGAACGTGTATGAAGTTATATCGTACTACGGCTTATAGTGAAGGTGACTTGACGAGAGCAGAATGCGATGTTTTACGCACGAGGTTGCAACGGATTACTTCTTTAGTACTAATTCCATTTGGAGCACATTCTGCGGTCAGTATGCACATATACAATTGAATTTACATTGAAAATTATGTCAGTTGAAGAAATAATAAACGTAAGGTGACCAACGTGTAAAATCTGTTATGACCAGATGATGGTGGCATAGCCCACTGAAACCGGTCGTCATTTTAAATAAGTATTTTGCGATTTTGGCTGTCTAATTTTGAAGATTATAAAGAGATATTACGTCGTAAACAATGAGAAGTCTGAAAATCTGCCATATCATGCGAAGTTTAAGTAAGTAGACTTCACTCGTTCACTATCAAAATAACGGCAACTACCGACTTAAATAGACTTAGTTTACGAAACTTTCTTTCGATAACCCCTACGATATTATGAATGGGAAGAACTTTCTCGACTACAACGTTTCTGCTGTTCTTGCAGTAAATGTACGGCATTCGGGTTGACAATACAATTTAATATGTCCTAAACAGCTGTATTCGTGAGACATTTTGCGGACACTAACCATAAAACCAATGAATGCAGCTTCAAATATACCAGAGTAGGCCTACTCTACACTATTTACAAGGCATCTCATAAAAGAACAAGATCCAGAAAAAAACCGCTCCATAACGAATTAGGTTTTACTTTATTTCGTCTTTACTACAACATTCAGAACATACATCATGGAGTTTCCTAATATTCCACTAAACGTATCTGGAAAATTATATTACTGCCAGACACACTGTTCAGGAAATATTACGTCTTAAAACTAAACTAGAGGCCCAAATTCTTTACATATTCACGTGACTTGGACAGAGGGATGACAATGAGATGCACCAGGAATAAATACATACCAGAGCAACGCCGTGCTCCGGACACTGGGCTTAGTAACAAAATAAAATAAACTTTAGAGTGCAACTTTCCTCGACACTCGCTTTGTATTACTTGTCCCATCTCTTTAAATGCCACTATTACAAATATACACGTACAATGGCTTGCGCTGGTGTTTATATATTCTGATACGGATGAGTACCAGTGTTACGTTCCTAAGTCCAAAATAAAACTCTGAGGACGGGACGTAATATATGCCTGTACCCGTCATGTTGTCGACCTACAGCTTTTTGTTTACATTGAGATCTATGGTCAGAGTGATTTTTTTCTGGAGTTTCTGCTTTGGTTTAAGGACACTCAAAATGTGACATGAGACTGCTGAGTGAATTTATTACAATGTTTGATTATTTAAAATTATTTTTAAGATAATAAATTAAGATAATACTTTTGTACATAGGATAAATAAATAGTATCCATGTGTTCCCAGAAGCGTATGTTGAAATTTCTACATGTCTGGCCAATTTATATTTTTGAACATGAGTTGCAACTAAGTCTGTATATTCCAGATTTATTGTGCAGCTGACTTATTTTTAATGCTCAAGGTAACTTCGTCTTTTAGTTTGTTATTTGTGTACAGGCTGATTCTGATATCTGTTCTAATGTTTGTTAAGCTTAAGGGACATAACTGCGGGATCATCAGTCCCTAAACTTACAAACTACTTATGAACTACCTTATACCAAAGACGACACAAACATCCATGCCCGAGGGGGAATTCGAGCCCCCGACTGTAGCGACCGTGCAGACTGCCACTGGCGCGCCGCAGACCCTTCGGCCACTGCGGCCGGCTGATACCTGTTCCTCTGAAGAGGTTTGCTATTTTGTAGGACAAATGGTTTGTTTGTAAATCTATCGGACGAAACTGCGTGGTCATCAGTCCGTAGCTTACAAACTACTTAAGCCTAGGTAAACTAACCTATGGACAAACACACACACCCATGCCCCAGGGAGGACTCGAACCTCCACGGCGAGCAACCGCGGGACAAATGGTAAGCTCACGTATCTGTCTGTTGGGTGAGTTTGTGGTAGCTTATGTGGGAATTTACTGCTCGGTCCCTCTATTAATGCTGGATTGTAGCTATTATTGTAAACAATTGCTTTCATGGTGTTTAGTGCTCCTGTTTGGTCGTCTGTCTGACAGTATTTTGTGCATTCTGTTGAGCATTATTGTCATGCAATGCAGCCATCACTCTCATGTCACATTTTCAATGTTAATAAATCACAGCAGAAACCCCTGTGAAATATAACTCTGACCGTAAATCTCAATGTAAACAACATGGCGGATTGTTCCGTGACCATATGCAAATTTCGAATTACTTAACTCGAGCACTATTACAGACTGATTTTTATAATGGTATGTATTGCTAAGTATTTCGTCGTTATCCCGGATGAAACATTTTATCACCAGTATCTCTATTTACTGTTTGATACGCGTTCGAGAAATGTACCAGAAGCGCGCGCATACTACCCCAATATACCGTAATTATCTTTCCTGATGACAAAAGCGTAAATATTTCTTGGTTATCGTGGGACAAATCCCCCTACACACGCTGTTGTTTTTTTCTCTCAAGACAGGAATTGCGCTCAAGTCTCTACTCATGTTCCGACAAGATCGACAAGTGATTCGTAATATTCTTTATAGGTCTCGAGAAATGTCAAAGGTACTACCTTGCGCTGTTTTTCGGAGTCTTCTGACACGAGTTCTTGTACCCATTTGCCGCAACATTTATCAAAGTTAGTGAAAACATATAAATACTTCACTGATTTTCTCCATCACTTCATCGTGGTCAATAATCCAACGCGACAATTGTTTAACATAATGAACCACTGTCTTTCTCCAGCTTCCCATACTGATTACACTTCAAAACTAGTGAGATTTTATACTACAGTACACTAACAACACTAACATTCACAGCGAACAAAGGAGAACGAACACGCACACGATTCAGCAGACGCAGCGACACCACGATGTTTTCATTGTGATGTTTCATGCAAATGTAATGAGGTAACCTTCGGTGTAGACGAATACTACTACTACTACTACTACTAGTAGTAGTAGTATAGAAAACTCCATTTAATGTCGCAGTAAAGTACTTTAAAATGAGAACACACGCTCCAGATACACAGCACCTAGCTGAAGTACATGCAGTAAGTCATCAGCATAACATCGTCGAAAAGATATTTAAATATCGCCTACTCTTATTTAAATTTGTTTACATTATTTATACCCTACTTAGATCTGCAGGAGTAGTCTGTTACAATTTTCAGTAACTGACCAAGTCATGGAGAAAAATTAGTGATATCTGGTGTTGCCCAAGGAAGTGGCATAGGCCCTCTGCTGTTCCAAATCTATATCAATCATTTAGAAGAAAATCAGAGCAGTCCTCTTAGATAGGTTGCAGATGACGCAGACTTTGCCGTCTAGTAATGTCATAAGAAGATGAAAACCAATTGCAAAATGATTTAAATAAGACGTCTTAACGTTGCGAAATGTGGCAACTGACCTTACAAAAAGGCGTGTGACGTTACCCACGTAACTAGTAAAAGAAATCCATTCAATTTTGTTTACGAATTAAACCAAACTCAAAGCTTTAAACTGAAGTACTTATGGCGTGTAGTTACGAGCAACTTTAAACAACGATCGCGTTTATGAAAGTGAAAGAAAGGCGTGTCAAAACAGCGTTTTATAGGCAAAACACACAGAAAATGTAACAAATCCATAAATCTGGTGTCTGCCTTCACTAGCCTTGTCCTCTTCTATAGTAATGTTCCACGCTACGAGAGCCTCACCTCCGATAGGATATCATCGAAATAGTCCGAAGAAGGTCATCTTGTTTTGTATTGTCACGATATAGGCGAGAGAAAGTCACGGAAACGATACTAGAGTTCGGATGGAAATCATTAAATTTTTCGTTGCGGCAAGACCTTGTTAACGTAATTTCAGTCACTAATTACCTCTTGCGTAATAAAATTAGAACAAAGATTTAAGTGTAAAATTCTACAATATTTTTATTATTTGACGAACCGGTTTTCGGCTGTTACGCGAGCTGTAGGTACTGACTAAATAACGGATACTTGCGCTACGTCGGCATATTTAACTGCATTAAAACACTGTTCCGACAAATATTCTACCAGTAGCCAAAGGAATAGTAAGTTAATGCAATGAATTAAGTGTTCGCTGACCATCTGTAAGGCACTTATTAAAGTGTGAACGGCCGAACAGTCATTAGCGGGTCATACGGTTTGGATTTAACGAACAGACGACAGCAGCTGAACAAATAATCGTAAGGATACATTCGGATACAGGATGTTCAAACATTTTCTATCCTTGCTACTGAAAATATCATCCTCACTAATCACAGGAATCTCTCTTCCCCGTCGTGTTACACTGATTTTACTTTCAGTGTCTCATTTATTTCACATCTTTCGGAATATCCAGGTTTGTACCCGAACAAATCGAGTAGTTGACATTTTTGCTAAATTTCAGTCGAATACGGTATTCATTAATGCGCTGGTTATTTTTCTACACACACGTAACAACAGAATGATCGTTACTGCTATCTAAGAGCTACGTGTGAGGGACACGCCATTTTAGCTTCAGAATCAAAATACCAACACTCATGTCTGATCTACGGTCAGAGTAAAGAGTATTTACAACCATACAAATTTCAACTATGGAGATTGATGAAACATTGTTGCAACAAATACAAAGACATATTTCCAGTTATTAAGTTTACTTGAAAAACTGCAATTTTTTAAACATCGACGGTGTCACAGATTCGAAATTTATGAAATTTCGACGCTATATACGGACTAGTTAATAGAATGAGAACAATGGTATTTGTACAATGAGTATAAACAAAATATTTTGTGGCAAATAATTTCTGTAACAAACTTCAGCATGAATCAGAAATATCAGATTCTGGAGCAGAATTTAGAATATATATATAGTCTCTACTGTGTTATTGCATATTTACTGAACATTTCGTCCCATATATAATAATAATAATAATAATAATAATAATAATAATATATGGGACGAAATGTTCAGTAAATATACAATAACACAGAAGAGACTGTCTCGTGAAATTACCAACATCTCACTTAAAAAAAAAAAAAAAAATAAATAAATAAAAAGACGGGTGTTTAGAAGCTATGTACCAACTTACGATCTCCTCTTAAAAATCATTAAATCTAGCTTCAAAATAAGTTTAGGAAGGCACTTCAGGAATGGTAAGTCCAGTCTACGACGGACATAAAAATGAAGCCTTTAACTCAATCATGAATACACTGTTTTATAGCCTTTTGTCCCAATCATGGAAAATTAAGACGCGTTTGAAGTTTCACAACAATTCGCAAGGCAAACCTTATTGAGAATTACGTTTTGGTCTTTGCGATGGGAACATACGTGACTATTTGTGTGTTTTAAGATTTTGTTTCCACTTTAAAATACGTAAAGTGCTCAGTTCCTATATCTGGTGCAGCAAAATAACTAGGCCGTGCATAATTCTCGAGATCAAGACAATTTTGTGCCAAGATGATGTTCGTAAATGTGCACATTTTCAGCTGAACAGCTGGTGAAAAGTATTTCACTGTATGAACGCATTTATGGCTGATTTATGAAAGACGATCGAAATAATTGTGTGTTATATTTTTTGTTATTTCCTTGTACTCTAAGAACAAAATAACCGGACGATGTGTTTCTCAACTACAGCCGAACTCCTCTACAGACAAAAACGTGTAAGTGATCGATTACTTTCTGCAGCTATGTTCAGTCACCCGGCACGCAACGATGTAGAGCGTCGTGAACTACTCTTATAAGTAGGCTATGTTAGTATTGCAGGATCATGTCTGTCAGTCTTTTCATGCTGCTGTATTTACATTCTTTAAAGGCTTTGCAGCATGAACATATCATGTAAATCGTCATGCATGCCCTCCAAAACCTTTTCAAAAACTGTTTTATGGAGCAAAGATAGGTGCTAGTATGATCACCCGGAAACATTTTGATAAAGACAAGTCTGCGCAATGCTCTATAAATTGTTCTCTGCGCAACCTGCAGTTGCCTTGTAAGTTGAAGTCACTAGTCTCACTGTGATGAAATACATTTGTAAACTGTACACAGAAACTAAGCTGGATACCACAAGATGATATAGCGGGTCCATTTGCGTAAATCTACTCTTCCGAAGATTAACGTACTTAAAGTAAGACTGTTTAAGTATTTGCTTCCGTTGAACGTTATGTAATGGACACACGGATGGGAACGAAAGTAAAGACAGCTTACGACGACAGTGACGGGTAAGCCGGCCATTTATGTCAAGCCAGAAGAATTAGCATGAGTGTTCATTGCATAGCTTGTCTAAATAAGAATCTGCGGCCAGAAAATCAATTACTACAATGTCCGCAGGAACAAGAAAAACTGGCTCCATATTGGGTATCAACGACACACAAAGAACGCCGATATAATCATCAATACCCTGAATCAAATTACTGGAACGAAATTAAATCACAGTAACGATCTCGATCTGAATAGAAAGAAAAATAAAATCACTAACGGCTAACATGAAATTAACTCTGATCACAGATCAGTCATAGCTTATGCAGGACACACATGGCAAACTGGCTTCTTGTTTTAGGCATTCAGCCTTATCGAGGTGACACGTCTCTAACAACAAAATAACACAGTTTGGCCCAATGGCCACTTGTTATGGAAAATTTATTTTACGTCGCAAAGTCACAAACCGACATCGTCATTCTCTGAGAACTTCAGCTTAACTGAGAAGAGAGTATGGAGCTTTATTAGTTTAATTTTCTCGCAAAGTACGTAACAATGCCAATTTTCGATTATGATAGTAAAACTAGCGATTAACTGCATCTCTATATTCTCATTTCGTCTCAAATGTCTTTTTTAAATGGCTACGTAACACTTTAAAGTATAACGATTGAAGGGAAATTAGTGACGTGCACGTCACAAAAAAAAAATATGACACGGAAGTACAACAGCTGTGCTTCTATCGACGAGAAAACAAGTTCGGGAGCTCCAGAACGCTGTTAGTCCATAGCAAAGACAAAAATTCTTGAGATTTGTTTCGCCCTTGATTCCAAGAAAGTCAATATTCCGCACAATGGCGCCACTGCTATGAAGCTGTATGGCCAGGAATGGAGTCGACGGTCCCTCTGCGAAGCCCAAATGGGCGCTTAACGGCTGTGCGTGGAGGCCGCAGCAGCGGAGAGACGAAACGCAGTGCAAGACGGCGTTCATCGCGAAAGTACGCGGACGTTACAAAAGCGCAGGTTTAAAAATACCTCGCGCACACCGCTGCACCGCGCGCAGGCATCCGCCGACGCCACAGTGCGCTGCTGCCTGTCCGATTGAGACACCGCCTTCCAAGCTGAATATTTACTCTGGTCACGATTTTTTTTATCAGTACATAAATGACTTAATACGAATGTCCACGTCTGCATTCCGTAGTAGTTGTGTCCATTCGAAAATTAATGGTACGTCACGTCATTTGCTAGCGCTCTGGTCTTGCCTCACAGCAATACAACAAATCCTATAACCGTAAGCAGTGCCACAGGAGAAGCGACGTACGTGTTGTGTCATCTTGATCGGATGGCAGAACCACTACAATATTTGACAATTATTCCTCGTATGAAGGTTACTAATTCCAAGTCACGTCGAGAGGAATATAATGATAACGAAAATGGGATCAATGTCCCTCTGCCCGAAAGCAGAATGACTGCACATTCATAAAAAGAATCAATGAACTCAAATAGTACCTTTAATCGCAGTCGACTTAGTGTTGTTGTTGGTCTTATGTTCAAAGAATACGTTACCTGGATGATAAAGGATGACAATGTCGTTTCAATATCAGTACTGTGTAAAATCGTATTAATAATATTATAAAATTTATTAAGACAAACATTGATAATTATTTGACTGTATTTATGTTACATTCCGCCATGTGTGGGTTTTCAAGGTATTCCCGATGCATACACTGCCGTCATGCATTATTTCATACAGTCCGACACTCCAGGAACATCGTTCTCTGCCGTGTTTGCGTCTACCAGATGTTTTGCGTACATAGCTTGTCTCTGGTCAAGTCAATATCTATGGATCACTGCAGCACTCGACAACACTTCCGTTAACAATAGGTTTAAGAAAAGTGAAACTTAAGTCGTTTCTACAGTATACTAGCCGTCTCCATGGCATACAATAGATCAAGTTTATACTATATTATGAACAACACTTAATTAAAAAAACCCTCTACCTGCAAAGCAGGAAGTCTAACAGAAATGACGTGTCTAATTGTAAACATTGTGCCTATACCGAATATTAACAGTTTCGAGGTTAAATGTAAGTACAGAAAATTCACGGAAGGGATAGTGCGGAGGAAAGGAAGGCCGACATCTCCCGAAAAAAAAATCAACCAACATGATCGTGCTGCCTGAGATGGAATCTGAACTGTCGATTTCAAAATAGAACATTGAAGCAAGGCGAAAATACCCTACTCAATCTTGTACATTAAAAAGCACAGTCTGACACTTTTTCCAGTTACTAACAATGGTCGTTAATAATCTGCCTAGCCTACATCGTAAGCCTGGACCTTCGGCAAGGACTGTTACAAAGCTGTTGTGTATGCTCGTCCTATAAAAAGATGCCTACACTCGCACAGCACAAGCCTCAGATTGGGCAGCACGTTCCGTGGAGCACACGCTGGCTCGGGCAGGCGGCCGGGCGGGCTTACCTCAGCGGCTGCCGCTGCGCCATGCCCGGGCCGCCATGCACCCCCCATGCACTGCACAGTGTCTGCGGAGCGCGGCGGTAGCGCAGACGGAGGCGGCGGCTGTCGTACACACAGGCGGGCGGCCCGCTACAAGCACACTGACGCCGCCCCGCGCGCGCCGCGACGCCAGCGCCGCCGCTGCCAGTGCCACCGCGCATGCGCGAGCGCGGGCCGGCCGCGCGCCGCGGCTCTCCGCTCCGGCAGTTCTCGCCAGTAATCAGATCGAACGCCCGCCTGCCTGTGACGCACGATAGCGTCGCAGTAGCCCACTCTCCGTCGCTGACTCCGACACACACCGAGCTTCTACCGACCCGACGACTCGGGCGAGCCCAATGAAACAAAAATGTCAAACGAAAAGGAGCCGATACATGAATACACACACACACACACACACACACACACACACACACATCAATAAAAGTGTTGCACACCACGATTCTAGGGGTTCAAGATTCTTCACTTAAAAATGGAACAGAGAGACACAAAAACAACATTTCTCTGCTATTTACTCCTCATGAAAACAAATTGACAAACTGCACGGCAATGACCTAGTCTTTCTAAACATGACCGGCAGCGGTAGTCGAGGGGACTGATGCTCTCCAGTCACGGTCTGCACGGCCACTACGGTCGGGGGTTCGAATCATCCCTCGGCCATGGATATTTGTGCCGTCCTTAGTATTAGCTAGTTCGTAAGTAGTTCATATATACATGTGGCGTCTGTTCCGAAAGAACAGACGTCGCTTCTGATCCTGCAGTTGTTATTATTTAATATTCACAGAATATATGACATCAACTGCGATTGGGCAAAGCTGAAAATGTGTACGTTTAGGGACTGATGACCCCGTAGTAAAGTCTCCATAAGCTATACAAACATTTGAACATTTTGTGGTGGAGAGCCTGCCTAGAGGCAAGCGGTCTTGGGTTCGAATCCTGGCCGTGACACTAATTTTAATTCGATGCCTCCTTGAGATTTATAGCTTTGATGTGATATTTTGTCCTGAATTTTTTAAGTATTAAGTGTCATTGATAAAGATGAACCTATCTTTGTTGAAGACTCCGAATCCTATTTCGTATGGTGCACAGAAAAAATACCTGTAAAATAAATTTCGAACACGTTTCACTGTATAGTCCACTACTAAATATTCTAATATAAAATGCAAATACATTCGTACAACATGAGACTAAAAGCTTTATGTAGTTAGCCACTGAGATTACTATCATAAATAGTTAAGGCAACACTAATAATTTTACTGTCCTTTGAAACAAGAGAAGTATCTACATTTTTCCCCATAGACGACGTTAATTTTCGAACAAATCTGTTTTATACAACCATTCTGCGCAAATATCGATCTCATTTTCAGATGTAGTGGAAAATAATCTTGAAATCGAAAATAATTCATTCGCCAAAATTAAAAAATAGCTGTTGTTGTCGTCTTCAGTCCGCAGACATTTGACGCAGTTCTCCATGCTACCCTGTCCTGTGCAAGTCTCTTCGTCTGAGAATACGTTCGGCAACATAATCCTTTTGAATCTGCTAACTTTATTCGTCCCTCGGCCTCCCTCTACGATTTTTACCCCCACACACTTCCTTCTAATGCTAAGTTCACAATTCCTTGATGTCTCAGAATATGTCCTAGCAATCTACCCCTTCTCTTAGTCAGGATATGCCACAAACTGTTTGTAAAACTTCCTGTGGCTACAATTTGTAGTGTAGAAATTATAAATTGCAACGTCATACCGAATGCCGTAGTTTTAGTCCATGGAGAGCGTACATCTACATCTACATGGGATACTCTGCAAATCACATTTAAGTGCCTGGCAGAGGGTTCATCGAACCACAATTATACTAATTATCTCCCATTCCATTCTCGAATAGCGCACGGGAAGAAAGAACACCTGAATCTCTCTGTTCGAGCTCTGATTTCTCGTATTTTATTCTGATGATCTTTTGTACCTATGTAAGTGGCATTCAACAATATATTTTCGCATTCGGTGGAAAATGTTGGCGATTGGAGTTTCGTAAGTAGACCACGCCGCAGCGATAACCACCGTTGTTGAAATGATTCCCATCCCAGATCCTGTATTATTTCCGTAACTCTGTGTCGCCTGTATACAATACGAAACGAGCTGCCCTTCTTTGGACTCTTTCGATGTTCTCCGTCAAACCCACCAGATAAGGATCCCACGCGGGGTAGCAATATTCCATAAAAGGACAGACAAGCGTAGAGTACGCAGTTTCTTTAGTAGTTCTGTTGCATCTTTTAAGGGTTCTGCCAATGAAACACAGTCTCTGGTTCGCCTTTCCCACGACACTATCTACGTGTTCTTTCCAACTTAAGTCAGAAGTAATTGTAATTCCTAGGTATTTTGTAGAGTTTACAGCCTTTACATTTGATTAAACAAAGTTTAACGGATTTCTTTTCGTACTCATCTCGACGACTTCACTCTTCTCATTATTTAGAGTCAATTGTCAGTTCTTACACCATACAGATATCTTATTCAAATCGTTCTGCAGTTGGTTTTGATCTTCAGATGATTTTACTAGACGGTAAATGACGGCGTCATCTGCAAACAACCTAAGAGAGCTACTTAGATGTTCCCCTAAATCGTTTATGTAAATAAGGAACAGCAGAGGACCAATAACACTACCCTGTAGAACGCCCGATATCACTTCTGTTTTAGTCGATGCCTTACCATCGATTACTACGAACTGTGTCCTCTCTGAGAGGAAATCCTCTATCCAGTCGCAAATTTTGGGCGATATACCGTAACCACGCAATTTGATGAAAAGCCGTTTGTGAGGTACGGTGTCAAAAGCCTTCTGGAAATCAAGAAATACGGAATCAATTTGCGAACCCTTGTCGATAGCACACATCACTTCGTGTGAATAAAGAGCTAGTTGCGTTTCGCATGAACGATATTTTATAAATCCATGTTGACCTTGGGCCAATAGATCACACACCCTCTTGCACTGTATTCGTCGTGATATACTGTCCATTAGATCATCAAGGCAGTTGTTGGTCCAGAGTGTTCTTCTCCTCAATGGCGATTCAACGTACATGTCTGGTTGGTTGATGGATCGTCTCTTCCCAAAACAGCCTTTTTCAATATATCCCAGGCATGTTCGACATTCTCACCTTGCGATGTCGTTATCATGAAGTATCCCATTCAGAAGATGTGCCCGATGAGCGCGAGAATTGTCTTCCATTCAGATGAATCTCTCGCCGAAATGTTGCCGATATGGTTGCACTATACGTCGGAGGATGTCATTCGTGTACCGGTCATCCGCTTGATTGCCTTCTGAAACCACCAATCGCGTGCGGTGACCACACACACTGCCACCCCAAAAACACCAGGAAACCACCACGTTGCTGCATTCGATGGACGCTGTGTCTAAGACGTTCTGACTGACTACCTCCAAAATACGTCTCCGACCGTTGTATGGTTAAAGGGAGATGCATCTGTGAAGGGCACTTTATGCCCATTCTGACGAGTCCAGGCATGCTGTTGCAGCCATCTGTACCGCGCTCCAAGTTATCTAGCCGTCAGGACTGCACCTCGACATTGACGCCGGGCAATTAATGCAGCCTATTACGCACAGTTTGAGTTACGTATGTATTGAGTAGCTGAAATCCATAAATAGCGTCCGAACAACATCAATTTCATTCACTACGAGACGTCTGCAAACTTTCCTTGATGAGAGTCCCTCCTGATACAAAGTAACAATGCGGATACAATCAAACTTGGGAACTGACTTTCTAGGCATAATCCAACTACAGTCAACACAAGCACAGTGTTCTTGATGTGTGTATTGTCACTTTTCTGAATTCTGACATATTCATTAAGGCACCTGAAAGTCTCTGCAACAATGGTACCCTGACAGCGATGGATCCAGGATTTTAGTTTGGGACGGTCTTGACCTGTTGATGATGGTAAACACAAATCCAGGTGCGCTTTTTTTTTTAGGTCGGAGGAGGGGGTACATGATTTCCTCATCCTCCCCCTCCTCTAGATCTGATACTGCGACCTGGCAGCCCATTCTTCTTCAACAGTCTAAAGTAGACAAAGTAACGACGTTGTAGCCTGGGATCTGGAGTAGCTTTACATTCCAGCTCATCCCAAAAGTATTTCATTAAACTCAGATAGTAGCTCTGGCCAGTCCAATTCCAGAAATGTAACTGTCCACAAAACATTGCCTCACAGAGTATGTCTGAGGATAGACAGTTATTCTGATGCTTTAAGCGTTTTCTTAAGAGTAATCAGGGAACGACATCCTAACCACGAAAAACACAAATCGTATCATCATCTCCTCTGTATTCCACTGTTGTCAGAGCACGCGATGCTATGTAACGGTCTCCAGATACTCTTCAAGCCCAATGACATCCGTCTAATTGCCAATTTCAGGTGGCGTCGTCGCCTTCACCATTTCAAGTGTCACTTAGCAATGCTTACTGAAAAGTGTGGGCAACGAGGAGCTGCTCGATAATTGCCATACCTTTTAGCTCCCTACGTATATCCATTGCGGGAATGTTGGAAGCAATTTGAAACACGAGTGATTCCTTACACTAATTTCATGCGATTTTATTTATTTATGTATTATTTATTACAACTTTCACACGAAACACACCACCTTCTCTGTTCATCAGTGCACAAAGTTTGCCTGGTGAATTGAAGCTGTCATTGTTTCTCCCAGTTTCTGCAGCATCAAAAGTCGACTTAGTCAGATCTGTAAGGGTTGAAATGTCTGATGGATTTGCTTCTCACGTGACATCCAAACACAACTTCACAAGTCCATGAATCATGAAAATTCCTGCCAGATTAAAATTGTGTGCCGGAACCGGGACTCGAACCTGGGACCTTTGCCTTTCGCGGGCAAGCGCACTACCGACTGTGCTATCCCGACACGACTCACGATGCCGCCTCACAACTTTACTTCCGCCAGTACCTCGCCTCCTACTTTCTAAACTTCACAGAAGCTCTCCTGCGAACCATATAAGACTAGCACTCCTGGAAGAAAGGATATGGCGGAGACATGGCTTAGCCACAGCCTAAGGAATGTTTTCAGAATGAAACTTTCACTCTGCAGCGGAGTGTGCCCTGATATGAAACTTCCTGGAACCTTTGCCTTTCGCGGGCAAGCGTAAAGTTGTGAGGCGGTATCTTGAGTCGTGTCGGGATAGCACAGATGGTAGTGCGCTTGCCCGCGAAAGGCAAAGGTCCCGGGTACGAGTCCCGGTTCCGGCACACAATTTTAATCTGCCAGGAAGTTTCATATCAGCGCACATTCCGCTGCAGAGTGAAAGTTTCATTCCATGAATCATGTTTAAAAGTATTTTTATATATTTGTCAAAAATTCTGTTGCCGACTAATCGCGTAGGCTACGGTTGTTATTAGTGACATTAAATAAATCTGGCCGGCCGCGGTGACTGAGGCGCTCCAGTCACGGTCAGCACGGTCACTACGGTCGGGGGTTCGAATCCCCCCTCGGGCATGGATATTTGTGCCGTCCTAGTTCGTAGGTAGTTCATAAGTAGTTTGTAAGTTTAGGGACTGATGACCCCGTAGTTAAGTCCCATAAGCTTAACAAACATTTGAACATTTTGAAATAAATCTGTTCATTTCATAAAATTTACATCTAGTGAACGTATCCTATACATGCTGCATTGTACAGAAGTGAACCTGGAAAATTTAAGAATACAGTGCGTGAATCTAGCTCTCTCCCACGAACTTCTTCCGCGGACCGCAATAAAACCAATCACTGGCCGGGTCCACCCCGCGGGCTACCGGTTTGTGAGTCTTTGTACATTGTACCTAGGGACTTCAGAGAAAAGCACTACAAGGCTGGCGCATTATCAGAACAGAGTAAATGTTCACAGTTCTGGCAGGCTTACGGACAACAGTAAGTTCACACTGCGCAAGTCAAACGGCAGGCAAACACCAAAGCTAAATGACACAAGACAGCATGAGACTCGTGAGCAACAAGTGTAAACTGCGCACAGATCCTCTGACGGATGTCAGTATGTGGACCAAATCCAGTGTCGAGTGCACCTGTAGTGTAAATGTGTCAATAATTTGAGAAATGCTGCACACATGTGGGTAATACTGGTCGGCAAGTCAAAATCTCCTAATGTAATACCGATTGCCATTTCCTTTTCAAATGGCTACAGCACTAAGGAGTAGACTTCCATCGTGGAGGAATTGAACGACTGGTAGAATGTACTATACTTCTAAGTAAAACACACACACACACACACACACACACACACACACACACACACACACACACACACACACACAACGTGAGCATGTGTGTGTTTTATTTAGAAGTGTAGGATTCCCAATAAGCGTTATTTGGCTTGCTGTTCAGTAGCGTCCAATTTACGCAGCAGATCGCCTTACGAGCAGGCTTCCCGGCAAGCTTGTAGTCAGTCATATAGCACGACAACTTCATCAGGCGCAGTAACCGAGTTTGTTAAGTGGCTTCCAGTTCCAAATCCTGTTTTCGTAAATCGATTTCTCAAACATTAAAATAAATCGGAAGTCACCAGTTAAAATACTCTATGTTCTTCTCACACCAAGACTTCTACTGACGACAGCAAACAGATGATCTTTTCTTTTGCCTGTATCTGCATCTACGCTGGTCGTCATCGTTACTATGGTTTGGGCATGTCACTGTAACGTGTTACTGAAAATCTCAGGCACACTGGAATCACATACTTCAAATAACACAGTTTTTTATTCTCCTGTTTGCTTGTTGCTCTCTCTCTCTCTCTCTCTCTCTCTCTCTCTCTCTCTCTCTCTCTGTGTGTGTGTGTGTGTGTGTGTGTGTGTGTGTGTGTGTGTGTGTGGTGCGCGTGCGGGTGAGAGGGTGGTCTGTCTCTGTGTCGGAGGGGCGGAGGTCGTCAAGTACAGGTAAAAAATGTTCAAATGTTTGTAGAGCTTATGGGACTTAACTACGGGGTCATCAGTCCCTAAACTTACAAACTACTTATGGACTAGCTTATACTAAAGACGACACAAACATCTATGCCCGGGGGGGGGGGGGCGGATTCGAACGCCCGACTGCAGCGGTCGTGCAGACCGTGACTGACACGCCGCAGACCACTCGGCCACTGCGCCGGCCAAGTACAGGTAGCGTGTATTGTATGAATACCTACAAGAGATGAGCATAAAAATAAGTAGTCCTTCCGCTGGAGGTTCGCATTCTTGTCTGCATGGGCATGAATGTGTGTGTTGTCTTTAGCGTAAGTTAAAGTAGTTCATAACGCCAGGGACCGGTGACCTTAGCAGTTTAGTCTCTTAGGATTACAAATGTTTGATAAATTTGAAGAAAGTCACTACGAAACTTAACTGTATGTATTCTACAAGTGTAGACTAGTCATAAAATATTTTTACGCTACAAAATTGCATTCACAGTGTAAATGATTTATTAACACTCCATACCACTTCACAGTAACATGTTCCGATAAGGTGACAACCTATGTAATGATGCAAACAGAAAACCGGAGAATAATTTTTACAATAGTTACAAAATGATCTGACATTTGTAATTTGCTAAAAATTTTATCTGCTTCATAAGCAGGTCTATCATTTTATGCCAAACCAGGACTCGAACCCGTATCTACATCGATAGTCGGCAAGTCACACTGAGGTGCTTGTGAGAGAGCTCATCTAACCACGCTAACGATATTTCTCTACAGTTCCATTCTCTAATAGCTCACAGGAAAAAGGAACACCCAAATCTTTCTGTTTTCGATCTGATTTCTCTTATGTTCATGATGTCTCCCTATGTAGGTACACGCTAACAATACAAGTTCGCATTCGGAAGAGTTGGTGGAGGAAATTTAGCCGCAACAAATAACGCCTTTCTTTTAATGATTTCCACCCCATCTCGTGCATCATTTCCATGACACTCTCTGCCCTTCTCTGAATTTTCTCTAAATCGTCCGTCAGCCACACCTGATATGGATACCACAATGCGCAGCAATACTCCAAAATAAGCCGCACAAGTTTCTTCACTAGAACTATTGCTGCTTCTAAGCATTCTACCATTGAAACGTAATCTTTGGTTCGCCTTCCCTAAAATATTTTCTGTGTGCTCTTTCCAATGTAAGTTGCTTGTAAATGTCACTCCTGGGTATTTAGATGAATCGACGACTTGTAAATTTGACATTTACCGTGCAAATAAAGTTAAACGGATTTCTTTTAGTGGTCATGTGGATGACCTCGCACTTCTCAAGCGCTATTAAGGTTCAAAATGTTCAAATGTTTCTTAAGCTTAAGGGACTTAACTGCGGGGTCATCAGTCCGTAAACATACAAACTACTTACAAAATAACTTAGACTAAAGACTACATAAACATCCATGCCCGAAGGAGTATTCGGACTTCCGACGGGAAACGCTCTCGCGCATCAGAGCTTAGCGCCTAAATGCGCTCGGCCACTCCGCCGCGGCTTCGAGGTAGTTCATAATATTCGAGCGAATTGTATGTTCTAAAACCCTGCTGTAAACCAACGTCAACGATATAGGCCTGTAATTCTGCGTTTCACTCCTATTGCCTTTATTGAATATTGGAGAGACGTGTGCAAATTTCAAGTTTATTTTATTGGTTATTATATTGGCCATGCTGCAGCTGTAAAATTCCTGCTAAAGGAGAAGAAGGAAAAAGGATTAGGAATGAAAGGATTGACAGTATTTGCTTTAGGGCATTGAAATTAAACAATGGCGACAAGTGAGAATGTGAGTCGGGCCGAGATCCGAACTAGGGTCTCCCTCTTCGGGCCTGCGGTCGTCTTAACCACTTGGCTACTCGTGCTCGCTTCCCGCCCATCTCAAATTCCCACAAGTCGCACGCTATGGCTGTAGCGCCCCTATCCTCCATCCCTCTTACACTCGCCATTATGGGTTCCCGTGCGAGGTCGAACATATGACCGCATCTGCGCTGAAGTAATTGAAGCTAAAGCCGTATTCGCCTGTACATACATATTATACTAGTGTCCGAAAGAACACACACTACACCAATATAATAAATAGTTATTAGAGATGGATCACTAGCTTGGATTGTATCGATAAGGATGGGGAAGGAAATCGGCAGATCTTTGGCAACGCATCCGCATCACCTCGGAATTTGGCTAGTAGGGTGTAGGAAAATGAAAGCCTAAATCTGGATAGCCGGAGGCGAATTTGAAGCGCTGGTCTTCATTGTAGATCTGTAACGAATTTAATCCTTATACGCTTCGATGAATTTAAATGAAGTGTATGACGAATAACAAAAACAACTTGTCATTTATCGAGAAAAGGTATAAGCCTGTCTGAATGATATCCAGATTCAAACTACTTTACATAATTTCTTAAACTGCAATAAGAATTTCCTAACGACACCTAAGTCCGCACGGATAACTCATACGTTGCTATGGATGACCTAAAATCGACCATCGCAAAGTCTACGTAGTGTGATAAAGAGTTTTCGGGCTTCCAGCCGGGTGGCGGTATCTCCAAACTACGACGTTCATATTTGCATTTTCCAGTCCCATGAACCACAGACATTGACGAGGGGGTGTGGGTTGCGTGTCCCAGCGATACAAATAGCCGTACCGTAAGTGCAACCACAGCGGAGGGGTATCTGTGGAGAGGCCAGACAAACGTGTGGTTCCTGAAGAGGGGCAGCAACCTTTTCAGGAGTTACAGGGGCAACAGTCTGGATGACTGACTGAGCTGGCCTTGTAACAGCAGTTAACATGGATTTGCCTTGCAGTTATTGTGAACGGCTGAAAGCAACGGGAAACTATAGTCAGAAATTACCCCGAAGACATGCAGCTCTACTGTATGATGATGATGGCATCCTCTCGGGTAAAATATTCCGGAGAAAATAGTCCCCCATTCGGAGATTACTCACGAGCATGCCATAACGAAAGACAGTACTGGAATTCTACGAATCGGAGAGTGGAATTATAGATCCCTTAATCGTATAGGGAAGTTAGAAAATTAAAAAGAGAAATGGATTGGTTAAGATTAGATATGTTGGGGATTAGTGAAGTTTGGTGGCAGGATGAACAGGAGTTTTGGTCAGGTGAGTACAGGATTATGAATACAAAATCAGGTGGGGAGTATTACAGGAGTTGGTCTGATAATGAATAAGAAAATAGGAAAGGCGGGTGAACTATGAGCAGCGCAATGATCGCGTTATCGTAGTCAAGATAGATACGAAGCCAACATCTACCACAATAGTACAGGTTTATATGCCAACTAGCTCTGCTGATGATGAGGAGATCGAAGAAATGTATGAGGAGGTAAAGGAAATTATTCAGACAATTAAGGAAGATAAATTAATAGTGATGGGAGACTGGAATTCGGTAGTAGCAAACGGAAGGGAAGGAAAAATAGTTGGTGAATTTGGTCTGGGCAAAATCAATGAAAGAGGAAGCCACCTGAAAGAATTTTGAACGGAGCATTTAGTTATAACAAACACCTTGTTTAAGATTCACAAAAGACGGTTATATACACGGAAGAGACCAGGAGACACCGGAAGGTACCAGATAGATTTCATAATGGTAAGACATAGATTTTGGAACCAGTTTTTAAACTGTAAGACATACCCAGGGACAGATATAGACTCCGAATATATTTATTAGTCATGAACTGTAGACTGAAACTGAAAAAACTGCAGAAACGTAAGCAAATACGGAGATGGGACCTAGATAGATTGAAGGTACCTGAAATGCATGAGAATTTCAGAGGCAGCTTTAGGTAACCATTGACAGAAAGAGGAGGAAATAAAACAGTAGAAAAGGAGTAGCATTGAGTGATGAAATAGTGAAGGCAGCAGAGGACAAAATAGGCAGAAAAGCAAAAGACCTACAAAATATCTTTGGATATTACAGGAAATACTAAATGTAATCCATGAAAGGAGGACATATGAAAATGCAGTAAATGAAACAGGCAAAATGGAGTACAGACGACCAAGAAATTAGGTTGACAGGAATTGCAAAGTGGCTAAGCAGGAGTGGATAGAAGCCAAAGCAAGTAGAAGAATGTATAACTAGGGGTAAAATATATACCACCTACAGGAAAATAAAAAGAGACTTTGGAGACAAGGAAAGCAGCTATATGAATATCAAGAACTCAAATGGAAAATCAGTTCTCAGCAAAGGAGGAAAAGCTGAAAAGGTGGAAAGAGTATATAGAGGGGCTCTACAAAGGAAATGAACTTCGAGAAAATATTGTAGGAAGGGAAGAGGATGTAAATGAACATGAAATAGGAGATACTATACTGAGAGAAGAATTTGACAGAGAACTGAAAGACCGAAGGCCCCTGGAGTGGACGACATTCCCTCAGAATTAATGCAGTCTCTGGGACAGCAAATCATGACAAAACTATTTCACCTGGTGTGTAAGATTTATGAGACAAGGGAAATACCCTCAGACTTTAAGAAAAATATAATAATCCCTATTAAAAATCAGGCGCAGACAGACGTGCAAATTACAGAACAATCAGTTTAGTAAGTCATTGATGTAAAATTTTAACACGAATTATTTACATAACGATCGAAAACCTGGTAGAAGCCGACCTCGGGGAAGATCATTTTGGATTCAGGAGAAATGTAGAAACACGTGAGGCGAAACTAACTTTACGGCTTATATTACAAGATAGATTAAGGAAACGCAAACCTACATTTCTATCTTTCGTAGACTTGGAAAAAGCTTTTTACGACTTTTGACGATGTTTATTGGATTAGACTCAAATTCTGAAATCAGCAAGGGTAAAATATAGGGAACGGAGGGTTATTTACAACTTGTACAAAAACCAGGCAGCAGGGCATGTATGGGATGCAGAAGTTGGGAAGGGAGTAAGACAGGGTTGTAGCCTTTCTCCAATGTTACTCAATTTGTATATTGAGCAAGCTATAAAGGAAAGCAAGGAGAAATTTGGAGAAGGAATTCAAGTTCAGGGTGAAGAAATAAAAACATTGTTTTTTGCCGATGACGTAATTTTGTCAGAGACAGCAAAGGACCTGAAAGAGCAGTTGGACGGGATGGACAGTCTGTTGATAGGAGCGTACAAGATGAACATTAACAAGAGCATAACAAAGGTAATGGAGTGCAGTCAAAGAAAATCAAGCGATGCTGAAGGAGTTAGATTAGGTAGCGAAACAATAAAGGTGGTAGATGAGTTTTGTTACTTTGGCAGTAAAATAACACACGATGGTTGTTGAATGGCAATGGGAAGAAAGGCGTTTTTGAAAATGAGTGTTGACATCGAAAATTGATTTAAGCGTAAGTAAGTCCTTTCTGAAGGTATTTGTGTGGAGTGTTGCCTTGCATAGGAGTGAAATATGGACGATAAACTGTGCGGGCAGGAAGAGGATAGAGGCTTTTAAAATGTGGTGTTAAAGAAGAATGCTGAAGATTGGATAGGTGCATCGCGTAACTAATAAGGAGGTACTGAACAGAATTGAGGAGAAAAGGAATTTCTCGACTAAACGAAGGGCTCGGTTGATAGGACACATTCTTAGACATCAAGGTATCGTGACTTTAGCATTGGAGGGAAGTGTGTGGAGTAAAAATCGCAGAAGGGACCAAGGGATGAATACAGTAAGCAGATTCAAATGGATGTATGATGCCGTTCTTATGAGGGGATGAAGAGGCTTGCTCAGGATAGAGTAGGGGGGAGAGCTGCATCAAACCAGTCCCCGGACTGAAGACGACGACAACATCATCATTTGCATTTTACTGGTCTTAGAATGGTACCCTGTGTATATCCACGAGTATTCTGTAATTAACACAATATCCTCGATTCACCAATTAATGATAAAATTATATCTAATGCGCCGTTGTTTTCATACACCCGAAGTCAACTGCGACTAGTCGATCTATCCTTAAATCGACTGCTCCATAAAAAAACACTTTGTTTGTCGAAACTAAATTCTCCCTAAGAAAAATTGTAAGATGACAGACTCTCGGCCACTAAACACAACGTGTCCTTTTCAATACGTGCCTTTTTATTCGCAAGTAAATACAAGTCTGCGTATTTGGCTACGCTATGTGAAATTATCGCAACTTTACTAAGAATGTTTTAAGTCTTATTGAATCCATCATCGGTGGTGGAACGGGACAGCGGCTGGTCAAGAGTCTGAAGGAACTGAGGTACCAACAGCCGTAATTATAATGAAATATTTATTCTACTACAACCAGTTTCGGCATTTCATTATGCCATCTTCAGGTCCCTACATCGTAGTATGATATCCAAAAGTAGGGATACTAAACTGGATTCGTGGATTTCGTCTGGAAAAACAATCAAAATATGTAGGTAACATCTAAAACCTGTGTACTTATACACGTTTTAGATGGCATAGTGAAATGCCGAAACTGGTTGTAGTAGAATAAATATTTCATTATAATTACGGCTGTTGGTACCTCAGTTCCTTCAAAGAATGCTTTAAGTCAGTGTGGACTCAGCCCTCAAGAGGTCAGTGGAGCTGCTGCTCCGGTCACGAAACGCGAGAACAGCCCAGCCAGCGTAGCAGCGTGCTGACCAGGCGGCCGTACGTAGCGTGACCATCGACTCCGTGACACGCACAGTCCGTACCGTTGGATCTCCAAGGCCTGTTCCGACGGGGAAAGCTTTCGTGAAGCAATACGAGAACAATGCTCATATATTAAAGTCTTCGGACGCAAATATCTGTATTTCCGTCAAAGCGCAAGGTACAAACAAAATACCTCCGTTATTACACCTTGTTTCACTTTATGTTTCTATTAAATATTATTTACTTACAAATAAGAAGATACCTAGTAACTTTCGTTAAAGGTTACAGAAATCCAATTTCGTAATCCTGTGCTCCAATTGAATCTTTGGATTTTCATAACGGCAACGGCTTTTTTTTAATTTATTTATTTGAGCAGTTTTTTTAAAGTTTTTTACCTTTTGCATTATTTTAGACTTTTCCGTTCGATTCAATCAATATACTTGAAACACAATCTGCTTCCGAATACAACCGGTAATTTTTAACGGTCTCCCAATGACAGTTGTCTGCGCAATTAGCCGCCTCCACAGCTGAAAATTAGATTAACATTAATTTGACTTGCACGTCGTATTTCTGACTAGGACTTGTTTGACGCCATTGGAATGACGTCACAAGCCACTAGGACATTAGTACAAACAGTCTCAGCAGCACTGGAACGCTTGGCCAGTAGCGATGAGAATCTTGCAATATTGAGTAGTGTCGTGGAAAGTCACTTAGATATCAAATGTTCAAATGTTTGTAGAGTCTATGGGACTTAACTACGGGGTCATCAGTCCCTAAACTTACAAACTACGTATGAACTACTTACGAACTAGAACGGCACAAATATCCATGCCCGTGGGGGGATTCGAACCCCCGACCGTAGTGGCCGTGCAGACCGTGACTGAGGCCTCAGTCCCCTCGGCCACCGCGGCCGGCTCACTCAGATACCTACCGGTATTAGTGTGTTTTCAGGAGGGCTATGAATTCAGTTATATATTTCCTAGTGTGTACGTCACATCACTGGTAAAGCAAAATATCCGATCGCATCTGATAATAGTTTAATTTTTATTTTCGAAAGAAAAGAGAAACATTATGTGAAGTTATCGTTGGTTCTTTAGAGAGTAAAAAATAAGTAAAGCAGCTGCACCATCCATATATGAAGCACTAAGCCTGCAACTCGTAGATAAAGGATTCTACCTCAGTCGTGGGGATGGGGGTGCATTTATGCCATTTCAAATATAATAACGTTGACGAAGAGTTTCATTACAACATCGCATTGAATTTCGCCCCCCTCCCTTCCATACTCAGAAATTCCTCAGTACATTTTAATTAGCTCTTAAAATATGTTTCTCCTTACTTTCCTTCAATGTGTGTTTAATATACAGACTTGAAGTGGGAGGGGCGAGAGACTGTAATAGTACGTCAGATTGGTAATTTACGAATGTACGGGAAGAAGGGACAGAATGGGTATGCAAATCCTGTGGAGAGCGGCATAGAAAACACTATCAAACTAGCAATATCAGTAGTAATATATAGCGAGTACAGCTAGGATGGTAATGGGAAGATACAAGTCTATAAATACAATAAACTTCGATAACATATGGTAATAATCAAGTTTCGATAATAGGACCTCTTAGCCTGACTAAGAGTAGCCAAACAGCAACATCCAGGAGTAATGTGTGTGTGTGTGTGTGTGTGTGTGTGTGTGTGTGTGTGTGTGTGTGAATTAAACGTTTCCTTACATTTGTGTCACACGTCGCCAAGGTTCCAGCAATACATACCGCAATGTTTGAAAAGTTAATATCCCTAGTAATGCTGTTCGATCAGTTCTGACACGTCGACACCCTCCGCGCGAAAGCGTCGATCAGGACACAGCATAACAAAGTGCTTTACACATGCCATTAATTGCTGCCAGAATTGCACTTAACGAGTGGCCGAACATCAATTAACTCCTTTCGGGATGGAGAGCTGTGTGGCACAAGTTCATCACATCGAACGGACCTCACGACCAAATACGACGTGCAGTATTCGTAGACCTAGCATAGAATGGCTGGAGTGTAGACAGATTGAAATTATAACAAACACAGAAAATTAGTTAATTGCAAATGTTATTCAAATTAGAAAACTATGTGTAATCTGTTTTCAGTCAGCTTCAGAGTGGACAAAAAAAAAAAAAAGAGGAAACTTTGTTTTTTGGTACCACCACATGTCTTGCATACGTCTACGTTTCTATACAGACGCTTTCAAATTTCGGTTATAATTTTTTTTATAAAGACTGCTTTGAGTTTACACTTGTCATAAGCAACATTTCCATTTGTTCCATGTTAGTATTCCGTAATTCTGACTATAATCTGTCAATAGTTATCGAGGTAACAAATACAATCTCGAAACCAAACCATAACGTGGAATTAACATTCCTCCGCAGTGAAGAAAGGCTCATTGCGTGTTAATTTCATACATTCAGTGAATATGAGTAGATAGAAGCTGCAGGATCAAAAGTCGCGTTCGTTCTTTCGATTATGTGCGAAAGAACACACACCAAGTTCTATAATATGCAGATCACGGGAAATGAACCTTTCTTCATGAGGAGGCACTCAGGAATATACTCTTACGGAATTTAGTTTGCAAAACTACGAGTTTGATTAATAGTGGGCAGGGTAAGGTTGATGTTTTCTATCTGATTGGAGGCGTGTAGTTATGGTGACCACTGTATCTTCAGTGGTGTAGGAGTCAAAGCAACAGCCTAGAAAGCAGAAGATCCGCTTTCGAATCCCGGCTGCGTACACTTTTTCAACTTTGCCCGTTCCCAGTTAATCTTATACATTCGGGAAGATGAATAGATAATAACTACAGGACTTGAAAAATGTAACTTGATTTCAATTTAGGCTGAGTTTTTCCAGATTTTTCTTCAAATCGCACATTTTTATTGAACACATACAATTGAATTGTTTTCATTCCGAGAGCATAAGGAGTAAAAACGAAGAATCTTGATCGAGAGTCTATATAAAAATACCAAGCTTTGCAATTTGTCAGAATTTTCCGAATTTTTTTTCTGAACTTTTGCAGGACCATCCGTATAAGAATAAATAAAAAAAAGCATATCCATTGTTAGAATCGTTTGTTATGGTCATCATTTCAAACAAAAGGCACAATTCAGTTCTTCGAGACATTATTTGTTCAGAGGAACTTACAAAAAGTGTACGAAAACAAAGGTATCATCATAGAATTAACATGAAAACATACTAACAAAAATTTTCAAATTTTTAATGGGAGCATATTCAACAGCAGCTGGATGGAAGAAACACTAGACAAATTGAGAAAACTGAAAATTTCAGAAGAAGCAGTTAAAAACAGACAACCATTCAGATGTAAAAATCTGAATCAAGAAAACTGGACAATTCTCAGCGAAAGAAACAGCAAGAAAAGGAATGCACATACAAAATGAAGGGGAAAAAAACTGAATTACTGAAGAGTTTTTGGAAAGAAAATAACGGGGAAAAAATGACGTGAAGCGGTGACTAGGTCATGTTCGCAGGTGTTTCAAAAGGGAATTATCACGACAGAAGCCTGCATGTGTAAAGCAGCACACATTGACTTTTTTGCACGTCTAAATTAAAGCACAAAAATGTAATTGTATTTCATTTCCGTTGTACATGTAAATGTGCCTGTTTTGTAGGTGTGCACCAACGTTAGAAAGAAAAAACGAGGCTTTGTACCGCATGCCGGGCCCAGCTAGCAAATAAGAAAAGAAGAAATGAAATCGCCGCGAAGTCCATAGCCTGCTGGGCACCAGACAAACTGCGACGCGCCGGCGAGGCTGCGCTCAGACTCGGGACAGACAGAACAAAAACAGAGCGTGTAAAAAATGGAGCGCCCTCGAGAAGCGGCGCGGCGCTGGCACTGATCTGAAAGTCCCCCCCCCTCCACCCATCCCATAACACCCACCTGCTGTCTGCGCGGACGCCGACTTTCCAACTTCTTTCATCTCGAGATGAATTTCTAGCTGCGAGCTGCCCAGGCGTGCGAGAATCCAACGGAGCGAGTGTGTTCCTTTCATGGAAGGCGAGAAGAACGGGAAAAAAATCGCATTTTGCAGAGGGTTGCCTATCTCACTGCCTTGCTGTCACTTTACACATGCAAATACAAAAGCAGTCACTGCCTCGCAGATACAACAAAGACTGTGAATACGAACGAGCAACTGTGCCAGCAGAGACAACTTGCCCGCGGCAACCAATAGGACCCCTCTAACGTGGCCACTCACGTGTCCCCGCCACCATGCATTCCCGTCCCCAAAGCCAATATATATATATATATATATATATATATATATATATATATATATATATATATAGCCGCAATACTTCCAACGCCAGCGTCAAATTATCTACTCTTAGCAGCACTCGTTCCAACATTTGTATCAGACACTTCAAGCGCAGGTTAATTTTGAGCGCACAACAAACAATATAGATGGTATACAGTAGATTTCCAAAAATAATGCGTAGTTTACATAGTTACCTGACATTCAGACAGTGCATTCAAAGTTCACGTAAAAGTTGAAGTTCATAGCAGCAGCGAGGTCCTTACCTGCTAAGAAAAAGGAAAGAGAATGTTAATATCTGCAATAGTAATACTTTCAATTAAGTTGTACACATTTAAAAGGGGAGAAAAGTAATGAAAAGTGTTACGTAAGAGCTAGACAAAATTGCCACAAACACTCGTACTAACCTACTCGTAATTCTATTCCTACGGCTTCAAAAAAGTGTTCAAATGTTTGTATAGCTTATGGGACTTAACTACGGAGTCATCAGTCCCTAAACTTACAAATTACTTACCAACTAGCTAAAACTAAGGACGGCACAAATATCCATGCCCGAGGGGGGATTCGAACCCCCGACCGTAGTGGCCGTGCAGACCGTGACTGGAGCGCCTCAGTCCCCTCGGCCACCGCAGCCGGCTCCTACGGCTTCATAGGAGTGCAGATCAATTTCCGGACTACAAAACATATTGAAAAGGCCCCACAGGAAGGAACGATCACATCTTTGCAATTAATTGTATGTGGTAAATAACAATACAAGTTACCTGCTTCCACAGTGTTGTAAACAATAAAAAGAAAGAAGAATTGAAACGACTGGCCACAACTACCGATTACAGCACCACCACACGCATTGTTGTTGTTTGGGAGTTTTTAGAGGGACTACACATCATCGTTATCAGTCCCCTACCGCGTACTATTTCTGAATATATTACTTCTCTTCACAATGTACGTGATTCATTTGCAATTATTGACATGGTGTGTCTGAAATCTTTAAATATTTCGAATTAGTAAAATAGGGCGGTTAATGTCGACAAATGGTATATGTTCTTTCGGTCATGTCCGAAAAGAACAGACGTCACATCAATAATTGTATATGTGCCCCAACAGGCAACTGACAATATTTACTCTTATTCACGGAATGTATGACATTAACTGCAAATGGGTAAAGCTGAAAATGTGGACCCAGCCGGGACTCGAACCCGGGCCTCCTACTTTCTAGAGAGTGGCGCTGACCTCTACACCACTGGGGACACAGCGATCACCACCCCTACACGGAATTACTCAAGTATGCCTCCCTTCAGATACAAATTCTCTACTTTGCCCCTGCCCATTAGAACTCAAAACTCCTAGTTATTGTACACTAATTCCCGTAGTAGTATAAGCCTAGGAGTCCCTCCGCACTGAAGAAAGGATCATTGTCCGTCATCGGCATATTGCATAAGGTATATATGTGTGGTGTCTCTTCTTTCGGACATGTCCGAAAGAACAGACACCACATATATAAAACTTAATTGACAATTTTATTGCGGACACAATAATACATACGATCCCTTGCAGGAATACAGTATAGAATGCAAGCAAGAGGAAGTAATCGGTAGATGGCATAACAATAGTAAAGTGTTACAAGTTGAGAATTTTGGTTGGAAGGGAAGCGTGCCCTAACAGCCTAACTCGTTAGGGCAACGGCTGACCAGAAGCGAGAGAACCGGGTTCGAATTCCGGTCCAGCACAAATTTTCAACTTTCCCATTGAATACATTTCAGTGCCCTCAAACGGTCGAAATGTTTAAATATTTCGAATTCGTGAGTTATTTAAGTAGTAGACGAGCTAAAGACAGAGACATGTTACTTTTTATCATTCGAGTAGTAAAACATATGATACTGATTCCCCTTATCAAGCCCAATTACACCCCTACTTCTTAGATGTTAAGGTGATGGCTCTCTCTGAAGAAAACCTACTTTCAAAACTTATTATCTGCTCCATAGCAAAAAGACAAATAGTGTGTCTCTATCAAGATGAAAGGACAATAGGAAACTATTTAACGAGGATTGTAAATGAAGAACGCTCAATTTTATAGTTTTCGATAAGCTGTCTTTTTATATGCCTTTAAGTGTTTCCAAACTTTCGAGTAATTGTGACAAATTACATAGCCACAGTGAAATACCAAATTGTCGTCCACGCAAGACACTTGTTACGTGAAACACGTTGTAATTGAAATCTTTACTGCGGAAAAAGAAACTGTGATGAACATCAGTAAACGTTTGCGTCCCCTGTATGGTGTTAATGCAGCAGTTGATGGGACTACAGGACACTGGTTAAATACACAAACGTCAGAAAGTGCAGAAACTCTGGTCCATGGTAAGACATACTGCCACAGCCGCTGTTCCCGGCCTGATGAATCGCGCCGATGTCATTATTCGTGCAGTCAACTGAAGATTGGACCTATAGATATCGGCGGTTACTGGCGTAGTTGGACGGGTGGTCTCTGGGTAAGGAACGTGGCTGGAAACCGAAGTGTCGCGGGTTGGAAACCCAGTCGGATCTCAGATTTTTTCAGTCTACGTTTTAACCTAACCTTCACCTCTCAACGACGTGAGGAGTCGTCAGAAACGACGCGTTAAACTGTAGGACTCCTTTCCCCCGTAGGATATGTGTGGTAGATTAGGGAATTGCAAGTCGCCGAAGTGGCGTCTAATTGAAAGATTTGTCACTGAGCCACACGTTATAGTAATATATTATTTTGTGCGGTCAGTGGCAAGTTATTATTCTTATTATTTTTGGAATGGCGTGTACTATGACTGCGATTCTTGGATATTCATAAAACAGTCTTTGTGGGACGTCCAAAAGGGTTG
This sequence comes from Locusta migratoria, assembly GCA_026315105.1. NCBI lineage: Eukaryota > Metazoa > Arthropoda > Insecta > Orthoptera > Acrididae > Locusta > Locusta migratoria. Next base: position 251,535,739 of record CM048745.1, on the reverse strand, counting down.
TTGCAATTTTTCATGGTGAATGCATCCACTCCAGTTATAAACAGAAAGATTCTTTATTTGTACTCAATCGCTCACAACCGCTTTCGGGTCGTAAATCCCATATTGCTTTAAACAAGAAGGGAGACTGAGCAGTGTACTATGTAAAATTAATGATATTAATAGGATCACTGTAAACGAACAAATCATACTCGATCAGAAGTACAAGAATCTTAACAGTCATATTAACACACACATACAATATGTTGAAAACCCCCGTGGGTGAAGGATGTGGAGCTTTGACATGGCCAGTAAACAGAGTGTAGTGTAGCTATTGTGTTGGTATTGCTATACGGTTACTAATGAACGAGATGAGCACACATAGAGTGATATTTGAACTGGAAGACTAAGTACAAAACGCCTTGAGTCGTCAGCAATAGAAAAAGAAAACGTGTCCCTTATCCCAACAACGTTAGGCACTGCATTCCAGAATGGTCGGCAGTTTCTATTCAGTGGCTGTAACCGACCAAAGGGCTCTCGCGCGACTCTTCAACAAATCTCTTAGTATGGCTCGGACGTAAAAGGAAAGCGTTATGGGCCAGACTCTGATCGGAATTCCGTAGAGAACATCGCCACAAAAACCCCAGAAGCGTGAACCTTTACAATGGAGTCCGTTTCTCAACAGAATGCCTTTATTTCAAACTTCACATACTGTATAGGAATGTTAAAAAAATAACAAAACTGTTCAGTAATTTTACTTCTTTTACGGGAAGTACAAGCGCATCTACTTTATACTCGCCTTTTGCACTTGATGCATTCTATGTTTATTAATCTACGAACGAGTAATGGCAAATTACGGTACATGATATGTAGAAGAATTTTCCCTTCCATTTTGATTTACATGAATGCGACTCACAGTGACAAAACTGTACGCATTTAACAGCTCGCCAATCTCTTCATCAAGAGGAATATTAATGAATAGTTTTAATGATTTATGATTATATATAAAGCACTAAATCTAAGGCGACGTACTGACATCATCAACATGTCAGAGACTAAAGTAACTCTAACAGAGGGAGGCACGCTATTCTGCCAGTATGCGAGACACTCGGGTTTACATCTGAGTACTCATTACCGTACAGTTCGTTCAATGAAACAATTTAATACTAATTTTATAACCCCCTAATGTTGGTACAGTTTCTTATAATGTTGATTGATAATGAGAAAAGTACTACTTTTCTGCCGGTGCTGTAAGTTACCGCCCGGACAACGTAGGATTTACTTTATTATGAACTAAATCCCTACCGTTTTCTAAATACTTTGAAATCAGTTGTTATTGCACACTATATTGACATGGAACGATCAACAATTGTTAAATGATATAAAAAGAAGTGCATCCTATGGCTATCACTGTTGTTCGTAGGCAGTGAATCCTTTAATTCACTTAGCAGCAGGTCTACCTCGATCACCTGCTTTACTGCCAAACACTTAGCAACTCAACTTCATCACCGGAAAAAAATGGTTTCATAGTCTCATTTTTGTGTTACTATAGTTCAAATGTTTGTAGAGTCTATGGGACTTAACTACGGGGTCATCAGTCCTTAAACTTACAAACTACTAATGAACTACTTACAACTAAGGACGGCACAAATATCCATGCCCGAGGGGGGATTCGAACCCCCGACCGTAGTGGCCGTGCGGACCGTGACTGGAGCGCCCCAATCCCCTCGGCCACCGCGGCCGGCATGTTACTATAGTACTGAATTAATGTCTCTATTATTTGAGCGGACACGCATACCTTAGCATGAGTAAACCACACGAAGTCAAACGCGGAAGCACAAACCGTTCGATAAAGTATTCAAAAGCAAATGAACAGATATTTAAAAAGTTACGAACCGATAGGGTACAATTAAATACGAAAGAAAACTAATTCACTGTTCCACGTAGTCGCTAAAAGAAGACAAGAATTTTTAAGAGATTGTCCGCGGTTTCTCTCAACCCGCTTAAGTTTGAAGTAATTTTGCAATTAAGCGCCCTGTACTCCACATCCTAATATTTGTTATGCTGTAAAAGAGACCATACAAAAAACAAATGAGCTGTTTGAAAATTCAATAAACTACGTTTCATCTAACATGATTACAGCGTACATTTCAGTGAGGCATTTGGCGCCTTACAGTCACAGTACTTAACACACACACATACATACATACGACGTACAAAATAATCTCAATGTAGAGCTTAGAGTATAACGGCGTGTAATGCGAACTTTATCGGCTGTCGAATTAACGCTTCACCATTAGGATTTATCCGACTCTGATTCGGTTCAGAAGCCTTAATGCGTTGCAGTGCGGATGTCTGCAGGTAATCTAGTAACTACCTTTCGGTTTTCTTAGTTCTGCTTTTATCACGAATCATTTGCACACTCTGTATTCTTTTTCGAAACATATATCGTCCTAGCATCGCAACGGATTTCCGAGCTTCTTTAACCAACGTAGTGGTGGTTTTCTTTTACCAGAGTCCAATATCTGACGCTCAATGTCTTTTAAGACGAAGAATTATTTTCCAGTTCGATATATCGCGCTATAATGGGGTGAGTCGAACTGATGTCTTACCCACCACATTCTCTTGATCTGTAAACGCTAGACCACGTAGAATGGGACGCCGACGGACACCAGCTCTGCGCTCAAACTCCTCCGGCCCATTATTTAAGTAACAGGAACTGACTTTGTTGTGCATACAATTCTGGTGCCACATTCTTACGCTAACCTACAAAGGACTGTTCGAATCCGACCCACGCAGAATTACTGCAATGATGGATCCAAAAGTAAAGCAACACTATTAATTACGAGGTCATACTGTTTCGGCCCTACAGTGTACGTTCACACATATGACGTAAGTTCAGTGGAATAACTAATGACACCAAAGGCAAATTTTGACTGTTTTCAGGGATTTGACACCAAGAGTGTAATCGAAAGGTACACAACCGGGCACCCTGCATCCGCGTGGCCTGTGCGTGCGTCGGTGGTGTGCGAGCGAGAGCGTGAATACACTTCTGGCGTACTGGCGAATGATGCCGAAGAAGACAGATAATTTCCCGCGTAATACGACAAGCGCGTACAGCCGGCCGCGGTGGCCGAGGGGACTGAGGCGCTCCAGTCACGGTCTGCGCGGCCACTACGGTCGGGCATGGATATTTGAGCCGTCCTTAGTCTTAGCTAGTTCATAAGTAGTTTGTAAGCTTAGGGACTGATGACCCCGTAGTTAAGTCCCATAAGTTCTACAAACATTTGAACATTTTAGCGCGTACACAGGTGAACTGGCCACGCGGATACCACGCGGACGCCACGCGCTTAAACTCGCCACATATTGGTTGCGAATTTGCAGCTGCGCATGCACGATTCGTTAACCTCTCCGGCGTAGTAACTTCTAGCTCTAAGGTGCAGGTTTTACTCAGGGAGCATTTCCTACCTCTTCTGTTGGGTGGAAAGAGAGGATCATCTTTACTTGTTATTTATTATACACTATTTACGGGATCAGGAAGTGTCTTGAGAGAGTCATATCTGTTTGTAACAGAAGTTTCTTATGCCTCACTGGGCTAGAAGGAAGTGAAGGAAAAAAGAATGACGAAGATCGCCGTTCCAGTCATCTGCGGCCGACGATCTTGCTGGGTCGCTTGTATGTGTCACGTGGATCATTGGGTGCTCCTAGTGTACGGATTAGCGGGTTGGGTGAGTTCCTTGTCTTGGCGTAGAGACGCCGAGCTCGTTGCTGGTAACGTTGAAAAACTTCCGGTTCGTCGGCTGTTTCGTTCAGATGACGGTGAGGGAATTGCGGTGAGATGTGGAAGACACGACACAGGATCTTATTCTGGAGGGAATGAAGTCGTTGTAGGTGTGTCTGCTGCAGCTTCCCAGACTTCGCAGGCATACTCTAATACTGGGCGGACGAACATTCGATATATCCGAAGGCCGTTGGCAACGGAAAGAGTAGATCTTTCGTTAAGAATAGGGTCTAGAGGTCCAATTCGTTGGTTGATCTTGGAGCAAAGAGCCACAATGTGTGCCTTCCAGATCAATTTCTTATCTAGGATGACGCCTAGAGAACGTGCAGTGGTGCCCAAGGTAGTTCCACATTATAGAAACGTAGATGCCTGTTCGGTACTTTGCGTCGTCTGGTGAAGATGACTGCTTGCGTCTTCAGAGGGTTGAACCATATCCTCCACTTGTTCGCCCAGTTCTCGAGGACGTTAGAGGCACTCTGAAGGCGCGGGACGAGCACCTCTAGCCAGCGACTCCGGGTGTTTATTATTGTGTCGTCAGCGTAAATGGCTTTTTCGACCCGCGGGATGGTAGACAGGTCAGCGGTGAACAGTGAATGCAGCACAGGACCAAGGACTGAGCCTTGGGGAACTCCAGCAGCAATGGAACCTTTCGTCGATATGCCGTGGTGCAGACGGACGACAACGGTTCGGTGACTTAGATATGAAGCAATCAGGCGTATGAAGGTCTTGGGATCGCATACTGTGCAGCTTCCAAATCGAGGCCCTGATGCCTCACACTATCAAATGCCTTGGTGACATCGAGCAGCACTGCACCGCAAAATTCACATTTGTTAAAAAAGTGAGTGATGTATTCTACCAGTCGTAGAATCTGCTGGGTCGTGGAATAGCCGGAACGGAATCCAAATTGCTCATCCGGGAGAGCCTCGGTCAGGATGATGACGTCTTGCAAGTGACGAAGAAGGAGCCTTTCAAAGAGCTTGCTAATGTGCGGTAGAAGGCTAATCGGACGATAGTTCTTGGGGTCTGATCTGTTCTTGCCAGGCTTCGGGGCGGCAATAACCACAGAGTGTTTCCAGGCTTCGGGGCGGCAATAACCACAGAGTGTTTCCAGGCTGCTGGGTATGTGGCAGTGGTGAGTATCCAATTGAAAATGGCTGTGAGGCGGAGGATAGCCGCGAATGGAAGACGTTTCAGAACACTGCCGATAATATGATCGCAGCCGGGGGCTTTAGCCGTTGGCAAGGCGCGGATGCCTTCGAGAACCTCCTTGGCGGTGACGGGGAGAATCGGTCCCTCTTCTGTTTCTTGATCTTGAAGGATCCGCCTCCCGTTCGATGGCATCAACTCTTCGAGGGTCAACCCTATCATCCAGTGGCCGGAAGTTGTTTTCAAATACGTCAGCCAGTATGGTAGCCGTATCCTCTTGCCCGTCGGCGGTATGATCGTGAGCAACCAGCGGCGGGATCCGAACTCTTCTGCTGCTGAAGAATCGAACAGAGTGCCAGTGGGCTTGGTAGGGCTCGAAGGATTGCAGTTTTTTGGCCCACATTCGATTCCTCTCTTCAATGAGGGCAGCCTTGGTTTTACGTCTGAGACGACTGATGTCCCGTTTGAGAGTAGCATCCCGAGTGACACGATACTCGCGGCAGAGACGGTTGCGTTGTCGAATGGCAGCAAGGATACTCGGTGGGAGTCCGGGCGTCGAGACATGAGGTAAGCGTGGCGGAGGCGTAGCAATCTCCAGAGCTTCCAAAAGAGCCTCATAGAAGTGGCAGCTGAGACTTTATCGATAAGATCGTCATCTTGGAGAGCATCCATAGACAGGAGACATGTTCTTGAAAACGGTCCCAGTCGGTGTGACGTAGCGTGATGGTGACTGGAGAGTGCTGCGGAGCTACGGAGAGGCAAGCTGAATCCATGGATACATGTGGTCTGTGACACAGACGGTGCTTCCCATCGACAAGGTGTAGTTGATGATTCGAACGGCCATATCACATTGCACCATTGTTCCAAGGTCCATGAGAAGTGGTTAGCGAGAAATTCAATAGATCGAGTCCGATGACGTTATCAGTGGCACACGCGTACGGCGCCGCCTCCCGTGGAATCCTCGTTAGTACTGATTGTCCACTACCAGACGTCTCTAGCCCGTCCTGTGATAAATTGAACCGTGAATCGTCGTGCTGTTCCTCTTCTGTTACTAACGGCGATCCGTATCAGATACAGCCGGTCATGGTCATCCACTGTTGCTAGATGAACACTACATCGTCTGTTAAGGAATGTGACACCCTGATTTAATCATTCACGATACATTCTGGATACGCATTGTACTGGTGAAGCCGAATTCTTGCATCTCTCTCGAAATTGAAATTTCCATCTGCTGGGCGCCGACAGACATACCCCTTTCGAATGATTCCCATCTCACGACGACGTTTCATGTTACTGAAATCATTTGTAGAACCGAATGGAAGCAACAGCCATAAATATTTATACGTAACTACCTTTTAACCGCGGGTTCGCTGGAGTTGATGTCCTAGCATGTGTGTCAAAGATTATCAGAACAACACAATTTCGCAATTTTGTTCTTAATTTGTGACCAGGATCATCAGGATAAAAGAAAAATTTCCAATATTTCGGTTTAAATATAAAGCTGTGTAGAATAACGGTAAATATTGTTCTTGTTTATCGAGATGAAAGAAATATATTATTAAATAAGGAAAGAAACTGACTGAAGAAGCTATACGTTATACAATGTGTAAATTATGCAGGATTCAAATATCATCGAAATCGGTTCGGCGGATTGAAGACGCTAACGTCTTGTAGAAGCATTTTTTTATTATGTTGAATCGTATTACGTACATCATATCAACCATTAAAAGTATTTTAATAAATGTGATAACTTTCTAACGTCAAAGAATTAAACAGCTTTGTCAAGGAGTCTTCAAGCGTCTCACAAGATATAACAGTAACGTTTTTGCTCAAATGTTCAAATGTTTGTAGAACTTACGGGACTTAACTACGGGGTCATCAGTCCCTAAACTTACAAACTACTTATGAACTAGCTAATCCTAAGGACGGCACAAATATCCATGCGCGAGGGGGTATTCGAACCCCCGACCGTAGTGGCCGTGCAGACCGTGACTGGAGCGCCTCAGTCCCCTCGGCCACTGCGGCCGGCAACGTTTATGCTCAGCTGTTCCAAATTTTTAGTTATGTACTTCAAATCATCAAGTAGCTTGAATTACACAACTCTACAGTAGCCTTAGTTTATCTTCAGCGTTCAAGCTATATGTATACCAAATTCCATCAAAATCGGTTAAGCCGTGAAAGCGTAACAGACAAAAGCTTCTTTCGCATCTTATATATAGAGTGTCCGTATGTTTGTACGTGTTGCATACAAATCTACAGTTTTGTTCCAATCTTTATGAAATTTTGAAGACGTAAGCTTCAATCCATGAAGACGGTCGCCGTAAGTGTAAGAATCACGTACGATATATAGTTCACGAGATATGACGTCATAAGCAATGAGATGCGCGAAAAACTGCTGCATTTTACGACAATGCTGCTTATTCTCTCCTAAACCATTGGACCGATTTCAACCAAATTTGGTACACACATTCCCTACCGTGAGGTAACAATTGCTACAGGATTAAGAATTAGATACGGCACATGGTTCAAAAGATATTACGTCATAACCAGTAGAAATCGCAAAAAATGCCATTTAATGCGGCGAGACTTACGAAATACACTGTATGAGAATGACAGCACTTAGCGACTTGCAACAAACTTTAATCATAATTTTTAACATTCATTAAACTTTTTCTCGGTGGTAACCATAGTAAAGTGATGAAAGGAAAAAAGTTTCTCGCTTACTACTTTTCCGCTGGTTATGGAGTAAAACTACGGTATGGCGTTACAATTTATCATTTTTACACTACAAATTGTAGCAGCAGGAAATTTTATAGACAGCATACATGCATATAGTTGAGTGTACCTTCTAAATTGTATCGTAGTATGACACATAGTTTATGATATATGAGCACATAAACACTAACGTTCATGGAAAACCGCCCCATAACGCACCAAGTATTAATCTATTACTTCTTTACTACTAATTGTGTTCCTAAGAGATTTTACAGATATACAGCCTTTATACAAATGAATTTATGACTGAAAAATGACAGGAATAAATAAGTAAATACCCGGGCAACGCCGGGTTTTCAACTAGTTTATTATATTATTAGTACAGTACGCATTTACTTCGCTTCACATTGAACCCATCTTTAGGACCCTAAAACGGCTGAGTCGTCGTAGATTGCAGGTTAAGAAACTGTGTGAATTTCACGACCCCAGATGTAGGCCCCTGGAACTATAAAATGAGATGGCACCTCTATTTGTTTCAGTGGCCTGAAAATGGGTTGAATATGCAGCCGGAATTGGTAGCAACAATTTCTTTTTTATTTATCAGTATTTCCGGCTGGTGGTTCCGTTCAGTTTGGCGCAGTCCGCCTATACCCTGCAGCTGACTGCTCGCTGCCACCTCGCCGCCTCGCCTCGCGTGCCACTTTCATCGGCCCGCCCGCGCCTGTCTGAGTTCTCCGCCAGCCGCCGCCGCCGCCGCCGCGCCTTGGCCGCCTTCCGAGAGCGCATTCCTCTGATCGCCCGTCCGCCAACCTCCCGGCACGCTAAATACCGCCACCGCTTCACACCACTTCCTGTGCCGCCCCCACCCCCGGTCTCCTTTTAAATCGCCACATACACTCAACGTCGCTACTCTGAATGACGATGCACTAACGCGGCAGTACGGCGTTGCAGAAGACGCTTCTCCGTCGTGGCTTCCGGCGTTAACAGGTCACCGCAGAAGGCGGAATCATTTCCAACAATATCCGCAACAGCAACATCATCAGTCGCCACAGAACAGTGTGCAAAATATCCTAATACAACTGAGCGAGGAGGCGCAGTGGTAACACACTGGACTCGCATTCGGGAGGAAGGTGGTTCATAACCACCACCGGCCATCTACATTTATATTCAAATAATAAATGTATTTACGAACAGCCGTAAAGTTTTTTATTGAATTATCGGTTTCGGTATTACAATAATACCGTCTTCAGGTTCTATACAAATAAAGTATTTATATCAGCAAACTCTACATGTCACATAAAATATATAAAGAACAACAACTACAATGACTCAACAATCAGCACTGAAGCAATTTAATAATCTCTAATGGTTGCTATAAAAAGAGGTATTACAATAAAATGGCATTTATAAATAATCTAAGAATCAAAAAGCCGCGGTGGAGTAGCCGAGCGGTCTAAAGCGTCTCGCTGCGGAGCGCGCGGTTGCTCGCCGTGGAGGTTCGAGTCCTCCCTGGGGCATGGGTGTGTGTGTTGTCCTTAAGTTAGTTTACCTAGGTTTAAGTAGTTTGTAAGATATGTACTAATGACCACGCAGTTTGGTCCGATAGATTTACAAACATTTAATTTTTTAAGAATCAAAGTACCTGAAATATATTACTTCTAAAAGCAATGCTGTTGATTGTATGTAATACATATTTTATCTCATCAAAACAGTGAAGTCTAGAATATAAGTACTCTTCCTCATATAATATAAAAAGCCTTATCTAGGTACGATGCCTTCATCATATAAAGTATGTGTGGACAAAGTAAAAAAAATAGAAACCATGTTTGTAAATCTATCAGACTCAGCTGCTAAATTATTAGTCGGTAGCATACAAACTACTTAAACTAAGTTAAACTAACCAAAGGACAACACACACACATCCATGCTCAAGTGAGGATTCGAACCACCTACGCGGGAGGCCTCGCGATCCGCAACGTGCCGCTCCAGACCGCTCGGCTACTCCCGCGCGGCCCAAAAACCATGTAACATAGGATAAAGTGTCAGTCAAAATCAACAGTATATGAAATGGGCAAAGATGGAGCACATCAGGGTCATTAATTATGTTGTATAACAATTAGATGGATTTATAATTGTCATCAAATAGTTTAATGTATACATAAAAGCACATCTGCCGACTAATGTAATGCATTGACCATAGATATAAAGTTATAGGGTAAAACTTATATGTGACAGATATATACATATCCCTCAGATGAAATGAAGAGATATGTTAAAAGATATCAGTAAACAATCTAAATATATGAAGATATCACACTGCAACAACATGCGCGATACACACGTCCTGAACAAACCTGTGTTAATTCACACATGTTACAGCAGCTGTGAAAATAAGTAACAGCAATAAAGTCAACGATGTTATTGCAAGATATGTTTACTAAGAAGAAGCAACGTATCGATATATGTATTCTATGTAACGGAATGAGGAAGTGGACATAATATTTTGGATGAAATCGAAGATGATTGTAACCTCAATTAAAGAATAAGTAAAATACCGTAAGTTATCTAAGACGATATCGTTAAAAATAAGACAGTTTGTAATTTGAATAATTATTCAGTTTCAATCAAGACCTTTGTTTCTAGAAGTGTACACATTTTTATTACAATACGTCTGTTATCTTTAATGCTCCATTTCAGCTGTGAAATATTAAACAAACCGGTATAAAAGGTCATTTCAAGAGTTTACTTGGATATATGTCATGATTTGTGAGTTCACCCTCTTCTTTGATACATTTGGCTTACTCGTTTTAAGATCAATGCATAACGTAATTTCTTAGTATGGTTTCCCACATATTTTGGTTGACCATCAATCCATTTATTACGTATCTATGGTGGTTCCAACTGTACAGTTATTTTGCCTTTTGTTGTTGTTGTTATCTTGTAAGCCGTGCAAGCGAAAAGACCAAAAGCACAATGTAATGTTCTGACACTACATTGGGCATACAACCGTTACCACTGTGTCATACGTTCAAATGTTTGTAAAGCTATTGGACCAAATTGCAGTGATCATCAGTGCCTACTTAAACTTAAGACAACATAAACCCATGCCCGAAGGAGGTCCCGAACCTCCGAGGGGGAACAGCCCCACACTCGGCACCAACATGCCTTAGATCGAACGGGCACTTCCGCGCAGCTTACCATCGTTTCTCTGTAGATTTAGAAAACGGACGTGAAAAATTATCTAGTTATGAATGATCAACTAAATCAGTATTGAAAATGCAAGGATATGTTACGAACATTTTCGTCCACTGCATTTCAAATGAGACATGCAAAATGAGTTTTGGGTCCTGCCTACAAAAAGGTTGCTGGAGCTAAATTCAAACCCATCTTAGAAAATAGAGAGTGAGCAAGACGGTAGGACTGAATGGTTGACGTGAGGACAAACCGGGGATTGCTAACTAAAATATGTATAAAGTAGAGCTCAGAACACATTGAAAAACGCCTCGCGTTGTCTTGAAATGGGTTTGCTTATTCAAGAAGAAGGAAATTTCCTTCGCACGTCAGTCAACACTAAACGAACACAAATCAGCGTAATGGTCAGTCACGCAATTCAAACAAAGCCCTTGGTCAAACAAAGGCTGCCAGCAAAATAATTTGAGAAAAACATTCATATTTGATGTAACAATAACAAGCAATTTATTACAGTCTATCCACAGAACACATGAAGGAGTTGGGATTCTTAGTGTAGCTGTTACATGCGGCAAATGAGCAACAACTTTGCATGCGTGGAATCAATATTGTTTTTCCTCAAATACGACGTTTGAGACAGTGAACAGTAAAAGGTGAATATTGTTTCTATATACAGCACTTGCTGGAATTATTGCGAAATGTTTTTCCTGACGACAGAAACACCCTGTTTGACGGTGTCACATTTATAGAACAACTTTTGCAGCACCTGCCAAGTGACCTTCCGATCACCTCTGACATGCGCATCACAACTGTGGAATACGTGCTTAGGTACACTCACGCTGTGTTGCCACGTTCTGCATTATGATCACCAAGAAAGTTTCATAGAACTGAGTGTTCAAAAGTAATGTGTGGTCATGTTAGCCTTCGAAACGCGAAAATAAGTGTTCGCTGCTTGTAGTGAACAATTTAACAGAGCACGGTCAATTGTTGCTGCAATATCGCCAGTTATTTTCTTCAATAACGTTTGAATATATGGGCATTTCAAAGTAAAAGTACAGTAGAGAGAGAACTATAAAATGGTTACAAAATATATCAATTGGGTATATTTTTCTTTTCGATAAAATTAACTTGAAAGGCACAACGAGACACTACACAAATCTGCTGATATGGGAGCCAGATGATGAGAAGGTGAGGAAACACGGTTGCAGCCACAAGTTCTATCGCTGATGGCTTATTGAGAGGGTCCGACCGCCCTGCTACCAGGTGGCAGAATGCCGAATAGGAGTGGGGAACAGACTGACCCTTTTCCAGTGCTCTACTTGTGCTCATTAACTATTTAACTGCTAATGACGTGCGTATGCGGCAGGAGCAGTCAACACTGCAATGATCGCAAATGTTGAATATATGCGTTTCGATATTTTGTCACGACGTACATGTACAAGCTGAACTACAGCGCCTCATGTGTTTTCTAGTTGTACTAATACAGCTAACAGATTGCAAGAGACGCTAGTTTTGTTTACCTTTTGGCGGGTTGTCGTGATATTACTGTGTCGGTGTGTGTACAAACCAGTTAGAAAATGTGCAAGACCGGGTTTTTGAACGGCGAAGTAGAAAGGTTGCTTATGAACAGTGACAGTCCGGATTAGTGTATTTCATACTAGCTGAAAACCCGGCGTTGCCTGGGTATTTATTTATTTATTTCTGCCATTTTTCAGGTATATATTCATTTTTATAAGTGCTGTATGTCTCTAAAATCTCTTGGGAATACAATTAGTAGTAAGGAAGTAACATAAAACATGGCGCGAGATTGTACTGTTTACCATGAACGTTACTGTTTACGTGCTCATATCTGATGAACTACGTGTCGTACTGTGATACAATTTAGAAGGTACGTTCGACTATAAGTGTGTGTATAAACTGTCAGTAAAATTTCCTGCGGCTACAATTTGTAATGTACAAATTATAAATTGTAACGTCATACTGAATGCCGAAGTTTTAGTCCATGAATAGCAGAACGCTACTGTTTATGTGCTCGTAGCTCAAGAATTACGTGTCTTACTGTGATAGAATTTAGAGTGTACATTAAACTATATGTGTGTATACTGTCTGTAAAATTTCTTGCGGCTACAATTTGTAGTGTACAAATTATAAATTGTAACTTCATACCAAATACCGTAGTTTTACTCTATAAACAGCGGAAAAGTAAGCGAGAAACTTTTCTTCTTTCACCATTTTGCTATGGTTGTCAGCGAGCAAAAGTTTAATAAATGTTTAAAATTATATTTAAAGTTTGTTACAAGTCGTTAAGTACTGTCATTCTCATACAGTGTATTTCGAAAGTCTCGCCGCATTATATGACATTTTTTTGCGATTTCTACCGCTTATGACGTAATATCTTTTGAACCAAGTGTCGTATGTGATTCTTAACAATGCAAGAATTGTTACCTCGCGGTAAGGAATGTGTGTACGAAATTTGGTTGAAATCGGTCCAATGGTTTAGGCGAAAATGAGAACCATTGTCGCAAAATGCAGCACTTTTTCGCGCATCTCATTGTTTATGACATCATATCGTATGTGATTCTTACAGTTACGGCGACCGTCCTCATGGACTGAAGCTTACGTGTACAAAATTTCATAAAGATTGGAACAAAACTGTAGATTTGTATGCAATTCGTACAAACAAACGGACACTCTGCTTTAAATATTAGATTTTGATTACGATTGTTGCCCTTCGACAACTCCGAGCCGAGAAGGTTGGTTGGTTTTTCAAAGGAACTAAACGACAAACGTTATCAGTCCCTTGTTCCAAGTGAAAGAGTAAAGGGATGTTCGCTAAAAAGGACTATAAGACTATATGATAAAAAGCACCAAGCAGTGGCGTTAACACATCAAGGAATAAAAGCAGCAAGGAAAGAACACCGAGAAAGGAGAGAGAGAATTAAAAACGATACCTGACGATCTGGGCTCGGTGATCACATTGAGAAAAGCAAAACATCCGGCCACTCTGTGACACAGTAAAACCACCTATCTAAAAGTGCTAGGTAGGCGGGGGATAAATATATACCGGAAATTCGATAGAAGTCATAGGGAATTATATAATCCACTGTCACGTATAAAATTTAAAACTCTATGAACCATACAGCGGAGAAAATTGTTCTCCGTGTTGGACGTTTTCGCTGTGCACTCGTATTACCGACGACGACAGCACAGAGCGCGGTTTCCCCCGGAAAAGGAAGGCAAGTCTCGACACGATGTTAGGAGGCAGCGCTGCAGCCGACAGCTCGGCAGTGAGTTGCCGCATTCGAGTGTGGCTGACGTCGGCCGGTGTGCCTACGCGACAGCAATAAAGCCGGCGACGTCGGCGTATGCCGTATGCCGGATGCTGGAAATGTGGAGCGAGGGCGCAGCACGGCGCGGTGACACAAGGCCCGCTGCCGCCGCCGCCGCCGCCAGCTCATGCGGACGCGAGGGAAAGCGACGGCGGGATTCCCGCGCTAGCAGAGCCGCGCCACGCCGCGCAGCCCAGCTGGTTGGCCAACGGCGGCGGCGGCGGCGGCGCGCAGTCCCGTCACGGCACGGCAGGTACCGCTGGCCGCATCAGCGCCCAGGAATGCGGTGACTAACGGCGCCCCAGCCGCCGGCCTGCTGTCACAAAGCCCGTTTTAGACGATCAACGAACTTCTAATAGATTGATAACGAGTTGCGTTAATGGCGGCCGTCTGTCGTTTGAACGGCTCGACTAGTAACATCTCGCTAGTATCGACTCGGGATAATCGTAGCGATAACGAATTAGGGCTAGTTCTAAATTCGGTAATCAAATTGTTCAAATGTTTGTAGAACTTATGGGACTTAACTACGGCGTCATCAGTCCCTAAGCTTACAAACTACTTATCGACTACCTTATACTAAGGACGGCACAAATATCCATGCCCGAGGGGGGATTCGAACCCCCGACCGTAGTGGCCGTCCGGACCGTGACTGGAGCGCCTCAGTCCCCTCGGCCAATTCGGTACTAGCGGGTTCACTGCGCATGCGCGAGCTAGTAGCTGTCAGCTGCAGTCACCACTCCAGTCGGTCCGCCATTTTTCTTCGTATTTACGTATATTTCGCGTAATGTCTAAGTTTATGATCAGACTGTATTCCAAAATGTAGTTCTAATGACGGCATTCACTGTGTCCGACACCAGAACCGTCACCTAACGTCAACGTCACGTTAAGCTTTCTCGAGAAGATTGTCTTGATTAAACGGTCGTCTGCTGACATCGGAAGTTAACCTATTTTCGTCATGCGATTTTCATATTCAAATGTCTGTAATTCTATCGGACCAGACTGCGTGGTCATCAGTCCGTAGCTTACAAACTACTTAAACCTAGGTAAACTAACCCAAGGACAAACACACACACCCATGCCCCAGGGAGGACTCGAACCTCCACGGCGAGCAACCGCGCGCTTCGCAGCGAGACGCTTTAGACCGCTCGGCTACTCCATCTCGGCGATTTTCATATTGCAGTCGACAGTTACACGGTTTGCACGCAAATTTGTGTTATTAATCTTTATTTTATTATTATACTTTGGTTTAGCGGTAAATTGCAAATGTTTCATGACGACTTCAATATTTATCTCAATTAATGTCGCCGGCCGCGGTGGCCGAGCGCTCTGCGGCGCGCCAGTCATGGTCCGCACGGCGACTACGGTCGGGGGTTCGAATCCCCCCCGGGCATGGATATTTGTGCCGTCCTTAGTCTTAGCTAGTTCATAAGTACTTTGTAAGTTTAGGGACTGATGACCCCAAAGTTAAGTCCCACAAGCTCTACAAACATTTTCAATTATTGTCCACCGAAAAGCGAGGTCGTACATCTGAAACCGAAAAATGGTTTGTGTTTTGCAATATTGTAACAGAAAAGACTGAAGCCAAATGTTTATTTGAATAAGATTGTAATATTATGATGCAATTTTCATTAAATAGCATTTTAAATGAAAAAGTCCAAATGAAGGACAAAAATTCAGTTGTGTATGACGTTATTAAAAATGTCAGTGGGCAAATCGTAGTAGATAAAGTGAAGAAGGTCTATTTATGCTCTTATAAATATTGTTTGATGTGTTCATAAGTTTATTTTTTTCGCTTAAAAATAGATGTGAATGTTTTGAAATTCCTGTTTCACTTCCCAGAACTTTACCACACTAAGTTGACCAAAAACACAGATTGCAAGGTTTTCTTTGGCTGTCAATAACATTTAGCATTGTTTCCTCAATTCCAGTACTAAACTATGACTTCCTACATAACATATCGCCTGTCATAACATCACTTTCAACATCGGATATTACTGTTCAATTACGCTGCCGCAAGATATTGCATGAGATTGTAGTTCAGGACTAGAACGCTAGGAACGCTTCAGTAGCCTATTATCCATCTTGTTCACTTTCGTTCATCGTTTTAAAAGGGCTTAACACACTTCCCGACTACCTCCACAGTACAGTGCTGATCGTCATTTTTGTCCTCTTCACTTCAGTCTCTACAGGACAGCTTGCGTACTACATTTCTTCCATTTTCCGATGGCTTTTTCGATTTTTTTACGTTATTCCCGGAGCATCAGTTTCATAAAGCATCACAATGCTGTAAAAAAAAAAAAAAAAAAGGTGGGGAGACTTACAAAAACGAACACCAAATATGGAAAAAATAAAAAAAAAAACGCTTCTCAGTTTAAATACTTAGGGAAATCAATCAAGAAAACAGTATGGGAAAAAACTTCAAACAAAGTTGACTGTCAAAAAAATGATAACTGCAGTCAGGTTAATAAAAAATATTTTTTACTATAAATCGGTTTCCAAATTCAGTAAACTTAGGCGTTACAGCACGGTAATCAAACCTTAATGTCTTAATGTAGCAGTAATTTTTATTTTAAATAAAAAGGGGTATATTCAAGAAATTCAAACGAAAGAAAAAAAAGTTATTAGGAAAATGTTACAACCCTAAATTACAAAGAAATGCAGGGGCACACAAAAAGAACGGCACCCAACAGGTTGACAAAACAAATAATATAATTCTACGATAGCAGAAATACGGCCAAAACTGAGCCAATTAAATCGATCGCGGCGATTACGGAAAATTTTAAAGTAGCCGATATGTCCCAGGTAGACAATACAGATGGCAAAAACATTCAGACAAAAGATATTTTATTGGAAAGATTCTCAGAGAAAACGGAATGGAACATCGTAGTTTGATGAAAGAAACAGACATCATTCTGAAAGGATTAAGCAAATTTGGACACAAGAGAGTACCAACCATAAAAAGCCATGTACCTCTCGTGGGTATATTGAGTCCCTACCTGAATAATAATAAATAACAAAAGGGATATAAAAACTCGGCCCTGAAAATTAACTTTCAGTTGCTGCTAACAGAACGTTGCAAGCTAATTAAAATTAAGAAGGTGACAGTCCGAAGAGTCGCCAGACGCATATTCTCTGGTGTTTCTGCATACATTTGCATTTTCGTTTTTGCAATGTCTGGCTGAATTCAGCCCAAAACATATACTGTCTCATGTGAAGCCCACAAGCGTCTTTCTTTTCCGTTAGAAAAAAAAAAAAAAAAAAAAAAAGAAATAAAAATGAAAAAAGTAATTTTACGTGCGCATTCCGCCAAGCGGTCTCAAATTAGTCTGCCACAACATTTCGTCTTTCAGTGTGTATTAATAATGAAGAACAGACAATAGTCACTGTCAGCAGCGTCAGCTCCGCGCCAACTGCTACCGCCGCGCAGCTATAGCCGCCAGTTCCTGCTAGCGTCCTGCTTCCTCTTCGTGTTTTACTGGACCTGCTAGTACATATCGCCAAACTGAATACCACACTATCCAATGTTCACGTAAAATTCCAATTTATAAAAATATTTTTGTTTCTATCTGGAAACAAAAACTACGCGTTCAGTCCACACAGGGTGTCGGATGAAACTCATTTCTTCGGGTTGACTTCAGCTATACAGTGCAAAAAACATATTGCAAATATCTTCAGAAACAAGAGACAAAAAGCGTTGGACTACTCTTGGGAGAGACACTTGGTACTATATATGCTGCCTGGCAAAAATACGATGCACCTAGGGATCCTCCCCTTGTTTTAGCTGTCCCTCCAAATCCTGCGGGTTCGTATTTGACCAAGGCCCCTTCCAATGTAATTCCAGATTTGCTCAATGACGGAGAGGTTCGAGGATCTTGCTGGCAACAGGACCTCGACACGCTGTAAGCCTTCCAGAGACACACGTGTGTGTGTGTGTGTGTGTGTGTGTGTGTGTGTGTGTGTTGCGCGCCAGCGTGCTGTGCCGTCTGGAATGTGGCGCGAGCACACAACGTCTGTGACGTATTGCTACGCCGCCAATATCTGCCTAAGTACACCTAGAAGTGATCTGTTCGCATATACTACGCTTCCCGACACCATGATGTAAGTGGTTACGCCTGAATGTCTTTTCAGAATATTGGGAAGATGTGTCCTCTGCCCTTGACGCCGGCCAACCCGACCACGATGGTCATCTGAGGCTATGAAGAAGCGCAAGCATTCACTTAACATGACGCAACGCCATTCAACTCTGCTCCTGCCTCACGGGGACGGCCAACACCGTCTAGATACAAGACCTCACAACAAGTCTGTGTCACGTCACACCTTTAGGCTGCCCTTCCAAGCTCACTGGCTGAAGCTACGAGGCAGCGGCCAGCCAGTGAGCTTGCGAGGGCACCCTAAAGGTGTGAAGTGACACGGACTGGTTGTGAGGCCTTGTATCTAGACGGTGTTGGCACGGCACCACCCCAAAGCTGGCGTTGGTGTTCTGTCGTCAATGGTAACCAACGCATGTGGCGGTTAAGACCCCCAACCTAGCATGCGAGTCGCTGAGACACTGTACTCGCAGTATGCTGTAAGGTCTCTAGCACAAGTAAGCGGATGGCGGGGCCGGGATCATGGGATCCCACATTCCTTGCCGCACTATACGACGGTCCTCTCTCCAGGTGGTCTTGGACGATCATTATCAGACGTCACTGGACGCCCTCGTGTACCGACTAATTCTAACATCTGGCAACTGTGATATTTGAATGGGCCACATGCCTGGCAATTCCATGATGCGACCATCCCGGTTCACGCAATCTAGCAATGCGTTCTCTATCAAATCATTCAGTTGGTGGATAGGCATATAAAAAGTCTGCGAGGTACTCCGGGTGCTTCGTACTGTACGAAAACGTCTTGCTTCACTGACACATGGCGGTACATCATGATTGCATTGTTGTGAGCGTTCTGCACATTACACAAAAGTGCAAATATAATTACTTACGCACACATTAATGCTCAAAAATGTAGAAATGTTTGTTAAGCTTAAGAGAGTTAACTGCGGGGTCATCAGTCCCTAAACTACTTATTAAATACCTTATACTAAAGACGACACAAACGTCCAAGCCCTAGCAGGGTTCGAACCCCTGACCGTAGCGGCCGTGCAGACTGTGACTGACGCGCCGCATACCGCTCGGCCACCCACACATTAATGGTATGCACGTATACAGAAATAGGATTATACAAGTCACGTCCGAAAAGTTAGGTGAATGGTAAATACAGGGAAAAAGAGTTACATACGGAATATCTTTACTGGCCTTGAAAATAATCGCCACTGGCTTCACAATACACTTCTGACATCGATTGTACAGCCGTTGCAAACTGTTATCAAACGCTTCTTAAGGAATCACTCAAAGGACTGAGGCCAAGTGATGTTGGATCTCCGCAACATTTGCCAAGCATGGCTCGATAGCACAATGGTAGAGTGCCAGACTACAAATCCAGATTCGATCCCCGCCAGGCCCTAGGACTTTAATCTGTCACTTTCCACTTCTTTCACCTCTGGCTAATGTGAAAAATATCAAGTTGCATCGTGCTCGGAACCCACGTTAAACTGTAGGTCCCCCTATAACTGGCTGGGTCAGTCAGTTCGAAGATCGGAGGAAACCAATGGCATACCATCTCCAGACAGAACCATGCCTAGTTAAGCACTGTGGTGTCCAAACCAATCTTGGGATTGTTGACTGCTTTACCTTAAGCCTTTTAGGGCTAATTTAATGCGGGACAACACAAAGAAGTCCGCAAGGATCCGTCGCTCTCGTTCCATGTTGCCTGGGACTGATTGTGAGTGGTCGACGAGAATGTGGCTTAATCTTGACACCATTTCCGTCTGTAAAACGTTTAAACCACTCAAAACACACTTTTTACTCATTGCTTCAACACTATACAGTTGCACTAATATCTCAGGGGTCTCTGTCGCCGTTTTGCCTAATTTGAAACAAAAATTCGCGTTAACGCGTTGCTCCAATCTACGCTCCATGTTGCAATGGCCCGAGTTATCATACTGACGTTGTTAGCTGGTCGCAACATGTACCAGCGCTTCACTGGGGTGCTTAGCACGACGGGGGCGCTCGATGACATGTCCCTGAATATGTTTGCGCGGGTACCTCACCCTCGCCAGCACGGTTTGTAAAATATGGGACCATTCAGCGAACTTTTCAGATGCACCTTCTAATTTACCAGGCAGTGTACATCATCCACAAGCCACCATATGGTGCCTGACGAAGCGTACCATTATTAGTGATTACGTTTCCTGTTCCCCCGCTAATGGAGTGAGGGGAAAACGAGTACGTGTCTGCGGACGTATACTATTTTCTTCTTCTTCTTTAAATCCTGTCTTCGAGGTCGTTACGCAAAGTGTATATTGGCTGCAACATAATCTGCGTGCAGTCCACCAGAAGCGTGTGTTCTCTAATTTTGTGAACAATATGTCACAGAAAAGGCGGTCGTTTTGTTCCGGAGCATTCCCATTTGGCAGCACGCCTCTTAAGTGCTTAGTTGTCTTCCTTTGAATCTGATCTACTGTATAATCCGGACTCTCGAGCCGTACTAAAGAATGGTTGTACTGGCGTTGTGTACACGGACTCCTTTATGTAATATCTACACTTTTCTGGAAGTACCGAAACAAACCGAAACGCCAGCAGCCGAGTGTCTAACGTAAGAATTGGTAGCTTCAAATCTAGTTCGTAGCACGAAAATAAATTAGAATTACTAACTACTCTACTGACAAATGGGAATGTCATAAACGACCAATATTTTCTATCTCTAGAATATCTATGCGTTTTATTTTCTATTCAATGCTCGGCAGTTCCATTCGACATCAGCAATTTCGTAGCAATTTATTTTATTGCCAATACCAGCAGTTTCATGTTATTAGTAATTAACATTGTTTACATATTTCGAATTCGTAAAATTACGTTAATGTTAACAAATGGTGTCTGTTATATCGAATATGTCCGAAAGAACAGACAGCATACCAATAAATGTAAAATATGCCACCAACAGGTAAATGACCATTTCAGTGCGGACGCATTCAAACGCTAGACTCCTTGCGCGAATACACTATAGGCTGTGAGCAAAAGGAATCAATGGGAATGGGGATAGAAGTTGAGAATTTGATTTGAAAGGGAAGCGTGCCTGGTAGTGCTAATTGGTTAAGGCGACCGCTGGCCCGGAGCAGAAAATTGGGTTAGAAATCCAAGTCCAGCTCAAATTTTCAACTTCGCTGTTGAATTCATTTCATCGCCCCGAAACGGTCGAAATGTTTCAATATTTCGACTTCGGAAAATCGATACTATCAGTAATGGTACACGCTATTCATTCAGCTTCCGACAATTTTATTAAGCAGTAAATGTTTGATAGGTGAAAGTTGTTGGAAATGTAATCTTCAAATGCAGTGTTTGTCTTCAGACACTTTTCTTACTTTCTTTTCATTCGTTTTGAGAAATCTGTTGTACTACTACAATAAACTGAAGCCCAGTCACAGTGCTACAAATGCTGGAAGTGTGATCAGCACTAAGAAGTAAGTTCAATAATGTCGAAAGCAGGGATAATTAAATACAAAATAGCCGGCCGCGGTGGCCGAGGGGACTGAGGCGCTCTAGTCACGGTTTGCACGGCCACTACGGTGGGGGTTCGAATCCCTCCTCGGGCATGGATATTTGTGCCGTCCTGGTTCATAAGTAGTTTGTAAGTTTAGAGACTGATGACCCCGTAGTTAAGTCCCATAAGCTTAACAAACATTTGAACATTTTTTTTAAAAAATACAAAATACGAAATAACAAGGGTGTAACGAAATAAGTCAACATGAAACTTGAGCGTACATGGAGGGTAGCAGCAGCAGCAGCAGCAGCAGCAACAACAACCAGCGGCAGTGCTTAGCGAGTGTTCAGTGAGACCTCTAGTACCAGAACCCACTTACGAGCATCATACGCTGACTCGCGGTTTATAGTGATCCTCTGCATAAAACACTAAGACATTAGCGAACTTTTTAATAATTATTAAAGCGGTGTCAAAGTCTTTGTACCGTCCAATACTTGTTTTGATAGTCAAGTGTGTAAAATTTCTTGAAAACGGCAAATAAAACTAGATTTGTATGAAATTCACATACGGACAGTTTTCTTTACATATAAGAAAGACAGGATTAAAATCTGTACTTCAATACTCGTGTTCACATATTAATATTATGAGTAGGAGTGAGCCTATTTTTCTTCCTACGGCTGCAGCTCCAAAACACTTCTGTGTCGCGGGTTGCCTGATCTTTCGAGGAGATAATAAGCGTCGGATTTCAGATTCTTTCTTTTCTTTTCCCTTTTTTTTCAGTTGTTGTTGAGTTGTGTTTACCAAACAGATTACAAAAGCCGTTGGGTTCAGATACTGTAGTGAGTAAATAGCACAATGCAACAACAACGCGACTTACCCGAAGTTGTGGCATGGAAAGTCATAGGTATGCTGGAAGCAGGACAGACACAGACGGGTTGGCTGCAACTACCGGAGTGTCCCAAAGTGTTATTGCCAGAACCTGGACGCGATTTCCGACAACAAGAACCGTTAAAAGAAGACAAGGCCAAGGTCGCCCATAGGTAACAGCAGGAAGAAATGACCGTTATGTCTGGTTAATAGCCCATTGAGACTGAATGCTGAATGAAACTCAGCTGCAACGCACCTTCCAGGCAGCAACAGGACGCGCAATACCAACACAAACAGTCCGAAGCCACCTTCGAAAATGTGACCTCTATGCACGGAGACCTATGGTGTGTGTTTCCCATTAAAACTACGACACCGTTTAGCACGTAGAAACTGGGCGAAAGAACGTCAGGAATGGAATTGTGGCACCGAGTTCTATTCACAAATGAGTGAAGATTTTGTGTTTAGCCGGACAAATGTCGTTCCCTGATCTTGAGCGAGATAGTTGAACTCTGAACAATCCTGCTTATTTCCAGAAATCAAATGTTCAAATGTTTGTTAAGCTTATGGGACTTAACTACGGGGACATCAGTCCCTAAACTTACAAACTACTTATGAACTAGGACGGCACAAATATCCATGCCCGAGGGGGGATTCCAACCCCCGACCGTAGTGGCCGTGCAAACCGTGACTAGAGTGCCTCAGTCCCCTCGGCCACCACGGCCGGCTATTTCCAGAAAACATCACCATATCATGGTGGTGGACGAATGGAGTGGGCGGTAATCTGTATTGGCGGTCGTACGAGTTTCTATGTCGTTCAATATGACCTCTCGGAGGTATAAAGACCGGATCCTTCGACCTTTTGTTGTGCCCTACGCTGGTGCCATAGATGTTTTTCTTCTTGTGGACGATAACGCTCGTCCCTACAGAGCTGCACGTTGGACAACAGTTGAATGAATCGGGTTGCCACCTTGTTCGCCAGACTTAACCAGGTGGGGCATGAGTGGAATGCTCTTGGCAGACGCATTGCAGCCAGACCAGCACCTCACACAACGGTTGCAGAGCTGGATATTGCACTCATGGAAGAATGGCCAAATATCCCTCATTTGCTGATTGATGACCTCATACAGTCAATGTCAGGCAAGTGTGCAAGTGTACTGGCCGTCCGAGGTTATCACATTTTACAGGCAACGAGAATGACTTTCACTATTATGGTAGCTCCATGGTGCCTCGCCTTAAAGTAAACGCCATGTAAATCGGAAATAAAGAGACAGCAAAGTATCGTACTGTATCGCACAGAAATTACAAATGTAACCTGTATCTGAATAAATTGCGTTACAATATCTATAATGTGTTAGTTCGCCTGGTGCCATAATTCTTTTGAGCAGGTATAAAGCACGTATCACACAAACTGGTATATGTGAGTACAGAAAAGGTGGTTTTGTAACCGTGCTGGGCCGCAGTTTTACAGGAGTGCCAGCGTCAGCCCAGACGTGAGCGCAGGCAGGCAGCGGCCACTCGGCAGCCAGCACCACAGCAGACAGCGAGTGGCGTCGGCGTCGGCGTCGGCGCCTTGTGAGAAATGCGGCGGCGAGCGCGCGTGCGACCGCAGGTGCGAAGGCGGGCGCTGCCAACGATGCAGATCGGCTGCACGCTGCCCCAGCCGGTGGCAATTTGTCCCCGGCCAGACGTCACCCTGCAGCGCCGCATCCGCTAGGCCCGACCCGACAACTCTGATAGCTTGTTATCCATTCTGCGGCTCTGCCTCACGATTTAAATGAATGCGGGAATGAGTTGCGCTGCACATATACCCGTAAATTAATAATAATAATTAATTAAATACCCCCCCCCCCTATGGACTGGCTCCTGAGAGAAACATGTTTAGAAAAGAAAAAGTATGTCAGCACTGTACAGCACAAAGTACTCTAGAGGACTGATGACCTCGCTGTTCAGTCCCCTTTAAACAATAAACTATCGTCAGCGCAGAGGGTTACGACAGTTATACAAACTAAAAATGGCGACGTTCTCAGAACAATAACGACGAGTAATCATGCGTTTTCTTTGTTTGCGTCGTGTACTATCGACTGAAGTTACATCGCCTGTTAGGTGAGACACGTGTGATCAAAAGATTGTAATCCTGGGGGACCAAACTATTCTGCTTATCCGTTCCTAGTCTTACAGACTAGTTAAACTGACTTATACTAAGAACAACATACACACCATTGCCCGTGGGAGGACTCCAACCTCCCACGGGAGCGGTCGGTGATCCGTAATGTGTTGTAACAAACTAGGCGACCCTGTGGTGATGTTCTCATGGATGTGTCCAATCTGCGTTCATGGATGCGACACTAACACAGAAGGCAAATCGTCGTGTGACAACACACTAAGCCAATCACGTCCTCCAACCAGCCTGTCTGACGATATGGAGAGAGGAGAGAACTGTTTTGCAGGATCGCCGAAGGACTGTGGAACGCCGCGCGGGAGTAGCCGAGCAGTCTGCAGCGCCACGTTACGCATAGACGGCCTCCCGCGTTGGAGGTTCGAATCCTCCCACGGGCATCAATGTGTGTGTTGTCCTTAGGTTAGTTTTACTTTAGATAGTTTGTAAGTAGAGGGACTGTTAACCAACCTTGTTTAGTCCCAACAGAGTTACAGACATTTGAACATTTGACTGTGGAACACATCGCCTACAATGTTGGCATTTCCGTGGGATATGTGCACACAATCCTGCATGAGGACCTGAGATGCGAAAAGTGTCCTCCATGCGGGTTTCGGAAATGCTGACGGGCAATTTTGACGCGTGATGTCGGCATTACTGGGCCTTTCTTTCCATGGATTGTAACAATGAATGAGACATGAATGCCATTTTCCAATCCTGGAACGAAGCGCCAGTCAGCCCCAACTGTATCGGCGATTTTCCAGTGGTCAAACCAGACTCCTAAAGAAGCGTTCGCAGCAGTCGTAGAATCATGGCGACGTGGTTGTAAAAAAATGTTTACAGCTGCAGGAAGATTACGTCGAGAAGTGACGGACGTTTCACAGTTTTCCTATGATTACTTTGTGAGAACTTGAATGCACCTCGTAAAATAATGGGAAATTACTGTTTCTTTCAAAATTTTAGTCAACCCCTTGCATCAATGTCATCCCGTTCTGAACAGCACCCACTCATAGGGACACAACGATTTCCCGTTCCCGAAGACACTTCTCGAATTTTACCTTTTAAACTGGTTGTAACTACCTTGGCGTTGCGTTTATACTCTTACTTCTGCATTGAAAATCGATAGACCTTCCAGGTTTCATTTATTTTTTGAAACAAAAGAAAGCCACTTGGGACCATGTCCGGCGAATATGAATGCTAAGGCACAATTGCAATATTCTTTTCCAAACATTCACAAATGAAGTGTGGGCATGATAATTACCTTAGTAGGAACGCAGAGAATTGTTTCACTGCAAATCCAGCTGTTTATTTCCATAGCTTCAGGTGGAAGTCTTTGAAGTCCGAAATAGTAGTCTATTTCTTATTCATCGTTAGATTTAGTAGCAAGTACTCGTAACGCGCTACGAAGTTAAACTCTAACTAAGTACGCAACTTTCACGTAAGACCGCAGTTGACGAGCTTTATCGGTCTTGATGATCCTAAATGATTCCACTGTAAAGATTGAGCTTTAGTTTTGACAACTTTAACAAACTTTTCAAATGTCTGCCCATTTGCAACCCAGTGAGTCTTACAGCACGCAGATGCAGAATGGTCAATAGGGAATCAATATTGCCGCGAGCGACCACGTACACCGACTGCCGGCGTGGCGCAGGGGATAGCGTCACGGACTGCGGTGCAGAAGGTCGCCGGTTCAATCCCGCCCACCGGCAAAGATCTACTTCTTTGTAATTAACAGTTCCAGAATGTTCTACATCTTTCTTATGTTAACTTGTAAATTCTACTTGTTTCTTACGTTAACTGTTCTTCAAATTTCTGGTAAATTCTGTCTCTGTATAAATAGCAGAGCACTCTGACCGAGAGGCAGTCAGTGCTGCGTGTATGTTGAGTTCGTAATAACCGTGCTTTCGGTGTAAGTGCTGTGTTCAGTTGCCTTCGAAGTCAAGCCTGCTTCCATTGCAACGCGAGACATTTCTGTTCTACTTGGAGTGACATGGAAAGGAATGTTAACTCTGCGCTCCATGTGATAGCGTTTTTTTATATAAGACAGCCGAATATCAGCATTTCTTATCTCGTCAACTTCACGGCCTCATCAATAGACACTGATGCTGATACAAAAATCTAACTTATATTCAAAGAAAACTACTCAGTAACTCAATTTTCGGTAATATCAAGTGTAGCAAAATGTAAGCCATTCGCTTAATAACTGCAATACACCATATTCATATTTTAAATTCGCTTACGTCATGTTAGAAAATTAATGTACAGCTGCATTCGTATTTGGTCAGAGTTCAGTGTGTTGCTGAAGCATTTAACTGCGTAAGCGAGCAACTCTAATAAGCAAACTGATGTTTTGTCGGTATGTAAGGCTCGTTTTCACTTCTCTAAAGAACGACTCATCAGGAAAGACTACGTAGGCACCTTTGCTTTCAACGATGACAGTCTCAATTTCTTTTTCCGCCCTTACGACAACACTCTTTTATACTGAGTAAACAAACTGGAACTGTTTAGTTTTGTCAGTGTGCTACAGTATTTTAAAGATAGTTCAAACGGCTTGCAAAATTTTTCTGCGTCAATCTAACTAGACGGCTCAGACACTGTCATGACGAATATTACGATGAAACGCATCATGCTAATGTCTTCATTAAAATGTACTGATTATATACATGGGTGTGTCGAAAGTTTCCGTTTTAAGGCCTCACCGTCCAGAATCGGTATCCGTATCAAGGAAAAGCGCCATAAGCATTGAGGCGATCATTTCACCGACGCACCAAATTGAGGATAACCGTTTGGTAAAACAACACGCCTTTGCGTGATGAAGTCCATAACTAGGTCTACTTGCTGCGCATCTTCATTCAACAGGAGTCGTCGACCCTTCAGAGACCTTATTTAGAACCAACCTAGTTACATTTGCGATGTGGGGACGTGCGTTATCTATCGAGACGTAGCAGCACGCGTTGTACGCCATTCACAAGGTGGGTTTCAACAGTCGTGCCGCACACATATTCTTCATTCGCCGATGGACTTCTGCAAGTGTTTGTTCTTCGTTAGCCAGGAACAGCACGTAGGCCTTGTTCGGACGAATTTGGCGATCACGTCGACGGTGGTTAACGTTTCGGCATTTGCCGCGCGCGCGTCGGAGAGACAAGAATGCCACGCTATTTCCTTCCTTACATTTCGATGCTTATACAGGGTGTTCAAAAAGTGTCGAATACTTTGAGAGGTAGTGGTACTCACCGAAACAAGAAAAATAAGCCCAATGAACACGGGTTAGGAAACGCATACTTTGACATACTACAACACATGCTTATAGAAAGGGCTGCGGGACACTTGTTTGTCGATATTAGCACAGTCGCTGCACTGCCGCAGGATGTTATGCGCGCAATATTCTGCTTACCATTATGTAGTCTGCACTCACTTGTGTGGTCCGAGTCGTGTTGTAGGCTACTTATGTTTTCGTCGTGTTTGTCTGCCTTACTTTGTACAGTAATGTCAACCCTGGGAATGCATTAAGGTGTTCTACCCTCTCACAAAAAAATTCACTTTTGTGTATACCGCTATTGTGCGGTTTGTACGTACAAATGGTGTAGTTCATTTCCATTTTCTCCCTGCCTCCACTTGTTGACAATGATATGGCTTAGACACTAGAGGGTCGCGTTCCAACAAGTACCACAGCGATACTTGATTAAACTGGTAGGGTGCGTCACTCCTTACGCTGATGGGCGGAGGTATGCATTGCCATAAGGACGCCGTGTAGAATTCCTCCCATAAACACATCTCAGTCAGTATTCGTTTCTGGACCAATGTATGTTTCGATAAGCACTACCACATTTCATAGTATTCGACACTTTTTAACACCCTGTATACCCGCATCAGAGTCGCACTATGAGTATATACCCAGTAGCAATGGTCCGAAAGGGAAAATTTTATAGTCCCTTACATTATCCTAAAACTGCCGAGTTTTTTCGTTTGATTCAGACACGGGAAGACCACAAGATGTGTCTCGAGAATTCGACTCAAACTGCGAGAGATAAGTAGAACCACTCAAATTCCTAAAAATACCTCGTCTAAGTTGACCATAGGGCTCGCGAAAGATACCCGATTACAGTGTAACAAGGAGACCATGTGGGTATCGGATTTTTAGAATTTTTTATTTATTTATGGCGCGTGAAGTTCAGAACTTAAATAACAAGAAGCCAAAGCCATTCGACGCAACTTTACAACATTCCTGAGAAAATCAACTTTTGAAGCTCAGGTGGTAGCATTCTGCTATGGGTTACAATCATATTGTCAGAGCGTCGAATCCTGCTGAATCAGCTATTATTTTTATTTTATTATGGAGATAACTTTCCAAAAACAGCGTCACAGCTCTCCACAAACTGAACAATCAAAGACAATCGTCGTCTACTAATAGTGAAGCCAATACTGTCAAAAATGTAACTTCAAATGTTTGCTTTATTGAAACCATAATTATTAACAACCTTCCATAAAATATTTTTAAATTACGAATAAACAAAAAAGTCTCGCATTTTAATTAAAAATTACCATTAGATAATTGTGTAAAAACTCGAACACAATGAAAAAACCTTTTTCTTTTTTTATTTCCTTCCCGGCGGGGTTGGAACCACCGACGCTATGGTTGTAATGCCAGAAAACTACCACCTAAGCTACACCGACAGTTTATTGAACTGTTTTAAGTATTGGTATTTACATATACTTGCAAAACTTCAAAGTCGATTTTCTCGAGAACTTTTAAGAGTTGCGTCGAATGGCTTTAGTTGAATATTACCGAGCTTCACGTAACATATGTGTGAAAAAGTTCTAAAATCCGATACCCATGTTGTCCCGTTGTTAGTGAAGTACACGTGAACTTGGAATAATAATACGCCAGACAATGGCGTGACGCTGTGGGCAAGCGAATGGCACGAGTTCGATCCCCCGTTACTTCCAACGTCATTTTCATTTTACATTATCCCTCGCACATTTCAATAAATTATTTTTTTTTTCAGCAAAATCCTTATTACGAATTAAACTTCAGTGTAAAGCATATTTCATACCAACTTTTTAAGTAACAGTATTTTCTCTGACAGTTTTAATGTAGACTAAGCATACAGGATCACTGCGGTGAGAACATGAACAGTCAACTGATGTTATATGAATGTGTTTTATTGAGTCTTCTCTTTACGATAACTTTCGATGTTGTTGTACCAATACAGGAGCAATGAAATCTAAGTATTTTTAAATTTTATAATTAAAAGATTAAATTTAGAAAGACTAATACTAATTTAAAAAAATAAATAGGAAGTAGTGGGATGCGAACCCGGGCTGCGAAATTTTCAACCTGCTCTCTTATGCGATGCGAGCATGAACATTATCTGTATTGTGATTAAAATTTGCTTAAACGGAAATGTTTCTGGAGCTTTTTTATCTTTTGTTATGGCCTAAACAGGCAAGACATTTCAAGAATTTGAAAGGTTCATCTACCTTGTTCTCCTCACATAATTTGAGCCATATCAGCGAGACCCATCTCGCGACCTTCCCTTTAAGATCGTGGTGGTATGGGAAAAAAATTATTGCTCACAATGGAAAAAATTATTTTTATATCAATTTCCGACGTGTATCATTACACAGTACTGACAATTTCTGTGCAACTGAGAAATTATTCTCTGTTAACTGACAGATGGCATATTTATCCATCGACATAGCAGCTCAACTGTTCGACAAATATTCCGTATTGCCAGACTGATATATACAGCAATTTGTTTTCCTGTAAAGATATTTCCAGAGAACACTGGCCACTAAGTTCTGAGGGCTTCACGAGAGACATGTGAAACGTTCCGAAACCAATAAATCTTTAAAGAAGGCCCTGTGCACGGTCATTCCGCCCGTTGAAACATTTATAAGCGTGCGCGAGTGTGTGTGTGTGTGTGTGTGTGTGTGTGTGTGTGTGTGCGTGCGCTTCATGCAAGCGTGCTAGCGTACCTGCATGTGCCAAGAATCATTGACAAATACATAATTCTGGCATGTTTACACGTGCGCTGCGCTGTCCAACTTGCTGCCAAATTTTTCCCTCGCGGTATTTCATTTATAGAGGGCACACACGTGCGAGAACCTTATTTCGTGTATCCAAAAATTACCGGCTAAAATTATTCGGTCTTTCTGCTTCGTTAGTATTGCTCCGCTACTTGTTGGAATTCCTTAGATATATTCACAGGCCTAGACCACACACCTGTTACTAGAATATGTCTTGGCTGAAAATCAAACGGAGAAATATGCTGGACGGGAAATGGAATGCGAACTCACGTAATAGGTTAATTAAAAGGGGCATCAAACTTTCCGTTCCTCCAGCACTTTTTCTTCTACGACAGGGATTAATCGCACTGGGCGGAGGAGATTATGAAAATGCTCTGCGGTGCACCCGAGTGTGAAGTCACACACCATCTCTACAGAAATGAAAGAGTGAACGGCTGTCACAAAACTACAGTGAGATCCTGTGGCAGGAACTGTTTGAAAAATTGCTACTATATTTTTAAATGATCGGAAGTGGAACCTATCTTATCATAATATTAGCCAAGATGTTTTAAACGAACTATGGTGATTTGTTCTTAAATTTAAAAGTAAAACAGTAATTTGAAAAAAGTACAAACAAATGACAGCCATAGTCTTTTTAGTCGCATTAGTCCTAACGTTGAAATGCAGTAATTAATTGGCTAATGAGTTATGGCAAGAGAAATGCAAACAAGATATATTAATTTGCAAAATACTGAGCTACATTCAGTAGTCCAGTTGTTAATCTTATTTACTTTATTATTATTATTATTAGCGTTAGTTTCCGGTGTTGTCCGGGTATTTATTTATTCCATTCTTTTGTTAGTCTATCTCCTTCTTCCCCTCGGTCCATCACCTTCTGCCGCTGTCCATTTCAGTTTCGTTTTCTTGTAGATCAGTCCTTATGGTATCATATCTCATGAAAAATGTCTAATAATATACATTTCTAGGTACATAGAGAGTAATCCTAGGAAACTGTCTGCGAAATGTGTTGCGAATAGGGTCAATAGTAAAGACGAAATAAATTACGACATAATGCACGATGTGGCGGTTTTTCAGTATTTTTCTGTTTGTGACTGCATATTTTCTAACTATGTGTCGTACTACGATGTACTTTCGAAGGTATACTAATCGGTACATGTGCCTATTCTATGTAAAATGTCTCTCGAATTCCATTAGTAGCGTAGAATAAATTGTAATGCCTAATAACGTAGTTTTACCGCATGAACAGCGGAGAATTAGTGAGGGATTAACATGTTTCCTTTCGTCATTATGCTGTGGTAGTCAGCGAAAAAGAAGTTTTTAAAGGTTTCAAATTTCTCATTCTGAGACAGTGGATGGATAGACTTTAGTTATTCACGCGTTGCATTATGCGACACTTTTTTTTCCTTTTTGTTCCTACTGTCATTGTTTATGACAGAATGTCTCCTGTACTAGGTGTCGTTGGTGGTTGACTGACACACACACACACACACACACACACACACACACACACACACACTAAATAACAAAGCACATTTTTAGAAGGCTATGTGTTGATGTCTCGATTAATGGGAATGCTTAAAAGGATAATTCGGTATAGTCTTTGTAAACAGCGTATGGTAGGCAACGGCATCAGTTGATGGCAAAATTATTTTGAAATTATCGTGATGCCCGGGTTTCCAGATAGTCTCTTTCGGGTTTGATAACAATTTGACTTTCACATGACACTTTGAAGGTTCACATGCCTTAACATTTTATTCATCCCGCACCATTTTCCGACTTAACTCTGGTTCCATAATACCGATGGTAATGTATTACTGTGCGGCTCCGTAGCACAGTGGCAGAGTGCCAGACTACAAAATTTGTAGTCGCGGGTTCGATCCCCGCCAGGTCCTGGGATTTTTATCTGTCACTTTCCACTTCTTTCACCTCTGGCGGTGTTGCTGATAGAGGTCTGCACCTCGCTCGGCTGCTCGCTCGAATTGCGTGATACATGTCGTTCTATGACAGTCCGACAGGTGTCGGTACTGCAGCTTGCGGCAAGGAGTGTGGCTGCGCTCGACTTCTCCACGCTCGTTCGAGCGGGGCACGCTCGACTGGCCCGACCGTCCATACTGCCCGCTCGCCACTCAGTCGCCCACCGCAGCGCCACTCGAGTCCAAAGTGAGTGTCGGGAGCAAACTAAACGCTACGGAATAAATCCTGACTGCGAAATTTTGAATTGTTTCCTTTCCCAGGTGCTTCTAACGTTGTTCTCTCGATCCAGTTGAACTAGCCATTCAGTTTCGCATTTTGTACTATACCATACAGGTTGTTATACGTGATTAAATTTTCTGATCATTTACTAAATGCGATTTCCATGATCTTTCTTTCTTGTTCCCATTTTGTGGTCTGTTAGAGCCTGTTTTGTGGTAGGTGTTACTTGCCGTCTTAACGAGGAAATTATTTTAATTTTTATCCATTCCTCTTATCACTTTGTCCGTCTTTTATACCGATATTAAATACACGATATTGATGTACACCCGTTAGGTTAGGTTTGTGCATCTCTCTCTCTGTTGCACCCCGTTAGCATTTTGGCACTGTGCGTGGTTGCTGCGGCTCTACCTTTTCCGATTGAGTCCATAACGGGAATTTTTCCAATTGCAACATTCATATATCCCTCACTGCCACTGTCGTCTTTCTTATCTACATAATAAGAAACGCATGCAAACTTTTGTGCAATATATAGGATCCGCGCTTTCTTGCGTCGTCAGGATCTTATGTTCGTCTAATGCACGTATATCTTGTACCTGTTTTAAATCGTCTTGTTCCAATTGTTTACTTTACACAGCTGTATGAATTTATAGTGCTCCTGCTATTTCAGTGATATCTGTGCTATATTTATTTAGGGCCGTCTAAAGAATGTCACCCGGGTGCACTAGCCAAAAGAATGAAGTGCACGTTCTCGGAATGGCTGGACTCTGAAATGCGAGAGGCACAATGCACCATTGGGGGGGGGGGGGGGGGGGGAACCTTTATTTAGCACGAATTGATGGCGCTGACGACGATCTGCTTGAATGGTAGAAACGCAACAGTACTCTCTTTCCTAAGCTAGCTGTATTGACAAACAGATATTTTGTGTGCCCGCCTCAAATGCACCTAGTAAACGCACTTTCAATGCGGCAGGGAACCTGATCTCTCATACAAGAACTCGACTCGATCTACAACGTGTCAATGATGTTTTAACAGTACATTGTAATTACAATGCCACCAACGAATAGTTACTTTTCGATCTATACTTTATTGTACGGTAACATTCAGTTTTGTACATTGCAATAAAAACGTTGTTCGTTCCGTAGTTTCTCTTTGGATTCTTCCATATGTCGTAGTTGGTGAAAACAACCTTTCTTTCTCGTATGAGGTATAATGATATTGCAGTTACGTGCTACTATGCAGGAATACACGTCTACAGAATAACTGATTTTAGTTCCTTTAGTCAGTGAGGGTGCGTCAGACGCAACAGCAGCCCACACCTCAGAGCCACAGAGCCGCTGCCGTAGCGACTGACAAGGAAACCTACCGAAGTGTCTCTCCAATTTTTATGAAATTTGGATATGTTATAAAACATTAAAAACTATGGGACACGTATTTTTTTTAGCGACGGAAAAACTTATTTAAGAGATTAAACGGTCCCTCCAAAATTGCGGCTAAAATAGAAAAGTCACGATAACTTAATTTTGGTAAAGCGATTTTAATGATTTTTGGTATGAGAGTATCTTTTGATAAGAGATCGGCCTAGGTATATTACAGAGGAAGTGACAATTAGGGGGGAAGCTACCCCTAAAGCGTCCAATTTTTTTTTTTGTTCTCAAAAAACTGTTTTGATTTAATCGAAGTTGAATCTGTGAAATTTGTCTTTTATCAAAAGATACTTTCATACCAAAAATTATTAACATCATAGCGATTTTTATATTTTAGCCCCAATTTTGGAAGGACAGTTCACCCCTTAAATATGCAAAATTCATAAAAATCGGAGAGTGACACATGGGTAGGTTTGCTTGTGAGCCAGCAGCAGCGCCACGCTGTGCGGCCTCTGCCCGCCCCGCCCCACGCAGCCTCGTTCGAGTGCCAACACGCTCGCTGCGAGCGTAACACACTCGCCGCGTCACCGCCGAGCGTTGCGCACTCGACCGAGTACGAGCGAGCGAAACCGGCGATTTGCAGACCTCTAGTTGCTGATGTAAAAAATACCGAGTAGAAGCGTAGGTCCCCCTATAACTGGCTGGGAAAGTAAGTTCGAAAGTCTGAGGAAAGCACGGCACCACTTCCACACAGAACCATGCCTAGTAAAGCACCTTGGTGTTCAAACTAATCTTCGGATTGTTGACTGCTTTACCTTGATGTATTACTGCTAAGGCTTATAATTAAAAAAATCTAACACATTCACTTAAGAGTTTCTGTGAAGTTATTTTACGCAGCACAAGATTTCTCGAATTAAGGATTCAGTCTTAACTGAGCAAGTGTGTTTGCGGGTACTTGCTGTACTATGCGGCTGGCCACCAGAAATGCAGCACCCTGAACGAAGCACTCAAATCAATTTGCAGCGACGAGAGATGCGCACTGTTAGCATTTAAGCGCAGGCGCACGTCGTGGGCTCCAGTAGCGCCACCTGCAAGCCCTCTATATAGACAGCCGCGACGACGCACTGGCATTCTCTCTCTAGATGTTTTTTTTACGTAGCAGCTTCTGTATGCTTCGTAGAAGACCGCGAGCGTCTTCCGTGCATGTTACGGAGTTCAACAGAGGAAAAAATAGCTTCCCAGAAGAATAACGAATTATCTTTCAGAGGAATCTAATCGGCGATCCTGTTGGAAGTAACCAAGCAACTGTGATGCAGATGTGTAACCGCTGCATCCACCGCCTTGCACCACTACACTTGATGACAGAACTATTGTGCACTTGGCAGTGATGAATCCCTTTTCCACAATGAACCACACCACTACAAGTTAGCTCCGTATCATCACTATCAGATACGATTCGACGCCGTTTGTAGCAGAGAGGATAGTGGACTGTTCGCAAGACATCCATCCTTGTATTTAGCACCGAGTCAATGCGATGAACGACGGACATGGATAACCGATTGGAACTAATAATTTGCCTTTATAACCTCGATGGATGGATTGGAATCTAGTGGAGAGGGACTGTTGCACTGTTGCTTTATCCATTTTCATAATGGTCCTGTTATTATGCCCCCAAACATGCATTGCCGGTACACTAATCAATCAGCGTTACGTCTCTGGAGAGATGCAGCCTGTTGTACTCCCATATCTTTTGAGCTTACTGACGGCTACATTCGATTGCACTGCTGCCTTAGCGTCCCTGTTCTCCCGATCTTTTGTACATCGAAACATCTGGACGATGACTGCGGAAGGACAGGTCCGGGACATATCACCTGCTGCTACACCAGATCACATTTGTCAAAATGTCGCACCAGCATGGACTGCTGTGCCCCAGCAATACACGCAGAGCCTCTTTAGTGAATGTCGTCAAGGCGTACAGTAGCGGTTACAGACAGCAACGGCGGCAACAATCAATACCCACGTCACCATCTTTCTTATTTCAAACGGAGCCACATTTCAATCACGTGATTTTTGTTCAAAGTATTATCTCTCAAATACATTTAACTATCAAGTCTGGGGACCTTCTCGGTGCCGCATTTTGGATGAGCGGCAGTGCATTTTTGCTACCTCCATTTACTGTTCCGCTCACGCATGGTTAGCGTCATGCAAAATTGCTCGCGAGCTTTCGTCTCATCTCGAATCTAATTTACATGCTCTTTTCGAGAAATATACGCAGAAGGAAGCAATATATATTAGCTGTCTCTTCTGCTAAAGTATGCTCTTTGAACACAGAAAAAAACATTTTTAAGGGACCACACTACTCTCGTCATCGATCCCCAGACTTACAATCTACTTATACTAAGGACATTACAAACACTCATGCCCGAGGGAAGACTCGAAGCTCCGACGTGAGCGACACCGGGATTCGTAACGTGACGCCCCAGAGTGCACGGCCATTCCCGCGCGGCTTCTGAACAGTAAACCACACGATCAAACAGAACGCCTCTCCTGTAGCATCTGTCGTTGCAGTTGTCTGACAATTTCCGTAATGCTTGGGCACTGACAAAATTATTTTTCTGTAAACCCACCGCCCGTCTTCCTGTTTTGGAGCATCAACAGCATCATCTCAGAGCCTTACAACAAGCAGCCTGGTTCTCTAACACCGGCCGGTATGTACGACGACGTGCTGCTGACACTTTGCAGCCAGAGGACTCTGAACTGTCACGTTGAACATAGCGGTATGTGGAAAAACTATGTCGGTGCCTGAGAAACAGCACGAAATCTGCAAGCACGAATTCAGAGATTTTTCCTACCTTCAGCATGACAATAGCAGACCACACAAGAGCACTGCGACAGCTGCAGCAATCCGACGCCTTTGGTTGACTGTCACTGATCATCATCCATACAGTTCCGGTTTGGCCCCATGCGATAGTCATTTGTTTCCAACATGCTGTCGAGGACTCCAGATTAACAGCGAAGAAGAGGTACAACAAAGGTGAGGTTGTGTTTGGCTCTCTCAACTAAATGTAAGTATCAACAAACGGGCATCTCATTTGGAAAAGCAAGCTTGTCGCTATGGTGACGGTTCAGAAATAAATAAGTATACATGAAGAATAATGATGTAGAATATTAATGAAGTCTGTTTTAAAGCACAATAAAACATTCGAAATCATTAATGTTCCACCACACCCGGATACTTCCATATCATGTAGCAACAGCAGGTGAAGATCTGTAGTTTTCATTTGTAGGTCACGAGGAATTGTTAGCAGGGAGATTACGAGCGGTAGGGCTGAGCGGTGAGTAAGGATAGGAAAGAAGGAGAGGGCGAAAGGAAATGCAGTCCGCGGTAGGCTCAGACACTTTACTGGACAGGTTTTATTCCTTTGCAGCCGGCCGCGGTGGCCGAGGGGACTAAGGCGCTCCAGTCACGGTCTTCACGGCCACGACGGCCGGGGGTTCGAATCCCCCTCGGGCATGGATATTTGTGCCGTCCTAGTTCATAAGTAGTTTGTAAGTTTAGGGACTGATGACCACGTAGTTAAGTCACATAGACTATACAAACATTTGAACATTTGAACATTCCTTTGCACACAATGACACCTTTCCTCCTAGAAATGTGTGTTGTTCTGCAAAGTGCAGGTGGCAGCAATGGGCGTGTATTTATTTCGTTTGCCATTATTACGTTACACGATGATAAGAGAAGTGTGAGGGTGACACCCACTAGCGACAGAAAGGTTAAATATGATTTTCAGAGTAACTGTACGAAGATAAAAGCTATTACTTTCGAATACTTTCGTTTAATGTCCCCGGTCAACGGACGGATCAACAACAACAAATTTCCCCATTCCACGTGATAATTGGATGTCTAAAGGTGGTGATAAGGGACTGAATTCCAGAAAAGCATTTATACATCAACAGCCGTAAATGTTTGTTGTTCCAGTTATGCAACCGTTCCCGGTATTACATTAATACCTTCTTCAATGCAAGCCATTCCACCCATCCAATCAAGGGAAGTAAAAAATCACTATACGTACCGGTTTCTTTATAATATTTCCCCCAGCTCACACATCACGTGTTATAGAGAAACCGGTATATATGGCGATTTTAACTGTTCAGTTGAAGGGATGGATGGCAACACATGGCCTGAAGATCTATTAATGTAATATGGCTTGTATAAATAAAACAACACAGATTACGACTGTTGATCGATAAATAAATATCCAGAATTAAAACTCGAGCCGCC
The DNA here is from genome assembly GCA_026315105.1 of Locusta migratoria. Taxonomy (NCBI): domain Eukaryota; kingdom Metazoa; phylum Arthropoda; class Insecta; order Orthoptera; family Acrididae; genus Locusta; species Locusta migratoria. The sequence continues at coordinate 251,497,137 of CM048745.1, read as the reverse complement.
GCAGTCTCCAATACAATGTGCAGCTACACAGACTAAATTCCACGAGTCATGAGTGTGTTGTAGAACTCGCTTACTGGTGCGAGAATTTCACTAGGAGAACACAAGTCTTCCAAAAGAAGGAAGGAAGGTTACGCTACTGTCCCGTCGCAATGTGGTAACTGGAAAATGAGCCAAGGTCTGATCTTGTTTCTTAAGATTGGGGGGGGGGGGGGGGAGAGGCAATCGACCTTGCCCTTGGAAGGAACCCTCTCAGCATTTCCCTGGAGGCATTCTGAGATATTACAGAAAATCCAAGATTGGATGGCCGGAGGCGGGGTGAGTCCAAAGTACTAACCATTTGCCATGTGGCTCGGTACAAGTGTTCCGTGGGTTGGAAGTGCTCCGCGAAAAACTACTGTTCACTTAGAGGGCTAGTTTTCTCTTTCAACATTTTGATTATACTCATTTGACGTCTTTAAAAATGTAATACGATTATATGTTACGAGTTATACTTTTTCTCATTTAAAAATATTTAATTTTATTACTTTTTAAAAGAGGCAAGGTGTTCAGAATACTAAGAATGTGAAAGTGTTTTGTGAAAGGAGAGGAAGTCGTGCAACAGACATGCCCTATGGTAGGTTCCTTTCCCATTACGAGTTGCCGTGTAGTACTGAATTCTACAGACTAGAAATTCTCGTCTAGTCATTAGTCTGATCAGGTACCATCTACGGATGAGTATTAGTGAGTATTCACAGATTCCTGTTTCGTCCTCCAACCGTAAATGTCAACGAATAATGGATCAGGATACAATTTTTTTCAGCGGGGAATGACTGAACTTGGATGAGAAAGCGAAGCCTTCACAATAGGGATGGGATACGCATCGATAGAAAAGCTGTCGCATTGTCCGCCTTCCATTAATGACTGTCACGGCGGGGAATAGCGGAGGGTATTTTTAGGGCTCACGACGAGAACGCTGCAGTGAGGGTGACCTTGTTAAGAGGACGGGCGGTACGGAGTCCGCCAGCCAGATGAGAACCTGGAAAGTGCGCCCGGGGTGGGGGCGAAACTCGACAATTACGCGAAAGTCTGCAATTAGCGAAATGGCGGAGCGCGCGGGCGAGATGGAGCGCGAGCGCACAAAGCTGCGAGCGCGACAATGGCGCAGCGGCGCGGCGGCACAAAGCCGGCCGCAGACACCTCACCTGCAAAAAGCGGGCCGCGCCCAGCCGCCCGATGACCAATCGCCCCGCAAGCCCTGCCGATGGCCGCTCAGGGACACTGCTGTTGCCGCCGCTGATACTCGCCACTGATTTTATTTGCCGAGTACTGCGCCCTCTCTGACAACAGCAGCACTAGCCCACTACTCTTCAGCTATAGGACGTTTACACCTACATCAACATCTACCTGGAATATTCTGCAAATCACATTTAAGTGCCTGGCCGAGGATTCATCGAACCACTTTTATACTTATATATACATGTGGCGTCTGTTTCGAAAGAACAGACGTCACTTCTGATCCTGCACTTGTTATTATTTAATATTCACAGAATATATGACATCAACTGCGATTGGGCAAAGCTGAAAATGTGTACCCGGCCGGGATTCGAACCCGGGTCTCCTGCTTTCTAGGCAGTTGCGCTGACCCCTACACCACTAGGGACATAGTGATCACCGCATATGCAAGGACTACCTAAACTCGCCTCTCGTCAGATACAAATTCCCAGCTTCACCCTCAGTACTCAAACTCGTAGTTATGAAACTAATTCCCGTAAGAGTAAGGGCTTTCAAACTTTCCCATACTGGGCAGCAATACTCCAAAAAAGGACGGACAAGCGTATTGTTAATAGTTCTGTTGCATCTTTCAAGCGTTCTGCCAATAAAAGGCAGTCTCTGGTTCGCCTTTCCCACGACATTATGTATGTGTTCTTTCCAGTTTAAGGCTGAAGTAATAGTAATTCCTAGGTCTTTTGTGGAGTTTATTGCCTTCACGTTCGATTGATTTATCTTGTAATTTATTTAGAGTCAATTGCCAATTTTTACACCATAGTGATATTTTGAAAATTACTAGCTTGTAGCCATCACATTCACTTCCGTTCAGAACTGTACGCTGCTAACGCAGAGTGGTGTCAGGCACCAATAACAGGTGATACAGTCGGTATATTTCCGCGGATAAGTCCGTCAAAATTCTAGTATTCTGCTGTGATTCGCCAGAGCATTTGGACGCTGCGCACCAAAACGCAAATATTCTTTAGCTAGAATTGGAGTTATTTTCAATACATTTACTTCGGTTTCTTAGTCACCTTGCAATAGCGAGCTACCATTAAATACCACAGATATTAATAAATAAATAAATGAAATACAAAAAGGCAGATGAAACGCTTCGGCCATGTTTTGGCGCCAGTTACCATACCTACAGACCGAGGTGAATTGTGCCGTCTACTCACTAGAGTAGGGCAACACGATTGTTGGTTTTTTTCTTTTTCTTTTCCTTCTTCTTCTTCTTCCGAGAATCGATTTCTCCCATTCAATCTCATATTGCGAACTGTTGCCTACGATTCGTTCACGGCTCTTTCTAGTCTGCGATGGCACAACTTTTACAGAATGCCAAAACGTTTTGTATCTTACTCAAAGATGGCAGAACGTGCCTGTAAATGTCAAGGACGTTAAAATCTAACCTTAAGAATCGATTCCTCCGATTCGCTCACGATTCCTTATGGTCTGCAATGGCACGATTCTTACAGAATGAAATTTTTATATTTATGTTATGTGAATTTCAAAACTCAAATATTAAATCAGTCAAAGCCATTCGATGCAACTCTAAAAAATTCTCGAGAAAAAAAGACTTTGACGTTTTGCAAGAGTTGTAAATTGTCGAGTTACTTAACAGAGAACCGATAGTTCAAATCTCGCGGTAATATTAAATTAATAAAAAAGCAATCGCTGCATGCATGTAAGTGCAGCACTTGAGAACCCAATTCCCCGATTTAGTTGATCTTTTTTGTGTTTTTAATTCTTTGGGCAAGGTTTGAATGAAAGAACATTTTTGGAAAGTCTATCGGAAATACAGAAAATCTGATAGTCCTGGAAAAGTTTTTAGAAAAAAATCGGGACAGCTAGAAATCAAACTCGGGAAATTCGAACAACTTGCAAAAATCATGATTTTCTATGTACTTTCCATCATAGATGACGATAGGGACAACATTTTTTTTATTTATTTTTTATTTTTTTTGTAATCGATCACCATCACATTTCACACATTTCTGTAATTCAGTAACTGCTGGTGCTAATGAACTTCACCTGAGCATATAAGAGGACAGTGACATCACACGGAGCTATGGACAAGAATACGGGCTTCTTTAGGCCTCGGTGAGCGGCGCGCGGAAAGTCAATCAAAGCGGCGCCACTCAAGTTGATGTCCACTCGGAGTTCAAAGAAATACGGTTGGCCGGCTGGGATAAGCGCGAGCGCTGGGACGGAACCTGCTGCCGCTTGATCTCCACCTCTCACATCTGACCCAGGACATTCTCTGCCGCTCAGTGCCTTTCCAGTTGTTCCGACTGTAATGTGGCAACGATGTCAGAGACGAGAAAATCGACGGACCTTGAAGGAGAAACTTTGATCACAAAACTTCAGTGCGTGGTAGACATATTAGCTTCAAAAATAGTTCTTGGTTGAAATGAAAAATACAAAAACTGACAATGTTCACTGAAAACATGTGCGAAAGTTTACACAGAAATTCAGCAAAATCCTTGATAAACATGTGGGAACTTTTTCCCAGACAACTTGGCGTGCAAAGTCACACCAAATAACAATTTAAAAATATCAGATATAATTTATTTCCGATGTACTTTATTTTCAATAACCAACAGTTCTTTTAAAAAGATCAATTCTCTTCGTCATAGGGAATACGATCAGGAACAACATGAAAGACTACGCAGTCGATGGTTCTACCTCCAGTTCTTCGCGCAAAACGCGGGAACTTAAAACTCACGTGGAGTTCGCCAGACACGTTCTTCTTCATAGACCAATGGTAGGAAACCTTAAGTCTTCTTCATAAAAACAAGAAGAGGAAGAAGTAGTTGTCACTAGCGTAGATGACAAAATTACACAAACCAATATTATGGAACGTAACAAGCAACAGGGCACAGTTCCTTCCTGTTCTAAAGATGGTCATAGGTTTCCTGACCCCACCTTTCAAAGAGAAACACAAGGAGGAAAAAAATTGTAAAACCGAGTACGAAAGGGAACTCTAGAAAATCTGAAATGTCGGGAAACAAACTGATACCGTTTGCATTATAGGAAACAGCTACAACTCCGCTGTCAAGTTGAAAATTCCGTATTTGAGGTTGTTGCAGAACATGAAGCGAGGAAAGCACGAAAGAAGTGTCCCGTGAAGTATGACTTCTCATCAATCGCCAATAATCATGTTTAACGAGAAAATGCCTCTTTCAATTACTTCAGCGCGTATGCGTTCATACGTTCGACCTCGCACGGGAATCCGAAATGGCGAGTGTAAGAGGGCATGGACGATAGGGGCGCTACAGCCATAGCGTGCGACTTGTGGGAATTTGAAACGGCCAGGAGGCGAGCACGGGTGGCCAAGTGGTTAAGGCGACCGCTGGCCCAAAGCGGGAGACCCGGGTTCGATTCCCTGTCCGGCTCACATTTTCACTTGTCGCCATTGTTTCATTTCAATGCCCTAAAGCAGCCACTGTCAACCCTTTCCTTCCTAATCCTTCTTCCTTCCTCTCCTTTATCATTAATTTACAAATGCAATTGGCTGCGAAGCAGGTGTGGTGTCTGTTCTTTCGGTCATGTCCGAAAGAACAGACACTACACCAAAATAGTAGTTATGTTTTGGTACTATCGATGCGGAATTTAATTATGTACTTTTTTTGTAACCTTAGCTTTTTCGATTAAACGCTTAGTTTTCGAGGGATTTGAAAATAACTAGAAAAAGTCCAAAATTTCGGTGGTTTTCTTTTCAATACAGCTGAAGCTCCACTCAGAAATCGGGGCAAACTAAGATTTTTCATACCAGACCAGAGGCCGACTTGAGTGATTAAAACAGTTTCAAGATTTCCACTAATTTTTGGAAGGGAACCCCCTTTTTGTAGTTAATATTACTGGCCTATTAGTGAAGTATCATTAATTTAGAAGATGTCTTTTTCATACTTGCGTGTTAGACGAGTCTGTCTTTTGGTGTCACTTGCAGTGCGTGAACTGGTCTTCTTTCCTCAAGCGAGAAGATATTGTCCACCGTACGCAACCGAATGTTTGGACAGACATCCTTGTATAAACGAAAAACCTGGTCTCATTTTCTCTTAAACTACGACATAAGATGGTGCTACTCCCCGTGAGCTTTTGTATTGCTATTAAATGGGGTGGCTTCCATGACTCTTGCCCTGCAATAGGTTACGTTTCCAAACCCACCTGTTTCACTCAAAATGAGGAGCTTACGTAGTTCACGTGCTGATGCTAGGTTAGCAACTGAAACTACCACCCCTCTGCTTTTATCGTAGTCGACGCCACTCGAAGCTCTACCACCTTGTTGCTCGCCTATCGGACGCTCATATCGTAGCCGAGGCCTTAGTCTCTCCCCATACAGGGTACTATTTAGCGAAGTTTTAATCCGACTGAAAACTCGTCAACCAGCCCGGAGATCCGGCATGAGCCTACAGACTCAAGTCTTATACAATGTGGGTACGGTGCCTGGGGAAAATAATGCTCATCTCCCCTTCCCTCCCCAAATCAAGGGTTCGTGAAAGCCGAAAACCGAACTATCTGAACAACGGGTTTCCATCTCCCTCGTGTTACCTCATGCAAAATTAGTAATAAGATATGGGACAGGGGTAACAGCTGATAAAATCTTCTGATGGAGTTGGCGAAAATCTTTAAGATGCAACACCAGCTAAGTGATGCAAAACGTGCCGCGTGTAGTTCAGGACTGCCTCTTAAGTGCTTTCTTCGGATATCTTGTGCATCTACTTGCCGCTAAAGCAATCGAGTAGTTGGAAAATCCAGACGCAGATGCCAGATATCTTTTTTCATTTATAATTTCTTATGATTTTCATTTTGATTGTAAAAGAACACTAAAGTTAAAAAAAAATAATAAATTATATACACCGATTCATCGTTTAAAATTAGGTACTTCCTCTACAGCCGGAATGAGACATTAAACGCAATGAAACGAAAAACCTGCCTTTCGTTTCAGCGCTCCACCGATTGTGTTAACCGAGCACGCGTCATGGACAAACTCAAAGGCTTCAACTTCTTACTCGTTCCTCTCAACAACTTCCAACCTCCTCAAGGGCTCCTGCACGATGCCGCTCCTTCTGTTAGAGTTGCACCCCAGGGAGAAATGATTTAGCCGGGAGCTCGACTTGGCCACAGACTCAGTACTACAGCCCATTGGGAGAGCTCTGAAACGTATTAAAGAGGAGCAAGCGTTTCCCTTATTCTGCCTTCACTCCGCTCTCTCCACGAAGGATCCGTATCCAACGACAGGAAATTTGTACAAGTCATACCGATATTCAAGAAAGGCAATAGGAGTAATATACTAAATTACAGACCTGTACGTTGAAGTTGATCTGCACAGGATTTCCGAACATGTAATGTGTTCAAGCGTAATGCATTGTCTAGAAGAGAGCGATCTATTGACCCGCAGACAATAAGGATTTAGAAAATATCATTCATGCAATAAACACAACTACCTAGTTACTCGTACGAAGCGATAAATGCTATCAACAAGGGATTTTAAATTGAATCCACATTATTTTAGATTTTCAGAAGCCTTTTGACATCGTGCTTCACAAGGGCTTTTAATTAAATTGCGTGGCTACGGAACATCGTCTCAAGTCTGTGATTGGATTCTTGACTTCCTGTCATAGACGACATAGTTTGCAGTAATTAACGGAAAGGGATCGACTAGAACAGAGGTGATATCTGGCTTTCCCCTGGGTAGTGTTACAGGTCCTCTACTGTTCCTTATCTGCAGTGGTGGTCAAAATAATACAACCACCTCTACTGTTGCATCAGATTGTAAAATTTAAGTGTTGATGGTGAAATTAGTTCACTAATAATAAGGATCATTTCATTTTAATTTCGTAATTGGATTTATTTCATCAATGTTCATTTTTCTTTCCCCAACACTAATGTAAGATGTGTTTTATTTTACTGCAAACAACGATTATGGTTACCGCCACCATTTTAGGAAAGAATCTAATTGTTGGAGACGTGCTGATTATTTAATGTCTTTTTCATGAAAAATACTCTTTTTTGGCATTTATAGCCCTGCTAAAACAAAACGTCTCTGAGATGTCTATTTAATAAATTTATTTCACGATTTTGTGCTAGCCGTGGTCAACTTGGATTAAATCAGTGAAACATATGTCCAACAGTTAGGCTATGTTCCATTGCGGATACCAATAGCAGGATCAGTATAGTCAAAACTATTTAGTAGATTGATTGAATGGTGCATTGCTTACGTTGCTTTTGCTGTGCCGATTAAATTCCTATACACTTATGAATACAGGCACATAACTTTAGATGGAAAAGTTGGTAGAAGCCGACCTTGGGGAAGATCAATTTGGATTCAGGAGAAATGTAGGAACTCGGGAGGCAATCCTGACTTTACGGCTTGTCTTAGAAGATAGATTAAGGAAAGGCAAACCTACATTTCTAGCTTTTGTAGACTTGGAGAAAGCTTTTGATAATGTTGATTGGAATACACTCTTTCAGATCTTGAAATCAGCAGGAGTAAAATATACGGAACGGAAGGTTATTTACAACTTGTACAAAAACCAGACAGCAGTTATCATAGTTGAAGGGTGTAAGACAGGGTTGTAGCCTTTCTCCAATGTCGTTCAATTTGTACCTTGAGCAAGCTATAAAGGAAAGCGAGGAGAAATTTGGAGAAGGAATTAAAGTTGCGTTTTGCCGATGACATTGTAATTCTGTCAGAGACAGCAAAGGACCTGGAGGAGCAATTGCACGGAATGAACAGTGTGTTGAATGGAGCATATATGATGAACATTAACAAGAGCAAAACAAGGGTAATGGAATGCAGCCTAAGAAAATCAGGCGATGCTGAAGGAATTAGATTAGGTAAAGAAATAATAAAGGAAGTAGATGAGTTTTGTTACTTGGGCAGTAAAATAACAAATGATGGTCGCAGTACAGAGGATATAAAATGCAGAATGACAATGGGAAGAAAAGCGTTTTTGAAAAAGAGAAATGTGTTAACATCGAACACTTAAGCATAAGAAAGTCCTTTCTGAAGGCATTTGTGTGGAGTGTTGCTTTGTATGGGAGTGAAACATGGACGATAAACAGTGCGGACAGGAAGAGGATAGAGGCTTTTGAAATGTGGTGTTACAGAAGAATGCTGAAGGTTAGGTGGGTGGATCGCGTAACTAATGAGGAGGTACTGAACAGAATTGGGGAGAAAAGAAATTTCTGGCATACCTTGACTAAAAGAAGGGATCGATTAGTAGGACACATTCTTAGACATCAAGGAATTGTGAAATTACCGTTGGAGGGAAGTGTGTGGGGTAAGAATCGCAGAGGGAGACCAAGAGATGAATATAGTAAGCAAATTCAAATGGATGTAGGTTGCTGTTCTTATGAGGAGATGAAGAGGTTGCTCAGGATAGATTAGGTTGGAGGGCTGCATCAAACCAGTCTCCGGACTGAAAACCACAACAACAACTTTAGATGTAAATACAACGACACCAATAACTTCGAATATATCTCCCAGTTAGTATTTTGCACCAAATACAATTCTTAACTTCACGCAAATTTTGTGTTAGAATTTAAATTAATTGGCGGAGAAATTTATTTCTTGGCGGACTTAGATTTTGAACAACCATTACTGTTATCATTATTAAAAGAAATATTTTTTAGGGAGATATCTTTCATGCGGATGTTTTCAATGGTACGTCATTGGTCTAATCATCGTATAAACGGAATAATAAACGCAGAAATGTACAGAGACATCTTGGCAAATGTGATGCTGCCTTATGCTGAAGAGAAAATGCCGCCGAAATGGAAATTTCAGCAAGATAATGATCCAAAGCATACTGCAAGGATCATAAGGCAGTTTTTTCAAGACCACAATATCGAAGAATTAAGAATGGCCACCTCAATCCTCTGACGCATTACCCACTGAGAACTAATGGGAGATCGTAGACAAGAGAAGTGACCGCTCAAAAGCTGCATCCTTAGATAAACTTTGGGAAGAAATCCAGACAGCCTGGTGTACGATCAGTAGCGACGAATGCAGGCGTTTAGTAGACTCTATGGGTAAGATATGCACGGCCATCCTCAACAGTAAGGGCTACCCCATGAGGTACTAACGCACTCCTATGCAAAAAAAAAGACTGAGATCAAGTACAAAATATTTGTGTCAATTGGCTCTATTTTTTTTTGACCCAGTGGTCTGGTATTCTTTTGAATATTATTGAATATTTTGTGTGTGTTATCTATATAACTGACTGTGGTACGATGTTACTCTGTAGTAATGGTTCCTGTACAACGTAAAATTTTGTTTCCATCATGGTACAAACATGCCTAATAATAAATGTGCACTTTATTCCAAACCTTTGCCAGGTGCCTCTATTATTTTGACCGCCACTGTATATAAACGCTCTGCGAGCAAATCTGAGGAACCGTCTTACGTTGTTTATACATGATATCATTTGTCGCTAATAAAGTCAACAGAAGACTAAAACCAACTGCAGAACGATTTATGTAAAATGTCGTATGCTGCGGACTTTGTTAATTCACCCGAAATAAGGAAAAGTGTGATGTAGTCCACATGAGAAAAACTAAAATGAATTCGTAAAACTTCTTTTACAAGAGAAGGCCATAAATTTAACTAAATACCCATGAATTACTACTTCGAAACACTTAAATTAGAGATTACCCACAGATAATGTCGTGCAAAAGGTGAAACGAATATTGCGTTTTATTGGCAGAATACTTAGAAGATGCATCAAAAAACCACTGGAGGGACTGCCTACACTACGCTTGTCCTCCGTCATTTAGAGCATTGCTGCGCATCGTGGGATCTTTACAAGTGCAGCTCGTTTCATATTATCGCGATGCAGGGGAGAGAGTCACAGAAATGATACAGCATTTCGAGTGAGAATCATTACAAGTGAAAGTTGTTAGTAAAAAATTTTAAGGATTGTTGTTGCTCAAAATAAAGCTATAAAGATTGGTGTTGTAATTAAAATAGTACTGTTTAGTATTTTACTCGCAGGTTGTCAATAACAGTTTCTTTACTGTAATTTAGTGAATTCTCAAACAATTGTGTCGTGTGTAGTTGTGTGTGTATCGGTAGCTGTAAAATGAATACGCACTACAGCTCAAACTTGATAATCTGACAGAACACTTTATCCAATTAGTTAACATAGCTTAGAACAAAAACCAAATATATATGTAATAAAAATCTATTCTGACCCTGTGACTTTATTGACAGAACGGCCTATTTGACCTACGGTAAAAAATAATCTGTTTCATTTAAGATTGCATTTGTTTGAACAATAGGACATCAGCGTGCTGGATAAGTGTCTGATCGGCATTTAGATTTGAGTTCGACGCTGATTTTATGGCCTACCTGTGCGCAAGGAAACATGTGCAACTGCCCTCTGAATTACCGGCAAAAAATGCTGCTGCTGCTGCTGCTGCTGCTGCTTCAAGGTCAAAAAACTAGCAATGGGAATCCACTAACTAAACAAATACTAATTTTGTCCATCTCTGTAGTATTTAAAACAAATAATTAATTAATTGAATTTCGGGTTGAATGACTAACGCGAAAAGTCCCGAGTTTGAACTTTAAACTTAGGCACTTTATATAAGGAGGACATGAATTTAAACAATATTGCACAAAAATGTTGAGTACAACTTGGGAATGTCTTACATAAATTTTTCCAGAAACTCATTTACTTCTACTGTCATTTTCAACAAAAGAAAAACCAGCTAGTACTTTATACAATGTAAATTTTAAAAAATCGAAATTTTCTACATCACACTTCGTTCGTTTTTTTTTCTTCACTAAAAACATACTAAATTCCTGCACTAAACTTTTAATTATTTCAAAGAATTGGCATAAATGACGAAAATTAAACCCTTCATGTTGAATGTCTGTTAGAGATGGACTACAATTACGCGAAGCGCCTAATAATGAAAAGATGACTTTTTTCTTCATAAGCTCAGAACATTTTCAAATTCTAATATTTCACAACATTACCACACATAAATAAATTGAAATGATTCAACCTCACGCTGCGGTTTGCGACTACATTCCAAGGCTGCTCGCACAACACTGCCCTTGCTCTCCTGTCGGAGGCTAGCCACCAAACTCAGCTCAAACGCGGGACAGCGCACACCAAAGATTGTCCTCGCGGAGCCTCAGATATGATTTTACAGAAATTCAGCGTTATTATCATTGCATACATACGTTTCACAACGGCGTTTCCCGTTGCGGGGAAATCTGCTTATGAATTTTCGATCGCCGACTTTCTCCTCCGAATGTGAAAATACACTGTAGCTTCCCACGTACATTGAGAGAAATTATCATCATAATAAGAAATATCAGAGCCCTACAGAGAGATTTGGGTTTTCTTTTGTCCCACGTGTTGTTCGATAATGGAATGGTAGATAAATAGTATGACAGAAGTTCGATGACCCCTCTGCAAGTACTTAATTGTGATTTGCAAATCAACTATGTAGAACGTTCCACGCGGAATATGCGAAAGAACTTGCATCCCTTCTAGTAGCAGTGAACAGCAGGTCTCTGGAGGGGCGAAGCATCCCGAATAACTAGAAAACATTACCGTTTTTGCTCGTCGAACAGACGAGCAAAACTATGGGCCTATAACTCCGATGTCAGTCTGCTGTAGAAATTTGGCACATTTCTTATAATGGTTTATTATTCCCGGAGACCGAAAATCTCCTCTGTTGGAGTCAAAATGGATTCCGGAAGCACACACATGTAACCCAACTCGCTATATTCGTTCATAGGACTCGAGAAGAAGATACAGCCATCCAGGTATTAGATGCCGCGCTCCGCGGCTTCGGGAAGGCGTAAGACACGATTCCGCACTCTGGTCGTAAGAACAAAATAAAAGCGCACGGAACATCTGAACAACTGTAACAATGGACTGAAAAGTTTCTAGCAAGGAGTATACAGCATGTTTTTCTCGACAGAAAGAAGTATTACGACATGATAGTATCATAGTAATATTTCGCGTGCCCCAAGGGAGTGTTACGGACCATTACGTTTTACCATACATGCTACGTGACCTATTGATGAAGTCGGAAGCTGAACGAGGCTTTTCTCATTTGTTTCTGTAGTATACAAATAAGTCTTAATGTTGGAATATTGTAGAGACATGCAAGAGGATCTGCACCGTATCGACTCATGGTACGGAGAGTTGAACTGACCCTCAAAGTAAACAAATGTAACATATTGAGAATACATAAATAGATTCTTCACTGTATAATTACAAGGTTGTGCAGCAATCAGTGGAAGAAGTTACTGCCATAAATTATCTTGAAGTATGCATATTAGCGATTTAAGTGGAATGACCATATAAAATTAATTGTGGACTATACAGGTGTCAGATAGTTGACAGGAAGTATAGTCCATCAACAAAGGAAGTAGCTTACAAAAGACTTGTTCAACAGTTATCTATACTGCCTGTCAGTGTCGGATCCGTACCAGAGAGGCCTGATAGATAAGATAGCGAAGATCCAAGGAAGAGCAGCACGCTTTATTACAGACTTATACAGTAAGAGCTAATGCGATGCGGACGTGAACGGTCAACTCAGTGGCAGACATTGCAAGAGCAGCGTTCTGCATCACGGATTGGGCTACTGTTAAAAGTTCAGACAGCGTCCCTATGAAGAAGTATTAACCATATATCACTCCCTCCTAAGTATATCTCGAGAAAATACGATTAACTTAGAATTTACGCGAAACATTTTCCAGCAATCGTTTTTACCCTACGATCAGAAACGACTGGAACAGGAAAGGCATGAAGAGTCAGTGTTGCACTAAGTACCCTCCACCACACATCGTAAGATGCTTTGCGGAGTGTAGATGTAAAGATTCTTCCAGGTCAAGGTTATGGCTAGGTAGTGTGCAATCTGGAACTGACATTAGTTTGTACAACGAGGCGTGTTTGAAAGTACGGATTCGCTTACTTTCAGAGGCAGATTTCTTAACTGTCCAGCGGAAACATTTGCAGTCTTATTAAACCACAACAGACGTTAAGTCTGAGCGCACTCTATACGAAATAAGCTTATAGACTGCCCCGATAGTCCATTCCGCTCCCGTCTACCCTCAAGCGCAATAGAAATTTTAATGTTTGCTACATCATCAATTACTAATTCTTCGATATAAAATTCAGACTTGTATTACACATAGAACATATAGTTGTATGAGATAAGTGACATTCACCGGATCACGGTGATTTGGAATTACATCTCATTAATGGAGACATTGAGGAGTGGGTTGGGTTGTTATGATCTCTGCTTACGAGTTCCTCGTTGATTTCGCCACGGTAGCTTCTCGCTTTGGGTTTCTTAATTACACACACACACACACACACACACACACACACAGAGCCAACACGCCGACACTACTAGCAGCGTTCGCAGCCAGCGTACGGTCGGTGGACTGAGATCCACATACGCGGCGCGGCGCATGTGTTGACTGCCGCTCATATATCACTGTCAGGCCGTCCCTGCCGACACCAAAATAAAACATCCCGGTCCACGAAGCGTCCCTCGCGTTTAAAAGCGCTTGTTTCCAGCTTATGAAGAGCGAATTAACGAAACAATTTATTGTGACGGCTGCTAATTGGAATGAAGCGAGCTCACGTCCGTTCCCAACGTGAATATTTAGCAGTCATGTTACCGGCTAACGTAGACACTATTTTAATGAAGAAAAATTGACTTTTCTGACTTGCAACGTCTTCATTAGTCTGGGGAAGCTATTTTTTCCACGCGTTTCATCAACCAACATATTTAAGTAAATCACTTTTCGTGGTCTGCGTTGCGCGCTTTTTTCTCCGCTATGTATCTCTCTTTGCCAAATGAATATTAGAGAAGAAACTGAAAAATGCTGTGGCTGTCTCCGGCAATTCACCGCCATCTCACGGTCGTTTACGTCTGAGGTTGATTTTCGTATGGCAGCAATGGAATTAGTTGCAATTTTAGAGGATCTAGAGTAGGTTTTGTATCAAAAAGGTGCAGTAAGGGTGTTACATTTGTTAAACCCCCTCATAACCAATTTCCCTATTGTATAGCTGTGTGCTTAGCGCGTGTCAGTAAAAGGTCTGCCAAGTCTGTTTGATACTAGTCGTTATCTGCAGAAACTAATATTTTTAATTGGCGCAAATGCGCGAACTACCATTCATGTTCCAGCCTGACGCGAATTCAAAAAATGTTCAAATGTCTGTAAATCTATCGGGCCGAACTGCGTGGTCATCAGTCCGTAGCTTACAAACTACCTAAACCTAGGTAAACTAACCTAAGGACAACACACACACACACACACACACACACACACACACACACACACACACACACCATGCCCAAGGGAGGACTCGAACCTCCACGGCGAGCAACCGCGCGCTCCGCAGCGAGACGCTTTAGACTGCTCCACCTCGGCGACGCGAATTAATAAGATTGACATAGTCGACGATATGGTGGGGGGGGGGGGGGGTCGGTTGTGCGGTTGTATACCCGCAAGCATTTTTGCCCTCATACTGCTGAATAACTTGTCATTTTCAAAGTTGTGATACGCACGTTCTTGACTGTCGGGCTTGGGTGGTGTGCGTGTGTTTTGCCCTTAGCGTAAATTAGTTTAATTAGTTTTTAAGTAGTCTAGGGATCTTAGAAATGCAAACATTTAAACATTTATTATTATTATTATTATTATTATTATTATTATTATTTCCATGATCGTACATCTGAGCTTACTACAAGGAACTGGCGTTACACAGGACATTCTTTCAGTAATCTTCTTTTTGGTAGAATGAGCAGAAAATGTTGAATTTACTGCAAAGTCTTACTTGACGGCCTCTAGAAAGATTGAAAAACAGCCTGAGACATAACGGATTATGCTTCCTCGCTGACGTCCAGGAGGGAGGACGGGCAATATTTGTTAGCTGGCGGTGACAGGGACGGGTTACACTTGATTCTTCAGAATGGAATTCAACCATTAGTTTCTCCTATACTTACTACAGTCAAGACATTAAACCGTTTTCACCTTATGCCAGTAAACTGAGTGAAGGTACAGTATTTTCTTAATCATTATGTCCCTATCTCCACTTTTCCAGGGTAGTGATTTTTTCAGAGCAACACCTCTGATACCTGGTTATGTGATATGGTTTCCGGACAACACCAGAGCGTTTTTCGCAAACGAACCTGATACAGTGATATCCTGCCTGTAGTGCATAACTTTTACATTTCCACAATAAGGAGCTACGGAAATCATCCTGCATATTGCCATCCCGCAAGAGGTGGAACTTACGATGTTCCAACGGAGATATGAAAACTTAGAATAATTCTACAGTGAAAATATCGGAAAACTCTTACATGCTAACGAAAAGATTCGTAACAGAAAAATATAGTATCGCGAATAATGACCTTAAGTAGTTGCTGTGATGGCTTTTACATTTTCCAACGAACACTAAGACATACGTAAGGATAAAAAATACTTCGAGAAACCTACAGAAAGTAGGACTCTTTAAGACTATAACGGGCTACCTTGACCTTTTTGTCGTCGTAGGAAATGAAATGAGCGTATGGCTTTCTTGGCCGGGAGATATCTTGCGGGATTGTTCGGCCGCCTTAGTGTAAGTCTTTTTATTTGACGCCGCGTGGGCGACTTACGTGCCAATGATGATGAGATGATGGATGATTAGGACAACACACAACATCCAGTCCCCTGCCGGGAATCGAACCCGGGCCTCCTGCGTGGTAGTCAGCGACTCTACCGCTGAGCTACGGAGGCGTCGCCGTAGGATAAACGTCAATATACCAACGGCAATGTCGGCTGAAAGCCTTTCCTTAGCAACATAAACCAAGCGTACATGGCTGGCTCTTGGTCACCGGTCAAATATCGAACAATGACTGTCCGGACAGATTTAATGTGAAACTAGCACGGTTAAAGTGAAGTTAATGCATACATGACGTGTAGAAGTTGCCAACGGCGCGATGGATGACGGGAGGTGAAGGCAGCCAAATAGGAGTCTTATTCGGGCGGCCAATAAGATTGCGTGTTTGATCTCTAGTAAATGTGGATCCAGTTTCAAAATTTGTTCTGGCGTTTGTTTGCAACGTAACTGATATTTCATTTATAATGGGAAGAATTTTTTTACCGGTTTTTACATGTATGGAAGGTGCGATTGTGAGGGACTGATATAAGAGCCGCGGTGGAGTGGTGAGCGGTCTAACAAGGAGGCCACATGGGTATCGGAGTTTAGAATTTCTCTATATTTATGGTACGTGAAGTTCAGAACTTAGTAACAATTAGCCAAAGCCATTCGACGCAACTCTAAAATATTCTCATGAAAATCGAGTTTGGAGTTTTGCAAGTACCGGCAAGTATCAATAACTAAAACAATTGTATCATCTGTCGGTGTAGCCCAGGTCGTAGCGTTCTAGCCTTGCAATCCTGGAGTCGAATCCTGCCATAACAGTTTTTTTTATCTTTCTTCGTTGTGTTCGATTTTATATCTAATGGTAATTTTTACGAAATATGGACCTTTCTTGTGTATACGTAATTTTCTATATTTTACAAAAGGTCTTAAATAATAATGCTTTCAATCAAAACACGTAAGTTACATGTTTTTACAGTATTTGCTCCACTATTAGTTGTCGACGGTAGTCTGTATTGTTCAGCTTGTGAAGAGCTACGACGCTATTTTTTTGATAAGTCATCTCCATAACTACTAATGGCTTTCCACGTAGCTAACCTACTCAACCACCGTTTTATGTGATCCCAAGGTGATCAGCTAGTCTATATACATATAAACAAAATCTGTCACAATACGTAGAATTAGAGATCCCAAAATGTTTTATATAACTGAATTTGAAAAAAAAAAAAAAAAAAAAATCTGTCACAGCGGGATTCGACCCACCGGCTCTACGGTTGTGAGACCAGAGCGCTATCACCTGAGCTACATCAACAGATGCCGTAACTGATTTCGTTACTGTTACTTACGTGTACTTGCAAAAATTCAAAGACAATTTTCTCAAGAATTTTTGAGAGTTGGGTCGAATGGCTTTGGCTAATTGTTAGTTGAATTCCGAACTTCACGTACCATGAATATAAAAAATTCTATATCCGACATCCCTGTGGTCTCATAAGACGTCTTGCTACGGAGCGCACGTTTGCTCGCCGTCGGAGGTTCGAGTCCTCCCTCGGGCACATGTATGTGTTTGTGTGTTGTCCTTAAGTTAGTTTAACTTAGTTTAAGTAGTTTCTAAGCCTAGGAACTAATAACCAAAGAAGTTAAGTCCCAGAGATTTACAAACATTTAAACATTTTTGAGTGACTATCACTGGCGTGTGGTATTTACCAGGATAATTAATTTACTCACCGTCAAGGGTACATCAACAACCTATCAGCTATAGCGCAGGAACAGCTCAAAAAATGTTCAAATGTTTGTAGAGCTTATGGGATGTAACTACGGGGTCATCAGTCCCTAAACTTACAAACTACTTATGAACTACATTATACTAAAGACGCCCTTCCTACTATATTGTCTCTAAGTTCACTTCCCTTGCAGAGACCCTCTATACAGCCCTTCCACCTTTCAGTTTTCCCTTCCTTGCTGAGAACTGGTTTTCCATCTGTGTCCCTAACATTCACACTACTGATTTTCTTGTCTCCAAATGTCTCTCTTATTTTCCTGTAGACGGTATGTATCTTTCTCCCAGTTATATATTCTTCATCAGACTTGCATTTTTCCTCTACCCACTCCTGCTTAGGCATTTTGCACTCCCCGTCAATCTCATTTTCAGTCGACAGTACTCCATTTTACCTGCTTCATTTAATGCAGTTTTTTATTTTCTCGTTTCATCAGTTAAATTCAGTATTTCCTGTAATGTCCAACATCTTTTTGTTGATCTTGTTTTTCTAAATATTTGGTCCTTTGCTGCCTTCACTTTTTTCTTCTCTCAAAGCTACCCACTCATCTTCTAATGTGTCACTTCCTCTGTTTCTGTCAATTGTTGCCTAAAGCTCCTCCTTGAACTCCCGAGAGCCTCAGGTTTCTTCAATTTATTCAGGTCCCATCGTTTTATTTTCCTACCTTTCACCTGTTTATTCAATTGCAGCCTACATTTCTTGACCAGTAAAATATGGTCAGGATCAAAATCTGCCCCTGGATATGTCTTAAAGTTTAAAGCCTGGTTCCGAAATCTAGGTCTTACGATTATAAAATGTATCTGGTACCTTTCGGTGTCTCCTGGTCTCTTCCAAGTACACAACCTTCTTGCATGGTTTTAGTCCCCCATAAAATCAAGATTTCCTCTTCCTTAATTGTCTGAATAATTTCTTTTACGTCCTCATACATTTCTTCGATCTCCTCATCATCGGCAGAGCTAGTTGGTATATGAACCTGTAATATTGTGGTCGATGTTGGCTTCGTATCTATCTTGACACCGCGATAATGCGATCACTGCGCTGCTCATAGCAGTTTACCCGCGTTCCTATTTTCTTATTCATTATCAGACAAACTCCTATAATACACTTACCTGATTTTGTATTTAATAATCCTGCACTCACCTGACCAAAACTCCTAACATCCTGCCACCACACTTCACAAATCCCCACCATATCTAATCTTAACCAATCCATTTCTCTTTTTAATTTTCTAACTTCCCAACACGATTAAGGGATCTAAAATTCCACGCCCCGATCCGTAGAATTCTAGTACTGTCTTTCGTGCTGACATGCTCCTGAGTAGTCCCCGCCCGGAGATCCGAATGGGGGACTATTTTACGTCCGGAATATTTTACCCGAAAGGATGCCATCATCATATGTTCATACAGTAGAGCTGCATGTTCTCGGGAAAATTAGCGACAGTATTTTCCCCTTGCTTTCAGTCGTTCGCAGTAATTGTATGGGAAAGACACATTAGCTGACGTTACAAGTCTAGCTCAGTCAATCATTCAGACTGCTGTTCTTGCGACTACTGAAAAGACTGCTGCCCCTCTTCAGGAACCACATGTTTGCCTGGACTCTCCACAGATACCCCTCCGCTGTGGTTGCACCTACGGTACGGCCATACGTATCAGTGCGGTACGCAAGCCACCCTACCTCGCTAATGTCTCTGGTTCATGGGGTAGACCCAAATATGGAGAATATTTTCTCAGAAAATGTCTTCACACATGGAAATTTTTCAGTTGACAAAGATTTTCAAAAGTAATCTGATGTCAAGAAATTTATATGAAACTCACCGAAATCTTCTTGTGAATTCAGCCTTCAAACTCTTCTGATGATCCCTAATCTTAGCTCTACCAGAAACACTTTCTGGCTCTTTATGTTTTCCTAGTAATGGGAAATGACAAAACTGCCTTCATTTTCTAGCCTTTTGATTTGAATGCTTTTACATGTATGCACATTTCACGTGCAACCCATCCCTTTCCCTGCCGTGTCACATTAGCTCATTCAATTATTCAAATGTATCAGTTGTCAACATCGCATATCCCCACTCCTCACATTCTGTTTTTGTAATAAAATGGTGACATATCTCCTTCCTTTCCACAAGTACCTTCATCCTGTAATGCCCACACTCTTTTTAACGCTTTGCCCAGGCTCAACCACCTCACACTTTTACGATAAATTACATCTTCGAACTCTGCTCCCATATCCTCAAGAAGAGATTTTAACTGTCTGAGATGGAGCGTCCTTACTCTGTGTTCTCAACACCACCAAGACCTACCATGTGCTGTAAGTCCAGAGTAGTTTTACAGAAGTTGCAGTTTTACAGAGGCTCTCCTGACGTCAAATCCAATTAAAAGTCAAGATTTCACAGGCTGTGCCGTGTGCTTTAAATTTGCATAAGTATGACGATTTTAGTTTTCCCACTGAAAGATCTGCCACCATCTGCTGTATGCTTACTATTTTGCTACAGGACAAGCCACTTGTTTTCACACAATTCACAGCACATTCAAACAAATCCTAACCAGTGGTTCCATCTTTAAATAGAATTATGCCAAGTAATTCCTCTGCTATGACGAAATTTTAATTAATTCCATGGATAGGGATGAGCACTTGTGCAGTGTCTTCGTTAGGTGTGCTGTCGTCCATTGCCAAAGAGAACCAAACAAAATCTTCACCCATACTCTTCAGTTGTTCAGTAAGTTTGTCACTAAGTCAATGCGCCGCACTATAGTCCTCTGTACAAATGTCTGTGAAAAATAAAGTAGGAGACAAATGCAGAGCCTTGAATCAAAACTGGATAGACAAATCTATTTCCGCAATGTCACGCTCCATTTTAATTTAGTTTGTGGTAGAAGCATAATTGTTTTCAAGCAGTACAACCTGATGAGACGCTATGAATGAAAATGTTTTGTCTATTGTTATTTTAACTTTTCTTCTGAGGTAACAATGCTTCAAATTACTCAATATGTTTTAATCATTTTTCTATGTTAATTTCATTTTAAGCTAATGGCACCTGCAAAACAAGACACTTAATTGAATTTCACCAAATAATTAAACAAGATTGGCAATACAACTGACAATTCCATAATCTTTTCCCATGCGCTTTTTGGTTAATATGAAACGATTTAAGCATGTAAGTGGCATGGAAGACAGATAACTGCAACCAGTCACTTCATTTCCATGCAGTAATTAAAATTACCATACAAAAAACTTCAAATAACAGACTATAGGCCGTTCTGCAAGGCCCATTCTCCGGGCGAAAACCAATTCGCTGGAAAAAAGGAGGTTAAACGTAATACATTTCTAATGCTGTAATTCGATGACTAACATCACATTATTACAATTTACTGAACCTAAAAATATAACTGGGGGAGGGGATGCTGGAGAGAGGAACGGAAGATGGGGCAGACAATTTGCTTGTAATACTGCTTGCTGGCAATTGGCAGTCCGCTACTGTTCAGTGACAATCTTATGGGAAGCTGTTTCCCCGCTTTTAGAAGAGGATCGACACCAATCGTGCGTGCGCACAAGCCTACACATATTCAAAAAACGAGCCTTTTGATGTATATCTTCAGACGTTCGTAGCGTGATGCTGGATATATGCTTACGTCGTTGTGGCCGATGTTTTCATTTCATTAGCTACCTACTACCAAATTAACCCGATGCTGGTGGTGATTTCGTATGACATTTTTGGCCGTTAGACACCAGCTGGGCTAGTGTACGGCCTGCCTGGTGCAAGTCTTTAGGTGACGCCACAGGGCGCCTTGCTTGTCGTTGATGATGACAACACCCAGAGGAGAAAATCTCCAACCCGATCGAGAGTCGAATTCGGGCCCCCTGCGTGGCAATCGACCACGCTGTCCACTAAACTACGGAGGCGGGCATTACCCGCCTATAGTTATGGTATCCGTTCTTTAGGACATGTCTGAAAGAACAGATACCACTGGTAGACATTAACAGTCGTAAATTTATAGTTTCGAAATAATTAAACATCTCGATTGTTGTAGGGTATTGAAATGAATTCAATGGCGAAGTTGAAAATGTGTGCTGAAACGGAATTCGAACCAGGCCGCTTCGGGTCAGCTGTCTCCTTAAGCTACTAGTCTAGCTAGACACGCTTCCCTTTCTGCTCAAATTCTCAATTCACTGCAGACTACGATTGTTGTGCCCCCTGCCCATTACTTCATTTTGCTCGCATGTCATTCTGACCAGTGGTGTAATTTTTTACAGCCTTTTATAATGTTTAACTACAATCACCCTGTATATGAATACATCCCGTGTCACGATATCCGTACGAGTTGAATTCCGAAGCTACTCAACTCGTCATGATTAAATTTTGCACAGTGTGATTAGTCCAACTTGAAAAATAGGATAGCTTTATCTCGATTAATGAAATCAGTATTATTTTTATAGGAAATTAAAAGTTTTATACAAGTTTGGTAAGTATCCAATAATTGGAGCTGTGTTTCAACTTGAAGTGTGGGCTATCGGCAGAATTCTTGGTTGGAGAGCGAATGGTCACGGGTTCGACAGTCGCTAGCATCGTGAATTTTTCCACTTTCCGTTTTAAAGTAGCCTTCACCTCTCACCATTATCAGGAGTCATTAGAAACGACACGTAGTTCGGATTCCATATTGAACTGTAGGTCCTCCTTTCCTGGTTGGATAAGTGGGATAGGTTAGGCACATGTTAGGCGACCAAGTGGTGTCCAAGCGAAAGACTTGCACCACATGACTGAACCCCACGATTTCGTTGTTACATTAGATTTAGGACGTTTCCTTGATGCTACAATTTATTTCGTATACAACGTCTTTTCAGTTTTACATAAGACATAACCGTGCATTTTAAATTTTAGCGTATTTAACCTTATTTACATTTTCCTGTGTTTTATCTACAATTAACTCCTGTGCAGTCTCGCTAAAACTCAGAAATGGTTTCACCGAGTTGGAAAATACTTTTCTTTTCTTCGCTTTAATACAGTGGTCAATTAGTTAATAAAAATACTGGGAAAAACAAAAGGAATATCTTAAAGACCGAAATTGGTGCTTTTATAAAGGGGCAGTAACACTTCGGATTAGATTCGCATTTTATGAGGTGCTATACAGTTCATCCGACTGCGATAAAACATTGCAGACTTATGCCTGAAGACAAGAGGAACGGCACTGTCTAGATAATAATTGGAACGATACCTGGTGGAGCGTACTTTGCAACACACTTTGACAGCCATTTAAACTTTTATTCCTATCTTTATGAAACTTTGCACACTTGACCTTCGTAACAAGAGAAATATCACTGTGTATATACGATTTCGTACGATGCATGGCAGTAGGTACGTTACTAGAGACTTTGACGCCTTTTGAGCGATCACCGTGAATTTGGTATGTACTGTAATTCTTCATATACTGGAAACAGGGGATGAATAGAGGGAGAGGCAGGAGGAGACTGGCATTGGGTGTGAGAGGTGATGACAGCGACAGGGGGTGGATGGAGGGGGAGGACGACGGCGACCAGAGAGAGGAGTGAAGAGAATATGGACAAACTGAATACTGGAATATATAAATACCCGAGCAACGCCGGCTTCTCAAGTAGCTAATACAATCAGAAGGCTTTGAGGACAAAGATCCAAGAAACAGGCATAGAGATGGGGGGGGGGGGGGGGGGAGTGATGGGCATTAAGATTAAGGAAAGTAGTGTATGATGTATATTCGATTCCCTTGCATATTTAGCAATTGCGAAGCATCGCCGGGTTCGCTAGTTATATAAAAAATCATATATATGGTGTCCGTATAGACATGGTAGCTGTTCTTTCGAATATTTGTCCAGTACGAGAAGCGTGTCAGAATAGCCTAAATGGGTTAAGGCGATAGCTGGCCCTAAACGGGAGAACCGAGTTAGAGTCGCGCTCCAGCATACATTTTGAACTTCGTCGGTGAATTTATTTCAATCCCCTACTACAGTCGAGTTATTGGATCATTTCGAATTCAGAAAATTAATCTCTCGTCACCATAAACTCTGACGCCAAAAATCCGTCGTCATCCAGCACGAGCTATGGAAATGTTACATATTTATTGTGGCCAGTAAGCATTGAAAATGTAATGCTTTCAAGTGAATACTAACAACAAACCCGTCCACTCTGGCGCAATCCAGAACCCTGCTTCACGATACGAAAATAAATGGTAGCTTCTGTGTGGCCAGGCGGTCGAACAAATCCCAGACGGGGCTGCCGGCCAATAATGCCACACGGTCATTTTCTTCGGTGTGAAGATACGCCACCAGTGTGTGGATATAAAGAAATGCGTGAGCAGCTGGTGATCGCAATCACCCATACCATTAAACGCCGTTCTTCAACCCCAGAGTGCAAACAGTACTTCTCCATGTTCTTTTAATGCGTCGATACTCACCAAGAGAAGCATCACATATTGCTGTAGTTTTGATAAAACGGCTTTACAAGTACAGCACCACTTACCTCGTACAGACCTACATTGATTTTCTGCAACAAAAGCACAAAAATGTTCAAATGTCTGTAAAGTCTATGGGATTTAACTACGGGGTCATCAGTCCCTAAACTTACTACTTATGAACTACTTACGAACTAGGACGGCAGAAATATCCATGCCTGAGGGGGGATTCGAACCCCCGACCGTAGTGGTGCAGACCGTGACTGGAGCGCCTTAGTCTCCTCGGCCACCGTGGCCGGCACAAAAGCACACTATTGAAATTCTATTCCACAGTATCAGTACCGGCATTTAAGGGCAAGACATGACACTAATATTAACAACACAATTTCTCCAGCGCACAGTGTGAACCTTTTTTTTTTTTGTTTTGTTTCGGAAACGCAGTGGAATAAATAACATTTTGATAGTGAATAATAAATGCAGTCTAGAATGCACCATTTTAATTTAGTGATTACCGGTTTTGATGC
The DNA here is from genome assembly GCA_026315105.1 of Locusta migratoria. NCBI lineage: Eukaryota > Metazoa > Arthropoda > Insecta > Orthoptera > Acrididae > Locusta > Locusta migratoria. Next base: position 251,472,544 of record CM048745.1, on the reverse strand, counting down.
TAGTGTGGAACGTTCTCACATTTACTCCAATGTTGATATGGAGAGGAGCAGGCACTGTGGAGGCGCTTGCACACAAGTGGCCTTGTCCATGTCAACACTAGACACAAGCACCTCCATAGCCCCTGTGCCTCTAAGTCAATATTGCAGTAGATATGAGGATAATCCAAACTAGTATCGAATGGCCTCATCAATAAACGTAGATTGTGCACTGTGGGCGGTTTTTATTTCAATGTTGAATGTTATTCCCATTAAGTGCGGTAAATAAATCCCCATGTCGCGGAGTCGCGGCCTACCGCGTGCGCGGCCCCTCCCACAACAGCCGCACAGTGCCGCCGGCAGCCGGGGCCGACAGCGCCAGGCCGCGCATGCGCGCGCCGCCGTATGGATTTTGCCGCCCCTCGCCGTCCGCCTCTCCGGCATACAGGAGCATCCAAAGCTATCTGCAGCACGCACGCCCTGCCAGCCCTCGTAAAAAATGTAAATATTTTTGGCCCGCGGCTTATTCAGAGTGGCGATCGACGTCGCCGCCGACTTTTCCCCAGCCCGCCCGTTCGACGTCCTCAAAGGGCGCGCCCGCCAGCCCTGATGAGGTGCATTCGAACACCCAAGTAATCACGGTCGCATTATGAACCGCTCGCTCTCCTATTTTTTCCTTCCTTTCCCTCTAAAAATATCGACCTGACGTTTCTGGGCCCAAATGTAAAGCAGTATCTGACGGCCACGCCAAGAAGAATGCATTCTGAAGCCGCGATGGAATGGCCGAGCGCTCTAAGGTACTTTATTGCAGAGGCCGCGGTTGCTTCCCGTCGGACGTTCGAGTCGTCCCTCGTGAGCGCACGCGCGCCTGTGTGTGTGTGTGTGTGTGTGTGTGTGTGTGTGTGTGTGTGGGTGGTCCTTAGCATAACTTAATTTTAAATAGTTTGTAAGCTTAAGGACTGGTTATCTCAGTAATTAAATCCAATACATTTACAAACATTTCATTTGTATTCCGAAACCAACTGTCATATGAAACCCAATTCGTACTTCTCTCTCGTCACACACTCCAAGGACCACATCCTTGCTTATCGTTACGAGGCCTATAGTAAGACGTATCAAGTGATATTTGTATATGGTTGATGATTTATTGGTAGTAGTGGTTGAAGTATTTCTTATTACAAAGGAAAATTTTGACATAGAACGCTCGGAACCGTACGAAACCATGCTTAGAATAACAAGCAATCATAAACAAAACAGTGGTGTGCGTCATTTCCATACAAAACGTCGCACTTATCTGCTACCACCACTAGACGGCGGAATACTTCAAAATGTTCAAATGTTTGTAAATCTATCGGACCAAACTGCGTGGTCATCAGACCGTAGCTTACAAACTACTTAAACCTAGGTAAACTAACCAATTAGTACTCAGCCAGACGAGTTGCGGACGCAACTATAAGATCTGAAGATGATCCAAGTGATCGAAACATGTTATTAAACAATTTTATTGCAACTGTTGACGGAAATAAACACATTTAAAATAACCTAAGAACAACACACACACCCATGCCCCAGGGACGACTCGAACCTCCACGGCAAGCAACCGCGCGCTCCGCAGCGAGGTGCTTTAGACCGCTCGGCTACTCCACCGCGGCGGTGGAATAGTTGCAGTACGTATTTGTGTCTTGGAGTGATCACAAGAGAGTTACTGTCTGAACTGTCTACAGTGCAGTGATATCATTAAGAGAATTAATTCTACGTATGTGGTCCAAATCTGTTTCTCGCGATTTTCTCGTCGGCGACCAATGAAAAAATGGCGCTTCCCTAGACCACACGAAATGTGGCGAAACCAACTGAGTTGCTTAATTCGACTGGGCTGTAAGAAGCGTGTGATATTTCAATTTTGACACAAAATGGCAATACTTGTTATATGCAAACAAATTATCACTACACCAAGGCGTATCACAATACTTCACCCCTTATCTCTGTGATCAAAAGAACCGGGATATGCTTCTCTGAAAACTAGAAATTTAGCACGCGGCGTTTTCGAACATATTAATGATTAAGCACCCCTGTCAGTCGAGTCTTGATGGTGCGAAGCCAACTTGCTTAATATATTCAGAAAAGTAAAACTGAGCAAATCAAGGAATGAGGAAACGAGCAGTATCGTAGAACGATATAAACGAATCATACAGGTACAGCTGGGTGTAGCTGTTTGTAGGGATATGAAACTGAACGATCACACGGCAAATAGTAGTTAAACCAGGCATCACACTTAGGTTTACTTGTAGCATTTTATAGAAATATAATCATTCTTTACAAGACACTATCTATGAAATACTCTTGCTGCCCAGCAAGAACGTGCTCATAATACGGGACACTGCGTGTATATAGAGGAGTCGCAGCACGAACGGACTCCAGTTTATTTGCCGCACAGGGACAGAGTTATGGCGACGCTGAACAAATGGAATTGGCACATACTTTTGGTAGAAACATACTTTTAAGACTGTTTCTATTTTGTGCATTTGCTGTTAATCATAAAGTGTGTGACTTAAGTTTCAATTTTTGCAAATATGAACCACGAAACTGTATCTTTTTTTTTTTCTTCAAATTCGACTTAATTCCATTTGGAAACAGATCATTAATTACAAAATAGCGCGTGTTTGTACATTATAATAAAAACGGCAGAACAATGGACCTTCTCTCATATCGGAAACGTCGCAAATACATGACAACACACATAAATGAACTTCAAAAAGGTGATCATGTACTGGAACGTGTTGTGCAAGAAATAAGAAAAAATTAAATCGGAAACAACAACAGAAAAAAGTTATTTTATAAACAAATCATTGACAATTAGGCACATTAACGTAAGAATACTATCATCGTCAGAAAAAATTTGTTTTTCCCTCGCTACATCTATAGGCCCATCCATACTCGGCAAGTAAATTCAAGGTGTCTAGTGGAGGGTACTTTCACTTTGTGTACAACTGTCACTGCCTCTTTTTGCTATTCCGATTGCGTAAGATTAGCGAATAAATAAATCACAAAGAATATTTCAGGTATCGTCACTGTGGGTTGTTAACTCACTAATTGTCGGGCCTGGTGATCTTCGAGTAAAGCGTTCGATTGGAAACCGAAAGGTCGCGGGTTTGAAACCCGGTCGGGCCTCGGGTTTTTTCAGTCTGTATTGTGGTGTCGCACAAGTCTAAAGTGCGCGCCATCTACTTTCGCCGCGAGCCGCCATGCACGCACGGCGCGGCGTTCTTACGACGTCAGCCACGAGCGCCCTCTGCTGCAACTCCGCTCGTGGCCACCACTGAACAATATAGTTCACTTGGAACTGAGATAGGAACCAGTTAACACTTCGGAATCAGATAGGCACCAGTGAAGACTTGGCTATCGGATATGTACTAGGCAGGCCTCTAGCTCAACTATGTATCAGCATTCTGCAGTACTGAGCTATGTAAAAGTTAAGTATTACTAAGTCTCTAAGAAATGTATATCTCGTTCTAATTTACTCTAGTGTTTCTAGTTTCTGCTGTCCCACTGGCTGGTCACCTCCTACCTGCACAAGCGTGCATCCTTTATTCCTTTGTCGGTCTTTCTAGTCGGCCACCGACACGTACGACGGAAACGAGACACAAAATGTACTTTAACCATCCTTCACCTCGCAACGATGTGAGGAGTCGCCAGAAACGACACGTGGTTCGGATTCCACGTTAAGCTGTAGGCCCCCTTTCCCCGGTTCGATAACTGGGATAGGCTAGGAACACGCAAGTTGCCTAAGTGGCGTCCAATTGAAAGACTTGCATCAGGCCAATGAGCCACACGAAATTATTATTACTCTCTAATTTTACCCTCGCGGTCTTTTTGCGAGAGGTACATAGGAGGAAGCAATCCATTGGCTGGCTCTTCAAGAAACGTATGGTCTCACAACAGAAACCCGTGGTGCAACGCATCTATTTTGCCAGCTGAGATAGCATATCATCTCCGTGACGCTTTCGCCTTATTAAATGAGCCTGTACCGAAACACGCTACCCTTCGTTGCATCTTCTCTCTCTCTCGACCGTATCTGGTACGGGCCCCACACTGATGAGCAATATTCAAGTATTGTTCGAACGAGTGTTTTGTAAGCTTCTTATGCCTACTGCCATACATTTTTGTTCCTGTGATTGTTTTGTAATTGCCTAATCATTAAGGTAAGGATCTTCGCAGTAAGTAACATGTGGTTACGTTGGTAATCAACTGGCACAACCTGCACGAAGCTTCGATACGCTGCCGTTCGCCGAGTGGGAGTAGCCGAGCGGTCTGGAGCGCAACGTTACGGATTGCGTGGCCTCCCACGTCGGAGGTTAGACTCTCCCCTCGGCCATGGATATTTTTGTTGTCTTTAGTATAAGTTAGTTCATAAGTAGTTTGTAAGTTTAGAGACTGATAACCCCGCAGTTAAGTCCCATAAGCTTTACAAACACTTGAACATTTATGAACGCTGCCGTTCCCTTATTTCCAAAAATGTTCAAATGTTTGGATAGCTTATGGGAGTTAACTACGGGGTCATCAGTCCCTAAACTTACAAACCACTTATGAACGGAAACTTCCTGGCAGATTAAAATTGTGTGCCGGAACCGGGACTCGACCCTGGGACCTTTGCCTTTCGCGGGCAAGCGCACTACTGACTGTGCTATCCCGACACGCCTCACGATGCCGCCTCACAACTTTACTTCCGCCAGTACCTCGCCTCCTACTTTGCAAACTTCACAGAAGCTCTCCTGCGAACTATGCAAGACTAGCACTCCTGGAAGAAAGGATATGGTGGAGACATGGCTTAGCCACAGCCTAAGGGATGTTTCCAGAATGAAACTTTCACTCTGCAGTGGAGTGTGCGCTGATATGAAACTTCCTGGCAGATTAAAATTGTGTGCCGGAAATGGGACTCTGCACCATATCCTTTCTTCCAGGAGTGCTAGTCTTGCATGGTTCGCAGGAGAGCTTCTGTGAAGTTTGGAAAGTAGGAGGCGAGGTACTAGCGGAAGTAAAGTTGTGAGGCGGCATCGTGAGCCGTGTCGGGATAGCACAGTCGGTAGTGCGCTTGCCCGCGAAAGGCAAAGGTCCCCGGTTCGAGTCCCGGTTCCGGCACACAATTTTAATCTGCCAGGAAGTTTCATATCAGCGTACACTCCGCTGCAGAGTGAAAGGTTCATTCTGCACTTATGAACTAGCTAACACTAAGTGGCTGTGCAGACCGTGACTGGCACGCCGCAGTCCCCTCGGCCACCGCGGCCGGCTCCTCAGCTCCGTTCACAGTCTGCGTTAATCCAACACCGCCTAAAGAGGAGGCCTGAGCGCCGTCTGTCACGTCAGACGGACTTGGCAGCGATTGCGTAGTTGACAGGCTGGTTGCTGGGGCACAGAGACCACTGTCAGCCAGTCACCTACGTGATGGCGGCCTAGTCCGGGGCCTACGAGAAAGACAGGCCGCGGCGCGCACGTTATATCACTTGATCAAGTGAGGCCTGTGCCGGCGCTATCGCTAGCGGATTGGCTAGCCGCTATGAGACAGTGGGCTGTGCCCCAGCGGCCGGCCAATCTGCTAGCGATCGCGCCGACTCAGGCCTCACTTGTTCACATGATATGACCTGCGCGCCGCGGCCTATCTTTCTAGTAGGCCTCGAGGCCCAGTCCGTGTGACGTGATACTACAGCGCTCAGGCCTTCTTTCAGTCTATGCCGGTTAATCCCGTCGACGGCAGGTAGGCTGCAGTACGTAATGTTCTGACGCCCAGTGCTAATCGGCCAGCATCCTGACTAACGAGAGCGCGACAGCCGGCCAGTAGCAGTGCGGCAGCGCTTTTATTGCGGGGCTGACAAATGCGCTCGCCAGCGGCGGCGATCCATTTGCGATTACGGAGGGCGGGTCGGCGCGCCGGCGTTACTTTTTGAAATATGGTCCCGCTGTCGGCGGGGAGCGCGCGGCCTGCAGGGGACCGCCGCCGCCGCACCTGCTGCCGCCGCGCCGCGCCGGTCCCCTACCTGACTCCACACCGCACCACTCCACTCCTAAAACTTCCGTCTGCACCTTGCCAAAAATCACTGCGTTCATCATCCCACATTTATGTTTCCGTTTCTTCTTTTATTTTCTAAACAGGCGAGTAATCCAAGCACGAACAGCTACCTATAACCAAATAAAAATGATTTGAAAATATCTACTCACTAGCTTAAACCCGCGGCTCCGCTCGCGTGTTGGTTATGATCGATAAGCTATCTTTCAGTAGTGTGCTACAAGACTGGTTTTGAAGGCTGAAATGAATTACAATACCTTATTTAGAAACAAACATTTTTAATCAACATTCAAATAAATAAATAAAATTATTCGTATGCTTATCCTTACACAGAAAGAACTGAAGACATTGTAGCACGCAAAGACCAAAGATATGGTCTGTGGCATCACGTTTCGCTGTATGTAACCTCCTTGCTATAGAGTCGCAAACATCATCGCTGGCCATCAGTCCGATATATATTTTTTTTTTATTTGACGACTTTCAACCACCATATCGTCCACCCCCTTACAGCTATTGGCAAGGAACTGCTATGGTGTACAACGGGAGAATTCGGACAACAATTACACATAGACCATTCGTTTGCGTTCTGTACTTTTCGCACACACACACACACACACACACACACACACACACACACACACACACACACGTAGAATTTTATATACACCGATAACTTTCCATCCCAACGTACTCCACCCTTTTATCATCATCAACCCTCAAGCAACAATGCCACCAATAAAACCATTTTCAAAGAGAAAATATAATTTTCGAAGAGTAATTATTGTTCCGCATTTCGCGTTATATTCTTCAAATTACTAAATATCTATCAGATCCCTATAAAACCGTGCCTAAAACCTTCCCCAGGTATAAATTAGAAATTGTACAAATATTTAAGTCTCTGCGTCTTGTCATTCCGACGTGATAAGCGTACACCGAACAGACATACACATTAATATATATAGATTGCAGAAACGAAGTTTTAAATACACACTTCATAAAAAGTATTGCATCATCTTGGCTCCAAGATCTCCTGAACATTGAAGTTTAATGTGTATATAGATGTCACTAAACCCCCAGAACGATGTAAAAAAACTATGCATAAGTAGTGCCAGTGCTACAGAGTGGGCACGAAGGTCGATCAGATCCAGTCCTAACACGGGGAAGGAAGTACACTGCTTGTGTTGAATTTAGTTCCGCCGTGGATAGGAGGTCAATTGCGAAGTTTAATCGTATCCGTATTGGCCCACTTTAGGTTACGGTACTAACACTGAAAGTGGGCCTTTGCGATCGTTTTTTGGCAGTTCGAAATTTAAATAAAAGTAACAGCTTAACCATTCACCTGACACGAAAATTGAATAACCGAGTTTGTAGAGAAGAAAATTCTCTAAAACTTTGCTCTCTTATGTTTTTTTCATATCTCGTATCGTTTCAGAGATATTTGCAAAAATAACGGCGATTTTTGGATGTCTGTCTGTCTGTACGTAACGTGTTCCCCGGTTTTAAGACGAACCATTCAACCTATCAACACCAAATTTTACAGACATAATTTTTGGCTACCAGATACCAGAACCTCGTTTTTTCAAATATTTCGGACAACAAATACGTTAGTAATACCAAAAAAAGGTCGCTTGTAATGTAATTTTAATTGCATAGAAACCGTTCATATTTGTAGAGGAGAAGATTCTCTACAGCTTTGTTCCCTTATGTTTTTTTTTTTTTTCATATCTCGTATCGTTTGAGAGATATTTGCAAAAAGAACAGAGTTTTGACACCCTCCACACAATTAACGAAAACTAGCCGTTCGCAGATGTCACGTGACATTCATCGCCCAGAACTCTGTCTGGCAAAAACCATCTTGCGTTGCGTATTTGATGATTTTCTTATTTTAACTTACACGTTTTCATTTCCAATCAATGGCGCACTGAAGAGTTAACAAAAACACGCCGTTCTTCGTACGATACATGATAATCTAGTATCTACAAATGCCATATTAGCGTCAGTCAACAACGGCCATGAATAGTATGAAACTTGAGAACGCAAGTTCTAAGTGTTTGCCGTAGCGTAGTGGGCAATGCGTTAGACTGTGACGCTGAAGGTCGGTGGTTCGAAATCCGCCACTACCTAAAATTTTTCTTTTCCCAGAAGGGTTTCAGACACTCTTATTAATTGATTTTTTATTGTTTACATTATTATTTTTGTCCAAAATGTTCGCAAAAACTTATAAAACTACAAATCTAAAGTGGGCCGTAAAACACGTCAGTGCGTGGTGGTGTGTGTTTGGTTTTTTTTTCCCTTTCTTTCTTTCTTTTTATTTGTGTAAAGACGGACCCTCATATAGCAGTTTGTAAAGTGATGCTGTCCGGCATAGAGGTAACGGAGATACAGGAACTTTCGACGACCTGCCTCTCTCTGCTCGTCCAAAGGCTACTACAGCAGCTGATGACCGTATTCGGAGGAACGCTAAGAGGGACGAATAATAATTTTCGTCCAGCCGCAGGACGTCGTTCAAATGTTCAAATGTTTGTATAGTCTATGGGACTTAACTACGGGGTCATCAGTCCCTAAACTTACAAACTACAGTAGTTATGAACTACCTAATACTAAGGACGGAACAAATATCCATGTCCGAGGGGGGATTCGAACCCCCGACCGTAGTGGCCGTGCAGACTGTGACTGGCGCGCCTCAGTCCCCTCGGCCACCGCAGCCGGCAGGACGTCGTCTTTCGACTCAAACAGTTTAGCCTCTACATCGCAGATCTGCCGGAAATACAATCATGAAAGTTCGGGTATGCTGACTATTGGGTCCTCGCTACAAGATGTAGCACAATTGAAGCATCTGAGGACATCCTAACGAACGACCTGAAGATAATGTGTGACTATTTCCGTAAGTGGAGACTTGAACCAAATGCTTCCAAAACAGATGTTAGTTCTTTGCATCTCAACAACAAACTCGCTGGAAAGGAACTCCACATTCGATATGAAAAAGACCAGTCTCAGGCACAATAAAACTACGAAGTACTTGGCATGACGCTGGACAGGACACTACCATTTAAAGAGCACCTAACGAAGACTGCCGGAAAAGCTCTGTGGCACCATCTGGGGAGGAACGGCGTGTCAGTTTTTAGGAATTGTGAATTGACAAAGTGAGCAGCGTTTCAACTGTGCGTGATCCGTGTCGTGTGTGTGGCAGCCAGGAGCAGCGGCCCGGCGCGGCCCGCGGCAGTGGTGGGGAGCCTCCGCGGCGCGCGGCGCACGCAGTGGCTCGTTACCGCGGCCGCCCTTTGTTGATAGGAATTGCGCGCGCGAGTGTGAAGAGTGCTCGTGAGCGGCCGCGGCGGGGCGGCGGTAATTGCGCAGCCTCGGGGCCAGCAGCCGCCCCTCCCCACGCTGGCTGGGCCTGCGCGCGGCGCCTGCCGCACCTAAGTAGCTAACGGGGCCGAGCTGCCTGCACTCACCACATTCCTATCCAGAGTTAAACACCACACCACACCACACAGCGACACTCTACAAAAGCGCTCGATTCAACTAGCAAGTCTCTTCAAACATCCTACTAGGTTAAAACTCTGCCGGTATGGGATTCGAACCTGGGACCTTTGCCTTTCGCAGACTAGCGCTCTACTGGCTGAGCATGCTGATGCATGTCTCAGGGTCTTGCTTCACGGCTCTTCCCCACATATTTACTTCCGCCAGTTTCGTATCTGCGAACACTCGTTAATATCTGTCACGACGCGCGGAAGACAAATAACAAAAATAACGAATTAACTATTTAAATAAATAACATATCACACCCACATGTGACGGTAACATTTCTTAACTGTGTATCATGTTCTTTTTGCAGGTTACAAACGCTGCTCAATCTGAAAAACCACCGGCCACCACAACAGCCAAGAACCGCATTACAGATACCATTATGCAATTATCCACAACACTTTTGCAGAATGTTCAGCCGACACCAAACAGGCCGTGAAGTGCTTGAAGAAAAAACATTACATCCAGCATTCTCAGTCGTGACTACATTTACTACTTCAACAATTTGTATTGCAACTGGCCTTCAGCCTCCCCAGGAGCAATCCCCAAATTTACAGTTAATTCCAATCCTGAATCTTGTTCTTCAACCCCAGTGTGGAAACAGTACTGCTCTATGTTCTTTTAATGTGTCGATACTCGCCAAGAGAAGCAGCAACTATTACTGTAGTTTTGATAAAACGGCTTTAGAAGTACAGCCCCGCTTACCTTGTGCAGATTTACATTGATTTCCTGCAACGAAAGCACACTATTGAAATTCTATTCCACAGTATCAGTACCGGCATTTAAGGGCAAGACATGACACTAATATTAATTACACAATTCCTCCAGCGCACAGTGTGAACATTTTTTTCGGAAACACAGTGGAACGAAAAACACTTTGATAGTGAATAATAAAAGCAGTCTACAGTGCACCATTTTAATTTAGTGATGACCGGTTTTGATGCTAGTGTGGAACGTCCTCACATTTACTCCAATGTTGATATGGAAAGGAGTAGGCGCTATGGAGGCGCTTGCACACAAGTGTCTCTGTAAGATCCTGCCCTGGTCCATGTTAACATTGAACACAAGCATCTTCACAGCACTTCTGCCTCTTTTTAAGTCAATATTGCAGTAGATATGAGGATAATCCAAACTAGTGTCGAATGCGGTCATCAATAAATGTATATTGTGCACTGTGGATGGTTTTTATTTCATTGTTGAATGTTATTCCCATTAAATACGGTACCGTCGGTAAATAAACCACCATGTCGCTGGGAGGAACCACGTGTGGCACTGTGGATGGTTTTTATTTCATTGTTGAATGTTATTCCCATTAAATACGGTACCGTCGGTAAATAAACCACCATGTCGCTGGGAGGAACCACGTGTGGCACAGACCACATGACCAATGGATACCAAGTTGTGGTCGAATGCGACGCTCTCTGTTCAATACCACCTGTTCAAAATGTTCATATGTTTGTTAAGCTTATGGGACTTAACTACGGGGTTATTAGTCCCTAAACACCACCAGAAAAGAAGGCCTTCGTGGTGTCGTGTCGTGTCGCAAGGAGTTTGCCGCTATCGCTAGGTGACTGGCTGGATGGCCTTCTCTTCATGTGATCTGTTACGGTCTGGGTTGCAGTTTCCTCGTATGGAATGGGGTCGCCTTGTTGTTCTGGAAGGAACTTTCGATGGTTCATGGTATGCTCAGCTGCTCAGGGATCATCTCGACTCATCTTTGGCCTTGTAACGCCCTTAACAGTGTACGTGTTTCGAGACGATAACGTACCGCTATTTCGCTCCCACATCGCGCGGGAATGATTGCAGGAACATGCAAATGAAAGATTGAGATGGCTACCCCAGAGGCCAGATTTGAACGTCATGGAGCACGTCTGGTATATCGTGGAATGCGGGCTCGGTGCCGTGGATCATACCAGAATTGCTTGCGTCAAGAGCAGTACCACGGACTTAAAGAGCGACTTACGCGACGTCTATAACAAGGACACTTTCAGGTCTTGAAAATTGAGTTTGGGATGAGATTTTGCATGTTAGTAGTATTCGTCAAGGGTATCCACTCACAGAAATTTTGAATTGTTCTATCCAGAATATTCCAAGCAAAAGAACTCCAAAGTTTAAGCAGAACTCAAATGTATCTTACATACTTGTCAATGGTACAGCAAGTCGAAATATCTTAGATAGTAGCGTGCCTGACTGTTAAGCTTGTGATCCGGGTTCGATCCCAAATGGGGAACATTTTATTTTTATTATTTGTTTCAAAAATTATCAAAAGTTTCAAATGAAATTAATTATATAAAATATTATCCAGTACATAATTAAGTATTTTGTTTATGAAACAATGAATGCAGCTAATTAAAATTTTAATTATAAAATGTCGAATAATTCAAAATGCATTTTACAATATTAATGTAGGTACCTTAAAGAGGTAAGTACTGGTATCATTATAATTTTATTACAGAACTGAACGATACTGTGAGCTATGGAAATATTGTAAAAATTCACGGTAAATTCGAGGAATTTGTTTCTTCATGGAAATGCAGAAATGTTGCCCAATTGTTTTGTTTGCAAACAGGCAGACGGACAGGAAGAGTCAAGGCCCGTACAGAACTAATCGTTCAGTAGGCCCTTCCCTGCGTAGTGCAGGGTCATTACTGACTTTCGAAGAGTTTGGAGCATTCTGGAGTTTTTGCAGAATTGTGAATTAAAAACGTATGCCAATGAAGACAGGCCGAAAGCATCAGAAGATGCAGTATCGAAAGTGTTATTAACAGATGCAATACTTTATAATAAAGGCTTTCTTGCTGAAAATAATTTGATTGCTTCGGAATCTTCAACGATAATTTCTCCTGTATTCATGGTTGAAGAAATTAAATGGAAAAAAATCTTCTTGAGGGTAGGTTCCAACACGGGTCGTCCGCGTGACGAGTGATCATCTTAGCACTTGAGGTATTCGACCGGGCTGCAGTGTAGCATTCACTGGCAAGGCTATCAGTTGTATATGTGTTGCGCTTAAAACTTTTCCTACGTTAATGTCACTCTTTACTAACTCAAAGCGTATTGTTCTTATTCTCAATCAGGCTTATTTCAAATTTGTTGTACGTTGATAAATGTGAATTATGTTTTTAGTCCCTGAAATTTTCTTGACATCCTTGCTACGCTAGTTCAGCTATACTGCGATAGAATGTCATTTATTTTTATACATTGATGTTGTGACTGAAATTTATTCTAGCTGCTGTTATCTTCGCTTGAGGACATTCGCTGTCGAAAACAAAATCATTTAAATTTTGTGTCCGTTTTGTTGCCGTCTGTGATCATACCAAAGTAGCACAGAGAACTGCACTCAGTAAAGTACCGGTATTAAAGCGTTCATTTACGTGGATATATTAAATTTGCTTTCTAGGGTGCGCGTCGGTTGCACAGTGGTAGAGTGCCAGACTACAAATCCTAAGGTCGCGGGTTCGATCCCCGCCAGGTCCTAGGTTTTTATCTGTTACTTTCCACTTCTTTCACCTCTGGCACTATTGCTCATGTGAAAAATACCGAGTAGCACCGTGGTTCGGAACCCACGTTAAACTGTAGGTCCCCCTATAACTGGCTGGGTAAGTCAGTTCGAAGGTCGGACGAAGGCAACGGTATACCACCTCCAAACAGGACCATGCCTAGTAAAGCACTGTGGTGTTCAAGCCAATCTTCGGATTGTTGAATGCGTTACGTTTACACAATCTATGCAGCAAAATATCCATGGCAGTATAAATAAAAGATTTATTGACGCGTGGTACAAATTTTCAATTGCTATGACAAGCAAAAACTAGCTTTTCTTGAACCGTTGGCATTGACTCTTATGTGTAAATGAAACGATTAGCATGAAAGTGCATTAATTTTCATGTTGTATAGACGATATCAAAATTAAGAGATCAGAATGTCCAGCTGAAGTGAGAAGTTAAAGTAGAAATTTCGTTCGCCGTGTGTGGAATGTATCCATTTGAAATGATGAACTAAAGCGTCTCGCTGATGAGCGCGTGGTTGCTCGCCGTGGAGGTTCGAGTCCTCCCTGGGGCATGTGTGTGTGTGTGTGTGTGTGTGTGTGTGTGTGTGTTTGTCCGTAGGTTAGTTTACCTAGGTTTAAGTAGTTTGTAAGCTACGGACTTATGACCACGCAGTTTGGTCCGATAGATTTACAGACATTTGAACATTTTTGAAATGATGAAGTCGAGCGAATAACAAAACTGCCGGGGGCGCGCGGGCGCAGCCACCACCTCCTAAACAGGTGGTGGTGGTGGTGGTGGTGCCGCAGCGGCCTCGTGAGCTGTCAGCGGACAACTGACAACGGGCAGAGGACGAGAAGCGTCGCCAACTGTTCTCCCTCTCTCTGCGCGGAACACCTCGCTCACCCGACTTCCTACCTGCAGCTGCACACAGCTCTAACGTGCGAAGTCTCATCGCAAACAGAATTTCCGAGACTTCCTGGGAGATTAAAATTGTACGCCGGAACCGGGACTCGAACCTGGGACCCTTGCCTTTTGCCGGCAAGCGTACTACCTACTGTGCTATCCCGACACGACTCACGATACCGCCTCACAACTTTGCTCCGGCCAGTACCTCGCCTCCTACTTTCCAAACTTCACAGAAGCTCTCCTGCGAACCATGCAAGACTAGCACTCCTGGAAGAAAGGATATGGTGGAGACATGGCTTAGCCACAGCCTAAGGGATGTTTCCAGAGTGAAACTTTCACTCTGCAGCGGAGTGTGCGCTGATATGAAACTTCCTGGCAGATTAAAATTGTGTGCCGGAACCGGGACTCGAACCTGGGACCTTTGCCTTTCGCGGGCAACTGCACTGCCGGCTGTGCTATCCCGACACGACTCACGATGCCGCCTCACAACTTTACTTCCACCAGTACCTCGCCCCCTACATCCCTTAGGCTGTGGCCAAGCCATGTCTCCAGCATATCCTTTCTTCCAGGAGTGCTAGTCTTGCAAGTTTCGCAGGAGAGCTTCTGTGAAGATTGGAAAGTAGGAGGCGAGGTACTGGCAGAAGTAAAGTTGTGAGGTGGCACCGTGAGTCGTGTCGGGATAGCTCAGTCGGTAGAGCGCTTGCCCGCGAAAGTGAAGGGTCCCAGGTTCGAGTCACCGTTCCGGCACACAATTTTAATCTGCCGGGAAGTTTCATATCAGCGCACACTCCGCTGCAGAGTGGATGCTTCATTCTAGAATTTCCGAGACTTGGAGGTCTCCTTGTAACAGTCCGCAGGGTCCAGGAAGGCGTATTCCCTGGCGTCGGCTACGTCAGTGTACTCTGATGGAGCCGGGTAGTGGTGGCTGGGCGGCTGTGTCGTGGTGTGGTGTGGTGGGTACAGAAGAGGCTCGTCGTTAGCGGCGCGCCCCCGCCCTCCACCACGCGGAAGCGCAGCGCGGCGAGGCTGCCACGGCGTGCTAATTAACCGACGCGACGCGACGCGCGCTGCCGAGCCGCCTCCGCCGCTCAAATGAATATTTATTGTCCCCGCGCGAGCGCCGCGGCCGACATTCGACGCGAGGCGGCGCGCGAGCCGGCGCTGACAACTCCGCGTCTCGCGCAGCTTACAAATTAAAATTTATATCCGACACCGAGGGGCGAAAACACAGCACAACAGCAGAGAAATGAAGTCTTCCGTTCCGTACACACTTGGGCCACACGGCGGCTTAAATAATACTTTTCGCCTCTGCTCACGCCAACTCTGAAACCATTTTTTATTCATTTATTTTTTTCGTACTCATTTTCTTCCTCAAGTCACAATATACATTCCGCCGTAAGTACGGTCATGGTTATTTTAAGGACGTTCTTGTTTACGACATAAAATTCCAAACTGTCGTAAAACTTGACTGATCTCAAACATTGCAGAACCACTCACAATTAACAACACCTTCCACAAAATACGCAATAAATGTCTGATTCGGCCGTCTCAACATTTAATGTCTCCCATCATTTAGAAGAAAGAGGATTATATAAGAGTTGTGACTTAACAATATACTATTTACTTTCATTCAGGTACTCTCTCGTTTCCGTGTAGTTCGCAAATGTTCAAATGTTTGTGGAGCTTATGGCACTTCACTACGGGGTCATCAGACCCTAAACTTACAAATTACTTATGATCTACCTTATACTAAACACGAAAGAAATATCCATGCCTGAGGGGGGATTCGAGCCCCCCGTGCAGACCGTGAATGGCGCGCCGCAGTCCACTCGGCCACCGCGGTTGGCTGTAGTTTGCAATCAGTGCCAAAATTGTTAACTGACCATACATAATGAAAAGTGCGACGTCCTTCACGTAAGTACTACAACGAATCCGTCAAACTTCGTTAATAATATAACCCAATCGAATATAAAGACAGTAATTCAACTAGATACCTACAAGATGTCTAGAAAAGGGCTCCCTGATTTCAAAATTATATATCTCGAAAACAAAGATCGATAGAGGAATGCAGTAAACGGTGTGTTTATTGTGAAAGCTGAAAGAAGTTTATACAGCAGTTTGAAATAATAGTTACAAAAGCTGCTAACAGATGGCGCTGTACGCTGTACAGCTCATTTCAGCATACATAAGTGAAATAATCGTATGAAAACACTCTTTGCAAACAATCACATCACAATGTTTTCAAAATGTCCACCATTGGCACTACAGAGGTGGCGCAAACGAACAATAAAATTCGCCATCACATTTCGTAGTCTCTCAACCGAAATGGATTCACATGCCACAGAGATCGCCGATTAAAGCTCGTCCAGCGTGGCGGGATGCTTCGGGTAGACCATGTCCTTCACTGTGCCCCACAGAAAAAAAGTCACAGGGAGTCAAATCCAGCGAATATGGAGGCCAGTCCATGCCTGCACTAGTAAATTTGGGATATTCTAAAGCAATGACTCGATTCTCGAAGTATTCCTCAAGAAAGCGAAACACTTGTTCGGTCCGATGTGGTCGGGCTCCATCTTGGCCGGCCGCGGTGGCCGAGGGGACTGACGCGCTCCAGTCACGGTCTGCACGGCCACTACGGTCGGGGGTTCGGAGCCCCCCCTCGGGCATGGATATTTGTGCCGTCCTTAGTCTTAGTTCGTAAGTAGTTTGTAAGCTTAGGGACTGATGATTCCGTAGTTAAGTCCCATAAGTTCTACAAACATTTGAACATTTTTAGCTCCATCTTGCATAAACCATTCAGTACCTGGTCGATCCTCTAACGCTTGCTGTGTAGTGTGTGGCGACAAATTGTTCCAAAATTGCAACGTAACGTGCACCAGTGACCATTTCTCGAATGAAAAAAGGGCTAATAATGCCTCTGCTGCATACTGCAGCCCACACAGTAACTTTAGGAGAATACAGGGGTTTCGCTTCTCACCAGTATGGTTTTTCGGAACCCCAAAATCGTCAGTTCTGTTTATTCACGTATCCATTCAGGTGGAAGTGTGCTTCATCTGTAAACCAGATGCAGCCAACATCAAATCCTTCACTATCAATCTTTGTGAGCATCTGATTAACAAAGGCAACCCTTTGTTGCACAGCTCGTATGGGTATGCCCTGGTGCGTTTAAATTTTGAATGGAAACATGTGTAGGCTCTTTCTCAGTATTTTCTGCGTGCTGGAACGCTTCAAACCAGTCTCAGATGCAATTCTACGGACGGATGATATTGGATTTCGCTGAATAATTCCAGAAAACTGTGGCGATATTTTCAGGCGTAACTGCGGTTTGCTTGCGACCAACATGCCCAACTAGATAATCAGTTACGCTGCCTGTTCGTTGAAATTTTGCGAAGAGCGTACGAATGGTTTTCGCGTCGGGTCCTTTTGGAACATTAAATCGTGCTTGTAAACATCGCCTTGGTGCCGTAGGGCTCTCTTCTAACCTGTGGTACTCTAGCACCAGAAAAACGCGTTGTTTAATGGAGTACATGGTTTTAATCTCTTCCTTCGTTACGCTAACCTCCTTTCACGTTTCAATAGTGGAACTGATCGCTCTGGGCTTCGGATCACTATTTATACCAGGCATTACGTATGGAGATTACAGCGCCATCTGTTAGCAGCTTTTGTAACTATTATTTCAAACTGCTGCATAAACGTCTTACAACTTTCACAATAAACATACCGTTTATTGCATTCCTCTATCGATCTTTGTTTTCGAGATATTTAATTTTGTAATCAGGGAGTCCTTTTCTGGACACCCTGTAGTGTAGGTATTACAATTACGACAGACTGAAACTGAAAATGTCGCGGGGATGGCCAACTAAAGACTGCGTCTTATTGATAGAACACTTAGAAGATACCACAGAATTAAAAAAAAAAAAGACAGCATATATTAACCCTGTCCGTCCTTTTTTAAGTACTGCTGCGCGGTATGGGATCCTCATCGGATGGAATTGACGGAGGACACCGAAAGACTACATAGAACAGCAGTTCGTTTTGTATTATCACGATTCAGGGGAGAGAGTGTGAGAGAAATAAATCATATTGAAGTTAAAAAGTAAAATTTTTAAATAATACAATTAAAACCACGAATGAAGAACCATCATGTAGGTAAAGTAGTTTCAGCAGTGCATAGGGGCATAATAGCACACATAACAATATTCAAGGCTTTGCGTACACACATGCGTTTTTAAGATTAGGAATGAAAAACCAAAGTACAAGCACCGTACAACCCACAAACAGTGTCACTCAGAACATTACTGCAATCATCGCACTATCACAATGATTCAAGTACTAAAGGAAGGCCGTAACGTAAAATGAAACACTACATTACTCCTCCTGTTTCGAGTCGGGCTGGCAGTTATCATCATAACTGCCATAATTCAAATAGGTTTTATGTCACAGAGTTCATAGGTCATCAAAGTAAACCATGTGCGTTGTATGACTGCCACGTGCCCTCCCTCAGAGACATGTAGCTGAAAGGAACAGTATTTTACAAAGTCATGCAGCCTGACTAAAGGTTTTTCCTAGACTTTGTGGACAAAGGCACCTTTTCCCTCACCTCGTGAGAGAGTGCTGTGTGTAGGTGTTTTGACACGTGTAGATAACTAACGGGTTCGCGCAGTGTGCTCTCACGCCTGTGATGGATGAGGACGCGATAAAGAAGAGGGTGGAAACCGTGGCACGGCACCTAGCCAACTTTGAGATATGCAACAGCTCCCATCGCGCTGTTCGCCCAGAATCTCGTCGAGAGGGGTCTGTATTTAAAGACAACAGCAATTCAACCTAGTTTTAATCCGACGGTCATTGTCAAGTAGTCCCTCTTCCTGTTGTTACGATCTACCTACAAATACTGCTGTTTTACGCTGTGTTACACAGTCGCGAATGGTACAGAAGATCTTGTAGATTCGTCGCTCAGTCGGTCCCCCGGCAAAAGTAAGATATTTATTTGCCTCTTTTCACTTCTTTCACCTCTCGCAATATTGCCGATGTCAAAAATGCCGAGTTGCACCGTATGTCGGAAATCACATTAAACTGTAGGTCGAGAAAATTGCAAAAAAGCTGTCTTTGGCATCATTTCTCTATCAGATCCCGCCCTGAAGATGTGCAAACTATGGTCTCCGCTGGGTAAGTCAATTCAAAGCTTACAGGAAGGCAACGCCATTCCATCTCCAAACAAGAGATTGTTTAGCAAAGCTCAAAACAAAAAAAGTTCAAATCTTTGCAAGTCTTATGGGATTTAACTACGGGGTCATCAGTCTCTAAACTTACAAACTACTTATGAACTACTTACGAACTAGGACGGCACAAATATCCATGCCCGAGGGGGGATTCGAACCCCTGACCGTAGTGGCCGTGCAGACCGTGACTGAAGCGCCTCAGTCCCCTCGGCCGCCGCGGCCGGCTAGCAAAGCTAATCTTAGAGTTGCGCATTTTCAACTTTTCGCTGCGTATTGTATAATCCAATAAGTTTCGGGCATGCAGCCGCGCAAATTCAATTTCCTCCAATATTTCGGCCGACTAACGTCCGCCCTTCTTCAGGGTGAGCCGCAAGGCATGGAACCCGGCTCTAAATGTAATGAAATTGCAAAGACGTCACAGTACTGCTGCCGCCGAGCATTCATCGATAGGCGAATCGAATAGCTGATTGTTTCCACCACGGGGACGCGTGCATGTAAGTGTACATACCTCTTTGCCGCTGATCAACATTTGTGACCCGCATGCGCAGTGCCGCCGCGCTGGGGTATATAAGGCCGCGCCTGGCACCTTGTCGGCAGTCTTGCTGCCCACCCTGAAGATAACCGTACGTTACTCGGACGAAATATTGGAGGAAATTGAATTTGCGCGGCTGCATGCCCAAAACTTATTGGATTAATCTTAGAGTAGTTGACGGCGTTACCTTACCTCCGAATCACGAGTCGTACAGTGATGATAATTCTGCAGGTGTGTTCAGTGATTTACGTAGATACACCGTGCAAAGTGTGTTGCAAGCGGAGTCAGGTAGTAGAGAATTAAAACAGGTTATACGCCATGGGTGATGCCGAAGTCTTGATTAATGAACAGCGAAAATGTAGTAAGCAGTATACATTTTTCCTTTCAAATTTCGTTAAGGTGTGAAAGTACGTATAATGTTCGTTGGAAGTTGCTACGCCCTGTCGTCCTCAAATAAATAAAGTCGAATTTGCGCATCATCGATCATGCTTCCTCAAAAACATTTGTTAACTGTTATATCTGTTTTATTGTTTTTAAACTCCTAAGATTATACTTCTTAATGAGTAGAAGAGCATTTTAAATTTTTAAAAGAGGTTAATAATTACCCTAAATATTGAAAAACAGACTTTTTCGTCCTAGAAGCCCTTACATAGGTTAGGAAACGTGAAACAAGTGCGGACTGGATATCGTGTTTCGGGCTCTGGGATAGCAGTTTAGTATGGTACAGCACGTCACTTTTACGAATCGGTTCAAACTTTGCTGCGCGCAAGTAGATAAATGGATAAAGTCAAGAAGAATTTTTATCCCTTAATCACTGTTAAAATGTGGTTTAAACTGAAGCTAAATTTAGTACGTGCTGACACTCGTTGAATTTTCAGACAACGGTGGACTTAAAATCTGCTCCGATTTTGTCAGTTAATGGTTGTTACTCGTTTAAAATGGTATTCATTGTTTGAAGAAATTTTGACGACCATCTAATTCACAACCCCCTTTCGACTAGACAGCTAATCAACTATGGTAGAATAACAGTTGTGAACCAGAATGAAAATTGTTCATAACACTAGCCGGCCGTGGTGGTCGAGGGGACTGAGGCGCTCCGGTCACGGTCCGCACGGCTACTTTGGTCGGGGGTTCGAATCCCCCCTCGGGCATGGATATTTGTGCCGTCCTTAGTTGTAGGTAGTTCATAAGTACTTTGTAAGTTTAGGGACTGATGACCCCGTAGTTAAGTCCTATAGACTCTACAAGCATTTGAACATCATAACACTACACAACAGACGTCAAATAATCCTGGTCAGAGTCAAACATGTAAAGAGGAGAACTAGGTTTTGGCATCTTCAACACATTTAAATCGTAAAATGTTGAATTATTCATGATTTCCTCCAAGTTAACCAAAATTCCTCAGCTGAGTGGCCTCTCGAGGGAAGTGAGTCTATAACAGCAAGTAAGTTCGACCGAAACAAAATTTTTTGGCCGAAACCGAATATTCGGCTCCTCTTCTAGTTTCAACCGAAAATTACGTAATCAAGTAACAATTTCGGTAAATTTACGTTATAACTAAATAATATTTTACAATATCCCCTCCTTGTACTAAATCTTCTTGAGTGTGTAAGCCTAACACGGAAACTGTAGAAAATGATTTAGGAAGCGTGTAGAATTACTGGCCTAACTTCCCTTCCGTTAGTTGCGCATATTAAGCCAACCACTCCTTAAGTTGGATTTGTGAACCAGTGCATATGTATACCTCGTACCTATTATTAGTGAAACCATGTCGTTTTCCCCAGAGTTCTCGTAGCGCTTTGCATTTCCAAATAAATGAAAAAAAACAGCTGAAAATATACTAAATTCTTGCGAGTAGGTATTCTCCTGAAAATAAAGACCGGGATTACAATTACAATGCGTTTATTGCTTATGACGCTGTAATACAGAAATAACATTTACACTTCACACCGACGCGACATTCAAATACTGTATAAGGAAAAATGTGGAGCATAGTCACTGCATGACAAACTCATTAAGTACTGTCGCTAACAGACTTGAGTTACGCGCAGCCAACACCTCGCATACACTGTGTAAAACTTTGCTAGGTGTTCGTATCTCTTTGTTAACATTATTATTTTTCATTTGTTTATTACAAAAATTAGATTTAAGCGACATAAAATAGTTGTTATATATTGTTAATGACTAATAGGCATCGTTCCTGTCAGTATATTAACTTCTATCACTGTCGTAGAGACTATTTAGAAAAATAACGTCACGGTTCCGACTAAAAGTATGATCGTTGTCGGGATGAATGTTTGAAAAACCCATATTGGTTATTAGAAAAGCCCCTCGCTTTCAAGGAAACATTTATAAAACTTTTCGGCATGGCAATGTGATAACCCGTTCCAGTAAGTACCATACTGAAAAGTTAAATTGTTACAAACACAGTATAAGAATATCACTATAAGGTATGATAGCGTTATATTTTAAATAACGCCAAACTACAATTTTTAAACGCGAGGAAAGGCTCTTAGTAGTTAAACGGCGCGCCGTCAACAGAGGTAAGTGTTATTGTCGACTAAATCCATCCCGAAGGCGACCCGACTTCATCCGTAAGTTCACGTAAGCTAGCTTCGGCCAAGCTGAAGATTCAACTGATTACTGACTGAAACCCAAACTGCGACCGAAAACAATATTTTCGGCCGAAACCGAATATTCGGTCGGTCCTTAACAGTAAGTATCCCTGACAGGCGACGCGTGGAACCTAAACTTCAATGGCATGTATCGTCAAATTCTTCGACATGACAAATGTCAAGTTGAATGACATTATGCCTTGTGGAATGTTATAGGCTACGTTATACCTTCAAGAGTCATTTTACTCTCAATATGTGAGAGCATTTAAAGATTTTTTTATTTGAATGTTTTTGAAGATGCCTGGTAAGTCGAGAAGCGAGGTCTCTTTCCTATCTCTGTCTCTTGCCTGGACATATTCGCCTTTCGTCGTGCTGTGATGGGAAAATGTTTCAGTTTGGTACTTTTGTGAGTGGGTGTGGGTGTTACTTACTCACAGCAACTGAACATCGAGAGGTTTTGTGACTGGTTTAATTTGTTTCGCTGCCTGACCACCTGTACTCCTTGTCTTTTATTAAACAACCGAAGACTGAGGATAATAAATAGAAAAATATAAAAAAATGTGGTCGCTGCCGTAGATTTAATACATACTTCTATACCATACATTACATGACATTTCCATAAGCATAAAATAAACACTGAAAGCCTCTGTGAGTAGCCCCCCCCCTCGCCATCCGACGCTGATACCGCCTAATGCCAGTGTTTACGTATTATTAGGAAATAAAATGTTCAAATTTCAAATTTTGTAATCCTATACTCTGGTCATCAGTCCCTACGCTAACGAAATACTTAAACTAACTTACACTAACGACAACTCAAACACCCATGGCCGAGGGTGAACTCTTAGCCTCCAACGCGAGCGACCGCGCGGCTTACTTAGGAAACTTCCGATTCTTTGGAGATTCAAATGCCCGTGTGAAGCAGCTTCGAACTTCTGATTGTTCTGAACACTGGGTGAATAAGGTCTGAGTAATTTGCGCTTCACTGTAAGGAAAGTTTGTTATCCATTAATCTCCACGTTTATGGCGGGTGTCTTAGTGGTAGAGTGCCAGACTACGAATCCAAATGTCAGCGCTACAGTACTTCTGAATCTAAAAAAAAAAATTGAGATCATCACGAGGGGATAAATGGTGGAGTGTTTTTAGATTTGTTTAAAAAAGTTCTTCCCAAATTGGCGTATTCCAGTGTTATTGCTGAGGCAGCCCCTGACCGTATAGAGTGCCCGCATAACAGGAAGCCAAGGCGGGCTGCTGAACTCCCTTTCGTAGGCGCTCACACGTAATCACATAAACATAAACAGCGGCCAACAGCAGAAGAAACGGCGCTGTACGACGGCACCACATTACGCTCCGCCATGTGACAGTGCCCAGCCAATGACAGCGCAGTAACCGGTTGTAGCCCTCCGCCGATGCCGGCTTCATAAGCGCACAGACGGAGTGTGGAGTGTCCTACCGCCCGATTTGCCTCACCCCAGTATTCAGCAAGGTCTTCGAATCCATTCTATCCCGTCGCATCCATCACCACCTCCACCTCCACCGCCTTCTCCCAGACACCCAATGTGGCTTTCGTCCTTCCTTCTCCACTGATGACCAACTCCTTCGACTTACGCAACTCCTTTCCCTCCAGCTAAATTCCCGTCGTGCCGCCATCTTTGTGTCCTTAGACCTCGAACGGGCCTACGATCGGGTCTGGCACTCTGGCCTGCTCTTCAAACTCCAAACCTATGCTCTTCCCATCAACCTCGTCCGGGTCATTGCCTCCTTCCTCTCCGACCGCCCCACCTATGTTACCGTCCACAACACCGACTCCCGTCTTTTTTATCCCTCTGCTGGTGTGCCCCAAGGCTCTGTCCTTTCTCCCCTCCTGTACCTCCTGTATACCTCGGATATGCCTAAGCCTGCCCCTCCCGTACACCTTTTCCAATATGCTGATGACACCGCTTTCCTTGCCTTAGCTCCCACCCTTGCCCGTTCCAACCGCCTGCTCCAAGAACACCTTGACCTCTTTGCCGCTTGGTGCAACCAGTGGCTCCTGTCTATAAATCCTACCAAAACCCAGGCGATCATCGTAGGTCGTACAACCCGTTCCTTCCGTCCCCGAGATTTTTATCTGACCCTCCATAACCGTCCCATTCGTCTCACCCCTACCCTAAAGTATCTGGGCCTCACTATTGATCGCACCCTCTCCTGGACTCCCCATCTACGCACTATCCAAGAAAAAGCCCGCTCCCGCCTCCGCCTCCTCAAACTCCTTGTTGGCCGAACATGGGGCCTCAACCCTTCTACCATCCTCTATACCTACAAATCCCTCATCCGCCCAGTCCTCTGTGTCGCCCATCCCGCCTGGATCTCCGCTCCCCCATCCTTCTACAAATCTCTGGAGATACTGGAACGCCATGCCCTCCGCCTCGCCTTCCGTATCCCACTTTATCCCCCTTCCCCCACGCGGATCCTCTATGATCTCATTACCTTCCCCAGACTCGTTCTGTTTATTGAAAATCTCCGCCTCCGTTACATATCCCGCAAATCAGATCCGCCTAATCCTCTAGTCCATCCCCTCCTCTCTGCACCAGGTACATTGCCGCGCCTCCACCACTGTATTCCCCCTGCTCTCCACTTGTCCACCCTCCGGATCCTCTCCCGTGGCAACTTCCGTACCCTCCCCCTCCCGGATGATGCCCTCCGACCTGACATCTACCCTTCATACCAGCTTTGATCCTTCTCCTTGCTCCTTCTCCCCCTTCTCTCCCTGAGGGCCCCGACTATCCCTCCCTTCCTGTCCCTTCTCCCCTCCTCCGTCCCTCCGGATCCTCCTCTTACCGCCCCCCTATCATTCTTCCCCGTGGCTTCCTGGGACGTCAGCCCCCCCCCCCCCCCCGTCCCTTCCCTACCGGCTCTGTGGCTCCTCCCCACCCTCTCCATCTCCTTCATCTCTTTTCCCCCCACACCACATCTTCAATGCTGTCAGTGCCCCACCATCTATGGAACCTCTTTTGTGCTCCGACAAGTGTGGTGTGTTTTAGTTTAAATTGTTTTATCTTACAACAGTGGACGGCCAACCCGCAGCCGACACCGTCAGTTTTAACTTGTGTATCTCTGGAAGTGTGTGTTGTGTTTTTTGTTTTAACTCCAAATAGCGGACGGTCTCACCATGGCCGCCGCCCTATGCTCATTTTAATTGTGTGTGTGCGCCACTGACATTCGAGTAACTGTTTTTATTCACCACTTTCGCCATTTCAAATGTTTTATGTCACCACTGTTTCCTCCATTTTATGTACTTTGTTTTATCTCCATTTTAAATCTCCATTTTATGTCTGTATTACCTCCAAAATTTTATCTCCTTTGTGTTTTTATGTTCTCCGCTCACAAATTTTATTTCTGTAGGCCGAAGAGCGCAAGTGAGCGCTGCCGGCCCGCCCCTTTTTTCGGGGAATTGAAACGACAATAAAGAAAAAAAAAAAAAGTGTGGAGTGCAGTGCATACTCAGCCACCGGCCGCGCCTACGCCGTATCCAGCTGCCGCCGTACTCAGCGTAGTTTTCTCTCTGTAGTGTAGCTGTTTTGCCTTGGCCTAGCGCCACCTGTAATAGTATTGTCTGTTTATTTGTTCCCCTAGTTGTTGTTAGTCACGCAGTGACAATCTGTTTTTGTTTAATAAACCATTGGCAATTTGAGGAGATGTTATTTTTCCTGCAGATCGAAGGACTTAAGTTATAGTTCTGCACAATGCATCGTATCATAGCGCTGAAGTTGAATGTATGCCAGAAAAGTCGTTGAGAAAAGACCACCTTGAAGATTCACAGAAAAGCTAATGTCGATCCTACTCGTTACGTAAAAGAGCAGTACATTTTTGCCGAAACTGCAAAGGCTGCGGCGGACGTTGTCGTCAGCTTACCGCCACACCACTGCAATCTTAACCCTAATGACCTTATTTGCAGTCAGGTTAAGGAAGACGTCTCAAAAAATAACAATACATTCAAAACACATGACGTAATGAAACTGCTGCAGGATGGTCTGTCTGAAGTTACAGCCGAACTCTGGTTGAATGTACAACAGCACGTAGTAAAGAACGAACATAAAATGTGCAGCTTGGACGGCTTTGTTGGTAGGTTTGTGGACCGGATTGTCATCAGTATAGTAGACGACAGTTCCTGTGATGAACTATTTTCATGCGATTCACATATCGAAGAAGCTGAAAGATAACAGCATTACTAACTCTGGGGCAAGTAATGTCTTCAGTGGCTTCACTATGTAACTATTCAGTGCCATCTCTGCAGTACTCTTAAATCACATGAACTGTCTTGTTTTAGGCTTTTTCAGACCTTTCTCTTAGCTCAAACAGCTTCCAACCTAGTGCCGTATTACCGCATTTTACCCCTTTTATTGTATTTTAATTCGTAATCTCTAAAATTAGCGATCAAAAAATTTTTGTTTCTCTGCAGACATTCGCTTTCAAAAATTATCTGTAACTGTCTGCATCACTGTGAGTATTAGACTATTTATTGTTCGGCCGCGTAAGTGGTGCTGCAGAACAACAACGTTCTATTTTTTTTATATTCATTTGCAAATGGATGAAATCTTATTATCAGACTTGACTGTACCAGTGAGGACACGGCTTAATAACGGCGTGACAACATTTCTATCCAGCAACAGCAAAGGCAGCGGGGTACACAGTGTAACGTGTACATCCGGTTTATTCTGACGATGAACAACGCGTAATTGCACAGACGCTAATCGGCTTGCACAGTCGCACGGAAGTACGCAGATGCGCAGAATCAACAGTCAGTGCTCTTCCGTGCGCCATTGATCGGCCTTTAAATATGTATCAAAGCACGATCCCTTTTGATTTCCTTTCATTACAACGATCTCACACTCCTTTAAATATGATTTTACTACCTTAACGCTCTATGCTTTGCTTTTCATATTTAAGGAATTAGTTATGGAACTTAGCCTACGTTGAAGCTTTGACTCATTTAATGGCTTTTACATTTAAAGGATGTCCGCCTTAGCTCAATCGACAGCATCGCTGACTACAATGCAGACGGGCCGATATCTATTCGCAGCAGAAGAAGTGTTACATGCTGTCTTCAACATCAGCGGCACGCAAGTTGCCCATGTGGGGGCAAAGAAAAAGAAATTGCACAAGGTGGCCGAATAACTCCACGTGGGGTTCCAGGGGAAAAAAGCCATACGATAATTTCAGTTTATATTTAATCCTCTGTTGCGCTGTGAATATCCAGATATACAGGGTGACTCGAAAGATTGCGCACAAACATATGGACTACAAGCCTGGAAATGTCAGGATGGACAATAATTTTTGCACACACTTAAGCAAATCAAAATTTACTCTCAAATTCTTTTTTACAACGCTAGATGCTCAAAATGCATACCACTAGATTGAATAAAGACATAACATCTCCGAAGAAAATAGTGGCGCACTCTTCCAAGTACATTACGCATCTCACGAACATGATCACACGCTGTAAGTATTCGGCTGATCAATTGTTCTTCTCGTCTCGTACACGAAGCTTTGATACGCTCTCAGAAGAAAAGTCAAGTGGCGTGAGATCAGGAGAGCGGGGAGGTCATGCAGTCGGACCTCCCCTTCCGATCTGATGCTCGGGATGTCACCGAGTATGTCACGCACTTGACGAGTGAAGTGTGTAGGTGCTCATAAATTCATACAGTAGTGTAGCGAACACAGTGTCTCGTTGAAACGTAAGCGTACATCCGTAAGTTCCTAATGAACAGTTGTTGTCCTGTATTTTTGCCAAAGTCTGACTCAAGTATTATTCCAGAATTTCGTTTCAGACCGTTAGTTCCTAATCGATAGTTGTACTTCGACCGCTTTTCTGCATCCTTAAGTTCGTGCGCAACCTTTTGAATCGTCCTGTGTAGATTTCAAGGACCCTGTATTTCGCCAAAAATGTAAATATGCCATGTACGTTCACTGTATATTTCGATATACAGATACACAGGTGTATATCGAAGTCTAAAGCGAGCGTGAATGGCACAGTTTTTTTACGAACTGTAGGGTTCAGAAGTCTGCTTATCTTAATATACATAGTGCAATGAACAGGATGCACATTTTGTTTTGCCTAAACGAACCTCTGCGTTTATATACTGTGATGTGACAACGCAGATACCCCTTGCTTCGTTCACTAAATTCATATGACAACTTAGTTTTTAATTATACGTTACCAAATTCAAAGTAGAAAAGTTATTCTACACGTTTAAAAAATTTAATATAGATTTTCTTCTTTTCCCTATTGTAGCAGCTGAATAGAGGCATTGCAGGAATTGCTTATGACGATCATTTTTATTGACAGATTGCAGTGCCGCGGTAGTAGGGGGAACGACAGTACAGGAGTAGTGCAGCCAGCTACGGTTCACAAGGCTCTGTACTTAACTGCAAAACAGACAGCACAGCGAGCACATGGAGACCGAGAAAGAACATCGACAAGTAGGTTGAATCCGAGTGTAGTCCTTTCAGAAGTGACCCTTGATATTTCCTATATTCCAAAGGGACAGGAACAAACTTAGGGTTGTCCCGTCGACAGGGTCGACATTAGAGACCGGGCTCACGCTCTGAGTTTTGCATGAGGCTCGGGTCGGACATCTGCTGTGCCCTTTGAAAGGAACCATCTCGGCATTTGCCTGGATTTAGGGAAATCACAGAAAACCAAAATCTTGAAGGTTGCAGGTGGATTTGAACTACCATCTTCTGGAATGCGAGTCCAACGTATTACTACTGCGCCATCTCGTTGAGTTCAAAAGGAACCTTGATGAAACAACGCGGTAGCAATATTGGTCGACGGTCTGATCACTATTAGATAGAAGCAAAGCGTATTATAGAATGACTTTAATTTCTGCAATATTGGTCGAATCAGCTGCATCCTTGAACAGTAGTAAAATACTGTCCCAATCGTTTCACTTGTTGATGTAGGAAGCTTACATAATAACTTTTCTCATACGGCACCCAGCAGTGCTCTGAGTACGTCGGAAAGCTTTTCTCGAATGAGTTCGAGAACATCAGTCAGAATAATCTGCTTTCTTTTTCGAACGAAGCTTCCGTTATCATGCCACGCGGCGAACGGAAACTCACAATATTTCTTATTCACGATGTGTTACAAGCGAATGTTGAAAAGGGACCTTTCTTGCTCCAAAAGAGAGAAGTAACACGTTTGTATAGTCTATGGGACTTAACTACGGGGTTATCAGTCCCTAAACTTACAAACTACTTATGAACGACCTACGAACTAGGACGGCACAAATATCCATGCCCGAGGGGGGGATTCGAACCCCCGACCGTAGTGGCCGTGCAGACCGTGACTGGAGCGCCTTAGTCTCCTCGGCCACCGTGGCCGACGACGCCTCACAATATCATCGCTGCTATATTGCTTATTGTTTAGCGACTTTTTGAACGTGAATTCGAAAATATTTTACTGAATTATAAGTTCTAAAGGACAAGGATAATTTTTCTCGCTCGCTATTCGGGAGTGAAACGGCAGGGAAGTTCAAAATCAAATGTTTATTAAGATTATGGAACTTAACTGCGGGGTCATCAGTCCCTAAAATTATAATCTACCTTATACTAAAAGACAACACAAGCATCCGTGCCCGAGGGAGGATTCGAATCCCCCACGGGCAACGGTCGTGCGTATCGGAGCATAGCGTCTCAATGCACTCGGCCACTCCGCCGCGGCGGCAGGGAAGTAGTCTGAGAGTGGTTAAGAGAATCCTCATCAAATGTTCAAATGTCTGTAAATCTATCGGACCAAACTGCGTGGTCATCAGTCCGTAGCTTACAAACTACTTAAATCTAGGTGAACTAACCTACGGACAAACACACACACACACACACCCATGCACCAGGGAGGACTCGAACCTCCACGGCGAGCAACCGCGCGCTCCGCAGCGAGGTGCTTTAGACCGCTCGGCTACTCCACCGCGGCGAATCCTCATCAGTTTCAATTGCAAAGTAATCACGTAGATATAGACGATGTCGTAGAAAGTGCACCAGATTTTTAGTTTCATGAAGGTTGTGGCGTTTACCAATCCCTATTATTCTTCCGTTCAAATATTTGCATAGCTTATGGGACTTAACTACGTGGTCATCAGTTCCTAATCTTACAAACTACTTATGCACTAACTAATACTAAGGACGGCACAAATATCCATGACGGAGGGGGGATTCTAACCCCCACCGTAGTGGCCGTGCAGACCGTGACTGGAGCGCCTCAATCCCCTCGGCCACCGCGGCCGGCTATTCTTCGGTACTCAGGTATTCTGTCTGTAGTAGGCTGCACTCGCAGCTCGGCGTGGGGGATGACAAGCCGGCAGTAGTGTTTGGGAGCACCTGGCCAGGCCCCGCGGAGTGCCGCTGCCGCCTCAGACGGGCTGTGCTCACAACTTGGGGCAGTACAGCAGTGCAGAGCAGCGCCTGGACAATGCAAAGGCGATTACCGCCGGCCCCGAGTAAGCCGCTCTGCCCTGCGCCAGGCTCCTCAAAGCAGAGGCCGCCGCGCCGGCGCGGCGCGACGGGGCTTTCAGCCGCTGCCGCCGGGAGAACGCTCCGCCACTGTTTGTGCGCTCGACGACAGCACTAACAGTAGCAGCGGCCGTCAGTTCCCCGTGCTGAACAAAAGCTAGTCCTCGTGTTTGTGCTACAGAGCTTTCCGCCCGTTAAGGAAAACAGAAAAAATATGTTAATAATACATGTATAATTGTGACTTACAACAAGACTCAAGCATTGCGAATTATTATTCAGCACTCAATACACAGCGGTTCTGTTTCTTTACTTGTTTCACTACTCTAGTACCATCAACTGTAATGACAACAATTCTTCAGCTTCTTTCAGTTAAATTTAGTAATTATTAAGTTTTATCAGTGCAAATGTTTAGTATTACTGCAGTGATTCTTCATATCAAAGATTCACAATAATATTAACAAACTAGAGTTAGTATACGGCTTTGACAGGTTATCAATTTATTCAAAAAATGTTCAAATGTTTGTATAGTCTACGGGACGTAACTACGGGGTCATCAGTCCCTAAACTTACAAACTACTTATGAACTAGCTAAGACTAAGGACGGCACAAATATCCATGCCCGAGGGGGGATTCGAACCCCCGACCGTAGTGGCCGTGCAGACCGTGACTGAAGCGCCTCAGTCCCCGCGGCCACCGCGGCCGGCTTGAATTTATTCCATTCTCGTGTTAGTCCAACTCCCTCTTCCCCTTTGTCCAGACTTCTGCCCCACACACCCTCCATTTTGATTTCGTCTTCAAGCAGCTAAAACCTTATGGCGTCGTGTTCCTGAATAATGTGTCGTACAATAATATCACTTACTACGTACGTAGAGTGCAATATGCTGGGAACAGAGTAAGTACTAAATACGTAATTGACCGGCCGCGGTGGCCGAGGGGACTGAGGCACCCCAGTCACGGTCTGCACGGCCACTACGGTCAGGGGTTATAATCCCCCCTCGGGCATGGATATTTGTGCTGTCCTTAGTCTTAGCTAGTTCATAAGCAGTTTGTAAGCTTAGGGACTGATGACCCC
The DNA here is from genome assembly GCA_026315105.1 of Locusta migratoria. NCBI lineage: Eukaryota > Metazoa > Arthropoda > Insecta > Orthoptera > Acrididae > Locusta > Locusta migratoria. The sequence continues at coordinate 251,440,669 of CM048745.1, read as the reverse complement.
GTAGTTAAGTCCCATGAGTTCTACAAACATTTGAACTTTTTTTTTTTTAAATACGTAATTAATCGATACCTTAGGAAGGGCTTTTTCCATGAACTTTAGTGTTTAAGAGTTATAAACTCATTTCTCATAAACTATGATTCTACGAAATAATTTCAAAGATACATTAAAATACCTCGCGAATATAATCAATAGTGTAGAAATAGTAAAATATTACGTCATTACGTATGCTGTAGTTCTACTACATGAACGGCGGAAATGCGATAAGCTTCTTTCCTGTCATTACTTTGTTGGAGTTGTCGGCGATAGAACGTTTCGTAAAGGTATAAAATGTGTGAAAAATTTGTTGCGGCAGATTTTTTGCATATCTAATTTTTATGACGATATCACCTGTATGAGTCGTAGCTGCTTCTTAGTCCCGCATCGACTACCGTCCGACGGTAATAACTATGTGTACCAACCTGTCACTTTTAAAAAGTTCACACTATACCCGCAAGTATACAAACAGCACAAAATCGACGCACTCCTGACCGTTCCCTAGCGATGGGCCATTTGCCATTAATCTTGCATTATGACCCTTCATTTTACGAAGACAATAGTGTTATAGATATCCTTGGGAGAGCCAGCGTAACAAAAATTTTAAAATGTTTGGAAACCTGAGGGACCAAACTTTTCACGCCATCGGCCCCTAGACTTACATACTACTTCAACTTACGGTTAAGACCACACACACACACACACACACAGACGCGCCCCCCCCCCCCCCCCCAAGGACTCGAACCTCCGATGAAAGCAGCCGCGCATCCGTGGCGCTCTGACCGCGTATATAAGGGAGACAAAATAACAATATACTTGAAGACAAATGGACCGTTCATTGGTTTAATAACTATGCCTAATAGTTACGAAATACTGACTCGAATTATCTGCAGTAGAAAATTAACTGGAAGCCGACGTCGGGGCCGATACGACTGCGTTCTGGGGAAATATAGAACCACGCGAGGTCTTACTGGTTCTTCGGCTGATTTTAGAATAAACACGCAAATATAATTTTGTAGCTGTATAGATTTAGAAAAAAATCATCACTATTTTGACTTAAATGCAACCTTTATCTATAACTTGTTCTGAAATGCAGTACCAAGAATCGGGAGATGTGAAACGCACACCGCAGCTGAGATCAGTTATATTATTAAATCTGCACAATGAGCAAGCAGTAAAGAAAAGCCAAGACAAGGAAAAGTGATTACATCTCAGGGACAAGAAATAAAAATATTTTTCAGTTTCTCAAAGGTAATGAGCCGGCGAAGAACTTTGAGGAAGGGATGATGGGATTGCACAGTGTCTTGAGAAGTGGTCAACGTCACCCAAATTAAAACAAGCGTAATTATATGCAATCGAATAAATTCAAACGGGTCTGAATCACTATCAATTACTAAGATGCTAAAATTAGTGTATCAGTTTACTATTTGGGCTATAAAATAGCTTATGATGGTGAAAGGCCGGCCGCGGTGGCCGAGGGGTGCACCAGTCACGGTCTGCACGGCCACTACGGTCGGGGGTTCGAATCCCCCCATGGATATTTGTGCCGTCTTTAGTGTTAGCTAGTTCATAAGCAGTTTGTAAGTTTAGAGACTGATGACCCCGTAGTAAAGTCCCATAGACTATACAAACATTTGAACATTTTGATGGTGAAAGCTAAGAAGATGCAGAATGGAGAAAGGGAATAGCAAGAAAAAGGAAATTTTTTAACATCTAATATAAATTCGTCTTAGGAAGTATTTTATGTAGGTATTTGTCTCGAATGTTGCTTTGTACTTAAGTGAAACGTAGACGATCATTATTTACAACAAGAAGAGAATGAACGATTTTGAACTATGAGCCACAGAATAATAGTGAAGATTAGATGGGTAGTGCTGCGACTTAATGCAAAAGTTCTGGAACAAACTGCGGGAAAATCAATTTGTGGCAATGCTTGACTTAAAGAAGGGATCGGACGCAACAATAAGTCGTCAATTTGGTAACCGAAGTAAATGCAGGGAGAAAAAAGTGTGCAGGGAGACTAAGGCTCGAATACGGCAGGAAGATTGTAACACTTGTACTTTGCAGTAGCTCTGTAGTAGTGTGGGCTGTTTTTACTTGGAATGGTGCGGGTCCTCTGCTCCAACTGATCCAATCATTGATTGTAAATAGTTTTTTCCGAGTACTTGGAGACTATTTGCAGCCATTCAAGTTTTCCAACCAACGATGGAACTTACACGGATTACAGTACGCCATATAATGGGGACACAATTGTTCGCTATTGATTTGAAGACTGTTCCAGCGAATGACCTGACCAACCACGTCGCCCAACAGGAGTCCCAGCGAACGAAAATGCGGCACAATCGAAAGGCCAGTTCGTGCAAAAGTATATGGCACGTCGAGTTGCTACACTTTGTCGGACAAAAGGTAAGGCGCAATAATAGCAGGCTTACGATGACTTTGTTACCTTAGGTTATTGTGTTTGTTACGCTCTCTTCCCATGTAGCTGATACCGCTGCACATTAAGTGGCAATCTATTCTGTAACAAAACATGCACGTGCCATTTAGATTGGGAAGTTTGTACGTCGTGTACCATTCCAGGCAAATACTATTGCTTTCTTATATTTTCACAAACTACTTTGAGTTTCAAAATTACATCATAACAAAACGTAAGTGCCTAAATTTTGCGCTTCTTATTCCTTCTTTCTCATTTCGCAAATAGTTTAACACACAACCATATAGTAAACCCAGTAATGCTACGACGGTGGAATTTGTTTGTACATGTTTTCTCATTTACCGTATTTCCCAATGTTGGTTAAATTTAATTTTGCACATTGCACGAAGTTTCAATAATTTCCACCAAGTTTAAAGGTATTAGTAACGCGCTACCAAAACCGAAAGAAAAAAAATGCGTGTCAAATTGGATTAAAAACAGAACGGTGCACATATAAATGGTATCATTACCTGAGCACTAATTTCATCCCAATCGACTTCTTCCGCAAAAAGCTTAAATCGAATCGCATAATCTACCTGGACGCCATCTCCGGGTCGTCGTTCGAACTTTACTTATATATAGTAACAGCTACAACAAGACTGATGGTCCCAACTTAATTCAAACATTTCGCCTCATGATCCTGGCTCAAATAGGAGCAAACCACCCAGACCTCCAAAAATCACGATTTTGCACTCTGTCTTACAGGTTTATTTATTATAGCGCTATCAAAGAGAATAAAGACACCACTTACCATACTGAGCTAAAGGGCTCGTATTAATTGACTGCTCACCTGCAAAAGAAACAAAAAAATTACATTATTACGGGTTAATTCACTATCAAGAGATAATAAAGATTACACCAAGGAATTACTTCCAGGCAATGTTCTCTGCAAAATGACTTATCATTTTTTCGTTTTCCGTCGCCCTAAGATGCTTAGAAAATTAGTGCAGGTGTATTTCCGTCTATTCCAACCAAATGAAAGGCGTTTATGTGCCATAAGCGTTTCTCTTCTTTATTTGTGAAGCATCATCAGTTGGGGTTTTTTGTGTTACTCCATGTAGCTGTTTGTGTGTTCTCAAGGTATATTTTGGTTCTTGATAATCACATTTATATCATCATTTCACAGTGTACTCGTTTTGTGATGAGTCGATCAGCCCTAAACAAATAGAAATGTACTGGGTAATGGACACATGATTTTCGTGTACAGGGAAGGAAATGGAAGCAGCAAAGAAGTGTAAAGGTTGTACAAAACCACATATTCCCACATATTCGCGTAAAAGACATGCGGCTCATCCATTGTTTCCAAGGCTTTACAACTATTAACTGCAACACGGCACCTAGTACTAGTGTACAATGACCGAGGACGACAACCAACTATACAGACTCCCTAGTTATAAAATGCAACGTTTGCTTAAGTGGATTAGGTGCCTGCAGTCAACAATCGGTTAGTTGAACGTGAAACCAAACTTTTCTGCGAGTACCGCGTGAAGAGTATTATGGAAAATGTTGCTTTAGCCCTGCTATCCATAGAAATTTCATGCTCCTAACTTTATCGGACCCCGTGTAGTGTTCAACTGACAGTTCTTGCAGTCGCTCTCGCTTTTCTGTGTATGTGTACTTTTCACGGTTGAACCTCGTTTCACCGAAGGCGGAACGTTAATTAGTCGCAATTGTCATGTTTGAGCCGATGAGGATTCCCACGCTAGATTTGCGAAGACTCTTCAACGTGTGGGCAAGGCACAGTCATTACCTACTACGAACGTGTTTCCTTGCTTCGCGCTTCAATGCACCAGTGTACACAGTGTTCTCCATAGACACAGTATCCATATTCCCACAACGTATCCTACTTTTTATTAGTCAACGGATGGGGTACGGTCAGTCACTTTGGACTGACGTTTGGTACACAACTGGATTAGACATTCCCTGAGAAGTAAGAAGATGTAGTTTTGTCTGTATCGTGGCTAGCACGTTCACCTGATTGCTCCCCCCCCCCCCCTCCCATCCCCCGTTGAACTTTTCTTGAGACAGGGCGTTGTGCGACGATGGCACGCCGCGGTGGAGTAGCCGAGCGGTCTAAAGCACCTCGCTGCGGAGCGCGCTGTTGCTCGCCGTGGAGGTTCGAGTCCTCCCTGCCGGCCGCGGTGGCCGAGGGGACTGAGGCGCTTCAGTCACGGTCTGCACGGCCACTACGGTCGGGGGTTCGAATCCCCCCTCGGGCATGAATATTTGTGCCGTCCTTAGTTGTAGGTAGTTCATAAGTAGTTTGTAAGTTTAGGGACTGATGACCCCGTAGTTCAGTCCCATAAGCTTAACAAACATTTGAACATTTAGTCCTCCCTGGGGCATGGGTGTGTGTATTGTCCTTAGGTTAGTTTACCTTAGTTTAAGTAGTTTGTAAGCTACGGACTGATGACCACGCAGTTTGGTCCGATAGATTTACAAACATTTGAACATTTGACGATGGCACATCCGCACATAAGCTGAGGGATGAGGGAATCCATTTTGAACTACTACTGTAAATTTAGTAGCTTGTGAAACTCGGTGTGTATACTGAATTCTTTATTACAGCACCGTAGACTTGCGATTTTCGGTCTGTGTAAAATCAAGTTACGTCCACCATTACCAGGGGACATTATTATTTTGAGGGAACTGGTAAGTATTCATTACGAGTTCGACACGACACGATCAGGTTTTAATTGCTGGGTGCCTTAGTTTGAGCACTGCATAGGGTTTCCCCACAAATTGACCTCTCTCCATCGCCCCCTAATAGTTGATGACACCGTCAAGGATTCGCCCTGTATTGGGGCCGGCCCGTTTGCGCTGGCTCGCCCTGTCATATGAACTGACCTGTTATGTCCACGGCCGGGCTAAGCGATGGCAGGTGGTGTTTTAACGACACGGCAGACGGTAGACAGCCCCGGGGCGTCGATGGCGAGGCACCGCGGCTCCTGCCCATAAAGCGGCCCGCGGCGTTTTGCAGCCGCCCGTTAAGAGGCACGAATACGGCCGCCGCGCCGACTAAACCATTATACACTGGGGTGATACCCATGATGCTACAGGACAACAGGTTTTGCCTCAACCCACACATTTACGGGACCAATATCACAGTAAAAAACAGCAAAGAAATATCGTATCACAGTACACAGTGTTTTCTATTAATATAAATCAGACTCCTTGCAGGAGCATGCGTACATTCGGAAACACGAAGATTAGATGAATGGACAAATCTTCATTGAACTGATGGTTCGCATTACCTTCCGCCGACCCTTTATATTAAAATTACTTTCAAAAACTTTCAAATGTTTCTAAAAGAATGGGACTTAACTGCTTTGGCATTAGTCCCTAGGTTTCCAAATACTTTAAACTAATCTAAGGACAAACACACACACACACACACACACACACACACACACACACACACACACACACACACACACACAGGCGCGCACTTGAGGGAGGAGTCTGACCTCCGACGGCGAACGGCCGCGCGCACCGCAGCTCGGCGCCTCAGTGCGCACTGCTATTCGCCGCGGAAAAATGTTTTTTGTATGGGAATGTTACCGCTGGATTCTTCATAAAAATAATGAAGCCAGAATAACCGACGCAGATATGGGAGCCTTAAATCGCTAACAAGGGACACCTTTGATCTGGAACGCTCGGAACCGCACGAAACCATGCTTGGAATAACAAGCAGTCATAAACAAAACAATGGTGTGCGTCATTTCCATGGAACAGGCCGCACTTTGCTAGCGCCACTAGACGGTGGTATAGTTGCGTGAGTGGTATACCTGCAGTACGTATTTGCCTCTTGTAGTGTTCGCAAGAGAGTTACTATGTAAACTGTGCACAGTGCAGTAATACCATGAAGACAATTAATCCTACGTACCCGGCCGCAGTGGCCGAGCGGTTTGCGGCGTGCCAGTCACCGTCTGCACGGCCGCTGCGATCGAGGCTTCGAATCCCCTCTCGGGCATGGATATTTGTGTCATCTTTAATATAAGTTAGATAATAAGTAGTTTGTAAGTGTAGGAACTGAGTGATGACCCCGTAGTTAAGTCTCATAAGCTCTACAAAGATTTGAACTTTTTTTTTTTACTCCTACGTACATGTACCATATTAGGGGCCACGAGTGCTGAATATGGAAATGACATCGGGGCCGGGGATATGGAATTCACGGATGTATATCATAATAATTAAGAAATATAATGACGACGACACAGGAATACACGACGTTACGCTGGATAGATATACGGAACTTGAAGGACAGGAGGAAGCTGAAGATGACTCTTCAAGCAGTACACGACATTCATCTCCAGAGCAACAGGAACATAATGATTGCGACACTGATTTGGAATTTGTCAGGTGGCTTTAGTGAGGTCTGTACATTGTTCTCTCCCACTGTTTTAACCACTTGATCGAAATCCTGCATCTGCCCTGTGAGGACTAATACAAGCATTTTCAAGTATGGTACTACTGTATACGTGTATTTTGCGCGATTATAAATACTTCAAGCAGACAGTTCTTGGTGCTGCTGATTGAATATGTAATACATATAATTTCCTTCCTATGGTATTGATATCTTGTTACTCTGTTTCTCTCTCTCGAGGAATAATGCAACGTTATGCATGGAAATGACTCACACCACTGTCCTGTTATTCCAAGCAAGGTTTCGTGCTGTTCACAGCTTTCCAGATCAAAGGTGTCCCTTGCAAGTAAATTTAAGCAACAAAGTGATTGGTAGAAACACAAGAAAACGATATTACTTAGAGAAAATTACGCTTAATTATAACCGTCCAAATCACTTTTCTTTTATGATACAATAGGACGCTACGCTGACTACTTCATTACACAACTGCAGAAAGGAGAGAGTCATCAAGAAAGTCGATTAATGAACAGTGTAGTCACATAATCTAGTACTGAGAATTATTCATGATAATGAACCTCACGATGCCATCCCTGCCGGAATTGATGCAGATTAGTACAAATGTGTAATTTTATTGTTGGTCGTAATTTTGTTAGACGTAACTACTTTCATTAATTACAGCCAAAGTACTGCCCCAGCTGTAATCAGGAGTGACACATGTTACATTTTTAACATTCCTTTACAGTGCGGTGAAAGTTTTGAGTGACTTTTTCAAATAACTTCTTTTTACATGAATAAAATTTGTGCAGATTCTGACTCCCTTACGTTCACTGTACTTTTATTACGCATATCAATAATGGTTATCACCTTAACTGTCTGGCACAATAAACGAATCCACCTGAGATACTGTGCTCTTAAATAAAACTATTTCTTTTAGACAACGTTAACAGAAACCTTGATCATTAAGAAACTAGTAAAAACAAATATTTAAAAAGAAAATATATTTTCTTGAATATTAACTTTTAATTATAAACCACTCAGTGTAAATGCCATTTGAGAATCTACAACACTTCTTCTGGCAGGTCACAAACAGATACAGAATAAAGTTATGGCACTAGAACTGAATCTTGTCCATCACAACTTCAATTCTTTTTATTGTCGATGCCGGGTCCTCGTTATAAAGTTGAAAGTTTCTCTGTTGGAGATATGAGTTCACGCACCATTTCTGGAAGTTTTATTCTACTGACTTCTAGTGCCAGAGTCAGATGCATTTGATACGTCTGGGAATCCTCAGAGTACTTCGCTAATGATTTCGCAATACTCTCTGCTTTCCTTACCCCGTTAACGGGCGACATGCAGTCTCGTGGTGGACAGAGATCATAATGTTTTTGCGGCATCAGTGTCTATATCTTAATCTTGAGTTTTGAGTTTTATCGCCACGCGAATGAAGCAAAGCACTGTCTCAGTTAAAAAAAACTCAGTATCATCATATCACTTGTTTGTAGTATGTAGTGAATTCTCGGAGAACAAAACATAGATCTCAAGTGGACATGTGGACATCATTTGCGTCTCTAACACTGCATCTTCTTACTAAACCTTAGGTCTCTCCACCCCACCCTACCCACACAATTTCTTTATTCATAATGTTCTTCCTGCCCGGTGATGTCAAAAGAAATTGTTTCGTACAATTCAATCTAAACACTGCAACCACTGATGTCAATAGTAAGTCCTAAGCAACAATCCCTAAGTCAGTTTACGTAATTGCAAACAAAAGATTAAAAAGTTTTCGGCACAAAAGGATTAGAAGAAGGCACAAACTATCAAATTTCTCCTACTTAAAATGCCTTTCTACAGACGAAACATACGACAGGCTTTAATGCCCACTGGGATACAAATTACGAAACTTGACACTTATCTTATGAATATCGCGGCACTTCTGGAACACAGCAGGCGTTCCATTGCGGTTTAATTCGGGTGCCTGTATCTTGTAAGGCGTGACTGCGTTCCATATATTTGAACACGCGATCTCTGTAACGTGGCACGCGAGCCTTTGCAACTCAGCGAGTTCATATTCATGAGCCAGCATGATCTCTGCCATTTCAATTAACTTCAAATTGTCACCTGGCTTTTTTATACCTTTAATGAAGGAAGTAATGTGACGATAAGCATATAATTGTGACATATTTGCACAGACACACGCTACACGAAGTTGGTGCATGTGTACTCTTCGGCTACAACAATAAACCTCTGCTTGTATTGCGAATGCATATTAACCATACACCCGCAAGGATTAACAGCTAATGGTTTTCGAATGCCGCGCGGAATGGCCGCGTGGTCTAATGCATCATGCTACGGACTGGGAGGGGGCGTTCCCTGTGGCGCGTGCGTGCGTGCGTGTGCGTGCGTGCGTGCGTGTGTGTGTGTGTTAGTCATTACGTAATTTAGTTTTTTTTAAAGTCTAGGGATTGATGACAATAGCATTTTTGTCCAATAGGTTTACAAACTTACTTTTTTGAGTAGCTCACTGTAGCAATAAAACATTGAAGCAAAGTTACAGCACTCAGGCGGTACCTACACCCTTCATTTACACGCGTTAACTGATCCCTACAATCAAATTGCGAACATCACTGAAATAATATGAGCTTCAAATCCTGATGTTCTGAGCTGTGTTAAAAGATTGAAACTCGCAGTATGTCCTATCAGCAACGGATTAGAAAAGAAGACAATATATACTGCATTCTAAATACTGTAATTGTTGATGTGTTTTCCAAATGGTAACGCGATCGTAGCTGGAACGATCTTGGTCACGTGTCCAAGTACAGCCCCACACGATCCAGCGGGAGGTGTAGGAACGAAAGCTTGCGCTTGACCTAATTAAATTTGTTGAATGACAATGAGAAGGGATTTATCACGCTGGCAAGTAAGGCGCCCGGACGTGCAGCCAAAATGTTAAGCTTTAGCAACAGGATGGTTCGAAAATCGCAGAAAGAGCGACAAGAAGCCGACTACCTTGGCTGGAATTACATATTCTATACCAAAGAGCGAGAAGCAAGGTGTTCACAGTAAGCAATCCGTTAATTATGTGTGTAAATACATTATCAGGCAGAAATTTCTACACTTTTGTGAACAATATAAAGAAATACAAACTATACAGGTTCTCTCTCACACACATTTACGTTTGGGAACAGAAAGTAGAAAAATTTCTACATGTCGATTTAAAATAATAATAATAATAATGGTAATAATAAATTAAAAAAATAAATTTGAACGACAGGATATAGTTGCAAAACGGACATTGTACTACATTGGGTTGTTAAGGAAGACTGAAGTATCAGAATCAGTCACCAGTAACTTACTGACGAAGCGCCGGTCAGATTTAATTGCTGTGCACGTAAGTCGTGACATGGGTATCATTCCGAGTTATTATATATCCGACACTAAATAGACACTAATTTATTTTCTAAAAATACGAAAGTCTAACTTAAACCAAGCTCTAGCCCTAAAAAGTACTGTCGTTTTCGATATGACTCGATATCACAATAAGCAGGAGAACAAATGGAACCGATGTTTATATTGTTATATCCAGTTTCTCTGATAGTAAAAAGCTCACGTCAACAATGACCTGCTGGTAACAAAACATTCGATAACTTACAAAATGACGGGTAGTATCTAATTTTTTTAAAACATCTGGAATGGGATTTGCAAGAAATAAAGTTAATACCAGGATTAAAATAACGGAGCAACGAATTAAAAATAAAATATAATTATTTATATTCAAATTATGTACACGACTTTCTATTATAAATTTGACAAAAAGAATTGAAAAATCTACAGGGATTCGATCTCATAGCCTCTGAAACACGTCTCCTACACTTAGATAAAAAAAAATGTTCAAATGTTTGTATAGCTTATGGGACTTAACTGCAGGGTCATCAGTCCATAAACTTACAAACTAGTTATGAACTAGCTAACACTAAGGACGGCACAAATATCCACGCGCGAGGGGGAATTCGAACACCGACCGTAGTGGTCGTGCTGACCGTGACTGGAGCGCCTCGGTCCCCGCGGCCACCGCGGCTGGCACACTTAGATTCCCTAGATAAAAACCTTTGTTGCAGACCACCGTATTACAGACATGAGAGCGTGCAAAATACTTCTTGTTGACTATTTGTAATGTCTTAATCATTCTGAATAATTATGGTTATTTACCTGTCCAGTATGTTACCATTATTACAATTATTATATTCATCGTGGAAAATGTTTCTTACTTTCTCATTAAGTTACCCTTAAAGGTTACGAAACCTAGTCGAGGGACAAAAAAATTACATAACCGGTTGGCTGTATTACAATTTTTTGAATCTGAATGTACGGTTGTTGATATTCAGCCATGTTTAAAACTGTTTGTTAAGATTACAATGATCTTGCACCAGTAAGCACTTCGAAATCATTTTTATATTGCGAGTGATCTGGCCGGAGTAAGAAAACAGACACGAATAGACAATATTTTTAAACGTATCACTCTGAGCAACCTCCTCTCTCTAGTAACACGAGAGAGAGCTACAAAGGCGCTGATAATCTCACTTCACGGTAGATTTAATAATACATTTCCTTAGCAAATGGACACTAAGAAAACTATATTTGTTAGTGATAGAGGAACAGATTCATGCCTAGCAGGTTAACAAGACAGCGTACTCAACATCCTATTTCTAAATTACAAATTTGTCTTCAACAAATTGTGCCGCCTGTAACATGGAGATAGTCGTTCAGCATGTGACAGCGCTTCGCCCGGAGTATGCATAAACCAGCTGACAAATGCTCCTGCCGTAGCACAAAAGGAAAGTCAATGAGGACTGAGGTAGCTGGTTCCCCAGTCTTTTGGCACGCGAGCTTTTTCGCACTGTTTAAAGCCACAGCACTTCCCTTTCACTGCCACTGTCTACACACGTGGCTCTTCCCATTAACGCTTTCTCCTGGTTATCTCTCCCACTGTCACCGTCTTCCTCCCTATCCCTAGACCTTCCTTACCACTGTCTAGGCGTCTTTCTTCCATTGCCTACGTCCCAATCCTTTTCCCTTAATTTCATATCGTCTCTTTCTCAGTTTGCTGCCCGTCTCTTCAGTCACCACTGTCTCCGCTCTACGTTTGTCCTTGCGGGAGAGCTGATCAGGATTGCATACCCTGGACCGACAAACTTCAATATGTACGTATGGGAAGTGCATAAAATGTTTCATGGTAAAGGGTCGCTCGTTTGGATGCTCCGGACTCCCACAGCTTGTGTATTGTCTCCAGTCATTTCTCTCATTCAAAATCAGCAGCATGCATGTCTGCCGCTACGTTGCAGGAGAGCTCCACTTGGTATTTGTCCTGCTAACACCAAGTCCGGCCATTGTGCTCTCAAATTCTAGGACACTTCTCGAAATTTATACATGTTCAAACGTCAAATCGAACAAACGCTACATCACTGTAATTAACTTCTCAAGCGCTATGTACTGCAGTTATGAAAAGGAAGAAACATTAAAACAGTACTTGCTTCAATACCTCAGATGACACCGGTGGCCGCGGCAGAGCGGTCGAGCACATTAAAGCGTTATGCTATGATGCGCGAAGCCGTTCCCCGTCCGGGATTCGAAAGCCCCATCGGGCATAGTTGTTTGTGCCGTCTTTAGTATAAGCCAGTTCATAAGTAGTTTGTAAGTTTAGGGACTGAATACCTCGTAGTTAAATCCCATAAGCTCTACAAACATTTGATTTGATTTGATTTGCTAACGGTGCTAAAACCGTTCACCAAACAAAAATGTGTGTCAACTCAATGCTTCACAAAGAAGACTGTCAAGGTCTGCGTATTTATTGCGATTAGTTTTCATAAACTTGTTATCCTTTTCGAACATTAGAAAAATATATTTTTAACATTTTTAAAGAAGGATATATTCAGATACGTACCATGGTGGATAGTACAATAATGAATGTCGAAACTGTGTACTGTTTACGTTCTAGTTCAAATCAAATGCTTGTAAATCTTATGAGACTTAACTACGGGGTCATCAGTCCCTAAACTTACAAACTACTTATGAACTACTTACCAACTAGGACGGCACAAATATCCATGCCCGAGGGGGGATTCGAACCCCCGACCGTAGTGGCCGTGCTGACCGTGACTGGAGCGCCTCAGTCACCTCGGCCACCGCGGCCGGCTACGTTCTAATACGTGAGGTTTTTGAAAATTATCATATGTCGTTCTGTTAGAAAAATCTTTTGTACTAGAATGTACAGTGTGAACATTCATTAGTGTACCATTCATGATGTTTGTATCTGTGTATGGCCTACATTAAATTTAAAAAATATATATTTTTATTAATTCAAAAATGACAAAAACTTTGTCGGACCTAGTCACAATAAACGGTTCATAAATACGCGATCTAGGATGTCTTCGTGAAGCATTGATTTGATTACTTAGTATATCGCTCTCCTGTTCCGAGGCCGAGGGGACTGAGGCGCTCCAGTCACGGTCAGCACGGCCACTACGGTCGGGGGTTCGAATCCCCCCTCGGGCATGGATATTTGTGCCGTCCTTAGACTTAGTTAGTTCATAAGTAGTTTGTAAGTTTAGGGACTGATGACCCCGTAGTTAAGTCCCATAAGCTATACAAACATTTACACATTTTTCTCCTGTTCCGAAAATGCCGGCTCTTAAAAAAATATATGTGCCCCTCGACGCTCTAAGATGTGTCGGAAACCGCATTTCTATATAAAAGACCTATATGTGAAGAGGGGCACTAAGTACCCAAAACCAGTCATCATCATCATCATCATCATCATCATCATCATCATCATCATCACCACCACCACCACCACCATTAGAGACTGATTATACCTTTCAGCGTTCAGTCTGGAGCAAAGTACCTCTAATAAAATTCCTCCATGATCCCCTATCCAATGCTAACATTGATGCCTCGTCTGATATTATACCTTTTACTTCAAAATCATTCTGGACCGAATCTAAGTACTTTCTTCTTGGTCTACCTCGCCTCCTCTTACCCTCCGCTGCCGAACTCATGAGTCTCTTAGGTAACCTTGCCTCTCCCATGCGTGTAGCATGATCCCACCATCTCAGTCTGTTCGCTCTAACTGCTTCACCTATGGTGTTCATTCCTAGTTTTTCTTTGATTTCCTCATTATGGGCAGCCTTCTGCCATTGTTCCCATCTATTAGTACATGCAATCATTCTTGCTAATTTCGTATCTGTAACCTCTACCTTATGAATAAGGTAAACTGTATCCACCCAACTTTCACTCTCATACAAGATAGTTGGTCGAAAGATAGACCGGTGCACTGCTAAATTAGTCTTGGTACTTACTTCCTTCTTGCAAAAGAGAGTAGATATTAGCTGAGCACTCACTGCATTAGCTTTGCTTCACCTGTTTCTAAAACCGGTCAATAAAACAATTTAAGTGCAACTGGTTGCTGCAATTTTTTTCAAAGTGAATTACAGTTGTTGCAATGGACGTAATACTAAACCGCTATATAGACAAGAAACAGCAGTGTTTCTATACACTAAGCTAAAGATGCCAGATATCACTTCTGTTTTAGTCTATGACATTGCTTGAATTTCGACAGGAAAATCTCAAAAAAATCCACCACAAGCAATGGCTGGAGAGTATGACAGCTGGGCCGGCCGCGGTAGCCGAGGGGACTGAGGCGCGCCAGGCACGGTCTGCATGGCCACTACGGTCGGGGGTTCGAATCCCCCCTCGGGCATGGACATTTGTGCCGTCCTTAGTATAAGGTAGTTGATAAGTAGTTTGTAAGTTTAGGGACTGATGACCCCGCAGTTAAGTCCCATAAGCTATACCAACATTTGAACATTTTTGTGTGACAGCTGGGAGGATAACGAAACTTACACTTGATGGCACGATTTATAATAATAATAAAAGAAATTGCAGTAAAGAATCAATTTTTGCAGATGAAGTAGTATCTGAAAGTTCGCCAAGAGTTCGGCAGCTGCGGCAGGTGTATGAAGACGCTAAACGGACACTAAATACATCATACGGTTATCACTGGCGGTGTTTTACAGGCGCCGTCAACTGTAGCCACTATGTTGTCCGGACAGAAATTCGCGACTCGGACAAGCAACAGAACCCAGTGCACATCAAGGGTGGCCCGACGGCCAACAAAGCGCGTGCAGAGTGACTAATCGCGCGCGGCCGACGACGACAAAGAAGGATACCGGAGGTTTGTGTGCAGCCGCGCCACGTATTTATAAGCGGAACAGCGCGGTGAAAAACGGCGGCCCGGAGGCGCCGCTGCCAAGTGGGCCGGCGCGGTATCAAAGGACAACAGCTGACGCGACCTGGCGCAAGGCGCGGGGCGTGACGACAGCGCAGGCGTGATGCATGGCCGCGCCGCAGACACAGGGACAGGGGTAGTGATGGGAACAATCGAATGAAAACAATCGATTCATTCGGTTGTTGGAAAAAAATCGATCATTCGGTTGTAGTTTCTGGTATCGGTTGAATTATTCATTCATTCTTCTGAGTGAAACCAGTCGATGGGACCAACCGAATGAAACAACCGATTCAGTCGGTTGGACTATTCATTCGTTCTTTTGAGTGAAACCAGTCGCTGGTGTCAACCGAATGAAAAAATCGACGCAGTCGGTTGGACTACTCATTCCCTCTTTTGAGTGAAATCAGTCGGTCGGAGCAACCGAATAAAAAAATCGACACAGTCGGTTGGACCACTCATTCCTTTTCTTTTGAGTTAAATCAGTCGATGGGAACAACCGAATGAAACAATTGACACAGTACATTGGCCTCTTCATTAGTTCTTTTGAGTGAAACCAGTCAGTGGGAGCAACCGAATGAAAAGTCAGTCGGTCGTAGTTTTACTATGTTAGATTAATATTCGTTTATTTTTTTTTTCGAATGAAAGTAGTCTGTGGGAACAACCGAATGAAAACATGCGACACTTTTGCAGTTTTGTGCATTGACTGAATTTCTCATTCTTTCTTTTCAAGTGAAAAGAGGCAGTAAGTTTTTCTGTCGGTTGAACCATGTAATCTTTCGAAGATACCCACAATATGTAGAAGATAAGTGGCCAATGCCCATGAAGTACCGCGGGGAGCGGGGACACGAGATGGGGTGCTGCCTCGCTTGCGTTTTCACTGCTGACAGCGCTAGTCCAGCAAGCGCGCGCCAGACTCCACACAACAGTGTCTGGCGGCGGCGCGGGGCGTGCCATCGCCGATTGTTGTCCGTTTCTTACTGTCTCAATAAAGAAGCGTCGAAACTACAGGGTGTTCCAAAATTATCGCTACAAGTTTAATCTCGCATACTGTATCTCCGAAGTGGGAACAGGTAGAAACGTGCGGTTTGCGGCTTATTGTTCATACATATCTAAGGTTCTAGTAGGGCAGAGTTAAGTATTTTAACTTTGAGCATATTTGCTAGATCCAAATTCGAAGAACACTAAAACATTAGGTATGGTAAAAAAAAGCGTACATTAAAGTATTTTGTATAAAAATATTTCTTACAAAAATATTTTTGTTAATTTCATCTAATTTGAAGGAGTACGAGAAGACATACAACATTTATCAGTGCTGTAAATTTTCTTCAGCGCGTCTGTATTCAACAGTGTATGAAAACATTCATCTCAAGTTTCATAATTACTCACTCTTGTCACAGATATTTCTGTGGTTATCGGTGAAACGGTGTGCAGGTTTATTCCATCCCTCCGACATGTACCATACAAAATCTTAGATTAACAGTGAACTGCCACTTGTTTTGAAAGTCTTGTGTGCAAAATTTCATCAAGATCGGAATAAAACGATATATTGGCGTCAAAGTCTGAAATACCTTCTGTCATGCACCAAACTAAAGTAGATGTAGACGGTGACCATTCTCTTTCTTTGAAGGTGAAGAGTGAAATATATGATTAAAATTCGAATACAAACGGAATTTGTCGAAGTTAGTAGGCAAAGTACCCTCCACCATGCACCTACGAAATTTATTGTACACAGTTACCTTCACCTTGTTTTAAAGGTCAAGTGTGCAAAATTTCATCAAGATCGCAGCCAAATTGTGATTTTTGTCGAAGTCAGTAAGTAAAGTACCCTCCGCCATGCACCGAATGAAATTTGATGTAGACAGTGGCTTTCCTCTTGCTTTGAAGGTCAAGTGTGTAAAATTTCATCAAGATTGGATCAAAACTGTAGATTTGCATGCAATAGAAACACACACATGGACACAGTGCTATATTTATAAGATTTGTCTCTAAGAAAGTTTCATGCTGAATCACAGTTCATTTATACCCGAAAAGACTGAAGGAGTATGCAAATAAAGTCACATGAAGTCGGTGAATTAATAAAAACATCCATATAGCTATAGAAACCAACAGAGACTTTTCCCAGCCGGTTGTATCGCATCAAGTGAAAACATTCAATGCCGAGAACATTCATGTAAAGGACAGAGACTTGTTGCATTCGGTGCTTGCGCATCGACTGAAACCACTCAAACCCACTGAATGAGAGAAAACATTCATATAGCGGCTGCAGCCGATAGCGACTGGTTTCATTCGATTGTTTCGCATCGACTGAAAGCACTCAAACCCCGCCAGTGAGTGAAAACATTCATACGGCCACAGAGACTATTTTCATTCGGTTGTTTCATTCGACTGAAAAAACCGACTGAACGAAAAAACAACCGATTGACCAATCGGTTGTTAAAAACAGTCGGTTGTCCCATCACTAGACAGGGGGAGGGCGCGCCGATTAGGCCGCAGCCGCCAGCCGCCGCCTGAATAAAGCACGCCGCCGCACCGGGGACCCGTCCCAGGCGCCATCACCTGCTCAACACAGGTCCCCTCACTGTCCGCTACAGCCGCCATCATGGCCTGTATACATTATGAAGAAACAGTGAGCAAAACCGGATGTGAAAATGAGACACCAGTTACAAGCGTCAAGTGGCATCAAAGAGAACCATCAGTCGAGAAGGCAATTTGTATCTGACGGGAGTCGTGCTTAGGTAGTCCTAGCAGGTGCGGTGATCACTGTGTCCGCAGTGGTGTAGGGGTCAGCGCAACTGCCTAGAAAGCAGGAGACCCGGGTTCGAATCCCGGCTGGGTACACATTTTCAGCTTCGCCCAATCGCAGTTGATGTCATATATTCTGTGAATATTAAATAATACCAACTGCAGGATCAGAAGTAACATCTGTTCTTTCGGAACAGACGCCACATGTATATATAAGGCAAGGTGAAGCCTATCACTGATAAGGAGGGTCTATTTGCAACCCAACGTGCCATGGAAAATGACGGAGTCGACCGCTCTTGTCAAACAGTCTGAGGTTTGAAACTTCCTGGCACATTAAACTTGTGTGCCGGAACCGGGACTCGAACCTGGGACCTTTGCAGAGTGAAAGTTTCATTCTGGAAACATCCCTTAGGCTGTGACTAAGCCATGTCTCCACCATATCCTTTCTTCCAGGAGTGCTAGTCTTGCAAGTTTCGCATTAGAGCTTCTGTGAAGATTGGAAAGTAGGAGGCGAGGTACTGGCGGAAATAAAGTTGTGAGGTGGCATCGTGAGTCGTGTCGGGATAGCTCAGTCGGTAGAGCGCTTGCCCGCGAAAGGCAAAGGTCCCAGGTTCGAGTCCCGGTTCCGGCACACAATTTTAATCTGCCAGGAAGTTTCATATCAGCGCACACTCCGCTGCAGAGTGAAAGTTTCATTCTGAGGTTTGTTCGAGTGCAAGCTCTGTCCTGCAGAGACGCCATCTTGCCCTTTGTATTTCATGATATTGTCCTTGTAACTCATGTGTTGTTATTTTAAAGTAACGGCACACTGAAGAGGGACTGAAAACATATCGTTCTTAGTACGATTAATTGTAATTAAGCCAATTCATGCCATATTGGCGGGTAACCCTTGATACTGGTGGTAATGCTGATCAGAGACACTCCGCCGTGAATGTGCTTCTCGTAGCGCAGTGGATAAACGCATCATGTTGAGTAACTGATGAGCGTGGGCGGTTGTTCGCTTCCCAGTCCCGACAATTTTTTTTCTTACTTTGAGTCCTAAAAGTTTTCTTAGACTGTTGTTAATTATATTTCTACTTATTTACGTACACAAACGCTTTCTCTAAACAGTGCGTTTGATCTATTTAGTGAAAATGCCGTCAAATATGGACCAACGAACTGTAAACATTGTCTCCTGAACTACCTGCACATGGGACTGCGGGGGTCATCATGTCCTAAACTTACAAACTGCTTATAAACTAACTTATACTAAAGACAACACAAACATCCTTGCCCGAGGGAGGATTCGAACCCCCGACGGGTAACGGCCTCTCGCATCAATGCCCCTCAATGCGTTCGGTCACTCCGCCGCGCCGCGGCAATATTTATGAAAAAGACGGTTTGTTAACGTCTAATATAACTATAGGAAGACTAGTCAGATGTTTTCTGTGTGTGCGTGTGTGTGTGTTTGTTGTCCTTAGCGTAAGGTAGTTTAAGTACTTTCTAATTACTGATATGGCGTCTGGTTTTTCGGCCATGTCCGAAAAGAACAAACAACATATTAATAACTAGCTGCTCCCCGCGGTGTTACCCGCGGTTCAATAAAAGTGCCAAGAAAGAGCATAAATAACTACATGACTGTTTGCGACATTGTTAGCACGGAATATATAATTGTCTTGGAACGGATGGAGAGCCAAAAATCTATTGCAATACGTCCCTGTAAACGATGTTTCGAGACTTCTTGTTCTTCGAGTATACGTAGAGATTGCTAGCTCTCGATACACGGGAGCGGCCTACGTAGAGCTGTCCGTGCGAGAAACATGGGGTGGCCACATGAATACCTGCCACTTTTAACGTTTGTCCTTGACTCTTCTTTGTAGTAATCGAGAAGGCCACTTTCAATGGGAACTGTAACCGGTTAACCTGGAATGGCAAGTTTGTTGGGATGATGGGAATTCGTGATATTAATACAGTCTCTCTCTTGGCTCCACCGGTGATGATGGTGGCCTGCACGATATGCCTTCTCAGGTCCGTGATGCGTATGCCATTGCATAATCGTGGTGCATCCAAGTTACGCATCAATAAAACAGGCACACCTACCTTCAGCTCCAACTTGTGGGATGGCACCCCTGACAGTAAGTAACTACAATAACAACAATACAGTGATCGAAAACAAATGCCAAGTAAAGGAACAAAATAAACAGCAAACCTAACGGAGAAATGTAACGAAATAAACAACAAACCTAACGGAGAAAAGTAAAGAGATAAAAAAGACATCTAACGGAGAAACGAACTGTTGAGATGCGAACCAACAAAAGAACTAAATGCAAACGTTCGAATGCTATAAATAATCGAAATCACCAAATAAACTATTATTCATTGAAATCCAAAGAGAATACAATTCTAAAGAATTACGATAACATCACAATGTTCGAACATCTATAACGTTTCATATGTTAACTGTAGCGTACCGCCTGCCATCTGTTGAGTGCATTTGCTACTACTTTCGTTGCAGTTTACGTACGCTATTTATACGTGGCAGTTCGCGCTTTGTACACAAAATAGGGTTTGGTATCTAGATCCCATTCTACACAAAACGTCAATGTTTTTTCTTGCCATGGTACTTAAAGCATATTTTATTTAAAGTCTTCAATTTATATACATACTTCCTTCATTTGTTACAACAAATGAAAATGAATGCGGCATAAACGCCAACATTCAGATTTCTTGTGTATGTAATTATATATCAGTTAAGCTGTTTTGGCAGTATCCAAGAATCTTTTTGTATATTCGAAAGTAAAAAAGATAACAATAACAAAGAAAAAAAATTTCACTACAGCAGGACCCGAACCATTGCCCAAAATAATGGAAAATTATTACATGACGCGTTAACCCTCGCGGCTAAACATTACATACCATAGAATGCTCTACTGCTGATATATTAGAACCTTCTTACAACCGTTACGTATTTCTATGGATATATTTCAAATAAATAACTTGTAATAAACATATTGAAATGTAGCCTATGTCCTAATCCAACACATACGAAATCTCTATATGAAATTTCATCTAAATCAGTGCTGTAGTTTTAGCGTGATGCGGTAACAAACATACAAACTTTCGCATTTATAATATGTATAGGATTGTAAATATGCCCACAACAGGCAATGACTATTTCAATGCGGACGCATTCAAATGCTCGATCCCTTGCGGGAATGTATAGGCTGCTGTAACACATCCATTTGATTACATGCATGCAGTGTCTCTAACACTAGTTAATTGTTCAATAAAAAGTATCAAATTCAAAAAGCTATTGCTTGATTTAATCGATGTAAACCGCTAATTTTCCCGAGTGCATTGAGAACAATGCGGCGCACAGAACAAACTATCGTGTCGCATCTACGAGAAGTCTGTCATGCACTCGATGTGGCAAGTTAGTGAGTTGGAGTACACAGTGCACGGATTCGGCTTAACCCTCGTGAACTGTGTGGTTGTTTGGCAAAGGTTCCTCTTCTCCCTTTTTTTAATATTCACACACAATGTCTAACTTAGGTGGAAGCGTCAACTTAATTAAGCACAAAGTTACAGAGCAATACGAAATGAAGAGCACATCATCAGAGAAACTCTCTTAATTCACTCGCAAGTAGAGTTCCATCCGATGTCGAAAGAGATATCTTCGATGCTTTAGGATGACAGCGACTTCAGATTTAGCATATGCAGCATTGGAAAGAGAACCTTCATACATACCTATTATAACGAAATACAACACTGTCAAGTAAAACTATTCAGTAACTGCACACCCGGAAAAATAATAACAGTATACGTTTCTAAGATGTGCTGTTCTCTAAAACTAGAAATCGTAAGATGTGTACAGTGTACTGGAATAACATCGTGGCAGTATTCGCTTCCGAAAAGAGCATACAATGAAACGGCAATAAATTACATAGCAAACTGGAATGAAAATAACTGACGATAAATTTCTTTAACGATAGCTATTCATAATCTAAATGCTGAGTGTTGACTGCCTACAGGAGTTGTATCACGCGAAGCAAACGATAGAGCGTTTGCGGAAACACGCGACTGCCACGAAATGTCACACATTGAACTAATTTCTACTAGCTACAACCGGTCACGCTTTGCTGTAGCTCAGACTCATGTGAAATAAATGGAAAAGTAAATACATAAAATCTCTTTTACATTGACTCTTCGAGAAAATACATCAATGAGCTCAATAACTTGATTTTGTTGCTGTGGCTATGTGGAATGAGAGGGAAGTTACGAAAAAAAAGGGGCTTCCCAAAGAATCATTATATATTGTAAAAGTAGTGCACCCCCCCCCCCCCCAGCCGCATGGGTATGACCGTGCGGTTCCAAGCGCGATGTCAGGGAACCGCGCGACCGCTCCAGCCGGGGGTTCGAGTCCTTCCGCAGGCATTGGTTGTGTGTGTGTGTGTGTGTGTGTGTGTGTGTGTGTGTGTGTGTGTGTGTTCGTTCATCTCCTCTTAACCCTCAACGTAGCTATCCAAAGTGTTGAAATAAAAATCATGAACTTATTTTAAATTTTGTAGTAACGGTGACAATCGAGAAAGAGTCACTCAAACATTAGAGCGAGGTAGCGCAGTTTTAACGTATTGGAATCTCATTCGCGAGGATGGCGATTCAAACCCGCCTCCGGCCTTCCAGATCTAGGTTTTTCGTGATTTCCCTAAACCGCTCCAGGCAAAAGCCTGGATAAGATATATACGTGTGTTCGAATCCTGCAGTTCTTATCTGTTCACATTCACGGAATGTACGACATTCACCAGACACCACACGTATATAACTTATACAGTATGCCGATGACGGCAATGATCCTTTCTTTAGAGCGGAAGCACTCCTAGGCCCTTACTCTTACGAGAATCGGTTAACAAAACTACGAGTTTTATTTCCAGTAGGCAGGAATAAAATCGAGAATTTGTGTCTGATGGGAGGCGTACGTGTAGGGGTGGTGTAGGGTCAGCGCAACTGCCGCGGTGGAGTAGCCGAGCGGTCTAAGGCGCCTCGCTGCGGAACGCGCGGTTGCTCGCCGTCGGAGGTTCGAGTCCTTCCCGTGGTGTGTGTGTGTGTGTGTGTGTGTGTGTGTGTGTGTGTGTGTGTGTGTGTGTTGTCCGTCGTTTAAGTAGTTTGTAAGCTAGTGACTGATGACCACGCAGTTTGGGCCGATAGATTTACTAACGTCTGTGTGTCAGCGCAACTGCCTAGAAAGCAGGAGATCCTTGTTGGGGTTTTTTTTTTTTTTTTTTAGGGGCTCACATCTACTGAGGTCATTAGCGCCCAACACTACCCATAGTAAAATCGAACCGGGGTTAAAACTTAAATTGCTTTCACCATATTTGCACGATGTATAAAAAGTAAAACTCTGTTAGCAGAATGCGGATCATCAGCTAAAATATCAGACATTTCGAATGGTAAACATAGATCATGACGGAGACGATTAAAAACCTGACATTGCACTAAAAGATGGTACACAGTAAAAGGTTCATCACAGTGCTCACTTAAGGGAGCAAGATCACCACGTAGTAAATACTGGTGGCTATAACGGCAGTGGCCAATACGAAGCCGGGCCAGAACAATCTCCTCTCGGCGGGAGGGTCGAGATGACGTTGACCAGAGATCAGGCACAGGTTTAATGGCTCGCAATTTGTTCCCTGACAGGGATGACCAATGTAAATACCAACAGGAGATAATACGCTGGGAGACACCAGTGCGAAGGTCATCAGAGCTAGTAGAAAAGGTACATAGCCGAGGAAGGAGAACTGCCTCCTTGGATGCGTATCCGCAGACTCATTCCCCGAAGATCCGGGTTCGAATGCCGGCTGGGTACACATTTTTAACTTTACCAATTCGCAGTTAATGTCATACATTCTGTGAATATGAAAAGCCGGGATGGTTCCTTTCAAAGGACACAGCCGATTTCCTACCCCATCCTTAATCAAAACCGAGTGATGTGGCGCAGTGGTAACACACTGGACTCGCATTCGGGAGGATGGTGGTTCAAATCCACCTCCAGCCATCCAGATTTAGGTTTTCCGTGATTTCCCTAAATCACTCCACGCAAATACCGGGATGGTTCCTTTCAAGGGGCGCGGCCGATTTCCTTCCATATCCTACCCAAGACACAGAGCGTAAGCTCCGTCTCTAATGATCACGCTGTCGATGGGACGTTAAACTCCAAGCTTCCTTCCTCCTCCTTAATAAAAAACAGTCCCAGCTTCTGATCCGTCTCTAAATTAACCACGTAGTCGACGAGACGTTAAGCCCATATGTTACTTCTGTCTTACAGAAAATGACGTCATTTACAGACTTCGGTTACTACGAGGCTTTGATTTCCACTGCTGGGAACATCGTCGACCTGGCAGTTCTAGAGTACTCAGTGCACGGAGCGCGTGTGTTAAGTGCAAATGTAACATTTAAATCTGACCGTCCCTAGAATTCGACTTCTCTAAACGCTCTTACTTACTTGGATCATTGTTACCAATGCACCTAAATGGAACACCGGGCAAAGTTGGGAACACGTAATATTCACGTATTATTATTAAGACAGTGAGAAGTTTTAATGCATGATAGAGAAGGCAACGTCAGAGTCATAGATATGAAAACGACAAATTCCTTTTCCAGTCCTAACGGCTACGTACAAAGACGATTTTTTTGTTTTTTTGTTTTGCGCACATCTGTGTAAAACGAGCTTAGGAATTATATACGTTTCATTACCGCCCTTGCATAATTCACATTAAAAATAAGTACTTAAATTTTCCTGTCGACGGATAAATATTATAATGGCGATAACTAGTCAATTCTATATTAACGTCTAGCCCTCCCCCCCCCCCAAAAAAAAAGTAGAAAAATTCCCTCACTTTAGTGCCCACGGTTACGATATTACTGTGCAAAATTGTCTGAATAGTTTCCTCAGCTTTACTGTCTTCAGCAAAATTCGTGTTTTCCTCCATTTTTTCTGCTGCGCATTCCTATTAATATGTGATCATACTACACTAGAGTAATGTGGACTCGTGTGAGTCTCTTACCCTGTTCAGCATCTCCTTACAACTCAGCCTATTTCACTTTCAGCGTTCCTCTTCATAACCCCATTTCAAAACTTTATAAATATTTTTGTTCTGACTGTCCGTGTTTTACAATTATAAGACATGACACTCCATACAAAACATTCGGCGCCCCTCTTCCTAAGATTACTGGCTATACATCTGGCAGGAAATATTTCACTCTCCTGAAGTATCTCTTTCCCGTGAAGCTTCTAACGAACTTCTTTCGTACGTACATCTTCCCAAATACCGGTGATTAAATCTTTTCTAATGTTCTTCCGGCTAGTTATATGTTGTTCTTGCGATCTTATTTTTCAACTTCATCACTTACCAATGTTCAGTTTCATTCCAAAGTTTTCACCAGTCAAATATTCAAACTTAGTAAACCTATTGGATCAAACTGCTATGGTCATCAGTCCGTAGACTTACAAACTACTTAACCAACAAAATAACCTTAGGACAAAACACACACACACACACACACACACACACACACACACACACACACACCCAAACCCCATGTAGGACTCGAACCTCCCAACGGGGAGCATCCGCCCGCTCCGCAGTAAGGCGCCTTAGAGCGCTCGGCCACTCAATCGCGGCTTTTATCAGTCCTTACAATATTCTCCACCATAGCCTGGAGTATTAGTTCTCTGTATCTGTATTTTATTCTTCCTCCTCTAACTACTTTCGGTTGTTGCAAGGCTTTACTGATTTTTTACCATATATATTGGAAAGTACCGGTGATATACAGTAACCCTGAATCATGTTCAATTTAATAACTATGAAAATCTAACATCTCGTTACCAGAAACTGGGGGATTATAACAAGAAAGTAATGCAGCAGTCTAAATATTTTTCCCTTTTACGATGAAGCTGTGATCAGCGACGATCGTCGAAGTTCCACGATACTACGGCGAAATATCGTGGAACTTCGACGATCGGATCCAGCAGGACACCCGAGAACCTTGGAAAAACACATGATCATAATCATTTAGTGGCTGAAGCTCCTCTTTCTCGCGTTTGCTTCGTAACATATGGGGAGAATGAGTTGTTCTGCTTTCTGCAAAGAATTGTTTTTTACTCACCCAAATATGTATCGCAGTGGGATTTTCTTTATTATCTTTATTATATGGTAAATGACATACAGAGTCTTAGTATGTGATTTAAGAAAGTCTTTTGAGGTTATTTACATCAAATGACACTAAATTTAAGATATACCTTAAAATTATATACTGTATTCCGTGAAACTGTCCGACATTTGCAGTTCAGCTATAAATGTCGTCCAGTAGTCATCCGCAATTAATAACGGATTTTCAAAGTTTTGTTACGTACTAAGTAACCTAAGTAAATTATTGTGTAACAAAACTATGTACAACCGTTATTAATTGCAGATGACATACTGGACGACATTTTTAGTGAACTACAAATGTTAGAGAGCCACAAGGAATACAGTAGCTAATTTTAAGGTATATGTTACATGTTCTGTTATTTTCTGTAAATATTGTGTTGTTGTAAATAACTTTAACTAAAAAAAACTGTCATATAATACAAAGACGCTATCTGACATTTAACACACAATAACATGCTACTGATGATGGAGAAACTTCTTCGAAACATATTTGGGTGAATAGAAAGAGCAATTGTGTTTGCTCAAAGCAGAAGTACTTACCCTTACTTATGACGTCAGCATAAATATGGCAAATCAAGGTACAAAAACTGGCAGCAGAACAGCCCAGGACAGGACAGGACAGCCCAGCCCAGCCCAGCACTGGCCACATGGGCTACTTGTAATTCCGAAGATGACCAACATCAGGTTGAAACCGGTTAATTGAAACTTAATTTCTGCGATCAAGACTGTTGTATATTGATCATACCAAATAGATCGCTGTTTTTCTCCTATGACAATGTTGTCAAAATTAATAAATATGGCAAGTGTAGATATTTTATATAATTAGTATCTAGTAAGGAACGTTTGTCGTAAGCATGAAAATTTTTCTCTAAATACAAAAGATCGGTAGATCAAATGTGAAACTGTCCCAGTAACGGAACATATTGCGGGACAGTCTAAAGAAACATCATCTCACAAAGCCCTCCGCTTCAGGGGTCTACGATCTGCTGAGGTCCAACTGGAAGCCTGGTACCACATAATTAACGAGACACTAATGTCTGGACAAGCAGACAGGAAAGCGCGCACCAGATGGCGGTAACTATCACCACTAGAGCAGTGTGGGGCCGCTTTACACACTGGTACTATATGTTTTTATTTCACTGCGAACGAAGCTGGAAAAACGCGATGATCAAAGTTTCAATGGAAGCGCCATGGTAAAACAGAATCTGCCAGAAATACTGGTGCCTTACTTCGGGTATACGTGGACTCGTTATAAAACAGATGCAATAAATGTGTTGTAGGAAGACTACGTTCTGGTCGTGAAACGAACGATATTTCAGCACTATATTACTAACAGATGTGTGCAAAACCGTAATTCTGAGTACCATACGATAACATTCGGTAGCAGAGAAAATCCTTTGTTCCCTAAAATATTGTACAGCATACAGTCACCACTACTGATTGATGTTTATTTCGAAGAACTGTCAGGTAAGTAGTCCAAGATAAGGAGCGGGAGCATGTTGTTGTGTAAGTCGAATGTCAAGACGAAAATGTTCAAATGTTTGTAAATCTATCGGACCAAACTGCGTGGTCATCAGTCCGTAGCTTATAAACCAAGGTAAACTAACCTAAGGACAAACACACACACCCATGCCCCAGGGAGGACTCGAACCTCCACAGCGAGCAACCGCGCGCTCCGCAGCGAGGCGCTTTAGACCGCTCGGCTACACCATCGCGGCAATGTCAAGACGTCACAAGTCATTAAGCGAAGTTAAGCGATCAATGACGACGTAAAATCTCTTGTAAGTCTTTCTTCAAAAACACGCAATGAATGCGAAATTCATGTATTAGTATGCCAAAAATAAAAATAAATAAGTAAATATTCTTAATATAGACTGGACCCTTGTAATTTTTTTTTAATTTCCCGAAGAGGTCACACGGCAGTAAACTTTTAGAAAGTTTCATATTTCATTGCGTCTGCTGTGTATACAATTCTTAAAACAGTTATGTATTTTTTCTCCTTCTCTGTTAATCTGTCAATACCTAACTCGTATCAAGCATGACATCTACCGTCCCTATATCTGTCTATAAAAATCAATTGCTACGAGTTAGTCTTCGCATGTCCACTTCGGATTAGATTCATATACTATGCGCTGCCATTCCATTCATCCGATTGCAATAAAACTTTGAACACATGACACTGACATAAGAAGAACGCTATAGTTTACATAATAATCCGTACGGTGCGATCTGCGAGCGAGCGAGCAAGAATAAGTCTTCTGACGCTGATTATTGAAATCACGGCGCTCCGCCAGTGGTTACATTTCTAAAACCGCTGGAAGTAGGCATTCCTTATATTGCATAAATATTATTCTAATGTTGAAATTATTCAACATAGTACTCCTTGTTTCAAATCTCACAAAACAGTCGGTTTCGTTGTAATTGGCAGCCGTATCCATAACAAACTGTAGTAAACAATACAGATAACTGCGCTAAGCAATATAGATTACTTACAAAAGTTATATAAACTATATATTTACTACATAACATTATTTCATGTTTGATTTTCATTATACTTCGTAACAAAATTATAAAACTGAAGAAATTTCTTTGGAAAGACAGCATGCAGAATCGTCATTTGGGAGTGGAGTGTCTTGGTGTTAATTTCTATTTGAACTATGAAAAAAGGTAAAAAATTTATTGTTTCGCCCAGAACAACACCCATTTTACTTACAGCTATTACGTCTTACTGTAGACATGTTAACCCACAGGCGGTACGGATCCGGCCCGTTCCCTCTTCGAAGGGGTTGTTGTGGATATATGTACACAGTAAGTATTATTAATGAATAATATAGTTTATTGATAGTAAATTACACGAAAAATCCTTTTTGTAGATATAACATATAACCGTCAGCCCGTGTCTTTTTTTTACGTAAAACAATATATAATAAAGTAAAAATGACATGTTTACAGAAACAGACGGAAACATCAAATCTACTTCTTCACACAATACCGTTTTGTGCTGACCACATGTGCATGAACTGGATTTGACATGAAATTCTTTTCCCTTTCTGTCTTTCGAAGGATCGCACTTCTTACATCTTCTTCGTTTTGTCCGCAAATTCGGATTGTGTTAGACAGTGGATTGATCCTTTGCAATTATCAAACTAAGACTCTCGAAATACGGGGATTGGACATCCTTCTTTTCTATCAGGGGTTTTGTCAAAGCGAACGTGAGATTTTTTAGGAACGTGGACCGTAGACGCACTGAAAATGAATCTTGGTATTACATTTGTGTAATACGAAACTGTGCCCAGCTGCGATGTCTAACATACCAAAGAAGTATCTCAATAGCCACCTTCGTGTTTCCATTTCGTAGTCTTGCCTTTGCAAAGTTTGTCCAACACGACAAGTCCACCTTTTGTTAGTTCGTAAAATTTAAAAAATTCTGGCTTGCTTGACTCATCCCTTATTGTTCCACTGTGGTGCAATGTTGACATCACAATAACTTTTTATTTTTATTTTTGCATGGGTGAAAGAAACAATTTTGTTGTTGGTTCCGGCTGGGGCCAGTTACAGCATAGATAGTGGTATCTCCTCACTTATTTTTACGTAGTGTACCGATTAATGTAAGTTTTCGCTCAGACAGTCTCTCTGCCAGCTCATACCAAGTGCGCCAGTTATGTTGTCACATTGTGATTGCTTCCTGTCACTGAGGCGGTAAGTCTTAGAACACACTGAGTTGGTATGGGAAAAATCATCCTCCTCCTTTGTTTACCGTTTTCCACCATACGGGATGCCTGAAATGAAATAGAACGTTCTGGTATCACACAATGACACTATCTTTAGACCATACTTACCAAATTCGAAGGTATATACATTCCAAAAGGGACACCGACCACGGAAACTGATCACACTTGAATATTTTGAACGTAAAGGCCTTCGGTGCAAATTATTTGCTCGTCCCTATCTAACTCAAAGTTTCTATCGTCCGTTCTTCTTCTTCACTCTTACACCTCTTATCCACAACATCCCAGTCGAAAACATTTACATCAATGTTTATAAGATCTACATCGTCAAATTCTGAGGCAGACTCTTCAAGAACACAGTCATCGTTCTCTTGGTCTGAAGGATCTTCTTCCTGGCAGCGTATGACTGCCTCAGGTGCATGTAACAGTTGTTTCCAAGCCATCTTTTAATGAAAACTGCGAAAATATGCACAGTGAAAGCAGTGACATTATTGGTACGGTCGGGTCGGATACGACCCGGAATACACACAGAAATGCAGCCACTGTAATAGCCAGGTCACGACTGGCTAGTAGAGTTCTTGGCCGGCTCGACTTTCTGAACGGAGCGGGTAGAGCAGTGTAGAGAAAAACTGAACCGATGGGTCGGATCCGGATGCTCACCTACTGTTACCATTTATATACGCACCTTTCCGATTTTTCGAATAAAAACATTTTGGGGATGGTTTTTGAAGCGCGTCTCTTTGCTACTCTAAACTCGCACGAATCGGTCCAAACTTAGAAAAAGCAAAGTCAAAACTCATTACCAGTTGTCGATTCATCATTATTAATGGTCCAGGTAAATTCAGCATGTGACGAGACTTGTTGGACCTTTATACAACGGTGGAGTTTAAAACTGGTAGAATTTTGGGAGTTAATTATGTTTTCATTGCATATAATTTAATTTCAGTAAGTTTTAAGTAAGTAAAGTAAAATAATCGTAAAAACGGCGTTGATTTAATTTTTCGTGAATAAATTTTGAAGCAGTAATGAACAATCTCTGTCGACTATGTCCGCTAATGAAGTGTGGCAAATAAAAATTAGGATGAAAATGAAATTAGTCGTACCACAGCACAACAAAATAGAATCTCTCCTGATCAACGTCAAGGACGTAAAAGAGGTGAACTCCTTCTTGAGTTACGTGGAAACTTGAAGAAAAAAAATAATTAAAAACATTATGAGATATCTGCACTTTTTCACGAACTAATTCTACTTCCCTAACGCAGTGAGGTCTCGAGGAGTTCGGAGGAGGGAAGAGGGGAGGAAGATAGGGAGTGTGCATCTGTAATAGCAAGTATCCATCACTGGATATTTATGCATTTAAACTTCCATTGCATGTAGTGTCGTATTGCACAACTTACGAAATACTAGTTCGTTGACATTATGCTATGTGCCATGTCGTACAGCGTGACACTTTACACAGGCGCGAAACTGTCAAGGTATTTTGACTTAAATGTTTTGGATGTTATCAGACAAGTGGAAAGGCTAAAGTCTTCTTTTACATATCAGGCTCTGGGCAGGAAGTGTTCGCCTTACATACAGGTTTGAGGAGCTGTCGAAGGTCGAAGATAGACAGTGTTCCCGAGCCGGATAGTGCCACAAGTCCTGTGGTCACCTCTCAGTCAGCAAGATCCGTGCAATCTCTGAGGGTGAGATTGCTTGTTGTAGGGAGCTCCAACGTTAGGCGGATAATTGAGCCTCTTAGGGATCTGGCCAGTAAGGAGGGAAAGAAATCTAATGTGCACTCCGTCTGCATACCGGGGAGGGGGGTGGGGGAGTCGTTCCAAATGTGGAACGGATCCTTCCGGATGCTATGAAGGGGACAGCGTGCAGCCAACTGCAGGTGGTTGCTCATGTCGGTACCAACGACGTGTGTCGCTTTGGGTCAGAAGAGATTCTCTCCGGATTTGAGCGACTATCTGAGGTGATAAAAACTGCCAGTCTTACTTGCGAGATGAAGGCAGAGCTGACCATCTGCAGCATCGTCGACAGGACCGACTGCGGTCGTCTGGTACAGAGCCGAGTGGAGAGAGTGTACCAGAGGCTCAGATGGTTCTGTGACCGTGTAGGCTACAGATTTCTCGACTTGCGCCAAAGAATGGTGGGTTATCGGGTTCCGATAAATAGGTCAGGAGTCCATTACATGCAGAAAGCGGCTACACGGGTAGCGGGGGCTGTATGGCGTGGACTGGGTGGTTTTTTTAGGATAGAGGGCTTCGGGGAAAAACAAAATGGGCTTTCTCAAAGGGTACATGGGGATCATAGGAGAAAAGTAGATCTAGGAACTATCGGTATAACAGTTGTACATTGTCGTAGCTGTGTCGGTAAAGTACCAGAGCTCCAAGTGTTAATAGAAAGCACCGAAACACGCATTATTATAGGCAGTGAATGTTGGCTCAAGACGGAATAAGTTCAGCCGAAGTTTTTGCAAAATATCTGTGTTTAGAAAGAATAGATTAAACAAAGTAGGTGGAGGCGTGCCGTCGTGTAGTTGAAGTTGATAGTTCCTGTGAGCTATTATGAGTAGAAGTTGTGCCTGAAAATCGTAAGAAATTAATAATTGGTTCCTTTTACCGGCCTCCCGACTCTGACGATACAATAGCAGAAAGGTTCAAAGAAAACCTGCGTCAAATGGTAAACACATACCCGACTCATACAATAATATTAGGCGGTGATTTCAATTTACCCTCAATCTGTTGGAAAAATTATATGTTCAAATCAGGAGATACACATAAAACATTGTACTCACTACGTTCGCTGAGAATTACTTCGAACAATTAGCTCATGAGTTAACTAGAATTATAAATGGATGCCAAAACACACTTGATCTCTTTGCAACAAATAATCCCGAGCTCATAACGAGCATCAAAACGGATACAGGTATTAGTGAACACAGAGCTGTCTTAGCGAGATTGAATATCGAAAGTCCACAAAAATAGACGAAAAGTATATCTGTGCAGAAAAGCAGATAGAAATACACTAAATTGCTTCTTGAAAGATAGTTTCGACTCATTCCAACCCCTAAACGTAAGCGTAGACCAGATGTGGCTCCAATCCAAAGAAGTAGTATAGACAGCAATTGACAGTTTTATACCAAATAAATTAATAAAAGAAGGAGGTGATCTCCCATGGTACACAAAACAGTTCAGGATACTGTTACAAAAACAACGGAAAAGGCATGCAAAATTTAAACGAACACAAAATCCCCAGGATTGGTGATTCTACACAGAAGCTCGAAATTTAGCGACGACTTCAATGCGAGACCCTTACAATACTTTCCACAACGAAACTCTTTCTCGAAATCTGAGAACCCAAAGAGATGTTGGTCATATGTCAAATATACTAGAGGCATAACACAAACAATATCCTCATTAAGTGATACAAATGACGTTTAGCCGTAGCAGAACTCATGGTACATAAAAGAAGAATCAAAAACTTCTATTTAAAGATGGGTGCAGTTAAGAAGTAGTACCCAGAAAATGAGCATGTGGTAGGATTATGTTTCGATTATATGCAAAATCTGCAGATTCCTAAGATCCAGTACAGGAAGCATTTTATTTACAACTTAACGTTAATACATTCTGTATTACAGACCTAAAGAGCAACAAATCCAAGCTATATCTATACCACGAAGGTACTGGCCAGAAATGACCTAACGAAGTATAGTCGTTTTTGTTTGATTACATCAACACAGAGGTTCCTGATAGTGTTACTGAATTGCACGTATTCTCAAATGAGAGCCCTGCACAAAACAACACAGTAGTTAGGGTAATGAACTGCCTTGTAAGTTCCAGCAGATTCAAAGATGTATTCCAGCATTTTCCTGTGCGTGGTCATTCATTTTTACCATGTGATCGTACATTTGCTTGTGTCAAATGAATGATAAGAAAACAAGACAGAATATATTCTTTGTATGAATATGTTGAATACATAGTGACGTCATCCATGACACAAAATATTCAAGTAAAGCTTGTTAACCGGAAGAGATATTGGATTACAAAAACTGGTGGCCTAAATTTTATAAGCAATCTTGTTTGTCTGACGACAGTTATGGGAAGAATATCGACCAGAAAAGTAAAGTTAAATTCACAGTGTCCTCATTTATGAGCTTCCATCACAGAGAAATGTTTCCAGGGAAAGTTAAGTGTTATAGTCATATTGATGGTCTCATGAAACATAGCTTTTCATTGCGACACTCATTACAGACAGAACCAAAGTTTCCTGCAGAAATGGCGTATAATAACGAAGTTGCAATCAACGTCAAGAAATTGAAAGATACGGGACAACTAATGCAGTATATTCCTGAAGAGCAGAAAGCCTTTTATCCGGAGTTGGATGAGTGGCCTTCTATGGATACTTCTGAAGATGATTCATAAAAATTGTTGGTGTAAAATAACGTTTATGTAAAGTTAATCCTTCATTGTCTTCTCAGGTGATATAATAAATTCAAGTCCTAATGTCACGATTTACATCGTTTTATCTTCAGTATTTCCATACAGTGTGTGCATATAGTAACAGTTTTTTGTTGTTGCAAATATCTTTGTAAAACCATATTAGACGATGTGAAAAGTCATCGTATAAGTAATATTGTATATTACATTTATTAAATAATGTTAATAAAGTTGGATGTGAAAATATCAGTCCAAAGTGTTCATCCTGCAATAACATGTTGCACGAATTGGGGTGGAAATCATTAAAAGAAAGACTTTATTCATTGCGGCGTGATCTGTTTGCGAAGTTTCAGTCACCGACTTTTACTTCTGAATGTAAAAATATTTTGCTGGCACCCACCTACTTAGAGAGACATGACGATCCCAATAAAATACGAGAAATCAGATGGAAAACGTAACGCTTGTGGTGTTCTTTCTTCCCGCGCGCTTTTAGAGAAAGGAACGGTAGAGAAAAGTTATGAAAGTGGTTAATGAACCCTCTGCCAGGCACTTAAATGTGATTCGCAGAGTATCTATGTAGATGTAGATGTCCGCACAATTAAAAAAAATCGTTCATGCAAAGCTGTTATATTTAAAGTACTTTGTTTTATTGTTAAAGTTTACCTAACATATACAATCAATATTAAAATTAATGGATTTATCGTACTGTCCATTATATAGCTTGTATACAGTTTTTTACTTCTCCTGAAAAATTTACTTTTTTGGACTAATATTGTTTTTACAATTACCGACTCATATAATGTCATTGTTTCCTCTAGTTACAGCATTTTATTACAACAGCCTTACATTTTTTTCTTGCTACAAGTAAGTCTGCTCACACACAGTGGTGGCGCTACACGAAAACTGGG
This sequence comes from Locusta migratoria, assembly GCA_026315105.1. Taxonomy (NCBI): domain Eukaryota; kingdom Metazoa; phylum Arthropoda; class Insecta; order Orthoptera; family Acrididae; genus Locusta; species Locusta migratoria. Next base: position 251,405,525 of record CM048745.1, on the reverse strand, counting down.
CGTCGGCGAACTCGTCTTTGCGAGGCCCCTTTCATTTTTTCAGTAAGGAAGGAAATGTTAAATAAAATGAGCTGAATTAAACATAAATAATCATTATACTTAAAATTTTATTAGTATAATATACAAGTATTATTGCAATGACAAAAATTACAAAAAACAAACAAAATAAATAAACTTTTCGGCTTTTCGACTCATTGAATTTTTTAAAGTTTACATCTTGATTAATACTAGCCGCTATTTCGGCTTCAATTGGTAGTACTGACAACGCAGTTGGTCTTTCTTTGCTCATTGTGCTTCTCTAATAAGTCTTCATCAATTTTAACTTTGAGAAGCATCTCTCGGACGAAGCTGTACTGACTGGAACTGTGAGTAGGATTCCGATTGTTATATAAACAGTTGGATATACTTCCTCCAAATTGCTTTCTAAAATGTACTGAAGAAGTTGTTTTGCAAGTATTTAACTAAATATTGCATCACTGCTGCACTCATACGGAAATAAATCTGGACAACTAAATAGCTGCCGGCCGGGAATGGCCGAGCGCACTAAGGCGTGAAAGCACGGCGAACGATATCGCTCTCGTTGGGAGTCTAATCCCACCTCTGGGTACGGATGTTGTGTTCGTCCGTTGGTTAAGCTAGTTTAAGTTAGATGTAGGTCGTTGCTATACAACCTAGCAGTTTAAAAGCGCCGTTAAACATCAAATATAAAAAAAAAAGCATCAAATATAAAAAAACTAAAATTTCAACTATGTTTTGCGAGGCCCCCACAGGCACTAGGATGTCGGCGGTTGCCGACGTCGCCGACGCCTAGCGCCGCCACTACTCACACATTTGAAGATGACATTCTGCATAATGCGAATTAATGAATATTTGTTATTTTTTACCATCAGCACCTGATAGGTACGAGATGTGCACAACCGAGAGTTGCAAACCAAACAAGAGAATTCCCTCTATCATGTCCCCGTCCCCTTAGCGTCCCATCTGTTGTTAACGTAGTATGTAAACAGTATTGACCACCTTAAAATTGATTACACACCTACACACAATTTACTTTCGATCTGTACTCCACAAACTAAGGAAGTAGGCTAATAGGATCCGACAGTATTTCACGTGCCTATTATAATGTTGTTGTTGTCTTCAGTCCGGAAGGAATGTTTGTCAAGCTTATGGGACTTAACTACGGGGTCATCAGTCCCTAAACTTACTAACTACTTATGAACTACTTACGAACTAGGACGGCACAAATATCCATGCCCGAGGGGGGATTCGAACCCCCGACCGTAGTGGCCGTGCAGACCGTGACTGAAGCGCCTCAGTCCCCTCGGCCACCACGGCCGGCTCTTCAGTCCGTAGACTGGTTTGACGCAGCTCTCCACGGTAACCTGTCCTGTACAAGTCTCTTCATCTGAGAATACTTTCGGCAACCTACATCCCTTTGAATCTGCTTACTGTATTCTTCCCTTGGTCTCCCTCTACGATTTTTACCCGACACACTTCCTTCTAATGCCAAGTTGATGGCTGGATGCTTAGGGTTTAACGTCCCGTCGACACCTTGCTCATTAGAGACGGAGCTAACGCTCGTAGTTTTTGGGTTAGGATGAGGAAGGAAATCGGCCGTGCCCTTTGAAAGGAACCTGGAGTGATTTAGGGAAATCACGGAAAACCAAAATCTGGATGGCCGGAGGTGGATTTGAACCAACATCCTCCCGAATGCGAGTCCAGTGCGTTACCACTGCGCCACCTCGCTCGGTATGCCAAGTTGACAATTCCTTGATGTCTCAGAATGTGTCCAACCAATCTATCCCTTGTCTTAGTCAGGATATGTCAGAAACTCCTTTTCTCCCCGATTCGGTTAAGCACCTCCTCATTAGTTACGTGATCTACCCATCTAATTTTCATCATTCGTCTGTAGAACCTCATTTCAAAAGCTTCTATCATCTTTTTTTGTCTGAACTCCTTATCGTCCACGTTTCAATTCCATACAATGCTACACTCCAGACAAATGCCTTCAGAAAGGAATTCCTAACATTTAAACTAAAATAGAATTGCATTATAAACAGCAGGACTATCGATAGTTAACTAGTACCGATAGTGCAAAGACTATCGATTAATCGATGTGGAAGTAGCCAGTGTTAGCAGGCGAGTGACAGCGGCGCGGCGCGGCGGCGCGCGTCAAACGGCGCGGCGGCCTCGATGCGCCACGCGCCACAAAGGCAGGCGGCGCGGTGGGCGCCACATTCCGCGCAGGGCAACGCCCGCCGCCAGGCAGCAGGCAGCAGCGGGCGCACGCATATTGCAGCCGCCACCGCAGCTAATGGCGCGACACACCGCGAGACTCTCCCAGTGCTCGCTGTGCCGCACAATTAACAACCACCACTCACTGTTTATACCTCACCCTACGGGCCAACTGAAAAACACTGCAGTCTGACACTGGCTTCTCTTTATTCCTTTCTGCAAATTAGCGGCCGACCGTAACCCAATACTCGGCTCCTCTTCTAGTTTCGGTACATTTGCGCACACATTTACTGACCTCAACTTTGGTGGTGGTGGTGGTGGTGGTGGTGGACATGAGGGATCAAACAACGAGGTCATCAGTCCCTTCAACCCCAAATTGTACACGCCACGGAACCCAACGAAAAATAGGAGAAAGCCAAAAGACCATTACACTAGGAATTAAAGTCATCTCACCAACAAGACTAAGACCAACCCAGGGCAGCGTTAGCTAAAGTGTCCACTCCCACAGCTCCGGAAGCGACCACTACCCTAAACCACAAGTTACTAACGGCACAGTAGTCAACATATCACAGTTTCAGAGAAGGGAGAAATAAAACGACGTTAAAATGTAAAAGAGTTGGGGACTGGGAGGGAGAAGGCTCTATCCCCCACAAACAGCCAAGAATCAAACCCACTCACCCCGACCAAGCGAGTCCTAGAGCTGACAATAAGATCTACTTTCACGGAGGAAGGCAAGGACGCGATCAACAACCCGTGGGTCATCCGCCAAAACTAGAGGCAACGAAGGCGGTAGGCCATAGTCGCCACGAAGTGTCAAATGGAGAGGACATTCAACGAGAGACCATTCCATCCGGCAGTTGCGAATATTAAGCTGACCACTTCATCAAGTGGGACTTGTGAGCCACCGCTTACGAATATCTCGTACCTGTTATTAGTCAAGTTATGTCGTTATCTCTCACGGTTCTCGAAGCGTTGTGGAAAGTAGAACAGCTGAAAACCACTTGTGGTGAGTCGGTATCCTCCTCAAACTAAAGTCCGGGATCCCAACAACGATTCGTTTACTGCTGAGGACGCTGTAATACAGAAATAATATTTACACTTTACCCTTACTGTTACATAAGCAAAATTGTGAAGCATGGTCGGATTAGGCCCTGTCGTCGACACACTTGACTCGCGCGCAGCCAACACCTTGTAAAATTTAGCCGGCCGCGGTGGCCGAGGGGACTGCGGCGCGCCGGTCTGCACGGCCACTGCAGTCGGGGGTTCGAATCCCCCTTCGGGCATGGATATTTGTGCCGTCCTTAGTGTTAGCTAGTTCATAAGTGGTTTGTAAGTTTAGGGACTGATGACCCCGTAGTTAAGTCCCACAAGCTATACAAACATTTGAACAGTTTGTAAAATTTTGTTGTGTTTTCGTACCTTTCAATTAACATTATCGTTTTGTTTATTACAGCTTGTTGTGCTAATGACTAATAGACTCCGTCCCTGTCAGCAATTCAACGCTGCGGTGGAGTGACCAAGCACTCTAAATCGCTTTGCTGCGGAGCGCGCGGTTTGCTTCCAGTCGGAGGCTCGAATCCTCTCTCGAGCATGGGTGTGTTTGTTGAACTTAATTTAGGTTAAGGAGTTTATGAGCCTGTCGACTAACTATCTCAGTAGTTAAGTCCGAAAGATTTACAAACATTTGAATTTTGACGAAATCAATCAGAGCAGCATAAACTATTTCGAAGCATTACAGTTCCGACTAACAGTACGATCGGTGTCAGTGTAAATTTATGCAATTTCAGCAGGAAAAGCTGTGTATGACATGATCAATGTTTCCTAAACCCACGTTGGTTATTCAAAAAGCCCTCCGCTTTCAAGTAAATACATTAATAAAAATTTTCTGCATAATAATGTGACAACCCGTTTCATTAAGTACAATGCTATACTGTGACTAACAACGAAATATAACTTTTACGTACACTGAATCCACCCGAACACGACTCGACTTCATCCGGAAGTTCACTAAAGCTAGTTTCGGCCAAGTCGAAGATTCGGCTGGTTTTTGGAAATGAACAGATTTCCCTGCTGCAAATTATTATTATTAGCGAATTCTCCCCAGGAATGCAAGACATTAAGCAAATAATTTGATCAACTTTTCTTTGAGTTGTTGTTCTTCTTCCAATAGGCTTTCATTCTTTCAGAAAAAACTTGTTCACGCCCATCCGATCACTTTGGTCTGAACTCTCTTTGTTTTGGTTGCTCTGATACAACTTCCCATTCGTCTAGTTTGTCTGAGGGTGTCTTTTTCTAAAATGTCGGCTGGTCTTATGTTTGCATTTTAGAGGTCTTCTCGAATTTCATCTAGCCAAAGTGTGGAATTCTTAAGTGAGATTATGTAATCTATTATTCTTTTCGTCAATCGACTTTCTGGTAGTCGGCTGAGATGACCAAAAAATTTCATTCGCCTTTCCCCAACACCAACTTCAATGTTTGAATACTATCCTTTCGTTTTGATTGTAGTCTGTAACAGTCCTTGGTATGTCTGCCTCCTAAAATTTTCCTAATGATCTTTCTTTCTTCATTTTTGATATCTTCAAGTTGTTATTTCCTATTAAGGGTTACTATTTCACCTACGGGGACCAATGATCAGTGTAGTTTGATCACTTCAACGCTACATCAACCAACCAATTTCTACTGCGTACAGGATTGTTCTTTTATGGCGTATGGTAATGTCGAATTTTTGCCCCTCTTGACATAGACTTCTGCTGTAGAGGTTTTCAGTTATTTTTAATCTTTTTTTAATTTTTCGGAGGCCATATTGTTGTCATATTTTTTCCCCAATACCTGTCACTTCCATGAAGTCTTTGAAGGTTTTCAAGTATGGAACCTTGTTGATTTTACCATTATGTTTTCAGGCTTGTAATTTCTGTTTTAGAGCGAAATAATTCAGTTTGATTGATATAGTTCCATGTTATAATTGGAATTGGGATTGTGGCTGATCTAGTTTTAATTCCAAATAATTAACGTATCCACTAATTTTATGTTTATTTAACGACCGATTTCGGTATTACATTAATACTATCTTCAGGCTATGTCGTAACTGTTAGGGAATACGTTAATTATCTGGAATTAGAATTCATTTTTCTCAAATGAAATTTGTGAACCTACTATTTCCGCACATTCTTTGAGCACTTCCAGCTGGCTGACTCGTCTCCTCTTCCTCCGTTAGTGTCGCCAGAACATCCGCAAATGCAAGATGTGATATGTACAGGTTGTGTTTGGAAACGCCAGACGGATTGCGTTCCAAACCCCACATTTCTTATTTCTTTCTCCCAGTCTTCTATAACAGAATAGTAGATTCCATCACCTTGTCTCAAACCTGTCTGAATGTTGAAGAGTTCGGCAATTACTATTAGTTTTGTGATTTCTCATGGTTTAATCTATTCCCTTCTAAAATTTGCAATTGTGAGGGCCAGTCTATTGAATCGTATGCTTTTTTGAAATTTAAAAATGTGCATACTACTTGTTTTTGTCTGAGAAATGGCATTTTGAGTATGGTTTTGAGGTTGAAAATTTGCTCTGGACATGATCGGTCTCAATTCTGCTTGATATTCTGCTACTTAAGCTTCTAACTGCCGTTATGTTCAAGAGACATAAAATTTTGTAGGTGACTGGTAATAAAGAAGTACAGTTGTTTACATCTGACTTATTACCTTTTTGTGTAGTGGATGAAACAAGAGCAATCTTCCGATCATCCGGAATTTTTCCGTTTTGCGATATGTTTTGGGTGGATTTGATGCTACAATTCTGTCCTCCACTGATGCTTTATTGCTTTTAAGTTTCTTGATGTGTGCATACAAGTCTTCTAATGTTGGTGGTGACGAGGTCTGTGATAGGGTTTCCGTTTGCACTTTAAGGAATCTCTCCTTGGGCAAAGCCATGAAAAATATGTGGCTAGTACTTGGCAATTTTCTTTATTTATCAGGATCAATTCTGTGATCAGTGCCCTTTGACTGGTTTGCGAAGCTGTTATAGAGATATTGTGTATTGTAGTGCTTGAGGTTTTCTTATACTGACTGCAGTTGCCCATTGATATTTTTAATTTGTCTGAAAAATGTTAGAAGTGTTTGCAAAGTTCGAAACTTTTTTCTGTATTTCTTCCTTCTTCTAGTGCATTCTCAAATTCTTAATCCCACCAACGATGTTTTTGTAAAAAGGGATCAGATCTTGTTTTGATGATTTTATTTTGGAATCATTTCCGATGTTTTGCGTGTTGTCCTTCCCGTTTTTCTGTGATAGATCTAATTTTTGGATGACCAGTGTTTATTTCCTCTCGGAAGTGAATTTAATTTTTATGCTCATTAAATAACATCCGAATCGATATTTGCACCTTTGGAAGTAGCAGTCAAACCGGCAAGCCACACGCAATGGAAGTATTTTAGACCTTATAGCCACAAACAGGCCTTACCTTATTAACGATGTCTGTGTAGAGACAGGAATTAGTGATCATGATATTGTCATAGCGTCAATGATGACCAAAAGTTCATAAATCAATCAAGAAGGCTAGGAGCGTGTTTTTGTTAGGAAGAGCCCATAAACAAATGTTAGTAACGCACTTAGAAAATGAGTGGACATCGTTTAGTTCCGGTACAATAGATTTAGAGGAACTGTGGGCTAAATTTAAATGCACTGTAAATAAAGGGTTGGAGAAATACGTGGCTGTAAAGTCGATTAAGGATGGAAAGGTCCACCGTGGCATAATAACAATGTTAGTAAGCTACTACGAAAGCAAAGGCTGTTGCACTCTCGGTTCAAAAAAGAACACGCAAATGATGACAGGCAAAAGTTAGTAGAGATTCGTGCGTTTATAAGAAGATCGATGCGCGAAGCATACAATAATTACCACAGCCATACCTTAGCAAAAGATCTTCCCGAGAACCAGAACAAATTCTGGTACCATGTAAAATCAATAAGCGGGTCAAAGCCCACTATCCCGTCACTCATTAATCATTCCGGGGCAGTAATAGAAGAAAGCAAACGGAAAGCTGAAGTTCTAAATGTGACCTTTAAGAAATCTTTCACGTAGGAGAACCCCACAAATGTACCATCATTTGATCAACGTACTAACTCCGAAATGGAGGACATAGTAATAGGTGTTTCCGATGTAAAGAAGCAGCTGAGAAAGCTAAAGACAAAAAAGTCTCCTGGTCCGGATGGAATACCAGTTCGGTTTCACAATGTGTGTTCTGCAGCACTGACCCCTTATTTAGCTTGCGTTTATCGCGAATCTTTAATTCAGCGCAAAGTTCTTAGCTATTGGAAAAAAAGCGCAGGTGACCCACATAATTACAGGCCAATATCGGTGACATTAGTTTCCTGTAGAATTTTGAAGCATATTCTCAGTTCGAATATAGTAAATTTCCTTGATACGGAAAGCTTCTTTCTATGAATCAGCACGGGTTTAGGAAACATCGTTCATGTAAAACTCAGCTTGCCCTTTTTTCACATGACATCTTGCAAGCCATGGACGAAGGGCAACAGGCGGATTCTTTTTCTAGACTTCAAAAAGGCGTTTGACCTGGTGCCATACTGCAGACTGCTAACCAAGATACGAGCTTATGGAATAGGTTCACAGTTTTGTGACTGGCTGGAAGACTTCGTAAGTAATAGAACGCAGTACGTTGTTCTCGACGGCGAGTGTTCATCAGAGACGAGTGTATCGTCAGGCGTGCCCCAGGGGAGTGTGATAGGACCTTGCTGATGATGAGGGTGTCGTCTGTAACTGACTGTAATAGCATACAGGATGACTTAGACAAAATTTCTAGTTGATGCGAAGAATGGCAGGTAGCTCTCAATGTAGAAAAATATAAGGCGATGCGCACGAGTAGGAAAATCAATCCCATAATGTTCGAATACAGCATTAGTAGTGAGCTTCTTGATGCAGTCGTGTCGTTCAAATATCTAGGCATAACATTGCAGAGCGATATGAAATGGAATGAATATGTAAGCACAGTTGTAAGGCGGACAGCCAACTTCGGTTTATTGGGAGAAATTTGGGAAGATGTACTTCATCTGTAAAGGAAACCGCGTATAAAACACCTGTACGACCACGTGGTGAGTATTGCTCAAGTGCTTGGGGCACGCAAAAGATCATTTTAAAGGAAGACACAAAAGCAGTTCAGAGGCGAGCAGCTAGGTTTGTTACTGGTAGGTTCGACCAAAGCGCGAGTGTCACGGAAATGCTCCGGGAACTCAAATTGGGATCGCTGGAGGGAAGACGACGTTCTTTTCGAGAAATTCCGTTGTTGAAATTTAGAGGGTCGCAATTTGAAGCTGAGTGTAGTACGATCTTCCTGCCTCCTACTTACATTTCGTGTTATGTTCACAAAGGCAAGCTAAGAGAAATTAGGGCTCGTACGGAGAGATATAGGCATTCTTTTCTTTCCTCTGTCTATTTTGGAATGGAATATGTAAGGAAATGCCTAGTAGTGCTACAGTGTACCCTCCGCCACGCACCTTACGGTGTATTGCGGAGATGTTCAATGTTCAAATATTTGTAAGTTTATGGGACTTAACTACGGGGTCATCAGTCCCTAAACTTACAAACCACTTATGAACTAGCTTATACTAAAGACGGCACAAACATCCATGCCCGAGGGGGGGGGGGGATTCGAACCCTCGACGGGGAACGGCCTCGCGCATCGTAGCATAGCGCCTCAATGAACTCGGCCGCTCAACCGCGGTACGCGGAGTATGTATGTAGATGTACTTGCACATCGTGAATTTATTTTGGATAGTGGTATGATATAGCTACATGATCAATTAGAAATTCTCCCGTGGGTGTTCGCCACTTTTTGTTTTTATGGGATGTTTCCGAAGCGAGGTTGACATAATTTTTTAGGCTGTTTTATTGGCAAAACTCAATTGCGTCATGTGCCATTTCTATTGGTAATTTTGCGTGCTGTCATCTTGTATCTGTGTTCTTTGCCAATGTGTGTATTGAAGTCATCAAGTAGAATTTTCACATCATCTTTTGGAATTTTGATGATCTCTGTTTAAAGTTCTTCCCAGAATCTTTGTTTTTCAGACTTTTTTTGTTATTATCATCACCGTTTTTTGGTTCATGTACATTACTGATGATGAAGTTTCTGTTTGTCTTTTTGAGCCTTAGGGTTATTACTCGATTCTTGATGAGTTTCAAATCTTATGACTTTACGACTTTTTTTCTACTATAAAGACCATTCCAAATAGTGCTGTCCCTTTACTAATTTTGTTGATTGTTCTACTGTTGAAGATTTTGTAATTAATGTAGTCCTTCGTTTCTAAATCTGTTCAGCGTGTTTTTTGCAATGCAAGAATTTTAATTTTCTGCTTCGTGAGTTCTGTTGTGAGATTGTGCAATTTTCCTGTTTGAATAAGTGTCTGAATCTTGAGAGTCCAATGTAAGTGTGTGTTGTGGGAGTTTGCCAGAGCACTCCGACTTGCTCTCTCGTGTAAGTCCAAGCTCCCCATGAATCCGAAGCTTGGTTGGATTCTCCACCGGGGTAATTTTGTCATTACTTGTAAGAGTAATGTTTATTATTATTATTATTTATTATATATTTTCGCCTTCTTTTAGTTCAAGGCACCCATCAGTGAATTGATCGTCTAGAAATTACACTTGTTTTAGATTTAGTATTAATAGATTACGAACAGTTTACGTCGTTTTATATAAAATAGAATTTAAAATAAGTAAGAGATTTCTTACAGTTCAGTCTTGCGAGTTTGGATATGCAGTTCTTCCCACAGGGCCACAGACTGAAGTAGTACAATTCTTTGATTTGCATTATTTCTTGTGCAATTTATTTATATTTATTTCTTGAATGTATTTTTTGTCTGATAGTTTTTCCATCAGTAAACTCTTTTCAAAATGTACGGCCAACTTAACAGTGTCTGTGTGTATGTGTGTGTGTGTGTGTGTGTGCCTCGACTATGCACGTCAGGTGTGTTTAAAGATGCAAAGCTGCCAGACAATTTTAACTATAAATGCTCAAGAAATCACGTAAATGGAAGAATTGTACGACTTCAGTTTGTGACCATGTGGGAAGAACCGCAAATAGAAGCTCGTTAGACGATAAACAGTAAGAAACCACTTACTGATTTTAAATAAAACGACGTGAACTATTGGTAATATAAAATGCTACATCTGAAAACAGAAATTTTATTTCTATATAAACCAACTGATGTCTTAAAGAAGAAGAAACGTGCCTAGGTAAGATAAATAAATTGCACCATAAAAACGGTGTTTTCCCTTCCAAAAACGCTTAATAGTTTGCTGTGGAAGATGCCCCCCCCCCACACACACAGATTTGTCTTTCTGTTTAGTCTTTACTTACATGATTTATGATGTAATATTGAACGGTGGCAACACTATACTTTGTCACTGTCACTCTTTGGTCAGAGAGGTTTGTTGCTGTGAACTGTGAGTGGGCAGTAGAGAGCAGTACGCAGAACGAGTCTGAGACTGGAAGTGGACAGACGGAGATAGGTGTTGGTGGAGAGCAATAGACAGAGAGTTGTTGTAAGTTGTGAGGATTGTTGATAACTGAGTTTTGCAATGTAATTATGGTAATTGTGATGTTTAAAGAGTAATAACAATAAGAATCATAAATCATAACTTGATTTCACTTAGAAGACAGCTTCATTATTCCTTTTTTTTCAACTCAACATTATTATTGGCAAGTTGTCTTAGGTGTTAAGTTTTAAACGTTAGGGTAGATACAAGTATCAACTTTATTTATATTTCATCATTAATGTACTGCAGGAGACCAAGGTGCTGTCTACGGATAAGAGGTGAGTGAATTTAAATTTATTTATAGTTAGGATTACAAGTAGGGAGGTAAATTGTTGAGTGTCCGTTAAACATTTCGCACATACTTAGTACCCCGATTTGTTATGTTCTTACCTTTTTTTATACAAGAATCTTAAGCAACTAGTTTATCAGGTAGCTACTGATATTTCTTGCCAATCGTGGATATTACTTGATATACAAAATTAATTACACCACTTGCTTATTGCTCACATTTATTATGTCATCACATTCAATTGTAGAAGTCGTAACCAACTAGTTGATCACGTAATTAGCGGCATTTATTGTCTATCGTGTGCGCGCCTTCTCATACAAATATCAATTACACCACTTGTTGACAACACAATTATTTTGTTAATAAAATTAGGTCACGTTTTCAGAACGTGTCGGTATACACAATAATTATTGTTAAGCTCGCAACCGAATCCAGACTTAGTAAGTTTTGGCATTTAATAAACTAAACCTTGATCTGTGCTGTAACTAATTAGTCAATTACTCGGTTATCGACTTAGACGTTTCTACACTAAGCTACATAGTACAAGTTCTTTCTGTCGTTATCAGTTACTGTTATAGATTGTCAGTCATTTTATGCATGAGCACATTTACAGTTGGCATTATTTGGTTTGCACCCTACTTAGCTAATCAACTATCCTGACAATACAACATTTTGCCGGCCACGGTGGCCGAGGGGACTGAGGCGCTCCAGTCACGGTCTGCAAGGCCACTACGGTCGGGGGTTCGAATCCCCCCTCGGGCATGGATATTTGTGGCGTCCTTAGTTGTAAGTAGTTCATAAGTAGTTTGTAAGTTTAGGGACTGATGACCCCGTAGTTAAGTCCCATAGACTTTACAAACATTAAAAAAAAATTACAACATTTTGTTTGTTGATGAACTAGATCTTGTTCACAGCGAGTAACGTTATATATAACAAATACTGTTAACGTCGCAATAGAACCAATGTTCAATTTGTGTCACAGTAGTAGTCTAAACTTTGATCTTAAATTAATTAAGGAATACATAACTGTCGACTTTGGCTTTTTCACTGTACTATAGCCTTGCATGTTATTCTACTGGTATCACTCGCAGTTAGAAATTGTCAGTTACTCAAACCATGATCACATTCATTGTGGAGATCAATTTTGTATCAAACATTGGTCAGTATTATATTTAATTAATAAAGTATTTGTCGGTCTAATTAACGAATCGGACCTTGAGCTACAACATTGTTTAACCAGACTCGTGTTCTGGGTAGTCAGGCACACTAACAGGGCTATGCACATTGCTATCAGTCGATGCCAGGCTGATTAATTATATTACTTGCTCGTACTTTAATTACATTCAGATCAGTGTTTTCATTCACAGTGCTGTACCTGTCCAGGTAGGCACTGTCGCCTCAGCACACAAACAGAAGCACGCACGCACGCACGCACGCACACACACACACACACACACAAACACACACACACACACACACACACACACAAACACGCGCGCGCGCGCTATTTTCCTGTCTAGAAAATATTACATTTATTTTATTTAAACAAAACTGTGTCAATATTACTAAGTTAACATAAAACTTAAAGCTTTTCAATATTAAATCAAGAAGGAGGACAATGAAACTTATACTTTTCAGAAGCATTTTATCATACAATGGCACAAAATAAAAATCGTATGTTTATGTATCCATTAAGTAGAGGTAACTCAGATATTATCTTCTTTATCGCACAATGAACTCCAACAACAACACGTTAATATCAAAAACTGCTGTGTGTACTGACCAGGAACTGGGACAGAAATTACACGCGAAAGTAACAAACTATTCTATTTTGGAAAAAAAAAGTTTACTTGTTGAAATTCATTCATTTTCCCCAGAGACGTTTCGTCTTTTGTTCATTTCAAGGCCCCTCCAATAAGTTCTACAACAATTAAAGTTTTCTTTGAAAATGTGGTATTTAAAGATTACAATACGTTCAAGTCTTTTTTGTGGGATAAATAAGTGGTTACTCACATAAAAAGTATTGTATTTTTATTTCCAGAAACGAATAATTCGGCGCTTGCCGCGGAATATGACCAGAAAGACTTGAAAGTAACAACGTTTCCTGAAACGGCATTCTATGAAAATTCGTATTTATATTGTTCATATGCAGTGGCACGCGCTTACAAGGCACCTACAATACAACAACACCGATGTTTTCAGCAGCGGGTATCAAAATATCGCAGTGGTGAAAGTCTTTAAATAACTTTTATTGGCTTCGGTCCCCTGCCCACCCCCCTTTAATTTTCTGTAAGATTAATTTCTGGCCACTTACCACCGTTACCGCAAAATGATTAGAAAGTATCGAATTTTCATTCCTTCAATTCGAACATCAACGACGAGAAGAGAGGAAATGGACAGACAGAAAGTATAAAATGGTAAGGGGGAACGAGGGAGGAGAAGATAGAGACCGAGGGAACTGTAGAAAGAGGAAGAGCAGGGGGTAGAAGAGGCCGTAGATAGAGGGACAGGAGAAGTTGGAAATGACGAGGGGATTGTCTTTCACAAAACAATAATAAATCGCACGCTGCAGAGTCAGTAATCATAACACGCAGAAAAAGGAGGAAAAAATAGTAACTTCAATGGCTTTAAAATAATTAATTCTCTGAGAAGAAAATATTTTTTTTCTAACTTTCCATTTATTCTAGATAAGAACGCAAATCAGGGTTTCGATATCAATAAGGTTTTTCTCGGTGTTAGTACCATTTCTTTCATTTTGTTTCCCATTCATTTAGTATCAGACTGAGTCAGAACCAAGTGTCGTCGGGTTGCAATAATATTTATTAAATACATTATCTCGAAGCACTAAAATTCGACTGTTATATATACCTTTATGTCGAGCTTCCCTATGTCACCTGTTTGATGCAAAATTTGGAAGGTATTGTACAAGTAACACCACGTACTCCTATTAAATGTAAAACGAAGAACGTAATCAATGGCGTAGCTTCTACTTAAAAAAGAAAATGATTAGAGAAAGAGCGGGTAGTGCTCGATGGATTCTGCGTCAGGTAAACAACAGATCAGCTCGTTAATGGCTTCTCGCTGGACGGATGTACGTTTTTTTGATAGCACATGTAACAAATTGCTACAGATGATGAACCCTAGAATGCGAATCATAGATGCTGACGTGGATACCAAAACTACCATAATTAAACACACAAAAATAGCAGTATGGATGATGGTGAGGTAGTGGTCCTCTTTCCGAAGACTGGTTTGATGCAGCTCTTCTCGCTTCGCTATCGTGTGCAAGCCTCATCATCTCCGAAATAACATCGTCTCTAGCGACTACATTGTCGACGGGATATTAAACCATAACATTTCTTCCTTTCGAATAACAACGGCAGCCCACTTCAATTTGAGCTTGCTTACTGCTTTAGTCTCTTGGTGTCATCCCCCTCCCCAAAAACACACACACACACACACACACACACACACACACACACACACCACACACTCAATCCTCTCGATGAGTAAATCAACTATTCCTTCACGTTTCAGAAAATGCCATATCAATCTGATGGACATTGATTTTTATGTTGTCTGTATGAGCATTAACGTATCAAATTTGCAACTATTTTGACCAAATTACAGGAACAAAATATAATATTAACTTTGCACCTAAAATTCCTATCTCTAGATATCAAAATCTAGATGGTTAAACTGGTTGACCTGTTTTACTCAAAGCCCACAAAAAATTTTTCCTGCGAATTCCAGGTCTTTCCGGCCTCTACTCATGACCTAGAACACTATAGCCTTTCGTTGAATCAGAAAAATTACGAAATTTTAATAGCAATATTATTAAATGTTTCCAAAAACTTTCGCACATAATTACATATAACACACTTGGGGAATAACACTGCAGGATGACAAAAAGAAAAGCAACGAAAAGAAAAAAAATTCAAAAATGCTCGCATGAAATTGAAAAGCATGTGTCAAGATATCGCGTGAACACTGATCTACTTGGTTTGCTGCTGTACAGAGTACTTCACATCAGCAGCTTCAGTTGACAGGAGGTATGTAATGCATTTTTGTTATGATTTCAAACCTAAGTTTGAATTCACATTTCTGCAGTACCTGTACGGATGAAAGTTTAATTCTGGACGTCGGAAGTAAATTATCACGAGTGCAAAAATGACGGTTTTGAGGTTTTTATCTCATGTGACTTGTTTAAGTCACACTACTGTAAGTAGATGGTAAGCGTAAGTAACGCCGACTTCAGTCACAGTCTGCACAGCCGCTACTGTCGGGGGTTCGAATCCCCCCTCGGGCATGGATGTTTGTGTCTTCTTTAGTATAAGATAGTTCATAAGTAGGTTGTAAGTTTAGGGACTGATGATCCTGCAGTAAAGTCCCTTAAGCTTAAAAAACATTTGAACATTTGAAAGCCGGCTTCACAAACACATTTCTGAAAGGTAAAAATATTTAGTGCAATCCCTCCCGTCATATTTCATAAAAACATCCAGAAAACAAAGTCCATATGATCGAAATATCCACGGGTGTACTGCCGGTCTATAGTGTCCAACGGGCACAATATTTCGGCGATCATACATGTCGCCATCATCAGGTGAACTGACGGACTGAGCTTCTGGAAACGCGCCGGCACGGAGATCCGCACGCTACGGCTGCTCGAAGGGAACTGGGTTCTAGCCCGGTAGCGGGCGATTTAAATACCGTCGCCCGCTACCGGGCTAGAACCCAGTTCCCTTCGAGCAGCCGTAGCGTGCGGATCTCCGTGCCGGCGCGTTTCCAGAAGCTCAGTCCGTCAGTTCACCTGATGATGGCGACATGTATGATCGCCGAAATATTGTGCCCGTTGGACACTATAGACCGGCAGTACACCCGTGGATATTTCGATTATCAAATACGCCGGGAGAAACTGAAGAATCACAAAGTCCATATGCATTCCAGCTGGAATGTATACAAAAAGTAAGGCTCTTCGTAACTGTGTATTTGACTTACTTTACAGGTAGAAAAATCCGAGCCGCAGCAAATCCTTTCTGCTCTCCTGTAAAGTTAGCGATATGTCAGTTTGGATACCTTACCTCTGATGACCAAAATTGTACCTGACAATGTAGTTATAGTTCTTCAAAATCCAAATGTAAAACCAACATTAAATGTTTAAGTCTGGAGCATATATCCATGGTAAGAGTTTAACTGGTGCTGCAGTAAGCAGCCTACCACAGCACTAGAAGAAATATCTTAATTTGTCAACCAACGCAGTA
Source organism: Locusta migratoria (assembly GCA_026315105.1). NCBI lineage: Eukaryota > Metazoa > Arthropoda > Insecta > Orthoptera > Acrididae > Locusta > Locusta migratoria. Next base: position 251,389,201 of record CM048745.1, on the reverse strand, counting down.
AATAATGTGTTCCAAGATCCGACGTGTGTACAGTACTCACTGTTAAGCTTAATGGTGCCAGCATTGTAGAAAATAGCAGACGCTGCCTTCTCTTCAACTGTTCTAACCCCTCAAACAGCCCCCCCCCCTCCAGGGGGCTCACGCTTCTTTCGTGAGTACGTGGGTGGCGGGCACGGGGCCCCGAACTAATGCAGTCTTCTTTCTTTCTTTAATTCCCGAACTACATTTCCTTTCCCTCTCCCCTCCTTTCCTATCCTCACTCCATCCCCTCCACAACAGGGGATTGATGACTTAGCAGTTTAGACCCCTTGTTCCAACCAAACAACCCAACCCCTCAAACACTAACAGTATTTGTAGGGGCAAGACCGTTCCCACTGACCACCGTGCGAACTTTCAACTTACCAAGTGCAAGTGTTGCTTGTAGAAGCACTACTATTTAACAATACACTTATTACATTAAAAACAATGCCAATGCAAATTATCCAAAGTGGCATAAATGGCACTATGATCAAAAACACTGAATTCCCTGATATTTTCTTAAATTCCCTGATTTTTCAAAATGTTCAAATGTTTATAAACCTTTTGGAGCAAACTGCTATGGTCAAAAGTCCCTAGAGTTACAAACTATTTAAACTAAGTGACACTAAGGACAAAACACACACACACACACACACACACACACACACACACACACACACACACACACGCACGCACGCACGCACACACGCGCGCGCGCGCGCTCGAGAGAGGACTCGAAGACCCGGCGGTAACGTCCGCCCAGTCCGTAGCATGATGCCTTTCTAGGTAAAATAAAATACCTTGAGAATCTCAGATTTTTCAGGATTTCCAGAGACATCGCCACCCTGTACTTAACTACTCCACTGCTTAGTTTGTTTTTACGTCGTTCTACGCTATAAAAAGCAATGTTGATTTTCTTTCAGGACATAATCCTACTGCAGTGGTCGGCTATTTTGTTTAAAAGATTCATTGTCGTCCATGTGTCAGCGCTTCATTTATATCCAACACGATTGTGGATTTAACTGGGATTATTGAGTATCAACTGCTGATTGATGTTGTAATACTACAACATGGACATACGAATGTTTGTGCTGGCGCCGGGATTCGGACGCGGAACCCTTGCGTACTAGACAGGTTGCGCTAAATATCTACGCCACCTCAGACACACAGGCTCAACACACCTGCAAATACTATCCAAGCACGCACCCCGTCTGACCCAAACTCTCGGGCGGGGCCGAGCTGTATGATCATGTAGCGATTTCCGAAATTCTTTATGGAAACGCGACTGTAGTATTTCCATCTACGTACCTAAACGTATCCTCGATGGATCCTGAATTGACTTGGGTTTTGCGTGCAATTCGTTACGTTTGGATCTCGAGTTAACTCGTGATTTCTGCAAAGCGTCTGTGTTAGGTTTTAATTAAAAAGTCTACTTAGTCTTTTACAATAGTAGTCTATGTATGAAACTTTTCCATATTACACTTATTTAACAGTCTGAATGCATTTCAATATTTGTTATAATTGTATTTTAATATATAATTTTCCTGTTGACGTTGTTGCTGCTTTTAGAGATGACCCGTTTAAGAAAATAAAACTAAATCAACAAATATGATATGCATCCAGATTATTCAGATGTTCTTTGTGAGAAACGGAGATTAGAATGACGATGTGAATCAATATTTTTGTTGTTCTAAGGACGATTCAGTGACAACAGCACCATTAAAACTGTAAAGATGCGTAAGGTGATATTGTCCGAATCACTAGAAAACACTAACTAAGAACGTGCCTTCACTCTTCTGAATTTGTTGTTGCACGGCGTTTTTACGCGTATTCCCACCTCCCGGGATCCCGCAAATGTCGTCGCGCGCGAAGTACTCGCGACTGTGGTGAAGGACCTAAATGTGCCGCCTCGAACCGCCAAATTGATATTCGCCTCTCCACAACTGCCGAACGGCGGCACGGAGCAACTTTGGAATTCCTGAGAGACTCCCAGAAGCCGGAGTTAGGAGGAGATACGAGAGCTCTGAGGCACTTACTCCTCTCTGCCCCAGTTACCCACAACGGCGGGCGAATAAATCCATTTCGGTCAAACTGATCCTTAGTCTCTCACTTATAAAACTTCTAACGTTCTTCAAAAATTAGCTGAAAATTAGAAGAGATTTCAAGAAACTCTTAAGACGGCGGTGACTTTCCTAGCATTGCAACTTAGAGAAGAGATTAGCTAGATAATTATAAATTAATAAGATTCATCTGTGAGAATATCGCCAAGATCGCGGAAGCAGGTAGTCTGGAGATTTAAGTTTTGTTTAAACTACGTCCACGTCATTACAGTCGTTCTTATTTCATTTGAAGGTCGCTTATCTTTGTATACAAAAATGAATAGCCGTGCGTTAGTCTCCCAAATACACAGAAATGGCTTGGCTGATTTGAATATTCTTTTTTGTTCGCTTTAATACAGGGGTGATTTAGAAACAAAAGTATAGGTAAACCCAAAGGACAACTGAAAAATCTAAAATCTAAACCCCATCATCGCCACAAAGACAACCCAGCACACAAAAAACTATTTAGGAACTGCAGCCGTAGGAAGAAAAAGGGGCACACTGCTGTTCCTTTGATGCATCATAATATTAATCAGAGAATAACAGAATTTATGTACCGATTTTTAATATTATCTTTCTTATATATAAAAAATGGAAGAAGGCAACGGCGTACCACCTACAAACAGGGCCGTGCCTAGTAAAGTACTGTGGTGTTCAAACCAATCTTCGGATTGTAGACTGCATTTTTTACTTATGTAAAAAATAGTGCCCCTTTGTGTGTTTGCAATTCATACAAATCTACAGCGTTATTCGGATCTAGATGAAATTTTGCACATTTGCCCTTCACAACAAGAGGAAGGTATCTGTCTACATAAAATTTCTTACATTAATGCTTTACTTACAGACTTCGACACATTCCTACGAGTTTCATTCCTATCTTGAAGAAATTTGTCATACTTCAAAATCAAAACAAGAGGACACCTTACAACAGATTCTGACGTCCTTTTACTAATTATTAGAATGTTCTCTCATCTATTAATGTTTTCATAAATTTACAAACCGCTCTCAGCGTATCGTCAATGGTTAAGGATTCATTGCAATAAACTTTGATCATCATGAAAGCGGACAGATACATGTTTGATAGATAGGGAGGGGAGGAGTTGAACTGAAGAGGCGGAATGAAAAGAGAGAAGATGAGGGGATGGAGGCGGAAGAGATGGTCCTATACAGGGAAAGGAGGAGATGGACAGACGAGAGAGGAAGAGATGTACAGAAAGATAGATAAGAGAGAGAGAGAAGAGCGCACTGGAGGGAAGATGGGCTACGAGAGTATGAAATACATAAATAATACTCAGGAAACACTGGGTTTAAAGCTACTACAGGATAACTTTGTGACTGATATTAACTTTCCGGTATGATGGAGAAGGATAAATGTATCTATTTAAAGTAAGACTCACTGGTAGGAATAGTGTAAGAGGAAATCTTTTTGGATCCATTTTGTTGCTGAGATTGGAGGGTAGGTAACAATGTCACACTTGTCATTCGTCAACGATGTGGTTTTAACACGCTGAAGCCACACCTCACATTGGACTGAGGGTTCATGATACATTGCCTGAAAAGAGGATACGAAAAGGTGGTCCTGTTTCGTGGCAAGAACATTCTCCTGATGTCACTTGGCGACTTCTTAGAGGCCATGCGAAAAGTCTTTGGTACGAGCCGAGATTGAAGAGGATTTTCATGGTATACCTATAATTAAATGTTCAAATGTTTGGTAAGCTTAAGGGGCTTAACTGCGGGGTCATCAGTCCCTAAACTTACGAACTACTAATGAAATACCTTACACTAAAGACGGCACAAACATCCATGCCCGAGGGGGGATTCGAACCCCCGACAGGTACTGGCCTCGCGTATTGTAGCATAGCACCTGAATGCGCTAAGCCGCTCAGCCACGGCTACCTATAATCGTTGCTGTCTATGACCATTAAAATAGCAGAACATATCTGCACTGTCGCTGGAGGAGGAAGGGCTCCATTCTGAACAATGGCAGGTACAACGAATTTATTATAACTGCACGTTAGACTTGGGATTTTCGGTCTGTCTAACATCAAGTTACGTTCACCATTACTAGCGGACATTATTATTTTGAGGGAACTGGTAAGTATTCATTACGAGTTTGACACGACACGGCTTAAGGTATAATGTAATTCCGACTCTGTCGTTTTCCCATATACTGACCCTCTCCATCGCCCCCTGATAGTTGATGACGCCGTCAAGGAATCGCCCCGTATTGGGGCGGCCCGTTTGCGCTGGCTCGCCCTGTGTTATGAACTGCCCTGTCCACGGCCGGTCTAAACGATGAACGGCCCGGCAATGGCAGATGGTGTTTTAACGACACGGCAGACAGCCCCGGGGCGCCGGTGACGAGGCACCGCGGCTCCTGCCCATAAAGCGGCCCACGGAGTTTTGCGACCGTCCGTTTTAGAGGCGCGAATACGGCCGTCGCGCCGATTAAACCATTACGTACCGGGGCGATACCCATGATGCTACAGGACAACAGGTTTTGCCTCTACCCACACATTTACGGGACCAATATCACTGACCAACAAATACAATGGAAAAATTACGTCACAGCACTGGTATTATTCGCACCGTTTACTGTCTCTCTGACATCAAGGTTACGTGCACCTGATTAATCGACAGCGTGTTAGAACGTATTCAACGGAAGTTTCGTTTGTCATAATAAACGTTCGAAAGCTGAGACCCTGAATTTCGATGCAGCATGTGGCTAAAGCACTACGTCAGTAGATTATCATTTATACCTTTCTACTATGTGGTTTCCTGGCCGGGGTTTGCTACCTCAAATTGTTACATTTATCTTTCTCCATTACTATCATTATCACGGAATCACACTCTACGTCAGGCAGGAAAACTCTTTAACAATTTTGCACCGTCAGGGTGTGCTTGGAAATATTTATGGCCGTGTCAACAGTAATCGACCTATAGTTCGCCGACATTACGCGACAGTTGAAGGCGGTTCTCTGACATTCGCGCTCTGATTAGTTGTGACGTACTGCGTAAACTGAATTCTTACTCCTGAACGACAAATAAAGAAGTGATACGAGAAACTAGTAATGTGGGCATTATCGGGCAGTTTAAATACTCTTAGCAGAATATACCCTACTGAAACCTGTATATCTCGGATGACTAATTGTGCGATGGGTATAAAATTCTTATTCTACCGGAATGACCAGGTCACAACAAAAGCTGTGAATGAAGACAGGACATGTAATGAACAAAACAGTAAAACCTGTAGACTAATACCTTTTAACATTCAAGTAGTCTTACCACACTATGAGAGACCACTGTATTTTCATGATAGCGTCCACGAAATTGAAGCAAGGCGACCAGCAATAATCCTCTCGCGCCTTATGCTTCCTCTTCCGGAGGGCTGAGTTTTGCTCGTGAGTGGTTGGTGCAACGGCGGCGAGCGAGCGGAGGTACCGGCAGTCTTGGAGGAGCGTGGTATTGGACGGTGTGAGGAGTGTCGCCGCGTACTGTAGTAGTTGCGCGCGGCCGTCTGAGTGTGACGAAACTGGCTTCGCTGCTAGCAGTGGCCGGGCGACGCCCGCGTGCGGCCGTTGGCCGTTCTGGAGGAAGCCGTGCATCCGTCTGTCTGGAGTCTTCTCTGGGAGTCACTGTTGCATGGTGCGTTGACACGCTCGTATCTTTCTGACCTTCTACTGTGCCCCTGCTCTGCGTGTTCTGACCTTTCTACTTGTTTTCGGCTGGCTCTTTGGCATGAGCTGTGCCTCGCGTATTATTCAGTGGCACTGGCTGAATTGTGCCCTAGTGTATTTTCCTGTGATCAATGAGTCTGCAGCTGTTGGTATTTTGTATGTAAAAAGAGAATGGAGAAAAAAAGCTGTTTGTAATACCGCAAGCCTAACTAACCGCAATTGTTGGTTTCTGTGCCACTGCGGCAATGTTAGTGAATTGGTTGCTTTCAAATATTTATTGATTGCATATGTGATTCTTAAGTTATTTAATGTTATTTAGTCTTTCACCAAGGAGAGTTAACAATTTTTTGAAGATTTAATATTAAGTGAACTCTGTTTTTTGCGTTATTGCTAGTGTGTCTTTACTATCATGGTTAGTACTTTATATGTCTAGTGCTTCAGATGTCTGGGCGTTCACTTCTATGAGTGTCGGATCTTGATAGTGGGGCCCTCCCCTTCTCGCTCGGCGTCCACAGATACAATTTGACGCAGTTCTGCGAGTAGCGCCGGGGGAGCGGCTAAGCACCCCCCCCCCCTCCTCTTTCCCTTTAGATGTACTTTCGTTAAAAGATCTGAAGAATGTCTTACTTCGGCTTGTTTGCGCTTGCTTCAACTCCAGCTGAGGCATCGGCCTACCAAGTTTCTTTATTTCACCCTTCTCTTCCAAACTTAAAGCTGAGTAATTTGTTTTTGAAAGATACTGAAAGTTGTTCTTTTTTCTTTTATAATAAACACCAAGAACATATAAATTTCCACATGGGAAAGTAACTGATTACACTGTTAAGTAACTATAACGAAATGAATCTGTTACGTTAGAGCACTGTTTTTCTACATTTATGAACGCGCGACCCCCTTTCCGAATATAGGAAGGAAGGAAGCTTAGGGTTTAACGTCCCATCGACAGCTTGGTCATTAGAGACGGAGCTTACGCTCGGAGTTTTGGGTATGGATGTGAAAGGAAATCGGCCTTGCCCTTTTGAAAGGAGCCATCCCGGCATTTGCCTGGAGTGATTCAGGGAAATCAAGGAAAACCTAAACCAGGATGGCCGGAGGTGGATTTGAACCATCGTCCTTCCGAATGCGAGTCCCGTCTCATACCACTGCGCCACCTCGCTCGGTTTTTCGAATAAAAGTGCCCATGCTCGTAATAAAACTATGTCAGTGATTCCAAAGGTAAAGTAATTAATTTTGTTTCTTAGATGTATCTAACATATGCACAGCCATTCACATCTGGTGAAATCTGCAGTAGCGGAAACAAAAATTGGAAAAAAAAAAAAAGGAACTTTATGACTACACGTATTTTATGTATGGTTTTGCTGTTATGAATAATAACCCACAATGCGTAATTTGTGGTCACGTAATGTGAGAGTGTAAAACCAAATTAGCTGATGCATCACTTCCTAATATTTTAAGGTTGCTCATGAACATTGGATTTCTTCGAAAGAATAAAAAAATGTTCACATGTTTGTAAATCTATCGGACTCAACTGCGTGGTCATTAGTCCGTAGCTACAAACTAATTAAACTAAGGTAAATTAGCCTAAGGACAACACACTAACACCCATGCCCTAGGGGGGACTCGAACCCTCGACGGCGAACGGCCGCGCGCACCGCAGCACGGCGCCCCAGTACGCACGGCTAATACGCCACGGCTGGAAAGGATACTGAAAACCCTTAATTACCAGCAAAATACTATGATCCAATAATAAAATGATATTGATTTAGTTGATTAAAACTAATACTGCATTGAAAACTCATTACAAACTAATATGACGCAGTAGTAAAAAGGTATTGTTATGTATTGACTACAAATATTATGTTACTGATATTTTTCTGACAAAAAAATATTTGAACATGTCACAGTCAGACACAAGAAGATTACGACCATTGTAAATAACTGTCGGAGTACTACACAAACGCTTTTAAGTCGCTTAATAAACAATTCATCACAAAGTGGAAAAATGGCTTCATTGTTACGCGTTTCGGTCGGCTTACATCAGAAATGAAAAGTGGCATAGGTACATCTTGCATCTGTCATTCTTTCGATGTCTCATCGAGGACCGCGAAAAGTGTCACAACAAAGCCAATTTTCCACCTAGTAATGAGTTGTTAATTAAGCGACTTCCGTGTGGTACTTTTGCAATAGTCGTTGAACGTCACGAAACGTAGATTTGCCATCGCACATGCCGCTACTGTACCCCCCTACGACCGCGACCCCCGAGCAAGACTTTGCGATCCCCAGGTTGAAAAACACAGAGCGGGCAACACGCGACGTCATCAAAAATAGACGCGCACATGGTACACGACGCCTTCCAGACGAAAGATCACAAACAACAGGGTGGGTGTAACGGTAAGCATCTCTGTCAATAATATCGTCCCCAAGAAAGATAATAGTTGTCTTTACCTTTCCTCAAGCCCATATATGAGTAAAAGATTAATTTCAGAGCATGAGTTCATTACCACAATGTTAGCCTCTTGTACAATCCCTAGAAACCGAAGATAGTGATTACGAATTACCCAGAACATGGAACTGTTTACCTCTCGCCATGACATCTTACAGGCTCCACCTCCGTCTGCAGAGTACTTACTGCAGGTATAGACTTACCAACATTCCCATTTTTCTTCTCACAAAAAGAGATATCCTCAGAGCCGAATGTAAATATAAACAGCAATTTTCCTATCTTGTAAGAAAGTCGCTTTTAAAAATTCCCATTTAACTGTAAAGCTCTTGTATACTCAAACCACTGGTACAGTTTTCTACATTGTTTCGAGATGTAGGGCTTTGGAAATCGTCGTGGAATGAAAAGACAAGCAGAATACGAGTCACCAGGTAAGACTTTTTTTGGAAATCGTCGTGGAATGAAAAGACAAGCAAAATACAACTCACCAGGTAAGACTTGCATGGTGCAGTGGCATTCAACACTGGGAACATACCTGGAATAAAAGAAAATGAAAATTAGGTTCAGAAAACAGGTATCGTTAGAACAGTTATTATAAAATCGTCCTCTAAAAATATCAACTAAAACGAAACCGTCATCAGATCACATCCCCACACAATAATGACAACTTTGAAGCAAATTTCATCTGTAAACTGTGTAACATAAGTAGGACACAAATTCAATAATTTGACACAAACTGTAGCAAGGCAAACGCAGTGCTCTCTTCTGATTGTTTACATATTACATATTCAATGTTTTTGTTGGGTCACAGATTAATGGTTGTGTTTCAGTTGCCGTTTGTGTGTGAATGACGGTTAACGACGACTTCTAAAATTATTGTTCGTGCCAGTTATGAAGTGTAGGATGTTCAAATGTTTGTATAGTCTATGGGACTTAACCACGGGGTCATCAGTCCCTAAACTTACAAACTACTTATGAACTACTTACGAACTAGGACGGCACAAATATCCATGCCCGAGGGGGGATTCGAACCCCCGACCGTAGTGGCCGTGCAGACCGTGACTGGAGCGCCGCAGTCCCCTCGGCCACCGCGGCCGGCGAAGTGTAGGATGAAATTAGATTTTTATGTAAATAAAAGGAAATGCCTCTAGAGATGAATCTTCCAATAAAAAAACAAAAAAACAAAAAGATTCTGGCAACCCCCTGACTGCACCTCTACACGAACTGTAACAAAACTATGTTCGTTATCTCAAAGGCGACAAATGTAATGTTCTTTTTTGTTGATACAGCTTTCTTGTAAATTGTTGAACGCTATTTTTAATGAGTGTATTTTCAGAACGGTAGACATTTTTATATGGTTTCCGACAGAAACGTATGTTTTGCATAGCGATTGTTTCTAATTTAGGCAATATTCAGAAGCCGGCCGCAGTGGCCGAGCGGTCTGCGGCGCGCCAGTCACAGTCTGCACGGCCGCTACGGTCGGGGCATCAAAAATGTTCAAATGTTTGTAAATCGTAAATCTATCGGACCAAACTGCGTGGTCATTACTCCGTAGCTTACAAACTACTTAAACTAAGGTAAACTAACTCCTGGGAGGACTCTAACCTCCGACGGCGAGCAACCGCGCACTCCGCAGCGAGGCGCTTTAGACCGCTCGGCTACTCCACCGCGGCGTCGGGGATTGGAATCCCCCTCAGGCATGGATGTTTATGTTGTATTTAGTATAAGTAGTTTGTAAGTTTAGCGACTGATGACCCCGCAATTAAGTTCCTTAAGCTTGACGAACATTTGAACATTTTTTTCTCCGAAATCTACGTCCTATCCAATTCAGAATTAATGTTAAACAAGGAATTATATAATTTTAACAAACAGTAAATTTTTCTTTCAATAAGCCTATATTTTTGTATTATGGAGCCCTTTGTAGTCAGAGGTGCAGTGGGCTGGTCGTTCAATGGTGCAGGTGCTTCCTCCTGTGACGGCGACCCCCGAGCAAGCCACTGCGACCCCCTTGGGGATCGCGACTCATAGGCTGAAAAATACTGCATTAGAGAGACAAGCTACCTTCGGGTCACGTGACACTATAAGCAAGGACCCTTCTTAACCTTACGCATGCGCATAGGCTGCTCTCTCCCACTTCTTTCCTATAGTTAAATATTTGTTACCCCGGGTGATGCCCTCCGGCACTGAACAACGTGACCTCGCGTGATGCACTCTGACACCAACACCGTCTGAAGAGAAGGCCTGTGCACTGCCATGCCGCGTCACGCAGAGTAGGTCGGGATCGCGTAGCTCAGTGGTTGGCCGATGGGCACAGCCCACCGTCTCACATCGGCCAGCCAGTGAGCTCTGCGTGACGGGGCACGGCAGCGCGCAGGCCTTCTCTTCAGACGGTGTTGCTGACACCCAACCACGTGAGCCCGGGTGATGCCCTGCGGCACCCAACCACGTGAGCCCGGGTGATGCCCTGCGGCACCCAACCACGTGAGCCCTGTGTTTCCTTCTGACATTCAAAAATCTGAGGCATGTGTTTCCCTCTGACAGTCAACCAAGTGACCCAAATGATTCTCCCCAACACCCGACCATGTGCCTTGGGTGATACCCCTCCTCTTATCATTCAACAGCTTCTCAATAGCTGTATATTGAGAATGAGGGCAGAACTTAACGCTTCTCCAAGAGCCTTGACCTGAAGCAACCCGGCTGATTGGCGGGTGCTTCAAGCAGACGCCGCATCTTGGGCTGCTAATGGCACGCGTGTCGGCGGCGGCCTGCTTACAGGAGCATATTGCATTGGCAGTCGCAGGTCGCGTAATAGCCTATCTCGCTAAGTGGCGGCTAATCGGCATGAAATGAGCGCCGCGTGCTCAGGAGTGGGGCGGGTCCGGGCGATACGGCACGAGACGAGCAGCGGGCGCGAAGCCTGCGACGCGGCCCCTTCATTTAGCCGGGTCGATGTCTCATTAAAAACGGACGCTGTCGCCGCGCCAGCTGCAAGCCGCCTCACCGGGACCCCGGTCCCTAATGATAACCGGGGCAACTTCACTAACTCGCTTCTCAAAATGAGGCCTGCTTGGAATCTCGGTAAGAAGAAAACTCGTAAAAAGCGACGAGCTCCAAAATCAAAACGCTCTCATATTTCTGGTTCTAAAAATTTTTAATTCCAAATAATGCTCTTGCTGTCTACTTTCTAAGGCGGACGTTCTACAGACAGTAAAGTTCTGTTCCTACTTCCACCCCAGTAAATACTTATAATGTACCCACATTCGTTTCGTACACAATCCCTGGTCTATTTTCATACGATATTAAATAGTACTACCTAGTGCCATATCCGTTTATTCTTGTAAATTGGAACTCATTTACACGTCACAATTATTCCGTGTAAATAGGTGTCAATTGTATTTTAATCATTCTGGTTACAAAGAGTAACGAGCCGTTAGCTCCCACAGCAACTCTTTCAACCAATATTACTGTTTTTCTTTTTCAGTGCGCCTCGGTTGCACAGTGGTAGAGTGCCAGACTACAAATCCAAAGGTTGCGGGTTCGATCCACGCCAGGTCCTGGGATTTTTATCTGTCACTTTCCACTTCTTTCACATCTGGCAGTATTGTTCATGTGAATAATACCGAGTAGCACCGTGGTTAGGAACCTACGTTAAACTGTAGGTCCCCCTATAACTGGCTGGGTAAGTCAGTTCGAAGGTCGGTGGAAGGCAACGGCATACCACCTCCAAACAGGACCATACCTAGTAAAGCACTGTGGTGTTCAAGCCACTCTTCGGATTGTTGATTGCTTTATCCTTACACTTTAAATCCTCCCTGCGCCTCCTCCTAGCCATTTTGGATGTCACTCTTTCCAGTAATTGTACGACAGTCGAGCAATCCTACAATGATATATTGATTCTCAAAATGTGGATGCGGGATGACACAAATTATCGTATTTCATCACGAAACTTCACTCTGTGATTTACAATTTTCTGCACTGAAGTGAAACCCTATGTTGCAATACTTAGCGAAAGGCAGATTATGACATTGATATACCTACTCGTATCATCATTTTGAAAATGTAATTAGAGTGGTTTATATAATGTACTGATTGTGAAAGTGATTTGTGAGCACACTGTTCTCTTCAATTTTTTTTAACCATCGAAATTTCGCATTTGTAGCTTGCAGACTAATGAATGACCACTGTTAGTTGTGTAGTACGTGTGTGTCTTGAGGTTTATAATTACTCCAAGCAGAGGGTTTTAATGTTTATTAAAATGTAACGACAAACTGAAGTCACTGAATTAGATATACGTTTTGTGATGTCTTGTTGCTTAGTTTCTCCCCATTAAAATTTCAGTTAGCGTAGGATGTAGCTCTTGGTATGCAGATGGCACAGACTAAGCACGGTATCGTGCGGTTTGACATCCAAGGTGTCCCTTGTAATTTCTCGATAGTTAGCAGCTCCGCCTCCTTTTCTCTCCAATTTCCTAAAAAACTACACCCGAGTGCTCAAGTGACGCCCAAGTAAGTAACATTTCGCAGTATCGCACACCATCCGTTGTCACAGACGTGAGGTAGATGTGCAGTGAGTAAAGTAACGCAATCTTTGCAGAGCTAACGCGGTGACTGCAGGAATGAAGTGATGGAGGCAAGGCGTCCACGCGAAAGCGCCATTAGGTGTCTGGGCCGCGGGAAGAGGTGGCGAGGGCCTAGCAGAGCAGAGCAGGGGAGAGCCTTCACGTGTTCGGCCGCGGCGCTCGTAAACCATCGCTGACCTTGGCCGCGGCAGACCAGCTGTCTGCCGGCGCGGCGGCGCGCCGCTCTGCCACACCAGTGCTACCGACACACGGCATCCCTTACTAGTGAACCAGGCAATGCTTCGCAACTACTAAATATACATACCAACTGGATATACATCCTACACCCTTTCTTTAAACCGTCTGTCCCTCACTTCCCCGGTCTCTACATCTACATCGATACTCTGTAAATCACATTTAAGTGCCTGGCAGAGGGTTCATTAACCACTTTCATAACTTTTCCCTACCGTTCCATTCTCTAATAGCGCGCGGGAAGAAAGAACACCTAAATCGTTCCATTTTCGATCTGATTTCTCTTATTTTATTGGAATGGTCATGTCTCCCTAAGTAGGTGGGTGCTAGCAAAATATTTTCACATTCAGAAGTAAAAGTCGCTGATTGAAACTTCGCAAGCAGATCGCGCCGCAATGAATAACGTCTTTCTTTTAATGATTTCCACCCCAATTCGCGCAACATTTCCGTGGCGCTTCCCCCCCCCCCCCCCCCCGTAACGTGATAGAACAAAACGAGCTGCCCTTCTCTGAACCTTCTCAATATCTTCCGTCAGTCCCACCTGGTCAGGGTCCCACAAGGGGCAACAGTACTCCAGGAGAGGACGCACAAGTGTGATGTAGGCAGTGGAGCTGGTTCATCTTCGAAGCGTTCTGCCGATGAAACGTAACCTTTGGTTCGCCTTCCCCACAATATTTTCTATGTGTTCTCTCCAGTCAAAGTTGTTCGTAATTGTAACTCCTAGGTATTTGGTAGAATTTACGACCTTAAGGTTTGACTGATTTATCGCGAATTGAAGTTCAGCGCATTTCTTTTACTGGTTATGTGTATTACTTCACACTTCTCTTACTTTGTGTCAATTGCCAATTTTCACACAATGTACAAATTTTGTCTAAATCGCTTTTCAGTACCTTTTGATTCTCTGTTGACTTCACTAACCGATAAACGACAGCATCATCCGCGAACAGTCTAACGGAGCTATTCAGATTGTCTCCTAAATCGTTTATAAACACGATGAAGAGTAGGGGACCTATAACACTTCCCTGTGGAACGCCAGATATCATTTCTGTTTTACTCGATGACTTACCGTCAATTACAACGAACTGTGTCCTTTCTGATAGGAAATCGTGAATCCAACCGCACAATTGGGGAGATATTCCATAAGCACGCAATTTCATAAGAAGCCACTTGTGGGGTACAGTGTCAAAAGCCTTCCTGAAATCCAGAAATATGGAAGCTATTTGAGATCCCTTGTCGATGGCACTTAACACTTCATGTGAATAAAGGGCAAGCTGTGTTACGCAAGAGCGATACTTCCTGAATCCCTGTTGACTATTGGTTAATAGGTCGTTCTCTTCGAGGTAGTTCATAATATTCGAACAAAGTATATTTTAATACCTGCAAATCGACGTAAATGAGATAGGCCTGTAATTTTGGGGATCACTCCTATTGCCTTTCTTGAATATAGGAGTAACTTGGGCAACTTTCCAGTCTTTGCGTACGGATCTTTCGCTGAGTGATCGGTTGTAAATTATACGGAGCTATTGCATCAGCATACTCTGAAAGGAATCTAGTTGTTATACAATCTGGCCTATTTCTTGTCGCGTTGGACTCGCATTCGGGAGGACGGGGTTCAAAAATCCATCCCCGGCCACCCAGATTTAGGTTTACCGTGATTTGTCTAAAACACTCCAGGCAAATGCCGGGATGGTTCCTCTGAAAAGGCACGACCGATTTTCTTCCATATCCTCAACCAAAAATCCGAGCGTGAACCCCGTACTCCGTCTCTAATGACCACGCTGTCGACGGAACATTAAACCCTAAGATTCCTTTCTTACTTCTTCCAAAAATGTTTACAAATGTTTGTTAAGCTTATGGGACTTAACTACGGGGCCATCAGTCCCTAAACTTACAAACTACTTATCAACTAGCTTATCCTAAGGACGGCATAAATATCCATGCCCGAGGGGGGATTCGAACCCCCGACCGTAGTGACCGGGCAGACCGTGACTGGAGCGCCTTAGTCCCCTCGGCCACCGCGGCCGGCTCTTACTTCTTGCCGCGCGGGATTGGCCTTGCGGTCTCGGGCACCATTTTTCGGATCGTGTGGCCGCTCCCGTCGTAGGTTCGAGTCCTCCCTCAGGCATTCGTGTTTGTGTTTCCCTTAGTATAAGTTACTTTATGATTGACAACTGTATCATGAGTTGTGCGCACCACCACGACAATCTTATTATTAGCAAAAAAATCTCACTTAGTGGTATGATATAAAATATTTATTTAAAAATAACACATATCGATTTCATTCACTCCGAATGCGAATATATATATATACACTCCCACTTACATAGGTTGAAATGATCATCAGAATAAAATACGAGAAATCAGAGCTCGAACGGAGAGAATCAGGTGTTCTTAATTCCCGCGCGCTACTCGAGAATGGAAGGAAGATAAATAGAATAATGGTGGTTCGATGAACCCTCTGCCAGGCACTTAACCCTCAACTACTATCTGCGGTCTCTCAGACCGCTACGTCTTTTTGAGTCGAGATATTTCTCACACCCGTGCCAAGCTAAAAGGACTCTTCCGTGTACCTTCCTGGTACCTTCCGTGTACCTTCCTAGTCCACGTGCCAGCATTCGTGCAGTCTTGCTGCTCTTTGTTCCGTGTTTATGAGCCTTGCGCGGCCTCACTGACCGACCATAGTGTCTGCGAGCCGCTGGCGCAGGCTCTGCCTCGTAGCGCCTGGCCAGTGGTCAGTCGGCTTCGTGAGCGCGGCCTGCTGAGCTAAGCGACAGCGCTGTGGCCTCTCTCTCTCGCTGTTGTTGTTCCGTGTCGTGTTTCTCCATGGCAGGAAAAGCTGAACGTTCTATGCAACGCATTTTACGTGAAGCAGATGTGGATGATAAAGATCGTTTCGGTGAATCCTCAGATGATTTTGACGACAGCGATAATGACCCTGATTTTGAGCTATTTAGTGAACATGACACTAATTCAGAACATGAACCTGAAAGTGATGAAGATGTGACACCTGATGATGACGAAGCAGCTTACTTCTTCGGTAATAACAGATGTTTTCGGTGTCGAAAAAGCAGCCAGCAGTCAACGTAAGAGCAAGGCAACACAACATCGTCTTACAGCATCCTGGACTACGACAGACGGCTCAAAGGATATCTTTAGTTTGTACTTTTTGTTTTATAAGGAAAATGTGGAAACCTTTCTAGGAGAATCGTAAATGGAAAGGAGATTTCGCATACAATTTACTATAATTCAAATGGGATTTTTGTATCTAATCACTCTGTGAATTTGTAATATGATCTCTATCATGATAATCTGTGGGTGTGTAGAGAAATAATTACTTGCTGTTCTTTTCGTAGCACAAAAAAATAATAATGTACTGCAAATTGCGCTGTGTTTTTCTTGTCGTCATGTTACTCAAACTACATTGTTTAAAAAGTCAAATTTCTACTAATGCCACCTCTAAGAAGTGAAAATATATATATTTAGCAAAACACTAGTTTAATACATGGAAAATAAGAGAGCGTTCTGAGAGATCCCTCCATAGTAGTTGCGTTCCTGTCAACCTCTATAGTAGTTAAGGGTTAAATGTGATGTGTCCGATGTAGATGTAGGTGTACATCTTCAGTGCTGTAAAAACAGGTTCCATGAGTCAGACTTTAGAAAAGCATACCAACAATAATACAACTGTGTACAGAAACTACCTACTATGCCGTACAAACATTATCAGAGAATCCTACTTTTTATTATTATTCTTTGTAAGTCCAGGGACCAAGGACCTTAACAGTTCGGTCCCTCAGGTTTACAGACATTTGATTTGTGTATTTCTGACCTTCCTCTTTGTCCTCCCCCTCAGTATTTTCTAGCTGGAAAGGCGGTGTTGCTTGGGTATTTATTTATTCCAATATTCTCTCCTCCATCCTCTCCCCCCTCCCCCCGGTCCATCTGGCCACCCAGCCAACCCCCCCCCCCCCCTGCCTCTGTAATTAGCTCCCCCAATCTCTTCCAGTCCGTCTTTCCGTTCACCTCCTTCCTTTCCTGTATATTAAATATCGATCAAATGGTGTCGAATCTTGAGCAAGGTACTCTCCGCATGCAATGTACGAAACCTTTTGTAGATAGTGAACTTCGTTTTGCTTTGAAGCTCAGGTACGCAAATTTTCATCAATATAGGAAATAAAATATATAGATTGATGTCTATGGGCCGGTTTGTCTATATCTCGTTAAGTTCCGGTTAAGATTTTAGCTTGTCGTTAGCGGAGAATTGCGTTTGTCACGTTTCTTTATGAGTTAACCTGACGTTAAAACACCTCAAACTGGCCGTTAAGTTAATGAGTAGAATTCTGCTAGTTACGCGGCACACGACCATTTAAGTGAGAATCTGTATGACAATGTTAGGATTCCACTGCTGTAAAATACCGCAATACATACACGCGATAAGAACGGTTTAAAGGTAAAGCAGTCAACAACCAGAAGATTGGTTTGAACACCACAGTGCTTTACTAGGCATGGTCCTGTTTGGAGGTGGTATGCCTTCCTCCGACCTTCGAACTGACTTACCCAGCCAGTTATAGGGGGACTTACATTTTAACGTGGGTTCCGAACCACGGTGCTACTCGGTATTTTTCACATGAGCAGTACTGCCAGAGGTGAAAGAAGTGGAAAGTGACAGATAAAAATCCTAGGACCTGGCGGGGATCGAACCCGCGACCCTTGGACTTGTAGTCTGGCACTCTACCACTGTGCAACCGAGGCGCACAAGAACGGTTTATCAAACAAAATAACAGAAGCACCACATGTATGAAAATCTAGGTGGAAAGCAGCTTTATTGGAAAATTTTATCGTCATATTTCTCGCTCCATCCATGTCAGTAGAGAGTAGATGAGTTCGATGTATTGCAGGTACGCAACATAACCTTCAAATTATTGTTGCGATATCAAAATACAAACTTGCGGGTAACGACTAGTTAATTGAGAATCGATTCGATGAAAATGGCTGGAATAAGAAATTTGGTTGCCACGAAGACGATTTCAATATTTTGAACGATCTACAGGTCATTGCCCCTATAACGCATCCTAAACGTATTTATGTACGTCCAAATCATTTTGAATGCTGGGATGAAGCAGAATTTGTTACGCGATTTCGTCTTCGAAAAGGCCGCTTTGGAAACGCTGCATGGAAAACTCCACAACCATCTGAAGAGTCCAACACATAGTTACGTATTTTGTAAGTTATCTATCGTAATAGAAAACAATACATTATTTATGTCTGCAAGTTTATTAAAGCAGTATTTACTTATGCTTGTTGCACCTAATGTAAGGCCCAACATGTGATTCCTTCCTCCGATCTACAGGAACAGTGCACTTTCGCCTATGTGCAAGTTATTGCTGGCACTAAGGCACTACGCACTTGGCAGTATGTTATCGTACTAGGCCCTAAGCATTTTTGGTGTCCTACATGTTCCATGGACAGCATTAAATTCATTTGCCCCACACGACTATGTCGCTTCCTTCCATGTCGTAGCGTCGGTTTTTGTACATTCTAATGTGTCCTTAAATTTTTCAATTAAGGACACAACACTCTCGCACTAACTTTTTTGAAAAATTCAAGCTTCTTTCACGTTTCTTTTTCATAGCGCTAAATAACAACTACCTGCGAAGCTCTTCCCTGATACTTAAATACGGCGAAAGCTTTTTATTCAGGCGGCACTTTCATTTATTTCTATTGCCAACATAGTCTAAAAATATCATACCTTCTCGATTTCTCCAGGTTAGCAAACGAGAGCTGTATCTGGCAATGACAAACGCAATGCTCTTAACGAGCACATTTTACTGGACGTTAAAGGCATCTTCTCGTTTACTAACGAGGAGATTAACGAGAGATGGACGAATCGACCGCCGGCCGCGGTGGCCGAGTGGTGTGCGGCGCGCCAGTCACGTTCTGCACGGCCACTACGGTTGGGGGTTCGAATCCCCCCTCGGGCATGGATATTTGTGCCGTCCTTAGTCTTAGGTAGTTCATAAGTAGTTTGTAAGTTTAGGGACTGATGACCCCGTAGTTAAGTCCCATAGAGAGAGAGAGAGAGAGAGAGAGAGAGAGAGAGAGAGAGAGAGAGAAGAAAAAGAAAAATTTACACGAACAAAATTTTCCCTAATACAAAATTTTTCAGTGCTAACTTGAATTCAGCTGACTAGCATCGTAAATTTGTCCTGTTGTTGTTGTGGTCTTCAGTCCAGAGACTGGTTTGATGCAGCTCTCCACCCTACTCTATCCTGAGCAAGCCTTTTCATCTCCTCATAAGAACGACAACCCACATCCACTTGAATCTGCTTACTATTCGCGTCTCTTGGTCTCCCTCTGCGATTTTTACCCCACACACTTCCCTCCAGCACTAAATTCACAATTCCTTGATGTCTAAGAATGTGTCCTACCAATCTATCCCTTCTTTTAGTCAAGGTATGCCAGAAATTTCTTTTCTCCCCAATTCGGTTCAGTACCTCATTAGTTACGCGTTCCACCCACCTAATCTTCAGCATTCTTCTGTAGCACCACATTTCAAAAGCCTCTATCCTCTTTCTGTCCACACTGCTTATCGTCCATTTTTCACTCCCATACAAGGCAACACTCCATACAAATGCCTTCAGAAAGGACTTCCTTAGGCTTAAATCAATATTCGAGGTTAACAGTTTCTCTTTTTCAAGAACGCTCTTCTACCCATTGCCATTCTGTATTTTATATCATCTGTACTGCGACCATCATTTGTTATTTTACTGCCCAAGTAACAAAACTCCTCTACCTCCTTCATTGTTTCTTTACCTAATCTAATTCCTTCAGCATCACCTGATTTTCTTACACTGCACTCCATTACCCTAGTTTTGCTCTTGTTAATATTCATCTTATATGCACCTTTCAGCACACTGTCCATTCCGTTCAATTGCTCTTCCAGGTCCTTTGCTGTATCTGACAGAATTACTATGTAGTCGGCAAAACGCAATGTTTTTAATTCTTCACCCTGAACTTTAATTCCTTCTCCAAATTTCTCCTTACTTTCCTTTATAGCTTGCTCAATGTACAAATTGAACAACATTGGGGAAAGGCTACAACCCTGTCTTACTCCCTTTCCAACCACTGCATCCCTTTCATGCCCTTCAACTCTGACAACCGCTGTCTGGTTTTTGTACAAGTTGTAAATAACCTTACGCTCCCTATATTTTACTCCTGCTTGCTTCAGAACTTGAAAGAGTTTATTCCAATCAACATTGTCAAAAGCCTTCTCCAAATCTACAAAAGCTAGAAATGTTGGTTTGCCTTTTCTTAATCTATCTTCTAGGATAAGCCGTAAAGTGAGTATTGCCTCCCGTGTTCCTACATTTCTCCTGAACCCAAACTGATCTTCCCCGAGGTCGGCTTCTACCAGCTTTTCCATCCTTCTGTATATAATCCGTGTTAATATTTTGCAACCATGACTTATTAAACTGATGGTTCTGTAGTTTTCACACCTGTCTGCACCTGCTTTCTTTGGAATGGGGATTATAACATTTTTCATAAAGTCTGAGGGTACTTCACCTGTCTCATACATCTTACATACAATGTGAAACAATTTTGTCATGGCTGGTTCTCCCAGAGACTTCAGTAGCTCTGACGGGATATCATCTACTCCAGGGGCCTTGTTTCGACTTAGATCTTTCAGTGCTCTGTCAAATTCATCTCTCAGTATAGTATCTCCTATTTCATCATCATCTACATCATCTTCCCTTCCTACAATAATGTCTCGAAGTTCATTTCCTTTGTAGAGCCCCTCTATATACTCTTTCCACCTTTCAGCTTTCCCTTCTTTGCTGAGAACTGGTTTTCCATCAGTGTCCTTGATATTCATAGAGCTGTTTTTCTTATCGCCAAATGTTTCTTTTATTTTCCGGTAGGCTCTATCTATTTTTCCCCTATTTATACATTCTTCTACATCCTTGCATTTGCCTTCTAGCCATTCCTGCTTAGCCATTTTGCACTTCCTGACAATCTCATTTCTTAGTCGTCTGTACTCCATTTTGCCTGTTTCATTTACTGCATTTTTATACTTTCTCCTTTTATCGATTAAATTTAGTATCTCCTGTGATATCCAAGGATTCTTTGTAGGTCTTGCCTTCCTACCTATTTTGTCCTCTGCTGCCTTCACTATTTCATCTCTCAATTTTACCCATTCCTCCTCAATTGTTTTATTTTCCCCTGTTTCTATCAATTGTTGCCTGAAGCTCCCTCTGAAATTCTTAAGAACTTCGGGTTCCTTCAATTTATCTAGGTCCCATCTCCTTATTTTCCTACCTTTCTGTAGTTTCTTCAGTTTCAGCCTACAGTTCATAATCAACAAGTTATGGTCAGAGTCTATGTCTGCCCCTGGGTATGTTCTACACTTCAAAACCTGGTTCCGAAATCCATGTCTTACCATTATAAAATCTATCTGGTATCTCCCGGTGTCTCCTGGTCTCTTCCACGTATACAACCTTCTTTTGTGATTCTTAAACCAGGTGTTTGTTATAACTAAATTATGTTCCGTGCAAAATTCTAGCAGGCGGCTTCCTCTTTCATTCCTTTTGCCCAGACCATATTCACCCACTATCTTCCCTTCCCTTCCTTGTCCTACTACCGAATTCCAGTCTCCCATAACAATTAAGTTTTCCTCTCCCTTAATTGTCTGAATAATTTCCTTTAGCTCCTCATATATTTCTTCGATCTCCTCATCATCGGCAGAGCTAGTTGGCATATAAACCTGTACTACTGTTGTCGGTGTTGGCTTCGTATCTATCTTGACAATGATAATTCGATCGCTGTGCTGGTCATAGTAGTTTACCCGCATTCCTATTTTCTTATTCATTATCAATCCTACTCCTGTGATACCCCCAACTGATTTTGTATTTATAATCCTGTACTCATCTGACCAGAAATCCTGTTCATCCTGCCACCGAACTTCACTAATCCCCACTATATCTAACTTCAACCTATCCATTTCCCTTTTTAAATTTTCTAATTTTCCTACTCGATTGAGGGATCTAACATTCCACGCTCCGACCCGTAGAATGCCAGTATTGTCTTTCTTGATTATCACATCCTCCTGAGTAGTCCCCGCCCGGAGATCCGAATGGGGGACTATTTTACCTCCGGAATATTTTACCCGAGAGGATGCCATCATCATATGTTCATACAGTAGAGCTGCATGTCCTCGGGAAAAGTAACGGCTGTAGTTTCCCCTTGCTTTCAGCCGTTCGCAGTAGCTGTGTGGCAAAGCCACATTAGCTGATGTTACAAGGCCAGCTCAGTCAATCATCCAGACTGTTGCCCCTGTAACTACTGAAAAGGCTGCTGCCCCTCTTCAGGAACCACACGTTTGTCTGGCCTCTCCACAGATACCCCTCCGCTGTGGTTGCACCTACGGTACGGCTATCTGTATCGTTGAGGCACGCAAGCCACCCCACCTCGGCAATGTCTGTGGTTCATGGGAGTGGAAATTTGTCCTGATAACTTGTATATAAGAAATTCACAGACATTTGCTGATCTAACTGTAAAAAATTTCTATGTTTAACAATTTTTATACTAGTCACATGAATATTTTGCAAACTGCTCTTTTAATTAAGCGAAGTGAAATCCGGACTTTCCATAAATCTAATTCTGGGTACTTGTGTTTTAAAGTATGGTGATTGCTCTTTCCTGCCTGATCATCCTCTTCAACAAGTTTATGCTCACAACCATTGGAACGTGAGAAAGGATTAATTAATTAGAGGGTGACGGATCAGACAATTTGCGAAGCTCTGCTGTAGGGTATGTGAATTAAGACTACTTCTGTATGTTAACTTATTTTCGGTAGTTTACCCCTGTATGCATAAATAATTAAAAAAATAGGGCGAAAATTTATAGGTGGTCTTTATGGTAAATAATTTCTGTTATAACGCACAAAAATTTATTCAGTTTTACCATTACAGAGAAAATATACAGTCGTGTCGCTGGAGTGGACAGTGAGACTGGGACCTCCATCCGCCATCCTGTTACATTTTCCTTTTTGTATGAAAATTTTCGTAGCAATTTGGACAGAGGGGCTCCTTTTATTTGGTGGTGCGGTGCTTCTCGATGCCACTTCACACTCACCTCCATGTGTTTACAAGCTAAAAAACTAAATCGGATGCACAGAAATGCGACCAGTAACAGACGTCCAATAAAGTGGACGCCATGCGCCACAGGGTTAACTACAGCCATTCCTACAATGACTAATGGCTGTCACTACATACATAATGGCTGTTGTTTTCTCTAGCGTTACAGGAACTATTTAGGCGGAAACATGTTCAGGGGATTTGTGCTTATATCGTCATCCTCTAATTATTGACACAAGACACACGGGAAGTTAGCACGATGGATTAGTTGTGGTGCAATGAATACGGAACGAGTGATGGCGACTGTCAAAGTGTTGGGACACGGTGCCTTCGAGAAAAAGTACACGAGAAGAACTGCTGGCTCTGTTGAATACACTGATGACGACGACTGAATTACAGGCGTATGTTACAAGCAGAGTTTCACCGCAAATAGTTGTGAACAGATTCTTGGAAGCCGGATGAGCAACTTGTCATGCATCATTTTACCGCAGGCAAGGGGGCGGTGGGAGGTGGGTTGTTATAGGATATAACGGGACTGATGACGGGAAGCTGAATGCTCGTCAAGATGACGCAAGAATGGTGATTTCTGCTACCTTACCATTTATCAGCTTTGGAAGCCCCAACAACTCACATCGCAAACTACTTGAAAGCAGACAATTCCTTGCCTGGTCTACAATTGAAAGGAGTATTCTTTCGCCAGCCAGCAATTTCTGTGAGACACACGAATTCTTCGAGGTGACAATCGAAGATTGTTCCTTTAGAAGAGTGGACATCAATTCCGAATGAAATAAAATTTAACCAATGTAACAGCCGATATTCGATGGAAAACTACTCAAAATTTGACAAGTGTCGGATTGGCGCTTCTTGGTGTGACACTGGCTATACACATGGAAATGCAGTATTTCTAAATCATGTCAACACTCGATAGAAATGCTCTTTTCAGAAGCTGAATTCTGCCTGTATAACAGATTTTATTTATTGCTTTACAATTTTCGATGATTTACCGTGACGATAACGTATGCACTACAATTAACACTATGCTTTTCGCAGAAGGCACCTTTCAGGTCTGAGGAAAGTCCTCAACTGAGGTCGCTAACCCGTTGTAGCGAAATATCGCTAAACTCGGAAAATAGTCGATTCGAATACTCATGATGTCGGATGGTTGGTTGTGACCTTTGAATTACGGATCTTATGGTGGCAGCAACTGAAACGACGTTGAGTTTTAAAAAATTCCATCTACGTGGAATTATCCATAAAATACACACAATTATTGCAGATTCATATAGTAAATTTATTTTCTTTATTAATGAGGGGCGGTTGCGTTACACTCTTCCTGAACTTTACATTTCGTTGGGAAACTGTCGACTGCGACCCGACCGTCCGACGGAAACTTTCAAACACTTCATGAGTAGTAAGTCGTGTACTTGCACAAATCGCCACAATGCAGTAAGTGATTTACAGCGAAAAGTGGACACTTTAAGGCGGACATTATGTTGGTAGACTATTCCACAATCGTTACAACATATGTACGTATATATCTGCAGGAAAATAATATATGAACAAACAACTAACGAAATTTTTATCCACCACAATAAACTGCTTGCTTGGCTTATTAAGCTAGCATGAGCATTTAAGTGGTTAGGGCTCCAAAATTTTGAGGTGAAATGTATTTGATAACACGTTTCGAGCTTTGTGTGTCACTGTCAAAAATAGTAACTAGGTACTTTAAAATTGTAAAAAAAATCAGTGATTTAACCCTTATGAACAAGTAAATGCTTCGACTTAAAATCCATAATATTAAACATCGAAATACATCCATGATATGTTAAAGGTCGTATACGTTCATTTCCACCTAAATACTACAGATTTATCCAAAAAAATATATATTTGTACGTACAAGCCAAAAAACAGACTCTTACTACCGTAATTGAGTCCAGCGGAAGGTTCGAACTGTTCCGTCACGCAGCAGCGCCCTCGACAGGTCTGATTATTTTTCCAAGATGTTTGGCTTGTACCATGTTTCACCTCCTCCCTTTTCATTTATCAATAAAAAGGGATCCCCCCCTCTCTCTCTCAATGTACTCATCTACACTCAACAAAAACACTTGAGACAAAGTACGACTGTGAGTGGAGGAAGAAAACTTTTTCCTATTAGACGGCTGATCGCACTCCTCTGGGCCTCTCACCCAAAGATGACTAATTAATCCCTTTTTCTATATATGCCTGAAGATGTTGTGTAGGTGACAACTCTTTTTAAAATATCAGGTAATGAAATCAAATAATTAATCCAGTCGGAAGCGTCCCTTCTCAAGCAAATCAAACACAAAAATTACATGTCAGTGTATCGCTACTAATTAAATCTTTCGTTATAGATACACGTATGACAGACTACCATTGAAATAAAGATGTGTGGTTGATGGGATTGGGAATGTCTAGTTCATCAGTCTTTTATATCAAAAATTACTGGAACGATTTTCAAGAGAGCGATCACACATAATGCGTTACAGTGTGTACGTTAAGTTCAGCATTAATAATAGATGACACGGAAGACTACTAAAACAAGTGTAAGAACATACTACTACTGCTAACTTACAACTCGTTTAATGAGTACGATACTAAGATTACATAAATTTGGGGGCACACAGATAGTTGTATCTGCAAATGATTTAAGAAGAAAAAAAAAATGGCAGTGGAACACTATGAACCGTCCGCGCAAACCATACGATTGCTTGCGAAGCTGAGATATGTACAAATAACGTAAGTGTAGTGCCGTGTAGCAGTCTTTATTGCCGGGACAGTGTATTCCAGAAACAGACTCTTCCACTGAGCGTGGTGTCATTTACCTTTTTACAGAGATTCAACCCCTAATTCAATTACACGTATTTACCAAAAGACGCGTTCACAAAGCAATTCAATGGAAATCATCAACTTCCAATTAAGGTGGGTGATTGCGTCCCATAAGTAGACAAGGGCGGCGAAGATCTTAAAGCAGTGAGAGTCACTGTGATGTGCAGACCTGGAGGAATGCTAACAACCGCAACGTAGCCAGTCCTTAGATCAGAGCTACCAAACTGGGTGTCCCGACGCACCGGTGTTACGGTAGGAACATCACAATTTAAATGTTCAAAAAAAAAAAAAAAAAAAAATCAAATGTTTGTTAAGCTTAAGTGACTTAACTACGGGGTCATTAGTCCCTAAACTTACAAACTACTTATGAACTACCTACAATTAAGGACGGCACAAATATCCATGCCCGAGGGGGGATTCGAACCCCCGACCGTAGTGGCCGTGCAGACCGTGACTGAAGCGCCTCAGTCCCCTCGGCCACCGCGGCCGGCTCACAATTTAAAACCTAGCGATAAATTTACTGTCCAAAATAGAACTGTCCACATAGCGATCAAAAGTCAAGCACTGCGCCCGAAACGCCAATAAATGCAGAATAAAAATCAAACAGAGTCGCTCAAAACTACTCTGTTTTACGCCATCATTCTGTATCAAGAACACAAAAGTGAGGCCGTAAGATGTTTCCACAGACATCGGAAGGTGCATTTAGAAACAAAATAATAGCACTTAGTGGAACTGCAAAAAGATTTTGAATGGATATTTACAAATGCTAGATACAAACCAGTGTGACTGGTTGATAAATGCTTTCGTGCTATCCAGTACTTGTGCATATCAATTTGTTGAAGAACATGAACACAGAGAACAATCCAACTTTAAAACTTATGCGCAAAAAATTGGATTTATGGAACTTTAGGTTTTCAATTCAATTTCAAATGTTTGTAAACCTATTGGACCAAATTGCTATGCCGCGGCGGAGCGGCCGAGTGCATTGAGGCGCTATGCTCCGCGATGCGCGAGGCCGTTCCCCGTCGGGGGTTCGAAGCCCCACCCTCGGGCGTGGATGTTTGAGTCGTCTTTAGTATAAGATAGATCATAAGTAGTTTGTAAGTTTAGGGACTGATGACCCCAAAGTTAAGTCCCTTAAGCTTTAAAAAAAATTAAATAAATAAATAGCTACTATGGTCATCATTCCCTAAATTTACGAACTACGTAGACTAAGAACACACACACACACACACACACACACACACACACACACACACACACACACACACACACACACACACACAAATGCCCGAGGGATGACTCGAAAATCCGGCGGGAGCGACCGCATATCCGTAGCATGACGCCTTAGACCACGCGGCTACTTCCGCGCGACTTTTCAGTTCACTTTAGTAAAAGAGAACACATCACTTTGCTGCAGTTTTCAACAAAATATTCACGTGACTAATTTAAATATTCAAATGTTTGTAGAACTTATGGGACTTAACTACGGTGTCATCAGTCCCTTAGCTTACAAACTACTTATGAACTAGTTAAGACTAAGGACGGCACAAATATCCATGCCCGAGGGGGGATTCGAACCCCCGACCGTAGTGGCCGTGCAGATTGTGACTGGAGCGCCTCAGTCCCCTCGGCCACCGCGGCCGGCACTAATTTAAAAGCGGGTAAATTTGTGGATCTGTGAAAGTTAGATGAGGAAATGCGTGGCAATTTTTCCTACAGACAATTTAGTAAGACATTTGTGAAAAAGTGATTAACGTATAATAAAGATGTACTTGGGAACGAAATAAAAATTTATATATACTTAAAATATCATTTCCTACACTAGACTATCTCATTAATTATAGTGAAAGCGAGCATCAAGAACCTACCTGAATTAGAAGGGTATAGCCATGAGAATAAAAATCTGAAAAATTTTGCCTTAGAGCCTTGAGCATTGAAGAACCCATTCTGACGCCTGGAAATCTTGTACTGCAATTTGCACAGTCATACGAGTCCCTATTCCTGATACCAGTTTTTAAGAGCGTTCTTCATTCCATCAGAATATACTCCATCAAATGTAATACGTTCCGTTGAATTACATAATGTTAAGATAAAGTAAAGCAGTCAACAATCCGAAGCATGAACATCTCATTGTTTTACTAGGGATGGTCCCATGAGGCGCGTTTTTTAAGTAACCGTTTGAACAGAAGTACACAACGAAAAGTTATTTGAAAAAAGTAAATTTATTTTCAGAAAGTACATACTTTATTTTTCGACATAGTTGCCAAGTTTGTTCAAACAGTTATCATGCCTCTCAACCAATTTTGAAATCCCCTACGCATACAATCTTGTCGCCTGTTCCGATGATCAAGAGTTCACTGCCGTTTTGTAAAGCACTATTCTCGACACAGGAAATTCGTTTGAGAGACATGTTATTGTGAGCTCCTATTCACACGAATCCTCGCTTCAGCTGAAACCTCCAAATCGTCTGTAATCGAAGATGGGCGACCGGAGCGGTCCTCATCATGGACATTATTGCAGTCATCTTTGAATTCTCGTACCCACATACGCACTATGCCTTTACTCATAACACTATCACCGTAAACTTCACAAATCTGTCGATGAATTTCTGCAGCAGACAGGTTCCTTGGTGACAAAAACCATAACACTGAGCGAAACTCACACGCGGCGGGCACGAGTTATAGTCTTAAAACATTTTGAAAGCTCAGAACAGATCCGTACAGGTTAGCTACAGAGCTGAAACTGAGCACAGTTGTTCCCGAGGCATGCCGGTACACGACGCACGAGCTCTTTGAGGTATGTACGCGAACTACTAGTGTCTACAACAAAACGGAACTTACTTTAAAAAAACGCGCGTCGTATTTGACGGTGGTATGGCGCTGCCTTCCTCCGACCTACGAACTGACTCAGCCAGATATGGAAGGATCTACAGTTTAACGTGGAATCCAACCACGGTGAAACTCGGAATTTTCACATCAGCATATCAGGAGGCGCAAGAAGTGTTACTTAACACAGGACGTTTGGATCCGTGTTTTGTCACTTAAGAAGCGAGCCACCGAGGCGCACTAATATGATATCAACAGCTATTTATGTTTTAAGCTGATACTAAGTGGGGACACGAAGACGAGTTTCACGTTCTAATTTCCCCCCTTCGAAATTCAGGAACGCGGAAAATAAAAAATGATGTGTTAAGTACATATGCATGCTTCGTATATTTTTAAATGGGCAACACGTTTCAGAAGGCACCGATTCTGGTCCGAGTCTGTTTTCTCAAGTAAACACCAGACTTGATACACGCTCGAAATGACGACCATTCGGCTTGACATGTGGCCTTGCTCGGCTTTCACGGAGCGCCTTACATAGTATTTGCTTAGTTTATAAGAGGAGCTGGAGCACGCCGCCGCCTCTCGCTGGGAATTGGATTTGTTGGCACCCCAGTGGGTGAGGGTGTCTGGGGTCTTCGCGTTTCGGAGACTCTCGTTCGATTTCCAATACGGGCGGGCGGAGTCGCCCATCTCTCGGGTACTTGCGTCCCGCGAGCCAACTGCAGACCCCTCGGCAGCCGGAGGACAGTCTCCTGGCGCGCTTCTGCCAACTGGAAGGAAGGGCAGTAGCTGGCCAGCCAGGCGCCGTCTACCGTCAGCCTGAAATGCTTGCATCTTCGCCAGCGGACGTGTACCCGCGAGGGTTCCGAAGAGTCAAACTTCACTGCGGTGTACAATGAATCGCAGACATAGAAACTTCCAACATACATAATTGATAATGTCTTGTGAATTATTTGAACGAATTTGCAAACGTCTTATTTCGAAATTAGAATCAAAGCACTAAATTTGCAGCGCGGTATAAATGTACAACATATACAGCGTGTTACAAAAAGGAACGGCCAAAATTTCAGGAAACAATCCTCACACACAAAGAAAGGAAATATGTTATGTGGACATATGCCCGGAAACGGTTAATTTCCATGTTGGCCGGCCGCGATGGCCGAGGAGACTGAGGCGCGTCAGTCACGGTCTGCACGGCCACTACGGTCGGGGGGTTCGAATCCCCCCTCGGGCATGGATATTTGTGCCGTCTTTAGTGTTAGCTAATTCATAGGTAGTTTGTACGTTTAGGGACTGATGACCCCGTAGTTAAGTCCCATAAGCTATACAAACATTTGATTTGATTTCAGATTTCCATGTTAGAGCTCATTTATTATTTCTCTTCAAATCACATTAATCATGGAATGGAAACACACAGCAACAGAACGTACCAGCCTGACGTCAAACACTTTGTTACAGGAAATGTTCAAAATGTCCTCCGTTAGCGAGGTTACATATATCCACCCTCCGTCGCATGGCATCCCTGATGCGCTGATTCAGTCGTGGAGAATGGCGTATTGTATCACAGCCGTCCACAATACGAGCACAAAGAGTCTCTACATTTGATACCGGGGTTTCGTAGACAAGAGCTTTCAAATGCCCCATAAATGACTTTAAGAGGGTTGAGGTCAGGAGAGCGTGGAGGCCATGGAATTGGTCCCCCTCTACCAATCCATCGGTCACCGAATCTGTTGTTGATAAGCGTACGAACACATCGACTGAAATGTGCAGGAGTTCCTTCGTGCATGAACCACATGTTGTGTCGTACTTGTAAAGGCACATGTCATAGCAGCACAGGCAGAGTATCCCGTATGAAATTATGATAACGTGCTCCAGTGAGCGTAGGTGGAAGAAAATGAGGCGCAATCAAGACATCACCAACAATTCCTGCCCAAACGTTCACAGAAAATCTGTGTTGGTGACGTGATTGCACAATTGCGTGCTGATTCTCGTCAGCCCACACATGTTGATTGTGAAAATTTACAATTTGGTCACGTTGGAATGAAGCCTCATCCGTAAATGCTGAAATGAGCTCTAACCTAGAAATTAAGCGTTTCCGGGCACATGTCCATATAACATATTTTCTTTCTTTGTGTGTGAGGAATGCTTCCTGAAAGTTTAGCCGTACCTTTTTGTAACACCCTGTAATGTCGCAACTATGTGACAGATTTCTTTGAACTGCGTACATAAACTAACGTAATTTCTATCGCCCTTTGTACATGACATTAAATTTAAGCCAAAAACTCAAACTTCCCTCTTGTATTAACACCCTGCAATAGAATATCTGACTTTTGGCTCCTCTAACTCTTTTGTAACGGTGGCCTATTTAACGACTTAAAGGGGCAACAAAAATCTCATTTTTAATATTTGACGGAATTACTGTCGAATTTAAAAATTTTAAATGCTGTCAGACTTTACTAATTAATATGTAAAATTAGGTTTAACACTATAAGGCTAGTATTAGAATCAGAAACTTTGTGTTCCATCGGAAGTTCGAGTCCTCTCTCCCTGCTTAGCGTAAGTTAGTCTAAGTTGAAGTAGTTTGTAATTATAGGAACCTATAACCTCAGCAGTTTGGTCCCTTAGGTTTAGATACATTTAAACATTTTCTGAAACACTGTGTTTGCATTGAAACTGTCGCCACTATTTTGCTAATCTGTTACTCGAAAATAATGACACTTAGCGACTTCCATCAAACTTCAAGTCTGCCATAATTTCAAACTTTTACAAAACAAACTCTCCCGGAAAAATAATGATGAAACGACAAAGGTTTTTTGCTTACTACATTTTTACTGTTCATGCGTTCAAACTTCTGCATCTGCCATGACGTTTTAATTTATTTAACTACAGTCAGCCATACTTTGTAATTCGTCAATTCCTGAAGGGCATCAAATGTTGCCATATGACACATGACGATATGTTGTGAAGCGACACGTGACATCTCATATTATGCCCCATAATGTAACAGATTAGTTGCCGTGTAATTATTTAATACATTAATGCGCTTCGCATAAAACACAATGTTACGACATGTTAATAACAGACCATGATATTATTATTTAAAATTTTGCATTCTGACAAAATAGCATGATACGTTATGTCATGACACACGATATAATGGAATCCACCAAGACATTTCTCATGTGCCGGCCGCGGTGGCCGAGGGGACTGAGGCGCTTCAGTCACGGTCTGCACGGCCACTACCGTCGGGGGTTCGAATCCCCCCTCGGGCATGGATATTTGTGCCGTCCTAGTTCGTAAGTAGTTCATAAGTAGCTTGTAAGTTTAGGGACTGACGACCCCGTAGTTAAGTCCCATAAGCTTTACAAACATTTGAAATTTTGAATTAGGCATTCGTTAGATGTAATACATGCAGATTTGCCACTCAAGAAGGTGCCATGTACCATAGACCGCATATGAACACTGTAGAATGAGTGTCCATCCAAAAGTGCACAGTTTTCAACTACAATTTAACGTGGCATTCGAACTATGTACCATTTCCGGAAACTACTCACGTCGTAAAGAGCTGACAGCTAGATTAAAAAGAAAACTGGAAAAAATTAACGATTGTTGACAGGAATCGAACTCTTATCCTCTTGGGTGGTAATCGAGCACCTTACCTTGAGATTAGCAAAGGTGTATTAATTACAGCGTTTTGTAACAAGATGTAATTTATCAACCGAAGAGTAACTTCGAAAACGGGACTGAAATTTAGGGATATTTGATTTTTCCCCTCCCGTTATACATTAAATACTAGGCCCTAACTAAATACATAATTTGAAATTTCTAAGTCAGCTAGAAGTGCCTTGATATTTGAATTTTGATGTTCGGCGTTTCCCGACTTCCTATATTTCGTAAACCATAAGAAATTATGAAATATTTTGGGAACTCAGTTATAGTAGGTCATTTTTGTCACTGAAAATTCAGGCTTCTAGTTTCATCCGCAACTATGTTACAGAGGGATGGGAAGTGACGTGATTGGCTTCGAGGAAATGCTGTGCGCTCAACTTGGCTAGGGCAACGCCGCGCCGCGCTGGAGTAGCTGAGCTGTCTAAGGCACCTCGCTGCGGAGCGCGCGGTTGCTCGCCGTCGGAGGTTCGAGTCCTCCCTAGGGCATGTGTGTGTGTGTGTGTGTGTGTGTGTGTGTGTGTGTGTGTTTGTCCTTAGGTTAGTTTACCTTAGTTTAGGTTGTTTGTAAGCTACGGACTGATGACCGCGCAGTTTGGTCCGATAGATTTACCAACATTTGAACGTGTTTTTTTGTTTTTTTTTTTGTTTTTTTTTTGTTTTTTTTGGCAATGCCGTACACCCAACGTGTCTGGCGTAGCTGTATTGCTCAAAATCTCAAAACTATAAATACATTATTTCTAGTTAAAAAGACTTCATCACAACTACCACTTTTCTGCCGCAGTTCTTTAAAATAATGGCGAAGCATACACGACGGTTTCGCCTAAGTGAAAACGAAAATTAGCGAAAACAAATGTTTATTTTGAAATGTA
The DNA here is from genome assembly GCA_026315105.1 of Locusta migratoria. Classification (NCBI taxonomy): domain Eukaryota; kingdom Metazoa; phylum Arthropoda; class Insecta; order Orthoptera; family Acrididae; genus Locusta; species Locusta migratoria. The sequence goes on along the minus strand of CM048745.1, from coordinate 251,355,817 downwards.
AGAAAGCACCACTTAACCTACTTCTTCAAAGATTTATGCTGTATATGTTGAATCCAAAGTTTATCCTCCTGGCCGCCGCCCAAATATTTCAGGATATTTGGCATGTGGCCTCCAGCTCTTCTGCCGGGACGATTTACTTTTATTTCGCGGTCGTCTCAAGTTCTAGGTCCTCACGCAGGAATTCGTGCTGGCGTGCCCGTCTTAAAAAAGCCATTCCTACACTGCCAACATTTTGCGAATTTCATCTCCGGTTCTGTCCACACCGATGTTTTTATTTTCTCATTTCTCTGCCTCCTAAATTTCAGAATACAAAAGCGTCCACCACAGTTTTTGTTGGCAGATACCTCGGCACAACGCGTGTTGGCTGCACGTCTTCAGGAAGAGACTTCCTTGGCGCAGACAACACTGGGTGTTCAGCAAAGACGCTGTAAGTGGAGTGCATCTAGTTTTCATTGCATCGAAAACAAAATGTAGCTCAGAACTCAGCCTCTATGTTAAGTATCATTTTATTGTGTGGTCGAATCAAATAATGCATGGCAGTATCGTGTAGTAAAACCTTCCAAATAAAAATTCCAGATTATTTGTACGTCTTAATGACTCTCTCACCAATCGATTTTTAGAGCAAAGCCTTTGTCGCTGGACTTCTGTCTTCAAAACGTAAGTGTATTTGTTCTATATTTTCTTTTACATGAAATATCTCCAATTACTGCTTGATACTTTCGTTTCTTATGTTTTCTTACTTCATACCTGAGGATGTATCCAGTCATTCTTCTAGTATCACTTTATACCTCTCTTCTCTTCAAAGCTCAGTTCACGGCATCGAACAACAGCTTATGTCCTGGCATCATTTTCTAAAATTTAATTTGTATGTCCACAGACATTGCCGAGGTGGGGTGGCTTGCGTGCCTCAACTATACAGATAGCCGTACCGTAGGTGCAGCCACAGCGGAAGGGTATCTGTGGAGAGGCCGGACAAACGTGTGGTTCCTGAAGAGGGGCAGCAGCCTTTTCAGTAGTTACAGGGGCAACAGTCTGGATGATTGACTGAGCTGGCCTTGTAACATCAGCTAATGTGGCTTTGCCACACAGCTACTGCGAACGGCTGAAACCAAGGGGAAACTATAGCCGTTACCTTTCCCGAGGACATGCAGCTCTACTGTATGAAAATATGATGATGGCATCCTCTCGGGTAAAATATTCCGGAGGTAAAATAGTCCCCCATTCGGATCTCCGGGCGGGGACTACTCAGGAGGATGTTGTCATCAGGAAAGACATGGCATTCTACGGATCGGAGCGTGGAATGTTAGATCTCTTAATCGGGTAGGAAAATTAGAAAATTTAAAAAGGGAAATGGATAGGTTGAAGTTAGATACAGTGGGGATTAGGGAAGTTCGGTGGCAGGATGAACGGAATTTCTGGTCAGGTGAGTACAGGATTATAAATACAAAATCAATTGGGGGTATCACAGGAGTAGGTCTGATAATGAATAAGAAAATAGGAATGCGGGTAAACTACTATGAGTAGCACAGTGATCGCATTATCATTGTAAAGATAGATACGAAGCCAACACCGACAACAGTAGTACAGGTTTATATGCCAACTAGCTCTGCCGATGATGAGGAGATCGAAGAAATATATGAGGAGCTAAAGGAAATTATTCAGACAGTTAAGGGAGAGGAAAACTTAATTGTGATGGGAGACTGGAATTCGGTAATAGGAAAAGGAAGAGAAGAAAAAATAATAGGTGAATATGGACTGGGCAGGAGGAATGAAAGAGGAAGTCGCCCGGTAGAATTTTGCACGGAACATGATTTAATCGTAACAAACACGTGGTTTAAGAATCACAAAAGAAGGTTGTATACGTGGAAGACACCAGGAGGCACCGGGAGGTATCAGATAGATTTTATAATGGTAAGACATAGGTACCGGAACCAGGTTATAAACTGCAGGACATACCCAGAGGCAGATATAGACTCTGACCATAACTTGTTAGTCATGAACTGTAGGCTGAAGCTGAAAAAACTGCAGAAAGGTAGGAAAATAAGGAGATGGGACTTAGATAAATTGAAGGAAAGCGAAGTTCTGGAGAATTTCAGAGGGAGATTTAGGCAACAATTGACAGAAACAGGGGGAAATAAAACAGTAGAAGGGGAATGGGTAGCATTGAGAGAGGAAATAGTGAAGGCAGCAGAGGACAAAATAGGTAGAAAGACAAGACCTACAAAAAATCCTTGGGTATCACAGGAAATACTAAATTTAATTGATGAAAGGAGAAAATATAAGAATGCAGTAAATGAAACAGGCAAAATGGAGTACAGACGACTAAAAAATGAGATTGACAGGAAGTGCAAAATGGCTAAGCAGGAGTGGCTAGAAGCCAAATGCAAGGATGTAGAAGAATGTATAAGAAGGGGAAAAGTAGATACCGCCTACAGGAAAATAAGAGACATTTGGGGACAAGAAAAGCAACTCTACGAATATCAAGAACTCAGATGGGAAACCAGTTCTCAGCAAAGAAGGGAAAGCTGAAAGGTGGAAAGAGTACATAGAGCAGCTCTACAAAGGAAATGAACTTAGAGACGATGTTGTAGGAAGGGAAGAGGAAGTAGATCAAGATGAAATAGGAGATACTACACTGAGAGATGAATTTGACAGAGCCTTGAAAGACCTAGGTCGGAACAAGACCCCAGGAGTAGATGACATACCCTCACAGCTACTAAAGTCTCTGGGAGAGCCACCCATTACAAGACTATTTGAACTGGTGTGTAGGATGAATGAGACAGGCGAAATGCCCTCAGACTTCAAGAAAAATGTAATAATCCCCATTCCAAAGAAATCAGGCGCAGACAGGTGTGAAAATTACAGAACCATCAGTTTGATAAGTCATGGTTGCAAAATTTTAACACGAATTATCTACAGGAGAATTGATAAGCTGGTAGAAGCTGACCTCGAGGAAGATCAGTTTGGATTCAGGAGGAACGTAGGAACCCGGGAGGCAATACTCACTTTACGTCTTATCTTAGAAGATAGATTAAGGAAAGGGACACCTGCATTTTTAGCTTTTGTGGATTTGGAGAAAGCATTTGACAATGTTGACTGGAATACACTATTTCAAATTCTGAAGTCAGCAGGGGTAAAATACAGGGAAAGGAGGGTTATTTACAACTTGTACAAAAGCCAGACCGCAGTTATGAGACTCTAAGAGCATGAAAGGAAAGCATCAGTTGGGAAGGGAGTAAGACAGGGTTGTAGCCTTTCTCCGATGTTGTTCAATTTGTACATCGAGCAGGCGGTGAAGGAAAGCAAGGAAAAATTTCGAATAGGGATTAAAGTTCAGGGGGAAGAAATAAAAACATTGCGTTATGCTGATGACATTGTAATTCTGTCAGAGACAGCAAATGATCTGGAAGAGCAGTTGAACGGAATAGACAGTGTGTTGAAGAGAGCGTATAAAATGAACATTAACAAGAGCAAAACAAAAATAATGGAATGCGGTCTTAGAAAATCAGGCGATGCTGAAGGAATTAGATTAGGTAACGAAACAATGAAGGTGGTAGATGAGTTTTGTTACTAGGGTAGTAAAATACATGCGATGGTCGCAGTACAGAGGATATAAAATGCAGAATGGCAATGGGAAGAAAAGCATTCTTGAAAAAGAGAAATTTGCTAACATCGAATATTAATTTAAGGATAAGGAAATCTTTTCTGAAGGCATTTGTGTGGAGTGTTGCCTTGTACGGGAGTGAAACATGGACGATAAGCAGTGCGGACAGGAAGAGGATAGAGGCTTTTGAAATGTGGTGCTACAGAAGAATGCTGAAGATTAGGTAGATAGATCGCATAACTAATGAAGAGGTACTGAAGAGAATTGGTGAGAAAAGGAATTTTTGGCATACCCTGACTAAAAGAAGGGATCGCTTGGTAGGACACATTCTTAGACATCGGGGAATCGTGAATTTAGCATTGGAGGGAAGTGTGTGGGGTAAAAATCGCAGAGGGAGACCAAGAGACGCGTATAGTAAGCAGATTCAAGTGGATGTGGCTTGCCGTTCTTATGAGTAGATGAAAAGGCTTGCTCAGGATAGAGTAGGGTGGAGAGCTGCATCAAACTAGTCTCCGGAGTGAAGACCATAACAACAAACATGTCAACGTAGCATTTAATTTTTTGTTTCTGTGTAAGATGAAACACTATTATTGCTATTATTCCTAATATACTACATATTAAAATTTGCTACCCTACAATACACGAAAATCATTAGTTATACTCTTCGAGGAGCTGATATATCCCATCATGTATCTTGACTTTAGACTTATTTTAAAGGATTTCTGCAGTTCATAATTTAAAGTTGAACTGAAAAGTTTATCTTATCGGCGGACAGTTATACGACAATCCAGAGGCCAGCGATAAGTGCATAATCGTTACCAGTTAACACTAATTTCCGAATTTTAAAATGCTTTATGCTGCTTAGTCTTTTACAGCTGTGTCTTTCTGGGTATTAAAGGTAGTCGCGGGCTCCTATTGTTAGCCAATAAACAGATTTTAATAATACATTGAAAGTAGTTTTTTTATTTTATTTTATTTAGTTTAAGTAGGTCAAGGACCTGATGACCATAGCAGATTGGTTCAATAGGTTTACAAACATCTGAACATTCTACTAGAACAATGCCGGTTGACATTAGCATACTAAAAGCGAGGTAAATTAGAATGTCGGTGGTGTTTATTGCAGGACTCTAGTGCCATTCTTTTACCAGATATCATATTGTGAAAAGTTTCCAATCTGACACTTGTTTGCTCCATGCAAATTGCGCATTTCCTAGGTAAGACGTTATGTTTGCTTACTTCGTGCTTTTGTTGTAATATAATATTTCCCATAAAAAATACGTTCTATCCTGGAATGATGGCGGGTTTTTGCATTGCTGCCTGTTCCAATTGACAGTTGACGTTCCCGCATGCACTTTCACTGCGCTAGAAGAAAGCATGTATCCTGCAAATTATGTATTTCGTTAGCTAATGCAAATTTTGACTCGTATCAACATTATCGGCGATGACAACTCGCAACAACTGTAATAACCGTATCCAATTCTCTACAATTTAATACTCGCAACTGATATGACATTAACAAAATAAAAACTAGATAGAGATTTCCCGAAAGAAGTCAAGGCGGATTTCTTTTTGTTGATTCACTTTATGAGAGGGCTTATAAAACAGTCATTAGTATGTAGAATTAAGAGCTACAGAAAATCTAAAGAAGAACGGCACGTTTCGCTGCTGGTTGGTTAGGAAAACGTGAGAGTCTGCGGATATGCTCGTCATACTCCGGTGGCAGACAGAACGAGGGGGGCGTTCCAAAAGCGTAGGTACGTTTGATGTAAAATTAGCTCACCAGATAAACATTAGACACCCCAGTGCACACGCACAGATGATTCGTTAAGCCTTTACAGATGGTGCAACGATCTAATCACTTGCTCAACTGCGCATGTACCGAGTCTACGTAAGCATCAACAGTCGCGATCAGTGAGGTATTTATGCCCCAAGCGGAAACTGGCACGTGAACATTGGTACACGAGAGAGTAGCAAAACAGGGCAATTGTTTCTGGCTGGGCCCACGGCTATAAATTGTGTACGAAATTGCTGAATTTGTTGGTGGTTTATAGTGGACTATTCAACGAGCCTACAACCACTGGAGTAACAGATGTGGCTACAAAAAAAAAAAGTCGGAATTATGATAATAAAAGATCACAGCGACTGAAGTAAGGAAGGAACATAATGGTTTAACGTCCGGTCAACACTGGTCATTAGTGACGGAGCACACGCTCTGATAGTTTTAGGCAGGAACGAGGCCTTTGAAAGGAACCACCGATTTAGGGAAATCACATCGTCTAAAGGGAAGGCCTGATCGCTGACGCGACACGTCACACGTGGATAGCGCAGCTGACTGGCGGCCCACTGGAGCACAGCCCACTGTCTTATACACCCCGTTTACATGTGCTCCCAAAACAGGATTTCGTAAACCGATTTCCCAATTCCGCTTTTGGTTGGTCATGTAAACACTCCAAAATCGATTCTGGAAATCCGCTTCTCTAAAGCGGTTTTCCAGTTCCACAATCGATTTTCGTGCCCATGTAAACGCAATCGTTTTTGAAGCGTTCTTGGCTTGTCAGATTGTGTTTTCTTGTTAAGAATTTTCGGCACATATGGAGTTATATTTTCTAATGTGAAATAAAAGTGTAAATATTAGAGTGAACATAAATCTGTGTATTCAAATAAAGAGAAATAGCGATTGTGCAGACTAAATAAGGAACTGAATCAGCTGTTTTCCAGCCGCCATGTTAAGTGAGCTAGGAAAATGTTCAAATGTTTGTATAGTCTATGGGACTTAACTACGGGGTCATCAGTCCCTAAACTTACCAACTACTTATGAACTACTTACGAACTAGAACGGCACAAATATCCATGCCCGAGGGGGAATTCGAACCCCCGACCGTAGTGGCTGTGCAGACCGTGACTGGAGCGCCTCAGTCTCCTCGGCCGGCTGTCAACAGCAGTGCAAGGCGGAACGTCAGGAAGAGAATTATTCCTTGGACTACGGCCTCATTCCTAAGCAACTAATATTTCTATTATCGACAGGACCTTGCGACTGAACATTTTCAACATTTTCATGTTCACATTTTTATTGAGATGTGGTTCAACAGCGGTAAGATATTTGAGGAAATGCATACTGTAAATCATCAGCTGTTTATTATTTTTCAGACTTCTACCGGTTTCGGTTATAAACCATCTTCACTAAAGAGAACTAGACAGACTGATTAAACAGGTGCATTATATGCCTCCTTATGCATACAGCATGCATAAGTAGACACATAATGCACCTGTTTAATAAGTCCGTCTAGTTCTCTTCGGTAAAGATGGTTTATAACCGAAACCGGTAGAAGCTTGAAAAATAATAAATAGCTGATGGTTTAAAAATTTTCATGTTGAATGTGCCTATTGATACTCTTATTTTTCAAGACTGGACGAATATGTGACAGGTTTCATGTACACTCCCCCACGTCGACTGAACAGAAAGCTCAGCTGAGTAGATCCCCACGGAAAGCCTGCGGCCAAGTTTGAATAGAGGGTAAACGGCAACTTCGGTCTACAATTCCGTACAACTGCTCGATCAAATCCTCAAAGAGTGGCTCAAGCAGATGCGACTTATCGGCACAACTACTTGCTAACAGAACGCGGTCGGTGAACAATAAGTCCAGGGGCAGAATTGTATGGTATAAACCTCTCGACCATGCTCGAACTGAATTCGGGCACGCGGTCGCCAGCATTCGGGAGGCCGTACGAAATGAATTCAGTTTTATAATAGCCGCAATGGTTTTTGAAGAACGTCGTAAACAAATTAATGACATGACAGCAGTATGGTGAACAGGTTTTAAGTTAACATGTGGGATCCAATCACCAATTGTAAACTGTATTCTTGGTTGGCATGTCGTTCGTACAAGACGTATTTCTGGAACAGGATTTTGAAATGTATTACTAAAAGAAAGAAATATACGTAACACAGATGTTTTTAAAATTAATGTGTATACTTTCACTCATCCAGTAAATACACTCAGAATAATTTAAGTGTTTATTTTCATATTGGTAATTGCTGCCACCAAAGCAATGAACTGTTGAAAACCTACAATAGCAGAAAAATATGCCGAAACGTCAGATTACACCGCGCAACAAGAAATGCCACGAGGCTCAGGAATTACACGGTCAAGGGGTTAAATGAAACTTGTAATGATTATATAAAGGTTACAAAGGTTTTGCCCGATGAGCTGATTATTTTCTGAAACTTCCTGGCAGATTAAAACTCTGTGCCAGTACGAGATTCGAACCCGGAACCTTTGCCGTACTAGGGCAAGCACTCTACCGACTGAGCTACCCTGGCATGTCTCGGAGTCGTCGTCGTCGTCGTCGTCGTCGTCGTCGTCGTCGTCACAGTCGTACTACCGCTAGTACCTAGCTTCCTAATTACGCAGGAGGCTTGAAGGCGGGAGGCGAGATACTGGTGGAAGTAAAGTTGTGAGGATGGGTCCTGAGGAGTGCCAGAGTAGCACAGTTGGTAGAGCGCTTTCCAGCGAAAGGCAAAGGTTCCGCTTTCGAATACCGGTCCGGTACACAGTTTTAATCTGCAGACTCTGATGCAGGGTGAAAATGTCAGTCTGTAATTATTTCCTGCTCCCGAAAATGTCAAGATGGGAAAAAAATCAGAGTCTTCACAGATGTTCACCTTACACGAAAGGCGTTTAAGAAGTCGGTGCAAAGTCTGAGATATGACGCCACCGGCGTGTATCGAGATCATATTTAGTTAGTAGCATCTTTGGAATGAACGCACACCACGTTTCAGCCATATTGGTCTATTTCTTTGTATTTGGCATTCGTGTGAATCAAGGAAGTCGAGATATTGTCAAAGAATGGACGAAAGAGAATTTCGTGTGGTGATTGAACATTATTTTATGAGACGCGAATCGCTTAAAGACTAAAGAGAAGCTTGTTAAACATTACGGTGACTCTGCACCTTCGATTAGAACAGTTTATAAGTGGTTTCAAAATTTTTTGGAGTGGCCATATGGGCACAAGTGACGCTGAACTTTCTGGAAGCACTGATGGGCTTACGACTGCAGGAATCATTGATAACATTCATGACAGAAGACTTAAGGTGCGTGAGATTGCTAGTGCTGTGGGCATCTCCAATGAACGGATACATAATATTTTGCATAAACATTTGGGCATGAGAAAGCTATCCGCAAGATGGGTGCCGCGATTGCTCAAGCTTGACCAAAAACGGAATCGTGTGAATAGTCGCAAGAAAGATTTGCAGGTGCTAAGGAAGAATCCGCAGGACTTTAAGTGTCGTTTTGTCACTGTAGATCGCAAAATTATTGAAGGTAGGATTTCAAATCGTTTCACATGTCCCCTATTCTCTAGACTTGGCTCTCTCTCTATTATTTGCTCCCCAAATTTGAAGAAATGGCTGGCGGAGTGAAAATTTCTTTCAAACGAGGTGGTGATTGCAGGCGTGGACAATTCCTATTATTCAGAAGGGACACACAAATTAGAACAGCGTTGGACGAAGTGTATAAGTATAAAAGGAGACTATGTCGAAAATTAAAAATAGTTTTTCCCAAACACGTTAGTAGTTTTTATTTTTGCACGGAGTTTTCAAGCGCCCCTCGTAAGCCATCAGCAAATACAGTTCGGAAAGGGGTGGGGTTCGGGAGCGGAGACTGATAGGTGGCACAGACCGTAAAATGGCACGTATGTATCAAATTTGAAAATAAACACTAAAATACGAGGCGCGTCCAGAAAGTAAGTTCCGTTTCAATTTATCTCCTCTGCAGCGCTGCGATTGCAGTTCCGCACATGCGCTGTAGACGATGTGTATCAAGGAGAAGAACGTGCGCCGTTTGGAGATCGCTGTCAGTTACGTACGTTTTGTTGTGCTTGTTTGAAATGTCGGCGTCGATTGAAAATCCCGCCGCCTGTGAAATCAGGTCGGTGCTTCGGTTTCTGAATACGAGGAAAGTGAAACCAAGTGAAATTTATCGGCAAATTTGCGATGTTTATGGACCAAATGCGATGAGTGATTCGATGGTGAGAAGATCAGTTCAATGGCGGGCGTAGTGATGTGCACGATGAAGAACGAAGTGGGCGTCCACCTTTGGTACACAAGAAATGGTCCACGCGATTGATGACAAGATCCAGGAAAACTGTAGGTTTACAATTAGTGCTCTCGCTGTGGACTTCCCCCAAATTTCACTGTTTCGAACTGGTTGAAGACACAGACGGCAGATTTCTATGGACAAGGTATACAAAACCTGGTGCCATGCTATGACAAATGTCTGCAAAATTTCGGCAGTTATGTGGATAAGTACTTTAAGAGATGTAGAATTTTGTGCAATAAAATTTTCTTCTGTATCTGTGTACAATTTCATTTTATTACCAAACAGAACTTACTTTCTGGACGCGCCTCGTATGAGTGAACCCAGAGGAGGCCCGAATGGACTGCGCAGTTCGACGTAGAAATTCGTCGTACTGCGCATGACGTCACCGCCGAAGCACCAGGCGGCAGTTTTAGCCCTACAGTAGCTTGTTGTTTACTGTGTATTAGCGGGAACGTTTCGTTTGTTCGTGTGTTTCACGACAGAAAATTCGATGCCTCTAATGCAGTTTAATATGTTAATGATTCGTTTGACATTTTAAATTCTTGCAGAATCTTTGACAAAAAGACATTAGCAAGTGCCTATGGAACAAACGAGCAGCTCCAAAAAATAATTCTCAACAAAATGTATTTGCGCTGTGAAACAATGCAGATTCGAAACCGAAGGCAGCTGTTACCATTTCACAAAGGGCTCTTTAATGTCAAATAATTCTTTATTTGGCCTTCATTCTGAACTTTTGTCACGAGGCATAAATTTTATATTAAGAGCACGGCTGAACGAGGACTGCTTGATAATTTGTTTAGTTTTTACACATTAGAGGTGTTGGCAATTTCTGTTAGCATCCTCTCCCTAAAGAAGTAAAAAGGCTGCGTTTGTTGCTTCTGTGAAAGAATGCCCAAACATTCCAGTGTCTAATACTTGATCTGTGAGACAGGAAGAAGACTCACGACAATTTCTGTCATGTAGTCTGCTGTGCGGAATTCTGCCGGATATGTCTGAAGCAATGGCCATGTCAGATGAGGAAGCAGAGATACAGGACATAAGTTTTAGTCGTGAGGCTGCTGCACCGTCTGCTGTGACTAACGTTGAACGGCCAGCTGAAGTATTCAGATATCTGGCAGGCTACATAGCACGCCGCCCTGCGAAATGTGTCACCTCACTGGGGGTGTCGTCTAATGAACTACTTTGTCCTCTTCCAAAACATCTCGCAGAGTATGGTGGATAGAATTTCAATCACGAGGTGGTCTGTTTTTGCTGTCTGATGCTATTGATCTCAGAGTTTGTGCTGCTGTTCAACGAAATTAACGGAAGTGACATACTTTCAAAAGAAAAAAATTATTTCTAAGAGATTAGCCGACGTAATTTCGCAGAAATATCCTGACGTGGTGCCGGAGATCATGAAAAGATTCTTAAGAACCCGAATTTTTATTCGATTGCGATACCTCCACATGAAGCTGAAGAAAGAGAAAACAGCGGCATCAAAGGGGCCCAAATCACGCCAGTGTCATTCTTCGGTTAACTGAAAGATTTAACGAGCAATTAGCAAAGTGTAAACGGTAAACTTTAGTGTGTTTAGTGGTATTCTATGTGACTGCGCAGCGCCGCTTCGCGCCCCTCGCTGGCAGTGCTGCTTCGCTGCTGACGTCATTTCAACGGACAATAGTGGGTCGTTTCGCTTCAGGCCCAACCTTTTATAGAATATCCTTGAGTGAACCTGTTTTAATAGGGTGGATGCAAAAATTTTCAATAGTTTGTATAGCTTTATAGGACTTAACTACGGGGTCTTCAGCCCCTAAACTTACAAACTAGTTATGAACTAGCTAATACTAAGGACGGCACAAATGTCCATGCCCGAGGGGGGATTCGAACCCCCGACCGTAGTGGCCGTGCAGACCGTGACTGGAGCGCCTGAGTCCCCTCGGCCACCGCGGCCGGCTAGGGTGGATACAGTAGCGACGATGAAAAGGAATCGCGCAAACAGAGAGGTGGCCAACAGCAATATTGTTTTGTCGATTGGGCCCCGCCTGCTGGACGCACAGTATCGGAAACGCGCCGGCGGCGGCGCGGCCGCTCATTAGGCGGCTTCGGCGCCGGAAGCGAGCACCGCCACAAAGCCGGCGCTGCAAATTACGTTACACGTCATGTCCGACGCGCGTGCCCGCCGGCCAGGGGCGGGGGTGGAGGAGCAGGTGACTGGCGGCGGTGGGGGGGGGGGGGGGCAGGGTCCGCGAGACTGCATTGCGGCTGCAGCGGCGGCGGCGCCAAGTGGCCCTGCCGCTCCGCTGCGATCCAAACAGCCGCCTGGCTGCCTGCTGCCTGGCCCGGGAGGGCCACGCCGTGGCGCGGCGCAGGCCCCGGCGCGGACTGCCGCCTGCCGCTGCACGCCATGCGGATACCACGCTCCTCATTGATCGTTTGCTGACGTCACGCGCGCTACAGCACCGCCCAGCGAGACTGCAACAGCGCCCCTTAAAGTGGACGGCCGCCGCCGCCAAGTCTCTCACATCGCGCCGGCTAATCTTCCATCCGGCCAGTTGATCGTTCCACGGAAAAAAGAAAAAACTACGACTCATATATGACAGCAACTGAACAGAATACCACGATTTAGAGAAAGCCTTTGCAATAGTTACTGGAAAGCACTGCTAGAAAAACTGAACGCGGAAAAGGTGAGTATCAGGCGGCAAAAAGTTGTACAACTTGCACAGAAACTATACTGTAGTTGTAGTAATAGAAGGGCATGAAATAAATAAATCAATAAATAAATAAAGCGAAATGCTTTCTGTCATATTTCACTACAGAGCTGCAGACTCTAAGACTAACACCGCGGTGGTGTGGCCGAGTTCTCTATAGCCCTTTTTAAACGATGAACGAAGGTGAACAAGATAGATAATAGTCTACTGAAGCGCTCCTAGCGTACTAGCCCGAAACTACAAACTCAAGCAAGATCTTGTACCAGCGTGTTTAGACGATAAATGTAATCGAACAGTAACACCCGATGTTGAAAGTGAGGTTATAACAGGCGATTTGTTATGTAGGAAGGCATAGTTTAATACTGGAATTGAGGAAAACACGTTAAATGTTAGTGACGGCCAAAGAAAACCTTACAATCTATGTTTTTGGTCAACATAGTGTGGCAAAGTTCTGGGAAGTGAAACAACATTTTAAAACATTGTCATCTATTTTCAAGCGAAAAAAATAAACTTATGAACACATAAAGCAATATTTGTAAGTGCGTAAATAGACCTTCTTTACTTTACGTACTACGATTTGCCCACTGATATTGTTAATGACGTCATGCAGAACTGAATTTTTCTTTCATTTGGACTGACTTTCATTGATAATACTATTTAATGAAAATTGCATCATCAAGTTACAATCTTTTTCAAATAAACAATTGGCTTCAGTCTTTTACGATATTGCAAAACATAAACCATTTTTCGGTTTCAGATGTACGACCTCGCTTTTCGGTGGACAATAATTGAGATAAATATTTTAGTCGTCATGAAATATTTGCAACTCACCGCTAAACCAAAGTATAATAATAAACTAAAGATTAATAGGACAAATTTGCGTGCAAACCGTGTAATTGTCGACTACAATATGAAAATCGCGCGACGAAAATAGGTTAACTTCCGATGTCAGCAGACGACCGTTCAATCAAAACAATCTTCTCGAGAAAGCTTAACGTGACGTTGACGTTAGGTGACGTTCTGGTGACTGACAGTGTGAATGCCGTCATTAGAAATACATTTTGTAATACACTCTGATTATAAACTTCGACATAACGCAAAATATACGTAAATACGAAGGAAAATGGCGGACTAACTGGAGCTGTGACTGCAGCTGACAGCTACTAGCTCGCCCATGCGCAGTGAACCCACTAGTACCGAATTTAGAACTGACCCTATTCCTTTATCGCTATAATTATCGCGCTTCGATACTAGCGCGATCATACTAGTGCAGCCGTTCAAACGACTGACGGTCGCCATTAACGCAACTTGTTATCAATCTATTACAAGTTCGTTGATCGTTTAAAACGGGCTTAAGCCGCCTTGCTGCGAAGCGCGCACTTGCCCGCCTTCCCCTCGGGCGCCCGCGCCCGTGTGTGTTGTTCTCACGTTGGTTTAAATTACTTTAAGTAGTTTGTAGCCCTATGGACTCATAATCGCAGTAATTAAGTCCCACAGTTTTACAAACAATTCAACATTTTCTTAGACTAACGAATACACTTCGAAACTTCGAGAGCATCAGCGTGGAATTCGTCTTATCCAAGTATGTCATACTGGCACTAAAGAACAGGAAAAACCCCAGGCGATGAAAGCATCAAAATTTTAAATGAACAAGGCATCAAGTACCATAAACCAGAACCTACAAATATCTACGCAGTTTTCAGCTGGACAACACAAACGTCGGCGCCTAAAAATTACGGGTAGGACAAAGTACGCCTAAATGGCCGCAGCATTTTGGGAAAGCACATCAGGGAATCAATACCTGGACCATGAGTCATGAGACGCACTGACCACGAATTGAATACACAACAAGGGCTGGGTCTCGACGAGAAAAGATGAAAAATCCGTGTCAGTTCCTTATTACGTCCTCCACGCGGTGACGTAGGCAGATTGTATCGGCATTAAAACAGGAGATAGAGGACGCATTCAAGTGAGGCAGCAGTGGAAGAAGAAAAGCAAGTATTGGCAGTCTATGCGTAGAATAGGTGAGAAACAGCTGAGACTAAAGTCAACAACAGAGGCCTTCTCAAAGTGGGGAATACCGAAACAGAATTCAATACACAGAAACTGCTGGACTGATAGCCAGCGCAAAAAACACTAAACTGCAGTCGTAGGGTTTTTCGAAAAAAGGGAATGCAATATACATAAAACAAAAGACTTACTCTTGGTTCACTAACGGAACCGAAATTAGAAAACTGAAGGACTAATTACAGCTGTACGGAAACAAGCCATCAGAACTAGCACCATTGCGAGCCAGAATGGAGAAATTAGCAGAAAACCCAAAGTGTACACCCTGCAAAAAATCTGGGCAATCAATTAATTGCATCTTCAGTTGCTACAGAACGACTGCTGAGAATGGAGAAGCCCAATGCTGAGGATCTAATGACCTCTTGAAACCATATCAAAATTACTATAATCATGATGACGGTAGGGAACTGGTGAGACTATAACTCAGAAAAAATTGTCTAAAATGGCAAGTAACTGATGGGACAACAAACAAAAAACCTTCATGAAATTCAAATTATTGGGAGATTTTCAACCTCAGATTGAATGCTGGAATACGAAACTACAATGGTGACAGCATTCAGCTCTGACAAATGAGCTTTCGAGACTGATCGTTTCAGAGTGGAATGGTTAAGTTGCGGTAGTTGAAATGACTGGAATTCGTGGTATAAGTATTGACTTGCCTTTTTCTTTTCAGTTTAGTAATTTTCTTCTAGGAAATTGCTTTGAGCTTACATTGCAAGTGCATACCTGGAACTCATTCACTAATACTGTTGCGAAGTATACGGTTTCGTCTTCGTTCAGTACTGCAGCAATGGATTTAAATGTGTGTTCTTCCTCTGTTATTATATTCTGCATTAGCCAATTTGTTCGCTGAAACACGTCATTTGTTACTAAAAATTTCTTGTTATGGAGTCTCTCTCTATAAACAGATACACTTTTTGCATATCTGTCTTCACAAACTTGCAAAACTTACTGGTTAACGACCTCAAGTGAGGATCAATGCAATATCAATAGTTTCCATGGTATTCTAGAACAACTTAAACTTCTTCAAAGTGCAAATGTAAGTAAAATTATGGGACTTATTTCTTTGGTTATTAGTCTTGAGACTTACAAAATACTTAAACTAAGTTAAACTAACCTAAGTACAACACACACACACACACACACACACACACACACACACACACACACACACCTATGGCCGAGGGAGGACTCGAACCTCCTACGGCGAGCAAAAGCGCGCTCCGCATCAAGGCGCCTTAGACCGCTCGGCCACTACACCGCGGCCCAAATTTCTTCACATGAAAAATATATTATTGGAAAAGAAAGATGTCGTGAGTACTGAATTCCACAGTCAGAATATTTGGTATAGGCACAACTGAAAAGCTTTTACAAGGGGCAGGATTTGCAGTGTAAAATACATAAACGCACCATTTTTATTGAACCCAACTGTTTTTTGTCCAACATAATACAATCTTCGGGACTCAAAAGGGAAGTCAAGTGTACACTGTTATGGATACAATGCCAAAAGTAGCTTACAGAATGTTCCACTATTATTACGGATTGCCGATGAGTAATAGTTATATCCTAAAAACAAGAAAAATATACCATCTTCTGAAATTTATCAAACCTTCAATTCCTACGAGCCTAAATTAACAACTTTTGAAGTGTTTGCTCAAAGGGAGGAATTACATTACATTTTATGACCCTACCGTCTACATTAATATTCTGAATCATTCTGTATTGAATTCAAAGTTAAATGTCATCGCCAATGTCATAAAAGGATTGCGACGTCTTATGACTGATTTGATGCGGCTCGCGACGAATTTCTTTGCTGCGCCAAGTTCTTCCCCACAGATTAGCACTTGCACACGAAATCCTCAACTATTTGCTGCATGTATTCCAGTGTTTGTCTTCCCCTAGCGCTTATATCCGCACACTAGCAAACAAAACTGTACTCCAAAAGTACAGCCTCAGGAATTACTTCCTCAAATTAAGGCCTTTCTCTTGGCCAGGAATATCGTCTTCGCCTATGCTAATTCTACATTTTATGTCCGTTTTTCTTCCTGCAATATTGGTTATTTTGATTCCAGGACAGCAAACCCCCTTTATCTGCCGTTAAATTGTCATCTGCAGCCGTCCGCCGATAAGCAGCCACTCGTTCACGTGTCTCGTGGAAACAAAACGCCAGCGTTGATGAACAGCCGGGACTCGTGCCATTCCATAAATGCGATTTATCTGAGTGATGACAAACACTGGATCTGAAATTTCGATTTCCTCATCAGCCGGCACTGTGCTGCAGCGCCACCCCTATACACGCGGAACGATTGAGTGCACAAAAAAATTATCTGCTACTGTTCCAGTCTCGCTACTTATTTACTTTGTGTTACTCTATAAATGACAGATCCCCTGTCAATCGGTCTTTCAAAATTCTGCAATCGTAATTGCATGTACGAATTCGCTTATCATGCCAACAGTAAACAGAACATCTTTAATGCTATCATAATATCTTACTCAGGATAGGATGAAATCAGGATATAAGACTAACAACTAAAGTAGTTAAGAGTGGATCGTACTTTTGGCTAACAATTGCCGAGAAGTGGATTTTCCGGCTAATGCCTCAACTAGAACGCGAAACCGATTAAAAATTGATTATTAAATATGAAGATTTGTCATTTCTTGTGAAATATATATGCCAAGATCGCTGTTCAATTCTTTATTCCACATACCGGTTTCGACAAAACTTTGTTGTCATCTTCAAATCTGCAACACTACATTTTAAAATATAGTACATCTCCGTACACCATTAACAACTGCACAGTTCAGTCGTGTTGTGCCTTGATTTACCAGAATTTTCATCTGCTCGTCACTTATAAGATCTATATAAGGTAATGTAAACAAGATGTGTCACGATTTACAATAATGTTCCTCAATAGATGCAAATTCTTGTAAATCAAAGGCACAACACGATTGACCTGTGCAGTTGTTGTTAATCATGTATGAAGAAGTGTTATATTTTAAAATGTAGAATTGCAGATCTGAAGATGGTAAACTTTTATCGAAATCGGTAATTGGAATAAAGTACTGAACAGCGATCTTGGCATATATATTTCACAACCAATAATTTAGATCGCCCCCCTACCTTGAATAATGTCAAACATATACAAGAAGATGTGTCTGTTTCTAGCACTCAGTAAGATTATTCATATGTACCAGTTTGCCTCTGTGCAGACTCAGTGTTAGAAGATTAATTATTCTAAAGATAGTGGGGCACAAATATATTTTACTTCAAACCTTTTGCTTACTGACAGACTGAAACAAGAAAAAATTTCCGTATACGTGGTCTCTAAAATGCAAAACTTACGACCTATGAGTACCTAATGAGTAGAAGAGACTTGTTCCACAGCATCGGAGATAAAGAAGAGCTCATAAATCTAACGTCTGCATTTTAGGGCCCGTGTTACTAGGCGTAGTCTTCTTGTTTTGGTCCATAGTACTTCCTCCCAAAGTATGTAAAACGTAGAACTTGCAGTATATGTGATTTATTTCACTTTATCGACATTCAGCAAGTGCTCGTAGCTTCACTGATTACATTTTCGGACATGGGTTCCTATGTAAAACTTGATGTACAAAGTCGAAGTCCCCTCTGCCACCGCTCGAAGTTTGTTGGTGTATTTTAGAGACATCATGTATATTTATATCTACGCGATGATGGTGTTAGGTTAATTTCTTAACAGGCAGGTGCGTTAACATCCTTCGACCAGACGCGGCGAGCATAAGAAGTGCGTGAACGACAGGGCCACTACTTCTTCAGTGTGCGACTTGTGAGATCTGGGACGTAGAGGGGGCGTGTTCGGATAGTCAAGTAGAATCTCAGGTTCGAATTGTACTATTTCAGTGCTCTAATGCAGCCAAAGACAATCCTCTCCCCTCCTTTCTCTTAGAGAAGGTATCAGTAGCGTGTGGCGGATGGGAATCAGTGACGGACGGGGAGATTCTCGGATGACCGAAAAGCCGAAGTACTGCACGCATAATCGACAATCCCGAGTTCGATTTCCGGTCCGGCACCAATTTCCACCTGTCATCGTTGATGTCTTTCAACGCCCTGTAGTGGCTATAGCCTGATATTTTTATTTATTGCGTATCATTAATAGTTTAAGAAAAGCACCACAGATTCTCCCACTACAAAAACGAAGTGGATTTCAAAAATGCCGTTTATGTAGTTATAAGATATTTACCACAGAAAGAACTTTAGATACATGAAGGGAATTCAATTAAGAGGCACATATTAGCTTTATCGATAAAGCGTCTGACACTATACAGTCACATTCGGCACTGTCAACGATGCTCCATCTGTTAAGAGCAAAGAGATAGAATATACATAGAGGGGCGGTGACACGATCTTTAGCGCTCCCTGCGACCGCGGCGGATTAGCCGTGCGTACTGGAGCGCCGTGTTTCGGTGCGCGCGGCAATTTGCCGTCGGGGGTTCGAATCCCCCCCTCGGGCATGGATATTTGTGCCGTCTTTAGTATAAGAGTTCATAAGTAGTTTGTAGGTTTAGGGACTCATGACCCCGTAGTTAAGCCCCATAAACTCTGCAAACATTTGAACATTTCGCTCCCTGCGGTGCCACACTGTACTAATAGTCGCCATATTAGCGGAAGTCAGGCAGTGGTTTTCTGAAATCGAGATAATACGTGTGCGAACAAGTGAGATAAGCAGTTCTTTTAGAAATCATGCCTAATGTTTGTGTAACGTCTTTCTGTACCAGCAGAAGCAAAAATACTGCGAACTTTCCTTTTTCAATAGAATACTGCTTAAAATATAGTTTAATTGTTTTGCACATTTGAGATATGTGTTTAACTTTCAACATTTATTATTTTATCCAAGATTTCCGTTAGAAAACAAGCTGCTGACGAAGAAATGGGTTGGTGCAATGAGAAGAGAGAATTGGTTTCCGATACGAAGCACTCGTAATTGTCCTTCACATCTTGAAACAAAATTTATGAAGGAAGTAAGGCTGAATGTATTTAACGCTGAAACGGCAAGGTAAATTCCGAATAAGGGCATTCGCTAATGGCAGTTTCCTAGTATTTTGAAACAGAGTACCGTAATCTGATCCATGAGAAAGACAAGCATAATATTGACAACTACTTCATTAAACCTACACAAACTACAAACTTCACTGCATATTCTACTGACTGGGTGGCTTATATATAACGCTCCAATGTGGGATTGTTTTTACTTGGCCCATGCAATAGTTCCTGCTTCTAACAGTAAATGAATTGAAATTAATGTAATATTACTGTAAAAAGTTAGTCTCTGACACGTCATCTACTACGAAAACAGAACACTGACAGATACGAGAAAGTTCACTAGCGACGTAATATGGACGTCATTTCACTTCAAATTTACGTGATAACGGCGATAAATGCTGGAACAGCATGTGGTAATCAACGAATATTCATCATTAGTAGCTAGTTTGTTGCAATTTCATAATCTGCTTTCGGTAGTTATCTAAGGAGATATTTTGCATCGTTCAAGAATGAACAATAACAATAAGTAAGCAGGAACCGACACCTCGAGAATGACGCGTAAAGTAATGCTTATATTTACTTGTCTGAAACAGAAAGAAGCGCCGCCTAAGGCGTATCAACGTCCTGAAAAAAGAAAGGTGCGCGACGACTGGCCCTTAAGATTAAAAAGAAACATAAAAGATGACTGGAAAGGATGCATCCGGACAGAAAGTCTGCCAACACAGACGTCAACAGCGAGGATTTTTTTGTTCTTTCCGCGGCCGTCCTTTGTTTTCTGTTTTAATCTGGCGAGAGCTCTACGCATGGGTGCGCTGCTGCTGCCGGCATATAACTCCTTGTCACGGATGTTGCAGCCGCAGACAGGGCAGTAAATTAACTTAACAACACAGTCAGGGGCGAGTGAACTCACTCACCATCCCGCAACCTCTCTCTGTGGTGGCTAAACTTCTTATGATTGGTGAGATATTCCGCCTTACGCAAGGCGCTGTTTGTTTTACTTTTGACAAACATGTTTCAGCACTGCGTGTGTTATCCTCAGCGGGAGACTGTGTTTATTGTACAGACTTACACGATGGCGATGAGATATATTTGTTGGTAGATTTGTGACTACCACGTGTTTTATTAAAACTTGCGATGAGTTATGGTTTTTCTAGCCTTTATTGTCGCTATATGCTATGTGTTAATTATTTTCATTATAAAGGAAGATCCGTTTCCATGCATTTTTGTTCCAACTGTTGTCAGTAGCATGTTAAATTCTTTTTGGCGGGAATACTGATGATTTCTTGTAAAATTTTCACGTATTCTGTACACATCTGTTAAACGTTATAATGTTCAGTACAAGTAAATTCATTAAAAGTATATAGTACTACTTAGTTACATAATAGTCAGGCGGGTAACTATTTTATACAAGTTAATGACATTTTTCTGATACAGAAAAACCTAGAAAAGGCATTGAATTTTAAAATGTGTCTGCTGTTTCCAACTAACTATATGAGCATAAAAAAAATTGTGTACATCGCTCTTTACTACGCCCAAAGCTAAAGTACACTGTCAGTACAGCCCAACTAAAATTAAAACTAAAATTAAACGTTTCTTCAGCAACATTTAAATCAGCAAATAGGAGCGGCTTTCACTGTTGCCCATACCTGCGTGTAAAATATTAACGTGAAATTCAAATGATTCTATTGTGCGCGGTACAACAATTACACTTTTCGTAAAATATTTCTCTAAATGGTAGAACATCAATGATTGAAAATGTTTTCCCGAAAGTTGTAATTGGTCATGGTATGGGTTACTGTAGTCATGTCGCGGTGGAGCAGCCGAGCGGTTTAAGGCGCCTCGCTGCGGAGCGCGCGGTTGCTCGCCGTCAGAGGTTCGAGTCTTCCCTGGGGCATGGTTGTGTGTGTTGTCCGTAGGTTAGTTTACCTAGGTTTAAGTAGTTTGTAAGCTACGGACTGATGATCATGCAGTTTGGTCCGATAGATTTATAAACAAACCTGTAGTCATGTCGTAGTCCATTAAGCATGGGGAAGTAAGTGGTCGTGGCAGATGTGAAACCAGTTCCTTTAGAATAAGGTTGGCCATCTCTGACATATTCTGACTCGTGGGCACCTTTGTGCTCAGATGGCAAAGACTACAAAATCCACCGGTTAGTCCCTCAACCATTAGGGGCAAAACTAAGTGGGATCCTAGGCAAGTAAGGCTAGCAACCTACTTCCCAGATACTTCAAATGTTCAAATGTCTGTAAATCTATCGGACCAAACTGCGTGGTCATCAGTCCGCAGCTTACAAACTACTTAAACCTAGGTAAAGTAAGGACAACAGACACACCCATGCCCCAGGGAGGACTCGGACCTCCAGATACTTCAATATGTTGCTGGCAACCATCAGAGTACCTGGGCGGAGTGGCTGAGAGCATTGAGGCGCTATGCTCCGATGCGCGAGGTCGTTCCCAGTCGGGGGCTTGAATCCAGGAATCGAACCAGTCACCTGAGCTACACCGACAATGGTGTAATTCGTTTAATGATTGGTACTTTCACTTACTTACAAAACTTCAAAGTAGATTTCTTGAGAATTTGTGTGAGTTGCGTCGAATGGCTTTGGCCGATTGTTATTTGAGTTCTGACTTTGCTTACTATAAGGTATAGCAGTCAACAATCCGCAGATTGGTTTGAACACCACAGTGCTTTACTAGGCATGGTCCTGTTTTGAGGTGGTATGGCGTTGCCTTCCTCCGACCTTCGGAACTGACTTACCCAGCCAATTATAGGGGGACCTACAGTTTAACGTGGGTTCCGAACCACGGTGCTACTCCGTATTTTTCACATCAGCAACACTGCCAGAGGTTAAAGAAGAGGAAAGTGACAGATAAAAAAGCTAGGACCTGGCAGGGATCGAATCCGCGACCTTTGGATTTGTAGTGGCACTCTACCACTGTGCAACCGAGGCGCATATAAACATCAAAAAATTCTATAATCCGATACCCATGTGGCCTCCCTGTCAGAGTGTGTTGACATGACTGTGGTAATACGCGTACTTTAACTCTGTCTTGAAACCGCCCCAGATGTCTTTGTCTAGGAATGCGCGACCCGCCATCGTTCGTGTGTCGAGCTATACTAGTAGAATAGAGTAGACTGAGAGGCAGAGCGCAGAAGGCTGGTGGCGAGGAGAATAACGACCGCAGGCAGACGTCATTTACGGCGCTTAATAACAGGCGCGGTGCGTGAAAGGGGCGGCCGACTTTTGCGGGAGCGCGCAGAATAACGAGGCGGTGAATTATTTACGCGGGATGCGGCGGGGCACCTGCCGCAATCTGAGGCCGCGTGCCGTGCGTGCCGCGCCAATCGCCAAGCCAAACACCGCAGTCGACGCCTTGGCCCAGGGCCGCCGCTCCGCGCCACACTTTCCGCCTTCCTTTACTCCTCTACCGTAACAGAGCTAAATGCGGCTGCACGTAGCCGCGTACATTCCGTCTCCCGAAAAAGCCCACCACACACAGACGATATACGAATAAACTGACAAGGAGACCATATGGATATCGGATTTTAGCATTCATAT
This sequence comes from Locusta migratoria, assembly GCA_026315105.1. Lineage (NCBI taxonomy): Eukaryota > Metazoa > Arthropoda > Insecta > Orthoptera > Acrididae > Locusta > Locusta migratoria. Next base: position 251,332,785 of record CM048745.1, on the reverse strand, counting down.
ATATACAGGGTGTTTCACTAAGTGTGTTTGCCTCTGTAACTTATAAAATAATAGGTGCCGGGAAATTTTAATGCGTTAGGTCAACACAAGAAATGTTACACTTTCTGCGGAGCTATGAACATAGTTTATTGTATCATTTTCCAAAGAGTTACGCCACAAAGATACAATTTTTAAATGGAACAATAGTTCTTTCTATCGTGCATTGCATTCGTTGAAATCAGCTGCGTCCAAATCAATTTAAACTACATTCCTATCACTGTTAGTTTGGGAGCTACAACCCTTCAAAGTTTAGTGGGCGGAGGCTACGGCAGCGTAGCTAACTGGCTGGTGGTCATGAGACAGTGGGACGTGCCCCAGGGAATAGCCACTCGGCCAGTGAGCTACGCTATCGCAGCCTCCGCCCCCGGAACTTTGAAGGGTTGTAGCTCCCACACTAACAGTGATAGGAATGTAGTTTACATTGATTTGGACGCAACTGGTTTAAACGAATTCAATACACTATAGAAAAAACTATTTTTCCATTTAAAAAATTATATCTTTGTGGTGTAACTCTTTGGAAAATGATGCAATAAACTATGTTCATAGCTCCGCAGAAAGTGTAACATTTCTTGTGTTGACCTATCGCATTAAAATTTTCCGTCATCTATTATTTTATAAGTTACAGAGGCAAACACACTTAGTGAAACACCCTGTTACGTGAAGTTCAAAACTCAAATAAAAATCAGCCATTCGTCGCAACTCAAAATTAGCCGAGAAAATTGACTTTGAAGTTTTGCAATTACACGTAAGTAAAGGTCAGTCAACAATCCGCAGATTGGTTTGAACACCACAGTGCTTTACTAGGTATGGTCCTGTTTGGAGGTGGTATGCCGTTGCCTTCCTCCGACCTTCTAATTGACTTACCCAGCCAGGTATAGGGGGGACCTACATTTCAACGTGAGTTTCGAACCACGGTGCTACTCGATATATTCCACATGAGCTATACTGACAGAGGTGAAAGAAGTGGAATGTGACAGATAAAAATCCTAGGACTTGGCGGGGATCGAACCCGCGAGCTTTGGATCTGTAGTCTGGCACTCTGCCACTGTGCAACCGAGGCGCACGTAACTACCAATAATTAAATCAGCTACACAGCGGTGTAGCTCAGGTGGTAGCGTTGTAGCCTTCCAATCATAGTGTCAGTGCTTCGAATTCCGCCGTGACAGTTTTTTTCCGATGTGTTCGAATACTTACACAAATTTAATATCTAATGGTAACTTTACCAAAAGTGCACATGTTTTTGTTTATTCGTACTTTTCTATATTTTATATAAGGTTCTTCATATTAATAATAATAATAATGTTAATCAAATACATAAGTTACATTTTTTACCAGTAATCACTTCATTACTAGTTGACGACGGTAGACTTTATTTGCTCAGTTTGTGTCTTTGGAAAGTCATCGCGATAGTTATTAATGGATTTCCAAGCAGCTAACCTACACAACTATTCTATCATCGTTTTAGGTGACAAGGTGTTCAGCTCGTCTACATAAAAGAAGTGACAACCTGTAGAATTAGAGATCCCAGCCGCGGTGGAGTAGCCGAGCGGTCTGGTCTCGCTGCGGAGCGCGGTTGCTCGCTGTGGAGGTTCGAGTACTCCCTGGGGCATGGGTGTGTGTGTTTGTCCTTAGGTTAGTTTACCTTAGTTTGTACGCTACGGACTGATGACCACGCAGTTTGGTCCGATAGATTTACAAACATTTGAACATAGAGATCCCAAAATGTTTTAAATATCTGAATTCGGAAACGAAAAAAAAGTCACAGCAGAATTCGAACCATCGACTCTGTGGTTATGAATCCAGAACGCTACCACCTTAGCTATACTAACAGATGCTGTAACGGTTTAAATTGTGAGTACTTACGTGCACTTTGCAAAACTTCTTAGTCGATTTTTTTCCAACAATTTTTGACAGTTGCGTCGAATGGCTGTGGCTGATTGTTACTTAAGTTCTGAACTTCACATACTATAAATATAACGAAATTCTAAACTCCGATACCCATGTGGTCTCCTTGTGAGACATGCTACTACTGGCTTGGTCATAATAAAGGGACACAAGAACAGGCCTTAAGCTTAATAGGTCTATCATATGCATAAAGATGGTGGAGGATATGCTGAGTGAATATTAGTTTCGATTCAGAAGGGGACTGAGAACTAGACAAGCGATTCTTGCACTGAGATTCCTTATCGAAAAGCGAATACAGAAAAATAAACCAACCTATATTGCCTCTGATGACCAGCAAAAGGTATTTGATAATGTTATCCGTACTACGTTAAGCCAAAGCTGCATGTTCAAATTTCAACCGATTTGGTTGTTAAGACCTTTCCATTTGAACACCGCTCGTATTAAACGCTTACATCTAAGTTCGCGAAACTACTGGCGAAGAGATAGAAAATGGACGGATGGTTTGATTTTGAACGACAAAGGTTATCAGAAAATAGACATCCTGGATTACGCATAGATTGCCGTCGTGAAGGAGACGAAAGAGAATATAGAAAAACTCCTCAGAACAATTCAAAAGATGTTATGTAATCACCATGAAATGAGAATAACCGAAAAAAAGAATAGATAGTATGCATTACCGAAGCAGGGTATAAAGCTTTCAGAATAAGAATTGGAAGGGAGGAGCTGGAAGTGGGGTAGAAGTGGGGAAGAACGTACGAAAAGAATACTGCAGGCTAAAATTGCATTATAAAATAATTTACCAGCAAGACGAACAGTCTGCTTATGTTTCGACTGTGTCCATATTGCTGTTAGGTTTGAGCGAAATAAACAGGTAGGTCATCAGTCCCTGGCCCTATAACGATGTGAAACTTGTACCGTGGGAAAAGAAGACAGAAGACAGCTATAGAAGCTCTGCTGATTTAATTCTACAGAAGGATAGTGAGAATCAGCTGGACACACAGAATAACAATAGAAGAGGAGAGTACACGAAACCAGATACGAAGAGACAAACTTGTAAGACACATCCTAAGACAACACCACCAATGGAACACTAGAAGAAAAGACCTGTTGCGGAAAAGAATCGCCGAGGACGAGCACGGATGTCACACATGCAACGGATCGTGAATGATTGTGGATGCAATACATACGTGGACATTAAAAAGCAAGCATAAAATAGGGACGCACGACACCGTGCTGCAAAACGACCTCGGGGTTGAACGCTAAGGAAAAAGACGACGACGTCGACAAATAGGGCGCGGCAGGCCGATACCGCCGCACTCTGTGTGGCTGACACGCTGCAGTAGCGTCAGTTTCAGCGGTGCGGCCTGGCGCCAGCAGCTCAAGGTCACTACCAGATTCGATAGGCCGCCTTCTGTCTGCATGTCTTTAATTAATACATCGTCAAACTGGATTATTCCAAACTGCCTCTGGAGTTACAAGACGATGACCATGCGAAAACTAAAATACACGAACACACACACACACACACACACACACACACACACACACCACACACACACACACAATCAACAGAGCATCTCTCACTTGCTTAATTCATGTTACAGGCGGTCAAGATCTGTACAGTTTGTGGAGCAGCTAACGTCCATATGTGCGTTCATTTCATCGATGCCGCGGCTTGCACTGCTAGCGGATGAGCAACAACACGATGAGAAGTAATGAAAACCTCTTAATCCGTCAGTCAAAACTTCGCAATGCCAGTAACAAAATGTTCAACTGTTTCTGAAACTTAACTGCGGGATCATCAGTCCCTAAACTTACAAACTACTTATGAACTACCTTATACTAAAGACAACACAAACATCCATGCCCGAGGATTGGATTCGAACCCCCGACGGGGAACGGCATCGCAGCAAAGCGCCTCAATGTGCTCGCCCGCTCCCCCGCGGCGCCAATAACTTATTTGTTGCTGACGAAGCATCTCGGCTCTCAGACACTGTCACTGTCAACTGGATCACTTGATGTTTCAAGTTACATGTTTTGCCTCTCTTGAAAAATAGAAAAAAATGGTGTTACGAGGCTTTCATTACCAATTTTTGTGATTATAACAAGATGCGTAAATCTGTTCATTTGCCTATGTGGAGGCTCGAATTTATTCGATCCTGCAAAATAAAAAAATAAAAAAGACACGCTGATTTGTCTAGGTATTCCAAAGCGCTTAACGGCGTGTTCCGAAACAACACGACGGTGGGTAATTTAAACTTTGTGACATGCTTTAACCACAAATATTTTCAGTATCGAATGATGCTATACTTGATGATAAATATTATATTGGTATAGTGACTGCTATTTTGGATATGTCCGAAAGAACAGACACCACACCTGCTTCGCAGCCATACTGCATTTGCAAATTATTGATGAAGGAGGGGAAGGAAGAAGGAATAGGAAGGAAAGAATTGACACTGGCTGCATTAGAGCATTGAATTAAAAAATGGCGATAAGTGAAAATGTGATCCGGGCCGGGAATAGAACCCCGGTCTCCCGCTTCGGGCAAGCGGTCGCCTTAACCACTTTTTTCTTTTTTTCTTATTTTTCCTCCTCCTTTCTTCTTCAGGCAGATCTATGATTTGTGGTCGTTTTCATTGTTCGTACTTGATCGTTCGTTGATTATTTGGCACAGTTTTTTTATTACAGAGAACGTTCAGCCCTCTGACAGGGCGCGCTGAGCCACGGCGTCCGGCGCCACTTGGCTACCCGTGCTCGCCTCCTGTCCGTCTCAAATTCCCGCAAGTCGCACGCTATGGATGTAGCGCCCCTATCGTCTATGCCGTCACTCGCCATTACAGATTCCGGTACGACGTCGAACGTATGACCGCTTCTGCGGTGAAATAACTGAAGCTAACGCCGTCTTCGCGTGTAAATACGTATTATATTGGTATGGTGTCTTCTCTTTCGGACATGTGCGAAAGAACACATACAATATCTGCTTCGCAGCCACATTGCATTTGGAAATTATTGATGAAGGAGCAGACATCGAATACGAACATATTTTGCTATCACCCACCTACATACGGAGACGTGATCATAAGAGAAATGAAATCTAAAACAAAGATTTAGGTGTACCTATTTCCCGCGCGCTATTAGAGAGTGAAACGATAGAGAAATTTCATAAGAGCGGTTCGATGAATTCTCTGCCATGGACTTCAGTGTGACTTGTAGAGTATCTATGTAGATGAAGGTTACCAAAAGAAACAAATTTTCTAGTGCCAACTCGTAGTTTGGTATCACTTCTTTGTGTCTAAAATTCCGCACTAAAAAAGATTCAATAAGTTACAAGGAAAGCTTCACCTTAAACTAGTGTTTAACAACGTTAATAACAAAATCAAATAGTTAGCATCTCAGAAGTCTTGAATAACGAATAATCTAAATTCATGCTGTTGGAAACGTGCGCGACCCGCACGACATTCAGTTATTAGGTTCATTTGAGTTGAGCGAAAATAGCCAGTCAGAATCGTTTTGTGGCTGGCTGCTGCGCTCGGGCGGCTTCGACCGGTCACAACTCCTTTGCCAACTCAAACGCAAATTCAGCGTTTCACAGTTTGGCCACCTGTAGCGCCTTTGCTCTCTCAGGGTTGCTCAAAGGTTTATTATGTAAATAATGAACCACTGCTCAGAACTATGGGTTTGAGAATTTATTGCAGTGTGAGTGAAAATATTTACGATGTGAGATTTACATATGTGCTTTTCTGCCACATTTTCTAGTCTGCTGTGTTGTCTTTCTTGAAGTTGCAGTGAAAAGTGCCTCCTCCATTCTGCAGAAGAAACACACAGATGAACACACAGTGCATGAAATTTCACTAATAGTAGTAGCGATGGTTCGCGTGAGCGTGGTACCGTGCTCTTTGCATAATCAGTAGGCACAATACCTTATAACCTCAAATTGACTTCACGAAAAAGAAGCAGAGCAACACAAAATGCTTAAGCTAATATTTTCTCGTCACTGTCACCCCGTTTACATGGGCTCCCAAAACCGGATTTCGTAAATCGATTTCCCAATTCCGCTTTTGGTTGGTCATATAAACACTCCAAATTCGATTCTGGAAATCCGCTTCTCTAAAGCGGTTTTCCAGTTCCACAATCGATTTACGTGCGCATGTAAACACAACTGTTTTTGAAGCGTTCTTGGCTTGTCGGATTATGTTTTCTTGTTAAGAATTTTCGGCACACATGGTAAGAGTGATATTTTCTAATGTGAAATAAAAGTATAAATATTAGAGTGAACATAAATCTGTGTATTTAAATAAAGAAAAATAGCGATTGTGCTGACTAAATCTGGACCTGAATCAGCTGTTTTTCAGCCGCCATATTAAGTGGGCTAGGAAATCCGATTCAGGCTATGCCATGTTAACACGACAGCGAAAAACGGTTTACGAAAATCGGTTTTCGTCTTCCGGAAGATGTGTTGCATGTAAATGTAGTGTGTGTGAAGTTCTCGACATGTCTTGTGTCAAGTATAAAAATACACGTAATTTGTGCTATGTTTCATTATTTACATAACTTTTTCCAAAAACATCAAATTAAGTCAAAATGTTTATATTTCTCATTCACAATCGGCACTGCTTTGAAGAGCATTGATACAAATGTTAACAGAGGCTCTGAATTATTCCTGACAAGTTTCCTTACTTCTTATTACCTTTACATTATTCGACTGTATGAATATGGCAAATTTGACATGACTGTCACATTGATTTTGATGAACTAAGTGTTACAGGGTATTGGCTAATAGTATAAGAGCTGTTCTTATTTAGAAGGGCTGGCGCAGTTAAACTGCCCACCTTAGTACAAGTTACTGAGAAATAAATTCTCACAGCACAGGACAGGCCTTTTGTAACAGGTAAATCTACATGGATACTCTGCAAGTCACATTCAAGTGCATGGCAGAGGGTTCATCGAACCACTTTAATGATTTTTCCTTATAGTTCCATTCTCTAATAGCTAACGGAAATAAGGAACATCTAAAACTTCCTGTTTTCGATCTGATTCTCTTCTTTTATTATGATGATCATCATGTCTCCCTATGTAGGTGGGTGCTAACTGCTAACAATATATGTTCGCATTCGGAAGAGAAAGTTGGTAAAAGAAATTTCGCAAATAAACCTCGGCCGGAACAAATAATGCGTTTCTTTTAATTATTTCCACCCCAACTCGTGCAACATTTTTGTGACACTCTCTCCCTATATCGCGATAATACAAAACAACTGCCCTTTTCTGAACTTCCTCTAAATCGTCCGTCAGTACCATCTGGTGTAGATCTCACAAAGCGCAGCAATACTCCAAAATAGGACGCACAAGTGTAATGTAGGCATTTCCTTTAGTAGAACTGTTGCATCTTCTAAGTGTTCTGCCAATGAAACGTAGTCTTTGGTTCGCCTTCCCTACAACATTTTCAATGTGTTCTTTCCAATCTACGTTGCTCGTAACTGTTATTCCTAGGTATTTAATTGATGGCCTGTAGATTTCACTGATTTATCGTGTAAATGAAGTTAAACGGATTTCTTTTCGTGGTCAAACGGATTGCTTCACACTTATTATTAAAGGTCAATTATCAATTTTTGCACTATGCAGATATCTTACATAAATTGTTTTGTGCTTGTTTTTGATCTACTGGTGACTTTACTAACCGGTAAATGACAGCATCATTCGTGGACAGTCTATGAGAGCTACTCAGATTGTCTTTTAAATCGTTTATAAAAATAAGAAACGGTAGGGGGCCTATAACACTTCCACCAGATATCACTTCTGTTCTATTCGATGACTCTCCGTCGGTTACAACGTACTGTGTCCTTTCTGACAGGAAATCACGAATCCAATCGCACAACTGTGGCGATATTCCATAAGCATGCAATTTGATTAGAAGACGCGTATGAGGTACAGTGTCGAAAGCGTTCCGGAAATCTAGAAATATGGAATCTATTTGACATCCCTCGTCGATAATCAGTGGTAATTTATAATTTTCAGAAAAACGTTCAGCAAATATTTAATTTTTGTATGTACTTCTGTTCCTTTAGATGTGAGTATTAAATATGCCCATTTATACATCCAAACTTTTCAGCATAAAGTTTCAAATGATCATCGTCAACAGCGATTGCGAGTATATTCATCTTCATTTAACCAATAGTAAAACTTTAAGTGAATCAAGATAATGTGTGCACGTAATTTACAGCAAGAGTGTAGTATGTGAGACAAAATTATCATCGGATTTTGTGATTCGATCAGGGGAAGAACTTATCGTCAGTCGAACCCCATGAGCTGGAACTGTGCGAATGTTCTTTTCACCTTTCAGCGGTTCCGACTGTTCAGATAACAACACAACGAATCTATTGATAATGGGGTACGAGAGTACTGATAATTTGCCGACCTCTGATGAAGAGGGTTACCGAGCACTGCTGTTATAGCAGGTAGTGGAGAGGTCAGCAACTTGGCACCTTGCCCCGCACCTGTTCATTCCATCAATGGGTGATCCGCTCCTCTGAAAGCGTATCCTATTACCTGGCGAACACGATGAGGGTGAGTACTTCATCCTTATACAGCCTTAGAGGCAGGTAAAATGGCATCGTTCCTTTTTAGTCCCCATTAAAAGACATTTCTGAACATAGAAAATCGATGACTGGTGAAAATTACTATGAATGAGTTCTTCCAAGACTACGTTTTCGTAACGACAGTCAAGGAAAGAGTGCTGACGAAGAGACCTGGCGGATAAAGAGGGATGGGAAGTTTATCGCTTAAAATCGATCGACAACAGGGATACGTGAGCTGGGAGATAGGAAAAGACTTTGGCTGGAGCATCACAGAAGAAAGGGTCATTTCATTTACCTAAAGTGGCTTAGGGGAAAAGAGGTAGAAATGAACGATGTACAGTTGGTAATTTTAAAATCGTTTCTCATAAATCAAAGCTTGGCATCTTATGACCATTTTACACAAGCACTTTATTGTCTAAACTATCTACTCTTGGAAGTCAAGTACAAGCTTCAGCTGCCAACCAGGTCCTAAGTCGGTCGCTGACGTCAGCAATCAATTGATTATGGCACCCGTCCAACACCGACAGTCTGAATCTGCTGACATCACATGCACGGAGAGTGCAGATTGTATTTCCAAACCCGCCAACTTAGTTTTAATTCAGAAATCTCTTTTTCATGAGGTACAGAATTCCTGTCGATCATCTAATCATAATTAGAATAGTTTTATTTTGTAGGCCAAGATTCTAGTCCATATAATAAACTACGATGTCTGTTTATAAAAGGAAGGACATAAAATGAACGTATCCTCAAACGCTGGTGTTTTGAGCCATAATTAGTTGCTTTGGAGCGTCGGGAAAAAAGTGCGATTCATATCGGTGCCTCATTCCATTAGACGCGGCGGTCCGGGAGTTTAAGTATGGCCGGGCCTGGCTTAAAGAAAGACATTGAAGCAATTTTGAGAGAGTGGGCGGTAGAAGTTTTTTTACTGTTAGGTTCGATACGCGAGTGTTAGGTTATGGTTCGGGTTCTCCAACAGGGAGTCTCTGGAGGAAAGACTTCGTTCTTTCCACGGAAGATGCAGTGAGAAAAAGTAAAATGCTGGCATTTGAAGCTGGCTGTAGAACGAGTCTACTGTCGCGAAATTAACATTTCGCATAAGGACCAATGAGATAAGATAAAATTGGGTCGTACGGAGGCATATAAGTAGTGGTATTTTCCTCGTTTATTCAAGTGTAAATAAAAAGAAGGAAATGTTGACATTACCTGACATCGCAAAATGGAGACGATCTGTATGGATTAATTATCTTCAAAAGGAAAACATCAAGATCGCAATATGATTAATTAATTTACTGACGGCCGGTTTCTATGGGCTATGCCATACTCATGTGGTCGTAAAAATTGCCCAGAGGACGATGGCATAGCCCATCGAAACCGGTCTTCAGTAAATTAATCAATCATATTGCGATCTTGATGTTTTCCTTTTGAAGATAAAAAAGGAAATAACTTGAGGACGTACGAGGTACTCTCCCCCACGCACTGTGTAGAGGCTTTCGAAGTTTGTATTTATGTAGCTACAGTGTGAGTCAAAACTCGAAGTACACCATATTAGAAACTCTGCAGGAACTGAGAAACCTGAATGATCCATCTTTTACGGTATGTACCGTACATGTGCGCCGTCTTACCTATACGTCACCAACTTTGAAAGTTCTAACCAGTATGAATTCTGATCATTCCAGTATGTGTGGTTGTGACAGTTGACTGCACCAGTGACGAAAAAGTTTGCTTCACCACTGAACAAGATACATTGTACAAAAGAGGGATCTGGTTGTAATTTTTGAACCACAACAGTTACGTCTAATGTGTTTACAGAAATAAACTTGCCAGAAAATGCTGCCGTTATTTGATATACACGGTGGTCGTAAAATGTGAGCCAAAAATGAAACTGCTGGTAGAGGGGACCGAAATAAGCAGATTTCGTATGGGAATGTGTGGTTGGTAATGAGGCCTAGAGGCGGTAGAGACTGCTGAAGAGTGTGCTGTTTACGAGACGAGCGCTTCGCTAGCTGGATTCATTATTTCCGGTACACGTCTTACCTGAACTCGACGTTGTTGCACTAGCTATTTTCAGAAGAATGTGGTTCGAGCACGATGGAGCCCCAGTGCTCTTCAGTGGAAACGTCAGGAATCACTTTGACGCTGTCTACGTCCAACACCGGATAGAAGGGGGCAGACCAGTTCCCCAGCCATCCCGTTCACATGACTTAACCTTCGTGGATTCCTCCTTTTGTTGCCATATTAAAAGCCCGGTGTATGAGAGTCCCGTCACATCTGAAGATGATCTAGTTGCGTGTCTGCTGCTGCCGGACTTGTGGTCGGCATGCCTGCGTCTTTTCTAATGATGTTCGCCGATCCATGCACCGTCACTGTGAATCTTGTATCGCTGTTGATGTCCGCTCGTTCGAGCATCTCTTGTAAATTAATAATAAATAAAATTTTGGCCTTCACTTTCGTTTTCAGTTTCTTTTATTTCTTATCTACAAGCTAGCACTGTTATATGTCATTACCGACCACACATTGATATACGAAATTGCTTATTTTGGTCCCCTCTATCTGCCGCTTCATTTTTGACATATATTTTAGGACCACCCTGTGTAACACAAACCTCTTTCCATATTATATATATATATATATATATATATATATATATATATATATATATATATATATATATATACAGGGTGCCCAGCTATCTTGTCCACCCAAAATATCTCTGGAACAATAACAGCTATTGGAAAACGATTTTCACCGGTATCAATGTACGGCTGGGGCCCATGAATGTACATATTTGGAAATATTCTAAATCGAAACCAAATGTGCTTTTTAACACAAACTTAAGTTTTTTTAAATGGACACCCTGTATTTTTTCTTCAGCAATCCATAGCATGACAAATCACATAAACAATGGCGTTGATTGCATCGCAATATTCCAGTTACATCCAGAGATACTGCGACGCGAAGTTGACACTTGAAATACGCGAAACGCGCGGCTAGCGCATGTCCTGAGCAGCATGGGGTTCTCTCCTGAGTCTCAGGACGTGCGCTAGCCGCGCGTTTCGCGCATTTCAAGTGTCAACTTCGCGTCGCAGTATCTCGGGATGTAATTGGAATATCGCGAAGCCATTGTTTATGTGATTTTTCATGCTATGGATTGCTGAAGAAAGAAATATAGGGTGTCCATTAAAAAAATTGTGTTAAAAAAATACATTTGCTTTCGTTTTAGAATGTTTCCGAGTATGTACATTCATGGGCCCCAGCCGTACATTGATACCGGTAAAAGTCGTTTTCCAATAGCTGTTATTGTTCCAGAGATATTTTGGGTGGATAAGACAGCTGGGACACCCTGTATATATAAGATTCAAGTTTCCCAGTTCCCGGAGAGTCTTTGAAATAAAGAGCTGTATTGCGATCGTTGACTCACCCTGTAGATGCAGTCTCAAATACCCATCCATGTTAGAGCCTTTTCCTGCCGCCAGAGATGACAGCTATGCGTAGTATACAGGATGAGTCATAAATGAGGAATAATATTTCGTGTAAATTGTCACACACTGAGCTACAAACATGAATTCGTTTTCCACATGTTCCTATGTCAATAAATGACCATGCAATTTAATGGTAAAAAATCTGGAAATATGAAGAGGACTTTTAAGTGTTACTGAGCGCTGACATTGGCCTAGGGGACAGATCGGCCACAGAGCAACAGGGCACAAGTTCCTTTCCCTATGCGAACTAGATTCAAATGTTTGTATATCTTATGGGACTTACTACGGGGTCATCAGTCCCTAAACTTACAAACTACTTAACAACTAGCTAAGACTAAGTACGGCAGAAATATCCATGCCCGAGGGGGGATTCAACCCCTGACCGCCGGTCGCGGTGGCCGAGGGGACTGAGGCGCTCCAGTCACGGTCTGCACAGCCATTACAATCGGGGGTTCGAATCCCCCAAGGTCATGGATATTTGTGCCCTCCTTAGTCTTAGTTCATAAGTAGTTTGTAAGTTTAGGGACTGATGACCCCGTAGTTAAGTCCCTTAAGCTATACAGACATTAGAACATCTGAACCCTCGACCGTAGTGGCCGTGCGGACCGTGACTGGCGCGCCGCAGAGCGCTCGGCCGCTGCAGCCGGCTATGCCAACTAGCCACGATACATAATATCGGCCAGCGAAAACGGTACGAGATAGATTTGAGCGCTGTCATTGTTCGCAGTGTCGTGCAGACCGTCGCTTGACGCCGCATGCCTCGCCTACTCGTGAGCGGCTAGACTACCTACAACACTCGCATGTTGTGCCCTGTTGCAGATCTGTCCCCTTGACCAATGTCGGCGCACAGTAACAGCCAAAAGTCCACTTCATCTTTCCAGATTTATACCATTCAATTGCACTGTCATTTATTGACGTAGGAACGTGCGGGAAACGAATTTATGTTTGTAGCTCAGTGTGTGTCAATTTGCACGAAATATTTTTCCTCATTTATGACTCACCCTGTACTCTGACCTACGGAGGAGCGGAGGCTTAACACTTGCGTTTGCTGGTAGTTACCCACTGAACCGCCCCCCCCCCCCCCTGTCCCTATTCTACCGCACCCGTATACAACGACCGCGCGATCCAAAGAACAAGTTTGGTGCCCCCGGGACCTCTTGAACGCGCGGATATGAATAGGTGGCGAGCGCGCCATTAAAGCCGCGCGACGCCACAAGTTGGGGCAGATTTACATGGGAAGGAAGCGGCCGGAAGCGTTTTTGTGAGAGGCGGCTGCGGCGGCTGCTCTTGAAGGGGAAGACGGCGGGCGCCCGCGCCCGGGGCCGGGCGGGCCGCACGAGTGGGCGGCGAGGCCGCGAGCGCGAGCGCGCGCCCATATCGATCCCATTACGGCGCGGCGCGGCGCGGCTCTGCTTGTCTCAGCAGCGCGCGCGCCACAAAGAGCGGCCACTCCAGCCGCGCAGGCCGGCCGGCCAACAGCCCCCGGCACCCGCCATCAAACGACGCCCGCGCCGCGCAGCACAGCGCAAGGGCGGCGCTTTTCCTGTCGACCGCCCCTAGACAACCGCATTAATGCACCAGCCACACCCAGAAAGGGGTCCGTAAAATAACACAGCGCGCTACAACGACCGTTTCTTCAAAAGCTGAAAACTCGCTCTCTCAAAAAAGCATCTGTACCAAAAGATTGGGAAGTTGTACAGGTCACACCGATATTCAAGAAAGGCAGTAGGAGTAACCCACTAAACTAAAGGCCTATTTAATCACTGCCATCAGGGCATGTGTGGAGGAGAATTTGCGTAGGTGCTACAAAGATCGTAGCAACTACATAGCTGCCGACTATCACGGATTGTCCGTAATTGTTACGGATCTATCATCTTATTTACGAAGTTACGGGAAGTTCGTAAAAAATTACGGAATTAAGACATTTTAAATATGTTTTAAGAAAATCGGTATAGATACTGTTTATATTTAGCTAATCATAATGCTAGGGAAAGTTTTATCGATCGCAATGATTTTCTTCCTGAGTACTTAGCAAAGATGTAGGAAACGTTAACGATAGCATTTTCACTGCAAAAAGTCCCGCCTGTTCTTCTCCTCCATAGCTACCAAATGATGGGAGCAGAGACTCCATTTATTGGACCGGAACCTGTCCTGACAATCACCAAGGCAATGATCAAATTGGAGCTACATAACTGGCTCAGAAGACAGCACGCAGAATATTGGACCAAAGTCCATCAACAAAAACATGGCAAGGTAATGATGCCAAAGCCATGTTTTAAAAGAAGCTCTGCAATACTGGGTCTGAACAGGAGAGAGATTAGACTCATGGTTGGATTGCTGACAGGCCATGGGAATTAAAAAAAACCACCTACGTACAATGGGAATAACAGAAGAGGACCCTAAATGTAGGATCTGTGACGACGGTGATGAAACTGCATCACGTCTAATCTTCGATTGCATTGCATTGGAGAATAAAAGGCACAGAAAATTTAGGACCACCAGACCCGAATAAATTGTGTCAAATAAAGAACTGTTAAAGGGACCCCTTGCACTGTTCAAGGGCATTGGTTGGCTTTACTAGATATACAGGGAGCGATACCGCAGAATAAACTTAGTTTCGGTGAGGGCAGTGGCGGGTTGGACCAAGACTGTTTTGGCTTCCCTGGAAAAATCAAATCAAATCAATCACAGGCCTATTTCATCAACGTCAATTTGCATCAGGGTTTTGGAACATATCCTGTATTCAAATATTATGAATTATCTCGAACAGAACGTTCTATTGACCCAAGGTCAACACGGATTTAGAAAATATCGTTCATGCGAAACACAACTAGCTCTTTATTCACACGAAGTGATGGGTACTATCGGCAAGGGTTCGCTAATCGATTCCGTATTTTTTTATTTTCAGAAAGCTTTTGACACAGTACCTCACAAACGGCTTTTAATCAAATTGAGTGGTTATGGTATATCGCCCCAAATTTGCGATTGAATAGGGGATTTCTTGTCATAGAGGACACAGTTCGTAGTAATCGATGGTAAAGCATCGACTAAAACAGAGGTGATATCGGGCGTTCCACAGGTTAGTGTTATTGGTCCTCTGCTGTTCCTTATTTACATTAACGATTTAGGGAAAAATGTAAGTAGCTCTCTTGGGTTGTTTGCAGATGCGGCTGTCATTTACCGTCTAGTAAAACCATCTGAAGATCAAAACCAAATGCAGAACGATTTGATTAAGATATAAGTATGGTGTAAGAATTGGCAGTTGACTCTAAATAATCAGAAGTGTGAAGTCGTCCACATGAGTACGAAAACTTTGTTTACATGATCAGACTTAAATTGGAAAGAACACGTAGATAATATCGTGGGAAAGGCGAACCAGAGACTGCGTTTTATTGGCAGAACCCTTAAAACATGCAACAGAACTACAAAAGAAACTGCATACACTACGCTTGTCCGTCCATTTTTGCAGCATTGCAGCCCAGTGTGGGATCCTTATCAGGTGGGTTTGACGGAGGACATCGAAAGAGTCCAAAGAAGGGCAGCTCGTTTCGTATTGTCGCGATACAGGGGAGACAGCGTTACGGAAATGATACAGGATCCGGGATGGCAATCATTACAACAATGGCGCTTATCGCTGCGGCGTGGGCTACTTGCGAAACTCCAATCGCCAACATTCTCCTCCGAATGCGAAAATATATTGTTGACTCCCACTTACTTACGTAGAAATGATCACCAGAATAAAATACGAGGAATCAGAGCTCGAACAGACAGATCCAGGTGTTCTTTCTTCCCGCGCGCTATTCGAGAATGGAATGGGAGATAAATAGTACAATGGTGATGAACCCTCTGCCAGGCACTTAAATGCGATTTGCAGAGTATCCCATGTAGATGTAGATGAAACACTTACTAAAATACGTACTTGAACCAACCTTCCAACAGACAATCTCCTCCGTTCCCTCATCTCTTCCAATTACCTCCCCAAAACTCGTTCCCATCTCTGTCAACTTCCTCCTCTCCCCTCTTTTCATCTCCTCACCACCACGCCCTTTCTCTTGGCATATCACCTCCCAACCCACTCAGTTATTTTCCTCCTCCCTCTCA
Organism: Locusta migratoria; assembly: GCA_026315105.1. Lineage (NCBI taxonomy): Eukaryota > Metazoa > Arthropoda > Insecta > Orthoptera > Acrididae > Locusta > Locusta migratoria. Next base: position 251,316,686 of record CM048745.1, on the reverse strand, counting down.
TCAGTCCGTCTCTTCCTCCCTCGTATCTCCGAGGGTCGTTTGAGAAGTCCGTGGAAAAATAAAAACTACTAACGTGTTTGGGAAAAACCATTTTTATTTTTCGACATAGTCTCCTTTTATACTTATACATTTCTTCCAACACTGTTCTAATTTGTTGATCCCTTCCGAATAATAGGAATTGTCCACACCTGCAAAACAGCTATTAGTTTCTGCAATCACCACCTCGTTTGAATGAAATCTTCGTCCCGCCATCCATATCTTCAAATTGAGAACAAACAGCAGGTCGAGGGAGCCAAGTCTGGAGAATGCGGTGGATGTGAAACGAGTAGGTAACGTATTTGCAATAATTTTGCGACCACAATTGCTGAGATGTGATCTGGTGCATTGTCGTAATGGAAATTTTTGTAGGCCAATCGCCAGTGTTTTTCTTGCAGCTCGGTTTCCAAACGGTCCAATAATGATGAATATTCTTCATCTTCTTTCTCTTTGTCATGTACTCGCATATGCTGGGTCGGCTTGTTAATTTGGATCTGGCGTGTTAATATTTACACGGTGACCGGATGCCCTTCCTGTCGCCACCCCATGCACCTTGTGAGGAATTATGTACCCCAAATGTCTGCGTATAGTATACCAGCCCGGTATTCACCTGGGGGATGTGGAAAACCGCGCCGGCCGCAGTGGCCGAGCGGTCTGCGGCACGCCGGTCACAGTCTGCACGGCAGCTGCGGTCGGGGGTTCGAATCCTCCACCAGGCATGGATGTTTGTGTCACCTTTAGTATAAGGTAGTTCATAAGTAGTTTGTAAGTCTAGTGAATGATGACCCCGCAGTTAAGTCCCTTAAGCTTAACAAACATTTTAACATTTGGAAAACAGCCAAAAAAGTCACATCCAGGCTGGCCGGCACTCCAACTCCCTTCGTTAATTCGCCGAGCGAATTCGAACAGGGGCCGGTACGCCTCCCCATCTACGAAAGTGGTGCGTTAGACCGCACGGCTAGCCGAGCGGGTCAATCACGATAAATAATATCTACCTGCAACAGTTTTACCCGGTTCCTTATAGTCGATTACGATTATCCCTTGAGAATCCCAAGAGACCGTCGCAATAACCATTCCGCCGAAGGGACGGTCTTCGCCTTTTTTGGTACAGATTCTCCCTTGGTAACCCATTGTTTAGATTGTTCTTTGGTCTCAGGAGTATAGTAATGTATTCATATTTCATCCACAGTGACGAAACGACGCTTACAGTCCTGCAGATTCTCCCTGCAAACCCCCCTTGCAACGCTTCACACTATTCCGTTTTCCGTCAGGTCAAGAGTGAGCTACTACGGTCGGGGGTTCGAATCCCCCCCTCGAGCATGGATATTTGTGCCGCCCTTAGTATACGCTAGTTCATAAGTAGTTTGTAAGTTTAGGGACTGATGACCCCGTAGTTGAGTCCCATAAGCTCTACAAACATTTGAACAATTTTGAATTTGAACCCACAAGTAACCAATGAGTGTGACTGTGTTACACTTGGTTAAGATAGTCCTAAACGAGAGGAGCAGCTTCAAATGACGAGGACTGCTGTTGAACATATCTACTCAAGTACATGTGTTACAGTAAAATTAGAAGTATGGGTCTATGATATTTTGTCTGTTGTTGTGCATATAATATATTACAATACACAAACATTAAGTGTACTGGCAGGTAATAATACTGGCAGTGTTGATGTATATTTTTCATATTTTCGTTGTACAGTCAACAAACCTTTGCATGGGTTAGACCTGACATTGTAACTAACTGCTTCATACGACCTTCCCACATGATGTTAACGGTTGCAAGCATATAAAAAGTGAGTTAATCTCCAAAATATTCGTGAAATTCTGCCGCAAAATTAGTTGCACATGATTCCCATCCTATTTCAATTTTGTGTGTCAGAATGGCCGGAATTATGACTATTAGCACCATACTGCCAACAGCAATAGATCAGGAAATGTTAATAGTTGGTCACATGCATTTTGATAGAGTGAACGCGTTTAAGTATTTAGGGGTGGAGAATACATGGAGAAATGATATTGATTCCGAGCTGAGGAAGAGATTATGGGCGGGAAATGCTTTCAACTTCTCACTAAGTAGATTACTCTCATCACGGCTATTGTCTAGAAATTTAAAGATCAGAATACACAAAACTATCACTCTTCCAGTTGTGCTGTATGGATGTAAAACTTCGTCTCTCACTTTGCAAATTGAAAAACCGTTTCGAGCATTTGAAAATAAAATTTTGAGGAAAATTTTCAGAGCAAAAAGGGATGACATTAGCGGGGAGTGGAGAGATTCACTAACTCTGTTCAGCCCTGACATAATCAGTGTTATTAAATCACGTAGGCTGCGATGGGCGGGTCACGTAACTCGAATGGATGAAGGCAGGGCGGCGCGCAGAGGATTGGTAGGGCACTTAGAGGGAAAACGTCCTGTGGGGGGACAATGTGAAGGCCGATTTGAGGAGCCTAGATACTGAAGGCGACTGGAAGGAAACAGCGCAAGACAGGGGTAGATGGCGAAAACATGTTGCTGCGGTAATGGACTTTCTAGTCCGGTATGACCAGTAAGTAAGTATTCATCTCTATTGCAATCATCATATGTCTAATCTTCCTTGGAAAATCGTCTCTCAAACTACAGAGTCAGATATGGTCTTTAGCCTACTAGGCCTATTGTATCGAGAGCGGTGTTCTCCGCTCGCAAGACGGGCCTGATGCACAACTTGTTCCACGGTTATCAAGGTCTATTAGTTCCAAAGACGATCTCATCGGAGATAGAAACCGATCATCATAAAGTAAAACTGAATTTAATACGATCACATCTGTTATACTACAATATTAAAATTACCTTCATTTAAGATAGATAATTCCTTATGAACCATGTTCAAAAAAATTAATGTGAAATAAATGGGAACTCAAAATAACTCTAGTCAATGTTGACTCACCGAGGAAACACATCAATAAAGATAATTCCCTGTTTTGCACTGATTTGGATGTTTGTTTCCTGCATTAACGTAATTAAAATAACAGCCGCTTTAGTTATTCTGGAGCATGTGACTTATAATTGCCCTTCAGAAAAGCAATCGATACTACATTATCTTTTTACCACCCCCTTTCCGTCCATCTCCTTCACCCTCCATCCATTTCCTGTTTCTCTCGTCACAGATATTCAAAATTAAGAAATAAAAAATAACGAACTTACTTCAAATTATGTGTAATTGCGACAAATGACTTCAAATTTACTATTACAGAATACTAATCGAAATAACTACGATAATAAACAACGTCATTTACAGACTTGCTTACTTACTACTATGTTTTGGTTCGCACTACTGACAAAAATGCTCAATGTTTGTACAGCTATGCGACCAAACTACTGTCGTCATCAGTCCCTAGAGTTACAAAATGCTTAACTAATTTAATCTAACGTAACGGCAACACACACACACACCTTCATGCCCCAAGGAGGACTCGAACCTCCGGAGGGAGCGGCCGTTCAGTCCCTGTCTTGATATCTAGTACCGCGCGGCTATTCCCACTCTGCGAACTGCTTACATTCACGACCAATACTCGTGGCCTTGCACCTGGCCTGCCTACTGCCTACTGCAAATGAACCATTTAATTATAAACGTCCGTTGAATGCGTTTTAAGTAAACGTTACCGCGTGGCGTCATGCTACTGACTGGACGGCCGTTCCCGCAGGAGGTTCGAGTCCTCCCTCAGGTATGGGTGTATGTTCTACGTAGGTTAGTTTAGTTTAAGTACTTTGTAACCCTAGGGATTAATAATAAAAGTAGTTAAGTCCCACTGATTTACAAACATTTGAACAAAAAACGGTAAGTAACACTGAAAATTAAATTAACTTCCCAAAAACTTGTGCTACAGGAATTGTTTCTAACCTAGTAGGTCAGTATTTCAGAAATTGTAATGTAGCAAAGATTGATAACTGTCATACTGTGAAACACAGCAAAATAATATTTATAACTGTACTGCAACATGATACAAAAAACAAACTTGTATTACAGGCCACTGATGATGGTTCGCAAATAAAGAAACGAAACGCGTTGGCACAAAAAACGCCTTTCATTTAGTTGAAATAGACGGAAATACACCTCCACTAATTCACTAAAAGTTCTTTACTTTCGTGTGTCACTTCTACCGAAAAATTTCTGCGCAGAGGAAGAGAACTTCTTAGCACTTAGATATTCCCGTATTATTATTACTGGACGAAGATTTTAACACATGATTTAGAAACGCAGCATCTGAGTTATAGACATGAAAACGTCTATTTCCTTTTACCACTTTCAGCGGCCACGTACCCAAACGATTTTTGTTTGGTGCACACTTTTGGCAAAGTGCCTTTCGTATTACGTAAGTTTTATTGGCTTCCTTGTATAAATAATATTAAAGATCGGCTAATCAATTTTCGTGTTCACATATTAATATTATGACTACCTGAAAATCATCTTACAGTGATCTGGTAACCTCTGAACTACTTCCATCCATGAATCCGAACAATACGTAAGTACTGAAACTATCATCTACTACTCCGATAATGGTGCGAACAACAACAGAATCGAAAGCGCCACAATTTCTTATCTTCTATGGCGTGCTGTCTTGCACCCCTCCCCCTTCCCCGCCTAGCATTAGGGAGTGACGTATGACCAAGTCTCGTGCATTAATTCCAGTGAGTCTGGCAGCTTAATTAAATGTCACGTTACTTCTCGTGGCATAATCCCTCTGCTTGCCTCAGTTCTTCTGGATTCAAATTGTGGTGATACAGTGGAAGATGAAAACAATTGGTACAGTGTGCGAGTTGCCGAGACGACGCTTTCTTCCTCGGTCGTAAGAGACAAAACTGTGGTATAATACAATGGACATACTGTAAAATAAAGAATATCTTATTTCTCATTTTCGTCTCGAAAATTTCATTTTTGAGGTTTTCTTAATTTAAACAATATGCTAGACAAAATGTTGATAGTAAGGAATTTATATTTGCAACGAAAACTGAAGTAATAATTCATATGTGATTAAGACAAGAGCACGTGCACTAAAATTGTCATTCCGTATCTGTTGATAGACAAATATTTGATAAATTTTAAATATGAATTATGTAGGCATTCAAACTAAACGAAAATGGGTAAATTTGGTAAGAAATTGATCACATTGTGACTTAAACCTGCGATCTATTCTACTTTCACTCAGAGCAACAACGATACCATTTTCACCACACGCTTAACTTCATGTATTACATTGAAGCTTCAAAAAATGTTCAAATGTTTGTATAGTCTATGGGACTTAACTACGGGGTCATCAGTCCCTAAATCTACAAACTACTTATGAACTAGCTAACACTAAGGACGGCACAAATATCGATGCCCAAGGGGGGATTCGAACCCCCGACCGTAGTGGCCGTGCAGATCGTGACTGACGCGCCGCAGTCCCCTCGGCCACCGCGGCCGGCCAATACGTATCACAGCATAACATTCAGAGAATAACAAACCTTCAGAGAGACAGCGAGTGTACACTATTTTTAAATAAAAACTAATTAGTGAAGCACGTCTAGGGAAAACATCGATAGCTGTGTTTCATCTGCAATAACAGTAAAATGATACAAAACACACAAACATAAGAACCAAGAGCGTAGTAACACCGGTGTACATATGGTACAGTCGCTGACCAATAATCTCGTTTAAGTTTGCTTACATCAGGTTTGTTCTTATTATGAATGAATTTGCATACAGTCTATCATCTGAGGTTGCAAACATTTAAGGAAAGATTGAATCAGTGGCTACATGAAGCAACTGTTATTTGGAGGAACAATGTCTCATCAAAAGTATCCGGGCACCATTTAGCAGACATGAACAAGCGATGCTTCTCCCCTTCGCCTTTGTGAAAATTAGAAACATAAGGGGTCGTTTTGAATGACTGTGGAGGACTGGAGCAGTCTGTTCTTCCACAGGACACGAAATCAGGAAAGGCGTGATGGAGTCTGGAGTGAAGTCGATGGTCTAAAAGGTGCCACTAAGTACTCAATATTTATTCTCAACACTCAGTATCGCACAATAATACTAACCCTCTGAGATCGGTATTGACAATTTGCGCAGTGAATTGGGAGAAAAATATCGGGCTTTAAAATACTGATGCTCGCTCTATGTATTGCGCAATACATTGTAACATGTAGGGTTGGTATTGTGTAATATATTGTAGTTCCTGCCAAGACAGAGAAATTCAATTCATTCTGAAGTTTTTCACAATGAAATGTTGAAAATAAATGAAAAAAGATCAGAAAGTGGCCCGGGAGTGTGTATGAAAGCATCCTGCGGCACTTTGTTAAATAATCTTAAAGTTAATTTTCCAAAGTCAGATGAATTACCTTCCAAAGGAAACTGAATCATGGTGCCATAACACTAAGGAGAATTTAAATGTTTATTTTATTTATAGCAAGAATTTAGAAAGTACAATTTAGAAGGTACATTCAACTATATGTGTATATACTATCTGTAAAATTTACTGCGGCTACAATTTGTAGTGTAGAAATTATAAATTGTAACGTCATACCGAATGCCGTAGTTTTAGTCCATGAACAGCGGAAAAGTAGTAGGCGAGAATTTTTTGTCCTTTCATAACTTTGCTATGGTTGTCAGCAAGAAATAGTTTCATAAAGGTTTGAAATTATGTTTAAAGTTGTTTGCAAGTCGCTAATTACTGTCATTCTCATACAGTGTAGGAATAAAGTCTCGTCGCATTATGTGGCACTTTCTTGCAACTATATTGTTTATGACGTTGTATCTCCTGAACCATGTGTCGTTTGTGGTTATTACCATTAAAGAATTGGTACCTCAAGGTAAGGAACATGTGTACCAAATTTGGTTGAAATCGGTCCAGCCGGCCGCGGTGGCCGAGGTGACTGAGGCGCTCCAGTCACGGTCAGCACGGCCACTACGGTCGGGGGTTCGAATCCCCCCTCGGGCATGGATATTTGTGCCGTCCTAGTTCGTAAGTAGTTCATAAGTAGTTTGTAAGTTTAGGGACTGATGACCCCGTAGTTAAGTCCCATAAGCTTAACAAACATTTGAACATTTGAAATCGGTCCACTGGTTTAGGAGGAAATGTGCAATATTGTCGCATAATGCAGCAGTTTTTCTCGCATCTCATAGTTTATGACATATCTCGTGAACTATGTGTTGTACATGATCCTTACACTTACGTGTGCAAAATTTCATGAAGATTGGAACAAAACAGTAGATTGGTATGCAATACGTACACACAAACATACGGACAGTCTGCTTTATATATAAAGATTCATCATTTTCTTAAGCGCAGAAGCCGGACTGCTGGTAGCACTTTGAACCTCGCGATTGATTCCTACCGATGAATGCATACGTTCGTTGTTGCTTCACGGTCACATCACCGACAGAGGACTTGGGCATCCCTGACTACTTGTCTATAAGCAACGACACAATACTCCCCGCCTGGCGGGACATATAATAGTCAGTTATACATAGTATAGAGGCTTACGGATAATTTTGGTCACATACTGTATGTGGACGATACTTTCATAGTACGCCCCTATGGAGAAGACGAATCAATGAAATTCCTACATTACCCCAACTGTATTTGTACTTACATACACTTCGCTACGGAAAGGGTTGTCATCCTTTCCAGGACGTTTTGATTAGGCGGAATAGTGATGCCTGTCTGGCGCATTCAGTTTATCGTAAGCGCATACCCACCGATTTGCATTTACATCGTTCAGTGTCTCATCCGTCGATAACTACTTTTTAAGCACACACTTGGATACAGGTCCCATATACCATCAAATACAAATAGTTCGCCTTTGCATATTGGTGAATAGATATAACACCATGCATTGTGATATATTGTAACATCTTTACCAGCAGACTCGTAACAGAATTTGTTCTCTGGTTACTTCTAGAATATATTAAACCTTCATATTAATTCTAGTATTTGCAGTAAATGTTTCTTTATTACGGAGGTGAAATGTTGTGCAACGTTTGGTTGCTTTGAAAGATATGAGAAAACTAATAACATTTCATTCTACAAATTAAGGTCTTAAAATACAAAAAAATTGTACACACTTTTCGAAAGTTAGGTGTCGTCGGTACTTAGAATCAAAACTTGTTAAATGACGCGACGTCAACTTCGCCGCTCTGGAATGCCTCATTTGCTTACGGATGTTCAAATTTTTGTTAAGCTTAAGGAACTTAACAGCGGGATCATCAGTCCCTAAACTTACAAACTACTTATGAACTTCCTTATACTGAAAACAACACAAACATCCATGCCTGAGAGGGGATTCAAATCCCCGACCGTAGCGGCCGTGCAGACTGTGACTGACGTGCCGCAGACTGCTCGGCCACTGCGGCCGGCTTTGCTATGTCTACCGAAGACGTTGCTCGAGATACACTACGTCGATGGGCAAAGACCTCACGAACTATATTGTCGGTGTTTTACCGTGTATTATTTCAATCTCCTTGGAAATTAAATGAAATTCAAAGATAAATTGTTTCTTCTTACGTCTTAACTGAAACTGTTGTTATCAATGACGGTCAGAAGGACCAGGTGCTGTCCAAGTACAATGCGCCAGTCAAGTTTTGTCCCGTATTATCGCTGAATGGAAGTACGAGTAATTGAAAACATTAAAAGTGTCGTCATTAACGTACTCGACGTACTCTAGATAGTTTTGCTTCCACTCGACGTGAAACGAAATCCAGAAAGCGCAGAAGAATATTGCAGCGTCTGGCTTGCCCGCCTGTAACATCGGCATCCCGCATCACAACACACAGACGAGGGACGCCTGCACCGGAGCGATCGAAACCTTAACAGGGGATGTTTACGACGACCGCGAGAACAACAAACCAGACACCAACATCAAATCGAGACCTTTGCAAGAGACGACACAACACCGTGTTTCAGCCAACGGCCGCCAGGGTTCACTAGTAAAGCGCTGCCCGCCGCGTCAGAGGTCGCGATCAGCAAGCGCACTACTTTCCTACATCGCTCAGATGATCACAAATAGATCCTGAAGACTCATCCGTCCGCCAATAGGCCTTACAAGGCGGCGAGCCGCCATCTAGAACAGTCGGTTCCACTTGGGCAGTGGCGGCGGCACACCAGTGAAGCGCTCGCTGCTGCTGACTGTTCGGAAGTTGCTCGGTGACGCAGTTGAAGCAAACTGTTGTGCAGTTGCTGTTTTCACAGTGACAAAAGAAACATTGTCGTATCGAAATTGCGCGCACCACAGGAAAAAAAGGACTACACGACCGCAAGACGCAACACAAGAAGAAATACTCCACACTCTGTGACGAAACCAAGCCAGTTCACCTCATCAATCGCGACGTAACCACTCCACTAAAGTTTCAAGCCCAACACAATGTTCTGTGTGGTGAATTTGGCGTTACCTTGTTATCTAGGGGTCTAAGTTAACTTCTGGAAACTCAACATCTAAATTCGCAAATCTGCAGCAAGATCTCGATTATGCTGAATACCGAGCAGCTGGACTCAATGTGTGCGTTAGTGGTTTGAAAGTATGCAGAGCAGCACCAGCTAAGTTTGAATCCGTAATTCAATCCAACACTTGTAAATAAAGTGACTCATGCACAATAATTACTTTAACAATGAAAAGGTTAACCTGCTGATGGACATGGTGACTGCCTCGAAATCTGATTAAAAACTGCACTCCTGCGACCTCTGCGGGCCATCTTTATATACGTAGTTTGGAACGTAAATAGTGGCAACACTGTTGTGGCCTGCCCGGGCATGCAGAAAATTTTATCACGATGGGTTCTGCATGAACTGACGGAAATGCAGTACGGTACTCAGACGCACTTGGTACGCTATGAGCGCGAAGGAGAGGCTTTCTTACGCCATATCCTAACATTAGATGAAATGGGCCACATTGTACAACCCAAAACTGAAATGCCACTCCAACGAATGGCGTCACTATGGGTTACCGCGAAAGTCGAAAGTGCGTCACAGCTCCGGTATGGTGAAAGTTATGGTAATTCTCATGCACGACTGTGATGGTGTTATCCTAACACGTTACGTTCCTCCACGGCAGACCGTCAATGCACAGTATAACTGTTCGTTTTTGGAGCATCACCTGCGACCAGCTTCGCGAAATAAGCGGCACCACTTTCTGCGCATCCCACCCATCATTTTGCACGACAATGCGCGGGCGCCATACAGCGTAAACTGTTCAACCTGGTATGCAAGATGTGTGAGACAGGGGAAATACCCTCCGACTTCAAGAAGAATATCTTAATTCCAATTCCAAAGAAAGCAAGTGCACACAAGTGTGAAAATTACAGAACTATCAGTTTAATAAGTCATGGTTGCAAAATACTAACACGAATTATTTAAAGAAAATGGAAAAACATGTGGAATCTGAAATCGGGGTAGATCAGTTTGGATTTAGGAGAAATGTAGGAACACGGGCGGCAATACTCACATTACGACTTATGTTAGAAGATAGGCTAAGGAAAGACAAACCTACATTCTTAGCATTTGTACATTTGGAGAAAGCTTTTGAAAATGTCGACTGGTATGCACTCTTTCAAATTTTGAAGGTATCAGGAGTAAAATATAGGGAGCAGGGTGGCCACCAAATCATCATTTTCAAATTCAAGGTTTTTTTCCCGGTTTTCCAGGTTAAAAATAATTATTTTCCAGGTTTTCACGATACTTAATTTTGCTCAAAGGGGTCAGCAAAGAACTATACTCTAAAGAAAATAGTTACACACACACACACTATATATATATATATATATATATATATATATATAACCTGTCATCCAAGTTGAACCATGTCACGTTGTAATATACAACAAGCAGTGGTGAATCCAGAATTTGTGTTGGGGGAGGGGGGGACAGAGCTCATAAAAACTGTGGCATGTACCTCAAACTGGTTTTGGGAGATCTGCAGCCCCCATAGACACCCCCCCCCCCCCCAGATTCGACACTGACATTATGTGCAGGGCGTACATTTTAAGTCGACAAACCAGAATAACTAGAGAGAGAGAGAAAAAAAAAACAGTATATATTCAACAACGGTTTTCATCATTATGACAGCCGGCAGAGGCTTAGGAAATGATACTAAACTTTAACTGTATTGCAGATTCAGATTCTACAGACCAAATCACGTGTAGTTTGGTTGAATATTTTTTTCTTTCAATTGGCGACATGTTGCACTGTAATGGTAAGAATTATTTGCCATACTGCTGTAGAAATGTGCCACCCAGGAAAGAAAAAGGTTAATCATATTGATGATGCTTCAGAACCCAACCAAATGATACCATATGTACATTTCTTCCCGGCTAGTTCAATTTAATGTTTTGTCGGCCATTCATAACTGGTATTCAGACAAAGGCAATCTGGACTAAGGTATCACTTTGGAAGAATGCCATGTCCACTGCGGGGAGAGGGAAGGATCGCTTTGGGGATCATTTGGTAGCTTTCTGAAGTATCATGAATATGGTTTTCATTTAATTTCCTGGTTAGTACATTTCTTCACCAGTATGACAAGTATTTCTTACTATTACAGCGCCATCTGTCGTAAAAAAAAAGAAAAGAAAAAATATTCATCACACCATACATGATGGTTAAAGTGCAGTTTAGCCGTCGCAATCGCTAGGTTAGGAACGGCAGAGCAGCCAATCAGGAGTCGAGTTATGCCGGCCAATAAGATTGTGTGTTTCATGACGAGTAAATTTGGCGTCAATTTCACAGTTTATTAGAAGATTTCGGTGCGGCGTTTGTGAGATTATAATTGATTTTCCATATGTAAGAGATTTTTAGATAATTGTGGTATTACCCCCATAAGTGACCTATTATTAATACACCACAGCAGTCAACCATAGAACAGGTATAGCATGTTTTATTTATTTTATGATCTGTACGAAACAGTGATCATCTTAAGTGAAAGTTACGTATAGGTTAAACGAGAAGTTTTTACTTTTAGTATGTGAGGGCGCGTAGCGCCCGAATCTCTGATGATATAATTTCAGTCTGAGCTATCTCGATTGCAAGTATTCTTGGAAATTACCGCAATTACTTTTACTGACCGGACAACGGTTCATATAAGAACCTGTCAACCACAGATCAGGTATAGTATGTTTTATTTATTTTATGATATGTTCGAAACTGTGATCAAGTGGCATACATACTGATAGCAACTGTAACATGTTGATCGTCAAAAACTTTTACATACACCGCTTCGATTTGTTTATATTGGACAATTGTAACGCTGTTTATTATTGGCCACGGCATCGTGACTCCTGATTGGCTGCTCTGCCGTTCCAAACCAAGCGAGCGCGACGGCTAGCCGCTGCCGCATAAACTGCACGTTTACCCATGATGTGGGCCTTAGAAAACGAGCCGGCCGCGGTGGCCGAGGTGACTAAGGCGCTCCAGTCACGGTCAGCACGGCCGGGGGTTCGAATCCCCCCTCGGGCATGGATATTTGTGCCGTCCTAGTTCGTAAGTAGTTCATAAGTAGTTTGTAAGTTTAGGGACTGATGACCCCATAGTTAAGTCCCATAAGCTTAACAAACATTTGAACATTTTTTTTTTTTTAGAATACGAATCTGCAATAAAAAATCGGGGTTCCCATTTAAAATTTCTCACTTGACACTCCCACCCTACACAAACGGTGGAAACGGTTCAGGTAGAGTATTATTTCCTAAGCCTCTGCCATCCGCACATGCTGGTGAAAACCATTTTTTATTATCTACTGTTCCGAGTTATTCCGGTTTGTCAACTTAAAATTTACACCCTGTATAATGGACCAAGTTGAGTTCAAGTAGTTTGATTTGGGAACACATGTAACCCACGGATACACTGTCTCGTATGAGCTCTGATATCGAGTTATTATCTGTTTTGACATGACGGACAAACACTTCTCTGTAAAACACGTTGAATTACTTCATTTGTGCGGGCACAGGTAAGGTCGATTCACACTTAGATTCACTCTATTGTTCTCTGCAACGATTGTTTGACTCTGTTTCATCTCATAAAGTTGCTCAGTGGCGTACCCAAGTATTTCTAAAGAAAAATAAATACAAAGCAAAGCAAAAAACTTATACAAAACATACACGCTACCGATTCCATATCACCGCTACCATCACGATCATAAGTCTAAGTCCTTTTGTATTTCACTATATACTTATCCATTTTAACGATTTTCACACGCAAGACATTAACCCTTTTAACCCCAAGGATGGAAATTTGGGATGACTACAGATGGTAGTGTGCAGGATATGTTTCCTTTATCGTAACTAATAACATTTTCAAACTGTTGACTACTAATTTAGACATTAGACAATTATTTAGTAATGGAGTTTTTAAATTATTTTGTTTACCTTGATACAATTATTTGAAATTATTGTTGCTTTTACTCCAACTTAGATATCAAGCAACGATATATATTTTGACAATGCATTGTAACCTAATGCTTTTTGTTTCCTCGAGGTAATGGTAGACAATCTAGTCACAATGACTTATTGGAAGCCCTGCAATGTTATTTACCATCTTTGAATAAATGATTGTGGCTAGACGGACAGATAAAGATGAGGGGAGGGAAAGGGTTAAGACATTATATCATGCACAGGTGACACAGGTCAAAAAGAGCAGAAACTAAGTTCTGACTACTACGTTCAATTGTTGACAAATTGTTGAAGCCTGAAAATTCAAATTCAGAAAAAATCTATTACTAGCTGTTGCGTTTGGAGAATTTTGTAGAGCTGCCAATTAAAACACAAAGACCTTCGCAAGTTGTTATGAGGACTGTCTGTTTACAGAATGTTTTAGCTTGAAGGGATAGGGCAGTCTCCGCAGCAAGGCTCATTGGTAACGTATATGGTTATCAAAAGATTATCTCAAAAGATACCGGGAATTAAATTCGTAGTGTACACATTTTCAATGTATCGTAACAAACCCACTTCATTTCTAGTTATTAAATACAATTAAGGGTTGCCGCCTTCAGTTTACAATAATGACTTAGCAAGCGGAATTCCATTAACATTCGGACTATTTAGGAAACGGTCACTTCACTCACATGTGAACGAGGATTTTAATGCCTACGAATTCAATGACCTGTTTAAAATAATCTATTTAGAGAGATGTCTTACAAAAGCCAGCCGGCCATCAATGGGATGAAAGAGTCGATTTTAATTACAGTCAATAAATATAACGTAAAGAAAACTGATACAAAACATTTTCAGTGGGTTATACCTGGTATACCAATTCAAATTTTGGGGTATGCTTGAACGACCGAGCATACCCGTAGTCGGCGCCTATGCTAACGAAGCATCACAATACCAACTTTTACGGAGTTTATAGTTGAAATCAATAAAATGCTTCCGTGAAGAGATTTTTCAACACAGAATCGGACAAACGAGATTTGTGTTCATAAGTATCACTATGGAGGCGGAGGGTCAATTACGAAAATTGCTAAAATGTAGTACAAATAAATATCGCCTTTCATTCTAGCTGCGATTTCGTAGTCGCGCCTTAGGATAACATCGCGTCTCTTCGACGTACCTCGCGAGGAATTGAGTCGCGTGGTTGAACAACACTTCGAGATAAATACAGAAATAGATAACGGAATACGTAACCTACAATTATAAAACTTTTTAAACCGCCCAGAAATATATTTGAAAATGTTTTTGTACACAAAAATGAAGCGACGAATATTATTTAAACTGCGGGCACTTGCGCTCTGAGCATTTAGGTCATCGTAAATTTAAAACGACTGGCATTTTGTTACTTTTAAATATTAAACTTTAAGGTTTTTTCTTACTAAAACTGCAGGAATTACTTGTTTACACTTATTAAGTACATTTCGAACTGGTCGTGTAATCTGAGCAATAGGCTATACACGCGAACGATCGTTTTAACTCTTAAAGCCGCGAGATCTCATGGGTTAAAAATCCCGGTTTATGGCTGAGATTCAATGTTTTTTCCCGGTTTTCCCCGGTTTTTTCAAATTCAAGGCTTTTTCCCGGTTTTCCCGGTTTCAAGGTTCGGTGGCCACCCTGAGGGAGCGAAGAGTTATATTCAACCTATACAAAAACTAGACAGCGGTTATTAGAGTCGAAGGGCAAGAAAGGGACGCAGAGGTTGGGAAGGGAGTAAGACAGGGTTGTAGCCTTTCCCCAATGTTGTTCAATCTGTATATTGAGCAAGCAATGAAGGAATGGAAGGAGATATTTGGAGAGAGAATTAAAGTTCAGGGAGAAGAAATAAAAAGTTTGCGGTTTGTCGATGACATAATAATTTTGTCAGATACTGCAAAGGATCTGGAAGAGCAACTGAATGGAATGGACATTGTCTTGAAAGGAAGATATACGATGAATATTAAGAACAGTAAAACGAAGGTAATGGAATGTAATGTCAGCAAATCAGGCGATGCTGAAGGAGATAAGGTAATGAAACAAGGATGTCGGTTGCCGAACTTATTCTCAGATGAAGAGACTTGCACAGGACAGGGTAGCGTGGAGAGCTGTATCAAACCAGTCTGCGGACTGAAGACCACAACAACAACAACAACAACAACAACAACAACGATACCTGACAAGTAACTAAAAATATCATGATAGGTAATGCAAGGCATAAAAGCGAGGACAAGAGCGAAAGAAAGTTTTTAAAGAGATGTAGCACCTAGTCTCCAAGAACATAAAAATCGTAAAAGCAGCGCGCGAATATAATCCTAAACAGTTCCTTCTGAACTTTTGCACATCAGGTGGTAATTCATTTGTGCTTCTAAATCATTTTTGAGCGATACGATTTTAACATTATAATTGTGAGTCGTATGTACTACGCTGCACTGCCTTTTTACTATTGTAACTGTCAATAACAGAAGTACTGATAGTACTTTAGTGACGTTTCATATTTATATTAGAAGATTTATCACATCTGCTGACTAGGAAATATGGGAGTAACAGCACTTCTCAGTTTGTTTCATGCCGTTCTTCCGGTTGGAGCACTAGCATCGCTTCAGCTGCATTTTTTTCCACTATAGAGTTTAAAAAATGTTCTATTATTTGTAAAGCTTATGGGAATTAACTGCGGGGTCAACAGTACCTAGCCTTACAAACTACTTATGAACTAACTTGTACTAAAGACAGCACAAACATCTATGCCCAAGGAAGGATTCGAACCCCCGACGGGGAACGGTCTCGGGCATCGGAACACAGCGCCTCAATGCGCTTGGCCACTCAGCCGCGGGCTATATAGTTTCGCGAGTGTCTGTGTTGGACTGCGACGTTACCTTCATCAGGTGCTACCTAACGTGCTCCTAATCATGATTAAATTATCATAAACAGGCAATTCGACCAAATGCTGTCACCTGAAGAGACTTGCACCGGGCCGGCCGAACACGAACCCAACTGCGGCCTAACAGTCATAATTACCTCGCGACCATAATCATCATCATCATGTGCGCCTCCGTCGTTAGTCGACAGCGTCGGTAAATACCAATCATGGGTCGGGGTCGATTTCCGACAGATAACTGGGTGTTGTCCTCATTGTCGTATCATCATCATCATCATCATCATCATCATCATCACCACCACACAAGTTGCCGAAGTGGCGTCAACTCCAAAGACTTGCAACAAGGCGGCGGATAGTGGGGGATTTTCGGCCAATAAATGCCAGACGATCACCACCACCACCACCACCACCACCACCTGATGTTACACCTGATACCCAGCAGAACACCCGACACGTCAGTGTTATAAATAGATATAAGTAGTCGTTTCGCTTTATTCTTCTACTATAGCAGATTCATTGGAATACGTAGAGTGTATCGTTTACGTCATGTTTATTCTTATGATGAAGGGGAGATATTAAAAGACGACCGACTCTAGTTCTCGATGGATATCAACAAGGGTTTTGCCAGACTCGCCCTAATAAAAGTGACCGACGAACTGAAAAAAAAGCTATGGATAAACAACAGGCAACTATTACGTGATTTTTGGATTTCAGCAAAGCATCTGACACTCCTGACTTCGACATTCTACTTTCTAAACATTTCAGTTTAAATTTTTCTGTGAGTGATATGCAGTGGTTCCGATCTTATCTCAGATCACGCCAGCAGTGTATAGTGATTGGAAGAAACAGATTAGAATGGAGGGCTGTATTATCAGGGGTCCCACAATGATCAGTGCTGGGACCATTACTTTTCTCGTTATATGTTTATTGTGTGTCAACAGTTCTCTCCCCCTGCAAATACCACCTTTACACAGATGACCTTCAGTTACATGTAACCGTTAGCCCCAGAGCCCTGTACACAGCAATCCAGCATTTAAGTGGCGAAGTGATTGCTTTATCAAACTAGGCACAAAATATAGGCTTGAAATTAAATCCATTCAAAACGCAAGTGATCTTAGTTGCTCACAAGAGACTTATTACCAATCAGGACAGGAAATCTCTTCCATCTTAACAAATCCATTCAAAGCGCTAGCAATCTCAGTTGCTTACAACAGACTCATTACCCAGCAGTATAGGAAATCTCTTTCACCATTAACCCTGAATGGCACAGTTATACCCTCCTCTTCCTCGGGAAAGCGTCTAGGAATAATTATGGATCAACACTTAGACTGGACTGAGCACACAAAGGCAGCCTGTTAAAACGTGTAAGTAATCCACTCTATACAGAGGTACAGAAAAGTGTTCCCTCTTCAGAAGCTCGTGGAGACACTCGACTAAGGTGATGATATTTGGCGCGACGGAGTGGCCGCGTGCATTGTTCCGATGCGCGAGGTCGTCCCCGTCGGTGGTTCGAATCCCTCACTCGGGCATGGATGTATCTGCTGTCTTAGTGTAAGTTCATTTATAGATACAGTAGTTTGTAAGTTTAGGGACTGATGACCCCGCAGTTAAGTCCCATAAACTTAACGAACATTTGAACTTTTTTTTTTAATATTACTTAAGGACTTTAGTACGAAAGTTCACGTAGACTAGAATTGTCGATGAATGCTTGTGTATGATACATACGCAAAGTACGCTATTTCAACCGCATCACTCCAGCCTACAAGCAGTTTTCATGTCTTCGTGCTGACAAGCGTAGAGTTTATCACATGCTATGCTTCGTCTATCGTTGTCTTAATCTTCACACCCCTCTTATTTATCGTCAACTCTAAATATTCTGTCTGAGCGGCACAACAGAATACCCGTTCCCAACAAAGTAAAATCCTCTCTGTACCGTTACACAAGCCCTGCCATGTTTTCTAAATATTTTTCTACGTCAGGAACGCGACTTTGGAACATATTCCTCAAAATATCAGAAAAATAAGATCCCCCCGAATCTTGAAAATAGAACTATTTGCAGCAGGGTTAAGAATCACATACGGCGCATGGTTCAAAAGATATTACGTCATAACCAATAGAAATCGCAAAAATGCCATATAATGCGGCGAGACTTTCGAAATACTCTGTATGAGAATGACAGTACTTAGCGACTTGCAACGAACTTTAAACATAATTTCAAACTTTTATTAAACTTTTTCTCGCTGGCAACCATAGTACAATGATGAAAGGAAAAAAGTTTCTCGCTGACTACTACTCCGCTGTTTATGTAGTACTACGGCTCTCGGTATGACGTTACAATTTATAATTTGAACACTACAAATTGTAGCGATAGGAAATTTTACAGACAGTATACACATATATAGTTGAATGTAGCTTCGAAATTGTATCACATTCCGACAAGTAGTTCATGAGATATGAGGATATAAACAGTAACGTTCATGGAAAACCGCTCCATCATGTACCAGTTTTAATCTATTACTTCTTTAATACTAATTGTATTCACAACAGATTTTACAGAAATACAGCACTTATGCAAATGAATATATACCTGAAAAATTATACAATTGTTCAACATACAATACAATAAATATCAGATCGTACTAAGTTTATATGTCATTTGTATTGTGACTCCTATCTTTCTTTCTTTCGACACTGTACTTATAATTTTTTACATTATGCAAGACAGCGTTATTTCTTATATATTCTCCGATAAATCTAACATGTTTTTAGAAAAAAAGAATATGCACAGAGAGGGAAGGGATAGGAGAAGTACTATCTCAAGGCAGGAATAAATAAATACACGAGCAACGCCGGGTTTTCAGCTGGTATGATATATTTATAAAGTCTCGTCGTGTTATGTGGCACTTTCTTGCAACTCTTATCGTTTATGGCGCTATACCTCCTGAACCATGTGTCGTACGTGGTTCGTACTCCTACAGGAATTGTTATCTCGGGTAAGGAATGATGTGTACCAAATTTGGTTGAAATCGGTCCACTGGTTTAGGAGAAAATGAGCAGCATTGTCGCTTAATGCAGCAGTTTTGTCGTATCTCATTGCTTACGGTCCTATCTCGTGAATTATATGTTGTACGTAATTCTTACACTTACGACGACCGTCCTCATCGATTGAAGCTTACGTGTACAAAATTTGAAAGGGATTGGAACAAAATAGTAGATTTGTATGCAATACGTACACACACACACACACACACACACACAATATATATATATATATATATATATATATATATATATATATATATATATATATATATATATATATACGGACAGTCTGCTTTATATACGAGGCGCGTCCAGAAAGTAAGTTCCGTTTGGTAATAAAATGAAATTGTACACAGATACAGAAGAAATTTTTATTGCACAAAATTCTACAACTCTTAAACTACTTTTCCACGTAACTGCCGAAATTTTGCAGGCATTTGTCATAGCGAGGCACCAGGTTTTGTATACCTTCTTCATAGAAATCTGCCGCCTGTTTCTTCAACCAGTTGGAAACAGTGTCTTTCAGCTCGTCGTCATTGGTGAAGTGATGACCTCCAAGGAAAGACTTGAGATGTAAGAACAGATGAAAGTCGCTAGGAGCGAGGTCAGGGCTGTACGGAGGATGGTCAAACACGTCCCAGCCAAATCCCTGTGCCGGCCGCGGTGGCCGAGGAGACTGAGGCGCTCCAGTCACGCACGGTCTGCACGGCCACTACGGTCAGGGGTTCGAATCCCCCCTCGGGCATGGATATTCAAATGTTCAAATGTTTGTTAAGCTTATGGGACGTAACTACGGGGTCATCAGTCCCTAAACTTACAAACTACTTATGAACTACTTACGAACTAGGATGGCACAAATATCCATGCCCGAGTGGGGATTCGAACCCCCGACCGTAGTGGCCGTGCAGACCGTGACTGGAGCGCCTCAGTCCCCGCGGCCACCGCGGCATGGATATTTGTGCCGTCCTAGTTCGTAAGTAGTTCATAAGTAGTTCGTAAGTTTAGGGACTGATGACCCCGTAGTTAAGTCCCATAGGCTGTAGAAACATTTTTTGAACAAATCCCTGTAGGAGGTTTTTCGTCACATTTGCAGTGTGGGGTCGTGCGATGTCGTGAAGCAAAACAACACTTTTTGACAGCAGTCCCCGTAAACATCGCAAATTTGCCGATAAATTTCACTTGGTTTCACTTTCCTCGCATTCAGAAACCGAATCACCGACCTGGTTTCACAGGCGGCGGAATTTTCAATCAACGCAGACATTTCAAACAAGCGCAACAAAGCGTACGTAACTGACAGCGATCTCCAAATGGTGCACGTTCTCCTTGATACACATCGTCTACAACGCATGTGCGTAACTGCAATCGCAGCACTGCAGCAGAGATAAACTGAAAGGGAACTTACTTTCTGGACGCGCCTCGTATAAAGAAGAAGAAGAAGAAGAAGAAGAAGAAAATGATTATAGTCGGGCCGCTGAAACATGTCACTTCAAGGTCACTCCACGAGTGTTTTGAAGTTGCCAGTATGATTGAAAAACAAATGACGAACGCGAGACGCTGCGTCTTCTGAACCAATCACAGCACAGCTACGAATGCCGGTTCCGTCGTCGTCACTACCACGTTGCCGCGTTCTATGAAAGCTTTGTGTGTTCGTGTGCTATCGTCTGCTTTTGTATCGTGTGTGATTTTACTGCTTCGCGTACATTTTTTTATTTATTAAAAAATGTCACCGAAGCGGCGTCTTCAATCAAACGACAATCCGTTGCGTCGCGGAGCGCCGTTAAATAGCCAGGCAATGGAATTAATTAGAAGAACGCGGGAGTTCTACGAACAAGAGAGAAAGTTTGTTTCTGTTCACGGGGAACCATCAATTCCGGCTGAAAGTCTTAAAGCGTACCTCGAAAACTTTAGGACTGAGTCAAAGAACGATTATAAGGAAAGGTGTGCTGCTTCAAGAACTACAAGACAGTGAAGCAAACCGTGTGGAAGATAACCCGGGTGAAGGAAACAGTGTGTTTTTAGCTACCCCAGGCAAGGAAAAGAAGCAGCCTCGCCCTGTTACCAATCTCGATTTGTTTCAAACGGATGCAATCCGTCGTCATATTTATGGCTATTATAGCCGGAAAGAATATCCGACTGTAGAGAAGTTGCTAATTTAGTTAAAAGCATGCGATGTTTTCTCGGGTGGAAAAACGTCTCTGAAAACGGTGTTAAGAAGTATGGGCTTCCGCTTCAAAGAGTTAAATGGACGAAGACTATTACTTGAAAAGCCGCATGTTGTTGGAGCTAGAAGTATACCCTTGCATAAAATTAAAGGCAGTTATATACATTCCATTGTATGGTTAGATGAAACCTGGGTCAACGCCGGAGAAGCTGTTGATAAATGCTGGACAGACAATACTCCAAATAGTAGTGGTCATCAGCCAACAGGAAGGGGTGCCAGATTAATTGTAGCACATGCAGGATCTTCAAGTGGATTTGTGAATGACGGACTTTTAGTCTTCCGATCCAGAAATACTGGTGATTACCACGAAGGTATGGACCACCGTTTCCTGCAGTGGTTTAAGAATTTGTTGTCGCAGTTTAGTGTCCCAACAGTGTTTGTAATGGACAATGCACCTTTACCATTCGGTCATATTAGTCAAAACTCCGACAACTAGTGACCGGAAAGAAACTATGGTACAGTGGTTGCTAGCGAGAGACATTGCTGCAGATATGAGTATGACAAAGCTGCTGTTGTATTCACTCGTGAAGCAAAATAAACCTGTGACGCCTACGTACGTAGTAGACGAAGTGGCAAGGGAACAGGGTCATACGGTAATTAGGCTACCACCGTATCACTGCCATTTCAACCCCATTGAATTGGTTTGGGGTGACGTAAAGACGTATATTAGGAAAAAAACAAGTCTTTCACTATAACAGAAGTGGAAAGACTTTACTTGAAGGACTTGCTACTGTTGACGCCACCTCGTGGAGAAAGAAGATGAGCATGTTGCGAAACTTATTCCATCTATAGTCTGTGCTTCTTTAATAATAAATGAGCATGAACAATTGATTTCTCTCGATGGTGATGATGACGACGGGTTTGGTGCTGATTCGGATGCCAGTGATGATAGAGAACATGACGGAATTACGCCATTGACTTCATAAACCGGTGAGTGTAAATTTATGCAAAATTAATTCTTTCACTCTGCATCACAGAATGCAACTGCTTCTTTATTTAGTATTACGATTGTTGGTTGCGTGTTCTTTGTTATGAATAGCTTTACATTATTGTACGACATTTCATTTGCATCTATTACGTTAACAATTCGGAAAAACATCTCATAGGCGCTGTCCTTAAGTTAGCCTGATGGGGGCCCCGAGAAACTCGTTCCTTTTTCCTAGGCAATGACTTATTAACTGAATTTTTGTCGCACTTATTCATTTTAAAGACCCAGAAATTGTCTCGAAACGTGACATATATGGTGTGGCAAGTGACTTGGTTTGCTGTCTGCAGGCAATATCGTAGTTATTATTGCGGGCCTTAGCTACAGAACGCACAGTAACAAACATTTAGTTTCCTTCTCAGTTAAAGCAAATCGATTCCGAACGGTTGAGAAATAGGTGCAAATAATTTGCAGAAAGTTATCATGAAGACGTTAATGCTGATGAGCTCATAACAGAATGTTTTCATTTAAAACAATATTTGAAAAACAGAGCTAAGTATATCATCCTTACATTCTTCAATAAAAGCAGATAAAACAGAAGAAACCTTTCCAAATGTAGAAGTTGTTACCCGGATGGTAACCAATTGTCGTGGAGAGAGTTGCCAGCCGCGGTGGCCGCGGGGACTAATGCGCTCCAGTCACGGTCTGCACGGCCACTACGGTCGGGGGATTCGAATCCCCCCTCGGGCATGGATATTTGTGCCGTCCTAGTTCGTAAGTAGTTCATAAGTAGTTTGTAAGTTTAGGGACTGATGACCCCGTAGTTAAGTCCATAGACTATACAAACATTTGAACATTTGGAGAGCGTTCATTTTCCCAGTTGAAGAGAATCAAAGATGAATTACGAACGTCTATGCTACAGAAACGACTTAATAATTTGTCAGTCATGCGCATAGAAAGTGACGTCCTTCAACAGTTGGACTTTGAAGACGTAATAGAAGATTTTGCATTTCAGAAATCCCGAAAGAAACCTTTAACAGCAACTTAGGCCTAAGTCAAATTTGCAAAACAGTAATCACTAGTATTTTATTTGTAAATTTCTAACCATACTAAGCAGTAAATTCACTAAACAAAAGTACATCATTCTGATGAGTTCATTCAAAGGAAAATTCTCTTTTGTTGTATGGTCCCCTAATCTGTGTGCCAGTCATCTGCATAGAAAGAGACATACTCCAAAAACTGTATTGTTTGTATTCTGGAAATCTGTTAAGAAAGCATTAATTTTGATAAGAGACTAATTTGTGGAACTAATTAGTATTTGGTTTGTAATATTGTAACCAATTAAATAACTTTTCCTTAACATTCCTTAACAGTTGCCCGTAAATGTACACCATTCTGATGCATTCATTTACTTTATTTTAAGGACCCCAAAACACTGAGTGCCCAGGGGCCCCTACATAGCTTAAGACGGCCCTGCGTACAAACTGTCAAGTGACATGTTTCAGCGGCCCGACTGTAGTTGTGTGATTTTTTTGTAACGTGTTTCGAGGTGAGAAATAAGAGCGGCCCTCGAGGCTCTAATGTGATGAGGCTAAATATAAGCAGCAAGTGAATATAGTTGTGCTGAAGCAGCGGCCGCGCCAGGTGGTGTAATGAGTGGCGGAAGCGCGCGGCGCGGCGGGAGCACGTGGCTGGTGCTCGGCGACCTCGCCCACCCCTGGCGGGCGTGCCGCGCGCCGGCCCGCGATCAATAAGTGCCCCACACGACGGCCGCGCCGCGCACCACCACGCTGTGATTCCCGCACGTACTCGCCACTATCCCCCACTTCACCGCCTCCTCCACAATTCACACGCTGCACATCTCCAGTCGTTCCCACTACTGGCGCCAGCTACCTGCCGGAGCGGGGCTTTCCCTTCTAGCGAGAGACACGGTTACGTGGGGGCAAAGTTCTCGGCCCACTCCCCCGGCTCTCGGGGCAAGAACACGAAAATCACACTGGCATCTTTAACGGCCCACTTAATCTGTAGTTTTATGATTTTTTTTTTTAATTTCGAACAAAAATAATAATAATCTTAATGATATAAAATTATATGAAAAAAATCGCACTGACGTGTATTAAAGGCCCACTTTAGATCTGTAGTTTTATAAGTTTTTGCAAACATTTTGGACCAAAATAATAATCTAAACAATAATAAATTAATTAATAAGAGTGTCTCAACTATTTTAGGAAAAAAAAAAAAAAAAAAAAAAAAAAAAAAAAAAAAAAAAAAAAAAAGATTTAGGTAGTGGCGGGTTTCGAACCACCGACCTTTCGAGTCACAGTCCAGCCCCTTGCCCACTACGCTACGACTATAAATCAAAACACGAGTTCTTTAATCTCATACTATTGATGGCCCTTGTTAACTGATGTTAATATGGCATTTGTAGACATTAGATTATCATTTATCGTACGAAGAACGACGTGTTCTTGTTAATTCCTCAGTGCGCCGTTGCTTTGAAATGACAACGTGTAAGTTACGATAAAAATATCATCAAATACGCGAGAAATGTCACGTGACATCTCCGAACGGCTGGTTTTTTGTTAATTCAATGGAGGATGTCAAATCTTCGCTATTTTTGCAAATATATCTCAAACGATACGAGATATTAAAAAAACAAAGGAGCTAAGTTGTAGAGAATTTTCTCCCCTACCAATTAGGTTATTCAACTTTCGTGTCAGATGAACGGTTCGTTTGCAATTACAATTATATTACAAACGGCTTTTTTTGGTATTACTGCCGTATTTTTTGTCCGAAAAATTTGAAAAAGGGAGGTTCTGGTCTCTGGCGGCCTACAATTATGTGTGTCAAATTTGGTGCTGATCGGTTGAACGGTTCGTCTTAAAAACAGGGAACACGTTACGGACGGACGGACAGACAGACGGACAAACAGACAGACATCCCAAAATCGCCGTTATTTTTGCAGATATCTTTGAAACGCTACGAGATATGAAAAAAAAAAAAGAAAAAAAATACCATAAGAGAGCAAAGTTGTAGAAAATTTTCTCCTCTCCAAATTCGGTTATTCAATTTTCGTGTCAGATGAATAGTTAAGCCGTTATTTTCATTTAAATTTCGAGCTGTCAAAAGACGATCGCAAAGGTCCACTTTTAGTGTTACTACCGTAACCTAAAGTGGGCCAATTATGTACCATACGATTACGACTCTACTATTGTGATAATATATATGAACTCAACACGTAATATTCTCTTTGGCCGTATTTTAACAAACAGCCAAAATTATTTGATATTTGAGTTTGAACTTTTACTGTTTTAAACTATTACTTTAATCTCTCTCCCCCATATTCTCATTAGGTTTTTCCGTTAAAATATTATTACTTGTCTTGCCGTGGTAGTTTGTCCTCTTTTTCAAGTTTATTTTCTTAGCCTGTACTGGTTTACGTAAAATCAAGTGAAAGTGTCAAATCGTCGTTATTTCTGCAAATATCTCTGAAACGAAGCGAGATATTTAACCCTTTAATGCAAAGTGTAGCTGCTCAGTTACATATCTTTATTTTTCCATTATCTCTCAAAGTAATCAACATTTTACCACAAATACATTTGTAGATGCTTGTATACATAATGTTACATATTCCACGTCGGGGGTTCGGATCCCCCCTCGGGCATGGATATTTGTGCCGTTATTTTCATTTAAATTTCGAGCTGTCAAAAGACGATCGCAAAGGTCCACTTTTAGTGTTACTACCGTAACCTAAAGTGGGCCAATTATGTACCATACGATTACGACTCTACTATTGTGATAATATATATGAACTCAACACGTAATATTCTCTTTGGCCGTATTTTAACAAACAGCCAAAATTATTTGATATTTGAGTTTGAACTTTTACTGTTTTAAACTATTACTTTAATCTCTCTCCCCCATATTCTCATTAGGTTTTTCCGTTAAAATATTATTACTTGTCTTGCCGTGGTAGTTTGTCCTCTTTTTCAAGTTTATTTTCTTAGCCTGTACTGGTTTACGTAAAATCAAGTGAAAGTGTCAAATCGTCGTTATTTCTGCAAATATCTCTGAAACGAAGCGAGATATTTAACCCTTTAATGCAAAGTGTAGCTGCTCAGTTACATATCTTTATTTTTCCATTATCTCTCAAAGTAATCAACATTTTACCACAAATACATTTGTAGATGCTTGTATACATAATGTTACATATTCCACGTCGGGGGTTCGGATCCCCCCTCGGGCATGGATATTTGTGCCGTTATTTTCATTTAAATTTCGAGCTGTCAAAAGACGATCGCAAAGGTCCACTTTTAGTGTTACTACCGTAACCTAAAGTGGGCCAATTATGTACCATACGATTACGACTCTACTATTGTGATAATATATATGAACTCAACACGTAATATTCTCTTTGGCCGTATTTTAACAAACAGCCAAAATTATTTGATATTTGAGTTTGAACTTTTACTGTTTTAAACTATTACTTTAATCTCTCTCCCCCATATTCTCATTAGGTTTTTCCGTTAAAATATTATTACTTGTCTTGCCGTGGTAGTTTGTCCTCTTTTTCAAGTTTATTTTCTTAGCCTGTACTGGTTTACGTAAAATCAAGTGAAAGTGTCAAATCGTCGTTATTTCTGCAAATATCTCTGAAACGAAGCGAGATATTTAACCCTTTAATGCAAAGTGTAGCTGCTCAGTTACATATCTTTATTTTTCCATTATCTCTCAAAGTAATCAACATTTTACCACAAATACATTTGTAGATGCTTGTATACATAATGTTACATATTCCACGTCGGGGGTTCGGATCCCCCCTCGGGCATGGATATTTGTGCCGTCCTTAGTGTTAGCTAGTTCATAAGTAGTTTGTAAGTTTAGGGACTGATGACCCCGTAGTTAAGTCCCATAAGCTATACAAACATTTGAAACTTTTTTTTGCATATGCTAGTAGCTTGTCCTAGAAATTATAAGCAAGAGTGCTACTGAATCAGTTCAACAGTTAGCTGCATTCAGTTACTCCTATCATGTGTGTTTGTTTACATTAATATTCGTCCTTTGCCGTGTAAAAGTAGTCAGTCACACACTACTGTTGCATTATGAGTTACTTTCTGGAAAGATGAGAGGCATATAATACTGACATTTACTGCATACGGTACATTGTGAAAGCACTATATAGCTGACCAGCTATGAACTTTTTGTTGCTAGTAGTGCGTAATAATTTAAAGATTTTTTTTCAATATTTTTCTCAGAACATACAAACTATACACTAACCATGGTAGTTTTTTTTATAGCTTGTAATAAAAAGATATGCATTAAAGGGTTAATGGAAGAGACCAAAGTTGTAGAGAATTTTTTCCTCTACAAATTAATTTATTTAATTTTCGTGTCAGATAAGCCTCTATTTTCATTTTTATTTAAATTTCGGGCTGTCAAAAGGCGATCACAAGACCCACTTTTAGACACACTATCGTTACCTAAAAGTGGGACAATATAGTTCAGAGAGGTGGTTTTCTTTCGAGAAAATCAGATAAACAGTAATTATTTCAGAAACAAGACTAAGTTTCCAGCACTGGAACTTTTCTAAGGCTACTTAAACCCCAGGCGGTAGGGTGGTTTGAAACGAAATAGATGGTATGGTCAGGTCAGATCCGACCCACTCCCTCTTCGATGAGGTTTGTGTGGTGTGTGTACACAGTGCGTATATTATTGAATAATACAGATTATTGATAATTTGTTACATGATATGGGTTATCACCCATCATCTTCCATGGCCTAGGTCGTGAAAATAAGTTTTTGTGTGGCTGAATTAAGGTAAGTACTGGCCAGCCAATCTATCTCTTTTCAAGAATATTTTAGCATCTCAGTAGAGAATTTCCATCAGTAATCAAATATTACAACTGAATATTTTGATGTATTCTTGTATGCAGAGGAGTTACATAAACTTTGTAACACCACAATACCACCAATACAAAGGAATTCCATTATACTATAATAAAACTATAACTGCTGTGTCAATTGATAATCTGTGTGAATACACTAATCTCCAAAACTACTCAACAAATTGCCATGAGTTTTACACAGGTAACTTTAGTGCAGCTTGGAGCAACATACAGGTTTTATTTAATGAAAACTGGATGACAGCATCAAAAGATATTGTGATTTATAGTTTATCTAAAACAAGTCTATCTGTCTCTTAGTAGTTTGATCACACTAATCTGCAAAAATACTAAATGAATTTACATGCAATTTTGATGCCAAATTAAGCAGATATTTTGGCAATATAGATGCTTTTTTTCCTCAAAATCGGATCAGGGAAGGAAAAGATATGGTAATTTAAAGTTTTATCATTAACCATTGTATCTGTCTGTTTTGAATCCACTAATCCCTAACATTACTTAATGAATTTGCATGGGGTTGTCACAGGTAACTGAAGCGTAGCTTGTGGAAGCATTCAAAAATAGGAAAAGTGAAAGAAAATATATTGTAATTTAAAATTTTTGGTGCCTGTTATGTGTGTTAGTATGGTATAGAAGTCCAAAGAACCAATACCTGGTGCAGTTAATTTAGTAACTTACAATAAGTGACAGATTCAAGTGGTACAATCTTTTCTTTACACATGCCAACTAACACTGAATTTATCTGACTAGGGTATATGTATTTACTGATTTTGCATAGTCAATTAAAAACTTAAAGAAAATCTTTGATTCTTTCAGTAGTTGTTATTCAGATTTGACTTCTTCCCCAGAAAGAGTGTATTTATAGACTAACTGATTATGTAAGGGTTCTGTTTATACCAATTGAGGTACTGAACCCTAAAAAGTGACAATATTTCAAGGTCCTTGCAATGCATCAGCACATAGCTAGTATCTTCTAAAATAATCATAAGTAACATAGTTAATTTTACACATTGAAAATTTACCTCAGTGATAATCTTGAGATCAAGTAAAGCCCAAGAGAATTGTGGCAGAACTGATAACAACAATGACTTATATCTGATATATAAGACTTAGAAGTTGATGTTTTACCAATTCACTGAGGAAATTTGGCCACATTGTCATTACTACAGTGTTTTTGTTAGGAATGAGAATAACTAAAATGGATCATATATATTTCACAACTAATATGAGATGTCAAAACGCGCTTATTTTTAATCCAGATGTAGAAATTTACTATCTAAGACATGCTTATTACAAAATTGTCTGTTTACCCTTCACCAGAGGTAAGTAACTTTTCTTTACCTGAAACCAAAGAAATATGTGTTACATTAGATGCATTTATAAAATTTCTGCAAAATGTTCTGGTTTACGCAGAACTTTTATACAAGAACAACAGGACATTAAACTTTAAGAGGACATAACAACTGAACATCTTTGACTTTCCTCGAACACACAGAAGTGAAATTACAATCCTTTGCAGCTGCTCCCCCCCCCCCTCTGTGTATCTCTTTTTTCCCCATGCCCCCTTCACTCTGTGTATCTCATCACTCTCTATGTCCATTTTACCCCCTAATTGCTCTGTTACCTTTAACTGCCTGTAGGGTTGTTTATTATTATTGCAAACCAAACCTTCATTGGGAATTGACGTTATTTAAAATTAATTTGTAAATCAGATGAGGATAATTGATACATGGGTGTGAAAAGTATTATCCAGCTGTTGAGTCTTTGAAATAGCTTCAGTGACACTATTAAGTATAGTTTTATCTGTGAATGGGTAGAATTCCAAGAACTCTATTAATAACCTCATAAGCCACAAACGCCACTTTCCTGTTTTCTTTAAGTTAACAGAGACAACGAAAACAATAAGCTCATTGTTGTGTATACAATTTGTCTGAAATAAAGAAATATAATATATATTGGTGAGACCATGTGTCTACTGTTTACACACCCAATGTCATTGTTGAAACTGTAAAATGAAAAATCCTGCAGTTTCAAAAATACAACCTTTGAAGAGTAATAGGCTTTGTTTGGATTTCTATCAGCTGCTCTAAAGAGTAATCATTTCAATGCTGATGTGTTATTTTATAACAAATATTTTGGCACATCATTCCGCACTGCCATGTCACTTGTTTGCTTTAAATTTCTCTTGGAATGTCTACAATTCGATGATTAGCCTACTCGTGTAGAGAGAGAGAGAGAGAGAGAGAGAGAGAGAGAGAGAGAGAGAGAGAGAGAGAGAGAGAGAGAGAGAGAGAAATCTCACACCAGTCATTGAAAGATAATAAGTTTTGAAACACTGCAGGAAAAAAAAAATCACAAACTCAGCTCATTTGTAACTATAGATGTGCAGCTTGTAACTTTCAGAGGGATGCGTGGTTTCAAAATGTTTATTCCAATTACATACGATAAATATGGGCTGAAATGTTATGATGCGTAACAGCAGCGCATTATATATGATTGATGTAAGCTGGAAAAGGTTCTGTCCTAAGTGGAGCACATCATTACGTTGATAAAAAGTGCCACTGTTCAGGGCACCAATCATAACATAACGATAGATATTTGCTTTGCCAGCATCCCTCTCGCTACCAGACTGATTGACAAAAAGCGAACAATAAAAAATAAGAGTTACTCCACAACTTTGTGAACTGAAATTATAAAAAAGTAAAACATCAAGTTCGTTTTCTTGTATCACAGTTGTATCCCACAAACCTAAACCATGTAAGCTGATCGTACCTGTTTCTACCATGCACCCAGAAGGCTCAATCGACCAACCATTAAATTTGATAAGAAGTCAACAAAATCAAGTATCCCTCCCCCTAAAACACAACAATGTCTCGTTCTGTGTTTGCCACAGTCTTACATTCTCTGTTTGTACAAGACGGTTGAGACACAGACTGACAGACTATATGATACGTGAGCGACAAAAGCCGGAGACAGCGCGTCATTTAGCATAGAGACACTGCAGCTACATTCGACGCGCAGGTCGCTGAAGTGGCGTCACCTATCACTTGCACCAGGCTGGCCGAACACGATCCCAGCTGGATCGTCATCAGCGACGACATTGAGCGAAAAGTTCCCAGTGAGCACAATTTCTCGCTACAAGACTGCTACTAGAACCGATCAACGGTTTATAAAATTTGGCGTCAATAAACCATAGAATACCGATCAACGACGGAAATGGACTACGAGGATCACAAACCAAATTCTTCGAAAATGGGACGATGAGGACAGATACTTTCGATTATGTTGTTAATAAGTGCTTCATTCGTGACTACAGGCTGTTAACAACCGAATAAGTACTGAAGAATGAGTCTCATTACAATAACGAATATAATTCCTTCATACCGCAGAATTTATCCTGACAGCCAACGTAGCGAAGGTGTGGCGACGTGGGATACACCTGTATTCTATTTTGCGATCGCTGGTTCAATTCCAGTTGCATCTTATATTTTAATTCCCTTAACTATCCATCTTTCACCTATTATGTGTAGCAAGTTTTATATGTACCCTTTATACGGTACTGCAAATTAGTCATTTTTAAAGTTTTACCAAAGTATTTTATCTGTAATTGCCTAGCTGCGGCGGAGTGGCCGAGCGCATTGAGGCGCTATGCCGTTACCCCACGGGCATGGATGTTAATTTATAAGTCTTTTGTAAATTTAAGGGCTGATGACCCCGCAATTAAGACCCATAAGCTAAACAAAGATTTGATTTTTAAATTGCATACACAAGTATGCCACAGTACCGAACACATAAATCCCTAAATATAATATCGTGTGGATCATTGGCCTGGAGCAAGTCTTTCAATTGGACGGCACTTGGGTAGCTTGCATTCCCGTAGCCTACCACAGTTATCCAACCGGGTAAAGGGGACCTCCAGCTTAACGTGGACTCCGAACCGCGTGTCGTTTGGTGACTTCTCACATCGTTGAGGTGAAGTATGCGTTAAAACGCAGACTGAAAAATCCGAGGTCCAACTAGGTTTCCAGTCTAGCGCTTTACCCAGACCACCGGGCCCGACAATCCCTAATGAAACATAACACCATATTTTACTCAGAAACGTAATTTTCCGTGCTCATTTCACTTCCTAGTGCTTCATTCTCTCAAAGAGCCCCGAGTTTAGTACTTTGTTACTGCATAAAATAATTAGATTAACTTCTTGACACCTCATGTCCGAGGGTAATAAGCAATCAACAATCCGAAGATTGGTTTGAACACCACAGTGCCTTACTAGCCATGGTCCTATTTGGAGGTGGTATGCCATTGCCTTCCTCCGACCTTCGAACTGACTTACCCAGCTAGTTATAGGGGGACCTTCAGTAAGTCAATTATTATCCGCAATTTAGTTACATTTTTGTTTTTGTTGGTAGTTCTGTCGTTTTACGTTGGTGACGCATGTTTTGTTTATTTGTAGTTATATCTTTGCCATTTTCAAGCTGCTACTTTAGTTTCGTTGTCGCTGCCGTGCTGTCAATCATGACTGCTCCGCTGTCTATTTGCACCAAAGAAGAGCAACGCTCAGTGATACGTTTTTTGTGGGCGGAAGGTGTATCAGGGGCCGAAATTCATAGAAGACTTTCAGTACAGTACGGGAGCAGTGTTTTGCCACAACGAAGTATGTATGAGTGGATTGAAAAATTCCTAAATGGTCGCACGAGTGTTAAGCACGATGAAGGAACCGGACGACCATTTACCGCCACAAATGAAGAAACCATTGAGCGATCACGTGAAATGATTCTCTTAGACAGACGATTAACTATTGATGAAGTGGCTCATCGTCTTCAAATTAATCATGGTTCTGCCTACGAAATTATTCACAACAGACTTAGGTTTCGTAAAGTTTGTGCAAGATGGGTCCCAAAATAACTCACACAGTTGCATAAGCAAACGCGCCTCGACATCTGCAAAAAACATTTGGATCGCTATGGTAACGAAGGGGACAACTTCTTAGAATAATTACTGGTGACGAAACATGGATCCATCTTTACGGCAGAGTATGGAAATGGAAACATCCAAATTCGCCGTGTAAGAAGAAGTTCAATACCCAACCGTCCGGAGGAAAACTGATGCTTACGGTTTTTTGGGATGCACGAGGTCCTGTACGGGAACATTATGGTGAAAGGGGCAGAACAATAAACAGTGTACGTTACAGTGAGATGCTAAAGCCTGCAATTCGAAGCAAACGCCGAGGTTTGCATTCAGAAGGTGTTGTGTTGTTGCACGACAATGCCCGTCCGCATACTGCTGTCCACACTGCTGAAACGCTCCAGAAACTCAAATTCGAAGTACTGGATCATCCTCCATATAGTCCCGATCTTGCCCCTTCTGACTATCACTTGTCTGGTCCACTCAAACAGGCAGTAAGAGGCCGTCTGTGTGACTTGGACGAACCAATGAAGGAAGCGGTGCAATTCCGGTTCGCAGCTCAACCGAAAACCTTCTTTTATGAGGGCATAAGGAAGCTTGTAGAGCGATGGACGAATTGCATTGAAAAGCAAGGAGACTATGTCGAAAAATGTTCTTGCAAGTTTCATATTTTATTATAATAAAATTTTATAACTACTTTGCGGATAATAATTGACTTACCCTCATACATAGCTAGCAGAAGCAGTTCACGTAGTTGAGTTTACCCTCAAATCGCTAATTTCTTCTCAAGTGCCCTAATAACTTTCAAGTACTGTTCACGCTGGTTAATTTGATAACCAACTGTCAGTTTTTCAATCTCCGGCTTGCCGGCCGCGGTGGCCGAGGTGACTGAGGCGCTCCAGTCACGGTCAGCACGGCCACTACAGTCGGGGGTTCGAATCCCCCCTCGGGCATGGATATTTGTGCCGTCCTAGTTCGTAAGTAGTTCATAAGTAGTTTGTAAGTTTAGGGACTGATGACCCCGTAGTTAAGTCCCATAAGCTTTACAAACATTTGAATTTGATTTAATCTCCGGCTTGATTGTGAAAATTCGAGTAAAACCACTTTTGTTATTTTAAAGAAACTTGTTTCCGCTCTATTAAACATATTACCAAAATGTTTCGAGCGTTAATCATGTGCTCTCATTTGCAAAAAACCTCGTTTCATTACTTTGAACCGTTCACGAAATACGACTTTTTAGGACCACATAATTGGCGATGCGCAGGGACGGAATTTGGCACGATCCAGATATACGGTCTAAAATCTCGATAACTAGAATTTAAAAGATGTCCTTCTGATCTCAACTTTATTTAAAGTTTCGATATGTTGGCTACATTTTAAAGGCAGACCTATGGGTTAAATTGAACAATAAGTCTACGTAATAAGTTTTTACCTCTACAAAATTTTAAAAATTTCGTTTTACTTACTACGGTGCAGAAGAGTAACTATGGCGAATAACGAAAATAAATTCAGCCCCGAGAGAATGAAGGTATGTGGCTTTGACGCATGAAAGAAATAAAATTTTTTCACTGGCAATTTTCTTGAAATTCGTCTCTTCGCTGAAAGGCTCAGAGCTATCGCTGTTGGTTGTCGAGCGAAGGGGTCGACAAGATTCAAATGTCTCCAGTTGTAGCGGGAGACACGCGGCGGTGCGGACGTCGCTCACCTAGGACAACTACACCTGTGGTTGTCTTTCAAAAATTTGTTAAGCTTAAGGGACTTAACTGCGGGGTCATCAGTCCCTAAACTTACAAACTACTTAGGAATAACTTATACCAAAGACGCCACAAACATCCATTCCCGAGGGGGGATTCGAACCCCCGACCGTACGGCCATGCAGACAGACTGGCACGCCGCAGACCACTCGGCCACTGCGGCCGGCCGTTGTCGTTCACATCGGAAGGAGGGGAGCTTAAGGCTTTAACGTCTCGTCGACACCACGGTCATCGGAGACGAAGCTCACTCTTAGAGTTTTCCGGTAATGGAAATCGGCAGTGCCCTTTCAAAGGAACTATCCAGCCATTTGTCAGGAGTGATTTAGGATAAACACGGGAAGCCTAAATCTGGCTGGACGGAGGTGGATTTGAACCACCGCCCTCCCGAATGCGAGTCCAGTGTGTTACCACTGCTCCACCTCTCTCGGAGCTCACGTAGGACGTAGCATGAGTAATATTACCAAGGAATTGAAATAAGCTCTAGAGAATGGTCTCGTTGAAAATGAACGGGCTGAAGCAGACCAAAATATTTCTAAATATCCATCTGGTAACAGTACTCGAAAGATATATCGGAAAATATGCCGCTTTTACAACTATAAAAAGAAACAAATGACTGCCCAATGTTGCAGCACATGCTCCACTGCAATTTGCAGTGAGCAGTCAGTCTGTACTGACTGCTATTAAGAAATTTTTTGATTCAAATTATTTCCTTTAGCATTTCTTGACTTATTTCTATTCGTCTTACATATTCTTCGCATTATAAATAGGAACAGTTTGAAGATAATATTTTTTTTCAGTTTGTTATTATATCGATTTTGTTTTCTTGATTTGACAAAAAAGTAGAGAGACTTTACATGCAACTAAAAGGCTGACGATAGGCTATAATAAATAGCCATTGGTGCTGTAAGGATCCTAGTAATGCATTGTGATAGGAGTAATGCGATGCTATATTAAAGAGAATAATAAGCATAGGAATCATTAGTTTTTTTTAATGGAAAAAGAGACGTAACTTCTTATTTGCTGAAATACTCCTGTTTCTTGAAATAATTCTCCAACACTTATGTGTTTACACCTTTGCGACAGTTGAGAGAATAAAACACGTTTCAGTACACAATGTCAATAACTAACTTTTTTTATGACAGACAGTAAATAAACAAGTGTACACTAGGTAAGAGCTTCACTTTGGAATCACACCCGACGAACTGACGGGTCTTACTAACGCAAGTTCAAAATTGTCTTAAAGCATTTAAAACCAGATGTTACTAATACGGGATTAAGTCCTGACAAGAATGTATGCAATTTTCTAGTTTAAACGTACACCTTGTTTAGGATGACAGCACATAATGTCTTTATAGAGATTTGAAAGATATTGTTAAAAGTAAAAAAGAAACGTTTTCGCGACTGAGCAGCTGATTGAAGTAAACTGTACATTATAGGTGTGTTCATTACACAGCATTCAAATGGCATCAAAATCAGTTGGGCAGTTTAATCGTAAAATTAAATGGGCAGTTTCTTTTCCCATTAAATAATATTGGCGAAATCTTATAGAAACAGTGGCGACACTCTTGCTCCTCTTTGTTATACAATGCGATGGCAGCGGCTCCAGACAGACATTGAGCTACACCTCTAAATTCGATATTGCATGATGCAAATAGTGTCTTTTCTATTGGAGAAATGTCTCTCTTTCTAAAAAATAAGAAAAATCTACTAAACAGAAAAAAAACCTTTTTTCAGAAAGACGCTGTATGTCCCGTATTTCACATTTCATCACAAAAACAATACATGCACAAAAATACTAATGAAATATGTATCTTTCAAACACAGCACTAACAAAACACAACTCAATCTAGATCCTTTCACACAAGCTGTGCTATAGCATCACTCACGCTGTTGTTATAATCATAGAGACTGGCTTACATTACATGAGTTTTGTACAAACTATGTTCACCTAAACTTTTTGAAAAACTACAGTTCATTGTTATGAGTGTGTAATGCATAGAAGTGACATTCAATAGCAGTGTGATATAGTGCAATGATCATTAAAAAAAAAAAGTAAACATCATGATTATAGCCTCTCAGGGTACGTTTGTGGGTTCAAATCCAGTTTGGGGAAGATTTTTTTTTCCCTCTCTAAATCTAATCAAAATTTCTTTGTTATTGTCAAGCATTTAACTGATTTAATAGAATTGTTTACTTTCTAATACTTCGCTACATCATTTTCATAATCACAATGACTTTTATTTGCTCATTTTTTTTCATCATATCATACTTTTAATGACTAGAATTTGCTTGCAAAGCAGTACTGCTCATCCGTTTGTGATGCAGCAGTAGTGTAACCAATTATAGTAAGTAATTAGGGTTTGCTTTTAGCACTTAAAGTGTACATTTCCTGTTTTCATTTTGCTCATAGAGGCTAGCTTTAATCATCATGAATGAAGTGAACATGAAATATGAACTGCGCATTTTCTCTAAATACATTGTGGTTAGATTAGGAGACGACTGTATTAGGGATACAAAACAGATCCTCTGCCACATTTGAATCATTGGTCACTTAAACCAACTGTCACATTCCCAAACTAAGTCACAGCACAGTATGAAATTGCCCTGCTTTACACATTAATAACATTTGTGAAGTGACCCCACCCTGGTCGTGTTGCATATAACCGAACGGTCGTCAGACTATGTGGCAAAACTGTAAGGACGCATGACAAATGTCAAAAAGCAAGTAATTTTAATCAGACTAAAGAATTAAATTCAATTAATCTCATGGAAATCTCCACTAAGATTATTCAAAAGAGATAGAGTGGCCGGCCAGTACCTACTTAGCTCAGTACCACCAATAGTCACACAAAAAGATGCAAACAAAGATGAAAAATATGGACTTATCAGTAATGCCCCGCTCTTTTTGTTCAAGCTGATATTGGCATGTCAACAAGTGCAATCTGATTGGTCAGAAGCATGAAACTATGAATCATGATGACTGATCACAACACCTAGTGACCATAGTTGTAATGGAACAGTGGTGCTGTGATTCATTGAAATCATGTACTCTATATGCTGGACATTAATACTACCAAGTTTGGTACTCATATGCTAATTAATTCCAAAAACAGTACTGCATTTTAATTAATGTTGCAGATTACAGTTTTCTCATTCAGATATCCTCTTTTTCTTATTGTCAACTATATAAGCGCACAGAAAAATGATACATTGTGCCTGAATAGTATAACTGAATGAAATTAAATTTGAATTTGAAAGTGGAATCTACCATATGCAGGGACATAACATGTCATTTTTGCTATTTACTGCACTATTTATCATGAAAATTGTATGCTAGGTGAGGAATGCCATGTGCATATGTTCTGATCACAATAAATTAATTATTAGCACTTACTCTTTCTATTCTATATGAATGCACCCTCTGCTACAGCACAATGTTTGTGTGTCTACATCATGGGTGGGCAAAGGGAAACCCATGCCCCTGAAGCCATCTGCATGATTGTGGGCAGAGCTGAGTGCAACTGATGTCAATTTCATAGCTTGTGCTCTAAAGACTAGATGATGATGCAAGCAGTCAAGAGACAAGCATAGTCATGGTAATGCACCTGGCTAATCAAAGCAGTATGGTAATACAATACTCTAAATAAGTTTTTATGTTGGCCTACTGTATTTTGATGATAAGTAGTTGTCAAAGAAGTATTTAGTTATCAGGTATCAAAGCAATTACATATGTTTCCTATGCACCATCTAATGTAAAGAATATAATTAAAAGTATTATATATTATTATTATTATTATAGATGTACAGGGAAGATTCCTCTGCAGTTGGGCTGGTCATAGTGTCCTCGGTGGCGGAGTGGTCAACATGTCTGCCTAGTAAGCAGGAGATCCTGGGCTTGAATCCCGGCCAGGCACAAATTTTCATTTGCTGCACTTTGGTATACGAATCAAGTACATTATGTACATATTACTAACAAGGGAACTTCCCCACCGCTCCCCCCTAAGATTTAGTTATAAGTTGGTGCAGTGGATAGGCTGTGAAAAACTGAACACAAATCAATCGAGATAACGGGAAGAAGTTGTATGGAACTACTAAAAAATAAGCAAAATATAAAAACTGGTCAGTTCATGCGAAAGATGGGCAATGTTAAGCACATTTTGAGCATACAAGTGCTGTGATCCTGTGGCTAGTGTGAGGAACTGTGGGGCGAGAGGTCCCTGGTTCAAGTCTTCCCTTGAATGAAAATTTTAATTTTTTTATTTTCACAAAATTATGTTCTATCCGTCCGTTCATCAACATCTCTGTTCGCTGTAATCAGTTTAGTGTCTGTATTTTGCGACCACACCGCAGAACCATGTGATTAGTACCGGAAGGAAGTGCCTCTCCAATGGGAACCTAAGACGTTTGACCACGAGGTGATGGGTCCGATTCCTCCACATGAAAACATGTCTGACTATACGACACTGGTGACGGTATGTGTATTGTATGACAGGAATCTCTTGTTGGCCCACCTAACTTGTACACTTGGTGAATGGTAAAGAGATTCTACCTTGCCCAATTTAAGTTTTCTTGTGGTTGTAATAATCACTCCCAAAAAGTGATGAAAACATAAGAGTTTGTTACGTAAACTGCAACAAATGAATGCTACAGTTTTACAATCGCACATTTTTCCTGTCACTCCTCATGCTAGCCAGAGGACCACGGTGCTCCTGTGCTCACAATTGCTCGGCATTGCTTATCTTTCAAATTAACTGCTCAGTTTTTACATTTAACTTATTTTTTCATGGTTCCATACAACTTCTACCTGTTTTCTCAACTGATCTGTATTCAGTTTTTCACGGCCTATCCACTATGCCAACTTACAACTAAATCTGAGGGGTGTGTGATGGGGAGGTTCCCTTGTAAGAACTGTGTGATGTATTAGCACATTTGACTTCAAACCTAATAGCTGTCGATGAAGAGTTTACAACTGAGATGTTTCTGCATTTCAATAAAATGTAGAAATTCCAGAACACTTGTGCAAACTCGCTTTTGGCAGCAAAAGGAACATGCTAACAGTTGTGAACTGAAATGGAATTGACAATGAAGAAACCACAATTTATAGCAAATAGTCCAGAAATTTGCAATAGTGACAATGTTCCTTTTGTGTTCTATCACTTACACGGCATTTTCTGATGCAGCATAGGACCATATCTAAAGGAGGTGGACAAAATAATATAAACACCATAGAGTATACTACATCTCACTGCAAGTTGGCACCACTGTGTATGTGACAATACAGAACAGCAATTTCAGAGCACAATTGCTGTTTGATGTCTTGTATGTTACTTTGCAGTATATTACACGTTTTGTTCTGTGACTGTCAATGCAAATAATTGGTGAAAGGTGTAATCTCTCAGACTTCCAAGGAAGCCAACCTGATGGTTCACATTAAGTGGAAGGTGCTGTGACAAAACAGCTGAACTGTTTAACGTTTCACTAGTGACAATATCAGTAATAACAACAAACAAGAAAACAAGGTACGAGTATGGTTTGAAAAGTTCTCGG
Source organism: Locusta migratoria (assembly GCA_026315105.1). NCBI lineage: Eukaryota > Metazoa > Arthropoda > Insecta > Orthoptera > Acrididae > Locusta > Locusta migratoria. Next base: position 251,276,079 of record CM048745.1, on the reverse strand, counting down.
AATCACCAAGAGAGGTCAGTGGGAGCGCAATGAGTTCTTCACGTGATATTCATTGTACTGTTGTCTGTAAACATGTGCCACATTAGAGCTCTTCGAAGAGAGCTGTGGTGGTGACGTGTCTCTATCCCTAATAGATGTTGAAACCTCTTGAGGTGTTTTAAAGTTTACTATGGAACTAGTGGAGTGATAATTTGTATTGTAACATGTAACCAAATAAGAAGTTTACCCTGTTCCATGAATTAAATTGACGATACACTGGACTGTAAAACAAATCCACTTCCTTTCTCCTCTTTCCTACCTGAGAAGCGATGTTATTCTGAAAGCCTGAACCTATGTGTATTTTCAATCTCACTCTCTCTTTTTTTGTTACTACCAGTGGTAATAAGTTAAGAACTGGTTAGCCACTATATCTTTTGAAATATTAACACTGCAGGTTAAGACTGATTTTTCAATTATTGCTACCATTTCTGTACAATAATTCACCTTTCCACAAATTTTTAAGCACGACAATTGGACAACTATGTGTCAATATCCCACTTAATTTTATCAAACAGTAGAAACAACTGGCTACAGCCTTTCCAGTATTATGACACTTTCTTTGATAAACTTTGTACACATTCTAAGAGAAAGGCAACTCTATTGCAAGGCTTCCCAATGTGTGGTCTGCAAACCTCATTGGGGTCTGCTTGCTCTTTCTAGGGGGTCTGTTGTCACGTTTCACCAAAACTTGTAAAAGAATGATTAAAGTTATTACCTAATTAAAAATGCAAAAAGCAAATTCATCAATATTATATTTTTTCATTTGAAAAAATGTGAGTATCTTTACATTAAGTTGTGTTCCCACATAATGGCTGTGGCTCCCAAGTGTTGACCCACACTAAGTAGTTCAGTGCCGGTACATGCAGCCTTCCCTGCTCACAGTCGGACCGGGTCATGTTCACTGGCTCATGACAAAAATATGGATTTGTAGTCTTCGCATTTGTTGTATCTAAAAACCTCAACAATCTGCTGTCAAATGAATATGAGTTGTTGATGGAAACTAAACCTTCAAAATTAGTTTTAACAATGACAGTTACTTTCACTTTAAGATAATTTTTGTAAGCAAAAATTCCACCATCTTGTTGAAAAAGCAAACGATGTTCTACTTCCATCTGCCATAACGTATATATGTGAATCCTGATTTTTTTTTTACCTATGCAGGCAACACAACTTTAGTACTGAAACTGTCTATGTGACGAACAATCCGTCCATTTCCAGTTATCAAGTACTGAACTCAATGATTCAAAATTTTGTGAGCATAGGCAGCCTCTACCTTTATAATTTCTACAGACTAATACCTAATATATCACTCCAGGGAAATGCCAAGATTGTTCCTTTGAAAAGGCACTGCCTATATCCTTCCACATCATTAACAAAACAATCCAAGCTTTTACTACATCTCCAATGACCACGCTGTCGGTGAGATGTTAAACCGTAAACTTCTTTCCTTCATAAAGAAGGATGAGCAGTAAACGTTCCCAGGCCATAATGTACGTAGGTATTACATATGTTTGTGTTTTCTATCATGTACTTTATATTAACAGTGACCTGTTGGTATTGATATTTATGGTCCAAGAACTAAAATGATATCCAGCAAATTTTAATTTTAGCTGAGCTGATGACAGACAAGAAAATAATCACATTCATACAACTTAAATTTTCAGCCATGGACTTCATCAGAAAAAGAAACACATACATTCACACACAATCACTCAGACAACTAAACACACACACACACACACACACACACACACACACCATGTCCAGCCACTCCAGTGTCACAAGCATCTAGACTGTGAGTGAGATGAGGAGTGGAGGGGGAAGGATGCTAGGTAAAGGTGGGGATGGAAAATTCCGCATTGCACGATGGATTGTAAAGGCTCTGATGGGTAAGAATGTGGTTGTGGTGGTGGTGATTATGGTAACGGGGCACATGACGTCGTGGTCTTTAGTGCCCGGACAAAGACAGAGTGATGAGTGTGAAGCAACATAAAAGATGAGTGAGATAAACTAGGTCATATGAAATCTTTTATATCACAGTCGCCAAGAGAGGACTAGGTAGTATAAAGACAGTACAGATGGGCATGACTGGCTGACCACACAAATAAAGAGGAATTCAGCCAGCCACTCTGCATAAAACTAAAATCACCAACCTAAAAGCTTTGACCAAAAAGCAGACACTTCTCAAAATCATAAAATCAGCTAAAACAGAGGACAGATCACCATTAAGATTAGCTTCTGTCCTTGCAGCATGATACAAGTTGCACTCTATCAAAATGTGGCATACAGTAAGTTGCACACCACAGGCATCACAAAAAGAATGATCTTGAAGAAGCAAAACATTGCTTGTTAATGGGCAGTGCCCAATTCGGAGTCATGTCAAGGTCACTTCATGTTGTCTCAGTGACTGGCAGGAGGTTTGCCATGGTCCAACAGCTTATTACCTTTCACTGCCAGCTATGTGTCTTCCCACAGCTGAGAGCACTTCTGTCAAACCACAAAGAGGACGGCCTGTAGGGGAATGACAGATCGTATTATGTTATGGTTGCTGCAGGCCTCCTTTGCAGCCTGATCAGCAACTTCATTTCCCTGAATTCCCAGTTGCCCAGGTACCCAGCAGAATAACACAGCTGCTTTCCCTGTCACTGGAGGGAGTACAGTTGGTCCTGTATGAGCTGGGAAATCTTTTCATCTGCAAATAGGCTTCCCAATGATTGCAATGTGCTAAGTGAATCGGAGCAGATACGAAACCGTGTTCTCCAAACAAGCCGCATTTCCTGCAATGCCATCATAATTGCGTGAAGCTCTGCTGTGAAGACAGAAAAGGTGAATCCTTGTAACATGGTCAGGAAACACTATGAAAAAGCTGAGGGAATCTCCCAGGTCTGAACCATTGGTGTAGACCACCGTAAAATCGTGGCGCCTATCCAAAATTTAAAAAATTCAGATTGATATGTAAAATGAAGAGTGCAACCTTTCTGAAAATTTGCTAAGTCTAAAATAATACCAGGCCTCTGTAGGAGCCAAGGAGGATGTCATACATTAAAATCAGGTAAATCCATTTGTGAGGTGTGTGGGGCATTGACAGCGTTTTGTATCCCTGGTGCCTCATTATCAGTTGTCGCCTGATGGACAGTGGCGACTCAGCAGCCTCAGCACAGAGGCTGGGAATTGGGCTAGTTCAGAAGGCCCCAAGTAGCCAACTGAATCCCTTTGTGATGCAACACGTCTAACATCTTCAAATAAGAGGGTCTGGCAGAGCCACAGTGCATCCACAATCAAGGTGAGATCGCACAAAGGCCTGATAAAACTGAAGCAGAAAGGTTTTATATGCACCCCACGAATTGTGGCTAAGACATTTTTAAGATACTCAGTACTTTGAGGCATTGTTTCTTCAGGTCCTTGGGGTGTGACAACCATGTGAGTTTCGAATAAAGAAGTAGACTCAGAAACCTCACAGTTTCTTTAAAATGTAGGACAGTGTCCCTCATCCTCAGTTCAGGTAAGTTTAAAATAGAACGGGAGCAGTTAAAAAGAACACATACAGACTTCTCGGTTGAAAACTTAAAACCACTCATCTTTACCCTGTCATCCAATCGTCCAAGAGTAAGCTGCAACTGACGAGTTGTTGATGCAAGGCTAGAAGAAGCGCAAAAGATAGAGAGGTCATCAACAAATAATGAACATTGGACAAGACATTTAGCAATGGACGTAAGACTGTTAAGACTGTTAATTGCTATGGCAAACAAAGTCACACTTAAAACGCTACCCTGAGAAACAAATTTTTTCTTGCTGAAAATGATCTGAGAGGGCGTCACTAACTCGATACCTAAAATAGCGCGGAGAGAGAAAGGACACAATAAAAAGGGGAAGGCTACCACGAAAACCCCATTCGTGGAGCTGCCTGAGGAAAGAGCCTCCAAGTAGTATCGTAGGCTAGTTCAATGTGAAAAGAGATACCCAAAAGGTGCTGCCGGCAGCAGGGTACCATTTCTCAATTGTTTCACAGTCTTCAAATCTCCTGCCATGACCCTGGGTTTGCCAAGGCCTAGCTCATGACGGGGGAAGGATTTGAATTGCGGCTATGAATACAGTGAGGGGAGGGGGCGAGAAACGATAAAAGGGAGGTGTAGGAGTGTGGGAAGGGAGTGGAGGAATTTGAAATGATAAAAACAATAAGGAAAAATAAAAATAGGAAAAAAGAAAGAAAGTAAAAATAAAAATTAATTAAGGGGATATTGTCAGTGGTGACAAACAGTTTCAAGGAAGACATGAGTTCGGAAGGAAAAGGGGGGTGGGGAATGTTAGGCATAGGGTACAAGGATGGGGTGTTAGGTTGAGGCCAGGATGGTTCCAGGACCGTAAAATGTATTGAAGGGACAGCTCCCATCTGCACAGTTCAGAAGAGCTGGTGGTGGAGGGGAGGATCCAGTTGGCTTGGGTAATGAAGCAGCTTTTGAAATCTAGAGTGCAGTGTTCAGCTACATGCTGCACCACAGGGTGGTCCATCTTGCTTTTTGCCACAGTTTGGTGGTCGCCATTTATCCTGACAGACAATTGTTTCGTCGTCATACCAATATAAAATGCTGTGTAATGCTTACATCAGAGTTGGTGTATCACATGGCTGCATTCACAGGTGGCCCGACCTCTGATGGGGTAGGATAAGCCTGTGACCGGATGAATGGCCACCACCAAACTGTGGCAAAAAGCAAAATGAACCACTCTGTGGCACAGCATGAAGTTGAACTCAGCCGTCTGGATTTCAATGGCTGTTTCAATACTTGAGCCATCTGGGTCCTCCCCTCCACCACCAGCTCTTCTGATCTGGGCAAATGGGAGTTGACCATTCAACACATTCTACGGTCCCGCAACTATCCTGGCCTCAACCTAACTCAGCTCCCTATCCATGCACCCTATGCCTAACATCTCCCCCCACTCTTCCTTCCCCACTCATTATCCTGTATATCATGTCTTCCCTGCAACTGTGTGTCACCACTAACAATATCCCCTCAATTACTTTTTATTATTATTATTATTTTATTTTTACTTTTTCCTGTTTTTCCTTATTTTTTCTATTTTTATTTTTCCTTATTATTCTTACTGTTTCAAATCCCTCCATTAGCTCCCCAAATTCCTCTACACCTCGCTTTTATCCTTTCCCACCCCTTCCCCTTTACTTGGCATCCTCCCTCCTCCACTCCCCACCTCACTCGCAGTCTAGACGCTTGTGACGCTGCAGTGACCGAATATGGTTGTGTGTGTATAGTTGTTTGAGTAATTGTGTGTGTTTCTTTTTCTGACAAAGGCCATGGCTGAAAATTTGAGTTTTGTGTGTGTGTGTGTGTGTGTGTGTGTGTGTGTGTGTGTGTGATTACCTACTTTTGTGCCTGTCAGCAGCTTAGTGAGCATCTTTACAGTGAGTTGTTACCTATTCTCCATTATTCCTCCATTCAATATGGCCTGTCTTCCAAATAAATTCAACAGTAAGAACCTAAATATAGTGGAAATTGAGACTAATGGCAACATTGTTAGTTTCGATTTGTTCCCTTTCACCTTTAAACTAAAGACTCTTAAATTGGTTGTGTGCCAAAGAGTTTGTGAGCTCCAAGGATGCTGAGAGCTATATTGCCAGTAGTGTAGCTATTGGCAGGTCTAACCTAGCCAGGCATGTCTCGGGAGACAACAACCCATCTTACATCCTACTTACCTCATTCTCTACCATATCATTTCTGTTCCTTTCTTGTTCAGTTTATCTTATATACTACTACCTTGTGGTTAGTCTCGGGAAGAATAAAGGCTAAGGGAGAAAACACTGAAAAAAAAAAAAAAAACTGGGGTGGAGCCCCAAAGGCAGTTTGACTATATACTATGTCCCCTCCTGGCAGCTCCTCCAACCCAAGTGATACCAGATGTATTGGCTTGGATTTCCTCTGGACGCTATGATTTAGGTCAAATTCAAATATTGTGAAGATCAACACGAATTTAGAAAATATTGTTTGTGTGAAACGCAACTAGCTCTTTACTCAAACGAACTGATGAGTGCTATCGACAAGGGTTCTCAAATTGATTCCATATTTCTAGATTTCCAAAAGGCTTTTGACACTGTACCTCACAAACGGCTTTTAATCAAAATGCGTGGTTATGGTATATCGCACTAAATTTGTGACTTGATAGGGGATTTCCTGCCAGAGAGGACACAGTTTGTAGTAATCGATGCTAAGGCATCGACTAAAACATAGGTGATATCTGGCATTCCACAAGGTAGTGTTATTGGTCCTCTGCTGTTCCTTATCTACATAAACGATTGAGGAGAAAATCTGAGCAGCTCTCTTAGGTTGTTTGCAGAGGACGGCGTCATTTATCGTCTAGTAAAATTATATGAAGATCAAAACCAACTGCAGAACGATTTCAATAAGATATCAGTATGGTGTAAAAATTGGCAATTGACTCTAAATAATAAGAAGTGTGAAGTCGTCCACATGAGTAAGAAAAGGAAACCATTAAATTTGTTTACAAGATAAATCAAACGAATGTGAAGGCTGTTAAACTCCACTAAATACCTAGGAATTACTATTACATCAGATTTAAACTTGAAAAAACATGTAGATAATGTCGCAGGAAAGGCGACTGCGTTTTATTAGCAGAACACTTAAAAGATGGAACAGAACTACTAAAGAGACTGCACACACTATGCTTGTCCGCCCTCATTTGGAGTATTGCTGCCCAGTGTGGGATCCTCATCAGGTGGGTTTGATGAAGGACATCAAAAGATTCCAAAGAAGGGCGGCCCGTTTTGTATTGTCACGATACAGGGGAGACAGCGTCACGGAAATTATACAGGACCTGAGATGGGAATCATTACAACAACGGCGGTTATCGTTGCAGCGTGGTCTACTTATGAAACTGCAATCACCAACATTCTCCTCCGAATACGAAAATATATTGTTGACTCCCACCTACATAGGTAGATATGATCATCAGAATAAAATACAAGAAATCAAAGCTTGAATGGAGAGGTTCAGATGTTCTTTCTTCCCGTGTGCTATTCGAGAATGGAATAGGAGATGAATAGTATAAATGTGGTTCGATGAACCCTCTGCCAGGCAATTAAATGTGATTTGCAGAGTATCCCATGTAGATGTACATGAGACCATGATGCTTGGGAGACTAGTAGGATTCCATATCCATCGCTCAGGCAAGTAGCATCATGGAGAGGACACTTCAGCGACATTCAAGGACATTGACACAAGGGAATAAGTGGTTACTGGTTACAAACTCTGTGAATGGCGAAAGACTCAGGCACCAGGGGCCATTTTCAATGGTGAAAGAGATCATTGCATCTCAGAAGACAACTACTGCCTGCCTCAAGCTGGGTAGCCCTGAGCCAATAAGGTGCTGTCCCACCACTACCTGCCCGCTTCCTAAGGTACCTATCAAAAAACAAAAAGGGAAATAATAAAGCAATCACCCTTTTGTATTGCTACCTGGAATGTCAGAACCATGTGTCCAATATACACTGCCAGTACCCAAGAAGATGAATTCATTCATAAGACTGTAGTAATTGACAGAGCTTCATAGCTTGATTTTAGACTTTGTGGGACTGCAGGAGACACAGCTTCCACACATGGGGTCTATTATAGAAGCTAATTACACATTCTTCTGGCAGCAGAGGTCCCAAGATGAGCCAAGACTTCACAATGTAGGATTTGTGATTAAAAAAAACCTCCCGACTGTGTTCTACTACCATATGGTGGAATAGAGCAGATTCTTGATTTACAAATTTGCTCTTGATGTGGCACTATCAACATTTTGAATATATATGCTCCCAAATTGTCATCCAGCATTGAAGAGAGAGATCTATTTTATGATTTACTAAATGACAGAACAGCCAAAGTACCAGGCTCAGGGTCACTATATATTCTAGACAACTTTAATGCTCCAGTTGGATCAGATAATGACATGGGGCTGGCTTGCCTGGGTCATAATGGAGTGGGGAAAAATGAATGAAAATGGCCAGAGACTACTTAAAATGTGCTGCTTTTATGGACTACACATTACAAAACCATATTTTCAACTTAAGGATAGACATAAGGTGTCGTGGAGACATCCTTACTCTCATCATTGGCATCAAAGAGATTTTGTCATAGCTAGACATACATATCACAAGAACGTCCTAGTGACATGAAGCTATCATAGTGCCGATTGCAACACAGACCATGCACTGGTAGTGAGCAAACAAGAAACATCAAGTTGGTGTTTGTGGGGAGGATCCACATGGCACAGACACTGTAGCAGTCATTGAAGTGAGCCACATCATGCAGTGCTGCATGCTCTGCAACAGGATGGTTCAGGTGTCTCCTTCCCACAGTATGACAATATATCATCTGCACAGTGTTTGCAGCTCAGTTTGTATACAACATGACTGCTATCAAAGGTTGCACTACCTTTTATATGATAGCATGTGACAGGACTGGAGCAGGTGGCGGAGGGATGGTGGATAGAACAGATTTTGCATCTAGGTTTAGATTACATACATCTCTGTTTCCGTCACATACTCCAGTCCCTTCCTATCTGTCAGACAGCACTTATGTTTGCTCCATTCCCACCAGAATCCCTTATCCCTTCCCTCGCCATGCCTCCTCACCCCCACCACTGGTTGTTCTCGCCTCAGCTGTGCTGTCTGTTCCATTCCAGTCGCAGCAGTCAGAGATGGCGGTTGGGTTTGTGTGTGTGTGTGTGTGTGTGTGTGTGTGTGTGTGTGTGTGTGTGTGTGTGCGCGTGCATTCTCTGTGGCAGATGAAGGCTTAACAGCTGAAACCTTCACTTTTGTTTATTCTTTTTTGTGTGCCTTTTTGCAACTCGTCGGACATCTCAGTGGTGAGTAGCAACCTATCCTTTTCATAAATATTGTTGAATCCTTTAAGGTATTTCCACTATAAGAAACATCATAACACCAAACAAAGAATTAATCCCCAGATCAACACATACCATATTCACAACCTGCAACGAAAAGAGCAATTTGCCAGTAGTTTTGAAAGTGTTTTGTCAGTAAACATACAAGCAGAAAGGAATATTGATAGCAAATGGGCACAGATTTCAGATACCATCTACAAATCTACAGTAATAGCCTATGGAATAAAAGATGATAGGAACAAGGACTGGTTGGAGCAGAGTTATGAGAAGATGGAACCAGTCATTGAGGCTAACCGAAAAGCCTTGATTACTAACAAAAACTCGGGATGACTTGTGAGAATAAAAGAACAGCACAACAAACATCAAGATATAAAAATAATTAAAGACTAAATTTATGTGCAAGTATTCAGAAAATTGTCAATTGAGGGGACACTAAGGCAATGTACAAAGGAATAAAGAAAACAACTGCTGCAACAGTAAAAACTCTGACTACATGTTTTACGACCCACTTTAGATTTGTAGTTTTATAAGTTTTTGCAAACATTTTGGACCAAAATAATAATCTAAATAATAACAAATTAATAAGTGTCTGAAACCCTTTTAGGAAAAAAAAAAAAATTTGTTAGTGGTGGGCTCCGAACCACTGACTGACCTTCAGCGTCACAGTACAATGCATTGCCCACTACGCTACAGCTAACAGTTAGGAATTGCGCTCTTTAACTTCATACTATTTTAGGCCGTTGTTAACTGATGCCAACATGGCATTTGTAGATACTAGATCATCATTTATCGTACGAAGAACAACGTGTTTTTGTTAATTATTCAGTGCACCATTACTTTGAAATGACAATGTGTAAGTTACTATGAGAAAATCATCAAATATGCAATGCAAGATAGTGTATGCCAGAGAGAGTTCTGGGCGAGGAATGTCAGGTGACACCTGCGAATGGCTGGTTTTCGTTAATTCAATGGAGGGTGTCAAAACTCCGTTACTTTTGCAAATATCTCTGTGATGATGCAATATACGAAAAAAACATAATAGAGCAAAGTTGTAGAGAATTTTCCCCTCTACCAATTAGGTTATTCAGTTTTCGTGTCAGATGAACGGTTCGTCTGAAATTACAATCATATTACAAACAGCTTTTTTTTTGTATTACTACGATATGTTTTGCCCGAAAAATTTGAAAAAGGGAGGTTCTGGTCTCTGGCGACCTACAATTATGTCTGTAAAATTTGGTGCTGATCGGTTGAACGGTTCGTCTTAAAAACAAGGAACACATTACGGACAGACAGACAGACATCCCAAAATTGCCTTTATTTTTGCAAATATCTCTGAAAAAATGCGAGATATGAAAAAAACATAAGAGCACAAAGTTGTAGAGAATTTTCTCCTATACAAATTCTGTTATTCAATTTTCGTGTCAGATGAATGGTTAAGCCGTTATTTTCATTTACATTTCAAGCTGTCAAAAGACGATCAAAAAGGCCCACTTTTAGTGTTACTTCCGTAACCTAAAGTAGGCTAAAAAGTCAGCGCCTCTGAAAACCAAGACAGAAGTTATCACTGATGAAGGCAAGCAAATGAAGTGCTGTGTTGAACGCTACCTAGAGTTGTTTGTAATTGAGAATGCCATTAGCAGGGAAGTACTTGATGCCATACAACAAAAGTCAGTTATGTAAGAAGTAAATGCAACACCCACTACGAAAGAACTCAGTAAAGCAACAGATTCCCTAGCAAATGAAAAGGCTCCATGTAAATATGATACAGCTGCAGCAATTATTATGTATAAGTTATGTCCTACTGAGTATGGAGAATTCAGAGATTGTCATTCTATATTAAGAGAAGGGGGACAAAAGTGACTGCATTAATAACCAAGGCATTTGTATGCCCACCTAAATTATTATAAATAATTGTCTCCTTTCATGAGAAAGCACAGTGCTTTAATGGCAAAAATCAGAAGCATTCCCCGTTAACAGGAGTTTAAAGCAGGAATGTGTGTTAACGCCTATTCTTTTTGAGATCTTCTTCTCCTCCTGCTTAGATTTACATTTGAACCCTGTGAGAAGGGAATGAATTTACGTATGAGATCTGATGGAAATCTTTCCAACATTGCCTGCCTTAAAGACAAGGCCAAAGTAAATATAACCGTTATTAGAGATTTCCTATATGCAGGTAATGTAGCTCTGGTAGCAAACGCAGATCAGCTGCAATGCCGAATTAAAAACTTGTCACATGCAAGTGGAAAATTTGGCGTTAAGTACCATTACCCACAAAAACTAAGAATGGCGCAGGGCACCACCAATCATCCATCCATTAGCATTGACGGCAATCCTCTCCAGGAAGTTAAGGAATTTACTTACTTGGGATCAACAATAAGTAGAAACCTGTCTATGGAGACTTAGATTACAAAGAGAATTGCTAAAGTATTGGCTATCGGAGGTTAGACAAACAGAATATGGTTCAATGAAATGCTGACGATAAAAACTAAGCTACAAGTACACATCACTCGTGTTATCAGCACCCGTCCCTGCAGCAGCGAGGCAATGCACAACCTTAGCTAAAGCACAAATCTGAACTTAACAGCTTTCATCACCACTGTCTCTGGAGGATCCTCCAGATCTCTTGGAGAGATAGAATACCGAACACTGCAGTATTCCAGCTTGCAAGCTCAATCAGCATTCATGCACTCCTAAACCACCAACATCTCAGATGGCTGGCTGAGCGAATATCGAAAAAACTGCTGTATGGAGAACTGCAGGAGGATGTGAGGCCAATGGGAAGATCACACCTTTGCTACAAGAGAAATCTGACCAAGGATAGCATCAATGCATCTCAATGGGAAGGTACTGATGACTGGGTCAAGTGGTGACAAGTTGTGAGCAAAGGAGTCACACTTGCAGAGGGCAAACGAATACAAGCAGAAACAATGAAGAGGTCGAGACAAAAGGATAGGGCAGTTTCTGCTCAAATACCTTCAAGTTTCATGCGCTCAAACTGCAGCATGGGCTACCACACTTGAGTGGGACTTTTCAACCATAGCAGGCTCTGAACCAAGTATGCTATCCCATCATCCTTTGATGATGGACAGAGGCCATTATGTAAGTCTATGCTGTTAAACTTTTCCAGGAAAAATCTAACATTACTTTAATTCTTGATGAAGACTTTATATGTACGAAGACATCGCAATTAATGTTAAAACTCAAATGTGACATATTTCACCCAGAAACATTTCACTGATTGAAGCAAGTAATAAATAATAATTAAAAAGGTTTTCTGAAGCTACTATAATCTAGTGTAAGGAAGATATAGACAAATAAGCTCTTTCTAGACATATGAAACTTTTTTGACAAGTTTGGCTTGTATACTAGATGAAGACTTTTTAATCAGTTAAATGTACAAGGACAGTCATACTGAGTTCAACCTGAAAAGGGTGAAGTCAATACCTTTTCTATGCCTGCTGCTATTGGTAACTGTCCAGCCAATGACTCATGGAGAAACAACATGACATATCTTGAGTCAGTGGTAAATAGGCCTAATCAATTAGAATATGATTCACAGTAGTTTAAGCAAATTATCCCAGTTCAACTTAACTTTGGCCTCTGGTTTCTCTACAGATCACTCTGTCAGCACATCTAGTTTCTTCTAATTACAAAAGAAATATGAAAATCTGTATGTAATATTCATAATAACCCAACTAGCAAAATTTACTGTGGGACTCTTACATATTAAAAATACATGCAGACAATTAGTGTCTTCTGATAAAAGAAGTCATTAAATTCATTTATTATGATGTCTGGGGCTGAAGGGACTCTTGATGACAATTTTGCAAATAACCATGAAAATTTGACAGCTTTACTTGAATTTACATAACTTGTTAAGCAAGAATATTTTAAACTGGCATGCCACTGAAAAAGAGGTAGAAGGTTCATAATTATGCATGCCAGTATTGAGGATGTGACCTCCTTTGCTCAATCAAGATGAAACAGTAGTGTTGTTTTTCTTTTTAATACCACAATTTCAATTTTTTATGTAACGCAAAAATTAGATTTTCTCCTTTGTCTTCAGATTATTTTGCACACAAACACTACCGCAAACAAATGTCATTAATGAAACAAGCAGATTTTTTTATTTTTATTTTTTTTTATTTATGTATTTTTGAAATACAAACATTCTGCACATAAATAGTACCCCAACACTCCCTTCAGACAGATCTCTTTCTAAATACATCTTTATTTTTCTAGAAAACACAAGTAGTTGTTGCAAAGATAATGAACAACCTGACACACAATGTTCATTTTTGAATGACTGAATGAATAAATGAAACCAATATTATGAAAAGGACAGAATGCTACTCACCATACAGAAGTACAATTAAAAACTACTCAACAACTCGGCATTTAGACCAAAGAGCCTTCTTCTTTGGCCGAAGAGATGAATTGTGTCTTCTTCTTTGGCTCAAAAGATGTATTGTGGAACAGTTATTATTATTATTATTATTATTTTTACTGAGCCTGTCTCCACGTCATAGTGTCATCAGTGTAGAGAGTAGCATTGTATCCTTTTCATAATAATAATGTTATTCCTTCCTGACCTTTCCATTGTTTAAATGACTGAAAGACTGTTACAGAAAAGATTACTGACTACTATCACAAATGGCATCTCTTTATTATAGTCATGCAATTTTCAGAAATACTACTTTAACATATAAAATTTACATAGTTATTCAATAATAAAATAACACAGATGATCAAACTGAATTATAGTGATGTCATTTGTCTCATGTACTTGGCAGACTTCATTTGTGGTGCAAGCTACGTAATTTAAGTATCAACTTGTCACTTCTTTATTTCGTGTTTAGCTCTCAGAAAGCTTTTATTGCTGCGTGTTTGATAAGTGTATTCCATAGATTTTCTTGTTTATTTTGAAAACAGCCAGCGACAGTTTCAATGATTTGAGAGTATTGTTACCACTGACCACAGTTCAGTCGGATGCCAGCTGCCATTATTAAAGTACCACATTAGTTAAAAGTTCATTAGTTTTCTACTCTCCACAGTCAATTTGCGATAGATGGAGAGGATGTGTGCAGTTCACGAACAGCTGAGCGTGCTGTTGGCTACAGTCAGCCGTCTTCAGGCTGCTGTCTTGGGGTGCAACAGCAGTGGAGGTCTTGTGTGTCAAGTGCGACACATCTGGTGTCTCATGATTCGTCCTCTGTCCCTGCTGTTGAGGCACCTTCAGTTGTACTGGACGTGGTCGAGCCGTCCTCTCCGCAAGGGGAGTGGCGGGTTGAACGGTGTTCGCGGCACTCAAGACAGAAGGGCATTGTGGAGGCTGGCCATCCGGCCACACCCATTGGCCATTCGGCCACACCCATTCGTACTGTTGGTGGATGTGTTGCCAATCATTCATCAGGGTTCAAGTAGGTGCACAGGGGAGGGGATAATTACTTATTGGAAGCTCCAATGCTAGGAGCATGATGGAGCCCCTTAGGCAGATAGTATCGAGATCCAGAAAGAAGTCCAACGTGCACACGGTGTGTCTGCGCAGGGGGGGGGGGGGGGAGAAGGGGGGGGGGGAAGGAGGGGGGGGCCTTATCTAAGATGTGGAGGTGGCCTTATGGCGGCTATCGACCATATGGGGTGCGGTCGACTGCAAGTCGTGGCTCATGTCGGCACCAATGACGCTTGCCGCTTGGGTTCTGAGGACATACTCAGTTTTTACAGGCAGCTGGCAAAATTGGTGAAGGCTGTTGGCCTCGCATGCGGGGTACAAGCAGAGCTGTCTATTTGTAGCATTGTTCCCAGGGTTGATCGGGTCCTTTGGTTTGGAGCCGAGAGGAGGGTTTGAACCAGAGGATTCACCGATTCTGTGACAGTCATGGCTGCAGATTTCTACATCTGCATTATCGGGTGGGGAATTGTAGGAGCCCCTAGATAGATCACGGGTGCACTACACTAAGGAAGTGGCTAATCGTGTAGCAGAGTATTGGTGGAGTGCACATTGTTTTTAAGGCTAGGCACTAGCTCTGATAAGCACTTGCCTGTCAACATTCAGACAGCAAATTCAGGCCACATTCAGCACAAAAATTCAACTATATCAAAATATTACCCGTGAACATTCAAAGCGTTAAAAACAAAGTTCCTGAATTTGTCATGCTGCATGAAAATTATTGTGCTCAGATAGTTTTAGGCACTGAAAGCTGGCTAAATCATGATGCGACAAGTTCAGAAATATTTAGCGAGGCGTGAAATGTATATCGGAAAGACAGATCGGACACAATTGGAAGAGGAGTGTTTATTGCTGTGGACAAAGGTATTGTTTCAACTGAGGCCGAGAGTAACTGTGAAGTTATCTGGGCACATATAACAGGTCTAAGAGAAGTAAAGTTAATAGTTGGGTGTCTTTATCCCCCCCCCCCCAGTGCTGCTGCAGCAGTTTTAGAGTCATTCGAATAAAGTCTACACCAGGTAGTGCGTAGATATCAGGGCCATGCAACATTAGTCGGAGGAGACTTCAACCTTAAGAGTTCAGATTGGGACCCCTCTATTTTCGATTCAGGCGGTACAGACAAGCAGTCTTGCGAGCTACTTTTGGACACTTTCTCCAAACACTGACTTGAGCAGTTAAACTGGCAACCCACAAGCAATAAAAATATTTTAGATCTCATAGCTATGAGTAGGCCTGACCTTATTAACGATGTCTGTTTAGAAACAGGAGTTAGTGATCGTGATATTGTCATAGTGTCAATGGTGACCAAAGTTCATAAACCAATCAAGAAGGCTAGGAGCGTGGTTTCATTAGGAAGAGCCGATAAGCAATTGTTCGGCTCACAATCAGAAAATGAATGGACATTGTTTAGTTCCAGTACAATGGATGTAGAGGAAGTGTGGACCAAATTTAAATGCATTGTAAATAATGGGTTAGTCACTTAAGGATGGAAAAGATCCACCGTGGTATAATAATAATGTTAGGCTAGAAAACTAGTGAAAAAGCAAAGGCTGTTGCACTCTTGGTCCAAAAAGCAACACATAAATGACGACAGGCAAAAGTTAGTAGAGATTCATGTGTCTATAAAAAGATTGAAGTTTGAAGCATACAATAATTACCACAGCCATACCTTAGCAAAAGATCTTTCTGAGAACCCGAAAAAATTCTGGTCCTATGTAAAATCGATAAGTGGGTCAAAACCCACTATACAGTCATTTGTTTATCATTCAGGGGCAGTAATAGAAGAAAGCAAATAAAAAAGCTGAAGTTCTAAACTTAACCTTTAAGAAATTTTTCACACAGGAGGACAACACGAATCTGACATCATTTGATCAACTCCAAAATAGAGGACATCGTAATAGGTATTTCCGTTGTAGAGAAGCAGCCGAGAGAGCTAAATACAAAAATCTCTTGGTCCGGATGGAATAACAGTTCAGTTTTACAAAGAGTATTCTGCAGCATTGGCCCCTTACTTAGCTTGCATTATCGCAAATCTATCAATGTAGAAAAATGTAAGATGATTCACATGAGAAGGAAAAACAATCCCACAATGTTCAAATACAGCATTTGTAGTGAGCTTCTTGATGCAGTTATGCCATTCAAATATCTAGGAGTAACATTACAGAGCGATATGAAATTTAACGGACATGTAATGACAGATGTGAGTAGGGCAGACTTCAGTTTATTGGTAGTATTTTAGGAAGATGTACTTCATCTGTAAAGGAGTCAACATATAAAATGCCTGTGCAACCACATGTTGAGTATTGCTCAAGTGTTTGAGACCTGCAGCAGATCAGAGGCGAGCAGTTAGGTTCATTACTGGTAGGTTCAACCAATGTGTTAGTGTCACAGAAATGCTCTGGGAACTCAAATGTGGATTGCTTGAGGAAAGAGGACATTATTTTCGAAAAATTCTGTTGAGGAAATTTAGAGGGCCGGATACTGAAGCCAAGTGTAGAACAATCTTCCTGGCGCCTACTTATATGTCGCGTAATGATCACAAAAACAAGATAAGAGAAATTAGGAATCATATGGAGGCATACAGGCATTGTTTTTCCCTTGCTCTATTTGGGAGTGGAATAGGAAGGAAGTGCCTGGTAGTGGTACAGTGTACCCTCCGCCAAGCACCTTATGGCGGATTGCGGAGTGTGTGTATATGTAATAACAGCTTGTAATTTAGCTAAATTCTACAATGTGCTGCATTACTCTCGTTTGTGTTGCAAATGTTGGCAATGCTTCTGCTAGTGTGGTACTCAACTGGCAATTGGAAAATACAAAATTTGAAGAACTGAAGTTGTGATAGACTTATCTGTAATGTAGCCAAAGGTTTAGGTGAGGTTGGGTGGCAAAAGTATTCTTTATGGTAAAGAATGTTATTTTAAAATCAAGTAATTGAAACTAAAACATCATTCCTATTAGCTACATAATTCAGTTATTATCAGAGGTTGCTCATAAAGAACTGAGCTCTGAAAAGGTCTGGCTCACAAAACTCAGTAAATAACACACAATTTAGCAGCTATGTCACCCAAAAATGAACAAACATCTATGGTTTCTTGTTATTTGCACGAATGTGCTTTCCTAAAACCTCATTATAGGAGGTAAAAGACATTTTGAGTTTAATGCCACATCAATTACCAGTTCATTGCTCCAGTTGGAAAATTATATATTTTGGACGAAGAAACATCTGGAGCTTTCAAAGAGAACATTCCAAATTTTCCTGATGCAAAATCTTTATTGAACACATGGAAATTCAAAACAAAAAGGGCTGGACAGGGATATGAACCACAGATAATGTGTCCAATGTCTTAGACAAAGCAAAACTTTAAAATGTCTCAGAGCAGGGGTATTGTGATACAGCAACATTCAATTCACATGGAAACTATCCTGTCTAATGTGCTGCATACATATTATAGTAAAACATTACTGTTTATCTCATTTTGTCGTTATGGTTAAATTTTACCTACAGCAGTGTCAAGGTAGTGTGCTAATGTTAGCAACAAATGTTTGCTATATAAGAATAATTAATTTACTCACTGGACAGAGGTACATACACAATCCTGCCAAGTGTAGAGCAGGACAGCATTAATTATTTTTTCATAGACAACATGAAAGATTATTCATGCTCATTCTATTGAATGAATTATTAAAGAGCAATCAACAGTCATTGTTCATACCACTGTACTACACTGCCATTACAATAAGTAAAATTTTACTATCTTGAGCAGCAAAATTCATTGATGATGATTATATATTATAGAGAAAAAAATTCCTATCAGGAAAAATATATATAAAAAGTACATGAAGATTACTTACCGGGCAAAGGAGCACAAGCAGTGATAGTAACATAAATAAAAAAAAAAACACACACACACATGCTAGCTTGCAGCCTAGCTGCTTCTTCAGGCAGAAGGGAAGGAGAGGGGAAAAGGAAATGATGAGGGTTTTATGGGAGTGGGTAAGGAGCCATTCCAATCCTGTGAGAGGAAAGATTTACCTTGGGGGGAAAAAAGCGGGGGGGGGGGGGGGGGGGGGGGGGGGAGGGGAGGGGGGGGGACAAATACACACCCACCCACACATATACACAAATGCAAACATACCTAGGCAGAGATACAGTATGTCCCCCAAAGTAAGTCTTTCCTATCCCGGGATTGGAATGGCTCCTTACCCACTCCCTTAAAACCCTCATTTCCTTTTCCCTCTCCTTTCCGTCTGACTGAAGAAGCAACTGGGTTGTGAAAGCTTGCGTTTATGTGTGTGTGTGTGTGTTTTATTTGTTACTATCACTACCTGTGCTCCTTCGCCTGGTAAGTAAACTTATCTATTTTTTATATATATATTTTTCCTGTTAGGAATTTTTCATGAAGAATGGCAATTCCTGAGCTGAATTGCTACTAAAATGTTGTAGATAGGAATGTGTGTTTTTATAATCAAGCTTTTGATAGCAAGACACTGAGGAAAAATTGTAATTATATACCATTTGCTAACAACATACAGATATTAATTATGTGAGGGCGTGTAGCTTCCGAATCTCCGACTCGAAAACATGTAATCGATTTACAGTTTTATTTATTTTATGATCTGTACAAACAGTGATCAAGTGATTTTAAATCTTCATTTTACGAGGACAATTATTGCTTTTCCGTAGTCGCTCACGGCAAAGTTGCCAACAGACCTGCCATGCTAATAATACTGGCAACAGACACTGCAGTTTTACCTTATTTGCTTAGAACCACCCTTTCACATCTTTAAAAGGTTTATTTGTATACCTTATTAATAAGTAGGCCTATAGGTAGTATCATGTAACATTCAGCTCGGACTCAAGTAACCTACATGGACACACAGCTGATAAAACATGGTGAAATCTGTACAATGTACATATAACATCTGAAATCCCACATGAACCCAGGAATTCTAATAATATGTTCCTTGAAGTGTATTTTGTAGTAACAAAATGTGCATAACACAATGTTGGCAACACATTTCAGAATATATTATTTTCAGTAACATTATCTTCGTCTCCTTCACAACTACAATCTCACAAATGATTACTTAAAACCACACTCGCCCCTGTCTCCTTATTTCCGTACAATTAAGAATGGGGACACTCATTTGGAAAAGCTACAGCCCTTTGCCTTTAATAACAATCCAGTTGTCGCGATAAAAATGATGTCTCTTTTGGGTAAATCAGGTTGAGTAAGGAGATGGACAACGTACAGGCTTAATCAATATTTGCTGAATGATAATTTGTCATTTTCCAAAATCATGGATTCCTCACTTAGACAACACTCATTCAAAAACATTCACGTTCATTATGTAGTTATTTAACGATGGCCCTATATAAGAAAATAGGCCGATGTTTATCTCAGCGCCAAAATATACGTTAATTGTCACATTTTATTTTTTGTAAAATCACGAGTGACAAATACGATGACAGTATTAAGAAAGTAGTGACTAACGTCATCACTGTAACATGAGACGATTATTTGCAAACAGATTTAATTTTCGACCATGTGGTACAACTGTAACACTGACATTTACATCAGTATGTCGAGTGCACACATCCATTATACGCATTTGTAAACAAAATTGACAAGTATACAAATCTGGTTATGCTACATAAACACACTAGGAAATATGACCCTAACAAATCCTAATCTTCTCCTATTCACTAGACGAACATATATGTAATATTTTCCAGGCAAAACTATACGCATTGTCTGCATGACTGTAGTTATAAAATTATACAGTCATGTGTCACTTCAGTAGCATAATCAATGGTTCCCGGGATCACAGCCCAATCTCAAAACAGTCGATCAATCACATATACGACATGAATTTACATAATGATAGGCATACCTTAAAGAAACGATGACTTTCAGTTGATAGGATCACAATTAACCCGTAATAGTACTTCTTAAAATCATCATATCACAAAAACATGAAACACCTTACTTCAAGCAAAAACTACATTCTATGACGTCAACTTGACACAGCCTTCTTCATGCAACAATCCGAGTTGGACTGAAAGAGGACAAGAAAATGTTTCATATCATTATAGAAGAAATTAGAAATAATGAGCATTGTCATATTACTTTGACAACTACATTCCAAAATAGGTCTTGAAAATTGCACGAATGAAATATGACAATATGTTGCGAAATGCGGCAGAATATATTCGTACTTAAGAACTGAGTAAATTTAATGGTCTATTTCATCATGCTATGATACTTGTATGTATGTCTAAAAAACAAGGGATCTGTATGACCGTAACAAATTACGCTTTTAACAGAAAAGCACTGGCTTTCACGGTTATCGATTTCAATATCATGGTAGCTTACATACCAAATGTAAATAGCGGATCTGTAATGTTATTTCCTGATCTAATAATATATTTACCTGTACAAAATAAAAGTAGTACCTAAAGCTTTTTTTAAAAGTTCTTTGAATTTTTAGCCTAGGTAATGCTTCCGAATTTCCAGATTTGTAAGAGGACACTGGCCTCTTTCACACGTAAAATAATATCTAAAAAGGCAAAAAACACCCAATGACATGCATTAATTATCATCCCGAATAATCGCTTAATTAAAACTTGTGACCAGCTTTTCTCTTTAGTGAGGACTTCTGCACCCAAATGTGGCGGCATTTCCAGTACAGGGCCTACCGTATCATTTTTTCCCCTTGATCTGGTCAAAGCCAGGAAATTTGCAATATTTTAAGGATGGTACTAAACAAACGTTTCTATGGTATATGTGATTACCGGTACCTGCAGTACTAGAATAAATCTGTCATAATCTATTATGAACATAACTTCCCTTTATCACCAGGTGACTTCCTCGAAAATGTGAATACGACAAAAGATGTTGTTCTGCTTGAAAAATACTAAGGACCGATGTAACTAACTACAAAACTTTTTCCATCTTGTGAAGCGTATAAAAAGCTCTCCACAAATAATTACATGACCTTCATATTAACTTCTTGGAAAGTACTGTGACTAAATAGGCCTACTGAATCTGCACCATTTTGTATTTCACGAATGGAGATCGATGAAAGCTATTAATTTGAAACGTAACTTCGAGTGCGCTCAATGAAAGAAACAAGTAACAGGTGTGTTCCTTGATCTCACTGTGCAATTAGCACACCCAAATAAGGAGACTAATTCTAAACACTAAATTGAAGGTAATCTATATTGTAACATTAATTTCACCCAGGAGATAGTTGGAATTGGGGCATAATCCTTTAACACCACATTGCGAAATTAGCAGAAATATCAGTAGACCATAGGGGCTGATGCATTCCTCCCAGAAAGAGGAGTATATTTCCGCTACTGGCCTTTGCTCTTCGATAACTTTTCAGACGACATGTTAAAGTGCAAATTATGGTAATATACTGTTTTAACGGAAATGGTACATTTTGATTCGTCACAAACGCTTCGCTTTGGTACATTAAATATCAATCACAAGAGAATATCAATAAATTGTGAAAGAACCATAAATGGTATAAGCAGAATGTATACAGTGTGAATTATGAAGTCTTGCAATACATAGTTGTGTTATACGTTTCGCTGAAGGAAGTATAAAACATTTAGACACTTTACATCTACATCTACATACATACTCCGCAGTCCATCGTAAGGTGCGTGGCGGAGCAGTGGAGCAACCAGGATTTTTTTTTCGGAGGGGGCCCAATCATATATAATGATATATTTGACATTGAGTGCTGAGGCACACACATATGACATTTCGGGAGGGGCCAGGGCCGGTGGCCCCATAGCTAGTTGCACCTATGTGGTGGAGGGTACACTGTACCACTACTAGGCATCTCCTTTCCTATTCCACTCCCAAATAGAACAAGGAAAAAAAGAATGCCTAGATGCCTCCGTAAATGCGCTAATTTCTCTTATCTTGTTCTTGTGATCACTACGTGAAATGTAAGTAGGCGCCAGCAAGATCGTACTACACTCAGATTCAAATTACGGCCCTCTAAACTTCCTCAGCAGAAATTCACGAAAATAACGTCTTCTTTCCTCCAGCGATTCCCAATTGAGTTGCCGGAGCATTTCCATGACACTCGCACATTGGTCCAACCTACCAGTAACAAACATAGCTGCTCGCCTCTGAACTGCTTCTATGTCTTCTTTTAAACTGATCTGCTGTGGGTCCCAAACACTTGAGATGTGGTCACACAAGTGTTTTATACACGGTCTCCTTTACAGGTGAAGTACTATCTTCCCACAATTCTCACAATAAACCGAAGTCGGCTGTCCGTCTTACTCACAACTGTCCTTATATGTTCGTTCCATTTCATATCGCTCTGTAATGTTACGCCTAGATATTTGAATGGCATAACTGCATCAAGAAGCTCACTACTAATGCAGTATTCGAACATTATGGGATTGTTTTTCTTACTCATGCGCATCACCTTACATTTTTATACATTGATAGCTAGCTGCCATTCTTCGCACCAACTAGAAATTTTGTCTAAGTCATCCTGTATGCTATTACAGTCAGTTAAAGACGGCACCCTCCCATACACCACAGCATCATCAGCAAACAGCCGCAAATTACAACTTACTCTGTCCATCATATCATTTATATAGATAGAAAATAATAGCGGTCCTATCACACTCCCCTGGGGCATGCCTGACGATACACTCGTCTCTGATGAACACTTGCCGTCGAGAACACCGTACTGCGTTCTATTACTTAAGAAGTCTTCCGGCCAGTCACAAATCTGTGAACCTATTCCATAAGCTCGTATCTTCGTTAGCAGTCTGCAGTGTGGCGCCGCTTCGAACGCCTTTTTGAAGTCGAGAAAAACTCTATCCGCCTATTACCTTCATTCATTCTTATCATGAGACATGAATAAATTGTGTACTTCTTTTAAACTGATCTGCTGCGGGTCCCAAACACTTGAGCAATACTCAACATGTGGTCACGCAAGGGTTTTATACACGGTCTCCTTTACAGGTGAAGTAGTATCTTCCCACAATTCTCACAATAAACCGAAGTCCGCCTTACTCAGAACTGTCCTTACATGTTCGTTCCATTTCCTATCGCTCTGTAATGTTACGCCACGGACTTGTAAGAGGAGGACACACAAGTTTTCATCCGCGTCGTGGCAGCGGTGGCTGAACAGGGTTGGTGGCAGCCGTTGCATCTCCAGCGACTGCTGTTGGCTGCAGCTTGAAGCCACACTATGAGGTCTGGCACATTGTTTGTACCATGGAATCTGAGTTGAGGAAATATACAATAAAGATAACGTTTCCATATGGATTTGAGAGACCTAAAATATTTGAAGTTGTTGATTTTTCTCTTCGATTCTGGATTGAAAGATGAAGAGGTTTTTTTAATTTTCTTTATTTTATTTTATTTTATTTATTTATTTATTTATTTTGGAAACTGCATTTACGTCAGGATGGTAGATGACTTTGTGTTATGACAAAAACTGAGGGTGCTGCTAATTTTAATTTTTCCAGTGGTGAGGTATGTAAAGTGTAGATAAGTTATGCTGGACTAGGACTTAGAACTGTCCGTATTTACAATTTGCCCTTTGAAATCGATATTTCACGGATTGAACAAACGCTTTCCGCATATGGCAATGTGAAACAAATATATGGAGAAAAATGGAGTGGCCTTGAGCATTTTAATGTAGACAGTGGCGTTAAAAATGTGAAAATCGAATTAAGAAAGCACATTCCTTCACACATAATGGTCCACGTTTTCAAGGCTCTTGTTGTATATGATGGACAGCCACGTATGTGTGTGGTTTGTGGCTTTCCTGATGATATTAAAGCTGCTTGTCTATGCTTTAAACTCGTACGTAAAGATTTTAATACATCTCGAAATTCAGAGGAAGGAATTAATACTGTCTGAGCGACATATGTGGAGACACTTGCTGGTCCTTCAGTGGCGAGTGTAGCCTGGGCACAGCCAATTGTCTCAGCCCAGGACGCCTCTCGCGGTGACGAAGGAAACATGTCAGACGACTGCCTATGGCAAACCACAGGCGGGACTGTCAGTAAACAGATGTTCGAGTTCGCCAATCCTAAGATGACGAATTCCATTCCCTGTAATATTTCCCAACAGTTATCATCAGAGAATAAAGAGAAACAAGTAAATGAGGAGAGCCCTGTTCATCGTAATTCGGAAATAACAAGTCCCATCAATTCAATTGAGAAACATGTCGTAAAAGGAACTTCTTCCTTAAATAGACAAGCTGCTGAAGGGAATAAACTCTCCAAAGAATGCCAAGAAAAAAATTAGCAATAGCAATGGAAAAGAAGACCGCAAACAAAAATCGGCAGAACGAAAACGATTAATCAGGAAACAAAGCGATGAAGAAAGTCAGGATACAGAGAAAAACTTGCAACGGACAAGAAAGATTGCTAAGACAGGTGGTAGTGACAGTAAAGAACCTGACGTTGAAAATAAGGGAATTGTCTTGAACAGTGAAATAAATGTTGGTAATGACATCGATAAACAGGGAGGCTGTGGAATGGAAATTGACCGTCCACTCATACCTGATAAGGGGGTAAGATGGTGTTAGGACTCTGAATAATATTTTTTTTTTTACTTTTATGTAAGCTTATAAAATATCCACATTAAATATCAGTAGAATTAAATCTGACACGAAATTACAATGTTTGAAAGATTACATTTACACAACTGACCTAAAGAAAGTTATGTTCCAAGAGGTAATTAAGCCAAAGGTGGGAGATATACATGAATATAACTCAATTCTTAATATTTGTAATGAAACGGGAACGTCAATTTTATTTAAGGAAGGAATACCACGTACAGGAAAAGCGATTTTGGAAGATGGCAGAAGTGTCACTGCGCAACTAAATGATCTACATTTCATTAACATATATGATCCATCAGGCTCCATTGGCAAAAATGGTCGCAGGGATTTGTTTAGAGAAGGAATTGCCAACCTTTTACCTAATGTTGGATGCTATTGTGTATTGAGAAAAGAAGATCAACAACCAAGCTTTAACTTTTCTGAAGAGTTAAAAGTTTTAACAGATGCTTTAGTTTTGGTAGACACATGGGTTCACTTACACCCAAATGCTATAGGTTACACATATGTGAATAATGTATCTGCCAGTAGGATGGATAGATTCTACGTTACCAAAGGTTTCTTACCAAGTGTTGTGGCATGTGAGATTTGCCCTCTTATTTTTTCTGTTCGTTCTGTATATCATATAACAATTCAGCATATCCCATGAAAAACTTATTTAGGTTGAGGAATATGGCAGTTAAATGTGTCATTGTTAGAAGATGAAGAACTTCAGAAAGACATCAGAGAAATGTGGTACAGATGTCTTCAGCGACTTACAAAATACTTGGAGCATGTGATGTGGTGGACACAGTATGTTAAACCCCAAATTAGAAAAACTGTTATACAGTACGCTCGCAAGAAAGCTTACTGGCGAAGGATGACTTTAGATTATTATTTTACGTGGTTGCTTGAATTGTACAACAAACCGGTAGAGCTGACAGACAAAATCCTCACAGTGAAACGTGTTAAAGCGAAAATTGTTGCATTGCTTCGACAAAAGTTATATGGGAAGCAAATATGTGAACATAATATGAATGATGTATTACATGAACGTGTATCCACTTTTCATATTTTTAGGGAAAGAAAACGAGGGAGACAGAAGATTATCACAACTCTTGAAGATGGGTTTGGTAACAAATGCACTGAACAAAGGGATATAAAACAATATGTCGTCCAGTATTACACTAATGTATACTTGGAAGTGCCAATAGATGAGACAGCTAAAGAATAATTCCTTAATAACATCCCAATTACAGTCATTCAGGAAGATAATGCAAGACTTTTGGAGGATATTACAGATGAGGAAATAAAAATTACGATTTAGAGTCTCCACGAAAGAAATCGCCGGGTTCTGATGGCCTACCAATTGAATTTTATGTAAAATTCTGGCAAGTGATTGGTCCAGAATTTACTAAAATGTGTAATGAGTTGTTGTTGAGTACTTCCTTTTCAGTTTCTTTTACTGAAAGCATAGTTGTACAAATAACCAAAAAATCACAAAGCAAAACATTAAAAGATTTTCGGCCTATTACATTACTCAATGTGGATTTTAAAACTTTTACACGAATAATAAACAGTAGAATGAAGGCCATTATACCAAAAGCAATTGGAGCTTATCAGGCCTGTGCTGTTAAAGGAAGATCAATGATGAATATTTTATGTGATTATAGAGATATTGTTTATTTAACTTGGATCTGTAAATGTCAAATAGCCATTATCTTTTTAGATTTTAATAAGGCTTTTGACAGAGTGAATCATAAGTACAATGAAAAAAAATGGGCTATAGTGATCAATTCACACAATTAATACATAACTGTATAAGTGACTCTCAATCTAAAATTAAAATTAATGGACAACTAAAAACTCTTGTACCTATAAAACGATCAGTCAGGTAAGGATGTCCACTGTCTATGACCTTATATGTTATTGCATAAAACATTACAAGGACTGAATATTTTAATACAAAAACAGTGTGTCACGCTTATGCAGATGATGTTAACATTATTATCGATAATAAAATGGAAATTGATGAAGTTCAAAGAATAATAATGAGTTATGAAGATGCTTGTTTTGCAAGACTTAATCCACATAAATCCAAAATATTGCCAGGCAGCAAATATGGAAATCTACTGGCTTCAAAAAACTGATCAGATTTACCATCTGGGTATGATGTTTACATCAAACCCAAGGGAAATGTGTCAATTAAATTGGATTCAGAAGCTGTATGTTATAAGAGCTATTCTTAAAGATCACAACATGAAATCATTAGATAGAGTGCAGAGAGTAGTATTCGTTAATTGTTTTGTAATTAGTAAGTTATACCACATTGCTGCAGTGCTACCAATACCCACATCTATTGTGAAAAAAAATTCTTGCAGGTGTGCTGATATATTTGGAGGGGAAATATTTTCAAAGGTTCTTTTGAAACTGCCCCATGGCCTAGATGTAATGGAGGACTAGGTGTCAAAGACATACAAGCACAATGTTTGGCAATGTTTGTTAATCATACTGGCAAATTATTACATAGTAATCAGCCTATCATTTCACGAAACCTATTTCATGAGTTAGATCCTAAAGATCGATGTGCACCTATAAATGTTGGACAAATAAACCCGGAATTGGATTATGTTTGACAATACTTTATTGAAATTAGTTACATACCTGAAAATATTAAAAAACTTAATATTAGTTAGTTATAATGTGCACTTACGAAAGGTCATTGCAAAAACAATATTGAGATGAAGTATGAAAGTAAGAATTGGAAACAAATTTGGTGTAATATTATTAATCCAATGTTAAAATCAAATGTTCGCTCTGTCTGGTAAGATGTAGTTAATGAGATAGTTCCCACAGGAGAAACGTTACACAGAATAAATTTACAACTCACTCCTTTTTGTGAGTCATGTCAACTAGTGGATACTTTAGAACATGTCCTTACCTGTAAGGAAAAGGTTTTGATTTGGAAGTGGAGAAGGAAAAAACTAGCCATCATCAATAGAACATTTGAGAATTATCTTTCAATAAAAGATATACTTCAGCCAGAATACAATTTATTTCCTAATGCAAAACATAATAGTTATAACTGGCTCATTGGACAGTATCTATTTTATGCAACTAAGAAGAGAAATCCAAATCTAGAAGACTACATTAAATTTATCAATGAAGAGCATTTTTCTTTGATGAAGCATTATAAATATAAACAAAATTTTCAGTGATTTTTAATTGCTGTTTTACATCAAGACTGAAAATTAAGTGAAGAATGTTACATGGTACATGCATTATCAAGATATGAAGGAGTCTAAACAAAATTGGTTGTTCCAAGTCAACATATTGAGTGCAGTGACAAGTATTTTCAGACTTCATAGAGAATTGTTTGTAGTGTAATTATAAGTTTATGAAACAAGAATGATTTGTATTGTAATTATAAATTTATCAAAAATGTAAAGGTTATATATGTAAACCAATAAAGTTGATTGTATATAAAAAAAGTCTGGTGTTGTGGTTAGCGTACTAGACTGTAATGGCGGTGAAAAGAAAGTTTTTGGGTTCGAATCCTGTTAAAGCTAAAGTATTTTAGTTTTATTATATAGCCCCTGTGTAATGGAATCGACAATGAGAATCTTAATTGATTACAAGTCTGTTTTACAGTACTCGCTAGTATTTTTCCGTATTTGATACGGTATATGAGAGTGAAAATGTACAAGAACCTAATGAACCTAGCAGTAGGGTTTATAGTATTGTGACTGAAGCGAGTATGAATTATATTTATGAAATTCCTACTCACATAGACGTAGTTGGCTGCCTATTTCGAGTATGTGGCTATTTCACAAATAGGTGGTTGCTTATACATGAACGTGTACCGATTTGAATGTATGGAATTAGCCAGGAACCAAAGCAAACTGCTCTAATATGATTGAAATAAATACCATCGACATTTGTTTTCTCATAAGTAATAGTTCACACATTAAAACTGACACAGTCTGTCCAGTCATGAGTGACAACTGATGTGTATTAATGAATTGGTAAATTGTGGGGGACCACAATAACACATAATTTTTTGAAGGGCATTAGATTGCCATAATTTATTTCTTAATTCACAATTATGATGTGAATTGTATAAGTAACTACCTGATATGCCCGTGCTTCACAACGCTTGTTGAAGGAGAGCCTGTGTGTATCATGGTTTTTTAGGGATCCGGACCTAAGTCAGTAAAAACAGAATCCTTGTTGGATCGCTCTGTCAATAAACTCACTTGTCCTAGCCAAGATGTCAAATGTAAGTAAAAGTCATTGTCTGAAACGATGTATATGCATAAAGTTTTTGATACAAAAAGTGAAACGTGCCAAAATAAGCAAAGCAATGTCGCTAAAGGCCAATTCACACTGTCCGTCATGTCACATCACGTCACCGTCCGTCAGAACATTCCGCAATGTATTTCTAATGGCGGCGTTCACACTGTCAGGCACATCACATCAACATCACGTCAAACTTTCTTGCGAAGAATGTTTTGACGGAACGGTCTTCTGCTACCACGGAAGTTAACCTATTTTCGTCACTCGAAATAAATGTTGCAGTCGACAATTGCACTGTTTATATGCAAATAAGTCTTATTCGCATTTATTTTGTTGTTATACTTCGTTTTAGGGGTAAATCTCAGATGTTTCATGACGACTTAAATGTTTTTGTCAATTGAGTGTCCCCCTAAAATCGAGGTCGGATATCTGAAACCAAAAAATGGTTAATGTTACTTAACATTGTAACAGAAAAGACTGAAGCAAACTGTTTACTAGAATAAGATTGTAATTTGATTGTGCATTTCTCATTAAATAACATTTTAAATGAAAAAGTCAGTTCTAAGGAAACACAAAAATTCAGTTGTGTATGACGGTATTAACAATGTCAACGGGCAAATTGTAATGGATAAAGTAAACAGGCGCCATTTATGCTCTTATAAGTGTTGTTTGATGTATTCATATGTTTATTTTTTCGCTTGAAAGTAGATGTCGATGTTTTGAAATGTTGTTTCAGTTCCCTGTAAGTTGGCCAAAAACATACACTGTTAAGTTTTATTTGGCTGTCAATAATATTTAGCGTTGTTGTTCCTTCAATTCTAGTATTAAACTATGACTTTCTACATAACAGATCGGTACTCATAACCTCACTTTCAACATCACGTATTGAGATCGGTGAATTGACGTGATGGACACTGACGGACAGTGTGAATACATCTTGACGTGACGGTGCCGTGACGTGACGTTGACTTGATGGACAGTGTGAATTGGCCTTACCCCGCGTCCACACATTGGTACCAATGCTGGCGCCAACATTGGCCAATATGTTTGAGACAGCGTCCACACATTGGAGCCAACATTCAGTTAAATTCGTCGTGAGCCAACGTAAACACATCTGACGCACAAATCGCGTCCAGTGTGTTAACGCTTTTGAGTGTGAATAACTACATTTTGTCATTGTAAACCAAAGTGGGAAACATACATAAAAGATGATGGGGATTAGATTAGATTAGATTAATACTTGTTCCTTAGATCATGTATACGACATTTCGTAACGATGTGGAATGTGTCAGTTTAGTAAATTTTGTCTATACTTGACAATCTATATTTTAAGAATTTTTTTTAATTTTTTTTATTTTTTTATATATATATTTTTTATGTTTTATCTAAAAATTCATCTACATTGTAGAAGGAGTCGCCATTCAGAAATTCCTTTAATTTCTTTTTAAATACTAGTTGGCTATCTGTCAGACTTTTGATGCTACTTGGTAAGTGACCAAAGACTTTTGTGGCAGCATAATTCACCCCTTTTGAGCCAAAGTTAGATTTAACCTTAAATAGTGAATATCATCCTTTCTCCTAGTGTCGTAGCTATGCACACTGCTATTACTTTTGAATTGAGTCGGATTGTTAATAACAAATTTCATGAGTGAATATATATATTGTGAAGCTACAGTGAGTATCCCTAGATCCCTAAATAAATGTCTGCAGGATGCTCTTGGGTGGGCTCCAGCAATTATTCTGATTACACGCTTTTGTGCAATGAATACTTTTTTACTCAATGTTGAATTGCCCCAGAATATGATCCCATATGAAAGCAGTGAATGAAAATAGGCGTAGTAAGCTAATTTACTGAGATTTATATCACCAAATTTTGCAATGACTCTGATAGCATAAGTAGCTGAACTCAGACGTTTCAGGAGATCTTCAATATGTTTCTTCCAATTCAGTCCCTCGTCAATGCAAACACCTAAAAATTTTGAATATTCTACCTTAGCTACAGATTTATGTTCAAAGTTTAAATTTATTAATGGTGTCATGCCATTTACTGTATGAAACTGTATATACTGGGTTTTATCAAAGTTTAATGAGAGTCCATTTGTAGAGAACCACTTAATGACTTTCTGGAAGATATCATTTACAACTTCATCCGTTAATTCCTATTTGTCAGGTGTGATAGCTATACTTGTATCATCAGCGAAAAGTACTAGCTTAGCATCTTCATGTATGTAGAATAGCAAGTCATTAATATATATTAAGAACAGCAAAGGACCCAAGACCGAACCTTGTGGGACCCCATTTTTAATAACTCCCCAGTTAGAAGAATTAATTGTCTCATCTACATCATGTGAACTGCTTATTTCAACTTTCTGCACTCTGCCAGTTAAGTATGATTTAAACCATTTGTGCACATTCCCACTCATACCACAATACTTAAGCTTATCTAGAAGAATCCCATGATTTACACAATCAAAAGCCTTTGAAAGATCACAAAAAACCCCTACTGGTGATGCCCGGTTATTCAAAGCATTTAATATTTCATCAGTGAAGGTGTATATAGCATTTTCAGTTGAAAAGCTTTTTTGAAAACCAAACTGACATTTTGTTAGAACTTTATTTATACTAATATGTGGAGCAACTCGAGAATACATAACTTTTTCAAAAATCTTTGATAAAGCTGTCAGAAGTGAGATGGGCTGGTAGTTGTTGACATCGTATGTATCCCCTTTTTTATGCAAAGGTTTAACGATAGCATATTTCAGTCTATCTGGGAAAATACCCTGCTTTAATGAGCTATTACAAATATGACTGAGAATCCTACTTATCTCCTGGGAACAAGTTTTTAATACCCTGCTGGAAATGCCATCAATTCCATATGACCGTTTACTCTTGAGAGAGTTTATTATTTTCCTAATTTCTGAAGGTGAGGTGGGTGGAATTTCAATTGTATCAAATTGTGTGAGTATGCCCTCTTCCATTAATTGCCTTGCTCCTTCTAATGATCATTTAAATCCTATTTTCTCCACAACATTTAAAAAGTAATCATTAAAAATGTTCTCAACTTCTGACTTTTTGTTGATAAAGTTTTCATTTGTTTTGATGCTAATACCCTCTTCCTCAGCTCTTGGTTGCCCTGTCTCCCTTTTAATAATATTCCAAATTGTTTTAATTTTATTATCAGAGGAGCTAATCTCAGACATGATGCACATGCTTCTTGATTTTTTAATAACTTTTCTTAATGTAGCACAGTAGCTTTTATAATATTTTATTGTTTCTGGGATATTACTCTTTCTTGCGGACAGATATAGTTCCCTTTTTGGGTTACACGATATTTTTATACCTTTAGTAAGCCATGGTTTTTTGCATGGTTTCTTAGAATTAAATTTTACTAATTTCTTGGGGAAACAGTTATCAAATACCCTTACAAATGTATCGTGAAATAAATTATATTTTAAATTAACATCAGGTTCCTTGTAAACCTCATC
Organism: Locusta migratoria; assembly: GCA_026315105.1. NCBI lineage: Eukaryota > Metazoa > Arthropoda > Insecta > Orthoptera > Acrididae > Locusta > Locusta migratoria. The sequence goes on along the minus strand of CM048745.1, from coordinate 251,243,301 downwards.
CCAGTCTAACTGCTGTAGACTTTCTTTGAAATTTTTAGTTGTTAAGTCATTAATCGAGCGCACTATTCTGGTGGACAGTTTCGAATTACTGAATGGAGCTATTTCATATACTGTTACTAGCTGTGCACCATGATCCGAAAGACCATTCTCAATGGGACAAGCTTTTATGTTGTTAAACTTATCTTGGTCTATAAAAAAGTTATCTATCAATGTACTGCTGTCCTTTACTATCCGAGTAGGAAAATCAATAACGGATGTCAGATCCAATGAGCCAAGTAAGACTTCCAGGTCTTTCTTCCTATTACACTCTTTCAGTGAATCTACATTGAAATCACCACAAATAATAATTTGCTTCCCCCTATCTGACAGATAGCACAACAAGGCATCCAAGTTTTCCAGAAATAACTGGAAGTTCCCTGAAGGGGACCTATATACTGTTACAATTATAAGATAATCATCATTAAGTTTAAGCTGGCAGGCACATGCTTCAATATGCTGCTCTACACAAAACTTTTTTGTTTCTAAATTTTTTACACTGTGATAGCTTTTGGCATATATGACAACTCCTCCTCTTATCTTATTATCTCTACTTACATTTGAGACTAATTTATATCCACTGACATTCACATTTTCCATACCGGTGACAATGTGATGCTCAGACAGGCATAGTATATCTATTACATTATCAGTTTCTATAGCATCTAAACAAACTAAAAGCTCATCTATTTTATTCTTTAGTCCCCCAATATTCTGGTGAAAAATGGTAACATTATTTTTTACTTTACTTCTCTGAGAAATATTTGATTTTTCAACATTTTTAGCACTTGCCTGCCTGAGCTTCTCACTGGAAGTGTTCTATCACTTCCTACCGAACTTTAATTATGGTACGAAATCATTAATTTTTTTAAAAATATGCTACAAGTAAACGATACACATTATAAAAACTTAGACCTGCTACTTTAAATGATTGAAAGTAAAACAAAAAATAAAGAGATGTTTTGGAGGGATGCTATTCTTTTGGTATTATGCTTCGATTTCTTGATAAGGAGACAATATTAGAAGCCTACACTTCAATTTTTAAAGAACCATGTAATTGATATCACTAGTAGTGCTTGAAGTTTGCAAAACGATATTTAAAACTTGACAGGAAATATTAAGTACTGTACTGTTAATTTTAAAAATTAAATTCAGTAATGGAGTGTGTCGAAAGTCTAGAAAGTTTTTAATTCCACAGTTGGCGCCTACGTTTTGCTGTGGCATTTCGTTTTTTGACGTTTCTTTCACAAATGAATCTCTCTCTATTACAGTTTTAATATTTACAAAGAGATTTCGAAACTTTAAAACGGCGACGAAGAACGAACGAAGAAAGAAACAGTTTCGAAATGAGCAGAGGACAAAAATAGAATGAAACGTTGGCGCCATGGTATGGACGACGTGCCCATATTGGCCCAACGTCCTTTGATGTTTGGCCGAAATACCGACAACCAACGGAGCCGTACCAACGTTGGTGCCAACGTTGGTTCCAATGCTATTCCACAGGAACACACATTGGACGAACACTGTTGGCACCAACATTGGTTCCAATGTGTGGATCAGGCCTTAAGTATTTAATACACAAAGAGAAATCAGTAACACTATCTTCAATGTTTGTTGGTATTCATAGACATAAGACTGCTTAATTCTGTCACAGACGTTCCCTTTCTTCATGTACTACCCCATACTTATTATGCAGCAGTGGAGTTTATTAGTTCTTTGGTGCACTACAGCGCCTCTATCGCATGTTTGCTCTACTATGCAATCTATACTTCAAGCATAACCTACATCTAAAACAATTTCCCTTATGAAGTTGCTCCATGCAAATCTGTGAAGTAGTTTGGGAGATTAAGTATTTCTAATAGATGAACAGACAGTTACTGAAAACACTTAAGATTGCTATGTATCTTTTTATCCGTCATCTGATTTTGATGAAATCATGTCTCTATGTTCCCCTAATCTTAGTTCAAATTTCCTGTGAAAACCGCTTGAAAATGTGACAGTAGTTGTTGTTTAATACGTTTGCGAAACGTGTTAGAAATAGGCATATATTCACGAATATGATGTAGCTTACATTTTACATTGGTTATATTCGCCATTTAAAACATTTATTTCATGATCATTCATATCTTTGGACAATGGGCTGAGGCATGTAAAGCTGAAATATAATAAGTATTTCCTTAATGAAGTAGGAATATCACTGAAAATAATTCTTATTATTACAGTTGGCTCTCTTTCCGTTAGATGCGCTATTGTTGCTCCAAGCGTGAGACTTAAACTTCCATAGCAGTTGTACATATACGTTAGACTATGATATCCGGATGTAACTATATGGATCAAACACGGCGAGGATTGTATCTGTTTTATATTCATTGCGTTGAATCATTTTTCGTAGTACGTAGCAACCAAGGAAACGATATTCAGAAATATGGTAAATTTGGAAAGTCAAAGAGTAAGTAATATTTTCAATGGGTAATAATCTGATCGCTGCCCCGAACTTCACACAACCACCTGCAGTGCTATCTATTATTTCTTTGCTGCATTACGCCGTTCTTTCCAAGCATGAAATACATCTAAACCTTCAAATTACGGTATCTTTTACTTTTCTGATCTGATTTTGAAAAAATGAAGCCTATATGTTACCCTCAAGAATGTTCATTTTGGAGATTACTCTCTACAAATAGACACATGCGATTGCTTTCAGAAAATTTTTTAAATAGTGATATCTTACTTTTTCTGATCCGATTTTGTGAAATGAAGCGTTTCTGTAACCGCAAGATACCCTCACATTTCCTGTGAAAAAACATCTGAAAATTCGTCTATTAGTTTTGGAGATGAAAGAGAAAGATAGACATGACGGTTGTCGATAAAAACGTTAAAGTGTGTTTTTCTTTCCGTGATCCGATTTTTATGAAACTAAGTCTATATGTTGTCCCAAGGTACGTTGAAGTTACCTGCGAAAACCCCACGCGAATTCGTTAAGTAGTTTTGGAGAAGTGTTTTCTAATAGATGAACAGACAGACACGACGTCTACGAAAACATTTTGTGATTCTATTTTGATGAAATCATGTCTAGATCTTGAATCAATCTTTGCTCATGTTTCTTGTGAAAACCGCATGAAAATCGTCCTGTAGATTTGAAGATTGGATCGAACAGCCACAGGCCTACATTTACAGATTTATTATTAGTATAGATAAGTTGTACAATTGTAAAATTTTGCAGGAATATTTTGATTTGTATAAGTGCTGTATGCTGGTAAAATCTGTTGCGAATTTGGATAGTAGTAAAGAAGTAATTGATTAAAAGGTGATGCTTGATGGGGCGGTATTCCATGAACATTACTCTTTATGTCCGCATATCTCATGAACTGCGTGTTGTAGTGTGATACAATTTCGAACGTACATTCAGCTTTAAGTGTGTATTCTGTCTGCAATATTTCCTACGAGTACAATTGGTAGTTTAGAAATTATAAATTGTAACGTTATACCAAAAGCAGCAAAAAAGTAGTAAGCGAGAAACTTTTTTCCTTTCATTATTTTGATGTGGTTGTTTGAGAGAAAAAGTTTAAGAAAGGTTTGAAATTATGTTTAAATTTTGTTGAAAGTCGCCAAGTACTTTCACTCTCATATAGTGTATTTATAAAGTCTCGTTGCATTATGTAGCAGTTTTCTGCGATTCCTACTGTTCATTACGTTGTATCTCCTGAACCATGTGTCGTAGGTGGCTTATACTCCTACAGCAGTTGTTACCTCACATACGAAATATGTGTACCAATTTGGGTGAAATCGGTCCAGTGGTTTACAAGATAACGTGCAGCATTGTCGTTTGATGCAGCAGTTTTTCGCGCATCTCATTGTTTATGACGTCATATCTCCTTACTTATGTGTCGTGGGTAACTCTTACCCCAACAGCGATTGTTGCCTGATATTTAAGAACATGTGTACCAAGTTTGGTTGAAATCAGTCCAGTAGTTTAGGAGGAGGTGTGGAACACAGATACATACACACATACAGCACATTTTGTAAGCTGTCATGTTCTTAACTTATGTATATTTTTTATATAGTGACTAAGTGCAATGTTGCACTTATTATTTTATAGCCAATTTCTTTTAACAAGATGACCAGATTATAACATGTGACCAGATGATGGTGACACAGTGCACCGAAACCGGTCGTCATTTAGTAAATTGTTAGTGTGCGATCTTGGCTTGTCATTTTGAATACTATAAAACGATTAGATCGTCTCCAGACCCGACTATGTCAGGTAATCTTATCATCATCATCTCTTCGAGTAGAGACTCGCAGTCTTCCAGGTAATGGAGATCTGCTTACCTCACCATTAGCTCTGAATCTTCTGATCCATCTCCTTGCTGTGAAAGCATCAACACCATAACAACGCCCTGTCTCAGATGCACTAACACCATTTTCAGAGAGAGAAATTGTCCACTCACGATTGATCACATCAGCCATTTTGAAGTAGACCTATAATGTATGCTGTCATCTGATACGTTTCTCTTAGCTGAAAACCACAGACACACCATGTGGTGGTCAAAGTAATTACAATCAAAATACATCCATTTTCAATATTATTACTGTAAACATGTGTCTGTCTAATTAAAGATTATATTTTATAAAACAGAATCTTCTAAAACCCTATAAAAGCATACAACTGCACAATTTTTAGCGAATAATATTTAAAATATTACCTGCAAGAAGTCTAAAAAATAATAAGACTCCAATGGGATTTGAATGTGCACCCAATGCATTTGTAAACCGTCAGTCTATCCACTCACCCATATATGAGAAGCAGTTCATTGTAGTAAATGTACCTGCATGGAATTCTTATACCTCAAACATTTCTATGTGCTCAAATAATGGTTTCCAAAATAAATGATACGTGAATTAAAGCGCAATGAATCTAAACATATGCTGTATCTTAACTTTTGTATTGCTTCTATTCGGCAATTTAAACAGCAACCTGAAGCTCCACAGACCACTGGCGCAAAGGACAATGGGCAAAATATCGTGAGGCCCTTGTCAATTACAACCTTGCCATCAGACGGGCAAAGGAGGCATCCTGGAAGGTATTCAGTGAGGAAGTGGAGGGCACGGCTGCTCAAGCGAGAGTTCATAAAATCCTCACTAGGGTACCAACTAATCAAGGAGGAACATTGAGGAAGGAGGATGGGGAGTATACAAAGACAGCACATGAAACGCTGGAACTGCTCCTCAAGACTCACTTTCCTCAATATACTCTGGGGGATAACTCAGACCAGAATGCGATTCCTGAGAGACAACGGTTCTCAGTTATTCGCAAAGAGGACTGGCATCTGGCCAAGGAGTGTGTCGATTTCAGTAAGGTCCGATGGGCGGTGGGAACATTTCAACCGTTCAAGTCACCTGGCCCCAATGGAATCTATCCAGCTCTCCTGCAACAAGTGGGAGAAAATCTTATTAGATTCCTATGCAGGTTATTCAGGGTTAGCCTAGAGCAGGAATCATTCCCAATGCCTGGAGGGCAGTGAAGGTTGTCTTCATTCCAAAGCCAGGGAGAATTGATCATACCAAGGCCAAGGATATGAGACCAATCAGCATGTCCTCCTTCATTCTTAAGACATTGGAAAAGCTGGTTAATATGCATGTTGGAGAAAGGAGGTTAAGTAGGGCTCCTCTACATTCAAACCAACATGCATATCAACCAGGTAAATCATGTGAGACAGCTCTCCACCAACTTGTTGGGAAGGTGGAGAAAGCACTACACTTTCAGGAGATAGTCCTCTGTATCTTCCTGGACATTGAGGGGGCTTTTAGCAACACGACCTTCAATTCCATGGTTAGGGCAGCAGAGGTGCATGACCTAGGAACCACTATATGTAGGTGGACTAGGGCCATGCTCAGCAGACGAAAGGTAGAGGCTACCATGATGAATGAAAAAATGGTAATCAACTCCACTAGGGGTTGCCCACAAGGAGGAGTTCTTTCCCCTTTATTGTGGAATCTAGTGGTGAATGATCTCATTGGAAAATTAAACTCTAGGCAGTACTTTTGCCAAGGATATGCAGATGATCTTGTCATAGTAATACTTGGAAAATTTGCTGACACAGTGAAGAATATGGCACAAGGTGCATTGGACATTGTGCAAGACTGGTGCAGAAAACAGGATCTGGGGGTTGGTCCTAAGAAGACTGTTGTTGTACCATTCACAAGGAAACATATCCAACACTCAAGTTGGAATCTAAAGCTTTTCAATGAAACACTACCTGTGAAGGGGACATGAAATATCTATGGGTTACCCTAGATGAGAAAAATGTTCAAATGTTTGTATAGTCTATGGGACTTAACTACGGGGTCATCAGTCCCTACCCTAGATGAGACACTGACATTGACCCCTCACATTAGGAATATTGGCTCCAAGGCAAAAGGTACTTTAGTAAGTACCAGGAGAGCTTGTGGCAAAAATTGGGGCCTGAGCCCCAAGGGTATGCACTGGATATACACCACAGTGATTAGACCCAGGATCACCTATGGGGCGGTCGTGTGGTGGAAGAAGGTAGAACAGCAGGTTGCTGCTAAGGATCTTGGTAGAGCAGAGATTAGCCTGCTTAGCCATAACAGGCGGAATTAGCAGCACACCAACTGCTGGGATGGAAACCCTGCTGGATATGCCCCCATTACACCTTTGGGTCAAGACTCAAAACTGGTAACAACTGGAACTCTTCGGGATATCCAGAATCACACACTAAAATAGTGAGTGAGGTAAATATAGGAAAGGTTGGGGAAATGCCAGCAGACTATATTATAACCCCGTACTGCTTCAACAAGCCTTTCAGTATAACAATTGGAAGTAGGGAGCAGTGGGAGAAAATAGTTCGACACTGTATGGGGGATATTGTATGGTTCACTGACGGGTCGAAATCAGACCAAGGCATTGGGGCCGGGGTACACAGGGTGCAACCAAGACTGGAGGGCGTCATCTCTCTAGGGAAACTGGCCTCAGTATTCCAGGCCGAAATCACTGATATCAGGGCATGTGTGGAGGAGAATTTGCGTAGGTGCTACAAAGATTGTAGCATCTACATCTATTCAGACAGCCAGGCAGCCTTGAGATCACTGGCAGCTCCTGCAACAAGGTCTAAAATTGTTGCAGAATGTCACAGGGTTCTGGTGGAGCCACGGGAAGCAATAGAGTAAACCTACTGTGGGTCCTTGGCCACTCGGGGATCACTGGCAACGAACATGATGACAGATTAGCCAGGATAGGGGCAGAGTCTCAATTTATTGGACTGGAACCTGTCCTGACAATCACCAAGGCAATGATCAAATTGGAGCTATGTAACTGGCTCAGAAGAGAGCACATAGAATTTTGGACCAAAGTCCATCAACAAAAACATGGCAAGGTAATGATGCCAAAGCCATGTTTTAAAAGAAGCTCTGCAATCCTGGACCTGAACAGGAGAGAGATTAGACTCATGGTTGGATTACTGACAGGCCATGGGAATTTCAAAAAACACCTGTAAACAATGGGAATAACAGAAGAGAACCCTAAATGTAGGATCTGTGATGACGGTGATGAAACTGCACCACATCTAATCTTCGAATGCATTGCATTGGAGAGTAAAAGGCACAGAACATTTGGGACAACCAGACCCAAAGAAATTGTATCTAATAAAGAACTGGTAAAGGGACTCCTTGCACTGTTCAAGGACAGTGGTTGGCTTTACTAGATATACGGGGAGCAATACCGCACATTAAACTTAGTTTCGGTGTGGGCAGTGGCGCGTTGGACCAAGACTGTTTTGGCTTCCCTAGAAAAATCAAATCAAATCAATATGTGTAAGGATGAGACTGACTTGACCATTATTAAGCCATTGATCTCTGAACAAGGTGGCCTTCTCTTAAGACTGACTGGTGTTGTAAACAGCTTCACACATAAAGTAGGATCCAGAACAGTAACACTGCTGCAAGATACACACATAGAGAATCTTATCATCTGCAGATTCCTGACTAGAACACCATCCACAACAGGCATCAGAATTGAGGTGAATCATGAGAACACTTCTGAGACACTATAGTGGACACATTTAATAAATTCTGCACAACAATTACCAAAAGGTCATGCTCAAAGTAAGAGTTGTATAACAAAATGATACACTCCTTATCTGTCCAGGCTAAAAACTCTGCTAAAGTCATACTATGAAATTGCATGTGGTAACAATAAGTACATGCCAGTCTACCTGAAACTGAAACGATTTAACAGACAGGAAATAAGCAGAGCTAAAACACAAGTTAATGACAACCTCATATACCAGTCAACTAACAAATGAAAGGTAACCTGGACGATAACAAAGGCAAAATCTGGAATCTCTGAAAAAAAAACTGTCTATTCCCATCAGCCCAGATAGATTAAATCTTAGCTTTGTTCATTCAGGAAAATACATTGTAAATAATGATGAGACAGTACCCAATGACGCTGTGGTTTCTACCAACACTACCACATAGTAACACGCAGAAACACTTGCAGAAAATCACTTTACTTGCGTACTACAATGAACAGAGACGTTTCCACTTTAGCTTACAGAGAAGTGCTGATTGTCTTGCTGCCGAGGCAGCGATCGTGTACTTCGATCAAAGTGGTTACTTTTGGCTCCCGTGTGTAATATCGATTCACAGGACTCTACAGAGTACCCCCCTCCCTGCCTTGGAGTGTGGAGCACGGGAGAGGCGACGGCATCGATGCCGTCAGTGTGTTGTCGCGTGGTGCTGGCCTGTAGTCTGGCGAGGGGCATGGAGCACGTGTCATACACTACGTTTACATGCAACGCATCTTCCGAAAGACGAAAACCAATTTTCGCAAACCGCTTTTCGCTGTCATGTTTACATGGCATAGCCTGAATCGGATTTCCTAGCCCACTTAATATGGCGGCTGAAAAACAGCTGATTCAGTTCCTGATTTAATCAGCACAATCGCTCTTTTTCTTTACTTACATACAGAGATTCAAGCTCACTCTAATGTTTATACTTTTATTTCACATTACAAAATATCACTCTGTCCATATATGCCGAAAATTCTTAACAAGAAAACACAGTCTGACAAGCCAAGCCGGCCGCGGTGGCCGAGGGGACTGAGGCGCTTCAGTCACGGTCTGCACGGCCACTACGGTCGGGGGTTCGAATCCCCCCTCGGGCATGGATATTTGTGCCGTCCTAGTTCGTAAGTAGTTCATAAGTAGTTTGTAAGTTTAGGGACTGATGACCCTCTAGTTAAGTCCCATAAGCTGTACAAACATTTGAACATTTTGACAAGCCAAGAACGCATCAAAAACGGTTGCGTTTACATGGGCACGAAAATCAATTGTGGAACTGGAAAACCACTTCAGAGAAGCAGATTTCCTGAATCGATTTTGGAGTGTTTACATGACCAACCAAAAGCGGAATTGGAAAATCGGTTAACGAAATCCGTTTTTGGGAGCCCATGTAAACGGGGTGATAGGTTGCGCAGTGTGGCACGGTTGCTGATTGGGGCATGGTTGTGGCAGTGTGACATGTCAGAGGCTGTCATTGGAGGCTGTGTGGCAGGGAGATCGCGTGCTTCCGGCACGTGTGATGATGCAGGCGGTGTAGAGCGTCGTGGGTAACGTCCCAAAGGAGAGGTGATAGGTGGGTAAGACGATATGTAGTCCTCCAACCAAAGTGGATAATGGAAGGCCCGCCCAGAACAGATCGGTACAGCAGAGGGTGGGGAAGAGAGAGAGGAAAAAGGGGAACTGACAGGTGTAGGACACCTGATGGGCTTAAAGATGCTGCGAGCTTTGAAAATTCGGCGGAAGAAGGTGAGGCGAGGTGTTTGATTAAAGTGATGTTTACTGGAGCGGAGGGGTTGTCGGAACAGGTCTGGAAGTATAGGTCAAACAACATTTTGTCCCGCAGCTGGACGGTCACGTCGTCTTGTGGATAGGCGGGATGTCCACAGCATATGTGACATAAGCGTCTTTGTTGGGGGTGTTGAAATCGGCGAGGTGCATTGTCGTCAGTGTGGCGCAGAACTGGGAGGATGGAAGTTGGGGTCAGTGAAAAACCTGTGAACGTTGGCGAGTTGTCCAGCGTGTTATGCAGCAACACGGTTAAAGATGACCGTCTGCATGTTCCATATATTTTTGTATAAAATTGTAATTTATTTGATGTTGCTAGATTAGCATGTTGTTAAAACTAGAACCCCACTCTTTTCGAGGCATGAGGAATATCATTTTTATTTCATGTTTTAAAATATTTATTTCTGAAATGTTAGTTAATATTGTTAGGATTTTGTTCTTTTCATAGTTTATTATTGTGGTTTGAATGTGGCAATAAATACGGCTTCTCCGCTACACCACTGTCCCTGTGAGAATGTGTACTTGTTTTACTTTTAAGTGGATATGCGAGAATCTAATGGCCGTTTGAATGTGGGTAGTAATAGCTCGCTTTGCATGGTTGTCTTTGGCTCAGGGTCGATAGTCAGTCTTTAGCAATCCCTGCTGCTGATGCTACCAAAGAGGTGTCTACACCCTTTGGTTACAAGCCAGTCGACTAGCCCTCTCCAGGGCGAGTCTCTCCCCGACCACCTAGTTTTTAGTGGGTTTTGCCAGTTTCTGGTAGCTTCGCTCTGCGCCCCTGGCCGCTCGGTCTTCACTTTGTGCTCGGATCATGGTGAGGTAAGGTTGGTTCTGCTGTTGTGTCTGCGGAGATGGTAGCGATTCATTGTCTAGCACGTTTAACTTAGACTCTTGAACTTACCTTCATTTTCCGGAATATTTTTTCCGATCGTGCACGGAAATGTGTTCTAGTTTTTCAATCCAGTGATTTCCATCAGATAAACGTGGTGTATGTGTAACTAGTTGCTGTTTGATAACAGTCTGGTATATTCGAACCTTTTGTGATTATGTGGCGGTGTATGAACACTGTGTAAATTCATTCTAGTTTTGTAGGGCCCAATTTCTAACAGACGATATGTTCATTTTTGTACATTGCATGTAAAATCTTTCTTATCGTTTCCTTGCGTGAGTAATATGTGTTCCACGTGGTTGGTTCTTAGAACAAAGCCTTCAGCTTCCACTATTGTTTGTTCCATGCCCATCAGGCAAGTAACTATGCGTGTATCCTAATTTCCACTAACATTTCGCGATATTCTCTCCCCACCTAGTTTAATTTTGCTGTTTCTTCTCCGAACTTGTAATATGCACTCAGTCTTTGTCAGTAATTCTCCCCGAGGCTTGTACAATCTCCTTCAATAGCTTGCTTATGAAATTCTATGTACTTCTAAGGGTTGCATGCGGTAGTTTTTATTCTCACTTTTCCGCCTTTGTAATTATTTCACTTTTCTGGTTTTTTGAGACTGGACTTCATCCATCTCTGTAATTGCTCCCAATCACGTGTAGCTGCGTTTCATTTGCTTCCTTATGTAATTCTAAACATTTATATGGGTTGCATGTTGTAGTTTTAATTTTTTGTTTTTTCGACTTTGTAATTATTTCACCTTTCCGGGTTTTTGAGACTGGACTTCTTCCATCTCTGTGGACGCTCCCAATCGCATGTTGCTACACTTCAGTAGCTTACTTATGAAATTCTACGCAGTTCTAGGGGTTGCATGCCGTAATTATTTTTTATATTTATTTTTCTGAAATTGAATTTATACATTTTTATTGATTTTCGGAACTACGTGGATCCGTACTCCGACCTCAGGGGTTTGTAGCTAGTCATCTGCATTCACGCCACTTCTCTTATACCAGTGTCTAGATAGTTTACTCTCAGATTGCAACTTAATAGTCTGCCGAGATTTGTGTAATGAATCCGATTTTTAACCACTTCAACTTCAGCGGAGTGATGTAACGTAGCCGTGTGTCGCCGTTAGCATGTTTGCTTGCGGTCTAATCTAAATGCAACTTAACTTTGCTATACTCACACACCATCTCAAATAAAGCACAACAGACCACAGCCATCTTCGCAGTTTTATTGTATATTGTGTTGTGTGGTACCTCCGGGTTTGCTGAACTTCGCCTACGACAGCGGTGCCTGCTTCTGCCTCGTTTCAGTACACTGACTTTGATTAGTTTCGCGGTTGCATTGCGTGTGTGTGAGCGAGTGAGTGTTGTTTGTAAACCCTCCCCCCCTCCCCCAGTAGCGTTAAGTTCGGTGTAATTTATGTTAAATTCAATGCTGAGCATTGTCAGTATTAGATAAAGGAAATGGGACGCATTTTTATTGTATTAACAAATTTGGTTCCCCATTTTATTTGCGTTCGACCTGAATAAACAAGTTAAGTTCAGTATAATTTTGACTTGCCTATAAATTGTAGTTTTCGAGCACCTTCCCCCTTTTATTTAATATTATTTTTCACCAGTGCTAAGAACGAGCTCAGATGCAATTCTTTATTTTTAAGTTCTGTTGCGCCATAAATGTTTTTCTTAGCCACCTTTATGAAATAACTCTAATTGTGGTGGCTTGTTTATTAATGCCTGTATGTAATTTCGTGTTAGCTGCTATGTATACTGGCCATTGTATCGTTAACTTCCTGTTTTTAGAGTAATTTGAAGTAAGTCAGTTCTCAATTTGGGCCAGGGAACAAGGTTTTGCAACAGGAAGTAGCCAGTAGTTCACACGGACCTCCTGCTAATTTACTGCTGAAATCAAGCTTTTTTATAACAGTAAACTCTTATCTGGGTACCTCCAACCAGAATTAAGCTTTTATTTCGCACAGTGGCCCAATTTTAACGTGCGTTACATCAGGAGGTGGCTGCAGAGTGGAGGAGTCTGCCTGATCATTGCCTAAAACTTGGTCGTACACAAATGCTCAGCACTTGGTAGTCCATAGGCACATGCAGGAACACCGCGTGTAGGCGAAAGATTGTCGCACGCTGCAAGATCACTTGTTGGGGGATTGTCTGCATCACAGTTTCCTACCTGTGGGGTGCCAAACGCAGAAGTAAGCGTCCACATGGGTTGCTGGAGACTGTTAAGGAAAATGTCAAAAGTGTTCTTTCATCTGCGTAGGACATGGTGCGTGCCAGAATAAGGGACTGTAGTTGGGGGCGCACAGTGTCATCATGCAGAATTACAAACTTGCAGCCTTGCAGCGCTTTGTGTACAAACACACACAGTGTACAATGGGCACATTGGGGGGGGAGGGGTACCTGTATGCACGTGATATGTTCTTGTACGCATTTGGCAGATGTTGGCAAATCATCTTGTGAGGGGTAGTCAGTGTCGGTGACGAAATCCACGGGAATTACAAGTCGTTCCCCGTAAACTACATCGGCCTGGGAGGCGTGTAAATCTTCCTTGTGGAAGATGGATGCCGAGAAGAACCCACGGAAGGGCTTCGGTCCAGTTACCACTGTGGCATGTGAGGGCCATTTTGAAGGCGCGATGCCATCTCTCAACAAGTCTGTTGCTCTGTGGATGGTAGGCTGCATACGGAATCTATTGGTGCAGCACAGATTGCACAAGTTACTGAATAGTACCGACTCGAACTGTCGTCCCTGACCTGTAGTAAGAGAGGACGGACAGTCGAACTGCGATATCCACGTGTCAAAGATAGTACGCACGACAGTTGCTGTGTAAATGTCTTTGAGTGGAACAGCTTCGACCCATTGAGTAGTACGTTTAATCATTGATAGTGTATAGTGAAACTCTTCTGAAATGGGAAGGGGGCCAACTAGATCCAAATGAATATTTTTAAAACGGCCTGTGGAGGTTTCGTAACTGCCTAGTGGGGGTTGTGTGCGCCTGTCGAGTTTACTGCATTGGCACGATAAGCACGTCCAAGTCCCGATTGGTAGTCGCGCCGCATATTCGTCCAAATGAATTGTTCGGAAATCAACTTTAACGTCGTCTTTATCCCCAGGATGGTAAAGGCGGTGAAGAGTGGGAAAGGCGGTGAAGAGAATGGAAAATGTCTGCGCGCATCGCTGAAGGAACCAGGGAGTGCAACACTCCAGTAGAAATGTCACAAAAGACTGGGATGCCCAAGCTGGGCAACGAGCGTGGTTCAATGCGCAGTGACGTGTCTGGAGAGTGGAGTAACTCTCGTATTTCGTCTCTCGTCTGCTGAAGGCGCGTGAGTCTGTCAAAATCCACGGGTTCCGAATTACTGCTGATGTGCGACATATAATGTGCTACGACATTGTCTGTGACGCGGACGTATCTTACGTCGGTTGTAAATTGTGAAATAAAGTGTAAATGCCGCTAGCGCCGGGGAGGGGGATCATCTGACGGGTTACGTATAGCGTTGGCAAGCGACTAGTGATCGGTATAGGCAGTCAGAGGGCAGCCTCGAAGTCCTCTCTAAAATATTTGATGGCAGTGTAAATAGCGTGGATTTCCCTGTCAAACGCGGGCCAATTACGTTGGGAGAAGTTAACTTTTTTTTTTTTTTTTTAGAAGAAACATAACGGCTCGGAATGGACGCCGACGTGTTGTTGCAGCATGGCGCCCACTGAAGAGTCGCTAGCGTTCGTGGTAAATAAAACTTCAGCGTCCGGTATGGGGTGTGCCAACGTGACTGCGCAAGCGAGTGTTGTCTTTAAATGTTCAAACGCGGCAGTCATATTTTCCGTCCAAGGGACCTTGCGGTGGCCTGACGTGTTGTTGCCTGGCTAGTCCATCGGTTAACAGTGCTTGTAATGAAGCCGTATGAGGAACGTGTCGCCTGCAAAAATTAATCATTCCCAGGAAGCCGCGCAGCTCTTTATATGTCTCTGGAAGTGGAAGTTGCAATATGAGTGAAATGCGATCTGAGGTGGGCGCGTGCCTTGCTCTGAAACCTCAAGTCGAAGGAAAGGGACAATTTCTTAGCTCAATTGAGACTTCTCGTCGTTAATACGGACACCGTTGTCCTGCAATGCCTTTAGGACGCACGCCGGATGTTCCTCGTGCTCTTACGGGAAAAGGAAAAAATTAAAATATCATCGAGGTAGGCATAGTAAACAGGGAACTGGAAAGGGAGGAATCAATTAATCGCTGCCGAGTCTGCACTGCTTTCTTTCGGCCGAAAGGCATGAAACAGTATTCAAAGAGTCCAAAAGGAGTAATTTTTTTTTTTTTTTTTTTTTTTTTTTTTTTTTTGCCAAATGAATGAAGCACGACCAGTTGCTCTTGCAAGGACGCAATATCCCACTGTCTAGAAGCTCCTGTACTATAAGTTTCGCGGCCTGCAGCTTATGTGTCGGTAAGCGTCTTGTCTTGTGGCGCACCGCGGGGCCCTTGGTCATATTACGTATGTGGAGGGTACCGTTTGTCACACTCTATACTAGCTGTTGCGCTGCAGCAAGCGGATCACTAACCTGTGTAGCGTCGGCGGCAGAAGAGGGCGGTGTGGCGGTACACTCTGAGGCTACTGCAGGTGTAGACGCCCTCTCGCTGTAGATGACGTCGAGTCGGCGGTGCGTGACGTCATTGTCGCGTTGTAAAACGTCACACTAGGTGCGGACACAAGCGATGTCCATAATAACAGTAGCCAGTTTCGTGGTGAGGCGAGCGCACTCAGAAGCAGTTGATAAAAGATAATCTTGTACACTATACTGTGACTTTGCAGGTGCAAACTGTCCGCGGAAATATCGTTGAGAAGGTCATGATGAATGGACCCTGTTTGAAATTCCAACGAAAATTCGTAATGCTTCAGGAAGTCAATTCCTAGCACAGGTGTGTCAATCTCGGCGACGTAGAAAGTCCATGGAAATATAGCGTCCTGTGCGAAATGTAGTTGGAGTTCAGTAGTACCGTAAATTTGTATGGATGAGTTGTTGACAGGTCGCAATGGATTTGGGCCAGATTTGATTGTTGGTGGTGTGAGGTTGCGAGGAATAAAGCTGGCCTCAGCACCAGTATCCACCAGGAAACGGGTTTGTGACTACACGTCGGTAATGTAGAGTCCACTGGAAGTAGTGTGCGGACAGGACGAAGGTGGAGCAGTCGAGTGACGCCTGTGAGATGTTGCGCGAGGGATGGCACCGTTTAATCCCCGCATCAAGAGTTTACGCCACTGCGCATGGTGGCCTGCAGTTGTGTGCTTTGTCACTGTGTGTTATGTGGAACCAACACAGTAGTAGGTGAGGTGGGGGGACCCTCCCTGTCGCGCCGGTGCTGGGAGTAGTTGTGGCGTATGTTGCAGATGGCGTGCCTGGTAGTGAAGGCGTGTAGGTTGGTGTTGGCCGAAGACGGCGACAGTAATGACCTTTTGCCGACAGGTTGCTCCCCTATGTGTTGAACGGCGCGCCGCTTGGAACGTCAGATCGCCGGAAAGTGAGGTGGAAGAAGCGTCTCCGGTTGTCGAACTCCGCACGACGGACACCCTGTCAGTATACGCCAGAAGAGCGTCGAGTTGCTGTGTCGACAGTGCTAAGAGCTAGATTTGTAGCTCAGCTGGCAGTTTGAGTCACCAGATAGCCCACAGCGCTGGGTCTGGAAGAAAGGAGTGATCCACTTGAGACCGCAGGTGGTGCCAGAGCTGGTCACGAGTGGAGTCGCCGATGTTTACGTCCTCGATGATGTGAGTCAATGCTTCGTCTGGCGAGCCTGACAAGTGTCATAGAAGAATCTCCTTCGCGTTGCGGAACTTCGGTCCAGGTGGAGGCGATAGGATGATATCACTGGCCAAGTCCAACTCGTCATGGAGGTATGTGACTAACACAAGAATAGAGCGTCCTCGCTCGTGACATTGTGCAACTCGCAGATATATTCCACCAACGCGAACCATGTTATAGGATTAGATTTGTCCAGTGGTGACAGCTTCCCACCAAGGGACGCTGATTACGAACACCGAGCGTCGTTAGCGGTTCGTATGGTCGTCCGAACGCGAAGACACGCGACGCGGCAGGCGCGGTAGGAGGCGTCGCAGCAGTGACGCCAAGCGTCCAGTGTGGGTCGCACATCGGTGTGCACGCGGTGTCGCGCGACGCGACAGGCGGCGTCGCGGCAGGGACGCCGGTTGTCGAGTGCGGGTTGTAATGTGGCGCACGCGTCGGACCGAACTGCAGAACGCACGCCTTAAGCACGGCGCAGGGGCCGCGGCAAACGGCATCGGGACGAAGACGCCGTGCGTCGTGTGCGGATCGGAAAACGGGCGCGCGAACAACTGCGGCGGCGCAGCAGGTGGCATCGGGACGCCGGGTACAACATGCACTGTTTGCACTGAACTGTTTGTCAAAGGCACAGGCAGTCCGATATGGCATGACATTTGTAGGAATCGAAGTACTTGTGTTCAAACACTGTGTGAAACTCATGTGTCCTTAGCTGCACACTGGTTTCCTGTCGGAAAGAGGCAACGTGCTGGCGAGAGCAAACGGTGCTGAAATCCATGTCAGTTGGAAAACACTGCGCAGCGCGGTTGAAAAGGGTGTGCGTTCGGAATCGTTCATTAAA
This sequence comes from Locusta migratoria, assembly GCA_026315105.1. NCBI lineage: Eukaryota > Metazoa > Arthropoda > Insecta > Orthoptera > Acrididae > Locusta > Locusta migratoria. Next base: position 251,225,877 of record CM048745.1, on the reverse strand, counting down.
TCATCCTCGAATTTAATGAATGGTTCATCCTGTGCCGAAAATTGCGAAGGCTCGTGGGGATCCGGTGCATTTTGTACACTGTAGAAAGCCATTGTTAGGACGTAACGGTATTGTTGTCGGATGCAATTCTAGAGCAAAAAACACGAAAAACGAAGTTGTTCACCCGTGACGCGGTTGACGAACGATGTCGGGGTCACCGCTGCGGTTTCTACCAACTCTACCATACAATAACACACGGAAATGCTGGAAGAAAATCACGTTATTTGCGTACTACAACCAACAGAGACGTCTACACTTTAGCTTACAGAGAAGCACTAACGTTCTTACTGCTGAGGCAGCGATCTTGTACTTCTACCAAAGAAGTTACTTTTGGCTCCCGTGAGTAATATCGATTCACCGGACGCCACAATGCCAATGAACAACACTTACTTATCCCTCAGAAAGCTGAATTTGAAGCCATCCAACATAGCAGTAGTGAGTTTAAATGGAATTTATTTTCCGTTAAAGATGTAATAGATGTGGTCGCAAAGCTCAGCAATTCAAAAACTGAAGACTACTATGGCCTCTGAAACTTAATTGTGAAAAAAAAAATTATAGATACAATAAGCCTCCCCCTGTGCTGCCTTATGAATTGGATATTTGAAGAAAGTATCTTTCTTGAATGTCTAAAAGTAACAGTAATTTAGCTGTCCATAAAAAAGTAGATAGAGAATCACCTGAACACTATAGACTTATTGTGGTAATGCCAAAAGTAGCAAAAGTCTTAGAGGTTATAATAAAAAAGCAACTAAATGAATACTTTGAGAACAACAGCGTCTTAAACCAAGCCCAGTATGACTTTTAGGGAGGTCAGTCCACAATTAAAGCAGTGCAGGATTTTGTTTTATCTGTTCTAAAGGGTTTTGAACGAAGACAACAGACATGCACCACAGTGGTTGATCTGACAAAGGCATTTGACACAATATCTCACTACCTTCTAATAAATAAACTTGAGCAATAACAGACAAAAGACTAGATTTGCTAAAATCTTACCTGTCCAATATGAGACAGATGGTAGAAACTGACTCAAATAACAAATCAGGTTTTTTAAATGTTATTAGAGGAGAGCCCCAGGGATCGTTTATGTTAATGAGTTGGCTAATGTGCCACCTTTCAAAGCAGTAATGTATGTTGACAACACTACTGTCATCACCGCCCACAGGAACAGAAATACTTTGAACATTCCCAGGATCTGATTAACAAAAATACAAAAAAAAAAAAAAAAACTATTTATGGAGGAAAATCTTTCTTTAACAAATTACCCAGTGAGATAGGACAGATGAAAACTGGTAAATTTAGAAAAACTATTGAATCTTGGTTGAGAGAAAAGGCCTTCTACACAGTTGAGGAGTTCAAACAGTGATTTCAGAGAGCTATTACTGTAATGTAGGCTACAAAAACTTAAGAATTTATATATCCTATTACATGTACCGTAAATTAAAGTAATATTATAGTAAAATTATATTTGTGTACTGGCAGTATGTCAACTGGCAGTTCATCCTGTATTTAAATAGGTTTACCACATAGACCAATATGTAACTGTTGACTGTTTACCACAAATTAAATATAACTTGTATATAATTTATTTGCTGTAAATTCACATACTAGGCTATTAAACCAGTAAGTCAACAGGAATAACACTTGTATGTAACTATAAATCTTGCCTTATATAGCCTGAAAGCTGTCCCAAGGGTTAAGTAAATAAAATTCCTTGCCCTCTCCTAGCCTTGAGAATTGTACAATTTGACTACTCTCTTTAACACGCAAAATTCATGATATGTTGTTGACCATGACTATAATAAGTGAGAGAGATGCTAATATCAAAATGTTGTTTGTTAAGCTTATAGGACTTGACTACGGGGTCATCAGTCCCTAAACTTACAAACTACTTATGAACTACCTTATACTAAAGACGGCACAAATATCCATGCCGGAGGGGGGATTCGAACCCCCGACCGTAGTGGCCTTGCAGACCGTGACTGGAGCACCTCAGTCTCCTCGGCCACCGCGGCCGGCTGCTAATATCAGTATGAAACCTACTGCACCAAGATTATGTATGACAATGGAGCTATAAAGTTTAAAAATGTTCAAAGTTTCAAATGATTGTACAACTTATGGGACTTAACTACGGGGTCATCAGTCCCTAAGCTTACAAACTACTTATGAACTAGCTAAGACTAAAGACGGCACAAATATCCATGCCCTAGGGGGGATTCAAACCCCCGACCGTAGTGGCCGTGCTGACCGTGACTGGAGCGCCTCAGTCACCTCGGCCACTGCGGCCGGCTATAAAGTTTAAATACAAACCCAAGGAGATAGGTGCAAAACACCATTTTATAAGGTATCATGAACAGGTAAAGAAATACAGTATTTAAGAAAATGATTTCTGTGCAAAATAGATACCATACTGGTATTTGCTGATATACAAACCAAATCCTTGATCAAAGAAAATGAAGGAAATTTGTAAATAGTGTGGACTGATGTGTGAAAGTGACAGCAGAAGTACCTGTACAGTATGCGTTTGAAGGAGGAGGTGGGGAGTAGATAAAGAAATATAATTTTCGTATGTTTTCTCTAATAATTATTGATCTAATTATCCATCCTAGATGTATAATTGGTGAGTATGCTATGATTGTCATAGTGATGTTTGGTTTAATCATCTTATTGTTTCAATAATAATTCCTTTTATGATCACCATGAATGAAAATCTTCTTATTTTAATGCAATATGATAACATTAATATTGGAGTATTTTTTGTCATGTTATTAGTATTAAGCTGTTGTTTCAACTTGTTCATATTACTTCTGGTAGTCAGAAGGGAAATGGGACAGCTCCTGTTTTTATTATTCTTGACATAATTTTTACTGATGGAATGTTTATTTTTATCTCACGGTATAGCATATATTAATTGGATAATAAAAATTGAAATTAACAATAATGTCGATGCTATCGACTGCATAATAAAGTATATGATTGCTGATTTAAAAATTATTTTTATCTGTTAATACTGGAATAATGTGAAGTTGATTTCTAGTCCTATTCAAATTACTAATCAAGAATTTGAAGAAATGGATAGGATAGTTACTATCATCAATGCTGATAGGAAAAGAAGTTTTATAGAGGTGGGGTGGCTTGCATGCCTCAACGATACAGATAGCCGTACCGTAGGTGCAACCACAGCGGAGGGGTATCTGTGGAGAGGCCAGACAAACGTGTGGTTCCTGAAGAGGGGCAGTAGCCTTTTCAGTAGTTACAGGGGCAACAGTCTGGATGATTGACTGAGCTGGCCTTGTAACATCAGCTAATGTGGCTTTGCCACACAGCTACTGCGAACGGCTGAAAGCAAGGGGAAACTACAGCCGTTACTTTTCCCGAGGACATGCAGCTCTACTGTCTGAACATATGATGATGGCATTCTCTCGGGTAAAATATTCCGGAGGTAAAATAGTCCCCCATTCGGATCTCCGGGCGGGGACTACTCAGGAGGATGTGATCATCAGGAAAGACAATACTGGCATTCTACGGGTCGGACCATGGAATATTAGATCCCTTATACGAGTAGGAAAATTAGAAAATTTATAAAGTGAAATGGATAGGTTGAAGTTAGATATAGTGGGGATTAGTGAAGTTCGGTGGCAGGATGAACAGGATTTCTGGTCAGGTGAGTACAGGATTATAAATACAAAATCAATTGCGGGTATCCAGGAGTAGGATTGATAATGAATAAGAAAATAGGAATGCGGGTAAACGACTATGACCAGCACAGTGATCGCATTATCATTGTCAAGATAGATACGAAGCCAACACCGACAACAGTAGTACAGGTTTATATGCCAACTAGCTCTGCCGATGATGAGAAAATCGAAGAAATATATGAGGAGCTAAAGGAAATTATTCAGACAATTAAAGGAGAGGAAAACTTAATTGTTATGGGAGACTGGAATTCGGTAGTAGGACAAGGAAGGGAAGGGAAGATAGTAGGTGAATGTGGTCTGGGCAAAAGGAATGAAAGAGGAAGACGCCTGGTAGAATTTTGCACGGAACATAATTTAGTTATAACAAACACCTGGTTCAAGAATCACAAAAGAAGGTTGTATACGTGGAAGAGACCAGGAGACACCGGGAGATACCAGATAGATTTTATAATGGTAAGACATAGATTTCGGAACCAGGTTTTAAACTGTAAAACATACCAAGGGGCAGATATAGACTCTGACCATAACTTGTTGGTTATGAACTGTAGGCTGAAACTAAAGAAACTACAGAAAGGTAGGAAAAGAAGGAGATGGGACCTGGATAAATTGAAGGAACCTGAGGTTCTTAAGAATGTCAGAGGGAGCTTTAGGCTACAATTGACAGAAACAGGGGAAAATAAAACAGTAGAGGAAGAATGGGTAAAATTGAGAGATGAAATAGTGAAGGTAGCAGAGGACAAAATAGGTAGGAAGGAAAGACCTACAAAAAACCCTTGGATATCACAGGAAATACTAAATTTAATCGATGAAAGGAGAAAATATAAAAATGCAGTAAATGAAACAGGCAAAATGGAGTACAGACGACTAAGAAATGAGATTGACAGGAAATGCAAAATGGCTAAGCAGGAGTGGCTAGAAGGCAAATGCAAGGATGTAGAAGAATGTATAAATAGGGGAAAAATAGATACAACCTACAGGAAAATAGAAGAAACATTCGGAGATAAGAAAAACAGCTCTATGAATATCAAGGACACTGATGGAAAACCAGTTCTCAGCAAACAAGGGAAAGCTGAAAGGTGGCAAGAGTATATAGAGCGGCTCTACAAAGGAAATGAACTTGGAGACAATATTGTAGGAAGGGAAGAGGGTGTAGATGATGCTGAAATAGGAGATACTGTACTGAGAGAAGAATTTGACAGAGCCCTGAAAGACCTAAGTCGAAACAAGGCCCCTGGAGTAGATGATATTCCCTCAGAGCTACTGAAGTCCCTGGGAGAACCAGCCATGACAAACCTGTTTCACGTGGTGTGTAAGATGTATGAGACAGGCGAAGTACCATCAGACTTTAAGAAAAATTTTATAATCCCCATTCCAAAGAAACCAGCTGCAGACAGGTGTGAAAACTACAGAACCATCAGTTTAATAAGTCATGGTTGCAAAATATTAACACGAATTATATACAGAAGGATGGAAAAACTGGTAGAAGCCGATCTCGGGGAAGATCAGTTTGGGTTCAGGAGAAATGTAGGAACTAGACAGGCAATACTCACTTTACTGCTAATCCTAGAAGATAGATTAAGAAAAGGCAAACCTACATTTCTAGATTTTGTAGATTTGGAGAAGGCTTTTGACAATGTTTATTGGAATAAACTCTTTCAAGTTCCGAAGCAAGCAGGAGTAAAATATAGGGAGTGTAAGGTTATTTACAACTTGTACAAAAATCAGACAGCGGTTGCCAGAGTTGAAGGGCATGAAAGGGATGCAGTGGTTGGAAAGGGAGTAAGACAGGGTTGTAGTCTTTCTCCATTGTTATTCAATTTGTACATTGAGCAAGCTATAAAGGAAAGCAAGGAGAAATTTGGAGAAGGAATTAAAGTTCAGGGGGAAGAATTAAAAACATTGCATTTTTGCCGACGACATAGTAATTCTGTCAGATACAGCAAAGGACCTGGAAGAGCAATTGAACGGAATGGACAGTGTGCTGAAAGGTGCATGTAAGATGAACATTAACAAGAGCAAAACTAGGGTAATGGAGTGCAGTGTAACAAAATCAGGTGATGCTGAAGGAATTAGATTGGGAAACGAAGCAATAAAGGAGGTAGATGAGTTTTGTTACTTGGGCAGTAAAATAACAAATGATGGTCGCAGTACAGGGAGTGAGACATGGACAATAAACAGTGCGGACAGGAAGAGGATAGAGGCTTTTGAAATATGGTGCTACAGAAGAATGCTGAAAATTAGGTGGGTGGATCGCATAACTAATTAGGAGGTACTGAACAGAATTGGGGAGAAAAGAAATTTCTGGGATACCTTGACTAAAAGAAGGGATAGATTGGTAGGACACATTCTTAGACATCAAGGAATTGTGGATTGAGCATTGGAGGGAAGTGTGTGGGGTAAAAATCGCAGAGGAAGACCAAGAGATGAATACAGTAAGCAGATTCAGACAGATGAAGGTTGCCGTTCTTATGTTGAGATGAAGAGGCTTGCTCAGGATAGGATATTGTGGAGAGCTGCATCAAATCAGTCTCCGGACTGAAGACCACAACAACAACACAGAGTTGTACATCAGAAAGAGAAGGGAAATTACCTTCATACATGGTGTATGAACCGATTAGCTTAATTAGCCCCTCTTTATATTTCTAAATTAAGGTGTAAGATGCACATTAATTGTTGATACTAAATATGATTTTTTATTGTATCGTATGTAATAAGAGTAATTTTTTTTTACTTTATTCATCCTATCAAGATAATCCTTTATTCAGGCATCTTATTTTAGTTTTAATATCTCATATATAAATTGAATGTTCTTTTTTGTAATTTTTAAATTGGTTTATTTTATTTTATTTTATTAAGAGTAAAAATTGCTAAAAATCTGAAATTCACATTTATTTATTTTGTTATAAAATAAAAATTATTTATTTCAATATATCACATATAATCAAATATATATTTGTAAGTTATATTTAAATAATATTAATTGATTATTTAAATTTATACATTTATCAAAAGTCGTAACTACATATTTTAAGGCAAAAAATTATTATATGATAAAATATTTAATGTAATATAATATTCTCGTGATGTCTGCACTGTTTATCGTCCATGTTTCACTCCCGTACAAGGCAACACTCCACACAAATGCCTTCAGATAAGACTTCCTTACTCTTAAATTAATATTCGACGTTATCAAATTTCTCTTTTTTCAAAAATACTTTTCTTCCCATTGCCATTCTGCATTTTATATCCTCTGTACTGTGACCGTCGTGTTATTTTACTACCCAAGTAACAAAATTCATCTACCACTGTTATTGTTTAGTTACCTTCAGTATCGCCTGATTTTTTAAGACTGCTTTCTATTATCTTTGTTTTGCTCTTGTTAATGTTCATTTTATACACTCTCTTCAACACAATGTCCATTTCATTCAACTGATCTTCCAGGTCCTTTGCTGTCTCTGACAGAATTACAATGTCATTAGCAAAACACAATGTTTTTATTTCTTCATCCTCAACATTAGTCCCTATTCCAAATTTTTCCTTGCTTTCCTTCACCACCTGCTTGATGTACAAATTGGATAACATCGGAGAAAGGCTACAACCCTGTCTTACTCCGTTCCTGACTAATGCTTCCCTTTCATGCCCTTCGAGTCTAACAACTGCGATCTGGCTTTTGTACAAGTTGTAAATAACTCTCCTTACCATGTATTTTACCTCTGCTGACTTCAGAATTTGAAAGAGTGTATTCCAAACAACATTGTCAAAAGCTTTCTTCAAATTTACATAATCTAAAAATGTAGGTTTACGTTTCCTTTAATCTACCTTCTAAGGTAAGTTGTAAAGTGAGTATTGCATCCTGTGTTCCTACGTTCCTTCTGAATCCAAACTGATCTTCCCCAAGGTCAGCTTCTGCCAGCTTTTCCATTCTCCTGTAGATAATTCGTGTTAAAATTTTGCAACCATGACTTATCAAACAGATGCTTCTGTAATTTTCACACCTGTCTGCTCCTGATTTCTTTGGAATGGGAGTTACTAAATTTTTCTTAAAGTCTGACGGTATATCGCGTGTCTCATACATCTTACACACCAAGTGAAACAATTTTGTCATGGCTGACTCTCCCAGAGACTTTATAGTTCTGAGGGAATGTCATCTACTCCCAGGGCCTTGTTCCGACCTAGGTCTTTCAGGGCTAAGTCAAATTTATCTCTCAGTATAGAATCTTCTATTTCATCCTCATCTACTTCTTCTCAACTTCCTACAACATTGTCTCTCAGTTCATTTTCTTTGTAAAGCTCCTATATGTACTCTTTCCACCTTTCAGATTTTCCTTCTTTGCTGAGAACTGGTTTTCCATCTGAGAAATGTTAATAATGAAATATATGATAATCAGAATCTTGCTATTAAAACCCTTGTTATTGTTCTAATAAATAACGTTTTAATAATAATGGTTATTATGATTAATGTAGCATGGTTTATTTTAATAAAATGTATGTTTATAAAGTTTGATGATCTTATCATTTTTATCATTTCAAGGGCTAGTTTATAAAAATATTGATTTTGATTATCAATGATGGTATTATTTTTCTGCCATTGAAGGTTTAAAGTATATCCTTAATTTTGGTTTACAAGTCCAATTTTTGAAAACGACATCTATGTTTAGATTATTCACTGCTTTATTAATTTGTTTTTCTGGTGTCTGTTTTTGTTCAAAACCTTAACATTTATTGGTAGTTTTGTTGAGATTAGAATATATTATTCTTTCTTTCTTTATATTAGTTGCTATTTTTCTTGTTGACTTTGATTATAATTATTCTTTATTTTGTTTTTTTTTCTGTTTGTGAGGATGCTATAGCTCTTCCTATTTCAGTTTCAATAATCCTTTTTTATGGTAATGATTTAAAAAATTTCTTTTTATGTTAATGTGAAGGTTTTAATTGTTTTTTAATCCCTGTCTGTTTATTAACTTATTGTTAATAATTCATTCTTTAATTTTCTTATTTAGGTTTATTTTTATAGTTTCAATATATCCTTATTCTGATTTGAGAATGATTGGTTATTAATTTGATGTTGATTTTTCATTCTTTTATACAGATTTCATTCATTTTTTGATTTGTTGATTAATAATTACTGCAAGAATTTCTCTTATCATTCTATTTTTTTAATGTTTTTAACTTTTATTGTTTATATTATATTGTTCTTTTTCTAATTGATATTTATTTTCTCCTTACATTTTCTTTGAGTCTAGGTTGTTCCCTAAATTGCTTTTGATTTTTGGTTGAAGTTATGAACCTGAGCCTTTACAGGCCGGTATTTATTTAATTTTCTATACTTAGGTTGCTAGATTGCTGTTTTTATTGGTTTTATTTACAATTAATGATGTATTTCATACTCTTTATTATCCTTTATAGTTTAATTTTGTATCTTTTTATTTTTTGGTTTATGTTTTTTTATTTTTTGCTGTGTTAGTTAAGATGCCAATTTTTTAATTTCATTTTTGACTTCCCACAGCCCATGTTGAGGCTCCTATTTCAGGTAGGATGATTTTGGCAGGTATATTATTGCAATTAGGGGCTTATATTATTTTTTGTTTAATGAAGGTTGTTTCTTATCTCGGATTAAGGTTTAATTTGTGTTGTCTTTAGGATTATTTGGTGGTCTTACTATTACATTTCTTTGTCAGGTTGATTTAAAATCTGTAATTGCTTATTCTTCTGTTGCTCATATGAGATTTGTAGTCTGTGGTTTAATGATTATAAATAGCTGGGTATCTGTAGGTTCCATTTCATTAATAGTTGGTCATGGTTTATGTTCTTCTGGTTTACATTATTTAACAAATATCATTTTTGAACGTTTGCGTAGACAGACATTATTAATTAACAGTATGATTTATTTCATACTTAGAATGCCTATTTGATTATATCTTTTAAGATTTTCAAAAATGCTTCTCCTCTATGTTTAAAACTTTTGGACCCTTTAAATTATTAAATAGAATTATTTCTTGGACATCTTATATAATTATTATTGATTTTTTAAATCTATTTTTAGAGATGTGTCTACATTATATATGTATTCTCATTCTTAACATGGTTTATATAATTCTGGTGTTTATACTTGTTGGTTGGGTTATTTTCGTGAATATCATATTTTATTTTTACATTGATTTCCTCTTAATAATATTATGTTTAAAGAGTGGGTATTTCTATTTTTAATAAAGTATATTAATTTAAAATGTTGTTTTGCGGCATCAATGATATAATTTTTTCATCTCTAGTTGTTTGTTTTTCTTCTATTTTTCCTTGAGTTTTTTGTTTTATTTAGAACTTTATTTTTTATTTAGGGTGATTATTATTTAATAAATGATTGTAGATAATTTATTGAGTGGGAATTATTTAGTAAATAGTTCTACGTTGGTAATAACTTTTATTTTTGGAGGATAGCTTTAATTTTATGTCTTTTGTTATTTATATTTGTTCTCAAGTTTTCTATTACAGAAATGATTATATACATAATTAAAAGATATCAATCATTTTATTTTGTTTTGATATTTATTTTTTCAATAGCTATTGTAATTATCAGTACAAATTTAATTAGAAAGTTATTGAGTTGAGATAGATTACGTTTAGTTTCTTATTGTTTAGTTATATTCATCAAAATGTAAAGTCTTATAATGGTGGTATATTAACTGCTATATCTAATTGTGTAGATAATGTTTCTGTTGCAATTCTTGAATATTTAATTTTGGTGGTTGAATTTACATTTATTATTACTGTTTTATTTTTGCTTCTTTTGAGATGAGGATTATTACCATACTAATTGTTCTTGCTGTTCCTACTCTTGTTTCAGCTTTATTTCATTTTTCTATACTCATTACTGCTGTATATATGATTTATTCGTTTTAATCCCATATTATTTGATCATGATTTTGGTTTATATATTCTTTTTATTGGTTGTTTGACAATGTTTATGTCTGGTCTTGGGGCTAATTTTGAATTAGATTGGAAGAAGATTATTGCTCTTTCTACCTTGAGTCAGCTTGGTTTAATAATAAGAATTTTATTCTGTTTTTTTTTTTTCATTTATTAACTCATCCTTTATTTCAGGCCTTATGTTTCTCTGTGCAGGTTCTATAACTCATAATTTACATGATTCTGAAAATATTCATTTTACGGGATCTATCGTCCATTTAAACTTGTAATTTCCGTTTATTTTACTGTTTCTAGATTGTGTTTCTGCGGTATACCTTTTTTAGCTGGTTTTTATTTTAAAGATTTAATTCTTGAGATTGTTTAAGTGGAATTAATGTCTTAATTATTTTATTTCTTTCCTACTGGTTTAACATTTTTTTTATTCTTTTCGTTAATTTTATTATTCAATATCTAGTGATAATAATTGTTGGTACTAAAATACAATGGAATTTTTTTATTAAGATGACAATTATTTTTCTTTATAGTTTTTGATTGAAAGTCAAATGTACTGTTTATTCTAGAAAAGTAATTATCTACCTCATCAGTAGATTTATTTATATATATATATATATATGTATATGTATACCATGTCAACATATATATATATATATATATATATATATATATATATATATATATATATATATATATATATATATATATATATATATATAATTCTTGAGATTGTTTAAGTGGAATTAATGTCTTAATTATTTTATTTCTTTCCTACTGGTTTAACATTTTTTTATTCTTTTCGTTAATTTTATTATTCAATATCTAGTGATAATAATTGTTGGTACTAAAATACAATGGAATTTTTTATTAAGATGACAATTATTTTTCTTTATAGTTTTTGATTGAAAGTCAAATGTACTGTTAATTCTAGAAAAGTAATTATCTACCTCACCAGTAGATTTTTATATATATATATATATATATATATATATATATATATATATATATATATATATATACCATGTCAACAAAGTGTCAGTATCATCCTGCAGCTTCAAATCCAAAGTGATATTTCGATGGGAATTGATTTATTATATGTCACATTAGACATGTTAATTCAAATGTTGAACGAATATTTCATGTAGTCAATGGAATCCTGTTGTTACAGAGAATGATGATCCATATACTGCATCAGCAATAGTAAAAGGTGCTTTGTAATATTCATATGTTTTAGTATTGTAAAATTAAACCCTAATGTTAGTGAAAAGAACAATCATTGTATTGTTTGTGAGTGATTTGTTTCTTTACTTCTATGATGTGCTCATGAGAATGTTACTATGGAAGCGAGGAGAATTAATCAGTGGAATTTGTATTGGATTGAATGGTTGAATTCCTATTCCTAATTCAAATGGTGGTGCTAATCTGCTATTAAAAATGTTCAGAAGAATGATATGGAAAATAGTACTTTTTATGAAATAAATATAATTAATACACATCGTAATTATTTTGATACAGGTTTTGTATGCAGTCTTTGGAATGTTTCTTCTCGAATTATGTCTCACCATCATTGAATTATTGTTCAAGTGACAATGGTCATTCCAACAATAATTAAGTCAATATTAAATGTTTGAAATAATCTAGTTAATGCTGAAACTAAAATTATTGCTTCAATTACTCCAGTTATAGGTCATGGTCTATAATCTACTATATGAAATGGGTGCATTTGTTAGCATAGGTTTAATAAACGTTTCTTGATAATACAGTTCTTAAATTTGAGAATACATTTGCTTGAATTATGGCTACTGCTGATTCTAGAATTATGTGTATTATTTGTTCAATAATTAAAATTAATATAATTCTTGTTGTTAGAGATGCTCCTGTATTTCCTAATAGTGTTAATAATAAGTGTCCTATAATTAAATAAAATTTGTAATTGTTTCAACTAATACTATGAATGATATTAATGCACTTGGTGTTCCTTGAGGTACTATGTGAGTGCATATATGGTTGTTGTTATTAATTCATCCATGTAGTATAAATCGTCTTCATATTCCTAAAGCAATTGTGAATGTTAATGTTATATGTCTAGTTCTTGCAATTATTTATGGGAATGGTTCTAAAAGAGTATTAAAATAATGTTATAATGGAGACTGAAATGAAAATGAATGTTGATACTTGAAATGATTTTTTCCCTAATAAGTTTTTAAATTCATTGTGTAAATTTAAATTTAATTCGTTTAATAAAATATTAATTCATGAAGGTATTAGTCAAAGTATTGACAGAATAAATACTAGTCCTAAGAATGTTCCAGTTCAGTTAAGTGATATATTGAATCAATTAGTTGATTCATCAAATGTTGAGAATAAATTTGTTATCATGTTCAATTGATTTTTTATAATTTTGGTAATTTTTTAAAATTTCGTTTGGTGTATAGGAGAAAAAGTTGAATCGGTTAAATAAAATTAATTTTATTGCGAATATAATAATAAAGAAAATCATATTATTGGTGATATTTGAGGGATTTAGTTTATAATTTACTTCATCAGAAGTAGAGACTTCTCATTGACAGTGCCAGAGTATGAAATACAGCTCTTCTGATTCGCAATACCGAGTGGCTTTAGGGGTTACTAAATTGTCATGGTTTTCGTCTGGTGAACAGTTCCCTGCTCAGACTACTAACTGTTTTAAGTGTCAGAGCATGTATTTATGAATTAGTTAACAAGTTTCACTGTTCCTGAATGTATGAGTGGGTGCTTCGTATCATTGTCTTCATGTTTATGATCCCATGAGCGTGTTACATGTTGGTGGTCTAGTAGGCACGAAATTTAGCTTTCATTAAGAGTATGGAACAATTTTATTAATTATTATATTCTAAGACAGTTAATTCAGCTAAGGTATCCATATGATCAATTAAGATTCCCCTCCACTCACCTCTGTCCCCTGCTTTATGTCAGTGAGAAGAAAGGAAAACTCAAATTTTTTGATATTTTCTCCCTCATTTTTTAGTATTATCAGTGTTTACATGAGGCTAATTAAGATTTGATGATTAATAATTTACTAATATTGTAAATTTATTGGGTCCTTCAGTCAGAAGTAATTTTGAAGCAAGTTGTTGTTCACAGCTGTCGTGTATGCTCGATATCTGATCAGTTATTGTGCATTTAATTTGACTGATTGTTGTAATGTGTAAGTCTTCCATATTTAGGTAAGTTGTTGTTTTCAAATCTATTCATATGAGGGGGGACCGGTCACCCTAGTTTTTTTTGTTAAAGATTTTAGCGAGTTGTTTGACGACTTCTTAATTTTTCTGTGTTTTAAAACATGAGTATTTAATTTCAATCTCACTTATTATTAAGCATTTTTGAAACACAAGTCACTATTAACCAAACCAGTGTGTTTAATTTAAGGTACATCCATGTATTAAAAGGATATTAAATATGTTTTTGGTTCTACATAATGAGGTATGTGCAACGTTTAAAGCACCCTTCCCTCTTTCTTCTGTCACCAAAGATTCTATTTCTGTCTACATCAATTTTGGTATCAGAGTGTGGTTTCCCTGCTCTGTTAGTTGAGTTGCAAATGATTCATTGTGTGGGTTAAGATAGTATTATTTGGGTTCTGTTGTTTGGTCTATTTCAAGGTTACTGCTCAGAAATTGGTTGTAGGTACACCATGTCTTCACGTATGGTCATGGGGGTCAGTTGCTTGAAGAAGAAAGAAATCCAATATGAATTAAAGGTTTAGGGAGTATTTCACAATGGCGATGTGATTGAAATTATAGCTTGTCTTCGCAGTGTGGTGGTGCTTCCAGTACATGCGACTGTGGAGCGTATTGGTCAGGTGGGTGAAGTCTTTGAGTACTGTGCGGCTTCTCTAAATCAGATTCATGTGAATTTAGATTTTCCTGAGATAGTTTTCCCTTGCATACCCAGGTGTTCCATTGCCAGATGCAGATTACTCATTGGATTTACTGTATAAACAACTTAGCTCAGTTAGTTTCAGATGATAGTTTAAAGGGACTTTATTTACGAGAATGAGTTTTGCCATTGCAAGTTAAATTAAGTGTTCTGGTGTGAGGAGGGGATACATGTTAGGGAGATCTGGAGAATGTTTCCTTACCATCCTCTGATTCTTCTGGTAATGAGGCCCGAGGTGTGACTAGCGAAGATATTTATTTTGCTAAGATACCAAACCCCTTGTTGACTGTTCTTGTGACGTTGAACCCCTTACCATTGAGTCCACAGCTCAGTTCGTTACCCTTTTATGGTTTTCAGTTAAGTTAGAAAAACTTGTTAGCGTTTTCAATGTCAAGTGCCAAGTCATGTTTCAAATGATGTATCCATTGTGCGTAGAATTGCTAGCAGGCATCGTAGCGTTGGTACTTGAGTGAATGGGGAGCTGGGGTGAATTGTGAAGTCAAGTTTTAGAGCGAAGGCTAATCGCTTGGGACAGAAGTCACTTGATAAATGAATATTTGTTTAGAGTTCAGGAAACAACTTAGTCTCTGAGTGATTATATTATGGAAGTGCAAAGAGCTTCAGTTTCGAAACTTGTCTTTATGAGGCTGAGGTTTTCTGCAGTATTGTGCGAGGGTTGAAAGCAGAGGAGTGAGCTAGAGTTTAGTTTGGGAAAAGGCCCATTTCGTATTCTGATCTGGAACGCTTAGTTAATGAGGTTGAAGCGGTCTCCTACACGGATATCACGTGGAAGCGAGACATGAGGGTTCTTTTACATTTTTGAAACCAGGAGGTGAGAGAGATAGTCTTCCTGTTAATAAGGATTTGAGTAAGGTTGTTTGTTACTGATGTAATAAGTCAAGGCATTTTGCTCACCACTGTATGGTTAAGTGTGGGACATTTATAACATCTCACGGCAAGCGACATAATATGGGCCTGATGCCTAGGTCTGGCAGTCTGTTTAAAGGGGGTGTTCCAGTGATTCGTTGCTTTTTGCTTGCATAAATCTGAATAATAAACTGATATGTGCCTTACTTGATTCTGGGAGCAGTGGGACCTAATTAAATTTCGAGTGGTACCAAAGGCATCACTTAATTTGTAAATTTTCTCCACTGAAAGAGTATTCCTGTGTTTGAGTGTTAATGTACATTGCCTCGATGTCATAGGAAGTTTAAGAGTTTATTGTAAAGAAGGTGATTTTCTTGGTCTGTGGAGGTTTTGATGGTAAAGGGTTTAGGTATGTCTCTCCTGTTGGCGTTTAAGCTTATAAGTAAAACCAGATTCGTCTTAGATTACGCCAGAGGAGTCTTCCACGCCAGAGGAGTCTTCCATTTTCGTTTTCGTCCTTCGGTGGATTTTCAACTGTGTAAATATAGCAGTAAGGGCTTCAAGGTTTGTAGTACTACTGAGAACAGCAGTGGGTTTAATATTAGTCATCTTCCCGGAGAGTTGGTAAGGTAACTGTTGGAGGTATTAGTCAAATTGTCTCGTGTTCTAATCGATCAGTT
Source organism: Locusta migratoria (assembly GCA_026315105.1). NCBI lineage: Eukaryota > Metazoa > Arthropoda > Insecta > Orthoptera > Acrididae > Locusta > Locusta migratoria. The sequence continues at coordinate 251,209,760 of CM048745.1, read as the reverse complement.
AGGTGCTACTGATAAAACTGAATACCGCATCCAGGTTACTGATAACGGGTTAGTGAGGCAGTTTATTGCCTCGCAAGATGAAAGTGTTGCTCGGTATTTTGGATGACGTGTTATAAGAAGGCGTTATCCGTCCATCTATCTACCTCCCCCCTATGCCTCACCAATTTTTCTCGGGCGTAAAAATAATGTGAAGGGGGCATAGGCAATTTGTAGACTTCCATGCCTTGAATCAGTTCCTCTGTCCAACCTCCACAATTGTTTTACCTGGTTTGCAGGGGCATGCTATTTTACGGTACTCGATCTGAATCAGGCATATCACCAAATTCCCTTGGCCAGGAGTCTAAGCCTCTTACAGCCTTTACAACCGATTGGAATCTTTATTAATTGCTTGCTGTTAGCAATGCCGTGTTGTTGAGGCTCCTTGACTTGGTCTTGGGATATGTAAAATTTCAATTTGTCTTCAATTATTTTGACGATCTTGTCATTTACAAATGTTTATTAAGCTTAAGGGACTTAACTGTGGGGTCATCAGTCCCTAACGTTACAAACTACTTATGAACTAGTTTATACTAAAGACAGCCCAAACATCCATGCCTGAGGGGTGATTCGAACACCCGACAGGGAATGGCTTTGCGCATTGTAGCATAGCGCCTCAATGCGCTTGGCTGTGGCTGTTATTTACAGTAAGACATTTGAGGAATACATTGATCACCATACTCAAGTTCTTATTAGACTGGGGGAAGCTGGTTTGACTGAAGACAGCTAAAGTTAACTCATCAGGAAATTTAGGTTTTATGACCTTTTTTGTCATTTCACGGTATTAGAGTCGATTAGTCAAGGACCAAGGCGATATGACTTTCGTGAACCTAAATTAAAGAAGGGAATAACCCGGTTCATGGGAATGGAGAACTATTTTTGTAAATGCATTTAGAATGTTTGCAGAATTAGTGCCCCCCTTGAATTTATTTCATAAAAAGCCATTCAATTCGGCAGTGTGTCATAAAAAACTGCATTCGGCCCCCTGAAAGCTGCGCTAAGCAGGTTCTCAGTCCTGGCAGTCCCCAATTTTTAATTACCTCTTATCTTGAAGCCCATGCCCCGGTTTGGGAATTATGGCTGTTTTTCCCCAGGAGGCTAATCATAATACCATTGGTTACACTTCACACACTGTAACAGAGACTGAGGTGAAGTACTCAATTTACAGATGGAAGTCTTGAAGGTATTATTTGCCATAAAAAGATTTAAATTTTATCTTGAACACCGTGAATTTATCCTCAAATCTGATAATCGGCTTCTGACGTGGCTGTTGACTCGCCTCCATAATACAAGATGCATTTCCCGATGGGTGGTTTGACTCTCGGCCTTTAAATTCTTGGTTCGTCATATCTGGGGGCCAGATAACATTCAGGCAGAGACATTGAGCCGGATGTTCAACGTTTCTGAGCGAGAAGAGGCTAAAGTTGCATTGATTTCTAACGAAAACACGAGCAAAAGTCGTGTGATAGGCGCCATTCTAGGACAGGTGCTTGAGTTATTTTCCAATCTAGAGAAGCAAGAGCAAGATGACACACTGAAAGGAATTCAAGATAGCCTTAAGAATGGTGAGGTCATACTTGGATATGAGTTTATGAAAGAGATTCTCTGTTTCCGTACCTCAATTTTAAGATCTATTTACCTGAAGTTGAAGATCTGTTTACCTAATCCTCTAGTTCCAGGAGTCTTTTGCTGTTACCATTCCTCTCTTAACCCTCGCATGATGCCTGGTGTCCTGTTAGACCCCAAGGCTCATTAACTGTAAATAAATAGTTTTAATGTGGGTGTAGACAACTCATCCTTCAGATATGCTACCTCAGACTGTTTATTATAAATGGGTAAAATATTTATGGTTATATCTCATTTTGCAGTACTACAATTTGAAATTTTTACAGTGAGGTCAGAAAATACCCCAGGTATACAATAAGTGATTTTCAGTGTCATGTACCTAATAAACCGACATTCATTTGCACATGGTTGTATACAATGAATAGAAAATACAATTGCGTGCACTGTTGCGAGAATTTCACAGTTTCAAATTGAGCTTTGTGCAAAGAAGACGTGGTGTCATAGTTTATTCGTAATGTATGGTGATATACGTTTTGCAAGAGGGTACAGTCTCAAACAGGCTTTGCAGATTTACAGAAGACTGACAATGATAATGAATCAATTTTTGGAAACGAGGATGATAGTGATTCTGGTGCGGATATGATAGAGGAAGATGTACAGGTCGGAGGTGAAGTGGATATCTGTGACTGTGAAGAAGATGATAATGGCATTTAGGTAACTACTGCATCTACTTTTGTGTCTTCAAGTGGGCTGATAACATGTAACACAGCACCATCTAATGTGCACAAGCAGGTTTGAAGGAATGTAATACATGAAACTGTGCATATTCCATGTCACCTTAGACCACAATTACAGACAAGGGCAAACTGTTTCAGACTTTTTATCGCCAATCACGTGCAGAGCGTAATAGTAATGCTTACTAATAAACATGCAAAAGATAATAAAATTATGTACCAAAATCTTATACGCTGGACTGAACTGTGTTGACACTGAGAGCGAGTAGGAGAGTATTTCTAATAAAATTCCATGTAAATGATATTACACATAATACACAGTCTGTGGGTTATGAATATTTTGTGTTAATATAATATTTGGACCCAAACAAACTAAACAAAACATGTTTTCATATTTGAAACAAATGTGGTAAGTAATTACAACTTCTTGTTGTTATGGTCTTCAGTCCGGAGACTGGTTTGATGCAGCTCTCCACAATACCCTATACTGAGCAAGCCTTTTCATCTCATAAGAACGACAACCCACATCCACTTGAATCTGTTTACTATAAGCGTCTCTTGGTCTCCCTCTGCGATTTTTACCCCACACACTTCCCTACAATGCTAAATTTACGATTCCTCGATGTCTAAGAATGTGTTCTACCAAGCGATCCCTTCTTTTAGTCAGGGTATGCCAAAAATTCCTTTTCTCACCAATTCTGTTTAGTACCTCTTCATTAGTTATGCGATCTACCCACCTAATCTTCAGCATTCTTCTGTAGCACCACATTTCAAAAGCCTCTATCCTCTTCCTGTCCGCACAGCTTATCGTCCATGTTTCACTCCCATACAAGGCAACACTCCACACAAATGCCTTCAGAAAAGACTTCCTTACACTTGAATTAATATTCGATCTACCTCCTTTATTGCTTCGTTACCCAATCTAATTCCTTCAGCATCACCTGATTTTCTTACACTGCACTTCATTACCTTAGTTTTGCTCTTGTTAATCTTCATCTTATAAGCACCTTTCAGCACACTGTCCATTCCGTTCAATTGCTCTTCCAGGTCCTTTGTTGTATCTGACAGAATTACTATGTCATCGGCAAAACGCAATGTTTTTAATTCTTCCCCCTGAACTTTAATTCCTTCTCCAAATTTCTCCTTGCTTTCCTTTATAGCTTGCTCAATGTACAAATTGAATAACAATGGAGAAAGACTACAACCCTGTCTTACTCCATTTCCAACCACTGCATCCCTTTCATGCCCTTCAACTCTGACAACCGCTGTCTGATTTTTGTATAAGTTGTAAATAACCTTATGCTCCCTATACTTTACTCCTGCTTGCTTCAGAACTTGAAAGAGTTTATTCCAATCAACATTGTCAAAAGCCTTCTCCAAATCTACAAAAGCTAGAAATGTAGGTTTACCTTTCCTTAATCTATCTTCTAAGATAAGACGTAAAATGAGTATTGCCTCCTGGGTTCCTACGTTCCTCCTGAATCCAAACTGATCTTCCCTGAGGTCAGCTTCTACCAGCTTTTCCATTCTCCTGTAGATAATTCGTGTTAAAATTTTGCAACTATGACTTATCAAACTGATGGCTCTGTAATTTTCACACCTGTCTGCGCCTGCTTTCTTTGGAATGGGGATTATTACATTTTTCTTAACGTCCGAGGGTATTTCGCTTGTCTCATACATCCTACACATCAGTTCAAATAGTTTTTCCATGATTGGCTCTCCCAGAGACGTTAGTAGCTCTGAGGGTATGTCATCTACTCCTGGGGCCTTGTTCCGACCTAGGTCTTTCAGGGCTCTGTCAAATTCATCTCGCAGTATAGTATCTCCTATTTCATCTTGATCTACTTCCTCTTCCCTTCCTACAACATCGTCTCTAAGTTCATTTCCTTTGTAGAGCTGCTCTATGTACTCTTTCCACCTTTCAGCTTTCCCTTCTTTGCTGAGAACTGGTTTCCCATCTGAGTTCTTGATGTTCTAGGAGTTGCTTTTCTTGTCCCCAAATGTCTCTTTAATTTTCTTGTAGGCTGTATCTATCCCCTTCTTATACATTCTTCTACAGATTTGCATTTGGCTTCTAGCCACTCCTGCTTAGCCATTTTGCACTTCCTGTCAATCTCATTTTTTAGTCGTCTGTACTCCATTTTGCCTCTTTCATTTACTGCATTTTTATATTTTCTCCTTTCATCAATTAAATTTAGCATTTCCTGTGATATCCGAGGATTTTTTGTAGGTCTTGCCTCTCTACCTATTTTGTCCTCTGCTACCTTCACTATTTCATCTCTGAATTTTACCCATTCCTCTTCTACTGTTTTATTTCCCACTGTTTCTGTCAATTGATGCCTAAATCTCCCTCTGAATTTCTCCAGAACTTCACGTTCCTTCAATTTATCTAAGTCCCATCTCCTTATTTTCCTACCTTTCTGCAGTTTTTTCAGTTTCAGCCTACAGTTCATGACTAACACGTTATGGTCAGAGTCTATATCTGCCCTTGGGTGTGTCTTACAGTTTAAAACTTTTTCCGGAATCTATGTTTTACCATTATAAAATCTATCTGATTCCTTCCGGTGTCTCCTGGTCTCTTCCACGTATACAACCTTCTTTTGTGATTCTTAAACCATGTGTTTGTTACGATTAAATTATGTTCCATGCAATATTCTACCAGGCGACTTTCTCTTTCATTCCTTCTGCCCAGTCCATATTCACCTACTATTTTTCCTTCTCTTCCTTTTCCTACTACCGAATTCCAGTCTCCCATCACAATTAAGTTTTCCTCTCCCTTAACTGTCTGAATAATTTCCTTTAGCTCCTCATATATTTCGTCGATCTCCTCCAGAGCTAGTTGGCATATAAACCTGTACTACTGTTGTCGGTGTTGGCTTCGTATCTATCTTGACAATCATAATGCGATCACAGTGCTGGTCATAGTAGTTTACCCGCATTCCTATTTTCTTATTCATTATCAATCCTACTCCTGTTATACCCCCAGCTGATTTTGTATTTATAATCCTGTACTCACCTGGCCAGATATCCTGTTCATCCTGCCACCGAACTTCACTAATCCCCACTATATCTAACCTCAACCTATCCATTTCCCTTTTTAAATTTTCTAATTTTCCTACCCAATTAAGGGATATAACATTCCACGCTCCGATCCGTAGAATGTCAGTATTGTCTTTCCTGATGACAACATCCTCCTGAGTAGTCCTCGCCCGGAGATCCGAATGGGGGACCGTTTTACCTACAGAATATTTTACCCGAGAGGATGCCATCATCATATTTTCATACAGTAGAGCTGCATGTCCTCGGGAAAAGTAACGGCTGTAGTTTCCCCTTGCTTTCAGCCGTTCGCAGTAACTGCATGGCAAAGCCACATTAGCTGATGTTACAAGGCCAGCTCAGTCAATCATCCAGACTGTTGCCCCTGTAACTACTGAAAAGGCTGCTGCCCCTCTTCAGGAACCACACGTTTGTCTGGCCTCTCCACAGATACCCCTCCGCTGTGGTTGCACCTACGGTACGGCTATCTGCATCGTTGAGGCACGCAAGCCACCCCACCTCGGCAATGTCTGTGGTTCATGGGGGTGGAATTACAACTTATATGTAACTTAATTATATGAAGAAATTTTGAAGTTGTAGTATCAACTTTGTGCATATATTTCTGAATAAATTATATTTACGTTTTATGGACATATTTCAAAATTTATCTTCACAAATTCGCCTGTATCACTTTGGGGTAAAAACAGACCCCAGGCATACAATACGTTTATCTAGAGATGATACCGTGTGAGGGTTAAGGGTGGTCATCTAGCGGTGTACAAAACCATTAATAAAATCAAGGAAACTTCGAATTGTGCTTCCTTTCACCATGACATTAGGAAGATTGTTGGAGTGTCCAGTAAATGCAAGATTGCCAAACCCATTTCTAACATGTGGCGAGGAGTTTTTCAGTCGTCATATGCTGAGCGCCCAATGGAACGCATGTTCACTGATTGTTTGGGACCCCTACTGCATACCAAAGCTGGTTACAGGTTTATATTTGTCGCAGTAGATGCCTTTTCAATGTTCGTCTGGATCTTCCACAGTACGGGAGCGACAGCTGAGAACAAAAATAGTATTAAATATCTGCAAAGGTTTTTTTTTCTTTATTTGGTCTTTCAAAGGTTTTCTTTAGTGACAACACACCCGGGTTTCTGGCTAGAGAGTTTCGGAGATTTGGTTCCAGAAGGCTATTACCCATGTGACCACCTCGCCTTATTATCTGCATCCTTTGTTCGTTTAGTGTTTTAACCAAAATCTCAAATCAGCGGTGATCATATTTCATTCCAATGCCAGGAATGAGTGGATTCGATTGTTTCCATATCTTAATTTTGCATTTAACATGGCACACCACATGGCTCCTATGATGACACTTAAACTCTATTCTTGGTCTACCTACTCAATTCATTATTTTCCATGTCTGACCACTTGCAAGAGGAAGCTTTGGCTGAAACCATTGAGGATAACTAGCATAGTGCTAAAGCTAATATCAAGCTTGCCCATCAGAGAGAAGTGGCCCGTTACAATAAGGGCTGTCTCCCAACTGAGGTGATCTCATTTTTATGAGATGTATGCCAAGACAGGGTATTGGACGCAAACCACTGAGCAAATGGAACCCATAATTTGAAGGTATTTATGAAGTTCTACAGACATTGATCCCCACCAACTTTTGTGTTAGGCATCACCAGTTGTAGGAGAGAAGGATACACTTCTCCCAGGTGAAATCTGGTTAAAGCTTTTTGGTATACCCCCCTTCCCCCGGATTCACTTTAAGGGGGCAAGGCTGAGCAGGATCGATCTATCGGCTTCTGGAAGGGATGTGATTTCTCCTGTGGTGCTTTGTATCTTTAGGAGGAGGGCGCAGAGAGGTGGAGCCTGCAGCAATAACTCGAAGTTGCCTGATGGGTGGTGACTGAAGTGATGCCCAGTTGTCCCCATTTATTAATTAATTCGTTGTAACTGTAGATACACTTTCTATATGACTAACACTGAAGAACTTTTACTACAATGGATCATAATCAGAATTCAAAATGATGTGGACTATGCCCCAGATACATTATGAAAGAAGAATCCCTACTGGCATAGATTGTGCCTCCTAACAAAGATGTAACAATACTCATTTACATTGCGCGAAACCATCCTATTTATATCCTCCAAACAATGACACCACAAATTACCTATTATTAATTATGTACATTAAATTAATTATAATGGAAAAGTAAAAAGTTAAATGCAACTAACTATAAAAGATAACGTAAATAATACTGATTAAATTAATAAACAAATATCATATCAATTAATAGTATTCCGTTTACGTACTTAACAAAATAGGTTTATCAACATTACTTTTGTAATTAACGGTAATTGTACAGGAAAAAATGAAGGCAAAACTATCCTAACATTACTTGTGAAACACAATAATACTTACTCTAATATTATGAGAAAAGAATTTAATTAGTTTCAACAGAAATTTCTGTTCTCATAATATTAGAGTAAGTATTATTGTGTTTCACAAGTAATGTTAGGATAGTTTTGCCTTCATTTTTTCCTGTACAATTACCGTTAACACCTATCTGAACTCTTAACAATATGCCTCTGACATGAACTAATTAATATTTGCTAATTAAACCAACTTCTGCAACACCAAATAATAGAAAATGACTTCAGATAGTCATGTTATAAAAAAATAATAACAAAAGTTTTGGAAAAGAAAACGATAATAGACTAATTACTTTCATATCCATTATTATGCAACAGTGGTATCGGGAGGTTTTGTAATGCAAGCAGATGGGCATAAATCCCAACATGCTTCCTTACATACTCAGCAAGCACAGTCGTTACACACTCGGGGACTGTGAATGTAATTTATATCAGGAGAAACTTATCAGGCACATGGGATTTTACCTGTGTTGCGTGGCAGAAGCTTCTGCTTCTATCATTGAAATTGACACTAATCAAACAGTGAGCTCCCTTTGAACTTCATGCTGTTATTCCCACCAGTGCCAGCACATTAAATATAACTGTCCCAATTCAGCATACTGAGTGACTTTAACTGTTAAAAGTATGAGAGACAGTATTTACAGATTAGTTAACAAGTTTCACTGTTCTTGGACATTATGAATAGGCGCTCCATATTATTGCGTGCATGTTTACGAGATCACGAGCGTGTTACATTTTGCTGGCCTAATGGGCACGAACTTTAAGCTTTCATTAAGTGTATGTAACAGTTTTATTAATTACTATATACTAAGACAGTCAATTCAGCTGAGGTATCCTTATGGTCACTTAGATTACCCTCCCCCATCCACTGCTTTATGTCAGTGAGTAAAAAAGGAAAGCTCACATTTTTTGGTATTTTTTTCCCTGATTTGGGTAATATCAATGTTTACAAGAATTTTAATAATATCAATGTTTACATGAAGCTAATTAAAATTTGGTGATTTTTAATTAACTCATATTGTAAATTTAAATGGTCATTAAGTCAGAGGTCATTTTTGAGCAAATTATTGTATACAGCTGTTGTCTATGCACTATGTCTGATGATCAGTTATTGCATATTTAATTTTACTGATTGTTGTAAGGTGTAAGTCTTGCATATTTAAGTAAGTTGTTGTTTTCAAATCTATTTGTATGAGGGACTGGTCACCGTAATGTTTTGTGTTAAAGATTTTAGCCAGTTGTTTGTTGACTTCTTGTTTCTTTCTATATTTTAAAACATGAACATTTAATTTCAATCTCACTTATAATTAAGCTTCCTTGAAATGCAAGACACTATTAACGAAACCTGTGTGTTTAATTTAAGGTCCATCAATGTATTGAAAGCATATTAAAGACGTTTGTGGTTCCTTATAACAAGTCACATGACAGGTTTAAAAGTGCACCCTTTCCATCTTTCAGTCACCGAAGCTTCTGATTCTGTCCGCATCAAGTACCTCTTATGAACTAAAAGATATTAGCTTGAGTATGTTTAGTCCTTCACTTAGTCTTTACTCAGCGAACAACATTTAAGTGCCTGGCAGAAGGTTCATGAATAAAAAACACCTAAATATTTCTGCTTTAGATTTGATTTCTCTTACCTTATTATGATCCATGTCTCCCTATGTAGGTGGGTACTAACAATATATATTCACATTTGGAGGGGAATGTTGGTGAAAGATATTTTGCAGATGCATCTCACCGCAATCAATAACCCCTTTCTTTAAATGATTTCCACTGCCAACTTACGTGTCTTTTCATGACACTTTCTCCCATGTATCGTGATAATACAAAACAAAGCTACTAGTATCTCGAGTTTTCCATGTCCTCCATCACTCCCAACTGGTGAGGATACCACAAAGCACATCAATACTCCAAAGGGGACAGACAAGGGTAGTGCAGGCACTTTCTTTAGTAAAGCCGTTGCCCCTTCAGAGTATTCTGCCAAGTTGACATATGCTCTGGTCTGCTTACCTCATGCTATTTTCTGCATTTTATCCCCAATTAAAGTCATTCATAATTGAAATTCCTAGGTATTTAGATGAATATGGCCTTTATATGTGACTGACTTATCTCGTAAATAAAGTTTAATGGATTTCGTTTGGACCTCTTATTTATAAAGACAAGGAACAGATTTGCGCCCTATAACACTTATCCGGGGAATGCCAGCTTTCATTTCTGTTTTACTGTATTACTTTGCTTCACTACAAACTATATCCTTTCCAACAGGAAATCATAAATGCAGCGGCGGACTAGCCACGCATACTGGAGCGCCGTTTTGCAGTGCACGCAGCTGTCCGCCATCAGGAGTTTGAATCCTCCCTCGGGCGTGGATGTTTGTGCCGTCTTTGGAATGAGGTAGTTCATAAGTATTTTGTAAGTTTAGGGACTGATGACCCCACAGTTAAGTCCCTTAAGCACTACAAACATTTGAACATTTGTAAATGACAAGATCACACACAGCGACTGTGAGGGGGGGAGGTGGGAAGAGAGAGAGAGAGAGAGAGAGAGAGAGAGAACATTTTGTGTGTGTGTGTGTGTGTGTTTTTTTTTTTTTTAAGTTGTGTTTGCAATATGTTAAGGGTGTTAACTAAATTACTACCCTACCTGATAGTTTTCAAATATGACATGTATTTGTATAGCAGTTTTTGTTGCTAATGTAAAAAATACTGGAAATACATGAAGTCCAGGTACAGTTTTAATTATCTTTTATACAAGAACCAAACTTGTAGATATTGTTCATATATCATTTTGAAGAGAACCCGTGAAAGTTTTTTATTTTTTATTGTATACTGTCATTGAAATGAATATGGGGCATGTACAAGAGACACTCAGAAGGAGTCCAAATAAATCAGTAGGTCGTGCATCCTGTGAACTTGAAATGCCTCCAATGACAGTGTGGGAAGTCCTACGTCACATGCTGTCTATGAAACTTAAAAATCTGTTGCATGTCAGATAAAAACAGAATCCCTCAAAAGAAAAGGTACACTTTATTGTACAAATTGGTCCTTCTTCAATGATGTACAAATCCAATGTTACACACTAACTATAAACAAAACTGCACTATGCGTGGAGAAAACGGAACAAGAACTGTTCCTACAGTTGATGGAAGAAACCAAATACAGTCAGCTTACTTCGGCGAGAAAAACACAGTGACCCAATAGTCGGAACGCCAGGCATAAACTCCTCCTACTATCGGCAATGCTGCAGAGGGCAGACAGTGTCCAAGAGTGGAGCGGCTGTTCGGCAGTGAGGCGATTGCGTTGTGGAAAGGCAAAGTCCTGGCTGCGACTTCCCAAGTGCGGCCATGTCAGTGCTTAACTATCCACAGGCAGCAGCATACCATAGGAACTACTTCCGGTCACGTGCGTGGCAGCAGAAAGTAGTTCCCTCACTGGGTGCCCTCTGTCTGTTGATGCCACCTGGCATTTTCATCCAACACGTCACCAGGTTGTCTGATCGGAAGGCAACCTACGACCTTGTTGTGCTTGTCAGTTTGCCAGTCACAAAGGCTGAGTGCCACAACATGTCATTCTTACCCCTTCAGTGTGGCGAGGGAGAGAGAGAACAGCCCATGACGAGGTCGTCAGGAGACTCTAGAGGGTTTCTGGAATAACCACCATATCCATGGGCATCGGGGAGAGAACTGTAGGCTGGTGCGCAGGACCGGCTTTGGGCTCTGCTGCAAGGGAGCTTCCAACAGCCCAGGGTGGTTGCACAACATCCAGAGGCAATGGAACAGCAAGAGACTGTGAGGCGTCTGTATGCGGAGTTGCCACAACACGAGGCCGCCATTAGTTGTCATGCTTGTAGCATCTGAACCCAGAGAAGAGGGTGAATTCTGCCATAGCTCTACTGAGGAGTTTGGTGACCGTAACTTGTACCGACTGTTGTCCTTTGGGGGAAAATGGGGTCCAAGACTTGATTCTGAAGACCCTATCAGTGGGAAAGTCGTCTCTGGTATTGAGGAGGACGATGAGATGGATTGATAATTTAGATCGATGAGGTCACCCATGTAGTTTTTCAGCTGATGAGGTGCCATCCTGTGGTGGGACACGATTGGATGGCAGGAATAATGCGAGGGCCTCATCAAGGGAATGATAGGATCAAAGTTTCGCCAACTGCGTTTTAAAACTATAAACATAACGTTCAGTCAGACCATTGACGGCCGGGGAAATGGAGCTGTATGAATGAGCTACATGCCATTTTTTCACAAAAGGGACGAAATTCAGCAAAAGTAAACTGTGGCCCATTATCTGTTAACAGGGTCTCTGGGAGACCATCTATATAAAAAATGTGGGCTAAGGCAGGGATAGTGATTGGTGGAGATACCGGTCATGCAGGCAGCATAGGGAAAATCAGTACCAGCATTGACAGCAATGAGTCAAGTGTGCCCTAAAAAAAGTCCTGCAAAATCTAAGTGAAGGTGCAAGGAAGGGACTGCCATCTGTGGCCAAGGGAAGAAACGGCGAGACACTGCTACCTGTTTACTTCTGCATAGAGCGCATGCCACGATCATGTTGGTGATGGCGGCATCGAGATCCCGCCAATAAACATGCTGGCGAGCCAACTGATTGGTAGGAACTACCCCCCCCCCCCCCAATTGTCCCTCGAGTAAGAGGTCCAATACTTTCAGTTGCAGAGATGCCAGTCCGACGACCCATCTGCGGAAGTTTCCACTGTGAAGAAGAAGACACCTTTTCGCACTGACAGCTATGTTGTTGGTGCCAGTGACGTTGGACATCCGGGATGGTGATATGTGGGCAGGTGGTGGGCCACCCTTTTCACATTAGGTGTAGTAGTTCTTTAAGCATTGGGCCCTTTATAGAGTGGCAGATCACCAGTGACATATGCAGTGACAGGTGGCAACAGCCTCTTCAGCTTCCTTGTATAAGTGCAGACACATTTCTGGGTCCCTATAGAAGTCTATGTCCTGACCTACTGGTAAACAGGACAGAAAGTCTGCACTGGCATGCTGAGTGGTTCTGCGGTATTTGATGTTGTAGGTGTAAGCTGACGAAAACAGTGCCCAGGATTGGAGGTGACAGACCCTTTTAGTAGGAACGGAAGCAGAAGCTTTGAACAAAGGTGTCAGGGGTTTATGGTCTGTGATCAAGCTGAAGTGCCTCACATATACGTAACTGTGGAATTTTTTAACGCCAAAGATAATGGCCAATCGTCCTCCTAAAATTGGCAATAATTGCGTTGTGCCGAGGATAGGTTCTTGGAGACAAAAGCAATGGGTTGTTGCACCCTATTTACTACCTGGGGCAAAACCGCCCCCACTCCACAGTCGGATGCGTCAGCGGCAAGGCTGAGGTGAAGACATGGATCATATGCAGGGAAACAGGAGGAGTGCACAAGAGACTGCTTCAGTTCCGCAAACGACTAGGCACAAGCTGGTGTCCAGTTCCACTTGACATTTTTTCGAAGAAGATTATGGAGAGATTTGGCAATAGCTGCCATCTGGTGAAAGAATTTACAGTAATAATTTAAATATCCCAAAACTAACTTCAGCTGACTAACATCTTTGTGAGGTTGCAATGCCAGAGGCAATGAGAATATGCCCCAAGAACTCCACTAGCTCAAAAAATAAAAATAAAAATTTTAAAAAATTGTACTGAAGGTTCGCTTTTGGGAGTTTGGAAAACAATGTTGCTAAATTGGAGACAAGATCTTCTACATTGGGAACTACAAATATTGTGTCATCCAGGTAATTTGCTGAACAGGGTAAGTCTTGAATCAATGTTTCCATATAGCGCTGGAAAATTGTGGGGACGTTAGCAATGCCAAAGGGGAGATGGTTATAGTGATGGAGGTGCTCAGTGACCGCTGGCAAGTACACACATCGCGCATCAGCAGCAGCAGCTCTTCACTGGAACTTAATCGGCTTCTTACTAGAAGCCACTTATTTTCAATTCGTGCGTGCTTTCTCTTACAGTTTATCAAACTTTCGTGTGCTAGTGTGTTTATTTATTCGGAATCACATTTAATTGACAGATTATTGTCGATAGTTTGATATATTAGCTCGTGTATATATTTTTCAGATTAGCCATTAATAAACAGTTTAGTGTTAGGTACATATTTTTTTAAGGTCGCTGTTTATCAAACTTTTGTGTTCTCGATCGTATATTTAGTCAGCTTCGCTTCAATGTTACAGTTTAGTGTATTCTCCTACAGTTTAAATCACAGCAGTCGTACTTGGAAAATACGTAGGATTTTAAAATGGCTAGGAACTGTGACTGCTGTGTACGGATGCAGGCCGAGTTGGTGACACTTCGCTCACAGCTTCAGGCGGCATTGGCTACACTGGCAATGCTTGAGACTGCGGTGGGTGGGCGCCACTGTTGAGGGCCGCTTGCAGGGATCCAGTAGAAGCCCTGTGCATCTGTTGTGCCCTCCTATCGGCCTGCGGCTGTGGCCAGCCCGGTCATTGCCCGCGAGGGGATCGCCCCCCAATCTGTGGTGGATTCAGAGGTCTCCTCAGCGCGTGTCAGGTGGTGTAAGACTTCCTGGGAGACTGAAGAGGAGGCCTTCCCAGTCAGTCTTCGAGGAACTGTCTGTGGAAGAGGATGTTTCTAATGCAGGTAGTGTTGCTTGTCTTGTGGTAACCCCTCTCCCTGCAAGATCTGGGAACTCACAGAGGGTGGGATCGTTAGTAATTGGGAGCTGCAATGTTAGGCATGTGATGGTGTCCCTTAGGGATATGGCTGTTAGGGAGGGGAAGAAGTCCAATGTGCATACTGGGGGAAATCATTTCAGATGTGGAATGGGTCCTTCCTGATTCTATGAAGAGCACAGGGTGAAGCCAGCAGCAGGTGGTGGCTCATGTCGGGACGAACAATTTGTGTCGCTTTGGATCGGAAGAGATTGTCTCTGGTTTTGAGTGGCTATCAGAGGTGGTAAAGACTGCCAGTCTTGCTCGCAAGGTGAAGGCAGAGCTCACCATCTACAGCATAGTCAACAGTACTGACTGTGGACCTCTGGTTCAGAGTTGAGTGGAGGGTCTGAATCAGAGGCTCGTACGGTTCTGTGACCATATAGGCTGCAGATTCCTCGACTTGCACCATAGGGTGGTGGGTTTTTGGGTTCCGCTAAATAGGTCAGGAGTTGACTACATTCAGGATGCAGCTACACGGATCGCAGGGGCCGTATGGCATGGACTGGGCAGTTTGTTTAGGTTAGAAGGCTTCGGGAACACACAAAATGGGTTTCAGTCTCAAAGGGTGCCGGTCAGACACAGGACGAATGCAGATCTAGGAACCACTGGTGTAACAGTTGTAAATTGTCATAGCCGTGTTGGGAAAGTTCCAGAGCTCCAAGCACTGATAGAAAGTATTGAGGCACAAATCGTTATAGGTTCTGAATGCTGGCTGACACCAGATATAAATTGGGCCAAAATTTTTATAAAAGGGCCAAATGGTCATCAGAAAGGTTAGATAAAATAAAAAAGGGGTGGTGTGTTTATTGCTGTTACAAACGGTTTATCCTGCAGCGAAATTGAAGCAGATACTTCCTGTGAGTTGGTGTGGGTAGAGGTTATACCTGGCAACCGGAATAAATTAATAATTGGATCTTTTTATCGGCTCCCTGACTCAGATGACGCAATAGACGAAATGTCAAGGAAAGATTGAATCACATTTCAAACAGGTACCCAAAGCATACTGTTATAATCGGTGGCAACTTTAATTTACCCTCGATATGTTAGTATAAATACGTATTCAAAACCAGACGCAAATATAAAGCATCATCTAAACTAGTTCTGAATGCTTTTCCTGAGAACTACTTCGATCAGTCAGTTCAGAACCCACTAGAATAGTAAATTGTTGCGAAAATACCCTTGATCTCCTAGCAACAAATAATCCTGAGCTAGTAAAGAGCATCAAAACAGATACAGCGATTAGTGAACATAGGGTTGTAGTAGCAAGACTGAATATAGAAATCCCCAAAAGCACCAAAAATAAACGAAAACTATATCTATTCAAATGAGCAGATAAAAATTCGCTTCACGCTTTGCTGACTGATAGTCTCCAGTATTTCAAAACTGAAAATGCGAATGTAGATAAGGTGTGGCTTACTTTCAAAGACATAATATCAGTAGCAATCGACTGATTTATACCAAATAAATTAATAAAAGGGGGGCTGACTCCCCATGGTACACAAAATAGGTCAGATCACTGTTACAGAATCGAAGAAAAACGCTTGCAAAGTTTAAACAGACACAGAATCCTCAAGACTGGCAATCTTTTACAGAAACTCGCAATCTAACGAGGACTTCAATGTGAGAAGCTTATAATAGTTTCCACAACGAAATCCTGTCTCGTAATCTGGCAGAAAATCCAAAGAAATTGTGGTCATATATGAAGTATACTAGCGTCAAAACACAAACAATACCTTTGCCACGTGATAGCAATGGTAAAACTACCGATGAGCGATGACGGTACAGCTAAAGCAGAATTGCTAAACACAGCTTTCCAGAATTCTTTCTCCAAAGATGACAAAGTGAACACCAGAAATTGAACCAAGAACAACTGCCGGCATGCGAAATTTAGAACTAGATGTTCCTGGAGTAGTAAAACAACTTAAGTCACTAAACAAAAACAAATATTCTGGGCCAGATTGTATACCAACTAGATTCCTCTCAGAGTATGCAGATGCAGTAGCTCCATAGTTAGCTATCATATACAACAGATCACTCAGTGAAAGATTCGTACCCAAAGACTGGAAAAGTTGCCTAGGTCACTCTAATATTCAAGAAAGGCAGTATGAGCGATCCTCAAATTTCAGGTCCAGCTCATTAACGTCGATTTGCAGAAGGATTTTGGAACATATACTTTGTTCGAACATTATGAACTACCTCGAAGATAACGACTTATTAACCAATAGTGAACATGGATTCAGAAAGTATCGCTCTTGCGAAACACAGCTTGCCCTTTATTCACATGGTCATATTTCTGCATTTCCAGAAGGCTTTTGACACTGTACCCCACAAGCGACATCTAATGAAATTGCTTGCTTATGGAATATCTCCCCAATTGTGAGATTGGATTCACAATTTCCTAACAGAAAGGACGCAGTTCGTAGTAATTGATGGTACGTCATCGAGTAAAACAGAAGTGATATCTGGCGTTCCCCAGGGAAGCGTTATAGGTTCCCAACTTTTCCTTGTGTTTATAAATGACTTTGGAGCCAATCTAAATAACTCCCTTAGACTATTCAGATGATACTGTCGTTAATAGGTTAGTAAGTCAACAGAGGATCAAAAGCAACTGCAAAGCGATTTAGACAAAATTTATAAATGGTGCGAAAATTGGCAATTAAAACTCAATAATGAAAACCGTAAGTAATACAAATGACCACTAAAAGAAATCCGTTGAACTTCAGTTACATGACATATCAGTAAAATCTTAAGGTCGTAAATTCTACCAAATACCTAGGAGTTACAATTAAAAACACATTAGACTGGACAGAACACATAGAAAATATTGTGGGGAAGGCGAAGCAAAGGTTACGTGTCATTGGCAGAACGCTTTAAAGATGGAAAAGCTCCACCAAAGAGACTGCCTACATCACACTTTTGCGACCTCTCCTGGAGTACTGTTGCCCAGTGTGGGACCCTCACCAGGTGGGGCTGACGGAAGACATTGAGAAGGTTCAGTGAGGGCATCTCGTTTTGTGTATTACTCTACAGGGGGAAAACGTCGTGGAAATATTGCACGATTTGAGGTGGAAATAATCAAAAGAACGACATTATTCATTGCAGTGAGATCTATTTATGAAATTTCAATCACCGACTTTTACTTCTGAATGTGAAAATATTTTGCTAGCACCCACCTACATAGGGAGACATGACCATCTCAATAAAATAAGAGAAATCAGATCAAAAACGGAACACTTTAGGTTTTCTTTCTTCCCGCAAGCTATTAAAGAATGGAACTATAGAGAAAGGATATGAAAATGGTTAATGAACGCTCTGCCAGGAACTTAAATGTAATGTGCAGAGTATCTTTGTAGATGTAGACCAAAAGGGGTATTAATGACCAGCTGCTGTTGGGATTCATTATATAAAGGAAGCTAGAGGTACACATCCGTCCATCACAGACTGCGCATTGATTATTTTGGAAAAATCGCAACAGATGCGCAAGGCACCGGCCGTTTTTTCATCCTTGCTCAGTGCCTGTTAAATACCGGAGTAAGGACGCCTTCCTGTTGCAAATGCTGTAGTTCAAGGTGTAGTTTACCTCTCTGAGCGAATGGAACATTACTGAAAAATTTCGCGATTGCAGAGGGAAGCAGCGTAATATGTGCCTCAAATCCTGCAACGCCTCAATCGGTTGGCGAAAAGACTGAGCTGAATCTATGAAATAAGTCATCCGAAATACCTGAAACACCAAGGAAGTGGATGGTAGGGATCTATTCATAGACTTCAAGACCAAGTGCGTCAAATTTATCCATCCCTAACAAATTGACTGTTCCTGGGAATTTACTACGAGTATTCGTTGCTGAATTGCTGTAGGAACGCATCTGGGAATCCACTACCTGCAATTACAGAGCATCCACTTGCTGATAAGCAATCGTGGCAGAAGAACAAGTGTCAATCTGCACCAGATAGGCACACCTGAAATGGAAATAATCAGGGAAAGGCTCTTCATAGTGAGGGGAAAAAACTGCCTGTACATATGCCAGGTTCGGGAAACCATCGTTTGTTGGTGTCCCCCCTTCCTGCAGTTCAGGCTGGGTATAATTGACAGCCATGTTGTTTGATTGACAGACTTCTGCTCTGTGACCTGTTTTCCCACATGCCGTACATTTGGTCTGGCAATAACGGCACTGTTGGTAGGTGTGTAACACAAAACATTGACCACATGGGCATGGTAGAAAAATTCTGAGAGTGATCCTGAAAAATCGTGATGGAATGCACAGACTGTTCAAGAGCTTTTATGACTGGTAAACATGTTTCTAGAGAGGGATCTTAAAATTTCAACAGTTCTACTCTGAGTGCATCATCCGGAGAGTGTACTAAAAATCATGTCCCTCACCAAGGTGGCTGATAAGAACTTTGCCAAGTCTGATTTTGGCATAGAAAACGACAGTCCCGCAAGAGGCGCTGTAAGCAGGCGATCCATTCATGTATGAAGGCCCCACCTGTTTGTGAGACCTGAAAAAACCATGTCCGGGAACAGTATCGTGAATTTGGGAATCGAAATAGTCACATAAACTGGAACTGACCTGGGTATATGGAAGGGGTTGTACCTCAGGGCTGGCATACGCCAATAAAAAGGCATATTGCTGTTCATTACTAGATATACCATGAACCAAGAAGTACTGTTCCATCCAACTGAAATAGTTCGCCCACAGCTCGAGTTTCCGGTCCAATGGCGGAAACAGAAGAGCCACTATCCACATGTTCTTGACCATTGTGTCAATGCAGCAGAGGCAATGGGAGATGTCTGACGACTCGGCGGCCAACTAGATCGCACTGGCCATCAGCGCTTTAAAGGCACCATGCTGCATGTGTTGGAGTGTGCATATCATCTGAGAAAAAGCATTTAGTATGTCATCCACTGTGAATGTCAAGCAGAATGATCTAGTCCCTAACACACACATGCAAGTGAAAGAAAATAAATTAGCACACACACACACACACACACACACACACACACACACACACACATATATATATATAGCACACAAACGAATTCCTAAAAAGAAAAGGTACAGTTTATTTTACAAAATGGTCCG
Source organism: Locusta migratoria (assembly GCA_026315105.1). Classification (NCBI taxonomy): domain Eukaryota; kingdom Metazoa; phylum Arthropoda; class Insecta; order Orthoptera; family Acrididae; genus Locusta; species Locusta migratoria. Next base: position 251,190,171 of record CM048745.1, on the reverse strand, counting down.
CCTTCAATGGCGTACAAATACAATAATAAATACTAACTATAAAGAAAATTCCACCAAGTGTCGAAAAGAAACCAAAAAACAGTCTGCCTATTCGGCGAGAAAAGCACAATCTCACAGTAGTAACAGGGCCACGCATTAAAATGTTTTAATAGTGTTTCAACTAATTACAGTTCATTCTACCACTTTTAACATAATACTCATCTTTTCAACATTGAGATGTATGGGAGTTCTGCTTGCTGCAACATTATTCTCCTGTGGCGTCGTGGTAGGAATAAATACTCATAGGTACATCACTTCTTCTTTAAAAAATTATCATTCAAACTTATTCTCCACGAAAACATAACGAATTCAAAACAATGCAAGAGAACTTATCCGACAGTACTTCCATTTAAAAACAACAGACTGACATAGCTTCCAGAGCACTTGACAAACGACTGAAACTCGAACCCCCCACACAAGGTGGTGAGGCAAATATATAACATCAGCAATAATGACCTTACAATATGCATTGTTCATAACAATTGAATATACTAATTTACAATTAACAAACACGCAAAGAATACATTTCATGTACACAAAAATAATCACAACATAAAATGAAAACTATACATACAATAATTTTGGATGGCGTAAATCTTTTTAAGGTGAAATCACGGTACTATTTGTTGCACAACAAAGAATAATGATAAATGTCAATTAATTTGTCATTGAGTACATCATACATGTTCCTAACATATATTGAACTATCAAATCTCATGGCCATTCACAAAATATACTCAAAATCTCACCTCAGTTAATATATACAAAGAATTCAATATTGATAATTAATGTAATAGTCAAAATAACACAATTAGCTGGTCAACACAACTTGTTTATGAGACTAACATATATACAATGCTATTAATTTTCATTTCTTTTTGTTTTTTACAAAAGATTTTACAATTCGTCTGTTTAAGCCTTGAAATAACATACAATGACGCAACTATTGTTTATAGAACTGTCTGGAAAGAAAATATGTGAATCTCTTAATTAATGAAATCTATCACTGAGACACTGTCCTAAACTGATTCCTAGACTGGCTATTTCGTTTGTAACTTCACACGCAACATGTATCACAATTGAACCACACGATTCTGGATCCGACGCAGACAGTATCGTAGGATGACATTGAGATGAGAGGACCAGGCAGACGGTATCGTATGATAACATTGAGATGAAGTGCCAGCAGTATCGTCACAGCATGACGTCATTATACTGTCGGCGACATCGACGATGATGTGGAGGCCAGGCAGTGTCTAGGAGCAGCGCGGCTTGTCGGAAGTGAGGCGACGGCATGGAGAGGTGAAGTCCTGGTTGCAACTGTGATGGCTCAGCAGTGTCAGGGCTTAAGTATCCACAGGCGGCAGGATACCAAAATATCTGCTTCCTGGTGATGTGTGTGTGGCAGCAGGCAAGTAGTTCCCTTGCAGGGTGCTCTCTGTCTGTGCTGTTGATGCCACTTGGCGTCCTCCTCCAACATGGCACCAGGTTGTCTGATCGGCTTGCAACCTACCATCTTGTTGTGCTCAGTGGGTTGTCAGTCGCACAGGCTGAGTGACACAACATGTCAGAAACCACTCAAATTGGAGCTACTTCAGAAGCTCAATGATGAGAAACAAGCATTTTGAGTTTGTTCGCAGTTGCAACAGTTAGATGAGGATTGGGATGGATTGTTGATCACTTAATTTTTAGTGATGAAGCCACTTTTCACAGTTGTAGAAAACCGAAAAGAAATAACTGACTACTCTGGGGTACAAAGCATCCACATGAGTGCACTGACTGAGTGCAATTTCCGAAAGTTAAAAGTTTTTTGTGACTTCTCATGTAGAAAACTTTATGGGCCATTATTCTCCACTGAGAGCACTGTCACTGGATATTCCTACTTGGACATGCTGCAGCCTCTTGAGTGTGTTTCCCAGTGCACCACTGAGCCATGAGTGTTGCCTGTTGACAGAGGCCGCTCCATGGCCGGTACGGTACCTAAACTCATGTTTGCGACTAGCACTGACTATTAGCAAATTACCAAACTACGCTGTGGCGCATATACACGAAATAAATAAAAATACAAAAATTTAAAATCTTCAAAATTAGCTCGTCAATTGCTTTCAAATTTTGATAGACTGCTGTGCATCTGTTTATACACAATAAGGATAATACATTTGTGAAAAGGTTTAATAGGGTATTCGACTGTATACAGTAAATCATCTACTGTAAATTGTTAATTACATTATTTTATGCTCATAATAAGCTGTTCTTCCTCATGGATGTAAGTATTAAACTTCTTTCTTCTTGTTACACAATAATAAATAAAAATGTAAAATTACAAACACAATGACATTGAATATTAAATACATATATACACACAACATTGCTTTTAAATATTAAATTCCAATCTCCTTCTAAGACCAGTTTTGGGAAATATTGTACTATTTTTTTTCTAGATGTACAGGAACCTGGTAATAAATATGCATACGTGCAAGGCCAAGAAGGTGGTTTTCTCTCATCGATGTTCTTAAAAAAGTTTTCAGGTGCCAGAACGAGAAAAATGATCTTTGGCAGATGCAGTTGTTACTGGAAGCGTTACTAGGATCAATAAAAGCATATGTATAATAAGATATGCATCCTTATCACAGAGGGCGAAGATGTCAGGAGCTATATTTGTCGTTCCCTTTCTTGATTCCATTTCTCTCACCTTAACATATGAGAAGCAATATCTTTGCCCACATGAAGCAGCGAACTGAAGAGGTTGATGTTGGACTCTGCAAATTTCTCAGTTTCACCTGCAGAGATCTTCACAATACATTCTGGACTGAAAGAGAGATATCTTAAATACATTCAAAGTTTCAGCAGAGAATCTTTCACGGAAATGAGTTATAATGAAGTCCAGTCGGTGAGGTACCATATACGAGGAATATTGAGATTGATGCCTAGATGGTCTCCAAGATTCTCTGTACGCTTTATTATGATACTGAAGCAACGGCTGACAAGAATAATAGTAGTGTTATTCATGTGTCTAGCGTTGTCACTGAGATCAATAGGTTTCTGTAATATTTTGCTTAGAGCCTGCCTTAGAGAGAGCACATTGCTCAAACACAAACTGTGAGCTGCAAAATTTACCAGTTGTCCTCCGAACATGACATTCAGCAATCTTTCCAAGAGTCTCCACAATTTTTAAAAGCTCAGCTGAAAACCGATGTACACTTTCATGCGTCTCTCACCTCCGGGTCACACAAACTGAAGTGAATGAACGACTGAAGGTGTTAACCCCTCGTTGTTGTGGCAAAAAGCGCCCAGTTGCGGGCTACTGTCGTCTCCTACTGTGCTGCTCAGGAGGGGAGTTTTGGTACTTAAAACTGTTCTCATGCATGTAATTCTTTGCGTGCCTCTAGTGCTTATTGTAGTGGTGCATATCTGACACACGTATGTGAGGACAAGTGATTACCTTACAACTGAATAGATAACAACTCCGATGTTTTCACAGTAGTAACGCTGTTGCTGAAATAAAACTTATTTATCATTCATTTTTATATACTGTGGAAGGGTTTTAGTGGTAGAATTAAAGCAAACACAGTTTCTTGAATATTTATTAGAAATTACTCTTTGTAAGGTATAGCTCAAAGCATGGTATTGCACACAATCCAACATCTCACTCTTTGCAATGCACACGGTTTTTTTCCTTCTTATTTTTGTCCCATTGTCATCCTGTCTGCTGCAACACACTCGGCATTTTTGTTGCCACCTTCTCGTTTTCAGTAGCTGGAATGTGTTTGGGAAAGTGCTGGCCTACCAAACATGTTGGGGCTGAAATTTGTGCTGAGAGGATGAAACAACATACACACTGTATTTTTCCAATAAACTTTTGAAATTGAGAACTGTCATCTCCATGAAATGGCGAAACTGCTTCAAATAATATTTTCTTGTGGCAGTATTTGTCATGTACTGGTCAGCCAAACAAATGCTGCCCATTCTGTTATTGTATTTCAGTATAGCTTCAAGCTTTGTTTTTACTGTTCTCATCCTGTCAGTTTATTTTTCATTATTACAGATACTAGATAGAGCGTAGACATTTTTTATCTCGCCATCAAATCGCTATCATCTTTCTGTTATAAAAGGTATTAACTTGACCATTATTGAGTTTTACCTCCCTCAAAGCTGCTGGCATTTCTTTTCTGTTCACCATAACTGTTCCAATACAGTCAGTACTTTTAGATACAAGAAAATCCAACAGCTGGGGACTTGAATTGGTCAGTAAAATCTGTATATCCCTTGTCAAAATATCCTTTGAGTAACGATGAAACAACTTTCGACACTAAGGATATTCAGTACGGTATATTGTAGTACAAACTGTGTTTTTTTCCCATATAAATTATAAAGCGACACAAATAGCCATTTGCTTCATGCAGGCAAAATGACTTAAAAACGAGCAAGTGCAGTGGAATATTCTGCTTTATAGAAAGACGCCCTTACCACAGTAGGTGGGATTCATCAACTGACAATTCTTGTTCCCGAATCTAAGCCTCTTCATTTTCTTTCCTTTTTTTTTTAAGAATGGTCAATGACAGGTTGAACAGTTTGGAAAGAATTCCACAATCTTTCGAATAAAAAGTATGGTCACTGAAACGAAAAAAACTTCTAGAGAAGATTAAATGTACTTTCAGCCATAATTTTTTCGAAATTTGAAGTTTCAACAACTTTTCTCGAATAATACATTTCAAAATTGGGATTTTGCACAATCCAACATAGCTCTCCGTTATTTGTAGATTGCCACTTGTGCATGAGATCATTGTTTCAATTTGCCTGCATATGAACTTTTAATTTATTCAGCATATTTGAGATCATTGTTTCAATTTGCCTGCAAATAAACTTTTAATTTATTCAGCATATTTGTTATTTTTTTCACTTGATATAACTATTAACACGCTGTCATCAAAAAAGAAGGTAAAAATATGTAATGGATCTGGAGGGTTGTCTTAAACTAATTTTTACACCTGGAGTGCCTGTGAAACGAAACTTACTATCAGCATTAAATTTAACTGACCGAGATATTGATGAACTAGTGTCAGCAGTCAGCACTAATTCTGCGACATCCTCTTCCACACTTTATTTTTCTGTATCACTATCACTGAAATTTTCATTTATTTATTTTAGCCATCCACAAACATTTTACAATGTAAGGATGTTTATTTACATTTACATATTTATACAGTTTTTCCTTATATCTAGTTCATTTACATTCACAACAGGTTTTTTTGTTACATCTAGTATAACATTGTGAGACATATGTTGTTTACAATCAATTTTCTACTTATAAAATATTACATATAAGCAACATTGTAAGACAACTTTTATTACTCAGGTATTCACTTACGGTGTAAAAACAGTGTTCCTGCAAATACAGTTTAAGCTGTTTCCTAAAGCAATACATTTTATCAATTTCTTTTATTTTTTGTGGCAGTTTATTATACAGTTTTAGACTTTCATACAAGAAACTGTTTTGAGTCTTCTGTTTATTTCTTCTGTCTAGGTGAAGGTGGTGACGTATTTTTCACTGACTTATACATTGTGTGGTCACCAGACCACTCATAATTGCTTTGGTTTAATAATATTTTAATGTCTTCATCACACTTCGAAATGTTTGCACTTGGAAAATTCTACTGTCTCACAAAGTATAGTGATGCACTGAAAATAATGCCAGTGACCACTGTTCAAAGAGTGACTCTAGTGGCTGATATAGACTTAAATTTCCTAGACTCGAGTGCTGTTCATCGAGCATGTACCATAGCACCAACAAGCGGCCAAACCCGCTTTGACGAGTACACCCGGCAAGAGAGCATAGCTGGACGAACACAGTTTGTTGAGCAGAACAACAGGGCCACAATGGCTCCCGAGTCCTGTTCATCGTGCACAGCCAAGGGGTTAATGCAGCCACTTTTTCTTTTAGGATGTGTGTTGCAGCAACTGATGACCTCTTCCATTACTGACATAGCACTCCAGACACCTTGGAACTAAGGGTACAGACTTATTTCAATGGCAGCACCTTGAACTATAGAAAGTGTAACAGCACATCCATCTGTTTAAATGCCAAGACAATGTTACAATGGTACATTGGTCTCTGTTGAAATTATTATTTAATCTAATTTCAGCCGTTTCTTTTAAAATAGATTGCCAGTAATAAGGTGTTTGGGACAAAATTCTCGTATTTTCAAACTGCATTTTATCTCCGTTTGTTGGGCAATATTGCGCCACTGCTGACTTATAAAGTTCTCTTTGTTTGAGTGTTGCTTGTGTTCTGCACAACACTCAGCAACAGTTTGAATAGTTTGACCAATATAAACATTTCCACACTCACAGGGAACACTATAAACACCTGGAGCATGCAAACCTCTGCTGTCGCTGATCTTTGCAACGGGCCAGAACACTGGTCTTAATCCAAGTTTCCTCAGCATGTGTTCCATCTTGCTGGTCGTTGCTCCACAGAATGGATGGAAAGCAGCCGACTTGGCCTTGTCTGTTGATTCACAGAGTCCATTACTTTGGTGACAATGGAAAGCTTTGGCTATTTTAACATTGCTACAATTACTTTCCTTAAAAACACACTACAAATGTTGGAATTCAGACTCCAGATGGTTGAAGTCAGAAATAACCTTTGTCCTGTGTACTAGCGTGTTCAGGACAGCTTTGTTATATACAGGATGATGGAAACTCTTGATGTTTAGGTAAAGATCAGTGTGTGCTGACTTTCCGTACACTGAATGTCCAAGCCGGCCTCCTGGTTTCCACTCAACTAAAATGTCCAAGAACAGGAGCTTGCCATCCTTCTGTATCTCAGTGATGAATTTTATGTTAGGATGGACACCTTTCATATGGTTGACAAACTTTTGCAGTGTGTACTTGCCACAAGGCCAAAACACAAATACATCATCAATGTAGCATAGAAAGCAGGAGGGACGTAACCTCAGTGAATTAAGCGCTTGCTCTTGGAAATGCTCCATAAAAAAGTTCGCCACAGCTACAGTCAGTATAGATCCCATTGCTGTGTCATCAGTCATATTTGTTGCATTACGGGTGTCATGGCTATGTATATCTTGTCTCATGCTGAACTCCCCTTGGTTTCCTTTTATGCTGATGAGGCATAAAAAATACTGGCTGAAGATCGTCATATTACCTAACCGTTTGAATATTGGCTTGCAGTGGTCCAATCTTTTGCTTGATGTAATTATTCTGACAGCCTTTTTTTATAACATTAACACATCTTTACAACCTGCAGCATGTCCCCATAGCAGTAGGCCATAATTAATTTGGCTATGAAATAGTGCATAATACACTGTTACAAGGTATTGGTCAGGTAATGTACCTTTAAGCCTTCTCAGAAGGAATATTACACGAGAAAGCTTGGAGCATACATACACTGTGTGTTCATTTATTGTAAGTTTGCTGTCAATCATAAAGCCTAGAAGTCTAACAGCTTCCATATTCTCATGACAGCCAATGTTGCTAAGGCTGCATATAAGATGTGTTTTTTCCTTCATTCAATTTCATTTTATTTTTGATGAAGCATTCTTTTGTATTTTCGAAGAGGTCACCTGTTGCTTGAAGAGCTTGTGCTGCAGTTATTCCTGTGGCAAAAAGAGTGGTGTTATCAGCAAACTGTAACATGTGGTTGTTACAGCCCATATCGTTTACATATATTACGAACAGAAGAGGACCTATGACAGACCCTTGGGGTGCACCACGTTCCAACTTTTGTTCTTGTGCTAAGGCTCCATGTACTAACATCACCCTCTTTCGGTTTTCTAGATAAGACTGAAGAGTTACCAGAACAGCACCTCCAACACCATAACAGTTTAATTTATTGAGGAGTACCTTGTGTGAGATGCAATCAAATTCCTTGCTGAGGTCACAGAGTGTCAGTGCCACACTTTATGTTCAAATACCTCTCTTATCTTTCTAGTCAAGTCCAGTGCTGCCGTAAATGTAGACATTCCCTTGCTGTGTGTCCTGGAAGAGCCTATTTTCTTCAAAATAATTTTGCAACTGATGTTTCATTACAGACTCCATAACTTTAGCTAGGATGGGGATTATTGAAATGGGTCTGAAGCTGGATACTTCACTTGGATCACATTTTTTGTAGACTGGTACTGTCCTTGCCAATTTCAGGAATTCTTGAAAGACACCAGAGGATAAACATTTGTTAATTACTATGACTAGTGGTTGGGCAAGCTCTGGAATTATTTTCTTTAGCACTGTGCAAGACATGCCATACATATCTGCACTCTCTGAATGCTTATATGATCTCACTGTTTTTATTATGTTCTTAGGGTGCACTTCCTTCAAGTTTTCAATACTGTTAAAGCGTTCATTTTTTTATATCACTTGTGAGAAGTAAGCTTGAGTCTGGAATTTCACTGACAGTATTCTACACTATCCTAATGAAGTACTGATTGAAGGCATTGGGACTACAGGAATTTCAGGCTGAAGTAGGCTTCTTCCTGTGCTCATTTATTAGATTCCAAGCTGCTTTCCATGGATTGTGAGCCTCTGTGATGAACTTCCCATATTTCATCTTTGCTTCCTCCACTTCCTTTCTGTAAATTCTCTTAGCTCTTGGGTATTTACAGTGAAGCAGATCTTTAGTTGGAAGATCTTTAGCTGTCTTCATACAGTCCTTGAACATTACAACAATGCCTTTTAATCTGTCTAGCTCAGGAGTATACTACACCTTTGTTGTTATAGGTTTGTCCCTTCCTCTTGATATGCCTGCTGGATGCTTCTTGTGGATTATTGGAAACAAACCATCAAATTTTGTTTTTAATGTTTGGAACAGACATTCAAATGAGTCACTGGCTCCCAGTTCTGCAATTTTCTGCTGCCAGTTCACACCAGACAGGAAGGTTTTAAGGTCATTTAATCTGTCGTCTTTGATAACCCTTCTACTGAATGTGTAGCTTGAGTGCCATGTGCTTGGTTGTAGTTTATTGTTGCCATTCATACTGATTTCCATTACCAATGGACTGTGGTCTGCAATCGTTGGTTCAACTACATTGATATTATAATCCCAGGTATTTAGGTTGGTGGTAACTGTATCTAGACAGGCATCACCTCTTGTTGGGAGTCCATTTGATACAAATAGTCCATAGCTGTTTATTAAGTTCATGAAGACTCTCTCTTTGATACTTCTATCACCTATATGCACATTGAAGTCACCACATAATGCAATTTTAGATTTAAGGCGTGTTAGGTAAGACAAACAGTTCTCCATTTGTGCAATAAAGTTTTCAAAATTACCGTCTGGTGAGTAGTACACAGAGATAATAATGAGATCAATATTTGTTAAGACTAGTGAAGCCAATTCGAAATCTAGGTCTGTAGAGAAGCTTTTTAGATCTATTTCCTTTACACTAAGATTTTATTTTGCATACACAGATACACCACCATGCATTTTAGTTTCTGTTTGCATACACAGATACACCACCATGACAGACATGACTAATGCACTGTTCTACCCCACTGAAAATATGCAGTATTGACAGACATCGTGAGGCAAAAGAAAAATTAAGGGCTTTATATAAGCAGGATACCATGCCAGTATCAGCACTCAGTTTTACCCCTGATGACGATGGCAGAACTTGCCATCTAAAGCTCCATAATCTTTTTTGACAAGAGACGGCTTGTACATTGTGAACATTTCATAGAAGAAAGCCATCAAGAAAAACTCCGAGGGCATAAAAGTTTTACATCTATTGTTTGTTCACCAAATGGATAAGGCTTCAAGGTCTCTTCTTAAACTTATCTCTATATCAACAAAATAAATCACCATTTCATAAAACAATTTGACATAGATGTTACACTCTCAGATTCGTGCTTTCTCACTTGCTTGTATAGTATACCACAAATTATATATATTGTCACAAAATTTGAATAAGGAATTTTTGTAATTACAATTAAAAATTTAGAGATCAAAATTCTCTATAGTAAATATGTTTAAAAATAATACAGTTAAATCAGGTCGAAAGTACGGTACACTTGAATGACAAAAGTTTGCAGTGTAAGATAATTTAACATTTGGAATTACTACATAATTTGGGAGAAGGAACTAAATAAAAATAAATGCCGACAGATTTGTGAGTATAGAATGAAGGCTTTCACGGCAGGTATCGTCATTACTTAAAGCTTCCGGGCTGAGATGCCATGGTCCATACATAAAACTTTCCCCTGACGTTTCGCCCTCGTTTGCGGAAGGCATCCTCGGAGGTAAAGCGGCGTACTGCAACAAGAGCGCGAGTAAGCGCCGTATATATAGGCAAAACAGAGGGCGCCACTGTCAATCACGTGGTGTACTGTGCTGTGGTCTCTGCTATTAGCAACCTCCGCGATTGAAATTAATCGATTGTCATGCTGTTGCTGCAGTGTTAACATCCATATCTTTTTGAGTTTGAGACCTTCCTCTTTTTTGTTAAAATTATTTCGATATTTAAAAATCTAAATGGCCTCTCTGTACAAACGCGCATAATAGTGCGACGTCTTTGCTATGACGGACGTCTCATTAAATTTTATTTCGTGGTCCCCTTCTTGATACACGTGTTTCACTATATCCGAGGCGGCAGTTCCGTTTGTGTTCGCCCAGACGAGTGTTGACACTTCTTTCTTCCTTAAATTTTTTTCCTAATACGATCAGTGGCCTTACTGATAAATGGTAGAAAAACATTCCCCTTGGGTTTTTGTCGTTCCTCGTCCGTCCTGGTTGTCAGTCTAGGGCGTAGTGCACGATCTATCTCCCTGTATGAAAAGCCATTCTTCTTAAATGTCACTTTAAGATGTTCAATCTCATCGTCTAAGTGCGCTGGTTCACAAATTTTGTGGGCCCTGTCTACTTATGTCTTAATCACGCCTCTTTTTTGTCGTGGGTGGTGGTTAGAATCTTTTTGAAGATAACGATAAGTGTGTGTGTGTTTCCTATAGACCTTATGACCCAATGATACGCCCTCTCGTTTGATAACCGTCACATCTAAAAAGTTCAGTTGACCATTGGTTTCCTTTTCCATAGTGAATTGAATACCTAGGATTGATGCTGTTCAGACGTAACAGGAAGGCTCCAGCTCTTCTTCGCCGTGTGTCCATATAACAAATGTATCGTCAACATAACGATACCATTTGGCTGGTCTTTTTCTGGCTGTCTGCAGTGCCCGTTGTTCAAAGTTCTCCATGAACAAGTTAGCAACAGCCGGACTAAGAGGATTGCCCATGGCCACTCCATCAATCTGTTCATAAAAAACAATCTTATACTGAAAATAAGTTGTTGTGAGGCAGTGTTTGAAAAATCCCACAATGTCACTAGGAAAAAAATCCGCTATGCATGTGATAGCTTCGTTCACCGGGATCATGGTAAACAACACCACTACATCAAAACTGACCAGAATGTCATCAGGGTCCACACTTAATACCTTTATAATATCGATAAAGTGACACGAATTCAAATATGGCTATCAGTTCCGCCAACATATGGTTGCAGCAACGAGGCAAGGTGTCCAGCTACCTCATGGGGTGGAGACCCTATTGCACTGACTATAGGTCTCAAAGGAACCAGCTGTTTATGCACCTACAGTAACCCATAGAGTCTGGGTGAGTAAATTTTTTACGCCGCTTTACCTCCGAGGATGCCTTTTTTAACAAAAAAGAGGAAGGTCTCAAACTCGATAAGATATGGATGTCAATACTGCAGCAACAGCATGACAATCGATTAATTTCAATAGAGGAAGTTGGCAATAGCAGAGACCACAACACAGCCAACACCATGAGACTGACTGCGGCGCCCTCTGTTTTGCCTATATATATGGCGCTTACTCGAGCTCTCGTTGCAGTACGCCGCTTTACCTCCGAGGATGCCTTCCACAGACGAGGGCGAAACGCCAGGGGAAAGTTTTATGAATGGACCACGGCATCACAGCCCAGAAGCTTTAAGTAATGAGATTTGTGAGTAATTTATACTTCGCATTTTGTAATGAAGTAATAGGTTTCATTTACAATCTTCTTGTTACATAAATTGTCCTCCAAAAGCCTCAGTCCCACAGAAGTGTAATTTATTTCCAAAGGCTATACCTTTTGCCCCACTCTCAAATTCAACCATGCCAGATTTGTTAAGGATCTTCTCTCCTTCTTCCTAACCTTACAATGGAAACACCATTTCGCTACCAACTCCACCATCCAGACCCATGCCAACAGCAAAATTGAACCCTTACAGACCCAGTTCACTCCACCATCTAGTCAAGATTCACCCATACTGCCCCCCAAATCATCCCCTTCTAACTTTTCAGAACTTCCTAACCTTTCACTTGGCCTCACCATCTTTCTCCAAATCCCTCAAAATGGATACCAACCTCACACCCTCAGAAAGAAGTGCTATCCTCCACCTAAAAACTGATCCCGACCTAACAATCCTGCCTTCTGGCAGAGGCTCCACCACAGTGGTTTTAGACCACAAGGACTATGTTGTAGAGGGTCTCTGCTGTCTGATTCTTCCACCTGCACACCATGCCACAATGATCCCATACCAGAAACCCAACAGGATCTGTAGTCCCTCCTCAAATAATTAGGACCATCCCAGGACCCTCTCCCCCCCCTCACCCCTCCTACGCTCCACACCCCCACCTCCTACATCATCCCTATTGTTCACAAACCAAAGCACCCTGGACATCCCATTGTAACCTGTTATGGTGCCACACCGATAGAATCTCTGCTCTTGTGGACTAACACACCTTCAAGTTCTTACCCACAACCTAACCTCCTTTATAAAAGATACCAATCATTTCCACCCCCCAACTCTGCAGAGTTCCTACTCCTTTACCACCTGGTACTATGCTTTTACAGTTGATGCCACCTCCCTCTATACCAAGAGCCCAATGCTCATGAGGTTTCCACTGTTGAACACCACCTTCCACAAGGCCCAACCAAATGCAAGCCCACAACCTCCTTCATAGTTACCTTGACCAACTACTTCCTCACCCACAATTGAAGGCACCTACAAACAAATTCATGGCACATCCATGGCACCCTCCTATGTAAGCTATTCATGGGCCATCTAGAGGAATTCTTCCTGACTACCCAGAATCCCAAACCCTTCATCTGGTTCAGTTTCATTGATATATCGTCATAATCTGGACCAAACGTTAGGAAACACTATCCAAATTCCTTCCAAACCTCTGCACCTTCTCCTCCATTTGCTTCACTTGGTCCTACCCAACCCAACGAGCCACCTTCCCCGGCATTGAGCTATTCCTCAAGGATGGCCTAATCTGTACTTCTATGCACATGAAACCCAACCATCAACAATACCTCCATTTTCGCAGCTGCCACCCATTCCACACCAAAAAGTTCCTTACATACAGTCTAGCCAACTGTGGGCATCGCATCCACGTTGACAAGCAATCCCTCTCCAAATATGCCAAAATCCTCACTGAGCACAATTATCCTCCATACCTTCACCAGAGACAGATATCACAGGGCCACCAGCTCACCCACACCACTGTCTGACCACAAAGGAGCATCCCTCGTTACCCAATACCACCCAGGACTGAGTCAGTTAAGTCACATTCTCCACCAGTATTTCGACTATCTTTCTTCCTGTTCTGAAATGACAAATACCATACCCAATATCGTCTTTACAGCGGTATTCTGATGCCCGTCAAACCTATGTAATAAGGCCGCGAGAGTCATAGTTAAGCATCTGACGGCGTGGCGCAATGGATAGCATCAACGATTGCGGTACTGGAGGTCGTCAGTTCATTCCTGTCCACCTGCAAAAATTTATTCCTTTGTAATTATGATTTCCAGAAAATTCTACATGTTTCTTATGTTAACTATTCTAATTTCTGGTACATTCTGTCTGTGTATAAATAGCAGAGCACTCTGCCCGAGAAGCAGTTACTGCTGCGTGTATGTTAAGTTCACAATAAACTTGCTTTCAGTATAAGTGCTGTATTTAGTTTACAACCCTGCCTTCGAAGTCAAGCCTGCTTCCATTTCAACATGACATTGTTTGGTGGAGGCGCCAGGTATCCTGTGCAACAGCTGCATCACCGTGGCTCCGATTAGGCAACCGGAATACAAGGGATATACCGAGTACATCCCTCCAAAAGTCCTTATTATCAGAAGAACGATGGACACGAAACCAACGGTAAGTCAGCTGCACTACAGACACCCGTTGGTGTTCTCTGGAGACGCTGGACATGACCCCAACAAATGGCTAAAAGGGTTCGAGACCAAGTAGCCAAGTAGAACACGTGGTATCATACAATGTGCTTGGCCAACGTTTATTTCTACCTGGACGGAACAGCCCAGAAATGGTTCGAAAACAAGCTGAACGACTGGGAAACGTTCCAGACGGAACTAAAGAAGACGTTTGGAGACCGCCAGCGACAAATCCAATCGGCGGAAGATCTGAAGAACCGGGCCCAACGATATGGTGAGCCGACACAGTCATACATACAGAATGTTTTGGCTCTGTGTTCAAATGTTTGTAAATCTATCAGACCAAACTGCGTGGTCATCAGTCCGTAGCTTACAAACTACTTAAACCTAGGTAAACTAACCTAAGGACAAACACACACACCCATGCCACAGGGAGGACTCGAACCTCCATGGCGAGCAACCGCGCGCTCCGCAGCGAGACTCTTTAGACCGCTCGGCTACTCCACTGCGGCGGCTCTGTGTAACATAATGAATCCGAATATGACTGAGGCCGGCAAAATCACGCACCTGATGAAGGGTATTGCAGAAGACATGTACCAAGCCCTTCTAATAAAAGATGTCGCTACAACTGAGTTCATCAAGTGGTGCCAGCTTATTGAAGAAATGCAAGAAAAGAGGGTTGGACGAAAGAAGTATGACAGACTCCCCAATGTAGTCCCTATCGCCGTTGTGGAAGACCAGCAGGACTTCACTTCCCTTATACGACAAATTGTGAGAGAAGAATTACAACATTTCATGGCAGCCGAGACTATTAGACCGAGCGAGTATCAGATTATGGCCATGGATGTAAGCCCTGTAAGCCACGAGCGAGCCGACGTCGCTGAGGCAGAGGTATTTCAGACATTAGCTCATGTTTGACCCACCAATCGCTCCCGACATGAAGAATGGCGTCGCCCTGCTATGAGTTACGCTGCAGCCGCCAAACGGCAGTCCATAAACCGGCCGACGCGGCCACAACCAACTCCCCCGGCAACTATGACGCCCTGCAGAACAGACGTCTGGGGGACAGAAGACAACACATCACAGTGTTTTCACTGTGGGCGCTCTGGACATGTCGTACACTACTGCAGAGAGAGAAGGCGAGTATTCGACGATTATTTTGCCGCAAGACGTCAACCATTAGAGCAGTTCTATTCCAGGCACTCACCTGCTGATGAGTTCGGTGGACATATGGGAAGAAGCCCATCGCCATACTCTGGACGAGGTCGCTTCCCGACGCGCCGCTGCCATTCACCATCACCGTACAGTGTAAGAGTACACCTGTCGCTGTTTCTTACAGTTTGATTTAACGTAATGTACATATTGTCTTAAATTTATTTATTTCATGTATTTTTCATTTCTTATATATGCTACATATATTTCTTATGTAACGAAATTTCCTATATTGAATCATTTAGTGTAAACATGTACTATATGTGTAAACCCGCATGAATTCACGGACATTCTTATGCTGTAAGTTAGCAATGCGCCAGAGAAAATGTTGTACCTGTTGTAAAGACTGTCTTTGGTACAGAAGTAGTAGTGTGAGTGGCGCGCTGCTGAAGCAGTCGCGGAGCAGACTCGCTATAGTAAACACATAAATGTTTTGTTGATGGTGCAGAGGCACGGTAGGCGCAGTGTGGCGCGAGTTTAATGCAATTGCTATAAGCCTGAGAGACGTTCTGTTTAATGTATTGAAGGAAGTGCGAAACAAGTTTATTTATACTCGAAAGTGATCAATGTAATCTTTTTTCATGTGTGCAAGAAAAGTAACTGTTTGGTTATCAAGTCGATTGTCACCAAGAGTGATCGTTGTTGTAATCACGGAGATTAGAAGGTGTATCGAGGTGATATCAATGCATGGAGACGAGCTGATCAAAGAGTTGTCGATAAAAATATTTTTGAACCAGCAGTGAGAGTACCTATTGTAATCATATCTGTCTTGCATGGACTTCACGATGAAGACAACGAAAACAGATGAGTACTTTTGTAACATTTTATTTTGTATGTATGTAATTGTAGTGTCAACCCAATCAGAATTTTGGTTCAATTATATAAGACTTATTTTGAAACCAGTCTTAATTTTGTAAGTAGTTGTAGTCACCCATTATCACCATTATTAGATTATGTTAATTATGCTAGCCTGCACATTGACTAACAAGTTCAATCATTTTTCAAAGTAATTGCGATCAGTTTTAAAGAAATTGCTAAACGAGTTAAAGAATTGCTAAACGTGTACAACCACAGAGACTAGCAATTAAAGTGCAGTGCTGTTCTAAGTTTTGCAATCAATGATTAAGCAAAAGATTGTAACTTGCAAGAGAGTTTGCACATAAAGTAAAGTTGGTTTCATTTATGTTGAAAGTAACCAGGCTAACAGTAGTCAAAGTATTATAGTTGATTAACCAGACTTGACGAAAGTAATTTTTATGAAATACGTTAAATGCCAGACTCTACTCAGCCAGTTACACGCGTACGCTACCCAGGGCCTGGAACCAATTTACCAAAACATAGTTCATGCAAAGTTTCATAAGGAAGTTGAATGCTTTAAACAATATTATCAAAATAATTGGGAACTTTGACTGTAGTATTTGTGAAACTCATTGCACCACGCAGTTTCACAGTACTCAGCTATTATCATTGCAATCAGAGTCTATCAGGTATTACGATTTTGATTATAACACGAACACGCCATCACCACTACATGAATTCTGACACATTTATTAGTGAAGTTGTGCTGTTCGTGAATCGTAAGAGGTGCTAGTTGGAGGCTGGAATCAATGCTAAGTCAGAATAGGGCCAAACTTAATTAATTACCACAGTGACTGTTTCAAGTTAATTAATATCATTTTTTTATTCAAAATTTTAACTTTCACTGCGAGAGTGTTGTTGCGACCCATTAGTTGTGATTTGC
This sequence comes from Locusta migratoria, assembly GCA_026315105.1. NCBI lineage: Eukaryota > Metazoa > Arthropoda > Insecta > Orthoptera > Acrididae > Locusta > Locusta migratoria. Next base: position 251,172,995 of record CM048745.1, on the reverse strand, counting down.
TGCAACATTCAATAACGAAATTATTATTACTAGAGTATATTATTACGCATTCTAAATTTTGAGATTATTTGACGACCTCCAACAGGCAATTTTCTTACAACAGAGGTACCAGCCGCTCCCCTAGCCGCCGCGCCCTGAAAAACTAAGCAAGGCGACCATCTACGGAGGTGAGTCCCTTGCAGAAGAAAATCCTCCATGGACGACGACAGTCGCTAAGATGTCGGGAAATCTCATCGACAACCAACCTGTTCGGACACTTGTTGATTCAGGAGCTTCTTTCTCTGTATTGACGGATAATTACCGCTGCACACTAAAGAAGACAATGTTCTGTGATACAGGGGCAAATGTGCTGAAGGTCGCAAATAGAAGGTATATCCAGCCAGCAGGAAATTGTGTCGCAAGAATAACCATCAACAACAGGACTCAGCCGTTTGAATTTGTCGTTTTAACAGAATGCAGTCATAATGACATCCTCAAATGGGACTTCCTTCAGGCATCACAAGCTCTCTCTCATTGACTGTGGAAGATCTGAGCTGCAAATTGAGGAAGTTGTTACAACGGGTACACGTAACACAATATTTTCTGGGAAGTTATTTGCCGTTGACAATGTGACGATCCCGCCGTTGACAATGAGAAGAGTTGCAGTCACAAACACAGATGACTGGTTGAACTGTGAAGTTCTTGTTGATAGTAAAATGTTTATTAGGCACACAAAAGAAATTTACATACCAGCGGCTGTCATTAGCATTACCAGTGGTTGAGAAGAGAATTTGATCACTATCATGAGCAGTCACAACTTATCCCCAAAGGAATGTGTACGTGGAACTGCCAATAGGGCCTGGACTGACCAAGGAACAATGCCAGTGGGTGTTAGCTATACTGCGCCAATTTTCGGTTGCGTTCACGCCCCAGCAGGAGAAAAGTCAGATGAAAGGGCCCATGACAAAGCACCGTATCAATACTGGGGATCATTCACCAATTAGCCAGCGTTCGTATAGAGTGTTGCCAGCTGAAAGACGGATATAATTCAGTAGGAAGTGGAGAAGATGTTGCATGATGACATTATTCAACCTTCGGAGAGTCCCTGGTTGTCTCCAGTGGTCTTCGTAAAGAAGAAGGATGTCATGTGGCGATTCTGTGTCGACTATCAGCAGCTGAACAGAATCACAAACAAAAGCTGTCTACCCACTGCCGCACATTGACGACACCTTAGACTGCTCGAAAGGAGCTACACACTTCTCAACTATGGACATGCAAACAGGTTACTGGCAGATCGAGGTTGACGAAGCTGACAGGGAAAAGACGGCTTTTATTACACCTGACGCCCTCTATGACTTCAAAGGAATGCCATTTGGATTATTTAATACTCCGGCCACATTCGAACGCATGATGGACAACTTGCTTCGACACCTTAAGTGGACGACGTCTCTTTGCTATTTAGATGACATTGTCGTTTTCTATAAAACATTTGAAGAACACCTGAGTCACCTGTCAACTGCGTTGAAGTGTGTTCAGACTGCAGGACTCTGCCTCAATCCAAAGAAGTGCCTCTTTGTCGCCAAAGAGATAAAAATCCTGGAGCACCTAGTCAACCGTGATGGTGTTCGTCCTGATCCAGATAAAGTAAGGGCAGTCACAGAATTTTCAACTCTTCAGCACATTCGTGATGTGAGAAGTTTTCTCGGACTGTGCTCATACTACTGACGTTTCATAAAAGGATTTTGTAACAAGGCACGTGCATTGCAAGAACTTCTGCAGGGAGACGCCAAGTTTTGCTGGGACGAGATAAAAGAAAGAGCTTTCCAGGCACTTAAGGAGGCTCTAACTTCTGCACCAGTTCTAGCCTTGTACGACGAGAATGCGGAAACTGAAGTTCACACAGACGCAAGTGGTTACGGGATGGGTGCAGTGCGTGCACAAGTTCAGGAAGGTGCTGAAAAGGTGATAGCCTATGCATCAACAGTAGTCTCAAAGTGCGAGATGAACTACTCTACAACTGAGAAAGAATACCTCACAGTTATCTGGGCTATCAACAAGTTCCGACCGTATTTATTCGGCAAACCATTCACTGTCGTGACAAACCACTATTCTTTGTGTTGGCTGACTAGCTTGAAGGATCCATCAGGTCGACTAGTAAGATGGGCACTAAGATTCCAAGAGTACAACGTTACAGTGGTATTCAAGAACGGGCGCAAACACAAGGATGCCGACTGCCTTTCAAGGAATCCATTAGTGGAACACAAGAGCACGAATGAAGTTTCAGCCCTCACTGAATTAGGTGATGTTACAGCTGAACGCCCAAGGAGAAGGACTGTCAGTGTTATAACGACAAGCACCGAACTGTTGTGTACAGCCCTGGAGATCTGGTACGGATTTTAATCCCTGTACGGAAAGTTGGACTATCAGAAAAGTTATTGAGGCGATACTTTGGTCCGTATCATGTTATATGCCGCCTGTCAGACATCACATACGTTGAGGATTATGAGCCGTCGTCGAAACGACGAACACGAAGAGACATTGTTCACGTCCTCCGCATGAAGCTTTACTACGATCCTGAAGAGGAGATAAGCGAAAATGTCTTCTTGTTCAAGGACTCCAAGGACGGTAATGATACTGATGAAGCCACGACAGAAACGTATGTTGTCGGTAATCGTGCAGAAGGGAACGATTCTCCAGAACTGCCATACAGAGGACACATGACAAGATCAAGAGCCAGGACATTGCAGCAGGCTCCAAAGGGCATCTAACAGCGGGTCGCTGTCCTTTCAGGAGAGGCAGTAATGCTGCGAGACTGCTAGTTAACTATCTGATGGCATGGCGCAATGGATACATCACAAATTGTGGTGCTGAAGGTCGTTAGTTCAATCCCGTCCACCTGAAAAAATTTATTCCTTTGTAATGATTTCAAGAAAATTCTACATGTTTCTTATGTTCACTTGTAATTTCTATACGTTTCTTATGTTAACTATTCTTCTAATTTGTGGTACATTCTGTCTGTGTATAAATAGCAGAGCACTCTGCCTGACAGGCAGTTAGTACTGTGTGTATGTTAAGTTCAGAATAAACCTGCTTTCAGTATAAATGTTGTGTTCAGTTGACAACCCAGCCTTCAAAGTAAGCCTGCTTACATTTCAACGCAACAATATCCTTGTCCATTCCTACACCATGCCTGCCCCCAATCCATTGCCCCATGGTTCATATCCCAGCACTAGACCTAGATGCAAAACCTGTCCTATCCACAATCTCACCACCACCTCCTACAGTCCTGTCACAGGTAATTTCTATCTGATGACGGGCAGGGCAACCTGTGAGAGAAGGCATGATATCTAAAAACTGAGTTGCAGCCACTGTACAGCTTTCTATGTGGGCATGTGACCATCACCAAGCTCTCTATCCGTATCAATGGCCATCGCCAAAGTGTGGCTCACTTCCAATGACTGCTACACAGCCTGTGCCATATGGATCCTTCCGTCTAATACCAGCTTTACTGAATTGCGCAGGTGGGACCTCTCCCTTCAATATACTCTACACTCCGGCAATCCCCCAGGCCTAAACCTTTGTTAGTTCCTGGCTCCACCATCCTTGCCTGTCCACACTCTATCCTTATATTCATCTTCCATCCCGTCACACACTTCAGTCTCTTGCCTTCCTTCCGCACTCTCCATCAGACAGCAGTGGCATATTCCCCCCAACCATGCTGTGCGCATCCCCCTCCCCTCCTCCTTACCACTTCCTCAGCCGTCACCGTTGGTTGCTCTCTTCTTCGCCATTCCGACTTTTGAAGACTGGGCACGGCAGCCAGAGATGGTGGTCATGTCTGTGTGAGTGTGTGTCTCTCTGACCGACAAAGGCCTTAACAGGCAAAAACTTTCAAATTGTTGTTTGTTAACAGTAACTGTTGATTCTGTTGTATTTTACTTTAATGAACCACAAATTAGTTGGATCAATGTCAAAGTTGAGTTAAGATGATGAAATACATTGACTAACTTGTTAAATAAGTTTTTTTGTTGCGATATATGATAAAACTATACGCTCAGTTATTAGCACCATATGGAATCAGATTGTGTACCAAGTGAGGTAGCACAAAGGTTACTGTACTCGCATTTGTGAGGATAGTGGTTCAAATACCACTCCTACCATCCAGATTTTTGTTTTACCATGATTTTCCCTTTCAAAGGATTGGGCAGTTCTTGCAGTGGGATTTTCCAGACGGATACGATCCCTATGGTTGGGGTTCATGGTAGCACAGGGAACCCAGTCCCCTGTCATAGTGATCAATCTCTCTGGAAAACGGCACTGCAATTCCTGTCCAGTCCATCCACCCACCCACACAGCACTTCCTATTCCAGTCCCATGACATGCTTATCCTACCCAATCAGAGGCCAGGATACCAGTGAAAACAGCAATGTAATTTACCAACTGTGTTGGAATCACTGCCCAGCTTTTTATATTGGCATGACCACTAACCAGCTGTTTATTAGGATGACTGACCACCACCAAACAGAGGTAAGAACGAGGTAGAACACCTTCTGGCACAAAAAGCAGTGGAGCATATGCTTGATTGTAATGGTTGCTTCACAACCCAAGCCATCTGGAGCCTCCCACCCTCTACCAGCTTTTCTGAACTACACAGATGGGAGTTATCCTTACAGTACATTTTTCGATTCCAAAAGTATAAAGGCCTCATCCTATGATAACCCTCTCTTCTCCACACCCAACAGTTCTTGTCCCCTATATCCTATACCTCTGTGTGCCTCTAATTCCACCCATTTAGTACATACCTGCTCCTGAAGGCCATACTATTTTTCATCCCCACCACTGTGATGAAACCTTTCTGCCCTCCCTTACCCTCCCCACACATCCTCTTACCACAGACTGTCATTCGGAGTGTGGCAGCTGGAGATGACGGTTGTGCGAATGCTCTCTATTCTGAAGAAGGCTAATGGCCAATAGCTAAAATGTTGCATGTGGCTGTCACAGCTTATCATATGACTTTGTGGTGAGTTGTAAATCGTGATTATATGATTGACTTTCAATGTCAGCTATTTTTAACACATTTATTTTACTATTTGAAAGTTTCAAAAAGTGTGTATTTTAGGGGGGGACTTTGTACCTCTGGAGTCACTATAATAGCCTTTTCCAGATATTTCTTCTTCTCCTCCTCCTCCCCCTCCTGCTCTTTCCTGGAAGTCAACATCTACTTCCAAATATAGCATACCGGAGGATTCCAGACATTTTCCAGTAATGAAGCGGAAAAAGAAAAAGATCTTCTAGCCATATAATACAGGGTCCAGCAAAAATACCTCCCGCCTTTGATGTATTCAGCGTGCGAGTTGTTTGAAGATATTGACATGGAATGTGTTTTGTTTGAAAGGATTTTTATTGCAATTTTCAGTGTGTGCCATGGCGTGGCTTGGTGAGCATCGCGTGTTTCTTGTGGAGGAATTTATTTGTAATGCTGGTTCTGTGATTAGTACTCAGCGAGCGTTTCGGAAACGTTTTGTACTTGGCCAACATTATCGTGTTCCTGAAAGGAAAACTATTCAACTTGTGCGTGCCAAACTTTAGAAATACATGTTCAGCACTGAAAAGAAAACCTACTGGCCGTTCTCGAACTGCAACAACACACGAAAATGTGGCGCTTGTGAGTGTGTCTGTGCAACAATCGCCAGTGTGTTCAGCACTTAAACATGCAGCTGCCCTTGGATTATCTGATTGGAGTGTAAGAAGAATTCTTCACAGAGGACTTCATATGCATCCCTTCAAAATCATGGTTCCATAGGAATTAAGTGAAAGAGATTTTTAAACTCACAGAGCTGCTTGTGAGGAAATTCTTCAAAACATTCCACCTGATGCTTTGTTTATTTCCTTGGATGAGGTTCAACTCCACTTATAAGGAACTGTAAACAAAGAGAATTTCCACTACTGGGCTGCAGAAAATCCCCATGCAATTCATCAGCGACCACTACCTAGCCCTCATATGACAGTTTAGTGCGCTGTTGCCGAATCTACACTGTGGCTACACTGGCTACACAGGCTACACTGTAATGGTTAATTCAAACCATTATTGTCACACGCTAAAGATCTTCTTTCAACCTAAGCTAAACCAGTTAATTGCTGGAGGATGTCATTTAGCACATATAATGTATAAAACCAAATAATCCAAAAATGGCAAAGTATATATTTTTCAAAAATAAAACAAATTTTTCCCTATCATATTTGGTTTTTCTGTAACAACCTATTAAAACGAGGGAGGATTTTTTGCCGGATCCTGTATAATCAATTCAAGTGATGAACAAGGAAGAGATATGGGTTTGAAGATGCTTCCCAAAAACTAGTCATCAGTCTCACACAACACAATCACCAGACACCTTTTACAAGGTACTATCAAGAAGAGCAAATTACTTTACAATTTAAACCATAATCCTCTATTTTGAACACTGAACTAAGTATTTTCACAGTACTATTTTTTATTATTAAAGAAAACACCTTTTGCTACTGCAAAAGAAGAGTTTTTATTTTTACAATTCACCCATATGCATTTCGCCCTTTTCACAAGGCATCGTCAGTTGGTGGGCTGAAATAGCTACATGTTTCTGTTTACACTTGTAGGTTAGGATTTTACATATGTACAAAACATTTCATTTCTGATTCAGAACAGTTCGTTTATTGCTATAAAATGGTGTACTTAGAGCACTTGATACTTCATATACCTCTTTCTGGAAACAAGGTCGAAAACTTCCACGATTTTCCAAAAGATTTCGCATTTTCATAGTTCTGCTGCCATAACTGAGTCCACTTGAGTTTGTTTTGTAAGGTTATCTGTAATTCAACTATTTCATTAAAAGTGAGCTGAAGGTATCTTTGTGTGTTATAGAGGGTAACATTCCTGGTAGGAAAAATATATAGAGAGAAAGTAGATATGGTTTACTTATCAGACAAAAAGCACAGGTACATAGCTAGACACAATATTTGTGTGTCTGTCTACGTACCTGGCCTTTTTTGCCTCGTAAGTCTGGAAGGAAAAATGTGAATAAAAAATAGAAATCATTTAACTTACCCAAAGCACAGGCTCGTAGACAGATACACAAATAAAAACACACATAAACACAAGGATTCAAGCTTTCACAACCATTTGTTACTTCATCAGGAAAAAAGGGAGGAAGGGCGGTAAAAAGGGAATGATGTGGGTTTTTAAGTAAGAAGAAGAACTTTCTTTAGGGGAGAAAAGGAAAGGTAAACAAGTACACCCACCCACAAACACACCAAGGCAGACATTTGTAAAAAGCAAAGAAGTTGGACAGAGATTTTGAGGCAGAGGCTCTGTCCAGAGAACACAGGCAAACATGTTATAGAATGGTGGGTGCGAATTTGAATTTAGCGGAGGTTGAGACCAGGTGGACAGCAGAAAGAGAGAATATGCTGAAGGGCAAGTTCCCATCTCCAGAGTTCTAAAAGGTTGGTGTCGTTGGGAAGTATCTAGATAACCTGGACGGTGTAACACTGTGCCAAGATGTGCTGGCCGTGCACCAAGGCATGCTTAGCCACAGTGTAATGCTCATTACCAACAAATACTGTCTGCCTGTGTCCATTCATGCGAATGGACAGTTTGTTGCTGGTCATTCCCACATTGCACGCTTAACAGTGCAGGCATATCAGTTGGTAAATCTAGTGGGTGCTATTGCAAGTGACTCTGCCCTTAATTGTGTACACCTTTCGGGTTACGGGACTGGAGTAAGTGGTGGTGTGAGGGTGCATAGGGCAGGTTTTACAATGGGGGCAGTTACATGGTAGGAGCCGGAGGGTATGGAAGGTGGTTTGGGAATTTCATAGGGTTGAACTACGAGGGTACGAAGGTTAGGTGAGCGGCGGAACAACACTCTTGGTGGAGTGGGAAGGATGTCATGATGGCTGGATCTCATTTCAGGGCAGGATTTAAGGAAGTTGTATCCCTGCTGGAGAGCCACATTCAGAATCTGATCTAGTCCTGGAAAGTATCCAGTGACAAGAGGGGCACTTTTGGGGTTCTTCTGTGGAAGCTTCTGGTTTTGGGGTGATGAGGACGTGGCCCTGGCAATTTGCTTCTGTACCAGATCAGGATGATAGCTGCGGCATATGAAAGCAGTTATTAAGTTATTGGTGTACTGGTTCAGGGATTGAGGACGAGCAGACTCGTTTGCCACGAAGACCTAAGCTGTAGGGAGGGGAACGTTTGATTTGGAATGGATGGCAGCTGTCATAATAGAGATAATGTTGTATATTGGTAGTTTGATTTGAACAAATGTGTGAAGTTGACTGTTGGACAGATGGAGGTCGACATCGAGGAAAGCGGCATGGGATTTGGAATATGGCTAGGTAAATTTGATGGGACCAAAGGAGCTGAGGTTGGAGAGGAAATTCTGGAGTTCTTCACTGTGATCCAGATCATGAAGATGTCATCAATGAATCTATACCAAACTTTGGGTTGACAGGCTTGAGTATCAAAGAATGCTCCCTCTAAGCGTCTCATAAATAAGTTGGCATACAAGGGGGCCATCCTGGTTCCCATGGCTATTCCGTTTAGTTGTTGGTATGTCTGGCCCTCCAAGGTGAAGAAATTGAGGGTGAGGATGGAGCTGGCTAGGGTAAATAAGGAAAGAGGTTTTAGGTAGGGTTGTAGGTGGTTGGCATGAAAGGAAATTCTCATCTCTGGCTGTAACCCATCCTTTCATCATACCTTATACCAATTCGAAACAGAACAATCCACAGCCCTCACCCAACCTAATCCATAATCTATACATCAACTCCACCAATGAACACACTTGCCAACTCCTATCCCTAATCAAAATCCTCAACCTTTCCACTCCCACATACACACCTACAGTACATCCTCTCACAGGCCAACCGTGAATTAGAACAGCGTGCCACCCTCCACTTCAAAAAACTGTCCAAACACCTGGTTACCCACCTCCAGAAAGGCAATACATTCTCCCTCAACAACCTCCCCAATAAATCTCAAGCTCCTCTTGTTGCACAGAAACCCAGTCTCTCCCAACTACTCAATCTGCCAATTCTAGCTCCACTCCTCCCCCCTCTAAATCCTCTTCCACACAATCTGGAACCACAACATCCCAATTCAGTAGTCAACCTCTCTTTCTAAATCTCTCTCCCAATCTGAAATCTATCCAAAGGCCTCACCTTTAGCCCTAGTCCCAATTTCAAGCAAACAGCCCTTGTCAAAGGTTTACTGTCCTATACTCGTAGTCTTTGCTGGAGATATCACTTTGCCGTGAAGAAAGATAATCCTACTCCTAATGATCCAGCTGCCCAAGACATCATTCAAATTGAACCCTGCCAGGAGTAGTTCCGTCTTCTGTCACAGTGAGACCCACCCCTTTCTCCTCAAAATCACCCTCTTCAAACCTTCCAGGAATTTCTCACTTCCAACGTTGCCTCTCAGTCTTTCCTGAAAACCTTAATCCAACTCCCAACATTACCGCAACAGAATCCCGGGCTATCATGATCTGAGGGCTGACCATTCGTCATTCTCCTGGCGGACAAGGGATCCACAACAATGGTACTTGAGTGGCAGAAGTATGTGGCTGAGCAACTGCATCAGATTTCAGACAATCCCATGCCTGATGTCCAGGCAGAGCTTCAAGGAATCCCCAGACCCTTAGGCTTCCTACAAAAGCTTTCACTAAGTCCATCAACCTAATGACCCCACCGACACCCCACACCCCTACCTTCTACCTACTTCCTAAAATTCACAAACCTAATCATCCAGGCCACCCCATTGTGCCAGTTACCAAACCCCACAGAAAGAAGCTATGCCTACATAGACCAACACCTTCAACTTATTATGTACAATCTCCCATCCTTCATCAAAGACACCAACCACTTTCTCGACCACCTGAAATCCTTGCCCAACCCGTTACATCTGGAAACCATCCTTGTAATAATTGATGCTACTTCCTTATTCAGGGTGGCCACCAAATCTTCAATTTCAAATTCAAGGTTTTTTCCAGGTTTTCCAGGTTAAAAATAATTATTTTCCAGGTTTTCACGAAACTTAATTTTGCCCAAAGGGGTTATCAAACATCTATACCATAAAGAAACTAGTTACATATTTTTTAAAACACATTGCATCCAAGTTGAACCATGTAACGTTGTAATAGACACCAAGCATTGGCGAATCCAGGATTTTTGTTGGGGAGGGGGGGGGCAGGGCTCATAAAAATTGTGGCATTGTACCTCAAACTGATCTAAAAAGAACCAGCTCATCTCATGACGTTTTCCTCATGGTTTTGGGGGATCTGCAGCCCCATATACCCCCCTCCCCCCACCCCAGATTCAACACTGACACAATGTATAGTACAGAATGTACATTTTAAGATGACAAACCAGAATAACTAGGGGGAAAAACCCATAGACCATACATGATGTATGCCTTAGAATCTGAATCTGCAAAAAAATCGGGGTTCCCATTTAAAATTTTACACTTGACACTCCTCCCCCCCCCCCCCCCCATAAACGGTGAAAACGGTTCAGGTTGAGTTTTATCTCCTAAGCCTCTGCCATCCGCACATGCCGGTGAATACCATTTTTGAATATCTACTGTTTTTCCAAGTTATTCCGGTTTGTCGATTTAAAATTTACAGCCTGTATAATGGACGACTAAGTTGAGTTCAAGTAGTTGGAGGATACTGTACGTTTTACTGTGAATTGCAGTCGTTTATGCAACATACCCCATTAATTTATACTAGACTTCCTGATACTTAAAATACAGTCACATCTCATGAACTAGTGATCGAGAACCCAATACATATGTAGGAATCAGGACTAATCTTTCCAACATAAGCATTTTATTTAATCAAAGTTACTTAAATTAAAACAACAGAGATAAACCGAAAAAAAGAAAAAAAAATTCCTACTTGTGTTTATTCCGTGATCAGGAAACTACTGTCCAATATTTGGCTTCTCTGGCGTGTCTTCAGTTTCGTCAGCAGGAAATCGTTTAAATCCCCCATCCGAATCCCACATTCGGTCATCCTGACAATCATCCGACTCGGATGATGAGTAGTCACTTGGCCAAGGTTGCATAAATTCAGCACATGATTATGTAGTTCTGAGACCCTCATGGTTATCACCTTCTCGGCACACATCATAGGTGTCACTGTTTTTTCTTTTTGTGACTCTGTAAGGACCAAGATTCTTGGCCTTCAGCTTCAGATGTGGTCCAGTTTCTGTTCGTTTAATTGCCATCAGATCACCAACATGGTTTATTTTTAGGCTAGGCGCTAACTCTGATGAGCACTCGCCTGTCAGCATTCAAACAGAGAATTCAGGCCACGTTCGGAACAAAAATTCCAACATCAAAACATTAGCCGTGAACTTACAGAGTATTAGAAACAAAGTTCCCGAATTTGCCGCACTGCATGGAAGTTATTGCGCTCAGATAGTTTTAGGCACCGAAAGCTGGCTAAATCATGATGTGGCAAGTTCAGAAATATTTAGCGAAGCGTGGAATGTATATCGGAAAGATAGATCTGATACAACTGGAGGAGTGTTCATCGCTGTGGACAAAGATATTGTTTCTACTGAGATCGAGGTTGAAAGTAACTGTGAAGTTATCTGGGCACGTATAACAGGTCTAAAAGAAGTAAAGTTAATAGTTGGGTGTTTTTACCGGCCCCCAGTGCTGCTGTAGCAGTTTTAGAATCATTCAGAGAAAGTCTACAGCAGGTAGTGCATAGGTATCCGGGCCATGTAATATTAGTCGGAGGAGACTTCAACCTTAAGAGTATAGATTGGGACCTCGCTAGTTACATTTCAGGCGGTACAGACAAGCAGTCTTGCGAGCTACTTTTGGACACATTCTCCGCAAACTGTCTTGAGCAGTTAAACCGGCAACTCACGCGCAATGGAAATATTCTAGACCTTATAGCCACAAACAGGCCTGACCTTATTAACGATGTCTGTGTAAAGACAGGTACTAGTGATCATGATATCGTCATAGCGTCGATGGAGACCAAAGTTCATAAACCAATCAAGAAGGCTAGGAGCGTGTTTTTGTTGGGAAGAGCCGATAAGCAAATGTTACGATCGCACTTAGAAAATGAATGGGCGTCGTTTAATTCCGGGACTATGGATGTAGAGGAATTGTGGACTAAATTTAAGTGCATTGTTAATAAAGGGTTAGAGAAATATATGCCAGTAAAGACGATTAAGGATGGAACAGATCCACCGCGGTATAATAATATTGTTAGAAAGCTGCTGAGAAAGCAAAGGCTGTTGCACTCTCGATTCAAAAAAGAAACACGCAAATGATGAAAGGCAAAAGTTAGTAGAGATTCGTGCGTCTATAAAAAGATCGATGCGTGAAGCATACAATAATTATCACAGAACCCGAAAAAATTCTGGTCTTATGTAAAATCGATAAGCGGGTCAAAGCCCACTGTCCAGACACTCGTTGATCATTCCGGGGCAGTAATAGAAGAAAGCAAACGGAAAGCTGAAGTTCTAAATTTAACCTCTAAGAAATCTTTCACGCAGGAGGACCGCACAAATGTACCATCATTTGATCAACGCACTAATTCCGAAATGGGGGACATAGCAATAGGTATTTCTGGTGTAGAGAAGCAGCTGAGAGAGCTAAATACGAGTAAGTCTGCTGGTCAGGATGGAATACCAGTTCGGTTTTACAAAGACTATTCTGCGGAATTGGCCCCCTACTTAGCTTGCATTTATCGCTAATCTTTAATTCAGCGCAAAGTTCGTAGTGATTGGAAAAAAAGTGCAGGTGACTCCCGTTTATAAGAAAGGAAAGAGAACTTACCCACACAATTACAGGCCAATATCGTTGACATCAGTTTGATGTAGAATTTTAGAGCATATTCTCAGTTGGAATATAGTAAATTTCCTTGAAACGGAAAAGCTTCTTTCCATGAATCAGCACGGGTTTAGAAAACATCGTTCATGTGAAACTCAGCTTGCCCTTTTCTCACATGACATCTTGAGAGCCATAGATGAAGGGCAACAGGCGGATTGTGTTTTTCTCGACTTCAAAAAGGCTTTCGACGTGGTGCCACACTGCAGACTGCTAACGAAGATACGAGCTTATGGAATAGGTTCACAGATTTGTGACTGGCTGGAAGACTTCCTAAGTAATAGAACGCAGTACGTTGTTCTCGACGGCGAGTGTTCATCAGAGACGAGTGTATCGTTAGGCGTGCCCCAGGGGAGTGTGATAGGACCGCTATTATTTTCTATCTATATAAATGATCTGATGGACAGAGTAAGTTGTAATTTGCGGCTGTTTGCTGGTGATGCTGTGGTTTATGGGAGGGTATCGTCTGTAACGGACTGTAATAGCATACAGGATGACTTAGACAAAATTTCTAGTTTGTGCGAAGAATGGTAGCTAGCTCTCAATGTAGAAAAATATAAGGTGATGCGCATGAGTAAAAAAACAATCCTATAATGTTCGAATGTAGCATTAGTAGTGAGCTTCTTGATGCTGTCGCGTCGTTCAAATATCTAGGCGTAACATTGCAGAGCGATATGAAATGGAACGGACATGTAAGGACAGTTGTGAGTAAGGCGGACAGCCGACTTCTGTTTATTGGGAGAATTTTGGGAAGATGTACTTCACCAGTAAAGGAGACCGCGTATAAAACGCTTGTACGACCACGTCTTGAGTATTGCTCAAGTGTTTGGGACCTGCAGCAGATCAGTTTAAAGGGAGACATAGAGGCGGTTCAGAGGCGAGCAGCTAGATTTGTTACCGGTAGGTTCGATCAATGCGCGAGTGTCACGGAAATGCTCCGGCAACTCAATTGGGGATCGCTGGAAGAAAGACGACGTTCTTTTCGTGAATTTCTGTTAAGTAAATTTAGAGGGCCGGAATTTGAAGCTGAGTGTAGTACGATCTTGCTGCCGCCTACTTACATTGAAGTTAACACGGTTTTCTTTTTGTACCTTGCCGATTTGTAGCTTAGCATCTTCCCTCAGTGCACTGTGTCTTTCTTCAAACAAGTTAATAATTTCTTCATCCAATAACTTTGTGATCTGAAGATCAGTCTGTGTGTGCATCTTGACTCCCATCAGTAGTTCAAACGGTGTCTTCTGAATACTTCTGTGAATGTTGAATTCATAGCACGTTGAACTGATGGTACCACCTTATTCCTTTGGGTTATCAATATCAGCACGACTGGCAATTTCTTTCATTAGGAGGAAATATTCTTGAAGAGACTCCTCTTGTTTCTTCTTTTGCCGATACAACAGCTGATGAATCTCTGCAGCACTAGTTTTCACGTCAAATTCTTCCAGCAAAGCTTTCTTCAATGCAGACCACGATGTAAAACTCTTCTCACCTTGAACTAAAAGCTTTGCTAAACCTTCGAGCGATTTTTTTGCGAAAATAAGCATTTGCATTTGATTCCAGCCCATTAAAAACGCTGTTTCTTCGACGTCAACGATCTATTTTTTAACTGGATATCCGTCACTGCCGCTAAATGATTTAAGAGCACCCTCTACGTCACGAAACGACATACAAAATTAACACTGATCTTGTAATTATTGCGTTTCGCATTTATCTTCTGTTTCTATATCGGAATCTGACTTCTTTTCGAGAAAACCGTCTTTTATCGCTAGCCATTTGCACAGCATCCTTTTCTTCATCATGAGCGTTATCAACATCCTCTTCACATTCAACGTCGTCGAAAATTTTCATTGCAAGTTTTTCGATGTTAGATAAATAATAACAAATTTCGGTAATCATTTCACTTTTCGTCCCAGTATCTATGCTCAATATATTGCAGATAGCTTCCAACTCCGCTTCAGTAAATTATGTTTCGATTATGAACTTCTTAGCTTCAAGTTCACCAGTCCCCGTTTGAAAAGTAAAACCAGAAAATTCTCTCAAGCGTTTTCGATTTCTTCTGTCGTCTGGAACTGTTCCGTAAATTAACTTGTGAAGGGATCTTATGATTTTAACCGGCGCAGAAGTTATATTTTTATTTCCTCTTTCAATAGCGCCTAACGTTACCATTTCAAGATTATTATTATTATTTTCGTCTGCTATTTCTCCGTTCTTCAAAACGATTAGAATTTCTCCTTGCGTCGTTCTGTTTTTCGTAAATTGTCGCTGAAATGTGAATCCTCGTCGTAGATTCAAAGTCAACAGTATTGCACGTCAAATACAGTACGTCGTCACAGCCAAACCGGCACTCTGAAAAGTTGTCGTAATTACGCGGCAAATCTACGTCATTACTCGTTCAGTTCATCCCGAAAGAGGCCCCCAAAACTTGTAGGAATCAGAACTCGTCTTTCCAACATAAGCATTTTATTTAATAAATGTTACTTAAATTAAAACTACAGAGATAAACCGAAACAAAGAAAAAAAAAAACTATTCCTACTTGTGTTTATTCCGTGATCAGCACACTACCGTCCAATATTTGGCTTCTCTGGCGTGTCTTCAGTTTCGTCAGCAGGAAATCCTTTAAATCCCACACATATATTATGATTTACTGTGCCTTCAGGATACGAACAACCTTTTCGCCTGTTTCAAGTTTTCATTTAGATTGTTCCCAATGATGGTTTTCAGTTCCCAGAGCCCATACAGTCAAATAAGTTTTGGCCTGGAAAACTCTAGCTAAAAGATTAATGAATGTTAATAATGTGTAATAATGCACAATGTTGTGTGCGAATTCTTGAACTTCGAGGGGATGAAATGGAAAATACAAAAACATATCTGGTATTTGCATTCAAGTGTCATCTCGTAAAATAACACTCAACAGCAGATTTTAATGAAAACATTATTTTGTTCTAGTGAATTTGTTTCATTTTTTTAAATTCTTGTGGTACTTAACAGACAGCGAAATACATATTGTGGAAAGCAACAGACTTCCGTTTGCTTACGGAAAGTTTATGTTTCTTGCTTCTCCCGTGGCTGTTAAAAGCATTCTTCTCTATTGTAGAAATTTTTATCTTTGTGTTGCACCAAGAGCATAACGCATTCGTTTGTGATTTGGGATCACATGTAACCCACGGATACACTGACTCGTATGAGCTCTGATATCGAGTTATTCTCTGTTTTGACATGACGGACAAACACTTCACTCCAAAACACGTTGAATTACTTCATCTGTGCGGGTACAGGTAAGGTCGACTCACACTTGGATTCGGTCTATTGTTCTCTGCGACGATTGTTTCACTCTGTTCCATCTCAGAAAGGTGTACTTTATTACTATTTCTGTGTCGTTTACCAGTCATGACTGGACAGACTGCGTCAAGATTATATACATACATACATACATCTACATATATAAAAGAAGAAGAAAAAGAGAAAAAAGGTTTACAATTTGGACATATACAACACAAATATCATTTTGTCCAGTCACTTTCATCACTGTTGAAAAGTTCACCAATTGAGTACAGTGGGTGCTCTTTCAGGTCCTGTGCAATTTTCTTTTTGAATGGTTCTGGTGGCAGGGATTGCACTTCTTTTGGCAGCGAGTTAAACATTTTCAGTGCAACCATTGGAAAACTGTCTTGTGTTCCAGTCAGACGACAGCTTGGTATTTCAATGCTCCTCTTGTTACGGGTGTCATGGTTATGTATATCTTGCCTCATGCTGAACTCCCCTTGGTTTTCTTTTATGCTCATGAGGCATAAAAACATATACTGGCTGAAGATCGTCATAATACCTAACCGTTTGAATATTGGCTTGCAGTGGTCCAATCTTTTGCTTGATGTAATTATTCTGACAGCCTTTTTTTTTTTTTGTAGCATTAACACATCTTTACAACCTGCAGCATGTCCCCATAGCAGTAGGCCATAATTAATATGGCTATGAAATAGCGCATAATACACTGTTACAAGGTATTGGTCAGTTAATGTACCTTTAAGTCTTCTCAGAAGGAATATTACACAGGAAAGCTTGGAGCATACATACACTGTGTGTTCATTCATTGTAAGTTTGCTGTCAATCATAAAGCCTAGAAGTCTAACAGCTTCCATATTCTCGTGACAGCCAATTTTGCTAAGGCTGCATATAAGATGTTGTGTTTTTCCTTCATTCAGTTTCATTTTATTTTTGATGAACCATTCTTTTGTGTATTCGAAGAGGTCGTCTGTTGCTTGAAGAGCTTGTGCTGCAGTTTTTCCTTTGGCAAAAACAGTGGCGTTAGTCTCGAAATATACTTAACGATATTTTGAATGTATCGTTATAAGACAGCTGTTAAAGCAATAATGTACAAATGAAAGAAATTGCCTTTTCGCAAAAGTCGCGTACCGTTTCGAGAGTTATACTTACATTTTTTGAAGGACAATTAGCATGTCAAAAAGAATGTTAGAACTGTATTTCATACGGGCCCGGCTAGCGCTCACTAGGTGGCGTTGCATGTACGTATGCTTTTTGAAAACCATTAACATGTAACGAGAGGAATAATCTTTTGTGTTGATCATAAAATAAATATGTAATGCTGTTCCTGCTCTATTGTTGACAGGTTCTCGATGTACCCCTGTCCGCTAAGTAAATTAATTATCCTCGTAATTGTTACCGCGACTCCTCAATGGCTCTAGCCGGGCTCGGGCTCATATGAAAAAAAGTTCAGCCATCAACAATACGTACATCATGAATGTTTTTACTATTTATACATTACCAATGTTACGTAAGTCACAGGAATCTTCTATAATTATTACTAACGAACATAGGCGCTGACTTTTGAAAATCTTGGGGTATGCGCAGTGGCGTTCCCAGGTATTTCTAAAGAAGAATAAATAAATACAAAGCAAAGCCAAAACTTGTACAAAACATGCACGCTATCGATTCCATATCACCGTCACCATCACGATTATAAGTCGAAGTCTTTTATATTTCACTATATACGTATCCATTTTTAACGATTTTCACACGCAAGACATTAACCCCTTTAACCCAAAATTTTATTGATTTATGATCAAAAATATTTCTTCGCATATATCTATAAATAATCATTGGATTAATGTATATTTGTCAAAATTTTTGATTATTTTTAGTTTTTGTAAGGAAATTTGGGATGACTACAGATGGCATCAGTGTGCAGGATATGTTTCCTTTATCGTAACTAATAACATTTTCAAACTGTTGACTACTAATTTTGGCATTGGACAATTATTTAGTAATAAAGTTTTTAAACTATTTTGTTTCCTTTACCTTGATACAATTATTTGAAAGTATTGTTGCATTTACTCCAACTTAGACATCAAGCAACGATATATATTTTGACAATGCATTGTAGCCTAATGCTTTTTGTTTCCTCGAGGTACTGTAATAGTAGACAGTATAGTCACAGTGATTTATTGGAATTCCTGAAATGTTATTTACAATCTTTGAACAAATGGGGGGGGGGGGCGGCCGGCCGCGGTGGCCGAGGGGACTGAGGAGCTCCAGTCACGGTCTGCACGGCCACTACGGTCGGTGGTTCGAATCCCCCCCTCGGGCATGGATATTTGTGCCGTCTTTAGTCTTAGTTAGTTAATAAGTAGTTTGTAAGTTTAGGGACTGATGACCCCGTAGTAAAGTCCCATAGAATTTACAAACATTTGTACATTTTGAAAGATGAGGGGAGGGAAAGGGTTAAGACGTAATTCCATGCACAGGTGACATGGGTCAAAAAGAGCAGAAACTGAGGTCCGAGCACTACTTTAATTGTTGACAAATAGTTGAAGCCTGAAAATTCAAATTCGGAAAAAAATGTATCATTAGCTGTTTTGTAGAGCTGCCAATTAAAACACAAAGACCTCCGCAAGCTGTTATGAGGACTGTCTATTTACGGAATGTTTGAGCTAGAACGGATACGGCAGTCTTTGCAGCAAGTATGTCGGCTCACTGGTAACGTATGTGGTTGTCAAAAGGTTATCTCAAAATATACCGGGAATTAAATTAGTAGTGTAAACATTTTCAATGTATCGTACCAAACCCACTTCATTTCTAGTTATTTAATACAATTAAAGGTTGCCGCCTTCAGTTTACAATATTGACTTAACAAGCGGAATTCCATTAACATTCGGACTATTTAGAAAACGGTCACTTCATTCACATGTGTACGTGGATTTTAATGCCTAGGAAATTCAATTACCTGTTTAAAATAATCCTTTCAGAGTGGTGTCTTACAAAAGCCAGCCGGCCATCAATGGGATGAGAGAGTCGATTTTAATTACAGTCAAGAAATATAACGTAAAAAAAGATACCAAAATTTTCAGTGGGGTATGCCTAGCATACCCACTCAAATTTTGGGCTATGCTTGAGCGGCCGAGCATACCCGTAATCGGCACCTATGCTAACGAAGCGTCACAATACCAACTTTTACGGAGATTATAGTTAAAATCAACAACATGCTTCCGTGAAGAGATTTTTTAACACAGAATCAGACAAACGAGATGGGGGACTGATGACCATTGTAGTTCCGTTCCCCTTAAACATCCGCATAACAACAACAACAACAACAAGAAAAACGAGATATGTGTTGATGAGTATCTCTGAGAGGCGGGGGGTGGTTAATTACGAAAATTGGTAAAATTTAGTACAAATAAATAACGTCTTTCATTCTAACTGTGATTTCATAGCCTCGCCTTACGATAACATCGCGTCTCTTCGACGTACATCGCGTGGCTGAACAACACTTCAAGATAAATACAGAAATAGATAACGGAATACGTAACCAATAATTATAAACCTTTTTAAACCGCCCACAAATATATTTGAAAATGTTTTTGTACAAAAAAATGAAGCGATGATTATTATTTAACCCGCGGGCACTAGCGATCTGAGCATTTTGCTCACCGTAATTTTAAAACGATTGGCATTTTGTTACTTGTAAATATTAAACTTTGAGGTTTTTTCTTACTAAAACTAAAGGTATTACTTATTTACACGTATTAAGTACATTTCGAACTGGTTGTGTAATCTGAGCAATAGGCTATACACGTGAAAGATCGTTTAACTCTTAAAGCCACGAGATCTCATGGGTTAAAAATCCCGGTTTCTGGCTGAAATTCAAGGTTTTTTTCCCGGTTTTTTCGAATTTAAGGCTTTTTCCCGGTTTCAAGGTTCGGTGGCCACCCTGTTGTTACCCTAACCAGCTTCATCCTAACCCACAACTTCTTCACCTTTGAGGGCCAGATATACCAACAACTAAAGGGAACAGCCATGGGAACCAGGATGACCCCTTGTACGCCAACCTATTTATGGGACACTTAGAGGAAGCCTTCTTGGATATCCAAGCCTGTCGACCGAAAGTTTGGAACAGATTCATTGATGAAATCTGCTATATTGCGAATTTAGCACAAAATAAATACAGCGGACAGAGTTTATTTGTGTTTAACAGATAACAAAAATTCCTTGCTTGGATCAATACAAAAAAAAACAAGAGTTCACTGTTAAGACTTTAACAGTTCCTGCAATTGTCTCTTCTTTAAGAAAAACAACTAAAACTGCTTCTTGTTGAGGTAGCCTCCTTTCAAGCTACTACGAGGCTCTACACACTGTACAGAAAAAGTGTAGAAGGGTTGCATGTGTGCGGCCACACAATACTCAGCAAGAATATGATGGCAGCGACCCGAGGCCGAGCCAGGCGGCGTGTACAAGTCCGACGGTCGGCAGGGCACGGAGTTGCGGCTGGGCAGAATGGAGACCTCCTGGACGGCATAGACTTCTGTGGCGGATGGCGGCTTCTTGATGTGGTCTGTCAGTGTCTCAGTGCTGTCAGTCCTTGCGCGGGCTTACACACCGTCGCTGCGTAGGTTCACATTCCCGCGATTGGCTGCCTACAGGCACTACATCGCTACAGAATAGTGTGTCTTGTGGCTGCGCGCGTGGCCCCTACTGCTGACGTCCACTGTGGCGAGTTGCGGAAAGACGTGCTCGCCGAGCCAGCGCATTCCTCCCCACCTAGGTCAGAGACGCCGAGGTGGAGGCAGTCTTCAGATTCGTCGCTGACATCCATGGCCTCCATACCCATGGGTGGAGAGCCTGGGTGGGCGGCGACATCCATGGGAGTGGGGATGGCTTCTTGAGCTTGCCTGGCAGCTGGGTGTCCCCCACGCCCCCCCCCCCCCTTTGCGGAGTGGAAACCATGGTGTCTCGATTTTCTGGAACAGAAGGTTGCGGTATATTGGTTGTAGGTGGTGTCTGACTCTTGCATGGTTGAAGCTGATTGATATGGCGCCTGTGTATTGAGCCATCAGAGCACCTTACTTACACTAGGGCTCTTCCCAGCAATTGTTGCACCTGTTCTGGTACGCAGTGGCGTCGCCATTTTGTATAGAGGTTGGCCCAGATCTTATCGTGTAGGGTGTACATGCTTTGCTGATGGGGAGGAAGATGTGGGCGCGTTCCTGCGTGTACTAACAAGAGGAGAGATCTCAGGAATGCCCATGCAGCCATTCTGCTGATGACTTGCCGTTACTGGGCTGGCCTCGGTCTGACACAAGATAGACAATGCTTCCGAAATTGCATGATGTCTGCAGAGTTTTTGCATTTGTGTCTTGAACGTCTGGACAAAACATTCTGCTAATCCATTGGATGCGGGGTGGAACGGGGCCGTGTGTATTAAGATGATGTCATTGGTCTGGCAAAATGTCTCAGATTCCTCCGATGTGAATTGTGGACCGTTATCAGATATTGTGTCCGGTAATCCCTCTATGGCGAAAATTGTCGCCAATGCTTGCATCGTGGCTGTTGATGTAGTGGATGTCATGTGTGAGACAAAAGGGTATCCCGATCCTGTGTCCACCACTACTAACCAATTTGCTCCTAGAAAGGGACCTGCATAGTCTATGTACCCTTGACCAGGGGGCGTCGACAGTGGACCATGGGAAATATCATCTTGCTGTTGCTGCGTGTTTACTTTGGCATGCAGGGCATTCTGCCACCATGTTAGTAATGACCACGTCCATACCACCCCAATACAAATGTTGCCTTGGTAATCGTTTCGTCAGGACCACTCCCCAGTGTCCTTGACGTAGGAGGTTAAGGGCCTGTTGTTGTAGAGCTTCTGCCACTACGACTCTTAGTTTTTTCATTGACTTCTTGGATTAGTACAACTCCCTGGATTGTGGAAACTCATATCGCCTGTTCCAGAAAGCCTGCAATTCTGGTTGTTGCAGCTGCTTCTTGTTGCCTGGCCATCCATATTGAGTGAAGCGAACACCTTGCAGAGTACTGGATCTTTGGCTGTGAGTTGATGAATGAGCTCGGCATCCAGTGGTAGTTGTCATACAGCTTCGTCAGCCACCTCATCCAGGTGGAAGCATACTTCTGGATCCGCATCAAAAGTTAGGTCTTCACCTGCGGAAACATGGGACAGTATGCATTACCATGCTGAGCTGTTGATCTGAACTGTATCTCGTAAGAGTAGCATGAGAGAAATAATGCCCACCTCTGAAGCCTCCTTGCTGTCCTTTTGAGCATTGCTGCAGAAGCCCTAAAGATCAGCAAGAGAGGCTTGTGATCTGTCTGCAGAGTAAACGTGCAGCCGTATACATAATCATGGAATTTCTTAATCCCAAAGATAATGGCCAGCACTTCTTTTTCGATCTGGCTGTAATTTCTTTGGGCGGTGTTCAGTGGTTTTGATGCAAAAGCAATGGGTCGTTCCACTCCATTGTGTGCAACAATACTGCCCCGATGCCATAATCGGATGCATCTGCTGCCAGGATGAGGGGTTTAGATGAGTCTTATGCCAATAAGCAAGTTGTCTTCAGCAGAGCTTGTTTAGGGCATGGAACGCTTTAGCACACTTGTCTGACCATTCACACTGGACCCCTTTTCGAAGCAACCGGTAGAGAGGTTCTGCAAGGGCTGTTGCATGGGGAATGAACCTCCAGTGGTAGTTGATTTCTCCCAGGACGAATTGCAATTGTGATACGTCCCCGGGTTGGGGCAGACTCTGAATCGCTGCAATGTGTATGGGCATGGGTCAGATTCCGGCGGCCGATGTATTCTACCTGGGGCACCCAAAATTCACATTTGTCTATATTACATCTGAAGTTGGCTTCTTGAAAGACAGAAAATAATGTGTCCAGATTCTTGAAGAGATCGTCCATAGACTTTTTCGCCATTAAGATGTCATCGAGATAATTTACTGTCCCTGGTACCTGGCAAAGTAGCTGTTCTAGGTACCTCTGAAAGATGGCTGGAGCACTTGCAATGCCGAAGGGGAGCCTTTGTACCTGTATAGCCCAAATGGGTACTAATGACAAGTTTTTCCTTCGTTGCCTCATGTAGTGGTAACTGTAGATAGGCATTTTTGAGATCTATCTTAGCAAAAAATTGACCCCCTCTGTGCCTGGTCATAATGTCTTCCATTTTCAGCAGCGGGTACGAGTTGGTGAATGCATGTGCATAGATTGTGGCTTTGAAGTCTTCACAATGCGTAGTGATCCGTTCGGCTTTTCCAGGATTACAATCAGCATTGCTCATCTGCTGTTTGTCTCTGGCGAGATGACTCCCTCTGTCTGAAGATGGTCTAGTTCTGCTGATAATTTTTCACGAAGGGCGAATGGTATCGATCTTGCTTTGTAGAATTTGGGTACTGCCTGTGCGAGCATGGTAATATGAGCTTCAAAATTTATGACTAGACAGACGATTCCGAAAATACCGATGGGAAATTTTTGCGACACCTATCATCTATGGCAGAAGTTCCCACTGTCTGGACTGTCGGCTCCACATCATGAATTTGTAATCCCAATGCATGGAATACATCTAGCTCAGTAAGTTGCTGGCGCCTGGAGCTATCACTACCAATACCTGGGCCACAATAGCTTTGTTGCCATATGTTATGTTGGCTTGGAATGACCCTTTGACGGTAATGACGTCATTACTGAAACTCCTTAATGGGGTCTCAAACTGCATGATGGCACGTGTTCCTATTGCTTTATATGTTTTCCAGTCAATGATTGTGACCACAGAACCAATATCAATTTGAACTGAGACTGGTCGACTATTAAGGTGTACTTCAATGTGCATGCGGCGTGTTGATGGAGACAAGATTGACTGTATCAGTGCCACATGTACTTCCTCCTGGTTCGTATCATATGTGGAGTTGACCTCCATGGCGGTCAGCAAGTGACAAACTTCGGACTTTTGCCCATTTTTACTGCACCCTCAACATTTGGCCTTCCTGAACCTGCATTGGCTGCGTGGGTGGCCCACAAATCATTGCTTGCAGGACGGTAGAGGAGTGTGGCGACGAACAGCCTGCGGACCTGAATGTTGAGTTTGCGGTGGCCTCTGGGGCAGTTGGTGCCCCTTGGTTGCCCGTGCTGTGAAGACCAAGGCGGGTTTCTGAATGGAGGGTGATGACCAAAAGGATTGTTCCTATGCTCTAAAGACGGGAAGACAAGCCTTGAGTGACGGGTCCCGTAACTTTAATAGATCATGACATTGTGTCTCGTCAGGTGCATGTATTAGTAACATGTCCCAAACCAAAGATGATGCATGTCACTGATTGCAAATTGGGTTTGTACACTGGAATTTACAGTCCTGGGATAACCCCTGTAAACGTGCAATCCACTCTCTGTAGGATTCTTGGGTGAGTTTCTGACAATTAAAAAACTTATGGCGAGTTGCTGCCACATGCCCTTGGACTGTGAGTAGTCTCCTGAACTATCCTTTATGTTTTGGTGCGATAATAAATGGGGCTCAGTTTCTGGGTACAATTGTTGAACCAGTTGGAACACTGCCGAGCATGAGCAAGTAGGAATGCGGGCTGTTGTACATAATCTGAGACGTCATGAACAAAGAAGTGTTGCTCGAGCCTGGAGACTTAACATTCTCATGGTTCTACTTTTTCATCGAACGGCGGAAACGGTGGCGGCAGTCGTCTTGCCGGCTGTCCGGTGGCGCACTCCGTGATGGTGATGACTTACAGGCGAGCCAGAAGGCATTCATTAGTCTGCTGCATCTGTTGGACTAGGGCCAGGAGTGTATGTGAGCAGTCCAGTGGTGCAGTTGCCATTTCCATGTTTTGTCCTTCCTATAAAAATTCACGTCTACTTTACCTCATCACCAATTTGCTACATTGCGAATTGAGCACAAAGTAAATACAGCGGACAGAGTTTATTTGTGCCTAACAGGTAACAAAAATTCCCTCCTTGGATCAATACAAAAATAACAGAGTTCACTGGTAAGATTTCTTTTCCAGTTCCTGCAATTGTCTCTGCTTAAAAAAAAAACAACTAAAACTGCTTCTTCTTGAGTTAGCCTCCTTACAAGCTACTACGAGGCTCTACACACTGTACAGAAAAAAATGTAGAAGGGTTGCGTGTGTGCGGGCGCACAATACTCAGCAAGAATATGACGGCCACGACCATAGGCCGGGTCACGCATTGTGTAGATTCCGACGGTCAGCAGGGCGCGGCATTGCGGCTGGGCAGAATGGCGACCTCCTGCACAGCGTAGACTTCTGCAGAAGCTGGTGGCTCCTCAGCTTGGCCCATCGATGTCTCAGTACTGTTACTGCAGGCTTACATACCGTTGCTGCGTAGGTACACTTTCCCGTGATTGGCTGTCTGCGGGCACTACATCACAGCAGAATACAGTGTGTCTTGTGGTTGTGCGCACCTTGGCGGGGTGCTGGTGGTGTCCTCTACCGGATTGCGTGGCCCCTACTGCTGACGTCTGCTGTGGCGAGCTGTGGGAAGATGTGCTGGCCGAACCGGCGACCGTTTGTTGATTCGTCATGGCACAGCAACATAATCTTGATCTGGACTTACAGTGAAAAAGAACTCCAGGATTTCCTCTCCAACCTCAGCTCCTTTGGTCCCATCAAATTAACCTGCTCCTATTCCAAATCCCATGTCACTTTCCTCGAAGTCGAATACCATCTATCCAATGGCCAGCTTCACACATCTGTCCACATCAAACCCACTAACAAACAACAGTACGTCGATTATGACAGCTGCCATCCACTCCACATAAAACGTTCCCTTTCCCTACAGCTAAGGTCTTCATGACAAATGAGTCTGCTCCAGTCCTGAATCCCTTAGCCAGCACACCAATAACGTAATAACAGGTTTCACATCCTGCAGCTGATCTGGTACAGAAGAAAATTGTCAGGGCCACTTCCTCATCACCCCAAACCCAGAATCTTCCACAGAAGAACCCCAAGAGTGCCCCCCTTGTCACTGGATACTTTCCAGGATTGTATCGGCCTCCAGCAAGGATACGACTTCCTTAAATCCTGCCTCGAAATGAGATCCATCCTTCATGACATCCTTCCCACTCCACCGAGAGTGTCTTTCCGCCGCCCACCTAACCTTCGTAGCCTCCTAGTTCATCCCTATGAAATCCCCAACCATCTTCCATACCCTCCAGCTCCAACCCATGTAACCACCCCCGCTCTAAAACCTGCCGTATGCACGTCCCACCACCACTTAACTTACTCCAGTCCTGTAACCTGGAAGGTGTACAAGATTAAGGCCAGAGCCACATGCGATAGCAACCACATGATTTACCAACTGAGATGCCTGCACTGTGTAGCGTTCTATGTGGGAATGATCCACAACAAACTGTCCATTCACATGGACAGACACAGGCAGACTGTGTTTGTTGGTAATGAGGATCACCCTGTCGCTAAGCATGCCTTGGTGTAAGGCCAGCACATCTTGGCACAGTGTTACACCGTCCAGGTTATCTGGATACTTCTCACAAACACCAACCTTTCAGAACTCCAGAGATGGGAACTTGCTCTTCAGCATATTCTCTCTTCCCGTTGCCCACCTGGTCTCAACCTCCGATAAATTCAAATTCCCACCCACCATTCTGTAACACCTTTGCCTGTGTTCTCTGGACAGAGCCTCTGCCTCAACTGGCATCTCTGGCCAACTTCTTTGCTTCTTACAAATGTCTGCCTTGGAGTGGCATGTCCCATATTTCCATGCACTGATATGTTCTTTGCATTGGGTATTGAAAGTTCTGCTGGTTTCTCCTACATACCCTCGATCACAGGAGTTACATTGTAGTTGGTATATTCCAGCTCTTTGGTAGATATCTGGGATATATTTTTGGATTGGGTTGTCTGTTTTGAGAGCTATTTTGAAAATATTTGTTATTTTATGTATTAGCTTGTGTTTATATGTCATTGTCTACCATCTTGAAATTTTTTCCCCCCCATGAGTTTTTTGTACTGTGTGCTGCTTTGCTGTGTTGTTGTCTGTGGGTCTGCATCTTTCGTGTTTTTTTTCCAGTATCTGTTTTTTTTATTTTTATTTTGTTTTGTTTAATTTTTCTACTTGATTACTATTGTATTCATTGTTTGTTGCTATTTGTATGATGATGTCTAGTTCCTTTTGGTAATTTTCTTTGCTGAGTGGTACTGTGTTGCGTATGTGGAGCATGTATCTGATTGTTTTTGTGTACGTGGGTGACTGGAAGTCTGGTGTATAATCGTATCGTTTGTTGTGGGTTTACGATAAATGTCAAAGGTATAATTGTTGTTTTAATTTTTGATGGTTACATCCAAGAAGTTTATTTGGTTGTTATGTTCTTTTCTCATGTGAATGTTATTTTTTGTGTATGGTGTTTATATCTGCATGGAGCTGGTCTATTCCTTCTGGAGCTTCATTGACTAGACAGAGGATGTCATCCATGTACCTGATCCAGTACAATTTTTTTGTAGTTCTTTGTGGTAACTTTTTTTTAAAATCATGCTTTCCACATGGTTCCAGAAAATATTGGCTAGGGTACCTGACACTAGTGATCCCATGGGTTAACACCTCATCTTGCAGGTAGTATTCATAATTAAATTGAAAACAGTTTTGATCAGTTATCAATTTTAGCAATAAGTGTATCTCTTTGATGTGTTCATCTGGTAATTGGCTGTTTTCTTTTAGATTTTGTTCTATGATATTTATTGTTTCATCTGCTGGTATGTTAGTGTACATATTCTCTATGTCAAAGAAAAGAAGGGTAGCTGAGTATAGTATTGTTGTATCTTTTACGAGTTGTATTAAGTGTGAGGTGTTTTCGATGGTTCTGTCCTCTGTTAACTGTATGAAATGAAGAAAAGGCGCAGAAATATGTGGATTCATCCTAGATTTTTGGTGCACCAAAAGATCATAACCAGACTGTGATGTGAAAAGTGGCCAAGTACTGGTTACGATGATGAATTAAAATAAAAAAAAGGTTCAAATTTTTGTAAATCTAAGGAACTTAACTACTTTAGATACTAGTAATTAGGCTTGAAAACTACTCAAACTAAGGACAACAAACAAATAACACACACACACACACACACACACACACACACACACACACACACACACACACACACACAAAGCCCCAGGGAGGACTCTAACCACTGACAGCAGCAGCCACGCTCTCTGCAGCAGAGCGCTTTAGAATGCTCGGCCACTCCACCATGGCCAATTAAAATCCACATGAAACTAAAAAATTATAAAACTCTGAAACACTATCAACAAGAGAGGACTGCAATGACATTGATGGAAGCCAGGAAAGAATTATAACTATCATTTTAGAAGCAACAGGAGAAGTAAAATACAAGGAAATGTTACAGAAAAGGAAGAGTGGATTACTATTGAACTACTAAATATAATGGGGGAATGAATAAGATTAAGAAATTCAGCTAAGAGGGAACACCAAGAGAAATACAAGAGCCTGGAAAAATAGAATAGAGGATAATGTACTGTCCGTCCCTGAGAAGCAGACAGTGCCACAGAAACACAATGCTCCACCAGCAACATATGCACTCACCAGCAGGTGATCCAACGTCCACCAGATAAGGTAAATAAATAGAAGATTTGTGATTGTAATAAGCATCTTTTCTTGCAGAGGTAAATGTGCCAACCCTATCAGCTGCAGATCCTTCTGCCTGCCTATGACTGGTCTACAACCACTATATAGGCCCTGACAGATGGCAACCTTGGACAGTTCTGACCCTGCTAAAAAGCCAGTAAGTTAGCTCAGTAGTAACAATGACTCGGAAATATCCTGCCTGAAGAATTGAAGACTGACGACTGTCCAAAGATGACCAAATGGAACCCTTTGTATAGCAAAGTTGTTGTATTATTTAAGAAGTTAGAGCAATAAAACTTGTGTAGAAGAACCAAGCTGTTGTTACAACAGTGGCAACGAGTCAGTACTCGAACCCCAAAGATGATGACAGAACAGCAAGGCATCTCAGTTCATCAGTTACTAAGTGAACTTTTTCGCCAGTTAGCTCAGCAGCAGCATACAACTCATTGCCGAAGTTCAGAACCTCCACTGTCCATTCCTGAAGATTGGTAAACCTATGAGAGGAGAATTTGCCAGCATTTCAGACTTCCCCAGGTTAGCCAAGAAAACAACCGGCAAGCCTATTTCCACTCCAGAATATTTCTCGCACATACGTCCTCCTTACTAAACTTCAGCCATGCAATCCAGGCACCCTTTCTTTCACCAGCATATGTGAATGTCTTGTTGTCTAATACCATTGCAAATACCACATCCTGGCAGCAAGAGTGGAGGAAGAAACCCAACCAAACTTATAGACAGTGGGTGGCAGAAATCCAGGGGCTCATATGGAAGTGCAATTTCATCAACTGCACCTCAAAAGAATCATAAGCAGAGGACATGGTATGGGATCATATGATACAAGCAGCTCTGGATGCACCCTTCCGCCATGATCACTTTAAGTTGGATGACATATTGATCAAACAAATCATTGAGCTAGCATTCAAATTTGAAGTCTCCACAGCCGCTGACCACAGGTTGGAATCATGGGCCAACTTTGATGCTTTCTGCATGTGATGTTACTGGGATGGTTGTTTGTTGCCTCTTGAAGTTCTTGTAGATTGGCGCTCTCAGTCACAACTGGCTGAAATTCCATGAGGCAAAGCTAGTCTACTACAAACCACATAGGCGACACGTAGAATTGCCGTACATAGACACTTTAAATTATTTGTTCCTAATTGTCCCCATTTATGGCCAGTGTACAAGTCTCATAAATTACAATCACTACACCCAGTACGCACATTCAACAAGTCAATAATACAAATTTTCACAGTTCCTGTGTGGAATAAGAAAGTTTGAGGTGTACTTTTAGTGTGGCACCAAAAAGAAGTTTTATTTCATAAGTATGGTACATACACTTTCTACACGAGTAACACTGAAGAACTTTTACATAATTTTTCAAATTAGAATTCAGAGTGACATGGATTGTGTCTCAGATACATCACATTACATGACTTGAAACAATACTCATTACTGGCGCGGAATGTGCCTCCTAACAAGGATGAAACAAGACTCATTTACATGGCATGAAAGCATCGTATTTATATCATTCACACGATGTCACTGAAAATTATGTATTTTTAATTAGGTAAATTAAACTCATTACAATGGAAAAGTAAACAATTAAATGCTACTGGCTATAGTAAAAGGTAGTGTAAATAATACTGAGTAAACTGATATACAAATCTTGGTTATATTAATATTGTTTCATATTGAAATATAAGTAAATAAGTTTTTAAACAATTACTTTATAATAAGTAGCAATTATACAGGAACTAGTGAGGGCAAAACTTTCCTAACACTAATTGTGAAAAATAATAATACCTACTTTAATATTATGAGAAAAGAATTTAATTAGTTTTATGAGAGATACTAATTAGCCTAATACATGATCTACAACAATACATCTCTTGCATGAATTAATTAATATTTGCTAATTAAACAAACTTTTGTGATGCCAATAAATAGATAATAACTTCAGCTAGTCACATAAGAAAACGTAACAAAGGTTTTGAAAAAGAAAATAATTACAGACTAATTACATTTGTACCTATTGTTATGCAACACAGGTATCTGGAGGTCAGTAATGCCAACAAATGGAAATAAACCCCAACATGCTTCATTACACTTGATACCAACTCTCCCGACCACATGGATACTGGTGCCGTGGTCTCACTACTCAACTACACATCCTTCACCGACCACACCTTGTGTGTCACCGCTGAAACCAGCCCCATGGCGGCTGCAATAAATCACACTCTTGACCAAGTTCCAACAAGGGTCATCTACAAATTCATCAGTAGAATTGTATCCTTTCTGGTGGTAAACAGCCCTGATACTGCTGATATGTTTGGTCTGGACACCTTCTGATTGTTTGGGTTTACGATCGACACTCACATGAATTTTGCCTCATCTCAGGCCCCATTTCTGGATGTGGACACTACGTACAGAGTTCCAGGATATTGGATGCATCGAGGACTTCGCACCATCCTTCCACCTCTACTCGTACCATCAACCGCGATACTGCAGGGCACAGCAGGTCCCTGTTGCCCTTCGGCAGCCCCAGCAGGAGGAATTGCATCACCTCCAACAAGGTGTACTCCAGCCTGTCCTGTTCAGTCCTTGGGCAAGTCCCCTCATCATAGTTCGGAAGACTGTCAGATATCTACATCTCTGTGGCAACTTTCAAGCCACTCTCAACCCGCAACTGCAGGTCGAAGATTTTCCACTTCCTCGTCCAGAGGACCTGTTTTGCAAATTAGCAGGGGGAAAATACTGTCCCAACATTGACCTCGCAGAGCCATACCTTCAGATCCCTCAAGATCTGGCAGCCAAACAGTTCACAGTCGTCAACAGCCCCGTCGATCTGTTTCAGCCGATGCGTCTCATGTTTGGACTGGCTAGTGCCCCAGTCATTTTCCAGAGGTACTTAGAACAACTTTTAAATGATGTCCCGGGCTGCATTAGCTACCTTGACAATATTGTTGTCACAGGTCTCACTGCCAAGGCTCATCTCGATAATCTTCATCAATAGTTTCTCCACTTCCGGCAGGCAGAGCTCAAGTGTAACACGGATATCCTATCTAAGGCATGTCATATCCCAACAAGGCATCTCCCCTATGTTTTCCTACATTGACACCATCGATTATCTTCCCACACCGAAGGACAGCCATCAATTGAAGACTTTTTAGGAAAGATTTTCTATTACCAGAATGATTCTGGCAGCAGCCCAGGTGGCTGCACCCTTATACCACTTATGTAGGAAAAACGTTCCTTTAACTGCTGTCCTGCTTGTGAAGCTGCTTTTGCCACTCTGAAACAACAACTGCAGTCGGCTTCATGCCTCGTGCCTTACGATCATACCCTGCCACTGCAACCGACACTTTTGATTACAGGGTGCGGATCATCTCCTACCATAAGCTCCAGTTGGGACAGAATATCCAGTGGCTTTCACCTCCAGAGCCTTTTCAGATGCTCAATTAAAGTATTCACAAATTGAAAAGGATGCGTTAGCCATAGTGTTTGCCTGTTCTAAGTGCTTGCCTTTTTTATATGGGAGAGCATTTCACCTCATCACAGACCGTAGGCCTCTTCTTCCCTTGTTTTCTTTGGAGGCCCCTCTTCTTACTAAGACATCACAACATATGGGCCCTATTTTCGTCCCAATTCTGGTATACCTTATACTTCAGGTCTAACATGCAGCTTTTAAACGCAGGCGCTCTTTCCAATTACCTCTTGGCCCCGACCTAACTTCTGTGAACTTCTCATCTTTCAGGTTGATGAAGACATCTGTGACGTCCTTCATAGTTTTACCATTACAGTCTCTACTGGGACTGTCACTACCACTCATGATTTGTTGCTATTTACCATCTGCTCCTATGTTCGACAGGGGTGGCCCACCATTCCTCCCCCCATGACCAACAGCAGCTTTGCTTTTATTGAACCATCATCTGCAGCATGCATTATCATTCTGCAGAAACTGCGCACTATGGTTCTGTCTCTTACATCAAGGATATTGGGACATTTTTCGCATCAAGGTGTTGGCATGTCAAAACTTCTTATCGTTAGGACTCACCAGTGATCACTGAGATTGTATGACATTGCTCAACATGCGGCAAGCAACTGCCTAGCCCACCTCAAATTTTTAATTTCCTGGCCCAAGCTGGCATCCCCCTGGAAACGTATCCATATTTGTTACACCTTTTCTCTACCACCAATGGCTTCTCATTACTAATGTGTTTCTCCATTTATCTTTTGTTGTCTGTTGTCACAGCATGACATCAGAAGTTACCCTGTCTGCCCTAAACAAAGTATTCTCCTTGAAAGGCTTGCCCAAAATGATAGTCACAGACAACGGATCCCAGTTCTGGATCCAAGAAATTACGGAATTTTGTTCAGCCAACAGAATACAACATTTAGTAAGTCTACCTTTTCACCCATAATCAAATGGTGAGGTTGAATGCCTAGTCCAAACGTTCAAAACTCAGATGAAAAAATATTCCACCAACCATTCTTTGGATGAGGCCCTAAACCTGTTCCTCAGCTCTTATCACTCAACCCTGATTAACTTCCACAATCCGGATGAACTCTTGCACAATTGACAACCTTGCACCCTTTTGCATTGACTCCAGTCTGAGTCCATACCTCAAGTCTTGGTGGGGCCCACCCATTTTCTTCCTAGAGCATTAGTTTGGGGACAAGGTTTCAGCCACAAGTCTGGATGGCTCTGTGGGTGGTCCTACACCCCTGCGGCCATCAAATATTTGATATTTTCATTGACGATCGAGTTGTCAGTTGCCATAGGAACTGAAACCCAACCTTCTGCTTAAGGAGGTAACCCTTAGAGTGGGTCAAAGTTTAATTGGCATGAAAGCCAACCCTTAATATCAGAGACCTTGATTACACAAGCATACATTGAACAATCTATCGGAAGTAAATACATAAAAGATGTACAATAAGGTTTAAGATTTTTATACAATTACATTTAGCAATATCAAAAATTTACTGTCAACATTATAGCAATTAAAGAATCTTACAATAATTTTAAATAATTTAAATCTTCCAAAACCAATCAAAGAGGTCCCCTCTCTGGAACCATGTATACCATTAAAGAATTCACAACAAATTTTAAATAACCTAATCTTACAAAACCCATTCATGGTTACGTACTGGTCCTTCCTCAGGAGGCACATACACCCTTGACGGAAATCACAGCAAATCTTAAGTAATCAATTTGTTTTTACAATACCATTCATGGTTTAAAATGTGAAAGGTGCACCGCAGAACATGTATACCAGCAACACTTATAATTTGCATTATCACATGACACATTCAATTAGAGAATGGTTCTCTCCCAAGATCCAACTCCAATTTAACAATCCCTTATGATATTTTGAGGCAATTATCCAAATCCGATATAAAAAGGAATGCCTATCGCAGTCTCAACTCACAGAACCATCTTCGACTAAATAATTCCACAACTATCAGCAAACCCACACCTTTGGATTTTATAAGAAAACAAGTATTGATAAAAATCAATACAGTTCTCTTAAGAAGGAAACACTCTCCTAAAATATTGCTTTCTCACTCCAATAGCAACAGACAAGTACCCCTGAGGGTCAGGGGGAAAGGGGGGGGGGGAGACACCTAGAACTCTGGTACCCAACTCTGCATTGCCTTTACACCAAAACAACATTATATTATAACCGTAGCCGGCAGCAACTGCCTTTTCTTCGAGGTAATCCTTGGCACAATCCAAATTCGCACCAAACTCCCCCTTCACACAGACACTTGCAGTAATGACGGTATGAGAAATGGCCCAGGAATGTAGGCCTTAAGGACCCTAACCCAGTACGCTAATCACGCCATTACACAGCATTCAAGGACACATACTCTCCGACTCGCATCGACGAGGTTATTTTCTGAAGGACACCCCCAGGGCACAAGAAGCAGAATGAGCGACTCAACTTCTAAGCTTCACAGACGAATTATTAAAAACGTATTCTACAAATACATAGAAGACACAATAACAATGGTCTTTAGCAACAGGCCACGTTAACAACATGAAGGGCTCTGGGACTGAACTGAAATCACTGCAAGATTTCGATCCAATTAATCTGGTGGAGTGTGACATGAAGACTTCTCGGCGTACCGAGTGTGATGTGAATAATGCATCCATTTTTCGTCCAAAGTCACCCCAGGAAATTAATTATCACTCCCAGATAATTACACCAAAGTCACGGGTAGACACCAGTCCTAACCGTTTGTCTTCCTTCCAACAGAACCATAAATGTGGAACGTCACAACACACCCGGCCACAACTATAGTACAAGTTGGCTGGAATGATTCAGATCGGCTGGTACCCACATCAGACCAATCCAACCTTCCGCACAGTAGGCTGGTTGCCACTCTAGCCCGAGCAAGAAGACTCCTTTACCCACATGACTACTGCCCATACACGCGCGACTGTCCTTACTACACTGGCCACTGACCAAACCAACCGCTGGTTGCACCCTCTCCCCAAGTGAAAATACTTACCTCAAAGATGTGCTCTTGGTCACAGACTATACAGCCGTATCAGGAACTAGCTCCGCCACTGGTATCCAGCCTCTTTGGGTCCTCCCACTCCAGTGCCAGGCCGCTCTTAGTCCCGTTCTCCTCTAACCAATTCACTGGGTGATGTCGCACCACCTCTGATTCCTCCGCCACTGTAGGTGCTGTCTCCACACTGGCTCTGGGACCATGCACTTGCATCCCAGCCAGTGCCCCTGCCGGGCCTGTCGTCTGCACCAAACTCTGATGTTAATGAACCCACACTGCTGGCGCTGAAACTGCCATTCTCCCAGCCTCATCTGTGGCACCGTACAGCCGGACTGGTCTGTCATGCCGCCCCCTACTTTCCTGGGACGAGACTACACTACCTCCTCCAAGAAGCTCGAGAGGACATAGCTCTCGTTGTCTCCCGCCGATGGAGGCGATCCAAATGTCCATACAAACAAAAGACAAAGTACAAAATATAACCTCCACAATTGTAATAGGCACCTTTTCTGGCAGAGGTCACTGTGCCAACCCTACCAGCTACAGACCCTTCCGCCTACCTATGATTAATCTACAACCACTATATAGGCACTGCCAGGCGGCTAACTCAATAGTTCTCACCCTTCTACAAAGGCAGTAAGTTAGCTTAGTAGTGACGACTCTCAAGCATCCTGCCTCAAGAATTGAAGACCACCTAAAGGTAAACGAGTGAAAACCATACTCTGGCTAACCTCGACGGACTTCTGAACCATATTAGTTAAGAAGTTAGAGCAATAAAACTTGTGTTGAATAACAAAGCCTTAGTTATAACAGATGAGAAAAGCAAGAGAAAAATACCTTGAGGATGTCTGCATTACAATCTAGGACAACATGAAATAGGTAAACATGATCAAGGCTTATATAAATGAGACAAAAGAAATAGATTTAGGGATAGGATGGATTAAAATAGCAATATGAATTTTAAACTGACCACAGTTTTATTGTACTGTGAATCTGAACATATTTGTAATCTCAGAAAAAAAAGAGAGGCGATTGAATATTTTCACAAAGAACCATATAATTAACAACATTTTAAAAGCTTAACATGAATACTACAAATAATATCTCAGATGAAAGTATAGTGTGATAGCTATCACTGCTTAAACTTCCACATCTGTATCCTATTTATTGATTCGTTACAATTTTATATAATTTTGATTATTTGAATCTCTGTCTGAACATAATAGTTTCAGAATAACACAGCAACTGACTGTAACACAGCATGCCTCACCTCTTTTAATACTTGCATAGTTATTAAGTGAGTATTTTCCTATTTTTGAGAATAATTTAATGTGGAGTACAATGGATATTTAAAAAAATACAATTTAAATATAGTAACCGCATGGAAAAGCTGACATTGAAAAGACAGTGAAACCACCGTATAAAATCAGATATAAGTAGTTGTTTAAATAATGTTTAACAATATTTTCAAGATTTCTACAAATTTTCCGAGTATCAAAGTCATTACCTTTAGAAAATGTATGTCTTAGATTGACAAACACTTTATGAACCTGAAAGCTGTTTGAAAAAAAGATGAATGAAATAAATCTTACATCATTTAAACTGTATGTCAATGTGAATAATGTTAGTAAGTATAACTTTTAGTATACCATTCATCAAATGTTAAAAAATATAATTTATTTACCATCAAATCAGTTGAAATACAAATTGTTTTAAAATGTCAATGTAATTAAAACTTAAAGAGTAGAGGCAGTATAACAATTATGATGGTACTGACAACAGGTTGCAACTCACCATAAACAGCATCACCACGATGCCACTATGTACATTGAAAGGACTATTACACACACCTAACTTAAATTATTGGCCACAGCCTTCATCAGAGATAGAGAGTGCACATTCATTCACACTATCTCTTCAGCACAATTCAAGCTCTTGTAACTCGTCTCTACCTGCTGATGCTCGAACAGTCAGATGAGCAGGTGTTGTGCCTGAGTGATTGCGTGTATGCTTTATTTTCCGGACAAAGCCTGTGCCAAAAATATATGTCTTTACTGTGATTTGCAACCTACTCTCATAATATAACTGACATTTCAATTTGGACTTTATATTTACAGATTACTCAGTCATATGTGTTGGAAACAACATGCTCTTTAAAAAGTTAAATCTCACACTTAAGACAGACAGACAGACAGACAGACAGACAGACACACACACACACACACACACACACACACACACACACACACACACACACACACACAGTTTTTTTTTTAATTAACATACATGCAAATCCAAGTAAGACTAACAAGGTTGATACTCTACTATGTAGCATGCAGAGCAATAAAAAAGATCTTTTATTTGTAACTGATTTGGTGACAAGGACAAGATTTTAACTATTTCTGTAACAGTATTGTCTATTTTTGTTTCATGTTTTACTGAATGGCAGATCTTGATCGCATTAAATGTTCAACACAATATAATGAAAGAGAGCTAGCACTACATCTGTGTAGTACATGTTAGTTCTCTTGTAACTAATTTCTAGTGAGATTACAAAAAGGAAATATTACAGACATGAACAACTCTGTTATGTTTGTTTCTTTTCTTCCATTTCCTCTTGAAGTCAAACATCTCCATTTAGTTGCCCAACACCTTCATATATTTTCAGTAACAGTCAGCTAGTTTAACATCCTCAGTCTGGAGACTTTTCTTATTACTGGCTGTTTCCAGAGATTGGTCCTATGGACAATCGATATTAACATTTATTATTTGCTCAGCAAAAAACCTCACAATAATGGAAGATGGGTTATTGTTTTCACTATAATTGAACATTATTAATTATGATGGAGGACTACTCATCACATGGAAGAAATACTGGACAGTGAACAGGCACCTTTCAAAGTATACTTTAAGGCACTATCAAATCAGGCAGTGATAATTGGGGGGTGGGGGGTTGTAGATGCTGTCGATGGAAGTGTGCAGTGATATGGTGGGAACTTGGTGGTGGGCTGCTACGTACAGGTGAGCGTACATCTTCTAGTCCTGTAACAGGCATCTCTTACCTCACGAAAGACATAGCCACCTGAGAAGGCAGCCATAGTATACTAACTCGACTGTAACCACTATGTGGCATTCTCCTTCGACATAACCACTACCAAGCTGCCTGCCTCTATAAAAGGCCATCGCTAAACTGTGACCAAGAGATAGCTGGACCACTCAGTTACTGAGCATGCCACAGACTTAACATTAACTACTGTGTTACATCCTGACCCCTCTAGATTCTTTCCAACACAATCACTTTTCTCATCTTGTCAGGTGGGAACTTCAACTTAATCTTGGTTACTACAGTGCCCTTTGCTTCATCTTTCACTACTCTCTCTTCTCACCTGTCTCAATCCCCTTTGGTCCCACTCCAGTCTCACGCGTGCCTGCTGATCCACCTAACCCCATCCTTACTACAAGTACTCACATTGTCCTTTCAGTTATCAAGTACTCCAATTCTACCATAAAACAGCATGCTTATGCAGCACTTAACAGCACACCATCCCCTAGACAGCTTTTCCCAGTCCTACCCTGACATCCCACCCCTTCCTTGTCCAACACATTTTTGTATTCCACTACACACCACTACTCTATGTGTAGAGTACCCTATCCCTTTCACACTGATGTACAAATAATCTGCATTTCTATGTGGACTAACCGCAAACATTTATGGTAAAACACACTCTCTAATGACCACAATGTTGATGCATGTTAAATCATAATCTTCATTTGTAAGGGTAAAATGGTTCTATTATTAAAAACTGATTAACTCCAATTCTATTATTAAAAACCAGTTAACTCATGCGTATTCGTGTGCAAGGCTGCAGTTCATCATAAGTTACCATCAATTTTTTCCTCCCTGGTACAGCATTTTGTTTCTTGGTTGGTTTGTGTAACAATTAAATGGATGACAGTACTAAGTCATCTGTCTCTTGCCTGCAACAGGCACCTCAATAGGACTACACATCAAAGAAGGGTCTATTCCACAAAACACAGAGGAAGAAATGTGCAAGATCTACTGAAGGCCACCAAAGTCTAGAGGAAGGAACAAGGAGGAAGATAGGGGGAAAAATGGAAGAAAAGCAGATGAGGTGTGGCATTAAGAGAACCGCTGAAGGTAGCCACAGGAAAGAGTGTGGCAGGGGCCATACCACCAACCCCATCACCATATACGAGAGGCACCCCATCCATCAGTACCCAAGAAAGATTAGCGACACGGACACTAAAACAAATAAAAGAGTAAAAATGCAGGTAGGGCAAGAGTTGGGGTGGGCCATGACAGCCATATGACACAGAAGAGGCCACAGGGTGTTCTGTCAACCCCTCAATGGACTAAAAATGCTGTGGCATCTGTCCTTAGAGAGAGTGGTAATATCCTCTTCACAAATAAAACTAAGTCAGCTGCTGAGGCATCATCCACTAAAACCAGGGATAGGGAGTCAAGAAGATTAAGAATCAGCTGTGGGGTGGCTAACTGGAAAAATGCAACAAAATGTGGAACACCATCAAATGGGTCTCACTTATGCAGAGAGGTGGGTTACTGCAATGGAGGACAAGATTACGACTAAGCTAAAAATGGCCATTGTGGAGCTGACAAATGCCGATAGAGTATTCCATAAAATTCTCTCTCTCTCTCTCTCTCTCTTGCTTGCTAAAGAAAAATCAGAATTTTCCTTTCTGGAGAACTTTATGGCTGTGTTATTCATCTAAGGTCTTGTTCTGGAATATAAACCTGAATAGTTGACTTGCTGGTAGAAAATCTGGCTAGCCTTTCAGGAAGTTCATTCCCTGAGATACCAATGTAGCCCAGGGGCCATACAGGGACCACCGAGCATTCACTGTCCAAGAGCAAGAAGGAATCCTACACATCCACAATGAAAGAAAAGTGACAGTAACACTATTCAAGAGTCACTGAATGTATGACATTAACTGTGAATCAGCACAGTTGAAAATGTGAAACTAGCTTGGATTCGAATCCAGGTCTCCTGCTTTCTAGGCAGTTGCAATAACCCCTATCCCATACCTGGGGACACAGCGATCACCACATCTGAAACGGATTACTCAAGTACATCTCTCACCAGATACCAGCTGTGTACACATTTTCAACTTTGGTCATTCACAGTTAATGTCATACATTTCGTGAATATGAATAGATAATAACTGCAGGTCTGAAAGAACAGACAACACACACACACACACACACACACACACACACACACACACACACACACACACTCGTCAAGAGTTTGTTAATGCTCAAGGAGTCACTACAGATGAAGAAGGCGTCACCACCAGTGCAAGAACAGATATGCTCGTAAGCACAGCAAATAGCTATTCCACAGAGAAAACACTGCAACCACCTGTCGGTGAGCATGGTTCAGTACATCCAATGTGAATGTCAGCAAATCCACCACGACCAGCAACCTCTGCCACTGAACTGTCAGTATAGGCAATTATTGAACCATGTAATGTGCAGAAGGTAGATAAAACTTGATGGCAGAGACCCACAGGTTGAACTGAGTCTTTTGGACCATGCAATAGGTTAAGAGAGAGCAGCAGTGCAAGGAATCATCTTGGAGGTTTATCAGCGGGCCCGGAGAAGAGGTTGAACAGAGAGACTTTGTTTTTAAGCAACTACAGCCCTCAGTCGCAAGTTACAATAGACTGTAACCCAGGTTTAAATGTCACAAAGGACACCTTCTTCAGACAATATGAGATGAGAGAGTTAAAATTACGTGTCAACTAAAAGAAATTGAAATACAATAACATATCTGTTGTAGACAGATAGTCATACCACAAACAGGAACAGCAGCAGCATTCACTAGGGGTTGCATGCAGTCACTGTGAAGTGCATTTGCCTGATAGTATTGAAAACGTAGAAATTTTGCACACAGAGAAGAAGGGACATACGCTTGACATTTGCGAGGAATTAGAATTATTTTAAACATTTGTCCTTAAATGATGGACTTCTTCTTAAAGAACAATTGCAACTGTATGGTAAAAGTTTCTTTAAAGGCATTAAGCAGTTGCTTTAGAAAATCAAAAGTATCTGGGATGGAATCATTCTTGCAGATTTTGAGATTCATTTTCTTCCTCGATATCAAGTCTGCTTTGTCTGACATATGTAAAAATGTTGTTTCATGCCCTGCTCAAAAAGATTGTTTTTATAATTTATCAGTTTTACTGTATACGTTGCGCCTGCA
Organism: Locusta migratoria; assembly: GCA_026315105.1. Taxonomy (NCBI): domain Eukaryota; kingdom Metazoa; phylum Arthropoda; class Insecta; order Orthoptera; family Acrididae; genus Locusta; species Locusta migratoria. The sequence goes on along the minus strand of CM048745.1, from coordinate 251,131,456 downwards.
GCACTTGTCCAGTTTTATGTAAAATATGAAGTGGAGGCTTAAGACACCTACCTTTCTGGTACGTAAGTTAGCTGCTATAATGATTATTTGACCACTAGATGGTGACAAGTGTGCATAGCTGCTTAGTACACCAGCACATTCAGTTGCTTTTCAAACCATCACAGTGACTGCATGCAGCTCCTATTTTATGGTATGACTATCTGTCTATGGTAGATATGTTGTTGTATTTTAATTTCTTTTAGTTATCTCATATTGTCTGAAGACTGTGTCCTTTGTGACATTGGAACCTAGGCTACATTCTATTGTAACTTGTGACTGGGGGGGGGGGTGTTGTTTAAAAAGTCTAATATAGTGCAGTCGCTGAGCAACAGCCATGCATAAAGTATTATGAACAGAGAGAAAGCTGGAGTTCAGAGAAGACACAGATAGTGACTATATTCTGGAAATAGGAGATGGCAGTTTGGGTATTCTGGGGAGAAGCAGATGTACAGATCATATGCAGTCACCTACTGATGTTGCAGGTTCTGCATCAATGGAACCCCTGTCTCCTCTATAGCCTGATCATGGGACTAATCTGAAAGGGTCCAGTTGCAAATCATGCCCTATTATTTTGTAGCAGATGCAGTATTTGTAACATGAAAGGTGTGTCAGAGCCCTATACGAGACTCCAAGTCTAGATGAGATGGCCTTATGGCAGTGATTTACTGTTCCCAACAAATTGTTTTCTAGCAGAAAGTCATCTGAAGGCCGGAAGATGGATGCTGTTTGCAGTGACATAGGACACGGGGGGGGGGGGGGGGGGGGGCTCCCAAGAATCTGTCTTTCCAGTGGGGACTCATCAATGCTCCCATATGGTAGAGCAGTTGGGACTGTAGCTGAGGAAAAGGCACCTGCGAGGTCATCCCAGCCAATGATGCTGAAGAGAAGGCATGACAATTGGAAAATGATTGCTGTCTCATAACTCATCATGATTACACTACTGAGCAGAGGAGATGAGTCCAGAGCCACAGAGAAAAAGTTTAATAGCTGAGAAAGTTCCATGAGCCACACAAAAGTGTATGGAGGCTCTTGTGTTAAGAAGGCAGAAATCAAACCCTGCCAGTACATCTTGACATAAAGTTGTTTTTAAGTGGTGGTCTACAGCTGCAATGTATTTAGAAAAAATTATCCTTGTGCCAACACCTGTAAAATATTTAATTTTTTAGCCTCTACTGGTTTCATCACTGTCTGCCATGAACAAGAGATTATGAAAGATATGGCACATCAATTATTACAATTGTATATGAACTTAACATTATATATAAAAAATAGATGAAGATTACTCACCAGGCGAAGGAGCACAGGTGTGACAGCATCACAAATAAATAAATGAACACACACACACACACACACACACGCACGCACACGCACGCACAAACGCAAGCTTTCGCAACCCAGTTGCTTCTTCAGGCAGAAGGGAAGGAGAGGGAAAAGGAAATGATGAGGGCTTTAAGAAACGGGGTAAGGAGCCATCCCAATCCCGGGAGAGGAAAGACTTACCTTGGGGGAAGAAAAGGAATCCTTAAAACCCTCATCATTTCCTTTTCCCTCTCCTTCCCTTCTGCCTGAAGAAGCAACTGGGTTGCGAAAGCTTGCGTTTGTGTGTGTGTGTGTGTGTGTGTATTCATTTATTTATTTGTGATGCTGTCACACCTGTGCTCCTTCGCCTGGTACGTAATCTTCGTCTATTTTTTATATATAATTTTTCCTGCAAGGAATTTTTCGTCTTAATATTTGTATCATATATTTGAACTTAATATTATGAACTTTAGCATACTTACGTATGATGGAGGACATATTCCAATAAATTATAACAATTTTGATGTTGCCATATTTGTTGGTTGGGTTGGGATTTTCAAGGGATTAAACTACTAAGGTCATCAGTCCCTTAGTCCAGTCACAAAGATGACACAAAAGATCGCTAAAGTGGGAGATAAAGTGTTGAACTACATCAAACCATAGGTGGATGATGTCATACATAAAAGAAGCAAATAAAAGGGAAGAAAGAAGAGATGTAAAAGGGAATACCAGAGTGCCTAGGCTGGGTGTTCACACAAATAAAAGTAGAATGTCCAGCCACTCTGTAACACATTAAAATCACCTGCCTAAAAATATTAAGCAGGTGTAGAGCAAATAGATAATGCATTCTCCATAAACATCAGATGGAGTCATTTAATTCACTATTGTGAATAAAATTTTAAACAGAATCAGGCACAGAGGCATTGTCACCTAAAACAATTTTTAAGAAGTCAGGGAGATTAAAAGTTCACCTTTGAGTGGTGAAATACGGGCATTCCATTAAGATATGGATGATTGTCAAATGCTCACCACATTGACACCGAGGGGGTCCTCATGCCGGAGAAGGTAACCGTGCGTTAGCCAAGTATGGCCGATATGGAGTCGGCAGAGTACGACAGAATCTCTGCAGAGTGTCTGCATAGAGGACCTCCACACGCTTGTTGTCTCCTTTACGGCCCTAACTTATTGGGTATTTGGAGGGAACGCCATTCTTCAGTCCACAACCCAAGAACTCTACTTTGTAACTTCGAATGGAGATCATTAGCCGTGATAACTACACCCATGGTAGGTTTCTGGATAGCCTCTTTTGCTAACCTATCAGCTAGCTCGTTTCAAGTTATCCCATGTCCTGGGGTCCAGAGATAGACTACTGGCTGTCCACGTCAATAAATAGAATGTAGGGACTCTTGGATGGCTGGCAAAGGATGGTGAGAGAAGCACTGATCAAGGGCCTGTAGACCACTCAGGGAGTCACTGCAGATGAGGACAGATCACCAGGACAGGCAGGAATATGCTTGAGTGCACAAAGAATGGCTACCAGCTCTGTGGTGAACACATTGCAGCCGTTTGTTAGGAAATACTGTTCGTTATGTCCTCCATGCACATAAGAAAAGCTAACATGACCTGCTATCGAACCATATATGCAGATCACTGAGGTGCCCAGGTATCCATCAAGAAGTGACAAAATGGCTGCAAAGTGGCTCAGAATGGACAGAGTGTTTGGAGTTCAGAGACAATTCCAGTCGAATAAGAGATCGAGATATACACCATGGTGGTGTACGTGACTGGAATTTGTATTCACTAAGAAGTGATCTGACACGGACACCAATAGTAATACCCGATATCTGGCACCATTGAGGAATATGGAGTTTTGAATTCGGGAAAAGGAGACAATGGTTAGTATGCCCTGGCAAACCACAGACATTAGCATCGTATTTGGCCAGCAGTTTTTGCCGCCTGACCCATAGTGGAGGAACCCCAGCTTCCACAAGGAGACTGTCCAATGGGGCTGGTTCGGAAAGCTCCAGTTACGAGTCTAACTCCACAGTGGTAGATGGGATCCAGCATCTGCAACACTGAGGGACTTGCGGAACTATATGCTATGCTTCCATAATCAAGTTGCGACAGGACAAGAGCTTTGTAGCAGTGCAGAAGGGTATTTTGGTCTGCACCAAGGTACTGCTAAGGCAGTGTAGGGCATTGAGGTGCCATCTGGTGGAAGATATAGGCTGCAGATGTTGTGTGGTATCCTTACCCTGACAGCCACAGCTTTTAAAAGTGTCTGAAGGGACATGGGTTCGCTACAGACAGAGTTAAGGATATACACACAGACACCACCTGTGTCTCTGTTATATACACTACAACTGACTGAACAGTTTACAGCCTTGTCGCCATAGGTAGTGACAATGAAGTGTTTAACCTCTGAGAATGTCAGCCTGTCCAAAGTCTTATATTTCATAATTTTCCTCTCTTTGTGCAAAGCAGTGCAATGCGGCAACCAGGGAATATGTGGCTGCCATGTGAGCCAGTCATCAAATACCAGTCTTAGAAGACGATTGAGTAGTTGGCCATCAAGATATAACTCTGGGTGCGAGTGGACTGGCCGACAATGACAGACGTTCGTAACGTACGTTTTGGCGGCAGAAAACTGGAATGCAAGGGAGAGAGCCCACATCTGCACCTTTAGTATGGCTCCCTGTAGCTGTCTTTCTGCAACACACATGCTAGATAAGCTAAAATATATGCAGAAGACGTCAGCATACAATGAAGAGGATACTGATGACCCAACTGCTGTCGCTAAGCCATTAATGGCCACTAAAGACAGTGGAACCCCATCTCCTGGACATGAGGAGTGCTATAGGATCACCAGCTTAAACATGAAAGGCATGAACAGCTAAAAAGTTTTGGATAAAAAGTGGGAGTGAGTCCCGGAGACCCCACCCATGTGGTTAAAATGTGGTGTCACCAGATTGTGTCATACGCCTTCGATAAATCAGAAAACACGGCTACCAGATGGTGACGTTGAGAAAACGCTGTGTGGAAGGCAGACTCAAGACAGACCAATTTATCCAAAGTCATGCACCCCTTGAGGAATACACCTTGGCATGCAGCTAGCAGGCTTCAAGTTTTAAGGAACCATTACAACCATTGGCTTACCATGCTTTCTAGCAGTTTGCAGAAACGTTCGTAAGGCTGATGGGCCAATAGCTGTCCGGGTCTTTAACCGGCTTAAGCACTGGGTGCATTCTCGCCACTGTGATGGAAAGCTACAATCGCTCCCATTTAAACAATGCAAGAACATGTCGCTTGCTGTCATCAGACAGATGTTTTAACATCTGATTGTGAATTCTGTTCAACCCATGGGCTGTGTCAGGGCAGTGAGCACAGGAACTGAGGAGCTCCCACTCACTAAATGGAGCATTATACAGCTCAGGGTGGCGTGAAGTAAATGAGAGGTTTTTGCTTTCCATCCGCTGATTTAATCTGTACGGAAGGCAGGCTGATAATTGTGGATGCAGCAGCGTGGACGCAATGCTCGCCAGCTGAAAGACGAATAATTCGGGAGGAAGTGGAGAAGATGTTGCGAGATGACATTATTCAACCTTCGGAGAGTCCTTGGTCATCTCCGGTGGTCCCCGTAAAGAAGAAGGATGGCACATGGCGATTCTGTGCTGACTATCGGCGGCTGAACAGAATCACAAAGAAAGATGTCTACCCATTGCTGTGTATTGACGACACCTTAAACTGCTTGAAAGGAGCTAAATACTTCTCAACTATGGACATGCAGACAGGTTACTGGCAAATCGAGGTTGACAAAGCTGACAGGGAGAAGACTGCTTTTATTATACCTGACGGCCTCTATGAATTTAAAGTAATGCCATTTGGATTATGTAATGCTCCAGCCACATTCGAACGCATGATGGACAACTTGCTTTGACACCTTAAGTGGACAACGTGTCTCTGCTATTTAGATGACATTGTCGTTTTCTCGAAAACACTTGAAGAACATCTGAGTCGCCTGTCAACTGTGTTGAAGTGTGTTCAGGCTGCAGGTCTCCGCCTCAATCCAAAGAAGTGCCTCTTCGTTGCCGAAGAGATAAATATCCTGGGACACCTAGTCAACGGAGATGGTGTCCGTCCTGATCCAGATAAAGTAAGGGCAGTCACAGAATTTCCAACTCCTCAGCACATTCGTGATGTGAGAAGTTTTCTCGGGCTGTACTCATACTACCGACGTTTCATAAAAGGATTTTGTAACAAGGCACGTCCATTACAAGAACTTCTGCAGGGAGACGCCAAATTTTACTGGGATGAGACAAAAGAAAAAGCTTTCCGAGCATTTATGGAGGCTCTAACTTCCGCACCAGTACTAGCCTTGTACGATGAGAATGCAGAAACGGAACTTCACACAGACGCCAGTGGCTATGGGATTGGTGCAGTGCTTGTACAAGTTCAGGAAGGCGCTGAAAAAGTGATAGTGTATGCGTCAAGAGTACTCTCAAAGTCCGAGATAAACTACTCCACAACTGAAAAAGAATGTCTCGCAGTTATCTGGGCTATCAACAAGTTCCGGATGTATTTATTTGGCAAACCATTCACCGTCGTGACAGACCACCATTCTTTGTGTTGGCTGACTAGCTTGAAGGATCCATCAGGTCGACTAGAAAGATGGGCACTAAGACCCCAAGAGTAAGATGTCACACTGGTATTCAAGAACGGGCGCAAACACAAGGATGTTGACTGCCTTTCGAGGAATCCATTAGTGGAACACAACAGCATTAATGAAATTTCAGCTCTCACTGAATTAGACGACGTTACAGCTGAACAGAGGGAAGATCCAGCACTATTAAAAACGATAGAGGCCTTGGAGAAAGGAGAACCGATCAATGGAGAGTTCCAACTTACAAATGGAACATTGTATAAGAGCAACTACGATCCACTGGGCCCCAAATGGCTACTGGTTGTTCCAGCTCATCTCCAGCCAGCTATTCTTAAATATTTACACAATGCTCCAATATCCGGTCATCTGGGATTCGTGAAGACCCTAGACAGAATCAGACGCAGGTATTACTGGAAAGGTCTCTACCGATCTGTCAAGCACTATGTGAGTCACTGTAAAGAGTGCAAGCGACGGAAGCATGTGCCGCAATTACCTCCAGGACATCTCGTACCGATTCCGCCGGCAGCAGCTCCATTCCACCGAGTTGGGATCGATCTTTTAGGGAGGTTCCCGAAGTCGATAACCGGTAACCGTTGGATTATAGTCTGCACTGACTACCTCACACGCTATGCTGTCACCAAACCTGTGCCGACTGCAGAAGCTCCAGAGATCGCAAAATTCTTTGTAGAAGACATTATTTTGAAGCATGGAGCACCATGTGTCATGATATCTGATCGTGGAAAAGTATTCCAGTCAAAACTAGTATCAGAGGTAATGTCACGGTGCAACATTGTCCACAGAATGACAACTGCATACCATCCTCAGACAAATGGTCTTATGGAACATTTAACAAGACTTTAGCAGACATGCTGTCGATGTACGTCGATGTTGAGCAGAAGGATTGGGATACAATTTTGCCAGTCGTGACATTTGCTTACAATACCGCAAGACAAGACACCACAGGCTTCACTCCGTTTATGCATGGCCATGAAGCTGAGACGACAATGGATATGCTGTTTCCGTTCCAACCGGACGACACTCATGATGATTATGTTAAACAGCTCATCACCAGGGTCGAAGAAGTAAGACAGCTGGCTCGCATATGGACACTGGACGCCCAGGAGAAGGACCGTCAGCGGTATAACGACAAGCACCGACCTGTTGTGTACAGCCCAGGAGATCTGGTATGGATTTTTACCCCTGTACGGAAGGTTGGACTGTCAGAAAAGTTATTGAAGCAATACTTTGGTCCGTATTGTGTCATACGCAGCCTGTCAGACGTTACATACGAAGTTGACGATTATGAGTCGTCGTCGAAACGTCAAAAACTAAGAGACATTGTTCACGTCCTGCGCATGAAGCCTTACTACGATCCTGAAGAGCAGTTAGACGACAATGGCTTCTTGTTCAAGGACTTTAAGGACGGTAATGTTCCTGATGAAGCTACGACTGTCGTCGATAATCGCGGAGAAGGGAAGGATTCTCTTGAAGTGTCATACAGAGGACCCATGACACGGTCAAGATCCAGGACATTGCAGCTGGCTCCACAAGGAACATAACAGCGGGTCGCTGTTTCTCCAGGAGAGGGAGCAATGCCGCGAGAGACCACGAACACCGACTGCCGGCGTGGTGCAGGGGATAGCGTCACGGACTGCGGTGCAGAAGGTCGCCGGTTCAATCCCGCCCATCGGCAAAAATTTATTTCTTTGTAATTAACAATTCTAGAAGGTTGTACATCACTCTTATGCTCACCTGTAAATTCTACTTGTTTCTTATGTTAACTGTTCTTCTAATTTCTGGTAAATTCTGTCTGTGTATAAATAGCAGAGCACTCTGCCTGAGAGGCAGTCAGTGCTGCGTGTATGTTAAGTTCATAATAAACGTGCTTTCAGTATAAGTGCTGTGTTTAGTTGCCTTCAAAGACAAGCCTGTTTCCATTTCAACGCGACAATATTGCTACCACAGATTCTAAAGGGGTCAGTACAGCCACATCTTTCAGCACAGTATGAAGAGAAATCCAGGAAGTAAAAAATGCTTGTTCAGAACAGCATACAGACATCACTTGAGCCAGTTTTGACAGAAGGCTTTGAAACCATGAAGAGTCAGTGAGTGAGCAGCCGAAAAACAAGATTCCTGTAATACAATACAGGTTGCTGCCAAAAAACAAGGATACACTGCAGTTCCATTGGAGAAGGTCTGCACTAGAGTCATGACAAATGCCGAAGATCCCAGAACTGGTCATTTCCCCAAGTTAGTGGATGTCAGCCATTTGACACAAATGAATACCATATTTTGACTGACAGGAATGAGACAAAGCTCCATGAGATACTTTGGGTGAGGGTGCACTTGTCCAATGCTTTTTCTTCTTCTTCTTCTGCTGCTGCCGCCGCCGCCTCTGAGGGTGAGAGGTGGAGAAGTAGTAGGGATGAGAGAAAGTTGTAGCAATATTGGGATCCAAAAGAGAACAAGTGGTCATCAGGGCCAGTGAGCATGGGGACCACTCTGACAAGCAGAAATCTTCTTGTCCTGAAGATGCCAGGAAATGGAGTTTCAAGAGAGAACACAATTTCTGATAGGTGCCAGAGAAAAGGGAGAACTTACACGAGGAAAGAGAATAGGGAGAGGACAGAATTAAGGTAGAGGGAAGGAAGCAATAGCTGAAGAGGTAGATTTTTTCAAGTTACAGGATGGAGACAAATTTCTGTTGGTCTGCCAGTAGAATAGTCAGTTGAGCACTTTGAGTTCCTTTCTTTATTTAGACCAAGCAATGTGGTTAGGGAGGCAAATGTGGAGCATAAGGTTTCACACTCTTGGGGTGAAGCAATACAAGGGCTGCCCACTTGGAGAGAGCATCTACATTCAGTGCACAAAGTATTCGATTCATGTCCCTAAAACATGGGGCACAATGAGGAAACTGAAAACAGCAAATGGGAAGTGGCAAATAGGGCTTCATGTCACACCTGTATACTATAGCGCTATTTCGAGATGCCCCCTCAAAAGCCAGGATGAAAGTATTGTATCAACTTTATTGTCTTTAGGTCAATATGAGCACCATACAACATTTCAGATTAGTTCTGACTTCCTTGTGAGATTTAAGGAGGAGTTCCCTGGGAAAAATAAAGTCCCAGGTAATATGTAAGGTCAGGAAAGGAGTAATAATCACAGGAGATATCTCATAAATGTTCACAAGCGTGAAGGGAAGCTGGCTGACAGACAAGAGTGTTTAATCATTAGAGAGCCACATCATATCTAATGAAGTGATTTAACTTCATTAAACTTATCTTTGATAAATCCAAAAAGAAAGAGCAGTTTGGTAGTAGTGGAAGTCTACTCCTCATTTGTCCTGGAATACATCAAGAAACTGAGAAGTTTATAGATCTGACCTTCAACCCACAGGGTAGCCAGGGAAAGAAGGGACAAGGAGGCAAAAGCAGGAGCAAAGAGAGATACATTCCTATCTGATAAGATGGGCACAGAAGATCAGCCAGAAGTATGGAGCTTAGTATACTTCATATCCAGATTGGAGTGTGTAGCACCATGCTAGTCAATGAGGAGCTCATCCTGAGGGCACTATTCAGCCATGACAATGGCTGTCTGTCTGGACAGTCATTCCCAGAGTTACAATGCCCTAAAAACATGAGCAATCACTCCTAGGAATGCATCGATCAGCTACAGCTGAAGTACTAGAAGTGTGACCCCTGTTGTCAGGGGTTCAACCAGAAGGGTGAATAACAGCTCCTTCACAAGGACTGTCTACATGATAATCTAGTGGATGTGAAGGGAGGAATTTACACTGTGCTTGAAATGCTTGAAACAGAGTTTAGAAAGTGGGGGATCAAACCCTGTGGGGAAATCAGACAAAGGTGAATGAGTAAAGGAAGAAAGTAGAAACACAGGATGCAAAAAGGAACATCAGAAATGAGGGAATAGCCCAGTTGTAGTAAAGGGAAATACTGAAGGAAAAGGAGAGAGAAAAAGGAAGCAAAGGAGCTAAGATAGGAAGAAGGGGATACAGGAAAGAGAACGCAGCCTGGGAGAGAAAAGCTATATTTCTAGCTAATGATGACCTTTCATGTACCTTAATAAAGAAAATCATAAAAGACACTGACTGAAAGAGAATATTAAGATAGAAATGAATTGATATTAACTACCACCAACAATATATGAACCAACTGGCACATTTGTGTAATCGTATATTACAGTTAGACAATTGGTGAAATAAATGTGGAAGTTGTATCATAATGAACAGGTGCTTTTTATCAAATACTATTTATACATCACACATCCTGGAAGAAGCTTCAAATAAATGAGGAATTGTCGAGCATAGTTATTGGGAACCAACTAGCAGGTTTCAGGCAACAACAAAAATTCTGGTCATAACAATAAAAATGCAACTAATAAATAGTCAGTGAATACCATACAAAACCATACAACTGTTTTAAAACATTCAAGTACTCACAAAAGCTATGCCTCCCTGGGGGCAGAAATTTGTGAAAAAAGGCTGTACAAAATTAACAATCTTGAAGTTCATTCTTGTTAATGAGATTTTTATTTATCACAGCAAATTGTACAGACTTTTCACACAATTTTTGAAGTTCAGAACTATAGCATGCCTAAACTTGATGTTATGCAAACAAAATTGCATGTAGCTGAATAATACGGTAAAAGTGACTAAGAAGTAGCTGCACCAAAACTGCAGTATTGAATCTTGAACTATTTTGTAGACCTTATTCTTGTTTGTAAGCAGTATTGCAGCTCATTCGGCATAAGTTGGTTTAAAAGTATTACATGCACAGTGTGAAATATTCATGGCAATTTACACTGCATTACCAACCTACCTACAGTGAGCAGCTTAAAGTCTTCATCTTTATGCTTCAGGCATATTTGGAGAGAAAGTGTTTTTAAATAACTGGCCACCACTGAAGGCAAAATGGAACAGCATCTGCAAAAGTTTGAAGAACATTGTTACTTTCCCTGAAGGAATAACTCATTATTTCTTATTGTCAATTAAATTCAACTATACCAAAAATTCAACATACTCTTTGATAAGACTGTGCAGCTGTTTAGCTGTTGAAACACAAGTATCAAGATTTTGCGCTGCACATGTTTGACTATCTTCATGTTGTTTCATAATGGAAATTATTTCATTACGAATATTTGATAGTTCCTGAATACTGGAGAGAAATGCATCTGAAAATTAAGAGTGGTTTTATCTAAACTTGCTTGCACATTAACAGCACAGTAATATGTTCAGATTAGAGATAGATGATATAACATTTTACCTCTTGATGCATCTGTCACTTTAAGCATGGTTAATGGCACCTGCCGACAAGCAATTTTCATATTGAGATTTACTTTTTTTAACATTGCCTGCAACTGATACATATCACCTGAAAGTAAGTCAGATAGATATAATACAAATGTTTGACATTTCTATTCTATAATATCATACAAAATGCAGGGCACAGATATAACATACACTGCTGTCACAAAAATACAAACAAATAAGTTTTTAAAAGTAAATGTCTTGCTGTAGCTACATTAGTGGACATTTGGGTGTCTATTACATCTTTGAAAGTCACAAAGAATTTGACTTCTTATAGGTTGTTCTCATCTTAACAATGAAAAAGCAGTTAAACTTCGTAACATCTGAAGACCTACCTGTATCTTTGACCAGTATAATTTAATCCATTGCACGACAAGTTCTTCATGGTGCTGTAAAAACAGTCCAATGCAGGTGCATTCACAAATAATGCTGGTAAAGAGAAGTTAATATCAGTTCAAGAGCACTTATGCAAAATGGTCAAGATTTAGTTGCTGAACAGTGAACACTATTAATGGAAGCAAAATCCAGGAAGTTTACAATATGTGATTGTTCAGGTTTTATGCCAACATGGTAGCAATGGCATGATGCACACACTGTCAGCATGTGGCTCAAGAACTACTGGGGTCAAACTCATGGAGGAGAGGAGTACAGTAATACACACATAACCACCAACTATGGCGTTCCTGAGCATGGTACACTGCACCAGTCATTACAATGTAATATGCTGAATATGAAAGCATGTAATCAACATCCCATCTGGTCTAGTGCAGCTTGCGCATAAATATGACTGCCAGTGTTCTAGCCTTAGCAAGCATTGCCTGCACCCCACATGGCAACGTTTGAGGTTAGTTTGCTTCTCTAGCCACAGCAGTCTCATTCTCCAACTGGCAGGAATACTTAATAGCTGTAAATAGCCAGAACTTTGGAGATAGAACTGGAAAGAGTGGTGATGATGTACTAGCAGAAGACTGAAGAATCCAGAAGGTATCACCAAAGTCGTTGGTTCAGTCAGAGAGGCCAACAAATTCAAAGTCTGATGGGTGAGTGCAATGATTGATTTGTCTGCATCTGAGGGAAGAGTGGCGACAAACCCTCATTCACAGACGAGGTCTGAGGGAAGGTGGGAGTTTTTTTTTTTCTTTTTTTTTTTACTTTCTTTTCTTTTTCTTCTTCTTCGTTTTAGGGTGCACAACTTCTCAGGTCATTAGCGCCCAGATCGGAACAGAGATTCGCTAGATCTCGAAAAAAGTCATAACTGACAGGAGAGTATCAAGAGAGAGCTAAAAACGAGAGATAAAAAACAATTAGAAGGGTTAAATACCCTTTGATAAATTGGCCATGTTGATAAAATGCAAAACTCGAGCAGCTGCTCGTGTGTCATCAACTAAAAGTTCCTCCAGAGTAGACGGCAAGTTAAGGGCTACACGGAGATGATTAAAATTAGGACAAGACAGTAAAACATGTCACACCATCAGGAAGTCACCACAGGAGCACAGCGGTGCAAGGTCAGCGGTTAGCAAATGATGGTTGCTGAATCGGCAGTAACCGATCCGAAACCGGGCCAGGATGACCACCTCTCGCCGAGAGGGGCATGAGGAGGTCCTCCAAGCGGTCGGGATCGGTTTTACGGTTCTCAATTTATTGTCGTAGAGTGAGAACCACGAACTGTGTCAGGACGACACAATACACCGGCGAAGAGCCCGTTGAACATCGTCTGATGGGATGCAAAAAGTAGCCATGCGAGGCAAAAGAGCTGCTGCCTTGGCTGCAATGTCGGCGGTCTCATTCCCAGGCACACTCACATGGCCAGGGACTCTCAGAAAACAAACGTGACGGCTGTTGTCTGCTAGCAACTGAAGGGAGCATTGGATTCGATACATGGCAGGATGGGTTGACAAAGGGTACTTAAGACTCTTCAGGGCACTAAGGGAGTCAGAACAGATGACATAAAAGGGATGGCGGCAATGGCGGATGTATAAAACAGCCTGGTGGAGGGCAAAAAGCTCACCCGTGAAATTCGAGCACCGGTCATGGAGCTTGTGTAGGAACAGGTTGTCCCCGACGACGAAGGCAGATCCGACACTGTCAGTGCTCTGGGAAACATCAGTGTAGATAAATATGGTATTATCGAACTGCGAACAGATTTCGACAAGCCTCGAGCGATATACCAAATTCGAAGTGCTCTCCTTGGGGAGCGAACTAAGTTCAAGGTGGGTGTGAACCTGGGCCTGATTCCATGGTGGCAATGGGCTCTCGCTCAACCTAAAGGTGGAAAGAAGGGTAAAATCGAGCCTCTGAAGCAGGCGGCGAAACCGAACTCCGGTAGAAGCATGGCTAACGCAGACAACCGATATTGGCGATTGAGTGAGTTGTCAAAGAATAATTGGTAAGATGGATGGTTGGGCATTGACAGCAGTCGGCATGCGTACCGACATAAGAGTATCTCACGCCGAAAGGTCAAGGATAATACACCAGCTTCAGCATAAAGACTTTCAACAGGCATGGTATAAAATGCACTGGTTGCCAGGCGTAATCCCTGATGGTGAATAGAGTGGAAACGGTGGAGAAGCGACGGCCGTGCAGAAGAGTACACAAATCTTCCGTAGTTGAGCTTCGACTGAACAATGGCCTGGTAAAGGTGAAGCAGGACGGTACGACCTGCTCCCAATGATGTGCCACTGAGGACACAAAGAACATTAAGGGATCGGGCACAACGGGCAGCCAGATAGGACATGTATGAGGACCAGCAAAGTTTCCAATCCAACATTAGCCACAAGAATTTTGTTGTCTCCACGAATGGGATAGCAACGGGGCCAAGACGTAGAGATGGTGGAAGAAATTCCTTGTATCTCCAGAAGTTTATACACACTGTTTTCTCAGTGGAGAAGTGGAGAAGCGGAAGCCGTTCGCAATGATCCAGGAATATAGGCGGTCAAGACAACGTTGAAGACTACGCTCAAAGAGACACGTCCGCTGGGCGCTGCAATAAATTGCACAATCATCTACAAAAAGGGATCCGGAAACGTCAGCTGAAAGGCAGCCTACGATCGGATTGTTTGCAATGGCAAAAAGAACAACGCTCAAGACAGAGCCCTGTGGAACCCCATTCTGCTGGCGAAAGGTATCTGACAAAACAGAGCCCACCCGTACCCAGAACTTTCGATCCACCAAAAACGCTTGAATAAATAGAGAGAGGCGGCCACGAAGACCCCATGTGTGCAATGTGCGTAGAATGACCGCTCTCCAACAGGTATCGTAAGCCTTCTCCAAGTCTACGAACACTGCTACCGTTTGACGCTTCCTTAGAAAGTTATTCATAACGAAGGTCGACAAGGAGACGAGGTGATCAGCAGCAGAGCGGTGTCTACGAAAACCACATTGAACATTCGTCAGGAGGTGTCGAGATTTGAGAAGCCAGACCAACCGAGTGTTAACCATGCGTTCCATCACCTTACATACGCAGCTAGTAAGAGAAATGGGGTGATAACTGGATGGAAGATGTTTGTTCTGTCCTGGTTTGGGGATGGGGACAATGGCTTCACACCAACTTGTGGGAACCTGACCTTCAGTCCATATGCGATTATAGGTGCTAAGTAGGAAACACTTTCCCACAGGAGAAAGGTTTTTCAGCATCTCAATATGGATGGAATCGGGCCCGGGTGCAGAAGATCGGGACAGAGCGAGAGCACGGTCTAGCTCCTGCATAGTGAAGGAGACATTATAACTTTAACAATTAAAAGAGTGGAAAGAAGGCGGCCGTGCCTCCTCTACCTGTTTTCAAGGGAGGAAGGCAGGGTGGTAACGGGCAGAGCTCGAAGCCTCCACAAAGAAACGGCCCAATGCGTTGGAAACATCAGCGGGGTCCACAAGGACTGCATTCTCGACGATCAGGCCAGAAATCGGGGAATGGGCCTTGATGCCAGATAAACGGCGTAGGCCACCCCAGAGAGCTGAAGAGGGAGTAAATCGGTTAAAAGAACTGGTAAAAGCAATCCAGCAAGCATTTTTGCTGTCATTTATAACATGACGACATTGCGCAGTCGTTTACAATTGATACTATTCTCCAACGTTGGGTGGCGGCAGAAGGTGCGTAAAGCACGACGCCGGACTCTAAGTGCATCGCGGCAGGCTGCATTCCACCGGGACGCGACGTGAAGAGGATGTATGAGGTATGGAATGTTCGGCAGCGCTGAGAATAACCTCTATGAGGTATTCGACCTGTCACAGCTGGAAAAAACTTTTTTTTTTTATTTTTTTTAGAAGAGTGACGGTGAGAAGAGGGAGTTGACAGTTGAGAAGCCTGAGTACGGAGAAAATCTTCATGGACAGGTTCCTTTTTCGAAGTCCGAGCATCTTGTTTAGGTGCCCGCAGTTTATTAGAGGTTGACGAAGACTGAACTTTAGAAGCAGCAGGAGGAGGCGGGGACGTGGAACGGGCAATCTTCTGGCTGGCCGATCGCACAACTGTGTCAGCAAAAGTGAAATCACAGGTCTGCGTGCCTGCACCCTTAGTAGGTCGAGTGAGGTGAGGACCTTACTGTATGTGCCCGCTGGAAGGACAGTGGGCTTCCGACTCGCCAACAACTTTCGAGCGGCAGATGTTGAGACCTTTTCCGCAACCCGAATTTGCTGAATGACCTTTTCATTTTTATAAGCAGGGCTGTCCCTAGAGGAAGCTGCATGGTCACCATTGCAATTAAGGCAGTGAGGGGACGGAGGTGGGCAATCGCCCTCATGGGCGTCCCTACCACAAGTGACACATTTTGTTGTATTAGGGCAAGATTCACGGGTGTGGTTGTATCTATGGCATTGGAAACAGTGCGTAGGGTTTGGTAAATAAGGGCGAACAGAAATAACTTCATACCCAGTTTTGACTTCAGACGGGAGTTCACCTCTGTCGAATGTCAAAAACACAGTACAAGTTGGTGTTAGCTGGATATCAACCTTTTTCAACACCCTATGCACGGCTGTTACACCCTGATCAGACAAGTAGTTTTGTATTTCTTCATCTGACAACCCGTCAAGGGCTCTCATGAAAACTACCCCCCGTGATGAGTTGAGCGTGCAATGCGCTTCTACTTGGACAGGAAACGTGTGTAACAGCGTAGTCTGTATTGGTTTTTGTGCCTGGAAAGCACTGTCCACTTCCAGCAACAATGTTCCATTGTGCTGCCGCGAACAGGTCTTAACAGGGCCAGCAATCGCATGAACACCTTTCTGAATGACTTATGGATTTACAGAAGTGAAATCTTTACTGTCAGTTCGGGAAACTGCCAGAAATTTCAGAAGATTAGGCAAAGTTTTCTTAAGCTGAGGTGAATCGATCTATCTTTTTTGGGTCAAAGTCACAGCAGAAGAGAAGGAAGTCATTGCGGAAGTGTCCCCTGTGATTACCGGCGTCTCCGATGGCGTGCTCCTTCCTAGTGGGTACCCTCTCTAAGGTACCAGCTCGGGTAATCACCCCCGTCTGGGCCTGACCTTTACCACGGGGTACGTATGTGCCCTACCTGTCTACCCGGGGCGGGGATTTACGCGTTACCCCATCACCTGCTACACATAATGTGTGGGTCAGCCTTCACACATGCACAGGGAGGAAAGAAGAAGAATAGAGGAAGTAAAGAGAAACAAGTGTCTCAAATGCCGAAGCGGAGACTAAATGAGAAGGAGAGGAAGGCTAGAAAAGTACAGCAAGGAGAGAAAGACAGAAGCAAAGGTTAAGAAAGGAAGAAACCAAGGAAAGAGCAAAACTAGGACAGGAAACCACCTTGACTCACAATGGACGCCCGCCTCCGGGTTAAGGCATGAACCGGGAGGGAAAAGGAAGCAGCCTGGGGCAGGAAAAAGGCTGCTTCGGCTCAGGGCTCCGTGCGCACCACACACGTACCCACAAAAGAGCTGTGGGGCCCCCTGGGGGGGTGAGGGGGGGGGGAGGTGGGAGGCTTGGAAGCAAATTCCATGGATTCTTGACTCAGCACACTCTGGAGTGAGCCTTGGTGGAGGAGGAGATTGCCTAAAAGGAAGGATGACAGAGGGTGCATAATGGGACAGTGGGAAATCCTACCCCTAGCCCTATGACAGTGCCTGTGGGACAATGACACAACTGAACCTGTAACTGGCTGAGGTGAATACCCTGTCAACAATGATCCGCAGGGTGCAGCTACAACTGAATTACATGCTTCAGCTGCTCCTAATCAATGTTCATCACAAACTGCTGCCGACCCTAATGGCCAGCTAAGACACCAAGCAGCGACCTCTGCTGTCTGTCAAAAGATAGAGGCCTCAACAGTCATTCTGGCAGTGAAACATAATGGTCTACTGTAGGCCAGGAGCTTGCACTAGGTGCTCGATGTCACAATATATTGGTGCCAATAGACATGCTACCCCACTAATGCCTTTGTAAGTCTCATGTCTCAGTGCAACACACACAGTAGCTGCACGATGCAATGACACAATGGTGGGGAAGCAACCAACTGGCAGTTTTCCTCCTCTGTGGCTAGTATGATGATCAGATTCACAATGTTGAAGTGATTTAGGAGGCAGAGGAGAACATGTTCTAAACTAAGTCTGCACTTGAATATTAACACTCTAGCCAAACATTCTGGATCGTTTCAGCAGTATTCCAGAAAAGCAGGTCAGTGGATGTGACCTCTTGTATTGGCAAGAGAAAATCTGTGAAGGTTTGCTGCAGGATACTGTGCAACACAAACAAGTGTATCTTGTTGATGGTGCATCAACGTTTGCATGCTGGGCTGTGGAGCAGTAACTGATGTTGTGGTGGTAGTTACATAGTAAAACAGCCCAGTTTTGCAATTTTTGGCAGTTTTAATCTATAGGGCCAAACAAGAAAACCAACAGTTCATGATCAGTGATAAGGAGGAGCTCTGACCATAAAAAATAATCAATAAACGTGGAAATTTTTTATCTGAAAGAAAACTGACAATGCTTCCTACACCTGTGAATAATTGCACTTTGTTGTGGAAACTTCCTTCGAAGTGTAGATGACACGTTTTTCATCTCTATCGAGAGTCAGATGGGACAGAACTACAGTAATGCCCTATTGGGACATGCCACATAACAAGCTTTATTGTGTCTTCACACAACACAGTGATACAACCATCACCTCCGGCTGCCGCACTTCGCTGCAGATTCGAAGTGTGGCAGCTGGAGGTGATTGTTGTATGACTGTGTTGTGTGCCTGTGTGATTGTTCTATTTTCTGAAGAAGGCGATGGCCGATAGCTGAAACTGTTGTATGTGTGTGTTTTTTGTATGTGCCTGTCGCAGCTCGTCGCCACATCTCTGTGGTGAGTTGTAAACTGTCCTTATTACTATATAATTAATTCCAACCTGGACTTTCCATTATTATATTTTGAACATAAACAGGAGCAATAATTTTATATTACCTCCCTAGTATATTTCTAGAATTGGAAATTTTTTAATTTCATCTGCTGTAAAAATTAAAAATGTTACGACAAAATCCGACATATTTTTACCACATAATGTGTTATAACTAAATATCTGTAGTAAACATTTAGAAAACCATATTACCATGTACATAGCCAAGCAGGAAAAGTTTAAAGTGCGATTTAAAAATAAAATTTCACTTTTCTATTTGTCATTGGCCAGTTACTTTTCTTAGGGTATATTCGTCTTACTTTTGAAAAGATTTGCTCACTGGGTGCTGATGAAGCAGGGATACATAATACTTTTATAAGTAATTGGTACAGCATTGGGAACAAGAATTTTCTGGTTTACACCCATTTCTAAAGCACCACTGCTTCTGGGCAAATATGCTTCAGCTAAGTATTTGTCCAATTGAACAATTACCACACGTTTGGATCATGATTTCCTCGAAGCTGACTAATAATTGCAAGGAACTCCTCCCAGCTGGAAGAGGTTTCAATTTTTACAGTGGTAATGCAAATTGGGAATTAGGAATAACTGGAAAATCGAAAATTAGCTGCAGTATTACCAGTTAATAAGAGTGTAGAAAGTAATAATTATGAAACTCTACACACACGGAATGAATTACAATCTATAGTAGTAACATGAGAGTAACAGTTATTATTGAAAATATTGTGCTATAAGAGCAAATGGATATTAGGAAAGGTAGATCAGGCACAGATGTGTTTGCTATCAGCCAAATAATGGAGAAAAACAGTTTTATAGAGTCAATGTGGATGTTTCCTATGAGATAGATGAAGAAAAACTGGGGGGGGGGGGGGGGATAAAGAACAAAAAAAGAAACACTTACGTACATAATTAAGATAGAAGAAAGCATGTATCAAGGAAAAGAAATCACCATTGTAGAAAACAGAAAAACGAAGATCAAGATAAATTGTAATGTATTTTTATTAAATTTATGACATGCTGAGGCAAATTATGTCTTTATACTTATCAACAAATTATTCTAGAATGTTACTTTTTGCTACTAATACACTGTAATAGCTGATACCAAAACACTGTAAATAGCTGTTCATATATCATCCACAACAACTGAGTTACATAACCTGTAACTACATCAAAGAAAACAAAAGTGATGACTTTTGGGACCGAACAGCCATTGATAATTACTACCCGGAGGGCGAGAGATCTTTAAGAAGTACATAACTAAGAAACTTTTACATAAAATTAGGCATTAAAATTGTAATTGACTGAATGAAAGTCCTTGGTCCACTTGAGACGTTATTTTTATTTTTTTTTTTTTTTTTATTTTTTTTTTTTTGTAGTTGGAGTCGTGGAGACCCGCACTTTCGGTTTCACAACTAAAAGGTAGGTGTGTGTGTGTGTGTGTGTGTGTG
This sequence comes from Locusta migratoria, assembly GCA_026315105.1. Lineage (NCBI taxonomy): Eukaryota > Metazoa > Arthropoda > Insecta > Orthoptera > Acrididae > Locusta > Locusta migratoria. The sequence continues at coordinate 251,111,332 of CM048745.1, read as the reverse complement.
TGTGTGTGTGTGTGTGTGTGTGTGTGTCCCTTCCTTTTTTTTGTTTTTTTTTTTTTTTGTTTTGTTTTTCCCCCTTCCTCTCTCTCTCTCTGTTTTGCTTTCCTTCCCTCCTCTGCCTTCCTGCTCCATTCGTAAGCTGCATACTGAACCACCCAGCTAGTAGGTACACACTCAGTGAGGCCATGCTTTATCCATACCAATTACTGTGACACAACATTCCTGGCCCTGCCCGCTCCTCTCCCCTGTCCTGCTATCCCATCACCACAGAGCGTGATTCGGAGTGCAGCAGTCAGAGATGATAGTTATGTGACTCTGACTGTGTAAATGATCTCTGTTCAGAAGAAGGCTAATGGCTGATTCTTACTACACCGTTGAATGAACTTTCCATTATTATGAAAAAAAATCATTCTTATGCCAAGACTGCAAAATATTTTTATTTGTTATATTCTACTGGTTTTGGCAGTTGCTGCCATCAACAGGAAATCAAGATATTTTACATCAAAGCCAATTAGATGACATTTTTACTGAGCACAGCAACTTAATTTACAATAAAATATTGTGATTGTTTCTAAAAGCCCTTCCATATTACGTAATGTAGTAGGTACTGCTGTAATTAATCTTTAATTACTACAAATGAGGTAATTCTTTCCTTACAGACTCTAACAATCGTTGCGCGCACCGATCGCCACACTCCCACTTGCGCGGTAGGACTCGAATAACCAGCAGAACGACCACACACTGTGGGACATATCACCTCAAATTGCAAAGCAGCTTCAAGATGAAGAGGCTTTGCATAACCAGAACATGTAATAAATATGGGATCTTTTTTATCAGGTATTCCGTCTATATATTTCAGTTTTACACTATGTATGCTGCACATACAATGATTTACAGACTCGGAGGCCTCGTTTTGTTTTCTGCCATGGGCCTATGACAACTTTAGTTCACCACTAAATGACCATAACCTTTAAGTCTAACATGACCTACTATCTCTGCTAAAATTCAAAGGCCCTTCCCTGGACCTCTACTCCAAATTGTTCTCCCTTCTCACCCCAACAACACCCTACACAGCCACTTTCTACATGCTCCCAAATAATTCTTACTGCCCAATTGTGGCTGTTACTGCACTCCCACTGAAAGAATTTCAGCCGTCACTGACCAACACCTCCAACCAATTGTTCGAAATCTAACTTCCCTTATCACAGGAAGGTATTGTATTGCACTGTATTGAGCCAAGAAATCAAAATGAAGAACAATTATACCTGGCGTGTCTACAAAGTTCTGTGAAAACTATCAGACAACAAACAAAACAAAAGATACAAACTATTATTATTATTATTATTATTATTATTATTTGTTTCAAAACCTGCAACACACCACTGACAAAGATCGTACAGATTGCAGAACATGTGCCTTTGATGGCATTCACAACAGCCACCTTCATGGCCACCTTCAAGCTGGGAAAACGGAAGAAGTCCACAGAAGTCAGATCAGGGAGTACAGAGGGTGTTCAAGAACAGTTACCATCTTCTGCACCAGGAACTGGCACACAAGGACTGTTCAGTGTGCAGGGGATTTGTCATGGGGCAGCATCCATTTTCCAGTCCTGTGCAACTCTGGCTGAACCTGCCAGGTACGCTGAGACAATCACTTCAAAATCAACTCGTAAATTGCAGCATTAATGTTTTGACATGCAGGAACAAATTCCTTGTGGATGATGCCAGTTTTGTTGAATAAGGTGATCAAGGTGTTTTCACCTTGCATATTTTTCAGGCAGCTTTTATTTATGGTGGTGAACACAATGACATTGATTAGCGTCTTGATTCCAAATAGAACTAGTAGCACTGGTAGCTCTTCTCCTGCGAAAATGTTGTTCAGAAGCAATGGATCATGGTCACCCATGAAATGGAATCACCAGAAGTTGTCTGTGAGCTAGGGCGGCACAAATAAGATGTAAATGAAATCACCAGGAGTTTCCATCTGCTTTGCTTTCTGGTTGTCTGTCAGCTTGCGTGGCACAAATCAGGAGTATATCTTCAACTTACTTAAATCAAGGGTGGTGGTGTGCACCTATTCCTTGCTAATGTCCAATTCCTCCGCAATCATCAAACAGTATCTTGTGTCAGCATGTGTCACACATTCTCGATCATTTCTGAGGTTTTTCTTGTCTATGGCTGACCTGAACAAGGCTCAATCTCAGTTGTTTCCTTCCCATCACAGGAGCATTTAAATAATTCGGAAACATTTTCTGATCACAGCTTTCCTCCCATACACCTGCACCAACATTCCATGTGTCTCAGTTGCAGTGTACCTCAATTTGTTGCAGAACATTGTTTACTTCTCCCAGCATGTCAGATTGCATCGACATGGGAATGCCACTCTTATCACCCAATAGCACTGTGGACTGGAACAACTAAACCACTTCCTTCATCAGGGCTTTCATTATCTATCATCATGCCCTTAAATAAGAGAAATCCTACCCAAGATCCTTCTGACCCCTCCTAAAGTGATGTTCCGTCGCCCATCCAACCTCCACAACATTCTAATCCATCCTTATGCCACTCCTAATCCCCGTCCCTTACCATAGGGAGCATATTCCTGTAAAAGTCCCCGATGCAAGACCTGCCCAATCGAGCCACCCCGCACTTCTTATTCCAGTCCTGTTACAGGCTTATTCTACCTCTTAAGAGGCTGAGCTACCTGTAAAAATAGCCATGTTATTTAGAGTCCGGGCAGGATATGGTGGATGTTGCACAGAGACGAGTTTTCATCCGAAGCACCGAGCGAGTTCACTCCTTCATTCAGAAGTAGAAGCTCCGTCAGTCCACTTCCACCTGCCAGCTAGTTCACATCAAGTGAGCACACTGCTAATGTTAATAAAATGATAAAAATAATGAAATATTAATAAAATGTATTTTTCCTGGTATGGTTATGTACAGAAGAGAGAATGTATCAAACTCCAGCATAAGAGAGAATTTATCAAAGTCTGGCAGGTAATGGAGCGGAGGCTTTAGTTTAGAGCAGCACTTTCCCTCCAGTGCTGGTCACTTCACCTCACTGCTCCGGCTACACCCACCACTAACACTATCCCCACCCTTGCCCGGCCGTATATGCATCTACCAATCAATTTATCCTGCATGGACTCTACCAACTCCGGTGCAATCATTGCACAGCATTTTACATTGGTGAATACAGTATGCAGTATTGTAGAATGTTGGTCCCACATGTAACAACTCCCCCAACCTTTTATAAATTTAATTATTTTTAATAATTCGATATTTCTTGATTTTTTAATTTTTTTATATCCCCATAATTACTTCATTATTTTAAAAAAAAAATATTTCTACATTGATTTTACCTTTTCAAATCCCCCTACCTACCCACACACCTCTACACCTCCCTGTTATCCTCCCCCACCCCCTCCATTTACTGTATTCCAAGCTTTATTTCACATTCCATCCCCACCCTCACCCACCGTATTTCCCTGAGCTTCCCTTCTTGCTCATAATCAAGATGCTTGTTGTGCCAGTGCACCCAGTGAAAATGGTCATGTGGACATGAGTTGGGTGTTCAGTGACTGTGTCTTATCTTTTGATGATGAATGCTGTGACAAAAAGAATTAAGTTACGTGTTAATGTAATTGTGTACTCTATGTGCTTGTATGAATTGTAACTCTTGCATATAACAAGCCCCAAATATCATATTTAATTCATTCAAAAGTTACCTTGATAATTATTTGCAAAGGAGGGACGATATTGGCGATGGTCATATATGTTTCCTAGGGGTACCTTGTAGTGTTAATACATAAATACAATTATTAAGGGCTAAACAAATTTTCGGTTTCAGCCTTAGATTTGGTTCCCGACATAAGTCAGCCAAATCTTCGCTTGGCCAAAACTTGCATTCATGAAGTTATGGATAAAGTCGGGACAGGATAAAATGGATTCAGTGCATGTAAAACTTGTATTTTGTTGTTAATCACAATATAATACAATTATATGTTACAGTAATATTCCTATACTGTGTATGTAACAATTTAACAATGCGGAAGTCGTGCGACTTTCCACACCACCAAGTGTCGCGTGCGGACTGGCAGTCTGCAAGGCATTAAATAGTTTTAGTAACAAGAGTCGACACTGTAATTTACTATCTGCAGTTTGCTGTGTACGACTTGTAGCTTTTTATGACAATATCTTTGATGGAACTGTACACTCTGTCTAATTTTACTAAAATACTGAGATGCATTTCTTTTGCATATTTGTGTCATATACAGGATGAAATGCACACGCTAGTTACTACTTTTTCAGAGTTTGTACAATACAGTCACACTCTTCCCTTTACAAACGACACTTGCATGCTCCAAATAGAGATGATAATTTGTTTCATTTGAAACATCTGTAATACTATGAGTAATGTCCTGTGTATGTTAGGCCACAGTAACCACCTTTCTGTCTCTGAAGAACTACAATAAAGTGTCTTGCATATAGCAGAATTATTATATTATTCTTCTTTTTCATACAGATCCATCTCACATGAGGAAAAAAATGTAAATAAAATAAATATATAAGATGAACCTAAAAAGACTACGTAACTAATGGAGAACAACCCAGCAATAACAGGACACACATTGAGAATAAATTGAAATGTGGGAATAATGTCTTACCATCAATGGTAACTATCTGTAACGCTGGCAGTCACGTGGGACTGTCAGTCCATAAATTTTGAGTAGTCCACCACTACTGCTCTGATCCACTTGAAACAACGGAGTGATGTACTACTTCTCATTACAGAAAGGTACTGAATTTGTGTAATTTTTAAGTGCACTGAGATGAAAAGAAAAGAGAAAAATAAATTTGTGCAGAATGTCAGTCCGCGCATGACTACTGCCGCTTTAACTTATTCAGCATTGTACGTAATGGAAAAGGTTATCATATTTTTATTTTGAAATGTTTTATTAATGTTTTTCTTCAAAAGTGAGGGACTATTTTTTAATAACCTACAAGGGTTTAGGAAACTGTGATCAGACGGTAGACAGATTTTCCTCTAGAGTTTGTGTAAATTTACACTTGCAACAATCATATTGATAGTCGGAACTGTGACACTATTTTTCGAATTACTTTATGCAGCACTGATTGAAGTTTATTTACTAACAGGAACGAATTCTGTTAGTCATAAGCATTATATAACAACAATTTTACTTCCCTTACCTAATTACTGTCATAACAAATGAAAAATAATTATTTTAACGAACACTCAATGAAATTTTCCAAAGTACTTTATATATATGGGATCTTGGCTGCATGCGAGTCAAGTCTGATGGTGACAGGTGTTTGCCATGCTGTGACCATGCCCCACAACTTTGCTCAGATATCAGTGTAAGGGTAGAGTGTAAATCTTATTTCTGTATTACAGTTCCATCACCAACAAAAGTATTGTATTTGGCATCCCATATTTGCACCAACTTAGTATATTTTCCTGTGAGGGAAAATGGCATGATTTCACAAGAGACAGGTACGAGGTGTCTGTATGCACTGGCTCACAAGTCCAACTTACAGATTGGTTTTGCTTAATATTAACAACTGCCATATGAAAAGTTTAGGCCAGTAAATTTGTATGTTTCCTATGTCATCTTCTATGGACTTCTGGTTAGGCTTACACACACTCAAGAAATCTTACTACAGAGAGGGGATCTTGCAAATTGTGGAAAAATTGTGATTTGCAATGTAACATAAATTTACCAAAATTTTAACTTACTTAAATAAGTTTCAGTTTCTGTCAGGCTAACAATTAATATCACTTAAGAACAGCATGTGTGGGGCAGCTGAATAAGGGCATCACAAGGAGAGGACAGCTGGGGAAGGCTTTCATGCTTACAGAATGTGCAGCATGCCCAGTGGGATGCCAGAACTAGCTGACTGGACAGTCTCACTAAGTGGTAGCCGCTTTACAAGTATTGTGTGTTGGCAAGTTCAGGTGCTAGCAATTAGCAACAATAAATGTCCACTGTAAGGGAGTAGCAAAATTCATAAAATTACAATGTTAAGAAAGCAATGTGGATGAAGAACAACTCTGTGTATGGTCGATGTAAAGATGCTTCTGCCTACTGCAATGAGGCAAGTTTTTTATTTTGCCAACTTTCGCTAGGTCACCCAGAGAATAGTTGTATTGTTTTCCCCGTGGCACATTATAAGCACTTGATGAATAGGTATTCCAAAGCAATGGGCACACAGAATGGTGTTCACACATTTCTGATCAAGCGCAACATTTTTGTAAGGCCTCCAATGTGCCTGGAAACTGGAGAATCCGACTGACTGCAGACATGAATATGTAGACACACTTTGTATCCTTCTGCACTTGTAGGCACAAAAGCCCGTGATTGGAGGAGAAATTGTTCCTTGATCCCTGGATGGGGTAGCATTCAATAAATGACTAATATTCGTTTTGGGACCCAATGCCACATACTTGTAGGCTTACTCTAGAGGGGCACCACGTGGACCCTGGATGGGTGTGCGAAGGGATGAGAAGAAATATTTTTTAAATGGAATTATTTGGTTGCATGCTATTTTTACACATGCTGTGTGTCACAATTGTAACACATACACTAAGAGTTTCAGTCTGGATCGCAACAGCAACTCTTACACTTTTAGTTTCTTTCTGGAATACACCGGTCATCCCATTCCATGTGTACGACTTGCACATGTGACTCAAAGCATGTGGCTCTTGGTTTCATTTGACTACCAACACTATGGGCTTTGTCTCAGTACTTCATCCTGTGTTAGAATAAACCTGATGTAAACAAATGGACCCAATAGGAACTTTGTGATTGGTCAATGGACGCAGTGCACATTCCCATTTGTTCCTATGCCATTCAAAATAGATGCTTATTTTGTGAAAGATTTTCATATGTTAATTAATTGAAAGTTTTCTTCTAATTTGCGTGCTGAATGCTTAAGTCACATTTAAATTGAACAATTTTATGTTCCTGAGATAGATCCAGTCTCAATTTTATCAATTACAATGAATGTAAACTCAAGCATAGAATTAAAATTGGTACCAGGATCGGGATTATAACCTGGGTCCCCCTGCTCACTAGGTAGATCAACTTCCTGACTATGGCATCCTGTCTCGTCAGCAAAAACTTCTGCAACCAATATCCAAATACATCTCCCTCCACAATAGAAGCTCTAATCATACCTCAGCCTCTCTTGTAATACTTTTTGTATTGTAATTATAAACAATAATGAATATAGGTTGAAGCATAAAATTACAATTTGTACTGTAGTCTACATGAACTTCATCGAACTCTTCTGATTTGTATGACTGTCCAACCCTCCAAATAAAATTGTTTGATAACAGCATAAGACTCTAATGACCCAATTTTAAATTGTAGTCAACACCTGACTAAACAAAATGGCAGTCAACAATGTACTGTACATTGAAGATTTTTAAAATACTTTATACAGCCCTTTGAATAATCAGCCTTACTGACCGTGGAGGTACAACAAATGTGTTTCATTCTTTTATGGAAATTTACCAAACTTAGCAAACCACTCTTATACAATGACTGACTATTTGAGGAAATAGTCATTATTGTCATACCACACTGTGATTTGGAATAATTCTATTACAGCATCTGCCACTGGTATTGCCTGAGCATCTCCATGCTTTCATGCTCTGCTCTTCTTCGAACCTTCTCAATTCTATCTGGTACAGATTCCAGAATGACAAGCAATTTTACAATTATGAAATTGCTACACTTTAAATCATTCGAGAGAATGATACTCTTAGACATTTTATGGAAGTAAGTGCTACCATTGATTGTTCCGCAGTCACACAATGAAGGGTCATTCTATCTATGTATACAAAATATGTAATGAGGACAGTTTACTACTCACCGCAAAGACGTGGCGACGAGCTGCGACAGGCACATACAAAAGACACACACATACAACACATTCAGCTATCGGCCATGGCCTTCTTCAGAAATAGAGCACTCACGCAATCACACAGGCACACAACACAGTCATACAACCATCACCTCCGACTGCCACACTTCGAATGGTGAATGATTCGAAGTGTGGCAGTCGGAGGTGATGGTTGTATGACTGTGTTGTGTGCCTGTGTGATTGCGTGAGTGCTCTATTTCTGAAGAAGGCCATGGCCGATAGCTGAATGTGTTGTATGTGTGTGTCTTTTGTATGTGCCTGTCGCAGCTCGTCGCCACGTCTTTGCGGTGAGTAGTAAACTGTCCTCACTATTATTTATTCCAACCTGGACTTTCCATTATTATATACAAAATATGTTTCATTTCAGTCTGTTGAAGGTCAGTAGCCATTTCCTGCAACAAGTGTTCAGCCTCTGAAAATATTTCTGCACTTTGCTAGAATCTTATAGTGTTGCAGCTTCTCTGTACACTACAAAATCACTTTCAGGAAGCTTCATAGAAAACAGAACAGCACTGCCTCCCCCTCCCCAAAACCATAGCCATTTATAAATAATGTACCAGAACCTTCAGTAACTATAGTTTAACTATTTCAACTGAAAGCATTTAAAATCAAGGCCCACTTCCAAGTAAAATTGTATAATACATTAAGAAACTGGCGATATTTAACAAAGAAATTTTACTCATTTATTGTATCCTTTGAAAACTAAATACACCTGCTGACGAAAAGATTGATTTTATTCAGTGGGGCAATGTGCACAATAGTGGAAAAAGCAAATGGGAGAAAAAATAAACCACTGTAGACTACAATCGCTATTAGAGATGGAAGAATGAAAATGCCAGTAATGAGGGGTAAAACACCAATCACCAACAATTAAAAAAAGCTGCGGCACAACAGAGAAAGAAACAATAGTAAGATGGGAATCAGTTAATTAAAAAACTGTTATATAACTGCAGCAGAAAATATCAAACCAAATGAACATGTTTAAGGAAAATATTTGACACCATGCAGTAGTTAAATAATAGTCAGTGACATTTTAATTGTGTTTACAAAAGGATAGGTTGCTCACCACAAGGACACCCGAACATTTGCAGAAAGGCACACATAAAAGATTACAAATAAACTCACCTTTTGGATCTTACGGATTTCTTCAGAAATACAAACACATTCTCAAACACATACTCACACAAACATGACCACTATCTGTAGCTGCTGTTGCCAGACTGCAGGACCATCAAATGTGAGAGTAGCAACCAGTGATGGGGGGTGAGGAGGTAGCATGGAGAGGGGTGGGGAGGGATGCAAGGCAGAGATGGAGGAATAGGCTAGCACTGCCTGATGTACAGGGAGGAAGGGAAAAACGAAGACTGGAGTAAGTGGCAGAATGGAAGTCATACATGAGGCTAGAGAATGGGCAGGGAAGGAGAGGGGGGGAGGGGGTAAGCAGGTGTAAAAACTAGCAAAGGTTTAGGCCTAGGGGATTGTAGGATTATTGTAGGGAGAATTCTCAACTGCACAATTAAGAAAACCTGGTGTTTGTGGGGAGGATGCACATGGCATGGGCAGAGTAGCAGTCACTGAAGTGAGCCACATCATACACAGCTGCATGCTCTGGAACAGGATGGTCCAGCTATCTCCTGGTCGCAGTTTGACAATGGCCATTCATGTGGACAGACAGCTTGTTACTGGCCATGCCCATTTAGAAGACTGCACAATGTTATCAGCTCAGTTTTTAGATGAAATGACAGCTTTCATTTGCTGCCCTACCTTTTATGGAATAGGAAATGCCTGTGACCGAACTGGACTAGGTGGTGACCAGATGGTGAATACAACAGTTTTGCACCTACATCTATTGCAAGGATATGACTCATGGGGCAAGGGGTTGGGAGCAGGAAAGGAGTAGAGATAGACAAGGATATTAGGTAGGTTTGGTGGATGGCGAAATGCCACTGTAGAAGCCTTGGGGAGGATAGTGGGTAAGGTATTTATCATTTTAAGGCAGGATGAAAGTTAGTCCATACCATGCCAAAGAATATAGTTGTATTTCTCCAGTCCTGCGTGGTACAAGAGGGGTGCTTGTTTGTGGCTGGGCGGTGGGTGTAATTATAGTCTGTGAATGCCTGGTTGAGGTCTTTGGTATATTTGGAGAGATACTTCTCATTACTGCAGATGCAGTGACTAAGGGAGGCTAGGCTGTATGGAAGGGACTTTTTTGTGTGAAATGGGTGGTAAATGTCGAAATTGAGATATTGATGGTGATTGGTTGGTGGGTGGATGGATGGATGGGACCAAACAGCTAGGTCATCAGTACCATGACCTCGGTATGAAAGGCAAGCAAGGGTGTGGTTGGCTAAGACCATACCGATAGTAAAATAGAGGAACTAAATGGGGGGGTTTAAAATCAAGTAGAAGAGGACTAAAACCAATAGAAAAAGCGGGATTCTGCAAGGAACGTCACAACCAATCTAGAATCCCCGTTTATTGACGACAAGCAGATACAGATGAACAGTGTATGCTCATAGATCAGAAGCCTAAAAATGTAAAAAGGGAAACAACGTGAATTAAAACCAAGTTAAAAGGAGAAATTGAAGTTGTCACATGAAGGGGAGAGCTCCAAACCCTTCTGCTTGCAAGGAGGGCCACAAACCCACCCATCCCGTCCAAGCAACAGAGATAAAAATCATAGCTGAGAGTAAAAACCGATTTCACGGATAAATCCAAGGGCAATGTGTGCGGAATTCCGTATTTGGGATGGAGCGCCAAAAGGAGCGGATATTCCACTAAGATACGAGTCACAGATTGTAGGGCCCCACAACCACAATATGGGGGAGGCTCATTACACAAAAGAAAACCATGAGTCAGCCTGGAGTGATCAATGGAGACGGCAAAGGACAGTGGATTCCCTGTGAGAAGGACATAAGGAAGACCTGCAAGCTGCAGTGATTGACTTGATGGAGAGTAGTTTATTAGACGGAGCAGTAGCCTGCCAGTTGGTGTTCCAGTGCTGTATGAGTAGCGATCTTATCTGCACTCACAAATCTATGCCCGGGATAACCCAGGGGAAGGGGCAGGGGCAGGGAGTTATGGCTACTCTAGCCAACTGATCAGCCTGTTCAAATGTTTGTATAGACTATGGGACTTAACTACTGGGTCATCAGTCGATCAGCCTGTTCATTACCTAGGATACCCACATGACCGTGGACCCAAAAAAAAAACCCAACAACAACAACAGAGCAAGTGGTGTGAGGATGATTAGTGAGGAGATCGTGGACATCAATGACCAACGGATGTGAGGAGTAGCATCGGTATATGGCCTGCAGGCTGCTCATTGAGTCAGGACAGATTAAAACACAGTCCAAGGCTACCTGTTTGATAAAATGAAGTGCCTACTAATAGTCGTTAGTTCTGCCATAAACACACTGCACGATTCTGGCAGAGAATGGCATTCCATGCAAATGGGAGATGTAAATGCATATCATGTATTACCAGCAAATTTAAATCCATCAGCATAGAAAATTGTGGCACCCTGAAATTCTTCAAGTAAGTACTGTGTGCAACAAACGCCGGAAGATTAATGGGAGACTGAAGCTTTCAGGGCTTGGTAGAGATCCAATCAGATTTGCGGCCGAAGCACCCACCACGGGGGGAGGGGGGGGGTGCACACGGTATAGCACAACACAAACAGTCAATCGGAGGGAGGTTGAAGGGTTGAAGTACCTACAAATGGAAGTGGGCCGCAATCCAACAGGTAAACCCTCCTGAGGGCAAGTATCAGGAGTTCAAAAACCGTTGCCCTCAAAGAGAACATGATATGTGGGAAATTTGCTAAGGGCAATGGCATAGGACACAAAAAGCTGATGGCGCCTAGTCTTAAGTGGGGATTCCCGCTTCAGCAAAGAGACTGTCAACAGGGCTGGTCCGGAAGGCACCCATAGCCAAGCGGATGCCACAATGGTGAACGGGTGGGAATGGGATAAGGAAAAGGGGGTGTAAAGGATGTAACCGAGGCATAACTGGTAGATAGTTACACAGGGTGCAGATGCTCAAATTTTTGGCGGGCCTCCTGGTACGTAAGGCGGTCAAGGGACTTGTACTCTTGAATCATCTTCTCCTTTTTATAGACAGGGCAATCTGGAGAGTGGTGCTCGTGACAGTTAACGCATACGGGAGGTGTAACACAGGGGTTCCCCTCATGGAGTGGACATCCACATTTATCACATACAGGGACCGCTGTGCAATGAGGAAACATATGCCCGAACTGCATACACAGAAAACAAGACAGGGGAGAGGTGGAACATACGGCTTTATATCACAACGATAGATCATTACCTTGACCTTCTCTGGGAGAGTATCCCCCTAAAAGGCCAAGATAAATGCACCCGTATCCATACGATGATCATTAGGGCCTCGCTGCACACAGCAAACAAAATGAACACCTCGCCGTTCGAGGTTGGCCCGGAGTTCCTCATCAGTTTGGAGGAGGTTGCAGTGGAAGATAACTCCCTGCACCATGTTCAACGACTGATGGGGAGTTACCGACACTGGAACGTCGCCAAGATGGTCGCAGGCACACAGAGCTGCAGATTGGGCAGCAGAGACTGTTTTAATGAGCAGTGATCCAGTATGCATCTTGCTCATTGTTTCAACTTCCCCAGACTTATCTTCTATATGTTCAACAAATAACAATGGTTTGGTGGCAGAGAACATCCCTCCATCCATACTGGTGCAGACCAGGTAACGTGGAAAGGCTTTCACCCCAAGCCGACGTGCCGGGCCCTCCTCCCAGGGGGTTGATGGAGAGGGGAAGATCCTCTCATTGTAGCTAGTAGCATTATACCTGTTCTTCCTGCCTTCTGAGACGACTGTATCATGACCGTTATCTTATTTGACAAGTTTCATCATGCGAAACGTCTGCCCTGGTACCATCCACTCCGATCAGGGGCTCTCTTCATGGGCGCCACCCAGCCACAGAAAAGGCCTTCTGGCACAATGGCCATTGCCGGGAGCCCTGATACCCCATGAGGATGGGTATCGACTCCCTGGCCTGCATGGGGAGGTTACAGCTCTGGTACCAGCAGTGTGATCCCTGTTTTGTCATGGGGCTCAGCCATAAGGGTACATAACAGCGAGCCACACACGGACTGGCTACATATGCTGGGGACCAAGTGGGAGGGGGGCTACGGCAAAGAAGTAAATGGGAAAGGAAAGAATTGGGATCTACACATAGGGGTTAGGTCGGGGGTTCTTCCCTGAATGGCTCACACTGGTAACTGTGAATTTTTGTGGAGGTCAAACCCTGAGGGGGACCAAACTGTGCCGAAAACAGAGGTACACGACTTGCTATAAACATCATCGGAACCTTAGGAATAGCCATGCTGTTTTGAAGGAAACCACCTAGAGAGGGAAAATGAGAGGGACGGGGAGGAATTAGGATGGGGAGGCATTGGGGAGGTAATGCAGCCCAGGAAAGTAAGAAGAAAGGCTGCAATGACTCGGCACCCATTTGCGCCATACACGTACCCGCAAAAGAGCTGTGGGCCCCTGGGGCGGGGGGTGGGGAGATATTGATAGTGGTTGATTGGTTTGTTTGATGTGGATGGAGGTACTGATAAATTCTCGAGGGAAGTGGCTAGTTGGGTTGATAGGACCAGTTGAAGTGGATGCATGAGAAGGTTTTCAGATTTTTGAAGAATGTGGATAGTGTGTCCTCACCTTCAGTCCAGATTATGATGTCATCAGTCCATCTGCACTAAATGAAAGGTTTGGGACGCTGGATGTTGAGAAAGGATTCCTCTAGAAGACTCCTATACAGGTTGGCATATCAGGGCGTTAGGGTGCCCATAGGTATACCCCACAGATTTGTGATGTCTATATATCCCAACCTACCCCTCCTATGTAGTAGACATCAATCACTTCCTCCACCATTTCCTCACAGTTCCTGTTCCTTTACCATCTAGTACCATGCTCATCACACTTGACGCCACCTCCCTCTGCACTAACATCCCCAATACTCGTGAACACTATCTTTCCCAATATCCAACTGAGTCCAAGTCCACCAACGCCTTTCTTCTCACCACAACCAACTACATCCTTACCCCAATTACTTCTCTTTTGTAGGCATCACATACCAACAAACCCACAGTACAGCCATAGGCACCCATATGGCTCCTTCCTATGCCAACCTGTTCATGAACCATCTAAAGGAATGCCTCGTAACGACCTAGAATCCCAAAGCTGTCATATGGTTCAGATTCATCGATGACATCTTCAAAATCTGGACTGAAGGAGGAGACACACTATCCATGTTTTTCCAAAACCTTAACAACTACTCACCCTTTCACTTCAGCTGGTCCTATTCACCCCAATGAGCCACCTTCCTCGACAATGACCTTCACCTTAAGGTTGGCCTCATCAGTAGCTCCATCTACATCCAACAAACTAACCAGTCACAATATCACCATTTTGACAGCAGCCACCCATTCTGCACAAAGTAGTCCCTTTTCCATATAGCATAGCCATCTTTGGTCATCACATCTGCAGTGACAAGTAAGTACCTCACCAAATATGCCAAACGCCTCACTCAAGCAGTCACTGACTATAATTACCTCACAAACGTGTCCAGAAACACATCTCAAATGCGCTGTCTGTCCAGTAACCCACTTCCTCCCTCACACCCACTGTCCAGCCACAAACGAGTACCCATATTGTACCATCCAGGACTGGAGCAATTAAACCACATTCTCCGCCAAGGTTTTGACAAACTTTCATCCTGCCCTGAAATGAGAAATACCTTACTCACTGTCCTACAGTGGTATTCCATGCCCACCAAACATATGTAATATGCTTGTCCATCCCTACTCCATTCCTGGTCCCAAGCCCTTTCCCCATGGCTCATATCTGTGCAATAGAGCTAGTTGCTAAACCTGTCCTTATCCAACATCCTGTTACCACCTACTCCAGCCTTTTCACAGGAATTTCCTATCACATAAAAGGGAGGGCAACTAATGAAAGTTGTCATGATATCTACAAACTGAGCTGCAACCACTGTGCAGCCTTCTAAACATGTACAATCAGTAACAAGCTGTCTGTCCACATGAATGGTCATTGTCACACTGTGACAAGGAGATAGCTGGATCTTCCTGTTGCAGAGCGTGCAGCCCTGCATGATGTGGCTCACTTCAATGACTACTACGCAGCCTGTGCCCTATGTATTCTCCCCAAAAACATCAGGTTTACTGAATTGTGCAGATGGGAACTCTTTCTACAGTACATTGTACTGCCACAATCCTCCAGGCCTAACGTTTTTACATGTACCTCCATCCTCTCCCCTTCCCTGCTCAAAGTCTAATCTCACTTATGACTTCTATTCCACCACATACTCTAGACTCTCCTTTTCCCTTTCTCCTTGTCCATCCGACAGCAGTGGCCTGCCCACGCCTTCCATCCATCCCCACCGCACTCCATGCTGCCTCATCACCCCCACCACTGATAGCATGCATATACACTGTGTATGCCTGTTAATATTTTGTGTGTGCCTTTCTGCAAATCATCAAGATGTCTCTTTAATGAGTAGTAACCTGTCCTTTTGAAAATATTAAACCGGTTTCATTTCAATTTTTTCCCACAGAACTAGTTTCAATGTACTTGGATGCCTTTGTCAATGTGATACTGTAACTAAATAAAAATCTGATGGTAAATCCTCATGGACAGTGATCATTCTAAGTTTCTTTTCCAAGGTCATATCACATCACATAGGTTCTTGTATTGATCAAGATCATTAAAATCTCACCTTCAACTTCCATAAATATATTCTTTAGTTCTTCAATTCTTGTTTCACTTTCTTGCAAAGACAATGCCTTCTTCAACCATTCTTTAAAAGTTGCAATCTCTGTATCTAGCTTACGTTTTTCTGCTTCAAAATCACTGAAACAAATCTTTTCAAAAATACATTAATTGAGCAGCCTCTATTTCACCCCAATACCAAACAAGTAGAATACTAGAATGTATTCTTACCTCTGCTTCAGATTTTATTCTCTCCGCCTGTAAGCTGCAGAAATACAATTTCTGGATATGGGTTCCATATGAAATCTCAGCTTTTTCTAAAGATGTTAGAGCTTTGGACTTGGGTACTGCCTAGAAAGAAAAGGTGATGAATATAATTCAAATTTCATGGAGCCAAATAACAATATGGAAGGAGACGGGGGAGGGGCGGGGAATGCTGTCTCCAGCTGCTGTGACAAGACTACAGTGTGACGCTCTTTCAATAGCAGCAGTCCATGGTGGGGATGGTGTCACTCTGGGAAGGGTCCGATGGGGAGAGCTGCAAGAGAGGAAATACATTAGTGCTGTCTTGCAAAGTATGCTCTGACGAAATACCCAGGATAGGCAGCTATGTGCCATGTCGATAGGAGGGTGAGAGTGGATAGGGTGGAAGGGAAAGGGGGCGACTGGAGTGCATTTGTGGAATGAATTATCAATAGTGGAGGATAGGTAACAACTCACCGTAAAGAGGCTCGCTGAGCTGCTGACAGAGACGAAAACAGATAATCACATTCACACAACTAAATTTTCGGCCATGGCCTTCGTCAGAAAAAGGAACACATACTTTCACGCAATCACTAAGCCAACACTACACACACACACACACACACACACACACAACTATCACGTCCGGCCACTCCAACGACACAAGCATCTAGACTGTGGGAGTGGTGGGGGACGGATGCCAGGTAAAGGTGGGTACGGTAAGTTCCACATTGTATGATGGATTTTAAAGGCCTTGATAGGCAGGAATTTGAATTGTGGCAATGAATACACTGAAGGGAAGGGGCAGGGTGGGAAAGGACAAAAGGGTGGTGGAGAGGAGTGGGGGGTTGAAATGATAAGTATAATAAGGAAAACTTAAATAGGAAACAAGAACGTTTGGAAAAAAAAAAAAAAGAAAACAATAAGTTAGGAAAAAAAACAATAAGTTAGGAAAAAAAACAATAAGTTAGGAAAAAAAACAATAAGTTAGGAAAAAAACAATAAGTTAGGGAAAAAACAATAAGTTAGGGAAAAAACAATAAGTTAGGGAAAAAACAATAAGTTAGGGAAAAAACAATAAGTTAGGAAAAAAGAGGAAACAATAAGTTAGGAAAAAAGAGGAAACAATAAGTTAGGAAAAAAGAGGAAACAATAAGTTAGGAAAAAAGAGGAAACAATAAGTTAGGAAAAAAAGAAAACAATAAGTTAGGAAAAAAAAGAAAACAATAAGTTAGGAAAAAAAAGAAAACAATAAGTTAGGAAAAAAAAGAAAACAATAAGTTAGGAAAAAAAGAAAACAATAAGTTAGGAAAAAAAAAAGAAAACAATAAGTTAGGAAAAAAAAGAAAACAATAAGTTAGGAAAAAAACAATAAGTTAGGAAAAAAACAATAAGTTAGGAAAAAAACAATAAGTTAGGAAAAAAAAACAATAAGTTAGGAAAAAAAAACAATAAGTTAGGAAAAAAAACAATAAGTTAGGAAAAAAGAGGAAACAATAAGTTAGGAAAAAAGAGGAAACAATATAGTTAGGAAAAAAGAGGAAACAATATAGTTAGGAAAAAAGAGGAAACAATAAAGTTAGGAAAAAAGAGGAAACAATAAAGTTAGGAAAAAAGAGGAAACAATAAAGTTAGGAAAAAAGAGGGAACAATAAAGTTAGGAATAGAGAGGAAACAATAAAGTTAGGAAAAAAGAGGAAACAATAAAGTTAGGAAAAAAGAGGAAACAATAAAGTTAGGAAAAAAGGAAACAATAAAGTTAGGAAAAAAGGAAACAATAAAGTTAGGAAAAAAAATAGTAACATGAAAAGTAATTAAGGGGATATTGTAAGTGGTGACATACAGTTGTAAGGAAGACAACCGATTTTGAGTGGGGAAGGAAGGGGGCAGGGGAGATGTTAGGCATAGGCGTATGCCTAACATCTACAACCCCCCCCCCCTCTTTCTCCAGCCATTACCTCCATTACCTGTATCTCATGTTTTCCTTACAACTGTGTGTCACCACTTACAATATTCCCTTAATTAATTACTTTTTATTTTTACTTTTTTTTTCATTTTTCCTAACTTTACTTTTTCCTTTTTCCCCCTATTTTTATTTTTCCATATTATTCTAATCATTT
Source organism: Locusta migratoria (assembly GCA_026315105.1). Lineage (NCBI taxonomy): Eukaryota > Metazoa > Arthropoda > Insecta > Orthoptera > Acrididae > Locusta > Locusta migratoria. Next base: position 251,093,244 of record CM048745.1, on the reverse strand, counting down.
CAAATCCCCTCACTCCCTCTCCACACTCTTCTACACCACCCTTTTATCCTTTCCCACCCTTTCCCTTCACTGTATCCATTGCCACAATTCAAATTCCCTCCTATTGGAGCCTTTAATATCCATCATGTAATGTGGAAGTTTCCATCCCTACTTTTACCCAGCATTCTTCCCCCTCCAAACCCCACCTAACTTTGTGTCACTGGAATGGCCAGACATGATAGTTTTGTGTGTATAGTTGTCTGAGTGATTGCGTGAATCTATGTGTTTCTTTTTCTGATGAAGGCTATGGCTGAAAATTTAAGTTGTGCGAATGTGATTCATACCACCATTCAACAGAGCCCCCTACACTCCCAACTAACTACGCTCTGGCTAACGGTCTCCCAAAGGTCCTCAGAAACAGAAATTACCCCATAGACCTAGTCCGCAAACAGATCTCCCTTGCCATATCCTCACACATCCCAAATCCTCCCTCTAATACCAGTAACCATCTACAAAAGAGCACTCTCCTTGTCACCCAGTACTACCCTGGACAAACAACTACACTGCATCCTGCAAGGTTTTAATTTTCTATCCTCGTGCCCAAAATGAGAGACATCCTGCTCAAGATCCTTCCCACCCCTCCTAAAGTGGTGTTCCGTCAGACTCCCAACCTTGTGGAAGACCCGCTGAAAGACCTGTCCAATCCACCCACCCAGAACTTCCTATTCCAGTCCTATCAGAGGCTTATCCTACCCTATCAGAGGCCGGGCCATCTGTGAAAGCAGCCATTAATTTACCAACTGTGCTGCAGTCACTGTGCAGCTTTCTATACTGGCATGACCACTAACCAGCTGTCCATTAGGATGAATGGCCACCACCAAACTGTGGCCAAAAACAAGGTGGACCACACTGTGTAACAGCACGCAGTGGAGCACATGCTCGATTTCAATGGCTGCTTCACGACCCGTACCATCTGGATCCTCCCATCCACCACCAGCTTTTCTGAACTGGACAGATGGGAGTAATCTCTACAGTACATTCTCCGATCCCGAAATCTTCCCTTTTTGTCCATATCTACAGTTCCTACCTCTACCCTAAACCTCTCCTATTTTGAGCAGTGCCCCTACACGGCCGAGCGCGCGCGCGTGTGTGTGTGTGCGTGTGCGTGTGTTTGTGCGTGTGCGTGTGTGTGCGCGCCCGCGCGCGTGCGCGGCGTGTGCATGTTTTTATTATTATATTTGTTTAAATGTATAATTGTTTGTTTATTTTTATTTTATTTTTCTCCACTCACTCACCTCCCCACTCCATTCCTAAGCTGCATCTTGTTATTCCCATCTAGGCCGTGCTGTACCCATCCCCACCATCATGACGCAACCTTCCTATTCCCTCTCCTCCCCAATTTACATGCCGCAGAGCGTGATTCGAAGTGCAGCAGCCGGAGGAGATGGTTGTATGACTGTTGTGTGCGTGTGTCGTTGTGTAAATGTTCTATTTTCTGAAGAAGGTCATGGACGATAGCTGAAAGTGTTGAGTGTGTGTCTTTTCTATGTGTCTATTGCAGCTAGTCGCCACGTCTTTGTGGTGAATTGTAAACTGTCCTTATTTCTATATTATTAAATACGAAGTTCAGTTTGGAGTATGGCAGCTTAAAAGTTCTGCTTGTCATTTGAGAATCAAGTCGAATCTCATAGTCCACATTTCACTCCTCGCTGCATAAAGTTTAATGTGCCAGATTTTAACAATGGAAAATCCAATAGAAATGTCAATAATGGAGGATAGGTAATAACTCACCATAAAGAGGCTCACTGAGCTGCTGACAGACACGAAACAGATAATCACATTCACACAACTTAAATTTTTGGCCATGGCTTTTGTCAGAAAAAGAAACACATACATTCACACAATCACTCGGACAACTAGACACACACATCACCATGTCTGGCCACTCCAGCGACACAAGCACCTAGACTGTGAGTGAGGTGGGGAGTGGAGGGAAAATGATCCCCCTTAAATGTGGGGATGGAAAGTTCCACATTGTATTATGGATTTTAAAGGCTCTTATAAGGCAGGAATTTTGAACTGGGGCAATGAATACAGCGGAGGGAATGGGCGGGAAAGGATAAAAGGAAGTGGGGGGATTTGAAATTATAAGAATAATAAAAAATATAAAAAATAAATAAATAAATAAAATAAAAAAAATATAAAAAAAATTGGAAAAAAAGGAAAAAATAAAAAGTAATTAATTAAGGGAACATTGTAAGTGGCAATACACAGATGCAAGGAAGACGTGAGATACAGGATAATGAGTGGGGAAAGAAGAGGAGCAAAAAGACATTATACATAGGGTTCAGGAATGGGAAATTATCTTAGGTTGAGGCCAGGCTCGTTGTGAGGCCATCCCCACCTTTAACCGGCATCCTTTCCCATCCACTCCCCATCTCACTCACAGTCTAGATGCTTGTGTTGCTGGAGTGGACAGACGTGATGGTTGTGTGTATGTAGTTGTCTGAGTGATTGTGTGAATATGTGTGTTTCTTTTTCTGACAAAGAGTATGACTGAAAATTAAAGCTGTGTGAATGTGATTATCTATTTTTGCGTCTGTTAGCAACTCAGCGAGTCTCTTTACGGTGAGTTGTTGTCTATCCTCTAATATGCCAGATTGTTTGTTTCATGCTTCGGAGGATAGTAGAAAGTGGAATTCGACAATATGATGTCACCAGTTCGCCCTCCACATGTGTTTCCAAGTCCTGTAGAGGACAGCATTAGGTTGAGTCAACATCAAGTAAGGTGACTTGTTGGGTTGAAGAGGAGAGAGAAGGTATTGACATTTTGGAGGAGTGTGGATGGTATCTTTTCACCTTCATTCGAGTTTATGAAGATGCCATCCATCAATAAATCTGGGTCAGATGGAAGGTTTGAAATCCTGGGTAACTAAGAAGGATTCCTCCAGATGGCCCATGAATGGGTTGGCATAAGATTGTGCCATACCAGTGTCCATTTCTGTAATGCAGATTTGTTTATAGGTAATGCATTCAAAGGAGAAGTAACTGTGTTTGTGTATGTTGTTGGTCATGGTGACAAGGCAACATGTGCGCTTAGAGTCAGTCAGGCATTGTGATATGTAATGTTCAATAGTGACAAGGCCAAGAGCATTGGGGATGATGGTATAGAGAGAGGTAGCACCAATGGTGATGAGCATAGCAGCAGTTGGTGAAGGAATAAGAACAGTGGAGAAAATGGCTGGTATCTATTATTTAGGAGTGTCAGTCATGGGTGTTTATAGGCGGAAGGTGTTGGTCCACCAGAACAGAGATTCGCCTCGAGGGTGCATCACAACTGGCCACAATGGAGAGTCGAGGATGGTTGTGTTTATGAACTTCAGTAAGAGTATACAAGATTGGAGTACAAGTTGGTGGGTGGTGGCAAGGAGAGTGAAAGGCTCAGAGGAGAGGTTTTGAGATGGGCCTAAAGGTTTGAGGATGCTTTGAAGATACTATTAGATTTCTGGAATGGGAACATTGTGGCACAGTTTGTATTTGGATGAACCTCACAGTTCACCGAGTCCCTTCATTAAGTAATACTTGCAGTCCAGAACTCCAGTGGTAGAGCCTTTGTCAGCAGGTACAATTATATGGTTCGGTTAAGGTTTGTGGGTGGGATAGTACATTTCTTCTAGATCTATAAATCTACATATACATAGATACTGTGCAAGTCACACTGAAGTGCATGGCAGAGGATTCATCAAAACACTTTTATGATATTCCTCTATAGTTTCATTCTCTAACAGCTCATGGGAAAAATGAACACCTAAATATTTCTGTTTTCAACTTGATTTTTCTTATTTTATTATGATGATCATGTCTTCCTATGTAGGTGGGTGATAACAATACAAGTTGGCATTCTGTAGAGAAATTTCTCAAATCTCACCACAAATAAATCTCTGTGATAATACGAAACGAGTTGCCCTTCTCTGAACTTTCTCTAAATTGGTTGGAATCCTACAATGGACAGTAATATTCCAAAATTGGATCCACAAGTGTTGTGTAGGCAGTTTCTTTAGTAGAACTGTTGTGTGCACTAAGTGTTCTGCCAATCAACTGTTCTTTAGTTCACTTTCCCTACAATATTTTCTATGCATTCTTTCCAATGTGAGTGTAAATAAAGTTTAGTGGATTTATTTTAGTGCTCATATGGATGACTTCACACTTTTCGTTATTCAGGGTCAATTGCTAGGTTTTGCATCATGCAGATATCTAAATCATTTTGCAATTACTTTTGATCTTCACATGACTTTACTAAATGATAAACGACAGCATCGTACAAACAGTCTAAGAGAGCTTGTGACATTGTATCTTAAATATAATATAGAAAAATGAATGTTTGTATTTTATGCACGGCTGTACCGTTCAACCGATTGTGATGAAACTTTGTCAACATATTGCTTGCACTTTCACAATGGTGAAGTGATTAAATGACTACGACAAATAGTTCAAGAAATATGACGTAATGAGCAATGAAATTCGTGGAAAAGTGCTGCATCCTGCGAAGTATGCTTCTAAACACTGTACCGATTTCAACCAAATTTGGTACACATATTCCTTCCAAGAGGTCACAACAGATGTAGGGATAAGAACTGCTTAGAACATATAGTTAAGGACATATGACATCATAAACAATTATATGGTTAAAAACTTGTGGTATCATGCGACATGCGAATGAGGACAATTTATTCATCCTACAATCTTCACGAGAGTTTTGACAATTGACCTTAAAAACAAGTGGACGGTCATTGTCATGTAAAATTTTGGATGGCGCATGACGGATAATACTTTACATATAGACTTCGTCAGATTCTACAGTTGTATTCTGATCCAGACGAAATTTTTTTCAATTAATTAACATGACTAAACAATTAATATTCGGATTTCAGCTAAGTTTTGAATGAAATAAATTTTCTGAAAATTCTAGCAGCTCTCTCTGGGAGTTACGTTACATTTTTCAGAGTGATGATCATCAAAGAAACATTTAAAACATAGATATTGTTCACAACATGTGAATTTTTTGTAAGCAATTTAAAGTAAGAAATTTTTTTAAAAAATATGCTTCAGTGGAAAGAATACTTCATTTACATTTTTAAATGACGGTTTTTTGGGTGTCAGCTTTGGCGCATACCAAGTATACCAAATCATTGGGGTGGAAACCACCAGCAATATGATGACAAAGTTTCATAACAATCAGTTGAACAGTACATTCATTTTTATATATTAGCTGGCAGAGGGTGCTTTACTTATGGACTTCGACAAAATCTATGGTTTTATTCCAATCTTGATAAAATTTGGCTCACTGCACCTTCAAAACAACACTTCATTGTCTACATTTTCTACTTAAGATTTCATTTGGAGAGTAACTTGCAGTGAACTTAGAATAAACTTCACTGAGCACCGTTAAAATTAGCATAGTCATTTAATTTTTCACTGATAAATGGAGGAGTAAACGGGCTGAGGAGGTTGAGAAGTATTTGGACACTGAGATGAGGCTGCTGTTTCCAGCAGATAAAGGGAGTGTGGAGTTAGGCATTCAGAAGGGGAGGAGGAGGCAAACAGAGAGAGGAGAGAATAGGTGATGAACAAAGAGATTGGAGAGGAGGAGATGGTTAAAGGAAAAAGGAAGTGGGGGAGGATGAAGATTGGAGTAAGTAAGTCCCAAGCAACAACGGGTTTTCAGTTAGTCATTTATAAAAATAAGGAGCAGTAGGGACCCTCTAACACTTCCATGGGGAATGCCAGTTATTACTGCTCTTTTACTCGCTGACTTTCCATCAATTACAAAATAACGTGTCCTTCCTAGCAGGAAATCACGAATCCACTCGCACAACTGTGGCAATGGTGGTGGTGGTGGTGGTGGTGGTGGTGGTGGACATGAGGGACCAAACAACGAGGTCATCAGTCCCTTCAATCTCAAATTGTATACGCCACGGAACCCAACGAAAAATAGGTGAAAGCCAAAAGACCATTACACTAGGAAGTAAAATCGACTCACCAACAAGACTAAGACCAACCCAGGGCAGCAAATGCTTCAGTGTCCGCTCCCACAGCTCTGGAAGCGACCTCTACCCTAAACCACAAGTTACTAATGGCACAGTGGTCAACGTATCACAGCTCCAGAGCAGGGAGAAATAAAACTACATTGAAATGTAAAAGAGTGGGGGGCTGATGGGGGTAAGGCTCTAAACCCCACAATCAGCCAAGAATCACAAACCCACTCACCCCGACCAAGCGAGTCCTAGAGCTGACAATAAAATCTACTTTCACGGAGGAAGGCAAGGACGCGATCAACCATCCGTGGGTCATCCGCCAAAACTAAAGGCAATGCAGGCGGTAGGCCATAGTCGCCACGAAGTGTCGAATTGAGAGGACATTCAGTCAGAATATGAGACATGGATTGTACGGCTCCACAATCACAATGTGGTGGATTGTCATTTCGTAAAAGAAATCCATGGGTCAGCCTGCAGTGTCCAAGACGGAGGCGACAGAGGACAATTGATTCTCTCCGGGAAGGGCGTAAAGATGAACTCCAAGCTGCAGTCGTATCTTTGATGGTGCGGAGTTTATTGGAAGGGGCAGTAGCTTTCCAACTGCTATCCCATGAGGAGTGAAGCAAAGATCTGATCTGCACCCGCAGATCCGCACCCGGAATTTGAAAGGGAGATGGGCAGCGAGTAATTGCCGATCTAGCCAACTGGTCAGCCTTTTCATTCCCTGTAATACCAACATGGCTTGGTACCCAGAGAAAGGTAACGGAGCAGGCAGCACGATGAAGGTCAGCAAGGAGATCATGGCTGGAAATAACTAAAGGATGGGAGGGGAAACAACGATCAATGGCCTGCAGACTGCTCATGGAGTCAGCACAGATTAAACCACGTTCCACGGCAGAATGTTTAATAAAACAGATGGCTCTATAAATCGCCATCAGCTCTGCCGTAAACACACTGCATGCCTCTGGCAGAGAATGGCATTCCGCCCCAACAGGAGATGTAAATCATATCCGGAGTGGCCCGCTGTTTTCGAGCCATCAGTGTAGAAGATAGAGGCTCCCTGAAACTCTTCTAGTACTGGGCGCACCAAACGCCGAAAGACCATGGGGGAAATTAAAGCTTTTGGGCCCTGGAAGAGATCCGCCCGAATTAGTGGTCGCGGCACCATCCACGGAGGTGTGCGTGCAGTAAAATAGAGGGCGCAATCTAGGGAAGGGAAATGGAAATCCCGGCAAAGAGAGGCAAGCCGCAGTCCGATGGGAAGGCCCGCCCGCGGCCGGGTATCAGGGGGTCGAAGCCCTTCATATGCAAAAAGAACCTAGTAAGCGGGATGATCAGGATATTGCCGGATGGCGATGGAATAAGACACCAAAAGCTGATGCCGCCTGACCTGAAGAGGGCAGATTCCCGCCTCAACAAGGAGACTGTCGACCGGGCTAGTCGGGAATGCACCTGTAGCCAAGCGTACACCATAATGGTGAACCGGGTCTAATAATTTCAGGACAGAAGGAGCTGCCGAGCCATAAACTTGACACCCATAGTCCAATCGGGACAAGATTAGAGCCCGATAGATACGGAGGATAGTTGTTCGGTCTGCACCCCAAGATGAATGAGCAAGGAAACGTAGGGCATTAAGTTTCCTCATACAACTAATCTTTAGGTGGCGAATATGGGGCACCCAAGTCAATTTTTTGTCAAAGACCCAGGAAACGATGCTGTGCTACAACTTCCAGGCGCTTATTACCCAAGAACAGTTCTGGATCAGGGTGAACTGTAGTACGACGACAAAAGTGCACCACCCTCGTTTTTGATGAGGAAAACTGGAAACCATAGGACGTAGCCCACACTGAAGCCCGCCGAATGGCGCTCTGTAGCTGACGTTCAGTAGAGGCTACTGAGTAGGAGCTGTACCATATGCAAAAGTCGTCGACATACAATGCCGGAGTTACCAGTGACCCAACAGAGCTCACCAACCCATTGATGGCGATTAGAAAAAGTGTAACACTCAACACTGAGCCCTGGGGGACGCCGTTCTCCTGTATCCGAGGGGAGCTAAAGGAAGAGCCAACTCTGACACGGAACAGGCGGTGGGATAAAAACTGACGGATAAAAATTGGTAAGGAGCCTCTGAGGCCCCAGTCATGAAGAGAACGTAAAATATGACGACGCCAAGCAGTGTCGTACGCCTTATGAAGATCGAAGAAGACTGCTACCAGATGATGTCTTTTAGAGAAGGCCTGTCTGATCGCAGTCTCCAGTCGAAGTAAATGGTCAATAGGGGATCATCCCTCCCGGAACCCACACTGGTAAGGTGAGAGAAGTCCCCGGGATTCAAGAACCCAGCATAATCTGCGGGCTACCATCCGTTCAAGTAGTTTACAGGGGACACTTGTCAGGCTTACTGGTCGATAACTGTCCAGCGCCGACGGGTCCTTGCCAGGCTTGAGGGCAGGGACCACAATACTCTCCCTCCACTGGGAGGGAAACACCCCTTGAAGCCAAATACGGTTAAAAACTTTTAGGAGAAATTGTCGTTGTGAGGGGTTGAGGTGTTTCAGCAATTGATTATGGATATCGTCAGGGTCAGGTGCTGAATCACGAGAAGAGGAGAGGGCCAGCGACAGCTCCCAGTCAGTAAAAGGTTCGTTATATGGTTCTACCTGGTGAGAAGTAAAGCCTAATTTGAAGGTTTCGGCCTGGTGTTTCTGAAGGAGAAAGGTCGCCAGATATGAAGTTGTCGCTGATACATTGGCGAAGATGTTCTGCAACAACAGATGGCTCTGTGCAGACCCCATCAGGCAGGGCAAGACCAGGGACGGAAGACGGCCGCCAGCTACCTTGGATAGATCGGAGCATAGCCCACACTCTTGTCAAAGGGACAGAAGAGCCCAACGAGGAGACAAAATGCTCCCAGCATGTCCGCTTACTTTGTTTGATTAAGTAACGAGCTCTGGCACGCAGACGTTTGAAATTTATGAGACCAGCGAGGGATGGGTGGCGCTTAAGATGTTGCAAGGCCCTACAGCGCTCGCAAATGGCTGCGGCAACAGTTGCATTCCACCAAGGGACCGGCCGGCGAGTAGGAGGGCCTGTCGACCGGGGAACAGCAGCGTTGGCAGCTTGGGTAATCATGTTGGTCATTTGGCTTATAATATCATCTATACAGCCTGAGGGGGAAGATGGGAACACAACCTGGGATGTATATAGTGGCCAATTAGCACGATGGAAAACCCAGCGGGGTACCCTGGCTCGTGGTAGGTGTGAGGGAAGTGAAAGGATCAACGGAAAGTGGTCGCTATCACAGAGGTCGTCATACGCCGACCAGTGAAATAAAGGAAGGAGAGGAGAAGTGAGAGAGAGGTCTATGGCAGAAAAGGTGCCGTGAGCGGCACTAAAATGAGTTGGGGAACCATCGTTGAGAAGGCTCAGATTGTGGTCAGCAAGAAACTGGTCTATGAGGCGGCCCCGGCTAGATGTATAAGCACTGCCCCACAAAGAATGGTGGGCATTGAAGTCCCCAAGGATGAGGTAAGGAGGGGGGAGTTGCTGAAGGAGGGCCACTAGGGACGCGAGTGTAGGTGGCCTGTCAGGTGGAAGGTAGAGGTTGCAAATGGTCAATGGAGTGTCCAAGTGAACCCGGACAGCAACCACTTCCAATGGAGTTTGGAGAGGAATCCAGGTACTGACAATATCTGTCCAGACCAAAGTACAAACCCCACCAGACGCCTGGAGGGGACCAACCCGGTTCCGACAAAAAGCACGGAACCCACGGAGGGTCGGTGAATGTGCATCCATAAACCTCGATTCCTGCAGGACGACACAGGCCGCAGAAGAGAGAGAGATTAGCTGTTTAATCTCCAAGAGGTGATGGTAGTAACCATTACAGTTCCATTGGATGATCACATCACGAGGATCTAGGCGGGAAGCGAATGGCATAATGTCTGTCACGCCGCTTTATCAGCGGCCGTCACCAAAGAAGAAGGGACAACATCCATAAATAGCTGATCAGCCTCAGGCTCAATGGGATGAGCGAGTTGCGAAAGCACAGTTGGCACCTCCGGTGGTACCGGAGGGGCTTTATCTTGTAACTTTGGTTTCTTCTTCTTCTTCTCCTCCTTCTCTTTCTCCTTCTCCTTCTTCTCTCGTGTGGGACGGGCAGGACCCGCCCCAGAGAGAGGACTTTCGTCAGTTAGGTCTGGTACTGACGAAGATCGCGCGACCTTTGAACTCACTGACTGGGAGTCCGATGGCCGGCTGGAAGTCGAAGATCTCCGATCTGGGGAACGCCGGGACGGAAGGCCCTGAGATAGGGCACTGTCACCGGCAGGCGACGGAGAAGGGGTGCACTTCTCCGGCTGGGAAGGGGTGGGACACAAAGGGAGGGCTACAGGAGCTACAGGAGAGGGAGATGTGAGGGAGGGGTGGGGACGGGGTGTAGGGGGAAGATGGGAGTGGGAAGGGGAGGGTGAAAGACTAGACGATAACGTCGTAGCGAAGGTCGTCGCCATCTGCACGGGATGCAGACGTTCATATTTACTGCGGGACTCAGGGTACGTCAAACGCTCCAGGATTTGTACTCTTGTATCTTCTTTTCTTTTTTGAACATAGGGCAATCTGGCGACCGTGAAGAGTGGTGTTTATGACAGTTGACGCACACCGGCGGAGGAACACAGGGGCTCCCCTCATGTAGTGGGCGTCCACAATCACCGCATACTGGGACTGCTGTACAGCGAGAGGACGTATGACCAAACCTCATACATCGAAAACACCGCATGGGAGGTGGAATGTAGGGCTTCACTTCACATCGATATATCATTATCTTGACCTCCTCTGGGAGTGTGTCCCCCTCGAAGGCCAAGATAAAGGCCCCAGTATCGACGCGGTTGTCTTTAGGTCCCCTCTGAATGCGGCGAACAAAATGTACACCACGCTGCTCGAGATAGGCCCTAAGCTCCTCATCAGTTTGATGGAGGAGGTCCCGGTTGAATATCACACCCTGTACCATATTCAAGGATTTGTGTGGGAGAATTGTTACTGGAATGTCGCCAAGGGTGGTGCAGGCGAGCAAAGCTTCAGACTGGGCTGCCGAGACTGTTTTAATGAGCAGTGAGCCAGATCTAAGCTTACCCATAGATTCCACTTCACCAAACTTGTCCTCTATGCTCTCGACAAAGAACAGCGGTTTGGTGGTAGTAAAAGTTCCTCCATCAGTCCTTGAGCAAACCAAGTAGCGAGGAAAGGGTTTTGCTCCTAACCGGCGAGCCTGGCCTTCCTCCCAAGGGGTAGCAAGGGAGGGAAACATCCTCGTATCCGCAGTAGCAGCATTAAACGATCTCTTCCTGTCTTCAGAGACGGCCAATGCACGACCATTTTGGAGTCTAACTCTTTTCATGGGGCTAGACGTCCGAGGACAGGCATCAACTCCTTGGCTTGCATGGAGAGGTCGCAGCTCAGACACCAGTAGTGTGATCCCTGTGGTGTCAGGGGGCTCAGCCAAAGGGTACATAACAGCCCCCCCACACGGACTGGCTACACGTGCTGGGGACCTAGCGGGGGATGGGGACTACAGCGAGGAAAGGAAGTGGAAAGGAAAGGATAGGACCCGTGCCGTAGGGGCTAGTTCGGGAGTTCTTCCCCAATTGGCTCACACATTATCGGACAATTTTGGTATGGAAGGTCAAACCCCGAGGGGGACCAAACTGGGCCAAAAACCGGTGTACACAGCAGACAAAACCAAAGTGCAGGACAATCGGTACCATGGGATAGCCAAGCCGTCATCTAGAGTAACACCGAGAGACGGGGTTGGAGAGGGTGGGAAGGAGGAATTGGGATGGGAAGGAGGGGGAACTAGGAGGGGTAATGCAGCCTGGGGAAAGCAGGAAAAAGGCTGCAATGGCTCAGGGACCCGTGCGCGCCACACACGTACCCACAAAAGAGCTGTGGGCCCCCTGGGGGGGCTGTGGCAATATTCCATAAGTTTGCAATACGGTTAAAAGATGCTTGTGAGGTACAGTGTCAAAAGCCACCGAAAAGCTATAAATATAGAATCTATTTGAGATCCCGTGTTGATAGCATTCATCACTTCATGTGAGTAAAGAGCTGGACAGATATAAGGTTCGTTTCCATGCTGAAGTATTTGGGAAATGATAGTGAGGCAAGATTAAGAAGTCTGAAATATTAACAGTGGATGATGAAAGAGTGAATCACATTAGACGTGATTCTTCCAGCACCTCTCCCCTTCCCTGCTCTCACTCCAGCCCCAAATGCACCAACCATTCTGCAAAAGTTCTCCAATTTCTCCTACTTCCCTTTCTCACCACCAACCTCCTGACTGAAATGGTACCTCTCCTGGTCTATGTAGTCCATGTACACTCCACTGTACAATACCAGTGGATTCCGCCCCTTGCTGTTTCCATCCCCATCATCAATTGCTGCTTCCACAGAGTCGTATGTTGCTACCTCACCACAGCGGTTGGAGATGGTGGTAATGTGAGTGTACATGAGAGAGAGAGAGAGAGAGAGAGAGAGAGAGAGAGAGAGAGAGAGAGAGAGAAAGAGAATATTCCTGAGTCAGGCTGAATAAGCTCAGAGTTGAATATTATTGAGAAGTGTGGAAATGTACTTTTTCATTTGCAACCCAATGTATCGTCTACATGGCAAACAGCAATCTATCCTTTTCAAAATATTGTTACAATCCTTCCTGAACTTTCCACTGTTAGGTAGAAGAATACAATTTGCTTACTTAGATTTTCCCCCTATAAACAAGTGGAACCTGTCATTCACATTGCCACTGCTGATTTGTAACTGTTTTAACTTATCCACTCTACACCATTATTGTCCAACCCTCCTTGAAGGACATAAAAAAGGGCCACTTCAGATGACGTCTATATTAATAAAAATCAATTGCAGCAAATATGTAAGTGTACACTTGGGAAAGGCTTGACCAATTTGACTATCCTGTGTTTTCGAATTATTTCAACACCACATCACAATTTGGAAGTTGGAGAGTAATTCTTTGTCTTGAAAAAGTTTTAAGAAAAATTAGGACAGCTACAAAGAAGAGTAGGAAAATTTGAAAAACGTGCAAAAATTTGAATTTTCATATATATTTTTCCATCACAGCTGATGACAAGGATAACATATTTGGTTTAACCAATCAACATCACATTTCTGTAATGTTTCATGCTCTGCAGTCCACGGTATGATGCATGGTGAACGGTACATTGCAATAGACTTCCAATACTTGATCTTCATTTCAGAATGATTTGACCAATTTGGCTGATTTTTCTTGCTGTCATGTTCATAATTGTCAGAACAAAGATTGTATGAAACAACAGGTTTTGGATATATACTGAAAACAATTAAAAATTTTAGATGGTATTTTTGTTTAAAATTCTCAATAAAAGAACTGCGATGATCAGTTTGACAGTTCTACTGTTACCTATTTTCATAAAATAATCTATACTAATAATAAATCTCTAAATGTAAGCCTGTCGCTGTTCCCTTCAATCTTCAAAACTACTGGATGAATCTTCATGGGGATTTCACAGGAAACACGAGAAAAGTTTGGGTCAACATATAGGCATAATTTTATCAAAATCAGACGACGGAAAAAAAAAAAGATATAGTAATTTTAAGTGCTTTCACTAACCGTAGCGTCCGTTTTTACAACTATTAAAAACCTCTTATCTCCAAAACTACTTCACGAATTTGCATAGGGTTTCCGCAGGTAACTTGAGCGTAACTCTGGACAACATATAGACTTTGTTTCATAAAAATCGGATCACGAAAAAAAAAAAAAGAATATCTTGATTTGAAATTTTTTATCTACAACCGACATGTCTGTCTGTCCCTTGGAACAAGTTTATCTCCAAAACTACTTGACGAATCTTCTTGGGGTTTTCACATATAACTTGAGCATAAAATAAAGATATCATAATTTAATCATCTGTTTAAAAGGCATTGTTTATGTCTTATTTCTTGAAGGTAACCTCCAAAAGTACTATTCAAACTTTCATGGATTTCCACAGGTAAATTATAAGCATGGTGTAGTACAAGCAAATCTCCGAGAGTACTATACGAACTTTCATGGGATTTCATAGGTCAACTGAGAGTATCTTGGAGCAACATATAATCTTCATTTCATCAAAATCGCATCAGGGCAAAAATAGATATAGTAATTTGTAGTTACTGGTGTATGCTACCCTAGAATTGCAGCGTAGTACAACAAAGATCCGAAAGAGGCACTGACTTATAGATGGCGATGCTGCATTTTTTATTCTCATAACTAATGTGAAATACTCTGAAACAAGGGCTATGATTTTCCTTACGGCAGCGTTATGGTGTATTGATGTTGGCAACGGCTGTTCAATCCTTTTTGAAAAATCATGTACAAGGAAGGGAATAATTCTGTGCATTGATAATGAAATAAATAATTAATATTGTTCCCATCAGTAAATTAATGATTCCTAAAGCGAATATTTTGTTGCCACTGTTCACATACTGAACCACTGCCGCTGCAAGAGAAATTTAACCTAGATATAAAACAAAAAAATAATTTTTTACTAGCTACACAGGCACTTTAGTGCACCAAAGATCTAAGAGACGCCGATGCTGTGTAGTAAGAATGGCGTAGCACAGCAAGGAACCATGTGTCTGTGATAGAATTAAGTGCCGCAATCTTATCTCTACGAATACCAGCAAACATTGAACAGAGAGTTACTGATGTCGCTTTGTGTTTCAAAACCTTAACTTTTATTTGATTCTTTCTGTAGGTTTCATTTATGTTTAAAACATGACAACAGACCACCGTGATTCTCGATTGTTTTCATTTATATAAGAATTCTTTGCAAAGACAATACAGTGTGTGTAATTTGTTTCGTGATTTCAGTGTGTTTAGGTACCGTACAGTAAGAAATGCCTACAAAACTTTTAAGTCTTTCTAAGCAGACACTAGCACCTAGAAAAGAAAGGATTGTGCAGTCCGAGAAATCCGTTGATGATCGTACAGCTCTGGAACATCAAGATCGTACTCACATGACAAGATCTAAGAAGTCAAACCTTTCGCAGTACACAAGAGCGGCTAAAAAAATGACGACTATGAGGTCAGAGGAATCAATCGCAGAGCGTGAGGCGAAACTTGCTGCAGCTCGAATACATGCATATAAAAGTGACTCTTTGAAAATTCCTTCTAGATATTGGAGAGGTGCGACGTAACACTGATCCGGATCATCGTCAATTGTCTCGCTCCTCAGATCCTATCACTTACAGAGAAATTTACGAATTTCTCAGCATCTTCGCAGTTTCTTCAAGGTCTCTCGATAGCAGTGATGATCGGGTAATGCGGCTAATCGGTGATCGTGACAGCCATACAACTTCTAGCGCCTCAGAAACGTTGACGCAGCGTGGACTCCAACACTCGCTGCATTTGCCCAAAGATTTACGAGAACATGATGCAGTAGTTGCGCAGTATGCCAAACACCCTTGGACTAATAAAGAAAGAAGTGCATTTACATATAATCCTATGATTGATTACGACACATTTGCCTCAATTGGTGAAATGGCGGTAGAGTGTAAATTTTGTGAGGCTCTGAAATGGCAAAAAGAAACGGTTGGAATGTGTTGCTCGAGTGGGAAAGAGCACACTCACATCTTTCAGAACCCACCTGACATATTAAAATCTCTCCTGAATGGTGACCACCCACAATCACAACAATTTTTGGATAACGTCTGTGTGTACAATAGTGCATTCCAAATGACATCTTTTGGAGCGAAACAAATAACGGAAGGTTCATTCATGCCTATTTTTAAGGTTCAGGGCCAGGTTTACCACCTTATCGGAGCTTTGTTTCTTCAGATATATTTTGTTTCTGATTATGAAGACCAGGCAAATATTAGAAATCAAAACTTTCCTCACCTTAATAATGACATTGCTCTTCTTCAAGACATGCTGCATCGAGTGAATCCATATGTTCACAATTTTAAAGCTACTCTGAAGTCTGTCCCACAAGAGCCAATTAATGACTATAAATTCGTAATTAGTACAGATAAACGACCTGTTGTTGGACATCGCGGCAGGTACAATGCCCCTGTCACAAATGAAGTTGCAGCTGTTTTGGTTGATCAGGAATGTGAACAGTGCGATATACTATTGCGCACTCTAGACAATCGCGTTCAACGCATTTGTGAAACCCATTGATCATACGATGCCCTGAAATACCCATTAATATTTTGTCATCGAGATGAATTTTGAATTGTATCAAGTCAACCCTACACAAGATTGCCAACCTTTAACAAAAAATAATTGTGCCAACTATTTTACACTCACCTACTGCAAATTAGGCGAAATCGTTTTGTCTTTTTGCAGAGATTTCGTGGACTGTTTAGTCAGTTTGTCATTGATACGTACACCAAAATCGAGACCGAGCTTTTAGTGTACATATGCACCAACCAGAGCTGGTTACGCGCTGAAGATTACGTACACTTGCGAGAAGCTAAGCAACAGGATGGCAGTACGGAAAACTTGGGACGATTAGTGACCTTCCGTCCACTTTCACCGGCGGCCCACGTTATATGCATGGGCATACTCAGGACGCTTTCTGTTACGTCCAAAAGTACGGAAGGCCTGATCTTTTTATTACATTCACAACAAATCCAAAGTGAAATCACTAAAGAACTTTTCGCAGGACAAGTGTCGTACGATCGTCATGATATAATAGCCAGAGTTTTCCACTTGAAGTTGAAGTTGATAATTTTATGACAAAAGAAAGCATTGAATGGCAAAAACGTGGCCTGCCTCACGCACATATCCCCCTGTGGCTGGAGGAAAAAACGCGTTCCAGCGATGTCGATAAGTGCTGAATTTCCGGACCGAAACACAGATCCAGCCCTGTTTGATGTTAAAAGTACACATGATTCATGGTCCTTGCGGAGCCTTAAACAGAAACTCTCCCTGCATGCAGGATGGTCAGTGTTCTAAAAGATATCCAAGAGCTCTGGTAGAGCAAACGACTTTCACCCGAGCAAGGCGGGTATACAGCAACAATAAGATCAAAAGGTCAAGAAATCATTTTGGACAACAGATGGGTCGTGCCCTATTCGCTGGTTCTGTCTAAGACATTTAAAACATATTAATGTTGAAATGTGCAATAGCGTCAAATCTATTCAATATATCTGTAAATAGGTGAACAAGGGCACTGACCAAGCCACATTTGCTTTGAAAAATGAATATGATAAAGTCACTAGATTTCAGTCCGGCAGATACATAAGCTCTTCAGAGGCAGTATGGCACATTTTGAGCTTCCCTTTTCATGAAAGACACACACCTGCGATTCATCTTGGTGTCCACCTTCCAGGTGGACAGCGAATATACTTCAATCCTGAAAATATTGCAGATCGGTTAGAAAATCCGTGACAGAAAACTCTGCTGGCATACTTTCGGCTTTGTGAAACCAATGCTTTTGCAAAAACTCTGTTGTATGATGAAGTTCCGTCACCAATAAAAAATAAATTGACTGCAGTGGGATTGTATTACACACCCATTGCATTTATAAACTGTCTGCCTGTCCACTCACCCAATGAAACATACAGTATGTGAGAAGCAGTTCATTGTAAATACCATTATGCCTGTCTGTCTCTTTGAACACGTATATCTCCAAAACTACTTGACGAATTTTCATGGGGTTTCCACATGTAACTTAATTTACATTGTTGTGGAGTACAGACTTTAATTTTAATTTTTCTAAGAAGTATTGATTCTACCTTATTTCTTTACTGATAATGTGTTTTGCCCATTTGAGGTATCTTCAGAATGATATATTGCCGCAGGACTCCAAGTTAACCAACTGACGGCATGGTGGAATGGATAGCATCACCGATTGCTGTGCTGAAGGCAGGCAAAAATTTATTTCTTAGTAATTATCATTTCCAGAATATTCTACATGTTTCATACGTTCACTTGTAATTTCTACATGTTTCTTATGTTAACTATTCTTCTAATTTCTGGCACATTCTGTCTGTGTATAAAAAAACAGATAACTCTGCCCGAGAGGCAGTCAATGCTGCGTGTATGTTAAGTTTGCAATAAACCTGCTATCAGTGTAAGTGCTGTGTTCAGTTGATAACCCTGCCTTCGAAGTCAAGCCAGCTTCCATTTCAACGCTACATTGTTTGGTGGAGGCGTCGGGTATCCTGTGCAACAGCTGTGTATCGGGACAGCTGAACCAATTCAGGACGGCGAGGTCAACATCATCAACGAAGACCATGCTTTGCTGTTAGTACACACAACACGCTGGAGGAAACAGCCATGGAACTGCCAATAGGACTTGGACTGACCAAGGAACAACGCCAGAGGGTGTTAGCTATAGTACGCCAATTTTCTGGTACATTCACACCTCAGCAGGACAAAAGGCAGACGAAACGGCCCACGATAGAGCACTGTATCAATACTGGGGATCATCCACCAATTAGCCAGCGTTCGTATTGATTGTCACCAGCTGAAAGATGGATAATTCGGGAGGATGTGGAGAAGATGTTGCAAGAAGACATTATTCAACCTTCGGACAGTTCTTGGTCGTCTCCGGTGGTCCTCATAAAGAAGAAGGACGGCGATTCTGTGTCGACTATCAACAGCTGAACAAAATCACAAAGATGTCTAGCCATTGGCATGCATTGACGACACCGTAGACTGCTTGAATACTTCTCAACTATGGACATGCAAACAGGTTACTGGCAAATCGAGGTTGACAAAGCTGACAGGGAGAAGACGGCTTTTATTACACCTGACGCCCTCTATGGCTTCAAAGGAATGCCATTTGGATTATGTAATACTCCGGCCACATTCGAACGCATGATGGACAACTTGCTTCGACACCTTAACTGGACGACATGTCTTTGCTATTTAGGTGACATTGTCGTTTTCTATAAAACATTTGAAGAACACCTGAGTCGCCTGTCAACTGTGTTGAAGTGTGTTCAGACTGCAGGTCTCCACCTCAATCCAAAGAAGTGCCTCTTCGTCGCCAAAGAGATAAAAATCCTCAGGCACCTAGTCAACCGTGATGGTGTTCGTCCCGATCCAGATAAAGGAAGGGCAGTCACAGAATTTTCAACTCTTCAGCACATTCGTGATGTGAGAAGTTTTCTCGTGTTGTGCTCATACAACCAATGTTTCATAAAAGGATTTTGTAACAAGGCAGGTCCACTGCAAGAACTTCTACAGGGAGATGCCAAGTTTTACTGGGACAAGACAAGAGAAAGCGCTTTCCGGGCACTTAAGGAGGCTCTAACTTCCGCACCAGTTCTAGCCTTGTACGGCCAGAATGCAGAAACTGAACTTCATACAGACGCAAGTGGTTATGGGATTGGTGCAATGCTTGTACAAGAGGAATTATGATCCACTGGCCCCCAAATGACTACTGGTCATTCCAGCTCACCTCCAGCCAGCTATTATCAAGTATTTCCACAATGCTCCAATATACGGTCATCTGGGATTCGTGAAGACCCTAGACAGAATTAGACGCAGGTTTTACTGGAAAGGTCTCTACCGAACTGTCAAGCACTATGTGAGTCACTTTAAAGAATGCCAGCAACGGAAGCATGTGCCGCAATTACCTCCAGAGCATCTCGTACCGATTCCACCAGCAGCAGCACCATTCCACTGAGTTGGGATCGATCTTTTAGGGAGGTTCCCGAAGTCGACAACCGGTAACCGATGGATAATAGTCTGCACTGACTACCTCACATACTACGCTGACACCAACCTGTGCCGACTGCAGAAGCTCCAGAGATCGCAAAATTCCTTGTAGAAGACATTATTTTGAAGCTTGG
The DNA here is from genome assembly GCA_026315105.1 of Locusta migratoria. NCBI lineage: Eukaryota > Metazoa > Arthropoda > Insecta > Orthoptera > Acrididae > Locusta > Locusta migratoria. The sequence goes on along the minus strand of CM048745.1, from coordinate 251,073,403 downwards.
AGCACCACGTGTCATGATATCTGATCTTGGAAAAGTATTCCAGTCAAAACTAATTTCAGAGGTAATGTCACGTTGCGACATTGTCCACAGAATGACAATTGCATATCATCCTCAGACAAATGGTCTTACAGTACGTTTTAACAAGACAGTAGCAGGTATGCTGTCGATGTACGTCGATGTTGAGCAGAAGGATTGGGATACAATACTGCCATTTGTGACATTTGCTTATAATACCGCAAGACAAGACACCACAGGCTTCATGCCGTTTTTCCTGTTCCATGGCCATGAAGCTGAAATGACAATGGATACGCTGTTCCCGTTCCAGCCGGATGACACTGAGGATGACTACGTGAAACAGCTCATCACCAGGGTCGAAGAAGCAAGACAGCTCATTCGCATACGGACACTGGATGCCAGGAAGGACTGTCAGCAGTATAACGACAAGCACCTACCTGTTGTGTACAGCCCAGGAGATCTGGTACGGATTTTTACTCCTGTACGGAAAATTGGACTATCAGGAAATTTATTGAGGCGATACTTTGGTCCATATCATGTCATACGCCGCCTGTCAGACATCACATACGAAGTTGAGGATTATGAGCCATCATCAGAACGACAAAAACGAAGAGACATTGTTCACGTCCTCCGCATGAAGCTTTACTACGATCCTGAAGAGCAGATAGGCAAAAATGGCTTTTTGTTCAAGGACTCTAAGGACGATAATGATACTGATGAAGCCAGTACAGGAACGTCTGTCGTTTGTAATTGTGCAAAAGGAAGGATTCTCCAGAAGTGCCATACAGAGGGCCCATGACAAGATCAAGGCCAGGACATTGCAGCAGGCTCCAAAGGGAACCTAACAGCGGGTCACTGTTCTTTCAGGAGAGGGAGCAATGCCATGAGACTCCAAGTTAACCAACTAATAGCGTAGCGCAATGGATAGCATCACCGGTTGCTGTGCTGAAGGTCGTCGGTTCAATCCTGTCTACCGGCAAAAATTTATTTCTTTGTAATCATCATTTCCAGAATATTCTACATGTTTCTTATTAACTATTCTTCTAATTTCTTGTACATTCTGTCTGTGTATAAATAGCAGAGCACTCTGCCGAGAGGCAGTCAGTGCTGCCTATATATTAAGTTCGCAAGAAACCTGCTTTCAGTATAAGTGCTGTGTTCAGTTGACAACCCTGCCTTTGAAGTCAAGTCTGCTTCCATTTCAACGCGACAATATATACGAAGCTGAGTCTAAGGGCATGACTATTTTGACTTCGTAGTTTGATTTATGCACATCAGCAGACACAGACTTATTGTTCTGAAGGCGACCAAAAAGGACGAGACGAGTTAGCAATATACAAATTAAGTGCAATCAAGGCTATTTTTAATTTGCAAATCATTATCATTCACAGTTGCTAACTTCAGCCAGTATTGAGTGGCAGAATATATATCCAACAAAAATATTAGTCTACTTGCAATTAGGTAATATAAGAAAATAAGTTTTTCAAACAATCACTTTGATGGGGTATAACTTTCATTTCACTTGCAATGTTATTTTTTTAAATATCATAATATTGGAACTGTAAATCAAACGTCAACAGTCTTGGCATCAACACAGCATTTAAATATCAGATTTCGACAATTACAGACACAATTTACTTTTTCTTAAAGTAATATGATATTTGACTTGTTTTTCGTTTAATGTCTTCTGCAACTGTAGCCACTTGATCTGATGTTTTTTGCTTCTGCACTTCTCCTCTTTTAACTCCAGCTAACATACCTTGGGATAGAGTGATTTCTCCATAATCCTTACATTTATTCCCTTCTTCAGGGCTTTTGGTGGCTTCTTCGAGCAGTTGATCAGCAGCTTTTCCTTGCATTTTCTTTTCCTTATTTTTCTGCAATAAAGTTTTTGACAACTCATACAGATCAACAGCAGTTTCAACTTTTCTGTTCTTTTTTTCAATGCTCACCTTCCTTCAGTTTCCTTCAACATCTTTTCTTGCTTAACTTTTCCTTCTAAGTAGCTTTTGTAGCTTTGGTCGTTGTACAATTTCATGCCAGATTAAATATTCAACCTTGAATTTAAACAATGTTCACTCATGCTTACCTAATCACTTGTTAAAGGATGTCCAGAAAGAGAAAATCCTCTTTCTACAGAAGCACTACCATGAGATAAAGTATTGATTTCACAACTTTTGTTACAATGGGTTGTTTTAAAAAGTTTGAAGCAGACCTTGAATTAAAAATGTAGGACCAGTATTTATTAATTGTGTGGGCCCTTCAGGAATTTCTAAATCAAATTTAAGGATTTTCCACGCAGCCAACAACATAGCTGCAGCCATATAAAAAGGTAAAGCATTACCTAAAGTTACAATTTTGGCCTCAGAAGAAATAGTTTTAAAGCCCCAATCTTCAAGCAACTTGCATTAAACAACACATTGTTGCGGTGAAAAGATTCATTCAATTTGAGACTTGATGATAAGTATTTAGCACTTTCAACAAAAAGGTAATTCATGCCTGTACGAAAAGAGGTAACATCTTTCTCTCTCATCCTCGATGAGGACTTCATTGAAAGAAATATTATTCACAGACAAAACGTTTTCTTCCACAACAGAGAAATAACATACAATGTCAGACTTGTAAACCTTACTCATCAACTTCATTAGAAGTTCACTTGCATGTTCAAACAGATGATGGATTAAAGGTCCTTCTTTTTGAAAGAACTGCAAGTAGGATGAAAAGATGTCAGCACTTTCAGTATCAAACATAAATAGTAGATTAGCCAGTAAAACTGTGAGGAAATATCTTTTGATAGCGCACCACTGGTCCAAAATCCTTTGGGTTGCTGGGCTTACAGTTAGCCAACATGATGGCACATGTTTTAAGAAACAATGCTTAGGCAATCCAACTTTCTCCCGGCATATCTGAAATTCCTCCTATGTGGCAGGTCAGATGCAAATCTCATCTTTACACCTAATCATTAATAAAATATCATAAGACAATCCCAATCTGAAAGTAGTTACTATAGCAATTAATTCTCTTGAGTGTATTATTGTGACTTTCATAGCCAACGAAATTCAGTGTGGCATGACTGATGCATACATACAATGCCTGAGAATAACATAGTACCGGGGCTGATCTCAGTAGCTGAACATTTCCAATCACGGCTGAAATCAGTAGTACATTTCTCAGCATGTCTTGCCTCCGATCAATATTATTTAGTCAGTATGAGTCGTAAGTTGTCCTCGTTGGAAATACTGCCAACATATGCGAACTACTTGATGAAGATGAATTTGCGTAAAAGTTTCTAGCACTGCGGAGCAATGTCTCCACGTACGTTTTCTCGCCTCGTGGTTGGTGATGTCCTACAATCACTCCCTGCACTCCCCTTGATAGGACACTTTTTTAAGTGTAGAAGCTGAGAAAGGAAAAAAATTCTCAGACAACGGTTAAAGTCAGCTGTAACATGAAAGGTGCCTCAGTTATGCTTTATTGGAGTTATTAAAATACAAAAAAATGTATGTTCCAATTTGGAAAAAAAGGTACTTTAGGGAGCGAATTGAAAAAATAGGTACCTTTTAGATATTAATGGAAAAATGGGACTTTAGGGTCCAATGGGACCTCCACTGAATACATTGCAATCTATTTCCGAAGATAATTTGTGAGGTGAGTATTCTCCCCAATCCGAACTGATCTCCTCCGAAGTCAGCATCCAGCCGCCTTTCCACATTTCTGTAAATAATTCGTATTAACATTTTGAAGCCATGACTTATTAAACTGAGGGTTCGGAAATTTTCACACTTATCAGTGACTGCTTTCTTGGAATGGGAATTATTACAATTTCCTTGAAGTCTGAGGGTTTTGGCGTATCTCATATAGATGAATAGTACAGGATGTGGGGAAAAAGTGATGGACAGAGATAGGAGTAGCAGATGGACAAAGGAAGGAGGAGGAAATGGACATATTGTCACTTTGAAATGGAAGGAGGCTCGACTTCAAAGGCAGGGTTATCAACTGAACACAGCACTTATACTGAAAGCAGGTTTATTGTGAACTGAAACATACATGCAGCACTGACTGACTCTCGGGCAGAGTGCTCTGCTATTTATACACAGACAGAATGTACCAGAAATTAAAAGAATAGTTAACATCAGAAACATATAGAAATTACAAGTGAACATAAGAAACATGCAGAACATTCTGGAAATGATAATTACAAAGAAATAAATTTTTGCCAGTGGAGATGATTAAACTGGCGACCTTCAGCACCGCAATTGGTGACACTATCCATTGTGCCACGGCGGCAGTAGGTTAACTTGGGGCCTTGCGGCTATATAGATAGGGAAATATGAGAAGGCAGAAAAAGTAGATTATGGTGTATATCCAGTTCCCAATCTTATTAGTAAATGCAAAGAATTACCAGTTTTATTATAAATATGAACTTGTTTTATTTGCTATACAGTGTTATGGTAATGATACAAGCATAGGTAAAAATCATATGGTACCTGAGAAGTTTATTTATGAGCATTTTAAATAAAATCTTAACAAAACGAGCTTGAAATGCTCTTGTTGGAGCACAAAAGATAGAGAAATATAATCCTCTTTAAAAGACTCCGACAGAAAAGTGAGTAACCAACTTCCTCTATCATCATTCCACCCTCCTAATAATAATAAAGCCACGCAAAGCAGATTCCCACTCTTTTAATACAGAACATTCTGAAACCCTTTACCCAGTCCCTCATTTCACTGAAGTTTTCATATAGAGGATCTCCCTTTCACTACCACAGTCTAAAAATTTCTCTCTCCTGGTGTCCCCCTTTTCTCTCACTGGCAGTTTCTCCTCCTTGTCTCTCCCATGTCACTGTCTTCATCCCTATCTCTCAATCTTCCTTCCACTGCCTGTGCCACTTTCAATATCTCTCTCTCTGCCAAAGCCACATCCCATTCTATTTCTGTCAAATTGTCACTGTCTCTTTCTTGCTTTCACTCCACTGTCTGTCTTTTCAGTCATCTTGTATCCACTTACATGTCTTGCAGATGGATTGGTTGGAATTGTAAACCCTTGACTTCAACACTTGGATATAGGTGGTGGAGCATAGTGGACAAATTTTTCTTCTTAAATTCCAACCACCTGGATAATCTAGATCAGGGCCGCTCAAGGTGCATGCACCAGCGCATCGCACAGTGCAGAGTGCAGAAGACGGCTGCGCTGTGTTGACGACGGTGCAAACCCCCCACTCCTCGGCTTTCCGCTGCTTCTCTCTTTCCTTGCGCTTGCGTCGCTCGCGCCGCCGGTCTCGACATTTTCAAAACTTTTACCCTGTTTTCTTATTCATTGCCAAATACTTATGTACACTAGGCGGAGAACTAAATTTGGTGGAACACGATTACCGGTATAAAAGAGATTTAAATAATAGTGGTAGTCGAAAAATTTGGGAAATCACTTTTCCTTTGCTCAACCAGCGCACCTCAGCGTGGTAGGGAATATCTGGATACTCCTCTTCCGAGCAAATCAAAAATTCTTTGAATTGACAATGAGTGAGTCCATGAGAACGAATGTAGTTCACAGTACGCAACACTACATTCATCACTTCTTGAAGACCGATAACTTTTGCACAAAGAGCCTCCTGGTGTGCAAAACAATGAACGGAAGGTAAATTCGACAAGTTAAGCTTTTTCCGCAGTAGGCCAATAAACCCGTTTGCTTTGCCGCACATTGCTGGTGCCCCGTCTGTGGTTACGGAAAACAGCTTTTCCCAATTCCCTATTCCTTCAGCTGCCATTTCAAGAGCTGCTAAGATATTCGACCCTGTAACAGTGTCCTTCATAGAAATCATATCCAGGAGCTCTTCCGTTACATGTAGGTAGTCGTCCACGCCACGCAAAGAAAAGAAAAGAAGAAAAAAAAAATTGCTAACTGAGCCGTGTCATTAATATCCGTGGACTCGTCAAGTGCGATGGAGTACGGTAGGAACTTTTCAATTTTGGCTGCCAACTGTTCATGCAAATTCTCAGCAATGTCGATTCTCAGAGATATTGTCATTCTGGAAAGTGGTATTCTGCTGTACGCGGGAGTTAATGAGAGATTCATTGTCTCTACTACGTCCAACATGATGTTTTTATTAATCGCCCGTCCATAAATGGCCTCCCAGCTCTTGCTAAACATAGAGCAACTTTGTAACTAGTTCTGAGATTCATTTCGCAGCACCCCTCATCTTATTCACACTAAATTAGAGAGAAAAAGATGCGTTAGAAATAATTTAAGCGAAAACGGAAACTAATACATGTTTGAGAGGAGTGTAAACAAATTTTATTTCGTTTCGCAAGACCTTTAACCAAAATATACATGCTAAAGTACTTGTACCAGCCTCGTTTGTAGATACAGAATTCTCTTCTGCAGTAGTTTTCAACTTCCGTAATTCTTCCTCTCTGGCATCGTCTATGATATCACTATACTTTTCTGAATGCAATTTGCTGTAGTGTCTTTCAATAGATGATTTTCTGACATGTAATTAGTGTATCACAGATTAGACATTTGACTTTATCGTCACAACGAATAAAAAAGTAAGAGTGTTTCCATTCCCGTTTAAACTGACTTTCGAGAATTTTTAACTTTTTTTTTTTTAGCTGGTGGTTCCATTGTTGTAGTAATTGTCTTGCGCTTACTTAATCCAATGTTGACTAAGCCATATGGCAGCGCATTCGGCAGCATAGTACAGCGACGGCCTCATGAAGCAAGCCGAGTTGAGGCGAAGTATGCTGAGTTGAACCGATGCACAGTGCAAACACTCTCTGCACCTCACTTTGCACGCGTGCGGTTTTCCGTGTTTGTGCGGCCCTGATCTAGATTATGTACCATTCCCACTCAAATCTCCCCCCCCCCTTTTCCAATGTTTCCCATCTCTCTTGCTCCCATTCCTACTCTCTCCATGCATTCATCTTTTTCACTGCTGTAACTGTTCTCTGTCTCTCTCACCATGACTGTGAGCTCATTCTCTTTCTCTCTCATTGGCTCTACTCAGCTCTCTCAAACTGCGATTTTCTGCTATTCTCTTTTAGCAAAAGAAAGAAAAAAAGTGCAAATATGTTCACATCCCATAAGTTTGGGGATGGATGCGGAGTGAGGACTGAGGCAGTTGGTTCCCCACTTTTCTCTCAGAATCTTTTAAAGACAAACATACTTCCCTTGTTGTGCTCTGAAAGGAACATTTTTCAGCTGGCCCCCTTCTTTTCCTTCCTACTGCAGGGTGTGTTGTTTATTTAACTCAAATTCTATAGCTCTGTAAAGAGTTGACACTACTTCTATATGCTCTGATACACTTATATATGGTTTCTCATGAATAGCAAAATGAATTATTATTTATCGATAGACTGTACAATGTACAAATTCATTATTTTTTTTTTCTCATAGACTAGTTTTCTGAAAATGGAATGGTAAGTATTTCCTTGACTTAAGTACCTACCTGAGAGAGTTTTAAGCAGTTTTGTGAAGGACTCATTTTGTGTGGACAATGATTAAGTTCAAGGATTTGGGGATCAAAATCCTTAGCAACTTTATCCTATTGTGCTTGTCTGAAATCACACCTTCTCTTTAAAATAGTGTAATTGGGTCTGAAGACTGCTTCTATAGTGCTGATGAGCACATGTAAGGGTCCTATCTATTTCCTTATGTTGCAACCTTCAGGAAGCACCCTTCAAAATTAATATTTGAAAATAATTATTCAAACTCTTTGTAGCAATCAAGGGCACATTTATTTTATGTGCTACAATATTGTATGGCTTCGGAAATTATTTCTAGAGTTAACTTGCAAGCATATTTATATCAAACTCAAGAAACAATATACAATACAAGTAATGAGGAAAGTAAATACAAACATGCATGTAAGTAGTATTGTGCACTTCTAAATGCACCACCGCATTCCATCCCCTCTCAAACTGTGCAGAATTACACTAGAAGGTACCAGGTGTGTCCAAAATTCAGTTCAATGATGAACAGTGTAGTCTTTATGTACTCACACTAAGAATGCTACGGCTTTAATATCTGAAAGTAAAAGGAGATCTATATAGTGCAAGTTCCAAGCAGCCTCTTTTAGCAGCTTCTTCAAGCAATCGGGTAACTGAGCCCAAGTCAAATGTAAACAAAGAAATTGCATCGGCGTTTTTATGGTCCACTTTAGATTTGCCTGTAGTTTCATGATTTTTGCGAACATTTTGGACAAAAATAATAAAAAATTATGGACAATATAATTACAACTTTACTATTGTGATAATATCTATGTACCCACCACGTAATATTCTTTGATTGTATTTTAACAAACAGCCACCATTAATTGATATTTGAGTTTAGCTTTGACAAACATATTCTTTTTTGAACTTTTACCTCTTTAACTTATTATTTTAATCTTCCTCCCACATTTTCATTATATTTTTCTGATAAAATATTATCACCTGTCTTGCTTTGGTTGTTTGTTCTAAGTTTATTTCCTTTGCCTGTACTGGTTACGAATGACTAGAGCCTGGCATTTGGAAATCTGACACTTGACATCCCTCGCCCGAAACTCTCTTTTGCATATGCCATCATGCTTTCTGTATTTGATGATTGTCTCATTGTAACTCAAGCATTGTCATTTCAAAGCCATGGAGCACTGAAAATAATCAAAAACACGTTTTTCTTATAATCTAATGTCTAAAAATGCCATGTTAACAGATGACATCTGTCATTGATGGTACGAAAATTACTGTCTACTCTCACAGCTGTTTGGCATAGTGTAATGGGCGAGGAATTAGTTTGTGATGCATGAAAATGTTATACAGTGGTTTGAAACTTGCTGGGCGCAGTGGATGAGTGTGCTCTGTTAGAAGATTGCCGATGCGGTAACTCTGTGGTTAAAAAAACTGAGTCAATGAGGAAATGATCAAAATAAAGCAAAACAAACCAACATCCACAAAGGAGTGATCAAACCGAAGAACCAATCAAAAGAGAGAAAACAAAGAGGGCTCAATGCCATCTGCAATAACAAACTGAGCAAAATTCTCAATGAACAACCCAAAAAGAAAATGAACAAATGAACAAACAAACAAACGACTGCATAGCATCAATCTAGGCCTACCTGGAAGAAAAAAACACCCTCACTGGCTTCCTAAAAGGTTTCCCAACACTCTTGTTAATTGAACATATTTTAGCACAGAACAAAGTAACACGAACAAAGTCATTTCTGTACTGCAGAAAAGGTAATACAATCTATGTTAAAAGCGTCCATAGCAACCATGCCAAAGACAAACATTTTACTAAAAAGGACTGATTCTAATTAATGACTTCATAAATTAAAATCATGTTTTTTAGAATATTCATTATTGCAGTATTCTCCCAGTTTATGTGCATATGGTTCAGAAGACCATTTTTAAATATGTTGTTAAAGATTTTATGACATGTTCATGAAATAAAACAAAACTACATTTTAGAGGGAGCACTCTTACATATGCACAACTCTGAACATTGCAGAACATAGACTATTAGTGTTAATGATGTCAAAAAACAGAATGCCTCCAGTTGTGAAGTTAGGGCTGTGATTAGGCTTCTCAATGCAAGAAATATGCGATCTGCTGAATTGATAGCTACGATACGGCACCTGATGCGAGAGAAGTCGCACCGCATCAGGTTGGCAGTAACATCTCCACGGCCTACCAACAGAGGTCGCCCTGCGGAGCAACGACCTTAAGAGCTAGCCTGTCGTACCACTCTCCACCTAGGCCTACAGCAGCACACACCTTGGAAGGACACCTTGCTAGTCTTTGTCTGCATGTATTCAGGACACGGACTTGAGTTACTGTTATATATCAAATGTACTCAACAGGAACTTATAAGTAGAGTATTATTCTCTATTGTAATAAATACAGTTTTTCTAATCGCGTGTCTGCTCTTGTTATAGTTAGCTTGTTGGCCACCAAGCCCCTAGAACCAATCTTTTTTGTGCACTGGCATGACCTTTCGCTCTGTGACAGTGTCAGTTTGCAGCGTAGAGATGCCGATCAGCCACGCGACATTATGCCACACTCACTTCGCCCCCAAGTTTTGACAGCTTGCACCATGGCCACTGGCGCTTAGTTCGCACAAAACAATTGGCTTGATGTCACTGTACTTGGCCTGGCATTGATGTATACATTAGCTGTGTGACGTCATAGTGCACAGTTTGCGCTGAGCACCAATCTGCTCCGCCACAACGTTTCCTTCCATGGCCCAAAATGATTTCTCCTTGGCAACGGCTTCATCTAAATTTTGTTCAACCTTTTCGGTTCTTCAGTTGATTATTTGCAATGAACATTTGCCACAATCCATTGTTACTGATAACAGACCACAGTCTGCTTCTTCGGCATTCACCGCTTTTTATGCTGGCAATGGTATTGGCAATGTAACAAGTGCACCATTGTATCCTCAATTAAATGGCACAGCGGAACGGCTCATTTGCACTTTCAAAGAACATATGACATGCCTTCATTGCGATCACTCCCGGGACCAGACTCAGCTCATCTTTCTGGCAACATCGTTCGCAGCCCTTCACCGGCAGAATTACTGCACGGCTGTCTGCATCACATCTTGTTGACCTTGCTTCATCCACCACCATGTGTTATCCCACCCGTACAGACTCCTGCGTCACATCTTTCTACTGGCGCCCTTGTGTGGTTCCGTAGTTATGGCACGCGCCAGCGCTGGCGGCAGGGTCGCATTGCTTGCCACCTTGGCCATGGGATGTTTTTCATGTCTACTCCACGTGGCCTGCAAAAGCAGCAGTGCAACCAGTTGCACCTTTGTGTTCCTGCTGCTGGCCCTTTGGTTTCAGATCCTGAACCAGCTGCCAGGCAGCCACTGCTGCCTCAGTCGCTACCATCATCTCGTCCCATGGTGCCGCTTCCAAGTACAGCTACCATGGACGTGGAACCCCTTCGCCTCCCCCACAGGCCTGCCGGTAAATTCAGCCCATGGATATGGCCATCTTCACTGCCAGTCATAGGGGCCTCCCACATACCATGAGTGGAGCTGCGCGTTGCAGTCATTTTCTCCGAGAGATTTTCGGTGTGTGTACATGGGATATCCCAGATGTGCGGGCCTGCTATCCCTCGCTAGCAGTCTGATTCTGGGTCTTGTCATGATCTCCACCCGTCACCTCCCCCCCCCCCCCCCCACCCCACCCTGCCAGCTTTCCAGTAGGAGACGGCCCTGGCTCGTGAAGGGAGGAGGGATGCAGTATCGATAGCTACGATACAGCGCCTGATGCGAGAGATGTTGCACTGTATTAGGTTGGCAGTAATGTCTCCGTGGCCTACCACCAGAGGTTGCCCCATGGAGCAATGTCCTTAAAAGCTCACCCATCATACCACTCACTCTCCACCTGTGCCAACAGCAGCACACACCTTGGAAGGACACCTTGCTAGTCTTTGTCTGCATGTATTCAGGACATGGACTCGAATAACTGTTATATATCAGATGTACTCCAGAGGAACTTGACTATTATTCTCTATTGTAATAAATGCGGCTTATCTAATCGTATGTCTGCTGATGTTATAGTCACCTTGCCGGCCACCAAGCTACTAGAACCCGTCTCCTATTGTCTGTGTATTTACTACTAATACAACATGATCAATCAATAAAAATCTTCAATGGAGAGTCATATGTTTGGCGATGGTGGTGTAACTTCAACTTGGGGAGAAAGAACACCCATGATGACGAGTGTTTGGGGCAGCCAACTGTGATTACTGACGAACTGCTTGACTCAACTGATGAATTCATGAAGAACTATTGGCACATTACAATTGAAGAAATTGTTACAGCCCATGTGCATTATTCAAAAATTTGTGCAAGTTGGATCCTTCACATGGTAACTGATGAAGACAAAACCAAGCATACAGCTGCAGTACTGTCATGTTTGGAACATTATTGTGTTGAAGAAGACTCTTTACTAACTAACAGAATCACTGAAGATTAAACATGAAGATACTATCAATGCTGACACATTCAGAACGATATTTTCACTCTGCAGCAGAGTGTGCACTAATATGAAACTTCCCGGTGAATTAAAACTGTGTGCCGAAACTGAAATTTGAAGCTGGTATCTTTTCCTTTTGTGGCCAAGCTTGGAAAGTAGGAGGCAATGTACTGGTGAAAGTAAAGCTGTGAGAATGGACTGTGAAGAATGCCAGGGTATCTCAGTCAGAAGAGCGCTTAGCCACAAAAGGCAAAGGTCCCAGGTTCGAACCCCAGTTCCATCACACTGTTTTAATCTGACACACAATGTCCGACATTGAAGAAGTTACAGCAAGCAATTCAAAACTGGTGGCAAGGTCTGTTGTCTAACGGTGTCAATCTTCTCCATGACAAAGCGGGCCTCAAATGGCTGGGATAACACAACTTCTCCAACAATTCAAGTGGGGAAACTTTCAACTATCCACCCCATAGCCCAGACCTAGCTCCTTCAGATTTTCGTCTGTTTACTAAACTGAAAGACTTTTTGGTGGGATAGAAATTCCAAAGTGATGAAGAACTGGAATACCATGTGACTAAAGTACCTTAACAGACTGGTGGCAGATGAATATGATGGTGAAATACAAAAACCCATAATTTGTTACGACAAATGTTTAAATTAGCATGATGACTATCTAAAGAAGTAGTTTAAAGTATATTCTTTTAATTAAAACTTAAATATTTGCTAGTTTTTATTTATACTCCCAAACAGGTACTACATTCTGGATGACCCTCATATTATGATGAGGTTGTACAGACAATTGGCGCAATATTTGTGAAGCTTCACAAATCACACTTTTATTTTAAAATCCAAGTCAGGAAAGTACTTTTAACTGGCGGTCAATATGCATTTGCCTGAAGATTGATACAGCAGTGTGTGTGTGTGTGTGTGTGTGTGTGTGTGTGTGTGTGTGTGTGTCAGTCAGAGAAGTGTTCACACCTTGTTTCAGATCAGTTTTAAAGGAGCTGGTTGATTGATGGGTGGATGGGACCAAACAACTAGGACATCAGTCCCATGACCTCAGAATGAAATGCAAGCCAGATTGTGGTCAGCTGACGCCTTACCAATAGTAAAATAGAGGAACTAAAGGGGGAAGTTAAAGTCAATTAGAACAGGACTAAAACCAAAAGCAAAAGTGAAATTCTGCAAGGCACATTGCAACGAATCTAGAACACCCATTTTTTGACAACAAGCTTCTCTCCGCAAAAGAGACGTTGTCACGCGGTGGTTGGGCACGCCGCAATGTGTGGCAGACTTCTTGCCTAATTTCTTCTGCACATTCTCCTAAAAGTGTCCTGATCTTGGGTGGTGGACGGAACACACTCTGGATGTTAAATTTCTTTAGGATTCTACTAATTTTGTGAGATATGCCCCCTGAATATGGAAGAGCCGCCATTCGTTCCCTTAGGAATGATGATGATGATATTGTTTTACCAGCTGACAAGGGTAATGCCACAGTTGTCTTGACACGGGATGATTATGTCCTTAAAATGAATTTTTTACTGAATGACCCGGCATACAGAAGGTTGAGCTGTGATCCCACAGAAAGAATTAAACGAAAGACTCTTTCTCTTTTGAAATTGAGCAAGTTGTCAAAAGACCTGTGCAAGAAACTTCATCCTGGAGCTGCTGTTCCTCCAAGGCTATATGGATTGCCTAAGGTACATAAGGATGGCATTCCTTTACGCCCAATTATTAGCAACATAGGGGCACCTACCTATAATCTCGCAAAATACCTGACTTCCATCCTTAGCCCCTTGGTTGGCAAGTGTGAACATCATATCTCCAATTCTGTGGATTTTATTCGACGACTGCAATCTTTGAGGCTTGAGTCTTCGGACTTATTGGTCAGTTTCGATGTGGTTTCACTGTTCACTCGTGTCCCACTGGAAGATTCCCTGTGTCTGATTAGCGAAAAACTGGATGATGACTTGGTCAAGCTTTGTCGTCAAGTGCTGAAATCCACGTATTTTTTATTTAATGACCACTTTTTTTAACAGACTGACGGAGTGGCTATGGGGAGTCCTTTATCATCCGTAGTTGCCAATTTGTTTATGGAGAATTTTGAGGATACGGCACTGAGGACCTCGGCTCTGCAACCAAAGTGTTTCTGGAGATATGTTGATGACACATTCTTTGTCTGGCCCCATGGACGAGATTCTCTGAATCGATTTCTTGACCACTTCAACTATCTCCATCCCAATATCAAATTCACCATGGAGGTTGAAAGCGATGGGAAGCTTCCGTTCCTGGATGTCATGGTGTACAAGAAACATGATGGTACCCTGGGACATAGTGTTCATCGGAAGCCCACGCATACAGATCTGTACCTCAATGCAAGAAGCTGCCACCCACCACACCAACGCAGTGGCGTCCTTAAGACTCTGGTACGCAGAGCTTATGCAGTTTCCGATGCAGACAGCCTACCACAGGAACTTTCATACTTGACTTCTGTGTTTAATGAAAATGGCTACTCCGAGAAGCAGATTCTTCGAGCTATGCAGTTTGGACCATCCCGGGAACTACATGAAGAGGAAGACAGATCTGTTGCTTTTAGTCCGTATGCAGGGGGCATATCTCACAAAATTAGCAGAATCCTAAAGAAATTTAACATCCAGAGTGTGTTCCGTCCACCACCCAAGATCAGAACACTTTTAGGATCCATTAAAGACAACTTGGGCCTTAAAAAACAGGGTGTGTACAGGATTCCATGCGAGTGTGGGAAGGCCTACATTGGCAGGTCGATCCGCACTGTTCATGACAGATGTGTAGAACATCGCCATCACATCAAGCTTCTACAGCCCGAAAAATCAGCAGTTGCGGAACGTTGTCTAAACGAGGAATATAGGATGTTCTTCGATGATACTCGTATTGTGGCCAGCACGTCCGGTTTTTGGGACAATGTTTATAAAGAGTCAATTGAAATCAGGCTGTCAGAAAATTTAATTAATAGAGACAAGGGTTTTCCGCTTAGCAGGGCGTGGAACTCGGTTTTATCAAATATGAAAAAACATCGATCTTTTATGCAACCCACTAGACTGCTGGAAGACAAACTATGACTGCGATATATCGAGAGCACCGCCTTTCCGCCACCGGCGGCGCCGCAAGACCTGTCTGTGTGCAGTACCTGTGGCAGGCTGCGCTTGCGCCTTCACCACTCGCAGGCCTATATAGGACGGCGTTCCATGCCCTCGGCATCAGTTGGCGGCGAGTCCAGCAGCAGCAGTTCCCCTGAGGATGGCAGACAGGTGTTCCACCGAAATATATTGGGTCAGATTGACTTCAAAATACGGCAGCAAACCCGAAGAAACTATGAAGAACTGTTACACCGGGAAAGCCTACTAAACTACATGAATTACTGTTGTACGATCTGCACCCCAGGATGAGTGAGCTAGGAAACGGAGGTCATTAAGCTTCTGCATGCAGCTCATCTTTAGTTGCTGAATATGGGGCATGCAAGTTAGTTTTTTTTATCAAAAAGGGGGCCCAAGAAACGTAGCTGTCCCACAACTTCCAGGCGTTGAGTACCCAAGAAGGGTCTGGGTCAGGTTGGAATGCAGTACGACGGCAGAAATGCATTACTTGCATTTTAGAAGGGAAAACTGAAAACCATGGGAGAGAGCCCAGGTAGAAGCCCAACGAATGGAACGTCTTTGAGCTGGCGTTCAGCTGTGGCTACAGAGTGGGAAGTGGTCTACTTATGACACAGGAGTAACAAGTGGTCCAACAGAGGTCACCAACCTTTTAATGGCGATTAAGAAGACTGCAACACTTGACACAGACCCCTGTGGAACAACATTCTCCTGGATCTGTGGGGAACTGAAGGAAGAGCCAACACTCACACGGAACATGCGGCGGGATAAACACTGGCTAATAAAAATTGGTAGGGAGCCTTGTAGGCCCCAGTCATGAAGGGTACATAAAATATAACAACGCGAAGTGGTGTCGTATGCCTTACGTAAATCAAAGAAAACAGCAACAAGATGTTGACGTTTTGAGAAGGCCTTTCCGATTGCTGTTTTCAGTCAAAGTAGATGGTCGATAGTATGGTCGATAGTAGACCTGCCCTCCTGGAACCCACATTGATAAGGTGACTGAAGTCCATGGGATTCGAGTACCCCGCATAATTTGCGGGCAACCGTCCATTCGAGCAGTTTACATGGCACATTTGTCAGGCGAATCGGCCGATAACTATCCAGGGATGACGGATCCTTGCCAGGCTTAATAACAGGAACCACTATACTGTCCCTCCACTGTGTGGGGAAAAGCCCTTGGATCCAAATGCGGTTAAATACCTGGAGAATATATTGCCAATGTGGAGGGCTGAGATGTTTGAGAAGTAGCCGAAAGATATCTTGTGTGATAAATAAATAATTACAGTGTTTGGACAATCCTTTCACATTTTGTCAATATACAACATTTCTAACACTGTGGGCCCGAGATATAACAAGACATAACAAGATTATGGATGCAATCAGGCCCAGGTGCAGAGCCATGAAAAGAGGAAAGGGTCAGAAGTAGTTCACATTCAGTGAAGAGTTTGTTGTAAGGATCTTCCTGGTGAGTGGTGAAAAATAAATATGAGGCTTCGGCTGGTTATTTCGTGAGAAAAAAAGCCACAGGGTAGGAGGCTGTTGTGGATGCTTTCACAAAGTGAGCCGCAAGGTGCTCTGCGTGAACCGATGGATCAGTACAGACCCAATCTTGTAAGGCAAGGTCAGGGATTGATGAGGAGCACTGGCAACCTTGGATGGGGCAGAGCACAGTCCACACCCATGACGGGTACAGAAGATCCCAAGGAGGAGAAATTCACACCCAGCACACCCACTTGCTCTGTTTCATTATATAATGAACCTTGGCATGGAGGCGTTTAACGTTGACAAGGGCAGCGAGGGGCGGGTGACGCTTAAGATGTTGCAAGGCTCACTGGTGCTCATAAATCACCATGGCAATGGTCGCATACCACCACAGAACTGGGTGGTGGCTAGGAGGGCCTGTCTAACAGGGGACAGCCATGTTAGCAGCTCGAGTAACCACATTAGACAAATCACTTATGACATCATCTATACTGTCAGGTGGGGATGGGGTGAAAACCACCTGGGATGTATGCTAAGGCCTATTAGCATGATGGAAAATCCCACGGAGTATCCTGTCCCTTGTCCAGTGTGAGGGGAGTGAAAGAAACAATGGAAATTTGTCACTGTCGCAAAGGTCGTCATGCAGTGACCAATGAAATAAAGGGAAAAGGGGAGCACAAGTGAAAGGTCTATGGAAGAAAAGATGTCGTGAGCGGTACTAAAATGGGTCAGGCAACCATCATTGAGAAGACACAATTTGTGATCTGCAAGCAATTGGTCTATGAGGCGGTCCTGACTAGTTGTATGAGCACTGCCCCATGAAGGATGATGAGCACTGAAGTCCCCAAGAATGAGGAAGGGAGGGGGCAGTTGCTGGAGGAGTGGTGCAAGGGCAACAGATGTAAGTGGCCTATCAGGAAGGAGAGAGAGATTACAAATTGTTAACGGAGTGTGTAAGTGAACTCTAACAGCAACCACTTCCAGTGTGGTACAAAGAAGGATCCTTGAACTAACAATGTTCGTACAAACTAGGGTGCAGACTCCACCAGATGCTTGTAGAGGGAACAGTTTCAACAAAGCACGGAACCCTCGGATTGTTGTTGAATGGCCATCAGTGAAATGTGATTCCTGCAAAACAACACAAACTGCTGAGTAAAAGGAAATAAGATGTTTCAACTCCAGGAGTTAACAGCAGTAGCCGTAACAGTTCCACTGAATGAGAACAGATTGAGAATCCAGATGAAAGGCAAACAGACTGATGCATTTCACAATGCACCCGTCACCGACGAGGAAGGAACGATATCCATGAACAGCAGATCAGGCACAAGTTCAGTGGGGTTATTTGGCTGTGAGGACAAAGGTGGTGCCTCCAATACTACCAGAGAGGCCGTGTCCTATGATTTGTGCTTCTTTTTCCTGTTCTCCTTTCTCTCATGCAGGACGGAAAGGATAGGTCCCAGACAGAGAACTGGTATCAGTAAGGTCTGGCATCAATGAAGATTGGGTGACCTTGGTATTTTCGGACTGGGGGTCCAGGTGGCAGCTTGAGGCAGAGGACCTCCTATCTGGTGGACATTGGGAAGAGGATCCCTGAGAGGGGGTACCTTTACCGGCAAGTGCCAGAGAAAGAGAGCATTTCTCCGGCTGGAAGGGAGAAGCTAAGTGGGAGGCAAGGAAATGCAGGAGGGGGAGGGGGAAGAATATGGTGGCAATGGGATGAAGAGGGGGAGGGTTAGAGGATGTAACTGAGGCAAAACAAGTAGACATTTACATGCAGTGCAGACACTTGAATTTTCGGTGTGCCTCCTGGTATGTACTTTCAAGGGACTTTTACTCTTGAATCGTTTTCTCCTTTCAATATACAGAGCCATCTGGAGAGCGAGGAGAGTGGTGACAGGTGACACATACAGGAGGTGGAACACAGGGGTTCCCCTCATGAAGTAGACATCCACATTCACGGCATACAGGGACCGCTGTGCCCAATCCGCATACATCGGAACATCGCATTGGAGGTGGAACATACGGCTTCACATCACAACGATAGATAATTACCTTGATCTTCTCTGGGAGAGTATCCACCTCGAAAGCCAAGATAAATGCGCCAGTATCCACTTGATGATCCTTAGGGCTTTGCTCCACACAGTAAACAAAATGAACATGTATCGCCGTTCAAGGTCGGCCTGGAGTTCCTCAGCAGTTTGGAGGAGGAGGTCACGATAGAAGATAACTCCATGCACCATGTTTAACGAATGATGGGGGGTTACTGACACTGGAACGTCACCAAGATGGTCGCAGGCACACAGAGCTGCAGATTGGGCAGCAGAGACCGTTTTAATGAGAAGTGATCCAGAACGTATCTTGCTCATTGTTTTCCCCAAAGGTATCTATACTAATAATAAATCTGTAAATGTAGGCCTGTCACTGTTCACTTCACTCTTCAAAACTACTGGACGAATCTTCATGTGGTTTTCACGAGAAACGTTTTGGTCAATACATAAGCATAATTTTATCAAACTCAGATCACAAAAAAATTATCTTAATTTTAAGTGTTTTCAGTAACTGCTGTGTCTGTTTGTTCAACTATTAAAAACCTCCTATCTCGAAACTACGAATTTGCTTGGGGTTTTCACAGGTAACTTGTGTGTTACTCTGGACAACATGTAGACTTCGTATAATAAAAATTGGATCACATAAAAAAAAAAGAAGAAGAGAATATTGTAATTTGAAATTTTTATCCACAACTGACATGTCTGCCTGTCTCTTTGAACAAGTTCATCTCCAAAACTACTTGACGAATTCTCATGGGGTTTTCACATGTAACTTGAGCATATCGTGTGATTACATAAAGGCTTCAATAATTAAAATCAGCTCAGAGAAAATAAAGATACCATAATTTAATCATTTGTTTAAAAGCCATCGTGTATGTCTCTTTGTTGAAGATAATCTTCTACCACATGAAGTTTCAAGGGTTTCCACAGGTAAACTGAGAATAATTTGGAGAGTTACATAAGCTTCATTTAATCAAAATTGGATCAGAGGAAGGAAAGATATTGTGATTTGAAGTTTTATTTGTCTACTATGCTTTTAAGTATGGTATAGTACACCAAAACTCCAAGAGTACTATACGAACTTTCATAGGGTTTTATAGATCAAGTAAGAGTACCTTGGGGCAACAAATAAGTTTCATTTAACAAAAGGGAATCAGGGGAAGAAAAGATATCGTAATTTGTAGTTTCTGGTGCATGCTATGCTTGAATTGCAGCATAGTATAGCACAGATCCGATAGAGGAGCTGTTACTTATATAGTATACCTAAAATAGCTAATAAATGGCAATGCTGCGGTTTTTATTCTCATAACTAAGGTGAAAGACACTGAAATAAGAGCTAAGATTTTCCTTACAGCAGCGGTAAATTTGACATCTTGACTAGGATAACTGAGCACTGACAGAGCAATCCAACAAGGATTCTTTTTTGCTGACCTAGATACGGAATCCTAAAAAAGCCATGATATACACAGTGCCCTCTTTAACAACTATTGTGAAGCACGGGCATATAAGCTACTCTTCTATATGTTCAACAAAGAACAATGGTTTGGTGGCGGTGAACGTACCTCTGTCTGTCCTGGTGTAGACCAGGTAACATGGAAAGGGTTTCACCCCAAGCCGGCATGCCTGGTCCTTCTCCAAGGGGGTAGACAGAGAGGTGAAAAGGTCCTCTTGTGATAGCTAGTGGTATTATATCTATACTTCCTGGCTTCTGAGATGGACATATCACGACCATTTTCTAATTTAATACATTTCATCGTGCGAAACGTCTGCCCTGGTACCACCCACTCCGATAAGGGGCTTTCCCCATGGGTGCCACCCAGCCACAGCAAAGGCCACCTGGCACGATGGCCATTGCTGGGAGCCCTTATACCCCATGAGGACTGGATCGACTCCTTGGCCTGCATGGGGAGGTTATACAGCTCTGTTACCAGCAGTGTAATCCCTGCGTTGTCAGGGGGCTCAGCCATAAGGGTACATTACTGATACCACCCCCCCCCCCCCCCCCACACACACACACAGACTGTCTACATGTGCTGGGGACCTATCAGCAGTAGGTGGCTATGGCAAGGAAGGAAAAGGAAAGGAATGGTATGGAATCCACGCCATAGGGGCTAGATCAGGTGTTCTCCCCCAAATGCCTCACACTGGTAACTGTGAATTTTTGTGGAGGTCAAACCCTGAGGGGGACCAAACTGTGCCGAAAACAGAAGAAAACAACAAAGATTAAAATCGCTACAACCATCATAGGAACCATAGGAATAGCTGTGCCAGCTTGGAGGAAACCACCTAGAGAGGGGGAGATGAGTGGTATGGGGAGGAATTAGGATGGGGAGGAGAGGCACTGGGGAGGTAATGCAGCCGAGGAAAGTAATTAGAAAGGCTTCAATGGTTTGCGGACCAGAGCATGCCACACATGTACCCACAAAAGAGCTGTGGGCCCCCTGGGGGGATTTTTAAAGGAGAACATTGAATACT
Organism: Locusta migratoria; assembly: GCA_026315105.1. Lineage (NCBI taxonomy): Eukaryota > Metazoa > Arthropoda > Insecta > Orthoptera > Acrididae > Locusta > Locusta migratoria. The sequence goes on along the minus strand of CM048745.1, from coordinate 251,052,289 downwards.
TCAATATAAAACACGTGATTTCTGAGGAATAGTTATTAAATGACCCACTCCTAAAATAGTGTTTAAATGAACACTAACATTTCTTACCTTCTTTGCTTCTTTATCTTGTTCTTTGGGGCAATGACATTGGTTCTTGATGATAGGTTTTTCTATGTCACTGATATCACATTCCGTGGTAGTGCTCCCTTGTGAAGAATTAACTGTTGATGATAGTATCTGCTCTGTCCTCTTTCCACAAATAGACCCAAGTTTGGACCTGTTATTTAAAAACAGTATTAGTGTGATTGACTCACCCAGTTTAATTATAAATGAAGACAGACTTTCCTTAACATATTGTGGAGCTATATGATATTCTGTCATAACTATTTACACTTGCATATGGAGTGATTATTAAGCATAAAATATTTTATATTAGTCTGCACTACATAAATGAAACACCTCATTCATTTAAGACATTATGTGTTACTAGTTTCCAGGAAAAGTGTGAATATTTGATTTTTAATTTCAGTAAACACTTAAGTTATCAGCCAACAGCCTTCTTCAGAAGAGAGAGCATTTACACAATCACATTTCACAGTCACACAATCATCATCCTCAGCTGCCAAATTTGGTGTGCAGCAGCCTGAGATTATGGGTGTATCACTGTGTATACAAAGCTAATGGACGGCAGCTCGAATGTTCTATGTATGTGTGTCTTGTCACAGCTTATCACAACTCTCTGTGGAAAGTTGTAAATTATCCTTATTGTATTGTTGAATTTTAAATGAAACTTAGAAATAAATACAGAAGAATTGACCATGAAAACAAGCTACACAATAGTATCAGATGATGAAAAGACAATAGACAAAATACATGCACTCACCACAATACAACTCAAAACATTTCAGTAGTTGGTACATAACAAATGAGATGTAATGAATTACAACAGCAAACATACATACAGGGTGGGTAAACTATTTAAGAGATAGCATCATAACAAACCAACAATACAATATAAACAGAGTAGGTAGGCATGCCTCTAACACTGACAAAATAGCAGTTATCAGCCCAACATTTATACATCTACATAGGTACTGTGCACGTCACATTGAAATGCATGGCAGAGGGTTCATCGAACCACTTTTGTGATATTTCTCTATAGTTCCATTCGCTAATAGCCCGCGGGAAAAATGAACACCTAAATCTTTGTGTTTTCGACCTGATCATGTCTTCCTATGTAGGTAGGTGCTAACAATACAAGTTCACATACTGAAGAGAAAGTCTCTGTTAGAAATTTAGCAAATAGATCTTGCCACAACAAATAATGTCTTTCTTTTAATGTCCCCCCCCCCCCCCAAAAAAAAAGAAAAAAAAAACTGGTGCATCATCGCGATAATACAAAACGAATTGCCCTTCCCCGAACTTTCTCTAAATCATCTGTCAGTCCCACCTGGTATGGATCCCACAATGCACTGCAATACTCCAAAATGGGACACAGAAGTGTAGTGTAGGCAGTTTCTATAATAGAACTGTTGCAGCTTCTAAGTGTTCTGCCAATTAACTGTTCTTTTTGGTTCACCTTCCCTATTGATATTTTCTGTGTGTTCTTTCCAATTTAAGCTGTTCATAATTTTTACTCCGAGATATTTAGTAGAATTGACGGCCTGTAGGTTTGACTCATATATCGTGTAACTGAAGTTTAATGGATTTCTTTTAGTGGTCATATGGATGACCTCACAATTATCATTATTAAGGGTCAACTGCCAATTTTTGCACCATGCAGAAATCGTATATAAATCATTTTGCAATTGCTTTTGTTGTTCTGATGAATTTGCTAACCGATAAATGACAGCATCATCTATAAACAGTCTAAGAGAGCTACTCATATTATCTCCTAAACCGTTTATAAAAATAAGGATCAGTAAAGGCCCTATAACTCTTCCCTGTGGAATGCCAGATATCATTTTAGTTCTACTCGATGGCTTACCATCAGTTACAATGTACTGTGTCCTTTCTGACCGGAAATCATAAATGCAATTTCACAACTGTGGCAATATTCTATAAGCAAGCAATTTGATTAGAAGACACTTGTGAGGTACAGTGTTAAAAGCCTTCCAGAAATCTAGAAATACGGAATCTATTTGACATCCCTTGTCGATAGCACTCATCACATCATGTGAGTGAAGAGCTAGCCATGTTTCACAAGAATGATATTTTCTGAATCCGGTTGACTAAGTCTCAATAGGTCGTTCTCTTTGAGGTAGTTCATACTATTTGAGGAAAGTATATGTTCCAAAATCCTGCTGCAAACCGATGTCAATGAGACAGTGTAATTTTACAGATCACTCCTATTGCGAATATTGCAGTGTCCTGTGCAACTTCCCAGTCTTTGGGTATGGAACATTCATTGAGTGAGGGGTTGTATATGATAGGTATGGGGCTATCAGGATACTCTGAAAGGAACCTAACTGGTATACAATCAGGACCGGGAGAGTTACTTTTGGTAAGTGATTTAAGTTGCTTTAATAGTCAATGGGTATCTACTTCTATATTATGCATGCTGGCAGCTGTTCTTGAAACAAATTCTGGAATATTTGCTTCATTTTCTCTAGTGAAGGAATTTTGGAAAGCTGTGTTGCGCTATTCTGCTTCAGCAAACCTGTCATCAGTAGCATCACCATTTCTAGCATTTAATGAAGGTATTGATAGTGTTTTGCCGCTAGTATACTTTACACACGATCAGAATTTCTTAAGACACTCTACCAAATTATGTGACACGGTTTTGTTGTGGTGACTATTGTAAGCCCCTTTTACTGAAGTTCTAACTCAATTTATGATTTCTGTAAAAGTTTGCCACTTCCTACTTCTCTTTCCCCGGTTCCCCCCTTAACCTCATCAGTACCTCCCTATTTAGCATGAAGGGTTGTAATCTTTCCTCCCTGTTCAGGGAGTTCCTGGCAATTCACGCGATTTAGCTAAGTAATAATTATAATACTTTATTAACTACAGATAATAGGAGACACTGAAATTATATAGGATAGTAATATATGTATATACTTAAAATTGTGTTATAACACTAAAGCTTTACAGCAGAAAAATAGGCCTGAAATCACTAGATGTAAACAAAGGTGTATGAAGTCTCTAGAGCCAGCAAATTAAAACTGATGCTGTTTTTTACAAATAAGAAATGAAACAATGAAGGAATACACTTAACTTGTTACAAATAAAAAATAACAACGAAATAATGATACCTCTCAAACTCTATTCCCGAAAACTCAACAGGGCTGGTGAAGTAATAATTTTTTTACACCGGCCATAATGTAAAGCTTCCCATAAGTACATAGGCCACCCGAGAGCGCTAGAGACTCAGACTGGGTTACTGGGTTTTCCAAGGTCATTCAACGCACCCTTTACCTACCCAGCTGGGGCAGGCTATTGTTTGCACACGTTCGTGGATTTCTGTGGCCACTTTCCTTATCGTGAGGCCGCGCGTTGACCTGGGATTCCCGGGCAGGTCATAAACTACCCCGCCTACATTGTCGACACTGGGCGTTCAGTTTAGTGTTTGTTGAGACACAGTTGTCGTCAGTTGATTTAGTTCAAGAGTGGTTGACAATTGTTTAAACGAGTTTTGTGCTGGAATATAGAGGGATAGTATGGCGGAGAAGAAGAGGAAACAAGTGTCAGTGTCAATGGAAGCAAAGTTTGGTGCCCTAAAAAGACTTGAGTGTGGTGAAAGCATAAATAAAATAGCGTTGGACCTGAACATCGGTAGGTCTACAGTGGTCGGTTGGAAGAAAAAGAAATCTGAAATTGAATTGCGGTGTTTGAAAAGGCAGTGTACAGAATCCATCGCGGAATGAAAAACAATGAGAAGTGCAGAGTTCGAATAAGTCGGTGAAACCCTTTACCAATGATTCCGTATGCACAGGGAGAAGGGAACGCCTATATCTGGACCCATCCTGCAAGAGAAAGCTCTTCAGTTTTATGAACAGTCTAAGGACGAAGGAGAGCCTGGGTTTACAGCGAGCAATGGTTGGTTGTCAAGGTGGAAACAACGACATGGAATCAAGCTGCTCAGTATCTGCGGGGAAAAACTGTCAGCTGACCCTGACAACGTAAGTGACTTCAAGACCAAACTACACTAGCTTATTGAAAAAGAAGGACTGTCAGGTGATCAAATCTACAATGCAGATGAGACAGGACTAAACTTTCGAATGCTTCCTACTAAAAGTTTAGCTCTGAGATATGAAAAAGGTGCACCAGGTTTTAAGAGAAGTAAGGAGCGTGTAACTACTATTCTTGCCTGCAGTAATGCAACAGGAGAGCAAAAACTCAAATTAGCGCTAATTGGGGGGGGGGGGGGGGGAGAAAACCAAGAGCATTGAAAACTGTCATATACACAAGTGATGGCAACTTTGAACTCCCAGTTTGGCATAGAAATCAATCAAATGCATGGATGAGCGAAGCAATTTTTAAAGCGTGTCCCCCCCCCCCCCCCCCAACAGTTCGTCCCAGAGGTTGAGAAGTTTCTGAAGAAGAAGAAGAAGAAGAAGAAGAAGAAAAAAAAAAACTTACCAGGAAAGCCATACTGATTCTCGATAATGCTACGACTTACCCTGATGTGCAATATTTACAGGACAAAGATATTAAAGCAATGTTTCTACCACCGAACATCATGTCTCTCTGTCAACCGATGTGCCAAGGAGCTTTGCCAACGTTAAAGATAAGGTACAGACGTAAGCTTTTGTCATCTTTGGTGTTGTCCTTGGAATCGGGTGAGGAGCTAATGGCTAAACTAAAGAAGATTGATTTATTAGATGTCATTAGATGGGTCTCTCAATCTTGGATCAAGCTTGAGACCATAACCTTCATTCGTTCTTGGAGGAAACTTCTAGATCATGCAGGCAATGATTTGTCGCATGACGATGGAATCAAATCTGAAAACAGCGACTTGATTGAACTCATGAAAAAAATCCCAGGGTGTGAAGAGCCTTCAAGCAAAGATGTCAATGAATGGATGGATCTCGGCGGAGCATCAGAACCATTAGGAGAAGATGAAATCATTGCAGCTGTCAAAGAGCGTGGCGTAGAAGGGGTCGATTCGGAAGAAGAAGAGGAAGAGGACCATCGACAAGAAAGAAAAGTTAGCCACAGTGAAGCTGTGAAATTTATTGAAGGGACATTGCAGTACTTAGAGCAACAAAATGCGACTGGACTGGAGATTCTGTTACTCAGGCGACTCCGGGGCCAAGCTGCAAGACGCCGTATGGAGACAGAAAAGCAGTCTTCAATCACAGGGTTTTTCAAACGACTTCAGTAAGTTTTCTTTTACACTTTTCTTCTAGTGTTCAGAAAACTTCCGATAACTAACTGTGATGGACTTTTTATAAGCAGCAAAAACAACTGTATTTTTAGATTCTACTAGGCCTTTTGTCTCTCTCTCTCTCTCTCTCTCTCTCTCTCTCTATTATAAGTTACAAAAGTTGATATAAATATATAATTGTATATAATAAATCAATAAATGTACAATTTTAATACTCTAAATAAGCGTTTTTATTCAACTCCTAGTTATTTTTATTTAAGTTCCCTAAAACTCGACAACCTTTAAGTCCACATTGTGTCGAGTTTGAGAGGTTTTACTGTACTTAAATTTACTATGACAAAACATTAACAAAAATATGACTTTAATGGCTGATTTTATAAACACTACTGATTGGAGATCAAATCTGACATTAGTTCAGAAATTAAACACTCTTCAAGGATCGACAGTAAGCTACATAAATCAATGGTTTGTTATGGTATGGTTAGTGTTGTGATAATTACCTTTTATGAACAATGTAGCAGAGGCAGTAGATCAAGGGGAGCAAAAAAATATTTATCACGTAAGTATATTCGAACCACAAACTTCTATACCAGATTCTGTGTCGCAACTGCTGAGCCACAATGAGAGTTATGATGTTTACCTACTTGTTTAACAGTATATTAACGAAAGCTTATGTACATTTCATTCATCAATGTGCCTGTATTTGTCATAGGTGGATGTGTTCAATAATTAATTAAAAAAATAATAATATGTCCTGAACAGTTACTGTTACTCAGAGCTGAGAGAGTACATATATAGACCGTTGGATCATTATTGGCTCCAGTAAAAATTTACTAACTTAAATATTCACTGCAAATACTTCACTTTTTTCTTTTTCTTAATCTGCAGTGTATATAAAATGCCATTGAACCAATTACATAAATTACGAATTGTCTCCCTTTGTTATCATATTAATCATTACATATATAGTTGATAATTTCCATATCCTAACCTTACAGATCCAAAAAAAGGACATGGAGCATTAGTTGTGTGGGAATGATGTAGTTAATATTTACTTAAATACAATATTTTGAATTTGTCATGTTTTATTTATTTCAGTTTGTATTTGCTGTTAGTAAGAAAAGCAATACTTTGTAAAATCACTAAGCTATAAACTGACGATTACTGAGTTAACAGTTGCATAATTGGTAAGTAACATTTGTTGTTGTTGTTGTTGTGGTCTTCAGTCCGGAGACTGGTTTGATGCAGCTCTCCACAATACCCTATACTGAGCAAGCCTCTTCATCTCCACATAAGAGCGACAACCTACATCTGTCTGAATCTGCTTACTGTATCCATCTCTTGGTCTTCCCCTGCGATTTTTTCCCCATACACTTCCCTCCAATGCTAAATTCACAATTCCTTGATGTCTAAGAATGTGTCCTACCAATATATCCCTTCTTTTAGTCAAGGTATGCCAGAAATTCCTTTTCTCCCCAATTCTGTTCAGTACCTCCTCATTAGTTACGCGATCCACCCACCTAATCTTCAGCATTCTTCTGTAGCACCATATTTCAAAAGCCTCAATCCTCTTCCTGTCCGCACTGTTTATCGTCCATGTCTCACTCCCATACAAGGCAACACTCCATACAAATGCCTTCAGAAAGGACTTCCTTAGGTTTAAATCAATATTCGATGTTAACAAATTTCTCTTTTTCAAGAACGCTTTTCTACCCATTGCCATTCTGCATTTTATAGCCTCTGTACTGCGGCCATCATTTGTTATTTTACTGCCCAAGTAACAAAACTCATCTACCTCCTTTATTGCTTCGTTTCCCAATCTAATTCCTTCAGTATCACCTGATTTTCTAAGACCGCATTCCATTACCCTTGTTTTGCTCTTGTTAATGTTCATCTTATATGCACCTTTTAGCACACTGTCCATTCCGTTCAATTGCTCTTCCAGGTCCTTTGCTGTATCTGACAGAATTACTATGTCGTCGGCAAAACGCAATGTTTTTAATTCTTCCCCCTGAACTTTTATTCCTTCACCAAATTTCTCCTTGCTTTCCTTTATAGCTTGCTCATTGTACAAATTGAACAACATTGGAGAAAGGCTACAACCCTGTCTTACTCCCTTTCCAACCACTGCATCCCTTTCATACCCTTCAACTCTGACAACCGCTGTCTGGTTTTTGTACAAGTTGTAAATAACCTTACGCTCCCTATATTTTACTCCTGCTTGCTTCAGAACTTGAAAGAGTTTATTCCAATCAACATTGTCAAAAGCCTTCTCCAAATCTACAAAAGCTAGAAAAAGTAACATTTACACAACACAAATTTTCAGGTTAAGCTTGATATGAGATCATTTTCTGTCTTAAGATTAAATGCTTTATACAATAGGCCCTAAGACTACTTCATGATCTTTTAGCATTTACTAGAATTATACACAAAGAAAAGTGAAACAGTGATCAGTCTCAAGCTTAAATGACATGAGGAGTGGCATGTTGTATCACATAATGCCTTCTGTTGTATGACATACCACCATGTATAATATTGCTTTACTTGACACAATGCATAATACAAATATCACATGAAAAGGTGTGTCATATGATATGATACAATGTCATGTATTTTCTTTAGGAAGTGTTGTATTAATTCATTAAGCACAGTTTGATACATTTTGCTGCAGTATGATAGATTTTGGGGCACAACATACAATGTCATGTGTTGCATCACAACATACAATGTAATAACGTGGGAAGGAATTAAGCTCAATGAGATGTTCAGACAGGGAGGCACTACATATGTTAAAATATCACAAGGTTCTCATGAAAGTACAGCGCAAAAGAATGTTTTGTTGATAAAATAATAGTCAAAATTACACAAAATATTGAATTATGTAATGCTCATGCTCAGTATTCACAGCCCATATGGCTAGTGCTAGTGGCTATTTGCTGCAGAGGTGGTGGTAGTGGCGGCATGATTGTAACTGCATAACTGCTCAAGCAGTTACAACCATGATACCACTCATGCAAGAAAGTAGCCATGTGGGCTATGAGCTACTAGGATGACCATTACCTAGGTCAAAACCAGTAAATGACATTTTGTACTATCTCGACATTTATTTTATTCAAATACATTTTATCACTGCTCCTCCTGAAGACAACGCTGTCATGAAAATATTGTAGAATTAAAAAACAAAGTAGATGAGCTTCTTGTCCGCGTGGAAGATATGAAATCTGAGGAAGTAATAGATTTACTATGCCTGTCTGGGTGTCACATTTGTATTGATACGGAGAAAGTAGATGTGGATATCAGCTTTTAGCACGTAAGTAAAGACAATAAGGAGAAAGGAGGAATTGCCAAATAAGTTACTAAAATTATCAGTGTGGAAAAAGTAGAAATAAAATGTTTTGTATAAGAGCAACATACAGGATCATGTGCTTGTGGGCCTGAACTACATAATGACATATCTATAAATGTAGCTATGGTTAGGTCCCCCAACACAAAATTTTCAGTTATTTTAGAGAAACTTGCATGACTAGTGCCATCACACAAGGGAGAACAAATTAATATTTGGCTGGATTTGTAGATTCATAATAGGGTGAATGGCCTTCAAGTGTAACTTAAATTTTACATCTGTTATTGATTTTCCTACTTCGATAGTAAAGAAAAATTTTTAGCCACATAAACAATTATTCCTTTGAGTATAGTCTCTCTGACATGGGCACAGCTAGTTAAAAGCTCTGGCTGCCTTGTTCCTTGTAATGTATCTCCACATCTCCATAAATACTCCTCTAATCGCATTTATGTCCATGATGGAGGGTTCATCAAACAGCTTTTATGAAATTTCTCTATCGTTTCATTCTCCAATAGTAGCGGGAAAAAGTAGCACCTGAATCTTTCCGTTATCAATCTGACTTCTCTTATTTTACTCAGATGAATATGTCTCCCCATATAGGTGGGTGGTAAAACAATATGTTCATATTTGAAAGAGAAAGTTGGTGACAAATTTCACATACAAACCTAGCTGCAATGAATAATGCCTTTCTTTTAATGGTTTTCAATCCAACTTGTGCATCATTTCTTTGACACTCTCTCCCCTATTTCTCGATAGTACAAAATGAGCTGCCCTACTCTGAAGTTTCTCTAAATTGTCCATCAGCCCCACCTGGTACGGATTCCACAATGCGCAAAATGGGACGCACACATGTAGTGTAGGCAGTTTCTTTAGTAGAACTGTTGCATCTTCTAAATGTTCTGCCAATGAAATGTTGTCTTCAGTTCGCGTTCCCTACAATATTTTCTGTGTGTTCTTTCCAATTTAATCTGTCCGTTATTGCGATTCCTAGGTATTTAGTTCAATTTACAGCCTTTAGATTTCACTGATTTATCATGTAAATGAAGTTCAACGAATTTCTTTTAGGGCTCATTTGGACGAATTCACACTTTTCATTGTTTAGTGTCAAGAGCCCATTTTCATACCACACAGACATCTTATCTAAGTCATTTTGGAGCTTCTTTCGATCTTCTCGTGACTTTCCTAACCGATAAACGACATCGACATCCACGAACAGTCTAAGAGAGTTGAAGAGTTGATAGCCACTACTCTTCAAAGAGCCCGCGACCGGTGCTAGGAGAACATGGTGCTTGCAACCGCGGCCTCACCAGCAGCTCCGCCCATAGCCAGTCGGAGCCCACGGAGGCGTATTTCTTGCATATCATGCGTGTGCCACCACAGCCTACCAGCCAGCAGAGCTGAGCTGCTGAATTACGGTACATATGGAGTGAGTCAATTCTTCACTACCTCCCAACCTGTCATGTTGTCTTTTTCTGTTTAGCTCTGGCTGCCTTGTTCCTTGTAATGTGTCAGTGATACAGAGGCCTACTTTATTTTACTATTTGCTAAAGATGAGGAGGCTCAATTGTTTTGTACATCAACTGAGGAAATACGCCTAGAGTTAAGTATTTGTCTGAGCTTTACATTTCATGTGTTTACTAATTACTATTCTCCTGTCCAGTTCCCATTTGGGAACTTTGCTCAGAATGTGTTCCTCATATCCTGAAGGACACAAAAATAGCAACGAGTATGTTTTTGTGGTACTAGAAGTTCTTGTCGGTGTTCCGATTGTCAGCTGTCGTGTGTCAGTGCGGGAAAGTGTACATTGGCCAAACCATTCGAACAATTGAAGAAAGGTGCACTGAGCATAAGCGCCACACCGAACTCCAATAGCCCACAAAATCAGCAATTGCTGAACATTGTTTGGAAACAAAACACAAGATGAAATATGAAGACACAGAGGTTCTACACAATACATCACGGTACTGGGACTGTCTGTATAAGGAGACCATCGAAATCCGGTTACACGAGAATCTCATAAACAAGGACAGTGGATTTCAATTACGCCAAACGTGGAATCCGGCACTAAAATTTCTTCAATTGCAGCGCAAGCAGAACACCGAGCACGGCGAAGGCAGAGCACAAACTGAGGTCCGCCACTTGAGTCCAGAGCAGGAGCTACCCCCACCACCGCAGCATCCCGGTGTCCGCACTCGAGGTCAGTGGAGGGGGGTGACCGCAGGTATATATAGCACAGCCGCCGGTCCAGCGCCTCAGTCAGCGGGAGTAACCTGATGATGATGGCACGTTACGCTATCGAAAATTCGTTCCACAACGATCAATCCATCCGGCTGCACGCCCGAGAGATCTTCACTCAGCATATTCACCGGGGAAACCTACGAACACACATCGTATCCTGGATAGTTGGCATAGGGAAAGGAACTTGTGCCCTGTTGCCGATATGCTCCCTTGGCCAATGTGAGTGCACAGTAACACCCAAAAGTCCTCTTCATATTTACAGATTTTTACCATTCAGTTGCATTTTCATTTATTGACATAGGAACATGCGGAAAATGATTTCATGTTTGTAGTTCAATGTGACAATTTGCACAAAATATTTTTCCTCGTTTATGACTCACCCTATGTTCTTTCAGATATGTTCATGACTTGAGAAGTGCATTGCGCATTTTCACATACCGTAATTCATCTTGCGTAAAATGAAATTTATTCTGAAGGTACTCTTCTTAATCTATCACAGTGATCCATCACACAGGTATGTGTATATGACATGTGTATGGGTAAATTATACTGCTACGTTGTTTAATGCTGATCGTATGAAAATTTCAGGCAATCTGGAGGACCGCACATGATTTGTTTGTCATATGGCAGCCATGCTAGTTGTTGGTGATTTATGGCAATACGGTTGTGACTCATATCTCTGGTTATTATGTAAGTTTTGCAGTTTTCATTCTTTTAATTTTTTCACTGGGTGAGAACTTTATGTTACAATTTATAGCTATTCAGAGACCACTAAGTACTCAGAGAAGTTAATGTGACACTGGAGCTTCTGTTCATATTATTTATTAATACAAAATATACCATAAGCTTTGATTTTGCAGTGACTAGAATTTTGAAGCATGTTTTATGGAAAGAGAACCAACAGGAATTTCATAGCAATAGTCACTATGCACTGGGCTTAATTTCATGAATTTGAGTTAATTATGAAATAAGTACATTATTAAATTTAACTTTCTAAACAGTGTAACATATTGCTACTGCTCTTTAGTAATAAATGGACATTTTAAATTAAAGTGTTCAGAACAAATCTGTTACACAACTATACTTGGGTACATTGTCATTTCACGTAACTTAAGTCTCCCTCATACAATTTATAACAAGTTATGATAATCATTAGTGATTGTATGACAATGTTTCTATAGGCACCCATGATTGAAAAACAAATTCTGTAACTAGCAGAAGTTAAACTGTAAGACTAATGAATGGAAAAGTAGTTGAGGAGTAATAAACAAGGAAAGATCTAACAATGGAAATTCCAGGTTAGAATGTCAATAATACAATGAGGGGGGTTAGCTTGCAACTCACCGCACTATCAATCACTAAGTTGCAGACAAGCAAGCAGAAAAGAATCACATTTACACAACTTTTAGGCCACTATGGCCTAAGGCTAACAATTTGTTTATTTGTGTGTGTATGCATGCATGCGTGCACTCCCCCCTCCCTCTCTCTCTCTGCCTGAAGGAGGCTGTAATGGTCATGTGATCTGTTGTATGTGGCTTTCTGTGATTCATCAATACATCTCTGTGGTGAGTAGCTACCTATCCTCCCAAAAAAAATACTGTTCAATCCTTCATGGAATTTCCATTGTTTGATTTATGCAAATTATCAGGCATGTCTTTCATTAAAAAAAAAGAGTGCTCATATGTTTGCACATACACTCAGGCACAAATCGTGCACAGATATCCAGTTGCTGCAGCAGTACTCACACTTTAACAGAGAGTGGGAGGGGAAAGTAAAGGGAAAATATGAAGGCAAGGTTTGGGATAGAATGTTTAACAGTTCCTAGCGGAATATGCAGGTCCTGGTTGGTGAGAATGAGACACACAGTTTCCAAAATGGAAAGATGTACTCAATCCACTTTGTGCAATCAAAAAATGTAATACAAATAAAATAATTTTGAGAAGAATAGGTTCTTACCAGAGACATCCGATGAGCCGCAGAAAGGCACAAATAATATAATACAAAATTAGAGCTTTTGGCTATTAACGGCTTCGTCAAACACACACACACACACACACACACACACACACACACACACACACACACACCAATCTGTCAGTGTGTGTATGTTTGTGCCTCTCTAACCAATGAAGCCCTTAATGGCATAAAGTACTAATGTTGTATTAGATTAACAATGGAAATTCTCCTCAGAGATGATAAATTACTTTTCAAAAGAGATAGATTGGCTGGCCAGTACTTACCTTGCTGTACTGCCGATAGTCACGGGCAGAAAGAAAAAAGGATGAAAATAAAACTAGGTTTTGGAACTGCTCCAAAAGCTTGTTTTATTTTCATCCTTTCTTCTTTCCGTGTGTGACTATCGGCGGTACAGCAAAAAATAATTTATCATATCTGTGGAGAATTTCCATCATTAATCTAATTTAAATGTAATATATTCTGTAACGTTTCCAAAAAGAAAGTTATGAAATATTTCTGTTTTTCTTATTCTTTAACAATTCCCAGGGGATATGGAGATAACTGTAAGTGCAGCAAACCAGAGCTGTTAATTTTGCACAGCAGAAATACTCAATACAATGAAATTCATAATACTTTGACACATTTTGCTTTCGGCAGGCTCTTGTGTGTGCCCTATGTTTTGTTGTAAATAACACATTTTCTTTGCAACTAAGAATTTATTTGTATGGTTTTCTATAGTTTAAATTTTATTGCTGAAATATTATTCTGCCGTAGTGGTTTTAAGTAAAATTTAGTTATAATATCAGTTCTTACCAGTCAAAATTATGGAAATTTACCTGACAACAAAAGCAACAAGATGATCCCAGAATTAAAAACAATTCCAGTTCTTTCAAGGTGAAAAAATTCCTACTTTCCCCCTAATTTCATGGGGTGTAGACATCCTATTGTTGCTGGGGTGATTTGCCTGAAGATGATTTGGATACAATGCACCACACTACCCAACCTGCCTTTTCAGCAACTAATAATTAGTGCAAGCTGTATTCATCTGAACCTGCCGATTCATCCTTCACTTTCCCAATAAAAATATCCCCCCCCCCCCCACACACACACATACTTCTCTTATTTGTCAAACTGACAATTATTTTATGCTGCAGGAACTGACTGAACACAAAAGGTGATAGCGTGTTTCTACTGAATAAAGATGATAATATCTAATTAGATTAGTACAGATGCAAAATATGAAGTAATTTGGGTGAAAATTTGGTTAAAAGTGGATTGGAGATGATTGTAACTCAATACTTTTGTAGAGACACCCCCCCCCCCCTCCCCAACGTAGTCACTTTATAATATTTTAATTTATCAGATATAGATTGGAAGATTCAAATGTTTAAACTTAATGGTAGAAAGAGAATATAGTGAAGTAGTTGTAAATGTTTTATCCAAAATTAATTTGACCAGTTAAACATGTGGAGAGAACATCTTAAGCAGATCACAACTTTTCAACTATGTGTAGAACAGGGAATCTGTGAATATAAGACTGGAACAGCATCAATGAATAAAACTGAAGACTACACACAAAAATTTCAATAAAATTAGTTATCAGTATAATCATTCATCATATATACTGTCAGTTCAGTGAACTCAAATGAATGTAATGAATTTAGTCACAAAGTTATAGCCAGATAAAAATATGGCATACAAGGAGAGCACAGGTCATCCAAAGTTCAGGTCAAATTCAGCAGGCGTAGATTTCAGATGTATTGATTTCTTTGTTCACTTTTACAGAAGTCTCAATGTTGACATTGTTAAATGCAATGTCATTGTCGACTATTCTTGTCGAAATTATTATTATTATTTGCTTCCCTTAAAGTGATATATGCAGAACTTGTGGAAAGTATTCTGCAACTTTCAAAGCTCTAGATGCACAACTGACATATGAAAGAGATGAAAAAGAAATATCAGGCATTAAAATTAATAATAAGAAAGTTGAGATTGAATATGAACTGCACTGCTGTAAAGCTGGTGCATTCTGTCAGAATGTAGGACAATCCTGACAGATAAGCAGAAAGTTTACAAACACTGAATCATTGAGTATGATTTTACAATAAAATCTTCCAAATCAAAACAGATCCAATATCGTCTATAATAAGTGACAGCTTTCTCTTACCTGTTTTACAAACTTTGACTCTACGACAGTAATTAATACTATATTTTATGTTTACCTTGAAACTGTTGGAAAGAAAGGTACAAAAGTATTTCCTTTCTTGCATCATTATGTCACTTTGATTCTGCATCTTGTGGTAAAAAATTTCGAAATCACATGGTGATCAAAACAAAAACTATACCCTCTTCAGGTTCATTATAACTGCTCCTAGTGAATGAATGGAAGAGTTTTTGCTCCCATCACCATGTTACGAAGCTAAGTGGGTATAGTATTTAGTCACAGTCACCTGTGAAATAGCAGGTCCTGCTTTATTAAAACAAACATATTGAGATACTACGCCAATAAGAGTTCACATGTCCAATGTTTTCGGACAGCTGCCTATTGCCAAAGGAAAGTATAATGATCTACAAGACCTGAAGGTGTCCATGACACACAGGCCCCAGGAGTACTTTACAAACATTACTTTTTAGGAGTGAATTTATTGTTTTACAACCAAATTTGTGTTATTTGTTTCTAGTGAGTAAAAAGTGAGATATGATGACTGTGGGTTATAAGAAGTGTAATTTATACTAATAACTGAAATTTCATGAAACTTTAACTTCTCCCAGCATAAAGAATTTTCAAACCACTTTCATGTATGCTGCCGAGCGATGTCATCGGCCACCATCGATATTTCAACAGGAACACACCCTGCCATTCTCAAAGCACAACTGCACTTGAGGAAGCAATGTTCAAGCAAATTTAATACCTCGGTTTGCAAAGGGTAAACAAGAATGATAACACAGTACAAGAAACCACAGAGTCAACACAACTAAAGATGACCAACATCATAAAAATCGACAGTGACTATTAATCAATAGATGAGGCAGCTTTAATACTGTTCAACTGTTTTTGGAAGAGAGACAGGGCTGGATTCCAAGCATTATTTAAACAGAAACCACCATTTCTATTTGTAAGGTCACTGCTAGTTTCATTTCAACTACTTCCTTAATAACACTATCCCAATAGGTGGACGTGCAATCAGAGTCTCTGTGTATATAAGATGTTCTGCAACAGCAGATTTGCTCGGCTGTTGCAAGTGTGTGTGACACTTGTGTTCAATACACTGGTCATCCAAAGTTCCAACTGCAGCACATGGCATGCCACAACTGCAAGGAATATGATAGCCATCAGCCCTATGCAAACCAATCATCCTTTACGGACATCAACAGGGCCTTTATCTTACAAGGTGGTCGAAAAACACCTAATTTATGGCTTATTGCCTTACGCAGGAAGCATTTCCAACAAGATTCATCATATTTTGTCGAAATATGATGTGAAATGTGTTTTTCAGGCACCTTCTAAGGCCCTGTTGGGATGATCTAAGTTTGTGTAAGGCTGGGTCTATCGTATACCAGGCAATTTAAAATAAGTATATAAAAGTTTCAAAGCTGAATTTCCAGCAATAAAGATCAGGTTTTCTAAATTTGCATAACACAGTTAAAACACTGCATTTTGGCTGGTCATTGTGGAACACACTCAGTATGTGTCTGCACTACACATCAAAATGTCAAACTAAAGATAGAAAATGCTAAGCTTGGTATCTTAACCATTGGAGAATTGGCCTCTTATAAACAAAGTTTGGCAAAGTGCTGTGCAACCCAGCATCATTCCACTGCATTATGGGGAAACTGTAGTTCCTACCCAGGAAGTGATCCAATAGAAAGAACATTACAAAGAGCACTTGATGATAATGTAATTGGAAAATATCACATTTCAACAATGGGTTTCAGTAGACAGGTGCAACTTAGAAATACTGCAAAAAACCTCATTGGAGTTCACTGAATTCTTTTCTGAAAAACTGCATAAACTAATACTCCATGATTTTTAGCAAAGCAGCAGAGCTCTTATATCTAAATGAAATCAAGGTTAACTTGACTGTGGGTAAATGTATTGTTATATGTGACTTCTCATAGAACTATACTTTTGTGACCCAAGATGTGGCCCAGAGTTATCATTGGTCAAGTGATCATGCAACAGTGCATCCCTTCGTAGTGTATTACAAAGGAGAGAACCAAACTTAACACACGAGTTACCACTATGTCATAATTTGTAACTGTCTAGGGCGTAATACCATAGCGATCTACTGTTTTCAGAAAAAGCTATTTTAGTTTTTTAAAACAAACGCTGAGACTGATATACAGAATGTATACTACTTTTCATATTGGAGTGCAGCCCAGTACAAAAATAAAAAGAATTTTGTAAACTTCCAGTTCCACAAAGAAGATTTTGGAATTGAAACTGAATGGCATTTTTTTGCCTCTGCTAATGGAAAAGGACCTTGTGATGGTGTTGGTGGAACTGTTAAGAGATTAGCAACAAAAGAAGTCTGCAGAGGCTGTATGACAACCAAATTCTTACTGTGCAACAACTTTTTGATTGGGCGGTTTACAACATTACATCTGTAAATTTAGAATTTACTACAGTAGAAGAGTACATTCAAACAGAGAGATTTCTGGAAGAGCACTTCAGTCAATCTGTTTCCATAAAAGGGATACAGAAGTTACATGCTTTTATACCGATTACTTCAAGTACATCAAAAATATTGGTAAAGACTTTTTCTGTTGCAACAGAATCTACTGTTGAAACACTTACAAAATCCCCACAAAGACTTGCTTTGAAAGGCAGTCGTGGGTATGTTACTGTCATCTATGACAAGAAATTGTGGTTAGCTTATATTTTAACGAAAGAAGAAGAACTCGATGATATTAAAGTTACATTCATTCACCCATGTGGCCCATCACCCTCTTACACATTTCCTATAAAACCAAATATTCTTTGGTTATCTATAAATGATATTCTTTGTAAGGTAAACCCAGTATGAGCGACAGGAAGAATGTATCAGATTCTGCGGATGAAACTGAAAAAACAAGGAAAAGCATTTAACAAGAAGGTCAATCTTGAAACACAGACTGTATAAATTAGGTTTTGCACTTTTGGAATGTGCATTAACAACGAATTTTAATGTGTATGTGTATGTAGGAAGAATCTCTATCTATATAAAGGCGAAAGGACACTCATTTACTCACTCACTCACTCATTGAACATGAAATCTCAAAAACTACTTCACATATGAAGCTGAATTTGGCAGGAACATAGTTTATAGGTAGACGACATTAGCTGAGAAAGAATTTTGCGAAAGGGCCAATAGTTCAGGAGATATGACAGCATAAACAATGAAAACTTTCATGTCTTGTAACACGTGATAGTGGGACTTCATCAGTCCATTATTTGATAAGGACAGCACTTGGCAACTTGCAACAAATTTTAAACATAATTTCAAACCTTTAGGAAATGTTTTCTCTGTAACAACTACAGTAAAATGTGAAAGGAAAAAAAGTTTCTCCCTTACTACTTTTTTCAGCAGTCATGCCATAAAATTATGACATTTGGCATGTCAGCTAAAACAAGAAGTAAATCGTCAGGGAGATTAAAATTCTGCCTCTGAGTGGCTAAATTTGGACATTCCAGCAAGATGTGGGCAACTGTCAAATGCACACCACATCGACACTCAGGAGAATCCTTGCGACATAGAAGTTGACAGTGCGTAAACGAAGTATGGCTAATACGGAGCCAGCAGAGAACAACAGAGTCCCTGCAAGGGGTCCACAGAGAGGTGCTCCAGACATTGGTTGTCTCCTTTATACACCTCAATTTGTTGGGCACTTGTAGGGTGCGCCATTCAGTACTCCACAAGCCGCGAACTCTACAGCGTAATATTGACCGGAGATCAGTAGATGGGATGCCTATAATGAGGATAGGTTTATGGGTAGCCTCTTTTGCCAGCCTGTCAGCCAGCTCATTGCCTTCTATTCTGTCCTGCCCTGGAATCCAAAGGAATTCCACTGACTACCCACATTGTTGTATGACATGGACTGCGTGGGAAACACAGGTCGATGGCTTGTAGACCGCTCAGGGAGTCACTACAAATGACAAAGGACTCCCCGGAACGGATATGGTCGAGTGCGCAATGGATGGCTACCAGTTCTGCAGTGAATACACTACAGCCATCTGGTAGGAAGCGCAGCTCATTCTGCCCTGCAAGGGTATAGACAGAACCGACACGACCTCCTGCCTTTGAGCAATCGGTGTGGACTAGTGTACAGCCCCGGAATCTGTCAATTGTTGATGAAGGGTCTTAGGGTGAACTGAGGTTTTTAAGTACTGTGACAACTCCAGCCCACCATATGTTCTAGCAATTTGCAAATAACAGTGGTGAAATTGATGGTTCGGTAGCTGTCCAATTCCTGCGGGGTTTTGCCAGGTTTGAGCAATGGAACAATGGTACTCTCTTCCCACTGATAGGGGAAGACACCATCGCTCCAAATGCCATTAAACATTGCTAGAAAATGCTGCTTAGGCTCCTCAGATAAATGTTTTAACATCTTGTTGTGGATGTGGTATTGCCCAGGGGTTAGGTCAGGTTAGGAAGTAAGGGCACTGAGGAGTTCCCATTCACTGAAGGGAGCGTTATACAGCTCCACACGGAAAGCCGAGAAGGAAAGTCTTTCTTTCCTCCCACTCTTTCAGGTCATGAAATGCTGGTGGATAATGCACCGATGCAGATATCTGAGCATAATGCTCTGCAAAATGTTCTGCAACTGCATGTGGATCAGTGCAAACTATTCCATTCATGGAAATAACAGGTACACTGAGAGGACTATGGTAGCTGTAAACATGTTTTATCATTGTATACACCTGGGATGGGGACATATGTGTTCTAATGGTAGAAACATACCTCCCCCAGCACTCTTCCTTGCGTCTTTGTGTTAGGAGTCGAGCTCGGGCAAGGAGCCTCTTAAAAACTATGAAGTTCTCCACAGATGGATGCTGCTTGTAACACTGCAGAGCTCGTCTGTGGTCTTGAATTTTTTGAGTGATGTCTTGTGATCACCAGGGCACTGTTGTCTGCTGTGCGACCCAGAAGAAATAGGAATGGCACACATTGCCACAGAAATAATGGCCGAGGGGATGCTGCCGATTGCAATATCTGTGTTCACATGTGTTGGGGGACCAATTATGATGGCAGAAGTAAAAGAGTCCCAATTTGCCTTTGGGGCAATCGTTCAGTGGACTGATGCTGTGGCAGTGACAGTTAGATCAGAAAGTGGTCACTGCCACACAAGTCGTTGTGCACTCTCCAGTGGATGGATGATAAGAGGCCTAGGCTACATTCAGATAAATTGATGGTTGAGTAGGTGCCATGTGCCACACCAAAATGCGTGTGGGCACCATTATTTAAAATTCAGAGGTGATGCCCAGTAGTCACAGTACCACCCCACAATGGCTTATGGGCGTTAAAATCACCCAATACTACAAAAGGTATGGGTAGCTGAGGGGTCAGTGCAGCCAGGACACGTTGGTATATTGCACCTTCAGGAGGCAGGCAGACGTTGCAGATGGTAATATCCAACGCAGCACTTACCCTGCCAGGTACAGCTTCCAAAGGTGTCTACAGAGGAAAAGGTTCACTGTAGACAGAAGTAAGTACATAGATGCAGACACCACCTGATATCCTGTCATAGTCTGCGTGATTCCGATAATAACCCCAATAGCCTCGTAGGGCAGGGGTGTGCAACATGGGAAACCAGGTTTTCTGAAGGGCGATGAAAAATGCAGGTGAGGTGCTGACAGGTTGTTGTAACTCAGCTAAGTGGGGGGAAAACTGCCGCAATTCCACTGGAGTATTGAATGTTCTTTGAGACAAAAGGCCATAGTGGGACAGAGATTAGTTATTCCATAGGCTCAGAAGTAGCTTATGACAGATCCTACAGAATCAAAAACAATTGGTTCCAGTGTTTCAGTGAGGGTGAGAGCCTCAGGAGATGTGAGGATCTCCACCTCATCTTCAGAAGCAGATGATGTAAGTATGTGTGACGTAGGAGCCACAGGAGTTTCCTTTTTCTTCTGCTTCTTCCTTTCCATTCCTCTTATCACTCCTTAGGCTGAGGCCGCTGGGAGGGATTCTCTGAAGGGACCGATGATGATCGGTAAGCTCTTCGACCAGAAGGCTGTGGATTCACCAGCTGCTGGCTTGAATCTTCTTTGGAACTAGTTGAAGCCTCAGAATGGTGAGTTCCAAGCGAGAGGGGCTGGAGAAGACTGGTGCTTCTCTGGCTGGGGGTTGGAGACTGGTGTCCCCGATGGTTGGGTGGAGAGTGCTAACACAGGAGGTGCTGGGGGAGCAACAGAAGAAGGTGGGTCCCCAGATGGAGCTTGAACAGTGGTTACTGTTGTCCCCACAGAGGGTGGTGACGACCTAAGTGCTGTAACAAATGGAGTATCCATAGTGACTAGATGGAGCCACACATATTTTTTCCACACCTCTGTGTATGTCACTCGGTCCAAGGTCGTTATTTCTATAATCTTCCTTTCTTAATGTTGGATAGTGCAGTCTGGCAAAGAGGGTGAATGGTGCTGGCCACAGTTCACACAGATGGGAGGCAGTGTACATGGAGCATCCAGATGTGCTGGACACCCACAGTCCCTACATGTAGTGCTTAATTACAGTGGGACGACGTGGCCTGATTTCCAGCATTTGAAGCACCTCATAGGGGGAGGAATGTAAGGCTTTACGTCACAGCAGTAAATCATAACCTTGACCTTCTCGGGCAGTATATTGTCTTCAAAGGCCAGATATGAAAGCACCGATCTTTTTGGTCTGCTATAGAGACTTTGTCGCTCGATGTTGACACGCAACTTGTCGTTGGACTGTAACAGCAGGTCTTTATGGAAAAATTATGCCTTGGACAATGTTAAGGGACGTCCGTGGTTTGATGCTCACAGGAACATCATCCTGCTTGTCGCAGGCAAGTAGCGCCCACAATTGGGCATGGGATGCTGCTTTTAAGAGCACTGCACCACTTCTCATCCTCGACATACCTAATTCTTCGCCATATTTGTCTTCAAGATGTTAGACGAAGAAAAGTTCGTGTACATACTAGGAATTTGGGAGAGTAAGGCTCGTCCCTATCTGCCTCTTGAAGGTGCAATATCCCAATGTGTCCTGGCTGCACTGACCGCTCAGCTACCCCCACCTTTCCTAGTGTTGGGCGATTTTAATGCCCATAACCCATTGTGGGGTGGTACTGTGACTACTGGGCATCGTAAGAGATGTTGAGGCATTACTGTCTCAACTCACCTCTGCATTTTAAATAATAGTGCCCCCACGCATTTTGGTGTGGCACATGGCACTCAAGCATCAATTTATCTGAATGTAGCCTAGGCCTCTTATCATCCATCCACTGGAGAGTGCACGACGACTTGTGTGGCAGTGACCACTTTCCGATCTTCCTTTCACTGCCACAGCATCAGTCCACTGAACGATTGCCCCAATGGGCTCTTAATAAGGCAAATTGGGACTCTTTTACTTCTGCCATCACAATTGGTTCCCCAACACATGCGAACATAAATATGGCAATTGACAGCATCCCCTCAGCAATTATTTCTGCGGCAGTGTGTGCCATTCCTATTTCTTCTGGGTCGCACGGCAGACGACAGTGCCCTAGTGATCACAAGACATCACTCAAGAAATTCAAGACCGGAGGCAAGCTCTGCAGTGTCACAAGCAGCATCCATCTGTGGAGGCTCCGTGCCCGAGCTCGACTCCCAAAACAAAGATGCAAGGAAGAGTTCTGGGGAGGTTTCTACCATTGGAACACATATGTCCCCATCCCAGGTGTTGACAAAGATAAAACATGTTTACAGCTACCATAGTCCTCTCAGTGTACCTGTGATTTCCATGAATGGAATAGTTTGCACATATCCACATGCAGTTGCAGAACATTTTGCTGAGCATTATGCTCATATCTGCATCGGTGCATTATCCACCAGCCTTTCACACCCTGAAAGAGTGGGAAGAAAGAAAAAGACTTTCCTTCTCGGCTTTCCGTGTGGAGCTGTATAACGCTCCCTTCAGTGAATGGGAACTCCTCAGTGCCCTTACTTCCTAACCTGACTTAACCCATGGGCCACACTACATCCACAACAAGATGTTAAAACATTTATCTGAGGAGTCTAAGCACCATTTTCTAGCAATGTTTAATGGCATTTGGAGTGATGGTGTCTTCCCCTATCAGTGGAAAGAGAGTACCATCGTTCCAGTGCTCAAACCTGGCAAAACCCCGCAGGAATTGGACAGCTACCGAACCATCAATTTCACCACTGTTATTTGCAAATTGCTAGAACATATGGTGGGCTGGAGTTGTTACAGTACTTAAAAACCTCAGTTCACCCTAAGACTCTTCATCAACAATTGACAGATTCCGAGGCTGTACACTAGTCCACACCGATTGCTCAAAGGCAGGAGGTCGTGTCCGTTCTGTCTATACCCTTGCAGGGCAGAATGAGCTGCGCTTCCTACCAGATGGCTGTAGTGTATTCACTGCAGAACTGGTAGCCATCCGTTGCGCACTCGACCATATCCGTTCCGGGGAGTCCTTTGTCATTTGTAGTGACTCCCTGAGCGGTCTACAAGCCATCGACCTGTGTTTCCCACGCAGTCCACGTCATACAACAATGTGGGTAGTCAGTGGAATTTCTTTGGATTCCAGGGCAGGACAGAATAGAAGGCAATGAGCTGGCTGACAGGCTGGCAAAAGAGGCTACCCATAAACCTATCCTCAATATAGGTATCCCATCTACTGATCTCCGGTCAATATTACACTGTAGAGTTCGCGGCTTGTGGAGTTCTGAATGGCGCACCCTACAAGTGTCCAACAAATTGTGGTGTATAAAGGAGACAACCAACATCTGGAGCACCTCTCTGTGGACCCCTTGCAGGGATTTGGTTGTTCTCTGCTGGCTCCTTATCAGCCATACTTCGCTTACACACAGTTACCTCTGTCGCAAGGATTCTCCTGAGTGTCGATGTGGTGTGCATTTGACAGTTGCCCACATCTTGCTGGAATGTCCAAATTTAGTCACTCAGAGGCGGAATTTTAATCTCCCTGACGATTTACTTCTTGTTTTAGCTGACAATGCCTCTATGGCTGATGCTGTTTTAAATTTTTATTCGTGTGAGGGGCTTGTATAAAAGCATTTGAGTTTCAGTGCAGTGCAATTATTCCCCGTCATATCAAGTCAGTGGTTTTACTCACCATCTCAGATTTTGATGAAATTTGGCACAGAGGTAGCCCACATAGATTAAGAAAAATTCCCAATTTTGTTCCAATCCGTCAATCCATTTTGAAAACACAACGATCTGAAGTTGTCAAAATTGCCAAAAAGCACCCCACAGCCATAATTTCAAATTCAACTCTCCGAATTAAACTACAATGATAAGAGAGCTGTCATTTTTCAGCAGCTCCCATGAGCTTTGCAATTATATATAGCACTTTATGGATTTGCCGTGAAAACAGTTTTTTAAAATTTAAATGAAAATTGAAATTTTTAGTTTATCAAAAAGTACACTTCAAAAATTTTATATAATGCTTTACATTATTGTTAAATAATACCCTGAGCATGAAAATGGGACTGTCTTGGGTTTACACCTTTTGTAAAATTTATAGAGTTACTTAGAAATTGCCAGGGTATTTATTTATTCATTCAAGCCCTGAGATAGCACTTCTCAAATTTCTTCTCTCTCTGTCCATCTCCTTCTTTCTAATAACATGTGATATTTATCAGAGAGTATATAAGAAATAAAGCCATCTTGCATAATGTAAAAAGTTGCAGAATCCAAACAAACAAAGAGTAATCACAATACAAATGGTATGTGACATTCGTAAGTACATTCATTTAATGCACAACTTTACTATAAACAATATTTCTTGTGACTTGTCCAGGATCTAATAAGAATAAATTCTTTGGTGAAGTCACCCTGAGAAAGTGACAAAGTTGTCCGTCTGAGAAACATGCACATGTCGAATCCACTGCACAGTATTAAATAGATTGCCCTGTGATTTATTAATTGTAATATAAAATGCAAGTCTCACTGTAAACTGCAGTCTCTGGAAGTTAAAAGCTACGGAAATAATGGATATTCGTTGGATATACACTTTTTCATTCTTTCCCGGGTAGTTGACGTTTGCCTTGGGCACCAACATCACCATCATGAAGACATGTGTGGTATTTGTACATGGGTTTTGCTTGAATCTACAGCAGAATTCACCCTGTAGTTTCGTTTTCAAAGAGCTCAGTGGTTATGACGTCATATCTGCTGATCAATGTGTCGTTCAGTGATATAATATTGTAGCTTCTTTAGTGGTATACTGGTACATTGTTTGCAGAATGTGCTGCAAACAGAGTAATAAAGACTTAACAAAATGTCAAATATAATGCAGTACCTATTTATGGATGTCACATGTATGACGTAATATCTCCTGAATTGTGTTTCCCACAAAATCATTATTTACCTGGTTTGTAGAATGGAATATTAGGAACTGCCTGTGAAATGTGTTGTAAATGTAGTTGGAAGTAATAGGACATTACAACCTCATGCTTATCAGAGTGATTTTTCATGCATATATGAACTATATGCCGTAATAAGATATTATTTTGAAGGTGCACCCAGTGGTATATATATAAAATGTCTGCAAAACACGTCGCGAATACATCTACATCTACATCTACATACATACTCCGCAATTCACCGTAAGGTGCGTGGCGGAGGGTACACCGTACCACTACTAGGTATTTCCTTTCCTATTCCACTCCCAAATTGAACGAGGAAAAAAAGAATGCCTATATGCCTCCGTACGAGCCCTAATTTCTCTTATCTTGTCTTTGTGATCTTTACGCGAAATGTAAGTAGGCGGCAGCAAGATCGTACTACACTCAGCTTCAAATTCCGGCCCTCTAAATTTACTTAACAGAAATTCACGAAAAGAACGTCGTCTTTCTTCCAGCGATCCCCAATTGAGTTTCCGGAGCATTTCCGAGACACTCGCGCATTGGTCGAACCTACCGGTAACAAATCTAGCTGCTCGCCTCTGAACCACCTCTATGTCTTCCTTCAAACCGATCTGCTGCGGGTCCCAAATACTTGAGCAATACTCAAGACGTGGTCGTACAAGCGTTTTATACGCGGTCTCCTTTACAGGTGAAGTACATCTTCCCAAAATTCTCCCAATAAACCGAAGTCGGCTGTCTGCCTTACTCACAACTGTCCTTACATGCTCGTTCCATTTCATATCGCTCTGCAATGTTACGCCTAGATATTTGAACGACGCGACCGCATCAAGAAGCTCACTACTGATGCTGTATTCGAACATTATAGGATTGTTTTTTCTACTCATGCGCATCACCTTACATTTTTCTACATTGAGAGCTAGCTGCCATTCTTCGCACCAACTAGAAATTTTGTCTAAGTCAACCTGTATGCTATTACAGTCAGTTACAGACGACAGACGAGGTGAATAGAATTAGTAGGAAAGACATGGTGAGACGGTTTTTCATGAACCTAATTGTTTATGGTTCCGTATCTCATGAACTGAGTGTCGTATTATGATAAAATTTCGAATGTACGCTCAGTGGTATTTGTGTATACTGCCTGTAACATTTCTTGGGAATACGATGAATAGTGGATGAGTAATAAATTGTATCGTCATGCCAAATGTCATAATTTAACAGCATGAATGCTGAAAAAAGTAGTAAGGGAGAAACCCAACATTTTACTGTAGTTGTTACAGAGAAAATGTTTCCTAAAGGTTTGAAATTATGTTTAAAATTTGTTGCAAGTTGCCAAGTGCTGTCCTTATCAAATAGTGGACTGATGAAGTCCCACTATCGCGTGTTACAAGACATGGAAGTTTTCAGTGATTATGCTGTCATATCTCCTGAACTATTGGCCCTTTCGCAAAATTCTTTCTCAGCTGATGTCGTCTGCCTATAAACTATGTTTCTGCCAAATTCAGCTTCATAGGTGAAGTAGTTTTTGAGATTTCATGTTCAGTGAGTGAGTGAGTAAATGAGTGTCCTTTCGCTTTTATAAAGATAGAGATTCTTCCTTAATGTATCTACATACACATTAAAATTTGTTGTTAATACACATTCCAAAAGTGCAAAACCTAATTTATACAGTCTGTGTTTCAAGATTGATCTTCTTGTTAAATGTTTTTCCTTGTTTTTACAGTTTCATCCACAGAATCTGATACATTCTTCCTGTCGCTCTGACTGATTTACCTTACAAAGAATATCATTTATAGATAACCAAAGAATATTTGGTTTTATAGGAAATGTGTAAGAGGGTGATGGGCCACATGGGTGAATGAATGTAACTTTAATATCATCAAGGTCTTCTTCTTTCGTTAAAATATAAGCTAACCACAACTTCTTGTCATAGATGACAGTAACATACCCACGACTGTCTTTAAAAGCAAGTCTTTGTGGGGATTTTGTAACTGTTTCAACAGTAGATTCTTCCACAAGGAAATGATCCCTGTGGCAGTGGGGTGGGTTTCAGGGTGGCATTTGTGTAAGGATGAATTAAGACGACGTGGAGGTTGGGAGGGCAACGAAACACCACTTTAGGAGGGGCAAGAAAGATCTTGGATGTTTCATTTCTGGGCACGAGGATAGAAAATCAAAACCTTGGTGAAGGATGCAATTTAGTTGGTCAAGTCCATGGTAGTACTGAGTGACAGGGGAGCCATCTTTTATGGATGATTTCTGGTGTTAGGAGGAGGATTTGTCATGTGTGAGGATAAGGCACGAGAGATCCGTTTGCGAACTAGGTCTGTGGGGTAGATTGTCTGTGAAGGCCTTTTTGAGATGTCAGCATATTCAGAAATGGAGTTCTTGTAGCGGCAGATACGCCGTCCACAGGTGGTAAGGCTGTAAGGGAGGGTTTTTTTTTTTATGTAGCAGAAGAGATGGCAACTGTCAAAGTGTAGGTACTGTTGGTGGGGTAGGTTTAATATGGACAGAAATGCAGATGAAGCCATCAGTGAGGTGGAGGTTGACATGCAGGAATGTGGCATGGTAGGTTGCGGAAGACCAGGTGAAGTGGATGGGGGGAGAAGGAATTGAGGTTCTGAAGAAAGGAGGATAGGGCGTCTTGGCCCTGAGTCCAGATCATGAAAATATCATCAATGAACCTGAACTAGGCCAGAGGTTTGGGATGCTAGGAAGGATGCCTCCAGATGGCCCATAAACAGGTTGGCATAGGAGGGTGCCATGCGGGTGCCCATGGCTGTGCCTCAGATTTGATGGTAAACTTCCCCCTCAAAGGAAAAGTAGTTGTTAGATAGGATGAAATTGGTGAGGGTCATGAGGAATGAGGTATCAGACTTGAGTTCAGAGTGACGTTGGGAGAGGTAGTGTTCCAGAGTGGCAAGGCCATGGGCATGTGGGATGTTGGTGTATAGGGAGGTGGCTTCAACTGTGACAAGTAGGGACCCAGGAGGCAAGGAGTGGGAATGGTGGAGAGTCTATGAAGGAAGTAGTTTGTATCCTTGATACGGAAAGATATATTTTGGTCAATTTGTTGGATCTGTTGGTCAACGAGGGCTGAAATTCTTTTGGTAGGAGCACAGTAACCACCCACAATTGGGCATCCAAGATTATTCGGTTTGTGGATTTTGGGCAGCATGTAGAAGGCGGGTGTGTGGGGTGCTGCTGGAGATGGATTCAGGAGAGAGTTTCTGGAAGGGGCCATAGGATTTTATCAGGGATTGGAGATCTTGTTGTTCTTTGGGGATGGGGTCATTCCGGCACAACTTGTAGGCGGAGGAGTCAGAGTTGACGGAGAGCTTCTGCCAGGTAGTCTCTGTAATCCATAACTACAGTGGTGGAAACTTTATCTGCAGGTAGGATGATTATGTCAGGATATATTTTTTATTACTTTATTACTTTATTTATTAACGCGCCAACAAATTCTGATACCAGTTTCGTTTTAACTAACAGACCAGCCCCAAATATGCACATGTAATCATTGTCCCCTTATAATCATCTACTCTGGCACTATAATATTGGAATTACGTAAATTTACGTTACTGTGTCTTGAGTTTTCTTGTTCTAGAAACTCCATTACAGTTTTTGTTCTGCATTTTGTCACACAAATTTCCATACTAACGCTTTTACATTTTTGTACAGAATTTTCGGTTGATTGCTTGCTCACGTGTGAGATCTCGGGTTCTGGTGCATGATATTGCATTCTGGTGCACAACTTTATGCGTGATTTGCAGTTTTTTCTGTTGTTTTGCATGCCTGGACCTGAATCTGCGTGCTTGGGTGTGCATCTGTGTTGTTGTGTGGGCGAACTTAAGAACTTTTGCATGCCTGGTGCGTATCTTGCATGTTGAGGAAACTCTTCCCAGGCCTTAATCCACTGCCTCCCATCATTTCTTATTTTCCACTTTCCCTGCACCATCCCTGCCCCAATGGACCCCTCCTCCATCTATCTGTACCAGTATCCCTTTCCCTGGTCAAAACCCAATCCCACATCCTATTCCTAAAATGCTGCATAAATCATGGTATCCCTCCAAACGGTCTAACCTTAAAAATTCCTTTGTCTTGATCCCATCCCTCCTTCCACAATGACCTGCACATTTTCAGATTCCACCAATCCTTAGCCTCGCGAACATAGTCCTTAGTCCTATAAAATCATCTCTCCATGGCTCGTAAATCCGTTAGCTACCTTCTCTCCTTTGGTACGATATTATTTCTGTGTAACCAAAACTACCAACATCCCATCTCTCAGATCGAATCCTCTGATCTCCAGCAACTGGTGGAGCACTTCAAACACCACCTCCACAAATTGTCCAGCCTGCTGACATCATATTGTCACCTTGCAGCACCTGTATCCAATCCTTATCCGACCCATAGTGTTCCTCCTCGTCAACCCCTCATAGCTCCCAGACCATGCTTAGCTGATCTCTTTAACCTACCTCATAGATGATCTCTTTAACCTACCTCATCCCTTAAAACTTCCTACCAACACTCCACAACATCCAATACCAAAACAACCCCTGAACTCTATGGTTAACCTGCCCACAAAAAAAACTAAACCCCACTGAAGTTTTCCTTTCATCCAAAGGTCTTACCTTTAGTCCTACACCCCACTTCAATCATGTTGGTCTTGTCATAGACCTACTCACCTTTTCACAATCCCTACGAAGGAAACACTACCTTGCCACCAATCCCTCTGACCGTAACCTACCTAATCCCAATATTGAACCCTGCCTGTCCCAATTCATACCACCATCCAACAGAGATTCCCCTACACTCCCACCTAACCATACTCTGGTAACCCTCCAAGAGTTTCTCACCTCCAAATTGGCCTCACCATCCTCCTCAAGTCCCTTCCCAAGAACTCAAACCTTTCAGCAGAAGAAAGAAGAGCCATCGACAACCTTAAAACTAATCCTGACAGAATCATACTCCCTACGGATAAATGTTCCACTACTGTAGATATGGATCACAGTGACTACCTGGTAGATGGTCTCCATCAACTCTGACTCCTCCACCTACAAGTTGTGCCGGAATGACCCCATCCCCAAAGTCCAACAAGATCTCCAATCCCTGTTAATATCCTATGGCCCCTTACAGAAACTGTCTCCTGAATCCATCTCCCTCGTCACCCCCAGTAGCACTCCACACACCCACCTTCTACAAGCTCCCCAAAATCTTGGACGCCCAATTGTGGCTGGTTACTGTGCTCCTACCAAAAGAATTTCAGCCCTCGTTGACCAACAGATCCAACAAATTGTCCAAAATATATCTTCCTGTATCAAGGATACCAACAACTTCCTTCATCAACTCTCCACCATTCCCACCCCTTGCCTCCTGGGTCCCTACTTGTCACAGTGGAAGCCACCTCCCTATACACCAACATCCCACATGCCCATGGCACTCTCCTATGCCAATGTGTTTATGGACCATCTGGAGGCATCCTAGCATCCCAAACCTCTGGCCTAGTTCGTGTTCATTGATGATATTTTCATGATCTGGACTCAGGGCCAAGACGCCCTATCCTCCTTTCTTCAGAACCTCAATTACTTCTCCCCCCATCCACTTCACCTGGTCTTCCGCAACCTACCATGCCACATTCCTGGATCTCAACCTCCACCTCATTGATGGCTTCATCTGCATTTCCGTCCATATTAAACATACCAACCACCAACAGTACCTAGACTTTAACAGTTGCCATCTCTTCTGCTACATAAAAAAAAACCCTCCCTTACAGCCTGACCACCCGTGGACGGCGTATCTGCAGCGACAAGAACTCCATTTCTGAATATGCTGACAGTCTCAAAAAGGCCTTCACAGACAATCTACCCCACAGACCTAGTCCGCAAACAGATCTCTCGTGCCATATCCTCACACATCCCAAATCCTCCTCCTAACACCAGAAACCATCCATAACAGATGGATCCCCTTGTCACCCAGTACTACCATGGACTTGAACAACTAAATTGCATGTTTCACCAAGGTTTTGATTTTCTATCCTCGTGTCCAGAAATGAGAAACATCCAAGATCTTTCCCACCCCTCCTAAAGTGGTGCCCTCCCAACCTCCACAACATCCTAGTTCATCCTTATGCCACCCCGAAACCCAGTCCACTGCGAAAGGGATCATTTCCTTGTGGAAGACCCCGCTGCAAGACCTGTCCAATCCACCCACCGAGCACTTCCTATTCCAGTCCTGTCACAGGCTTATCCTATCCTTTCAGAGGCCGGGCCACCTGTGAAAGCAACCACGTAATTTACCAACTGTGCTGCTTTCTATATTGGCATGACCACTAACCAGCTGTCCATTAGGATGAATGGCCACTGCTAAACTGTGACCAAAAACAAGGTGGACCATCCTGTGGCCCAGCATGCAGTGGAGCACATGCTTGATTTCAATGGCTGCTGCACAACCCAAGCCATCTGGATCCTCCCATCCACTACCAGCTTTTCTGAACTGGACAGATGGCAGTTATCCCTACAATACATTCTCCAATCTCGAAATCATCCAGGCTTCAACCTATGATAACTTCCCTTTTTTCCATACTTTACAGTTCCTACCTCTCTATCCCAAACTACTACTATTTTGAATGGTGCGTACATGTGCGTGCGTGTCTACGCAGTCATTTATACGTGCAGTGTGCGTACATTTTTTTTTAGTTTTACATTTATTTAAATGTATACTTATTTTGTTTATTTTATTTTTGTATTTTTTTTTATCTCCCTTCACCTGCGTCCCCACTAAGCTGCGTCTTGTTATTCCCATCTAGGCTGTGCTGTATCCATTCCCACCACCACTATCCCCTCTCCCCTCCCCTCCCGTCCCCGATTTACACGCCGCAGAGCATGATTCGAAGTGCGGCAGCCGGAGGTGATGGTTGTATGACTGTGTGATGCATGAATGTTCTATTTTATGAAGAAGACCATGGCCAATAGCTGAAAGTGTCGTATGTGTGTGTCTTTTGTATGTGCCTGTCGCAGTTCATCGCCAAGTCTTTGCGGTGAGTTGTAAACTGTTCTTATTACTATATTATTAATTCCACCCAGACTGTCCAGTATTACGTACTGGCGAAAATGTAATTTTAATCCATTATTAACTTTTAATTCTCTTAAATATTGAGAGATCTTTGTACATGTTACAACAGAAGTTCTATACCTACATAAATACTCAACAAGTCACATTGAAGTGCATGGCTGAGGGTTCATCAAACAGCTTTCATGATGTTTTTCTACAGTTACATTCTCTAACAGCTCGTGGGAAAAAGGAACACCTAAATCTTTCTGTTTTCAATCTGATTTCTGAAGTTGCCCTAGTATTTTGAAAATAATATGTTCTTCCAAATATTTTCATGGGTAATAAAGTAAGTTTTCAGGATTACACATCTATTTTTTAATTTGTTTGTATATCATCATTCAATTCACAGTTTTTTTTCCTATTGTACAGGACGACCAGTCAGTCTAAAATAGTTTAGGGAAATAATTCAAAAATTTCATTTCATAACTATGCCTAAGTTTTACAAGTTTTCTTCCACTGCAACATACGCCTAGACAACCTGACCAAGGCTGTCCACCTTGCAGGACAGAGCCGGCCGGAACCAGTACTGACTGCTGATTGTAAATCCCGCCACCCTTCTGGCGTCTGTGCTGAAACTAATGACTTTTACATGCTACCATGGAGCCAATAGCAGACACCCATGTTTGATCACGTGCGCTACTGCTAGAGGACTCAGAGGTGCGAGAATCAGTTCCTTGGCTCTCTTCCGTTTCAGTTCTCGTACAGAGCAGACAAACTCCATAGGCCCAGCCTCTGTGTGGGGTAAACGGCCGCATGCCGTTCGCTCTCGCCGAGCGGCTGTATCAGCCACCAACAATGTGAACCGTAACCTTTACCTTTTCCATTTTCTAATCTGCTAACTAAGATTGGCACTCATTCATTGCATCTGACCCTAGGGCGAGTCCCCCCATGTATTTCGTACTTTAGAATATACACAATATTAACTTGAAGCCTATATTTTATTTGTCAATCAGCCACCCTTTCCTAAGGCACCCACAAGCCTTCACCGCTTCGCCTTCCATCCTGACAATGCCACCAACCCCTTTTATTTGTATAGCAGTGGGATGCGTCGTATAATTTTCGTATCATCCTTGGAATACTGTGTGCCGTACACTATAACTGTCGAAGTGTTACACTGTACTTTTGACTTTTGTCAAACCTGACATATGCTGTTAACTCAATAATACAGATTTTAATCAATTACAAAAAAAATATACATATTCACATTTAATATTGCAATCAATGCCCTTTAAAATGATTTAAGTGAAAGAGGAATATTTAATATGGGATATGTTAAAATTGTTTTATAGTTAATCTCTGAGAGTTTGTGTCACACTTGTAACTATG
This sequence comes from Locusta migratoria, assembly GCA_026315105.1. Taxonomy (NCBI): domain Eukaryota; kingdom Metazoa; phylum Arthropoda; class Insecta; order Orthoptera; family Acrididae; genus Locusta; species Locusta migratoria. The sequence continues at coordinate 251,018,455 of CM048745.1, read as the reverse complement.
AAATCAACCCAAAACTGGTGTTGATAGATGGGGCATGATCCATTGCGGCAGGGATAGTGTAAGGAAAGGGTGTTAGAGAGATTGTGAGGCAACTAATACCTAAGATGACGTGCATCAACATGCAAAAATGCGCACTTGATATACAAAAATATGCACAAGGTACAAAAATTTGTGCAAAATGTGCAATACTACACACACAAGTTTGCACTACCACACACACACAAGAACACAAAATTATGTACAAGTACATAAAATCATGCACACAAGCATGCAATGTAAAGGAAACATTGCCCACAAATACGCAAATTCATATGCTGAAACACAAATTTGCGTATAGAAATGAAAAACAAGGACACATACAGGCACTTCAAGATCATGCAAGAATGTGTACGATCTATTTAAAATGCATAAACCTCATTATAAGACCTGTGGAAGGAAAAACAAGATTTAAAAGGATGTAACTGATAGGTTCGTGTGTGTGTGTGTTAGTACATACTATTTAACCTTCCTACTGTGTTCGAAACAGAGACACACATATTGTGAATGGGTCAGTTAGACCCGCAGTTTAAAAAAAAATATATTTTCATCGATATTACTTCAAAATATATTTTATATATAGATTTTTCTTGTGTAAAAACAGATATTGAAGCTTTCCAGCATTTATTGAACATAATTAGTGCAAAAAAATTATTACATTTTAGATTGTGAAACAATGATCATACAAGTTTTTATAAGTGAATAGTTGCATAAAAGTGCAAGCTAAAGCTTAAATTTTGTCACTTATTGCAAACACTAATTAACCTAAAATTACAATGAAATATAATTAATTCTGAAAAACAATAATTAGCTTCAATATATGCGTGCTGTATTAGCTTACACAATTACTGCAGTAAATATTTGCATGATCTTGGCATAGAAATGATTGATGATTGGCAAATGTTACATTTCTTATTAGTCTTTCGATCTTTCTTCGGTCCACGCTCTTTGTACTGGCCCCTTTTCTGTTCCTTTTCTCCAGAACTCGTTCCTGCAATATTTCGAAATTTAATTTTATCTTTTTAGGAATATTTTTGGACATTCTGTTTTCTTGCATTGTTCTTGTTAGCTCTCTTAGAAAAAGGCGTCTTTTGTACAAAAAAATGTTTGTATAGTCTATGGGACTTAACTACGGGGTCATCAGTCCCTAAACTTACAAACTACTTACGAACTAGCTAACATTTACAAGGACGGCACAAATATCCATGCCTGAGGGGGGATTCGAACCCCCGACCGTAGTGGCCGTGCAGACCGTGACTGGAGCGCCTTAGTCCCCTCGGCCACCGCGGCCGGCTCTTTTGTACAATTTGTTTCAATAGTAGCCTGCGTTAGTGTGTACATGCAACACATAAGCATTTATTGCAGCAATGTCTAGCATGTTATAAAATAAACAGGCCTTCGCTTAGTACACCTTTTACAGGAATACGTACTAGCGAGTGTATCTGTCATGTCAACTCCTCCTTTCGTTTTGTTGTAATGCAGTATTACCTCCGGCTTCTTATGCAGACACGGTAGAGTCATGGAGCATGGTAGAGAGTATTATGAAGCTTTATTCTTTTTTTGGCACATACGAATCCCGTGGTATACAGTTCTGAAATCCAAAGATGATTGAAAACACTTGTCTACTGTTGTTTGTCAGCATTTCTTTCGGAATCTCAGCTTTGTTCTTTCTCAGGATTCAACTAATGTTAGAATTTTCTGCAGAAATTGTTTGGCCAGAGTGTAGTCCGTAAAGAAATTATCAGTGGTAATGTTTCGCCCAGTTTTCTTAATTCTTTCCACAAGCCTCAATACAACATTTCTACCTTGATTTACTTCTCATGGTCCATTTTCCAGCTTTCCTGTATAGACTTCTGCTGCACAAACATATGCTGTTTTCACATCAGATAACAACCATAATTTTATGCCATATTTTCCCCTTGGTTTTGAAATCATGTACTGACGGAAGGGACACGTACCTCTGATTGGAACCTGTAACTCGTCCACTGTGACATTTTCATAAAGAATGAACATTTTAGAAAACAAACATTTCAAAGAACAGCCAGCTTATCAAGGCGTCGCCTAGCTGGTCGATCTTCTTTGTTGTCATATCTGAGAATTCTGATTTTATAGAAGCGCTGAAGTGACACTGTTACGCGAAAAACTGGCCCACTATTCATGTTGTCCCATGGCTATTGGAGAGATTCTCCAGCAGATCTCTATACACTAGCTAATAAAATGTTCAAATGTTTGTACAACTTATGGGACTTAACTACGGGGTCATCAGTCCCTAAGCTTACAAACTACCTATGAACTAGCTAAGACTAAAGACGACACAAATATCCATGCCCGAGGCGGGATTCGAACCACCGACCGTAGTGGCCGTGCTGACCGTGACTGGAGCACCTCAGTCACCTCTGCCACCGCGGCCGGCCACTAGCTAATATAAGAAGTCTCAAATAAGCCTTCATTTCCTGATTTGTGATAGAAATTTATTATGCTCACCTTGGTTTTGACACAGCTGGAGGATTTGTAGACCACTATGTACCATTGCGCGACGTACATACATTTCCAGTTACGCTGGTTTCTTTAGACAACAAAACCACGCTTTCGTCTCCTTCTATCACATCACTCTCCTCACTTCTAATCGATACATTAGAACATCACTTGAACTGTCAACAGAATCTTGATCACTGACAGTATAATCTTCTGTTTCATCTTATGACTCATTTACAAGCTTTTCTAACTGTTCATCACTTAGAAACCGACTAACAAAATCAGACTGTACGCCTATATGCAGTCATTATACAGAGTCCCACAACAATGTGAATGCCTCAGACATTTTAGACCAATCACAATTATTTCTAACAATTTATTCGTAGAAACTAAATAAAAATTTCCGCCTGGGTCTAAAAGACCCATTCACAATAAGTGTGTCTAAGTTACGTATCTCCTAAAGTATTGTAGTTTTTTAGACGAAAATTGAGGACAAGATAAATAATGACGTATTTGAGGAATACATAATGCCATGTTGCAAAATAAATAACATTTAGGGGTTTACGGTAATTTTAGTAACTGGGTCAGTTAGACCCATTTACAATAGGAAGGTTAAAAAAGGGACTTATTTGTTGAATGGCCTATCAGCAGTAACAAGAAATCCCTTTTTCAGAATGCTTAAGGTAGCACAACAGCCTTCACAGCCCCCCCCCCCCCCCAATCGTCTTTTTCAAGACCTAGCTCACAATCAGATTTCCCATGCCAAAGCACAAAACACCCGAAATCCTCCCTCTGCCACCAGTAACCAGCCACAAAAGAGTGCTCCCCTCATCACCCAATTCTACCCTGGACTAGAAGAAATAAATCACAGCCTTTGCACAATGTTTTGATTTTATACTATTATGCCCAGAAATGAGATTCATCCTATCATTGCCGTAGTGGTGTTCCATTGCGCACCCAACCTTCATAACATCCTTGTCCATCCCCATGCCACCCCCATCCTCAGCCCCCTACCACAGAGATCATATTCCTTTTCAAAGATCCCACTGCAAGCCTCCCCAATCCACCCATCCAGCACTATCTATTCCAGTTCCATCACAGGCTTATGCTACCCAATCAAAGGCTGGGCCACTTCTGAAAGCAACCATGGGATTTATGAACTATGCTGCAATTACTGCACGGCTTTTTATATTGGCATTACCACCAAGCAGCTGTGGATTAGGGTGACTGGCTACTGCCAAGCTGTGATCAAAAACAAGTTAGACCTTCTTGAGGTACTATATGCAGCTCATCAAATGCTTGATTTAAATGGCTCCTTCCCAACACAGGCAACTTCTCCATAGTGAAAGATCTATATACAATACATTTACACAATTTGACAGTATTTGATGTGTGAAGTAATTAATCAAGGTATTGAGTGGACAATAAAGCAGTTTCTAGAGAAGTCTAAATCTACCTGTGTATTTCAGTTGTAAAATAGGTATTATATGGATAACAATAGCACCCAAAAGTATATAACTTACCCAGCATAACTGCTACTGTTGCTGCTACTGTTCTTGCTCTTGTTATTAAAAGCCTTTCTGGCGTTAGGTGGACAGCTGTGAGCAAACAATCCACTATACAACATGGATAAAAACGACAAACTAATAAAATAAGCATAATAAAAATTTCACTTAGTCAGCAATGCAAATTTACAACCCTCACATTTTTGCAATTTGCACAACCAAGTAAGAGTCTATATAAAAGAATAATAGATCAAAACGAGTTCAAATATAACACATAAAAGAAAGGTAACATAAATAATACCAAATACTTTAATTCTACCAAAATATTTATGTCAAATCTATAAATCTCTTAGCTACCTACTCTCCCCCCATAAGATGATATTATTGTGTAACCAAAACTACCAACATCCCATCTCTCAGATCGAATCCTCTGCTCTCCAGCAACTGGTGCAGCACTCCAAACACCACCTCCATAAGTTGTCCAGCCTGCTGACATCATATTGCCACCTTGGAGCACCTATATCCAATCCTTATCCGACCCATAGTGTTCCTCCTCGTCAACCCCTCATAGCTCCCAGACCATGCTTAGCTGATATCTTTAACCTACCTCATCCTTTCAAACTCCCTACCAACACTCCACAACATCCAATACCAAAACAACCTCAGAACACAGAGGTTAACCTGTCCACAAAAACCTAAACCCCATTGAAGTTTTTGTTTTATCCAAAGGTCTTACCTTTAGCCCTACACTGCAATTCAATCAAGTTAATCTCGTCAAAGACCTACTCTCCTTTTCCCAATGCCTATGCCACTACTTTGTCACCAATTCCTATGACTGTAGCCAACCTAACGCCAACAATGAACCCAGCCTGTCCCAGTTCATACCACCATCCAACAGAGATCCCCCTGCACTCCCACCTAACCAACCTCTGGTTACCTGTCAAGAGTTTCTGGCCTCCAACTAGGCATCCCCAAGCCCCTTCTCAAGAACTCAAACCTTTCAGCAGAAGAAAGAAGAGCCATCCACAACCTTAAAAGAAATCCCTACATAATCATCCTCCCTGCAGATAAAGGTTCCACCACTTTAGTTATGGATCACAGTGACTAACTGGCAGAAGGGCTCTGCCAACTTTCTAACTCCTCCACTACAAGTTGTGCCAGAATGACCCCATCCCCATAGTCCAACAAGATCGCCAATCCCTGTTAAAATCCTATGGCCCCTCCCAGAAACTCTCTCCTGAATCCATCTTCGTCCTCAGTCCAGCAGCACCCCGCATACCCACCTTCTACATGCTCCTCAAAATCCACAAACCTAATAATCTTGGACGCCCAATTGTGGCTGGTTACTGTGCTCCTACTAAAAGAATTACAGCCCTTGTTGACCAACACCTCCAACCAATTGTCCAAAATCTAACTTCCCATATCAATGATACCAATCACTTCATTCACCGACTCTCCACCATTCCCACCCCTTTGCCGCCTCGATCCCTACTTGTCACAGCGGAAGCCACCTTCCTATACACCAACATCCCACATGCCCATGGCCTTGCCGCTCTCAAACACTACCTCTCCAAACATTCCTCTGAATTCAAGCCTGATACCTCATTTCTCATAATCCTCACAAACTTTAACCTAACTAACAACTACTTCTCCTTTGAGGGAGTTTAGCATGAAATCTGTGGCTCAGCCATGGGCACCCACATGGCACCCTCCTATGCTAACCTATTTATGGGCCATCTGGAGGAATCCTTCCTAGCATCACAAAATCCAAACCTCTGGCCTGGTTCAGGTTTAATTGATGATATTTTCATGATCCGGACTCAGGGCCAGGACACCCCACCTTCATTTCTTCAGAATCTCAACTCCTCCCCCATTCATTTCATCTGGTCTTCCTCAACTTATCATGCCACATTCCTGAATGTCAACTTCCACCTCACTGATGCCTCCATCCATACTTCCATCCATATTAAATCTACCAACCACCAACAGTACCTACACTAACAGTTGCCATCCCTTCCACATCAAAAAATCCCTCTCTTACAGCCTGGCCACCTGTGGACAGTGTATCTGTAGTGACAAACTCCGTTTCTGAATAGGTTGGTTGGTTTGATTTGATTTTGAAAGGGACTTAACGACGAAGGTTATCAGTTCCTTGTTCCAATCGTAGAAAATGCAAGAAAATCACTACAATGTTGTTTCAAACAATGTGTTAAAATTCATAAAGCAAAGGATTGCACAGGTAAATAAATAGAAGTAGCAAATGAAAGACGGTTAAAAAAGGAAAAGATTGTACTAGAAACCAGAGCGTCTTGTCCAGGTGATCACAGACCAAAAAGAAGAGCATCCAGCTCCCTGTACATGTTAAAATCACCTGCCTAAAAGTGTTAGGCAAGTGGAGAACAGATAGGTAATGGGCACTGCACTAAAGCTCAAATGGATTGATACAACACTCTCACACAAATAAAATTTCAAACAGCAGCAGCCATAGAGCCATTGTCAGCTCAAACAAAAATCAAATTGTCAGCGAGATTAAAATTCCGCCTCTGAGAGGCTAAATTCGGTCATTCCAACAAGATGTAAGCGACTGTCAAACGTGCACCACATTGACACTCGGGAGGATCTTTGCAACAGAGAAGGTGACCTTGTGTAAGCCAAGTATGGCCGCTACGTAGCTGGCAGAAAACAACAGTCCCTGCATGGGGTAGGCAGAGAAGTTCTCCAGACATTGGTTGTCTCCTTTATACACCTTAATTTATTGGGCGCTTTTAGGGTGTGTCATTCAGTACTCCACAAACCAAGAACTTTGCGGCGCAACGTTGAACGAAAATCGGTAGATGGGATGCCTATGTTGAGGACAGGTTTATGGTTAGCTTCTTTTGTCAGCCAGCTCATTTCCTTCTATTCCGACGTTATAACAAACACCTGGTTTAAGAATCACAAAAAAAAGGTTGTATATGTGGAAGAGACCAGGAGACACCGGGAGATACCAGATAGATTTTATAGACATAGATTTCGGAACCATGTTTTAAACTGTAAGACATACCCAGGGGTAGATATAAACTCTGACCATAACTTATTGACCATGAATTGTAGGCTGAAACTGAAAAAACTGCAGGAAAGTAGGAAAATAAGGAGATGGGACCTGGATAAATTGAAGGAACCTGAAGTTTTTACGAAATTCAGAGGGAGCTTTAGGCAACAATTGACAGAAACGGGGGGGGGAAATAACACAGTAGAGGAGGAATGGGTAGCATTGAGAGATGAAATAGTGAAGGCAGCAGAGGACAAAATAGATAGGAAGGCAAGACCTACAAAAAATCCTTGGATATCACAGGACATACTAAATTTAATCGATGAAAGGCGAAAATATAAAAATGCAGTAAATGAAACAGGCAAAATGGAGTACAGACGATTAAGAAGTGAGTTTGACAGGAAGTGCAAAATGGCTAAGCAGGAGTGGCTAGAAGGCAAATGAAAGGATGTAGAAGAATGTATAAATAGGGGAAAAATAGATACTGCCTACAGGAAAATAAAAGAGATATTTGGAGATAAGAAAAACAGCTCTATGAGTATCAAGGACACTGATGGAAAACCAGTTCTCAGCAAAGAAGGGAAAGAGTATATAGAGAGGCTCTACAAAGGAAATGAACTTATTGTAGGAAGGGGAGAAGAAGTAGGTGAGGATTAAATAGGAGATACTATACTGAGAGATGAATTTGACAGAGCACTGAAGGACCTATGTCGAAACAACGCCCCTGGAGTAGATGATATTCCCTCAGAGCTACTGAAGTCTCTGGGAGAACCAGCCATGACAAAACTGTTTCACCTGGTGTGTAAGATGTACAAGACAGGTGAAGTACCTTCAGACTTTAAGAAAAATGTTATAATCCCCATTCCAAAGAAATCAGGTGCAGACAGGTGTGAAAACTACAGAACCATCGGTTTAATAAGTCATGGTTGCAAAATATTAACACGAATTATTTACAGAGGGATGGAAAAGGTGGTAGAAGCTGACCTCGGGGAAAATCAGTTTGGGTTCAGGAGAAATGTAGGAACACGGGAGGTAATACACACTTTACGGCTTATCCTAGAAGATAGATTAAGGAAAGGCAAACCAACATTTCTAGCTTTTGTAGATTTGGAGAAGGCTTTTAACAATGTTGATTGGAATAAACTCTTTCAAGTTCTAAAGGAAGCAGGAGTAAAATATAGGGAGCATAAGATTATTTACAACTTGTACAAAAACCAGACAGTGGTTGTCAGAGTTGAAGGGCATGAAAGGGATGCAGTGGTTGGGAAGGGAGTAAGACAGGGTTGTAGCCTTTCTCCAATGTTATTCAATTTGTACATTGAGCAAGCTATAAAGGAAAGCAAGGAGAAATTTGGGGAAGGAAATACAGTTCAGGGTGAAGAATTAAAAACATTGCGTTTTGCTGACGACATAGTAATTCTGTCAGAGACAGCAAAGGACGAGGAAGAGCAACTGAATGGAATGGACAGTGTGCTGAAAGGTGCATATAAGATGAAGATTAACAAGTGCAAAACTAGGATAATGGAGTGCAGCCTAAGAAAATCAGGTGATGCTGAAGGATTTAAGTAACGAAACAATAAAGGAGGTAGATGAGTTTTGTTACTTGGGCAGTAAAATAACAAGTGATGGTCGCAGTACAGAGGATATAAAATGCAGAATGGCAATGGGTAGAAAAGCATTTATGAAAAAGAGAAATTTGTTAGCATCGAATATTGATTTAAGCCTAAGGAAGTCCTTTCTGAAGGTATGTGTGTGGAGTGTTGCCTTGTATGGGAGTGAGACATGAACGATAAACAGTGCGGACAGGAAGAAATGTGGAGCTACAGAAGAATGCTGAAGATTAGGTGGGTGGATCATGTAACTAATGAGGAGGTTCTGAACAGAATTGCTGAGAAAAGGAATATTTGGCATACCTTGACTAAAAGAAGGGATTGATTGGTAGGACACATTCTTGGACATCAAGGAATTGTGAATTTAGCGTTGGAGAGAAGTGTGTGGGGTAAAAACCGCAGAGGAAGACCAAGAGGGATACAGTAAGCAGATTCAAACATATGTAGGCTGTCGTTCTTATGTGGAGTTGAAGAGGCTTGCTCAGGATAGGGTATTGTGGAGAGCTGCCACAAACCAGTCTCCCGACTGAAGACAACAACAACAACAACACCGACATGACCCAGAGTCCAAAGAAATTCCACAGTGCCCACGTTGTTTGACGGTGAGGATGGACTCTTGAATGGCAACAATCAAGGGATTATACGGGAAACAGTGGTGAATGGCTCGCAAACCGCTCAGGAAGTCAGTACAAATGATAAAGGACTCCCCGTGGCAGGAATGGATATGATCGAGTGCACGATGAATGGCTACCAGCTCTGCAGTGAATACACTGCAGCCATCTGGCAGGGAGCGCTACTCTCTCTCTCTCTCTCTCTCTCTCTCTCTCTCTCTCTCTCTCTCTCTCTCTCTCTCTCTCTCTCTCCCCCCCCCTTTTTTTCTTTTTTTCTTTTTCTTTTGTGATTTTAGGGCGCACAACAGCTACGGTCATTAGCGCCCAGACAAGAACAGAGATTCGCTAGACTCAAAAAAAAAAAAGAAAAAAAAAAGGTAACTGCCAGTTAGAACATCAAGAAGAGGCTAAAAACGAAAGATAAAAGACAATTAAAAGGGTTAAATATCCTTTGACAAGTTGGCCAAGCTGATAAAACGCAAAACTCGAGCAGCTGCTCGTGTGTCATCAGCTAAAATTTCCTCCAGAGTAGACGGAAAGTGAAGGGCTACACGCAGATGATTAAAATTAACACAAGACAGTAAAACACGTCACACTGTCAGCAGTTCACCGCAGGAGCACAGTGGTGCAGGGTCGGCGGATAGCAAGTGACGGTGTCTGAAATAGCAGTGACCGATCCGCAACCGGGCCAGGATGACCTCCTCTCGCCGAGAGGGGCGTGAGGAGGTCCTCCAAGCGTTCGGGATCGGTTTTACAGTTCTCAATTTATTGATGTACAGTGAAAACCACGCACTCTGCCATGACGACACGATACTCCGGCGAAGAGCCCGTTGAACATCGTTCGATGGGACGCAAAAGGTAGCAATGCGAGGCAAAAGAGCTGCGGCCTTGGCTGCTATGTCGGCGGTCTCATACCTGGGCACAACCACGTGGCCAGGGACCCACAGGAAAGAAACGTGACAGCTGTCATCTGCTAGCAACTGGAGGGAGCATTGGAGCCGATACGCGAGAGGATAAATTGCGAAATCGTCTACAAAAAGGGATCCGGAAACATCGGCTGAAAGGCAATCTACGATCGGATTGATTGCAATGGCAAAGACAGCCACACTCAAGACGGAGCCCTGCGGTTCCCCATTCTTCTGGCGAAAGGTATATGACAAAACAGAGCCCACCCATACCCGGAACTTGCGATCCGCCAAAAATGCTTGAATAAAATGACGGAGGCGGCCACGAAGGCCCCATGTGTGCAACGTGCGGAGGATGCCCGCTCTCCAACAGGTATCGTATGCATTCTCCAAGTCGAAGAACACTGCCACTGTTTGACGCTTCTTTAGAAAGTTATTCATAATGAAGGTCGACAACGTAACGAGGTAATCAGCAGCAGAGCGGTGTCGACGAAACCGCATTGGAGATTTGTTAGAAGGCGGCGAGATTCGAGGAGCCAGACCAACCGAGCATTAACCATGTGTTGCATCACCTTACAGACGAAGCTCGTCAGAGAAATGGGGCAATAACTGGAAGGAAGATGTTTGTCCTTCCCTGGTTTGGGGATGGGGACAACAACGGCTTCACGCCAACTTGTGGGAACATGACCTTCAGTCCATATGCGATTGTAGGTACTAAGAAGAGAAAACTTGCCCGCAGGAGAGAGGTTCTTCAGCATCTCAATATGAATGGAATCGGGCCCGGGAGCAGAAGATCGGGACAGGGCGAGAGCACGGTCTAGCTCCTGCATGGTGAAGGCGACATTATAATTTTCACGATTAAAAGAGTGGAAAGAAGGTGGCCGTGCCTCCTCTACCTGTTTGCTAGGGAGAAAGGCAGGGTGGTAATGGGCAGAGCTCGAAACCTCCGCAAAGAAACGGCCCAATGCGTTGGAAACATCAGCGGGGTCCCCAAGGACTGCGTTCTCCACGGTCAGTCCAGGAATCGGGGAGTGGACCGTGATGCCGGATAAACGGCGTAGGCCACCCCAAACAACCGTGGAGGGAGTAAAACGGTTAAAAGAACTAGTAAAAGCAGTCCAGCAAGCTTTTTTGCTGTCATTTATGATACGACGACATTGCACTCTCATTCGTTTATAATTTATGCAGTCGCCAAAGTTGGGTGGCGGTGGAAGGTGCGTAAAGCACGGCGCCGGGCTCTAAGCGCGTCTCGGCAGGCTGCAGTCCACCAAGGGACCGGAATACGACGTGGAGAAGAGGATGTACGAGGCAGTGTAGTGGGGAAAGTCTGCACGATCACTTGGACGCAACTTAGAGTTTCTTGGAGACAGACTAGAAGCGGGCAGTGCAATCGAAGGAGTAGTTTTAACTCCTCCCGATTGGAACGAATGCCACAAATATTCCATTGAAGGAGCACCATGATAAGAAATGAGGATAAAAATGAACAGGCAAGCGGGGTCACCTCGACGGCCGCTGAGGACCGGATTTCGAGGGAGCACTGCTATCGCTGTCTAGAGGCAAAGGGTCGTGGTCCATAGGTTCGACCGACGCGCCTGCCACCTCCTTGAGTTGATCAGGAGGGGCAGTTTCCACCGCCGGTAAAGGGCCGGGTGCCCGGCAGACGGAGCGTCCCGGTGAAACAGAAGACGGCCGAGGCCGGCAACTGTTGGAAGGCGTGACTGAAGAGTCACGCCGTGGCGGGGAAGGAGGGGGGCTATTCTTTTTGTGAGCCTTCTTTTAGGCACGACGGGCAGAGGAAGTGGTTGACGATGGAGAAGGCGTAGTCTTGAGGAAGTCTTCACGAACAGGTTCTTTTTTTGAACTGCGGGCAGCGGATTTAGGTGCCCGGGATGTGTGGGTACTGGCCGACGAATGTACCGTAGAACGGGCAGAAGGGATCGGAGAGGTGGAATGAGCAATTTTTGGGCTAGCCCACCTGGCAACAGTGTCACAGAATATTAAGTCGCAAGTCTGAATGCCTACCTCCTTAGTTGGTCGTGGTGAGGTGAGGACGTGGCTGTAAGTACCCGATGGGAGTACAGCGGTCTTCCTACTCGCTAATAACTTCCGAGCGGCATAGGTTGAGACCTTCTCCTTGACACGAATCTCTTGGATGACCCGCTCTTCTTTATAAACGGGGCAGTCCCGCGAAGAAACAGCATGGTCACCCATGCAATTAATGCAGCGAGGGGATGGAGGTAGACAGTCACCCTCATGGGCGTCCCTGCCACAGGTGGCGCACTTGGCTGCATTCGGACAAGACTTACTGGTATGGTTATACCTCTGGCAATGGAAGCAGCACGTAGGGTTGGGTATATACGGGCGAACGGAGATGACTTCGTAGCCCACTTTCACCTTTGATGGTAGGTCAACCCTGTCGAAAGTCAAGAAGACAGTACGAGTTGGTACGAGGTCATTGTTAACCTTTTTCATGACGCGATGGACTGCCGTAACTCCCTGATCAGACATATAGCTGAGTATTTCCTCATCGGATAACCCATCCAGGGATCTCGTGAAGACTACCCCCCATGAAGAGTTGAGGGTGCGGTGAGCCTCTACTTTCACAGGGAAAGTATGTACAAGTGTAGCCCGAAGTAACATCTGTGCCTGGAATGCATTCACTATTTCAAGTAACAAGGTCCCATTGCGCTGCCAGGAGCAAGTCTTCAAGGGACCTGCGATCGCATCGACACCCTTCTGAATGATAAACGGATTCACAGCAGAAAAATCCTTATCGTCAGTACATATCACCAGGGACTTAGGAATGTTAGGCAATACTGTCTGTGGCTGAGAATCATCATGTTTCCGCTTATGGGTCAAGTTTAAGGATGATTTGGAAGGTTTCATAGCGGAGGTGTCCCCCATGATTACCGGCGTCTCCGATGGCGCGCTCCTTCCTTGTGGGGGCCCTCACTGAGGGCGCACCCGCCTTAGGTGACTGTTCGCACCTCAGGTCACACCTCCCGAGAACGGACGGAGGGACCAATCGGCATGTTCAGAAGGTATCAGCTTGGGTAATCACCCCTCCCTGGGCCCGGTCTTTACCGGGGGGTACGTACGTGCCTACATGTCTACCCGGGGCGGGGAGTTACGCCTTACCCCGTCACCGGCTACGCAGAGTGTGGGTTGAACTTCTGACACGCACAGGGAGGAAAGAAAGGAGGAAGGAGAGAAGGGGATGAAGGAGGAGGGAGAATCTCAAACGCCGAGGCAGAGATTAAAGGGTGAGTCGAGAACAAGGAGAAAGGAGAAAGAGGGGAAGGCTAAAGAACAGGAAAGGAAGAGGACCAAGAAGAGGAGAAGTCAGAGGAAGCGAAAAACAAACCTTGGACTGACTAAAAACTCCCGTCTCCAGGCGAAGGCACAAACCGGGGGGAAAGAGGGAAGCGGCCTGGGGCGGAAGAAAGGTCGCTTCAGCTCGGGGCCCCGTGCGCGCCACACATGTACCCACAAAAGAGATGTGGGCCCCCTGGAGGGTCATCAAGGACTAGGCCCACAGCTTACAACTGCTGTTCGGCGACAGACCTTCATGTTGAGCTGGCTGATACACTTTTCTCACGTCCTAACTTGATGTTGAAATATGAAAGAATGGAAAAGGCTACTATGGCTACAGATGGCCCATGTTGTGAGACAGCCATTGAAATCATGCAGATGCTCTTCTGCATGCTGTGCCACAGGGTGGTCCACATTGTTTTTGGCCACAGTTTGATGGTAGCCATTCATTCTAATTAACAGCTGGTTAGTGGCATTGCCAACATGGAAAGCTGCGCAGTGATTCCAGCACAGTTGGTAAATTACATGGCTGGTTTCACAGGTGGCCTGGTCTCTGATAAAGTAGGATAAGCCTGTGACGGGACTGGAATAGGAAGTGTGCGTGAGTGGATAGGGCAGGTCTTGCAGTGGGGTCTTCCACATGGGTATGATCCCGGTGGTTTTGGGTTTCGGGGTGGCATAGGAGTGGACTACGATGTTATGAGGGTTGGGAGGGTGACTGAACACCATTTTAGGAGGGGAAGGAACTTGGGCAGGATGTGTCTCATTACTGGGCAAGAGGACAGAACATCAAAACCTTGAGGAAGGATGCAATTTACTTGTTTGAGTACTGAGTGACAAGGAAGCACTCTTTTGTGGTGGCTTAGAGGAAGCCTTCCTGGATACCCAAGCCTGTCAACCCAAAGTTTGGTACAGATTCATTGATGACATCTTCATGATCTGTACCTACAGTGAAGAAGAACTCCAGAATTTCCTCTTCAACCTGAACTCCTTTGGTCCCATCAAATTCACCTGGTCCTATTCCCAATCCCATGCCACTTTCCTCGATGTCGACCTCCATCTGTCCAACGGCCAACTTCACACATCCGTCCACATCAAACCTACCAATAAACAACAGTACCTGCATTATGACAGCTGCCATCCATTCCACATAAAATGTTCCCTTCCCTACAGCTTAGGTCTCCGTGGCAAACGAGTCTGCTCCAGTCCCGAATCTCTGAACCAGTACACCAATAACCTAATAAGAGCTTTCACATCCAGCAGCTATCCTCCTAACCTGGTAGAGAAACAATTTGCCAGAGCCACTTCCTCATCCCCCCAAATTCAGAACCTTCAACAGAAGAATCCCAGAAGTGCCCCTCTTGTCACCGGATACTTTCCGGGACTGGAGCGGACTCTGAATGTGGCTCTCCAGCAAGGATACGACTTCCTTAAATCCTGCCCCGAAATGAGATCCGTCCTTCATGACATCCTTCACACTCCACCGAGAGTGTCTTTCCGCCGCCCACCTAACCTTCGTAACCTCCTAGTCCATCCCTATGAAATCCCCAAACCACCTTCCCTACCTTCTGGCTCCTAGCCTTGTAACCGCCCCCCTTGTAAAACCTGCCCTATGCACCCTTGCACCACCACTTACTCCAGTCCCGTAACCCGGAAGGTGTACACGATCAAAAGGCAGACCCACTTGTGATAGTACCCACGTGATCTACCAACTGACTTGCCTGCACTGTGAAGCGTTCTATGTGGGAATGACCAGCAACAAACTGTCCATTCGCATGAATGGACACAGGCAGACAGTGTTTGTTGGTAACGAGGATCACCCTGTGGCTAAACACGCCTTGGTGCACGGCCAGCACATCTTGGCACAGTACTACACCATCCGGGTTATCTGGATACTTCCAACTGACACCAATCCTTCAGAACTCCGGAGATGGGAACTAGCCCTTCAGCATATTCTCTCTTCCCGTTGCCCACCTGGTCTCAACCTCCGCTAAATTTGAATTCCTGCCCGCCATCTTTAACTTCTTTGCCTCGGTTCTCTGGACAGAGCCTCTGCCTCTAGTGGCATCTCTGTCTAACTTCTTAACTTCTTTGGTTTCTATAGTATGTCTGCCTAGGTGTGTTTGCGTCTGTGTAAATGTGTGTGTGTGTGTGTGTGTGTGTGTGTGTGTGTGTGTGTGTGTGTGTGTGTGTTTACCTTCCTTTTCTTCCCCCAAGGTAAGTATTTCCTCTCCCGGGATTTATTTTGCACAATGTCATGCATTGTCTTTAAGTCAGGGTGTTCTGTTGTTAATTACTGACAACGACCAAACAAGAGTGATTGTTCCTCGTTCCCTGCAGCAAGAAGTCTTACGCCTCCTGCATCAAGGACATTGGGGTATTGTTCGGACAAAGCAACTGGCCAGACGTCATTGTACCTGAGTTGGTATGGACGCCCAGATAGAGAGCATGATGTCATAGTGTACAGTTTGTGCGGAGCATCAGGCAGCTCCTCCGCAAAGTTTCTCGGACTGGCCACGCTCCAAAGGACCATGGCAATGTTTACACATTGACTTTGCCGGACCTTTCTGGAATACGCACTGGTTGATCGTTGTAGACGCTTTCAGCAAGTTTCCTTTTGTAATTGCCATGAACTCAACGACGGCGTCTAGTACAATCAGTGCCTTAACATGAGTGTTTTGCATTGAAGGTTTGCCTGAAACTATTGTCAGTGACCATAGACCTCAGTTTGTTAGTGCGGAATTTCAACAGTTTTTTCGTGTGAATGGCATTCGGCACATCACCACCGCACCTTTTCAACCCCAGTCCAATGGTGAAGCAGAACGTTTTGTTTGAACATTCAAGTCTTACATGGAAAAGATGAAAGTCAGCACTCCAGGCAGCAAGCTCTTCAAATTTTCCTGTCTACTTATCCACGCATGCCATGTAACGTCCTGCCTCTTGCCGATATGCTCCAAGACCGCCGTCACCGCACTCTCCTTCACCTGCTGCAGCCTCCCACACACTGAGTCGGTTCGTATGGCGCATCGCATTTTCAGGTTTCTACGCCGGTGCTGTACAAGGTGTTTGCTGGACACAAGAGAGGGATGTTGGGCACCCCTCAGCACGTGCTTGGTTGCAATATGTTTGTTGTACGTTTTTCCACAGGGTCGTAGCTGGGGCGCCACACAAACCACGCGTGCATAGGCCGTGCGATCCTGTCTCAGGTTTCTTGATTCCAGGCCCAGTTTACCGCCAGTGAGCACAGCCACATAGCTCACCGACGGGTCCAGTGACCCCGGACTACGTCAGCTACGAGCGCCCTCTGCCACAACCCTGGTCACGGCCACCACTGAACTGTATCGGCCACTTGGAAATAGGGAAGGCACAAGAACAGATTCATCAGTAGGCAGGCCTCTACCTAGTTAAACTATGTATCAGCATTACACCAGTCTGCAGTCATGAAACTTGTAAAAGTTATAATATTATAAAGTTTCTACGAAATACATATCTTATACTAATCTAGCTCAGTGTTTCTAGTTTCTGCTGTCCGACTGGCTGGTCACCTCAGACTCTGTACCCACACAAGCTTGCATCCTATTTCCCTGTGTCAGTCTCTGTCTATTCCGCCACCAACATCTAGGACAATCGGCAACAATGAGACACGAAAAGGGGTGTTGAGAACCATGAATTGATGGGAATCAGAATCTAAGGGAAGCTGGAGATACGCTTTCGCCTAATCACTTTTGGTATAACACTCACCGCCCGCCAATTTTGCATAAATATCATCCAGGCGGGGAATGGGAAAACTATCTATCACGGACTGTGAGTTAACCGTGGACTTTAAATCACTGAACAACCTCAGGGCTCCCATGGTTTCTTTAATATCACCTGAGGTGTTGCCCACAGGCTAGAGGAAACTGGTTCAATGATAGCCAAGCTGTGCAACCAATCCAACTTGTCCTTAACCGCTGTGGGTTTGAGAGTGATGTGCGCCTCATAACCAATGGCCATTAACAAAACCCGCCGAGAAAATTGCTCCAAACTCGTGGCAAAGCGAATCCAATTCATTAAACAGAATGGAGTCAAACCCAAGATGAACAGTGTCGTGAATGCTGAAACTAAACGCCGTGAGTGCATCCAGGTGGAAAATGTTCCCTGAAGCCACGCTTGTGACAGCCAAAAACGTGACAGCGTGCACTGCGTGCTGGTACTCCACCTCAATTGTAAACTGACCAAGCTCTGGAATCAGCTGGTCACCATAGCCGACCAAACGACGAGAAGTTTTAATAACAGGCGGCCTCACAAGTGCCAAATACGTATCCAAATTTACAAGAGAGACAGAGGCACCAGTGTCAACTTGGAAACAGAACAGCCAATTTTGAATAAGAAGTGTGACATAAATCTTTGAAGAAGTGGCCTGCTCCTGTCCAGGTGCAGTAGTTTACTTCCATGTGGGACTCGTCAGAATACAGTGGCTGACTGCGCACAGAAATATGACAAACAGCTGCCACATGGGCTCGTTTACGGCAGGACGCGCATTGCGTGTGGCGGAAGGGGCAGCATGGGTGAATATGCGCACGGAGAAAACAGTCCGGACAAGAGGGAAAGTCGCCTCGTCGAAATGAAACAGTTGAAGGTAATCGTGAAGAACAAGACAACGACGATAGGGAAGGTGTAGAAAGACGCCTGTGGGGGCGCGAGAACTGTACCGCCGCAACATCTTCCATTTCCTCAAACTGATCCGCTGCCACCTTAGACACCTCAAAAGCCTGTGCAATGGACATAACTTCGCCAAGGGTGGTATCCTGTAACCGCAAAGCCTCTCGATGCACAGCCCTATCAGGAGCCGAACGGACGACGATGGCGCGAATTAGGGACTTCCTTACACTCTTGGAAAGCCAGAAAAGCTGGAGGGACCAAGGGCGGGTAGGCCTGGGGCGCAGCAAAGTGGCTGCAGCGCTACAAGAAGACATAATCAACTCCGTAAGCACAGCTGCTGTTGATCTAATTGCTGCTGCTGCTTTGGCAGTAACTGAAGCAACGCCGGATCCATAACAACCAAAAATAGAACACACGTAAGCACACAACTCGTCGCCAATTATACTGTTGTAACAGTATAATTTATTTCCTTCAAGAGAACGGCACTACAGCATTGAGCAAGGAAAAGGTACAATACAATTGTAAGTCACAGAACATATACACAAGAGGATCAGGCGAGAGCTACATCATAACAGAAGGTGAGGCCTCGCACACCACGTTCTCACCCGGTTGTTATGGCAGAGCTGCAAGCACTCGGAGGCAGACTTGGACTCGGCCGTGGCGTGTCTTTCATATGCCGCAGACGGACAGGACATGGATTGCGGTGGCACGCACCAACATTATGTATTTAATTTTTTCAATAATTTCATTCCAAACACTATGGACCAGAACTATTACATAACTACTTCTACTTTTTCATACTTTATTTCAGTTTGTAGTTAAATGCTCAAATTTTTTTGTTTTCATCGGTTAATATAATGTTAGTTAGGTTGTATGAAATTAAACTATGAAATCAACTTGATTATAAAATAAGCTAATTAGTTTTGTTTCAATAAGGTGGACATATATATATATATATATTTTTTATTTATTTATTTTTTTTTTTACTTACCTTTCAGTATATTTTAATGTAATTCCTGTGTGTTAAAGCTCAGTTTGGTAAAACTAGGGCTGTCAATGTGGGAAAAAAAGCCTGGAATAATTTTTTTAACAATGAATCTATCATCCCACATTTATATTTTGCCATTTGATTTACAACAGTTTGAAGGAGTTATGGGAAATATTTTGAAAATTTTCAATTATGTACTTTTTGTAAAAAAATTAAATCAAAATATAAATTAGTATTTTGAAAAAGGTTATTAATTAGAAGCTATGTTTTGTTGTACATCCCTGGAAAGAGTACGCTAAATGCTGCAAAATGACATCTTTCCCAGCTCTCTAGCTCAATTAGAGCAGCTCCTAGGGCAATTTTTAAAAAGTCCGTTCACACATTTTTGGCTGGTTTTTGAAAACTTTACATAGCCATTATTTCAGGAATGGTTTGAGATAAAAATTTGAAATTTGGTATTTGTCTTAGTCTCAACACCCACTGTAAGTATACTAAATTGTATCAAAATCTAAAATGGTGGCATCAAATCAGTGCGCTGATTTGACATGGAATGACTCCCCAGACAACCGAAGGAGTAAATCTGTTAACGGACTACTGAAAGCAGTCCAGCAAGAATTTTTGCTTTCCTTGATGACACAATGGCATTGTGCCCATAGTCATTTGTAATTGATACAATTCACCATAGTTGGGTGGCGTTGAAAAGTGTATAGAACAAGTCGCCGGGCTCGAATAGCATCGCTACATGCTGCAGTCCACCAGGAGACTGGAATTCAACGTGAAGAAGAGGAAGTACAAGATATGGGATATTCAGCAGCTGTGAGAATAACTATTATGAGGTATTCAACCTGACTGTCACAGCTGGGGGAATTCTGATCGTGAAGAACCACCATGGAAGAATAAAGCCCCAGTCAGCTTTGGAGATTTTCCAATTGGTGGAACAAGGAGATCGGGTATGATGTAGTAGAGGGATTACACAGGGGAAATGGTGGCTTGAATATGTATCAGAAAGAGCATACCACTCAAACTGACGCGCAAGCTTAGTAGTGCATATTTTGAGGTACAAGTGGGATTAGGTATGCATTGCACCTGAAAGTAAAGTTGGTGCACCGCTGTGTAGGCAGACAAGATTAAGATGTTTAAAAAGGTCCGTTAAAGGGGAGCCTCTCTGGCAAGATGCTGGAGAACCCCATAGGGGGTGGTAGGCGTTGAAGTCACCAATCAACAAAAATGGTGTAGGAAGCTGGGCAACGAGTTGTTGCACATCTGCCCTAATATTGGTGGAGGTCGATAGAGTGTACAGATATTACAGAGAGAAAAGGAACAAGCAAGTAGATTGATGCAGACGGCAACTGTCTGTAGGTGAGTGTGTATTGAAATGATGGTAATAGATGTCTTCCCGAACAAGCAACATAACCCTTCCATGGGCTGGAATACCTTCCACAAATGGGTAGGTCAAAACGCAGAGAGTATATTGTGAGAAGTCGATATGATCGCGTAGGTGTAATTTCGTTTCTTGGAGACCGACTATAAGTATACAGTGCAATAAAAGGAGTAATTTTAATTCCTCTTGGTTGGAATAAATGCTTCACATATTCCACTGAAGGAGTGCCATTAAACAAGTGATGGGAGAAAAAAGAGAAGGAAAAATCAAGAGGGGATCACCTTAGCGGCAACTGAGGGCCTGACTTCAAGGGAGTACTGCTACTGGAATTGACAGGCGGAGAGTCGTGTTCCATCAGTTTGACTGGAATTTATGCCACCTTCCTGGGTAGGGGAAGCTTCCTCCGCCAGCTGATCGGCTAGCAGTAGTGCGTCCTGCAAGACGCATGAATAGTTGATAGTTGTGAAGGCCGAGTTTGTAAAAAATCTTCATGGGCAGGCTTTTTTTTGGAATTCCAGGCATCTGGTTTAGATGCTCAGGATTTATTAGAAGCTGATGTTGACTGCAGAAGAGTGTGGGGAGGCTGAACGGGCAATCTTTGGGCCGGCCGACCTTACAACTGTGACTCTGAAAGTAAACTCGCAGGTCTGTGCACCTACCTCCTTAGCAGGTGAAGAAGAGGCAATGACAGCCCTGTATTTAGCTGCTGGGAGCACAGTGGGCTTCCTACCGGCTAATAACTTTGGAGCAGCAGAGGTTTACACTTTTTCTTTGACTTGAAACTCCTGGATAATCCACTCATCTTTGTAGCCAGGACAGTCCCTTGAACAAGCAGCACGGTCGCCCAGGCAATTGATGCAGTGAGGAAATGGAGATGGACAGTCAGTCTCGTGGGCATCCCTGCCACAGGTGATGCATTTGGCTGCATTGGAACAAGATTGACGGGTGTGATTAAATCTCTGACATAGATATCAGCACATATGGTTTGGTATACACGTGTGAACTGAAATTATTTGATATCCCACTTTTACTTTAGATGGAAGATCAACTCTGTCAAATGTCAAAAAATACGGAATGAGTCAGTATTGCTTCTTTTTCAGCCCTTTTCATCACTCTATGGATGCCCATTACGCCCTGATCAGATAGGTAGTTTTGGATTTCATCATTCCATAAACCAGTAAGGGATCTTGTGTAGACTACCCCCAGTGATGAGACTTTGGCAGAGAAGGTGTGTAAGAAACGTGGCTTGAATCGGTTTCTGTGCCTGGATCGCACTATCCGTTTCCAGCAACAAGCTCCATTTTGCAGCCGGGAATAGGTCTTCACAGGACCCGTGATCACAACAACACCCTTCTGAATTATAAGAGGATTTACTGTAGACAAATAGTGACCATCAGTTTTAGAAACCACTAAAAACTTGGGAACATTTGGTAAGGTTTTCTTTGACTGAGGTTCATCTATCTTTCAGTTTTGGGTCTAGGTCAAGGTCGAAGAAAAAGTGCTCATTACATAAGTGTCCCCCATGATTACCGGCATCTCTAATGGCGAGCTCCTTCCTAATGGGGACCCTCACTGAGGGCTCACCTGCCTTTGGCGATTGTTCGCACCTCCTGAGAAACGGACGGAGTGACCAATCGGCATATCCTGAAGATACCAGCTTGGGTAATCACCCCTCCTCGGGCCTGGCCTTTACATGGGGTATGTACATGGCCTACTTGTCTAGCTGGGGTGGGGAATTATGCACTACCCCATTACCAGCTACGCGTGGGTCGGTCTTCAGACATGCACAGAGAGGAAAGAAGACCAGGGGAAGGAAATGGAAGGATAGAGGAGCTGAGGCAGAGATTAAAACAAAGAGAGAAGGGCAGGAAGAATGGAGGAAGAAGTCAGACAAAAGAATGGGTTAAAGAAGGGAAGGTCCAATGAAAGAAGAAAGCTTGGAGCAGGAGACAATCTAGATTTTTTGAGACGCCTGTCTCCAGACGAAGGCATAAATCAGGGAGAGGGGGAGGGGTGAGTGAAGCAGCCCGGAAGGAAAGGAAGGTTATGTTCGCTCAGGGCCCCATGCGCACCACACATGTACTCAGTAAAGATCTGTGGGCCCCCAGGGGTGAATTTGGCTTGTTGCCTGTATCTCTGACATCAAACTTACATCTAAAATATGTTTCACCTGTATCTCTAACTTCTCATAGCTCATTGTTTATGACTTCTAACTAGGCAGATTCAGTGTGGAACATTAATACTATCTGCAAATAGTGTTGCAAATATGACAAAGAAATAATGAATTAAACAAGGCCATGCCTAATGTGACATTTTTAGTGACTGAACAATGAAAATATGTTTTTCTTTCCTTTCCTCATTTTCTTGGGGGTATGCATAAGAAAGTCTCATAAAGGTTTGAAATTACGTGAAAGTCACTAAATGTTCTCATTCTTAAATAACGAAAGATCAGGATTTAATACCCCACTGACAGTGTGGTCATTAGAGACAGAGCACAAGCCTGGATTGAGTTATCAACAATGCAGAAAGAAATCTGCAGAACCCTTTCAATGGAACCATCCTGACATTTGCCTGGAGGGAAGTTACAGAAGACATAAATCTGGATGGTTGGTGGCAGATTTAGAGCATCAGACTGCCAAATGCAAGTCTGATGTGCTAATCATCGAGCCAACTCGCTCACAGCACAGCATTCATCAGGGACCACCTAAAATGTCAATATGTCTGTATACTGAAACATCGTGACAGCCAGACACCTGAGAATTCTATATTACAAATATGCCAGGAGAACACTAGATCACATACTGTTAGCATTTAGTAATTAAGAAACATATCCAGTTCAAAAAAAGTAGA
The DNA here is from genome assembly GCA_026315105.1 of Locusta migratoria. Taxonomy (NCBI): domain Eukaryota; kingdom Metazoa; phylum Arthropoda; class Insecta; order Orthoptera; family Acrididae; genus Locusta; species Locusta migratoria. The sequence continues at coordinate 250,995,110 of CM048745.1, read as the reverse complement.
GACTAAGCCTAATTATAAAAAATTAAAAAGGATTGAAACTCAACTGAATTAGCTGTAAAATGCATCACTCTTTATGAATTCTTACACGTTGAAGTGATAAGCTAACATTAATAATTACAATAGTTGTCATTTTATCTTAAGCAGAGGGTATCATGTAGACCTACCACTTAATAATAGAGGGATACAGCACTTCATGCACAACAAATGTAGACCTGACTCGAACGAAATGTGTTGTTCTTGGTAGTTTATGCCTTAGAACTGCTTCGACTCCAGTGTAAAAAACATCTAGGACTGGGAAATCTGAAACTACTTTAGACAATGCAATGACAAATGTTACCAGTGACAACTGTATAGTTATTCTACCTGATCTTGGGCTTTATGATCTTGTCAGATTATTAAATTGAAAGGACTCAGAAAGTTCATCTACGTCACATATTTACAAAAGACATTTCACTAAAACAAATATAGATCAGTTTGTGAAGGAGATGGCTCTCCAAAAATGGGACGAACTGTATTGCGAACAATCTGTAGTCAAAAAATGCTGCCGATTTCCCACAATATTTAAATCAACATTTAAGGTAAAATTCCCTGGAGTGCTAACTTCCACAAGACCACCCTCCAATAAAAGGATTAGCGCAGGTATCAGAAAATTTTATCAGACTCTTTGATACCTAAGCCATCTAGATTTTCAAAGTTATCATCAAAATTACAAAATGATATACAAAAAGGTTCTACATACTGCCAAAAACACAGAATAATATTCAACTCACAAAGCAAAAGCAAAGCCATAAGGAACATAGTCAAGCAAGAAACTGGGAAAGGGGAAAGAAAAACATTCAAATCAGTGACGAGGGTAGGCTGATAAATGACCTAAAAAGTTAGTTAATTTTATAAATGACCACTTTTCTAGTATTGCAACAAAATATATATTAATAGAAATGAATTGGCGTATGTATGAAAGCGCATCGCTTGAGAGTGGATTCACCGGTATGGTTGATCTTTTCTTTGTTCTGTTTGCAATTCTCAGAACAAGGTTTGTATGAAAGACAATGTTGGAAAATCTATCGAAAAATCAGAATTGGAAAAAAAAATGAAAGAACGCTTCTAGCTCAGACCATTTTCTAGATTCTCCAACAATCAGCTCATTCACTACTCGCCTAGCGGCCAAATATGCCAAGGAGGTTAGAATAAAGGGAGATGGCGTTATGCACACAAGGTTAAAACAGCCAGACAGATTTAACATGAAACGTTGTTTCTTTAGAAGCCCCTCCGTATTATTCTTACTTCCATGGCGTTATTGGTGGTGATCATATACTTTGGAGTGTGGTATTTTTTAAGGTTACAAACTAATTGAGTACAGATTATGGTTTATTTATAACAAAACATTTGACATTCATAACATGATCCAGCAGTTGATTACACAGCAGATGCATCAGTTGGTTTCAGAACAATGAACAATGTCAACAATGCAATACTTTGAGATTTTGGCAAGAACCGTTGGGATTATGTTGTGCGTGTGGAAAGGTCATATTACCAGAAGTGACACTGCCACCAGAGCCATTGGCATCATTGGTTTCAGGCCAACATCTTCGGTCGAGGCATTTTTTACATAAAAGCATTTCATACATTAACACGTGGTACAACAGATCCACGTGACATCATTTGAGGCAAATATTAACGAAGAATGACGCTTTAACCCAACTTTTAAAGTAATTCTTTTTGGAAGGCTTTAAACCAACTATTTTCAACCATTCACAAAGTATTGCCAAGCTCATAAATAAATAATATGCCTTCATTTCTATAGGTTCAAGGACAAATTGCCACCAGTGAATGATGATCAAAATTTATTCAAATATATTGCAACAACAAAAAATAAGATCAGAGAGAGGAGGAGGAGGAGATAGAGAATGGGGGAATGAAATGGATTTAAAAAGGGGGGATGATATAGACACAGAGAGGAGGGGGGAGGAGATGGACATAGTGTGGCATAAGAGGAAGTGGTGTGGATATGATGGAAAAAAGATAGGGGGAGGAGGCGATGGGGAAATAGAGGAGGGATGAAGGGATGAACATAGGGAGAAGAAGAGATTAGGGTATATATCCCCCACACATTAGCTACTGCAAAGCGTTGCCGGGTTTGCTAGTTACAAAATAAATTTCCTGACAACATTAGTGCATCTATAAAATATTATGCAACACATTTAATACTGTTATTTCCTACTACATAACAGGAAATAAAACTGTGTTGAAATTATGAGTATTAAAGAAATCAACTGGAGTTGTTGATGTACCTAGGCCTATGTATGTGATTAAGGCATGCTTAAGATAGTTTAAAAGCTCCTTTAGCTGATGCAATGAATGAGTCCTTTATTTCCGATAAGTTTCCAGAAAATCAGGAATATGCAAATATTATACCCCTGCTGAAACCACAGACCACTTTCACTTTTGCCAACATTTTCCAAAATAATAGAAACTATCATGAAAAACTGACTAATGAGTTATCTGGATAAATATACCATGGCAAAACTGCAGTTTGGTTTTAGAAGTGCTAGAGGCACTGGATCTGCCATAGGAGAATTCCAAAAAAATATTCTAAGGGCTCTCGACAAAGGTGACTGTGTGACAGGTATGTTTTTAGATCTTTTCAATGCCTTTGACACTGTTGACCAGAAGACCCTATTGAATAAGCTAAAGGTAATAGGCAAAAAAAGAAAAAGAAAAAAAAAAAGATAGCGCAAATGAATGGTTTCGATCATAGAGAACAGAGAGTAGAAGAGTTCCAGTGATTACAGTAAGGGTCATTCTGTGAAAACTCATGGGAGGTGATAAGGTGACCATTTCAGAATTCGATCATATTTGGTACATGGGGACCTACATGTCTTAATAGAAAAATTTTAAAAAATATCACTGTACTAACTCCAACCATAATTGAGAAAATTATGTTTGAAGGCTGAAAGGTGTGTATGTGCTCAACAGTCGGGCACCAAAATCCCCTTATTCAGAAGGCTACTGCTTATTGATAAGTTGAATTAGACCTCAATATTTTTTATGCATAGCATATGTAGATAAATATAAGAAATGAGCAACATCATTTAGATTGATTATGAAAAATGTTAAAAATACACTTTTTTCACACTGTGGTTTGAATTCATGATTTTTTAAAAATTCATATCATGAATTTAAACTGCAGTGTCAAAAAAAAAGAAGAGTATTTTGCAACCTTTTTCGTACACAATCTAAATGATGTTTCTCACTTCTTACATCATATATCAACTTAGTGATCTACGTAAGTGATGGATAAAAAAATTTAGGTCTATAGGTCAACTCAAAACTAAGCAGTAGCCCTCTGAAGATAGAGATATTGGTGCCGAAGTGTTTATCGCATACACACCTTTCAGCCTTCAAAACATAATTTTCTCAACAATGGTTGGAGATAGGATAGTGATAGTGGTAGTTTTCTATTAAGACATGTAGGCCCCCATGCACCAAATATGAACGAATTCTGAAATGGTCACCGTCTCTTTCACCACAATATCTGTGATTTTCCATGGAATGACCTGTAAAGCTGGTAAATAAGATGCTGCTTTCACAGTTGGCCCGGCCTCTGATAGGGTAGGATATGACTGTAGCGGGACTGGATAACAAGTGCTGGGTGGGTGAGTTCGACAGGTCTTACAGCGAGGTCTTCCACAGGGACACGGCCACTGTAGCAGTGGGCTGGGTTTTGGTGTGGCATAGGGATGGACTAGGATATTAAGGTTGGCAGGACGACATAAACACCAATTTAAGAGGGATGAAAAGGATCTTGGAGATGAGGAAAGAAATCAAAACCTTGGCAAAGAATGTAGTTTAGTTGTTCGAGTCCATGGTAGTACTGGGTGACATGGGGAGTGTGCTTGTGTGGATGCTTACTGGTAGTTGAGTGAGTACTGGGGGTGTGTGGATGCCATGGAAGATCTGTTTTGCGACTACACCTGTGGTGCAGTTTCTGTCCATGTAGGCCTTCATGAGACTTTCGACATATTGAGAAGGGCAGTTTTTGTCAATGCAGATATGCCGTCCACAGGTGGATAGGCTATAAAGGGGAAGGGGGGGAGGATTTTTAAGTGTAGGTCTGTTGGTGGTTGGTAGCTTTAAAATAGATGGAAGTGTGGATGGAGCCATCAGTGAGGTGGAGGTTAACATTCAGGAATGGTGGTCTGGTGGGTTGAGGAAGATCAGGAGTTTCCATTATTAGACAGCATGAACATCTACGTAAATAAGGAAAAGAAAACAATGCCCTTCAACTTGAGAGATTCCACCATAAACTATGTATCAAGCAGCAAGTTCTTAGGAGTGATTCTAGACAGGCAGCTAAAATGGGAGCAGCACACAAGGCTCTCTCAATAAGTAGGTCATCAGCTTTTTATATTATCACAAGTATGTAACAGTACTTGCTTGGAAGTAAACAAGCACAGTGTAAGAATTATTTACAAAAGTTGAAAATCTTAACTGCACCAAATGAGTACATATTACAAATTGTACTGTTTATCAAGAAGAGTACACCTCACTATGTACTACAAACACCTCCATACATTCGCATGTTACTACAAAAGAGAGAAAAATATTTACAAAGAATAAGTGCAGGATGCACATAATGCTGTTCTATATGAAGGTACAAAGCTGTATAATAAATTGCCAGATCATATCACACAAATATCTGAGAAGGCCTCTTCGGGAAAACTGTTAATACACCTTTTAGGTATGAGCTGTACACCGTAAAGTACCGTAGCATATACTGCTGTGCAGCAAGATATTATGTCATGTCCCGTGAAACCCTCATGTAGGCTAATAGAAATTTCTTGGAATTCAAAGAAAACTAGCATTGCCCTATTCTTGTACCTAGGGCAGTACTGTGTGTCTCAGTGTATGAAAACGCATTTAAATTGATTGTGTTTTCTTCTTTATAAGCTTTAGAGTAGTTTACTTATATTTGTGTGTCTAATACTTGTATTTGTATTTATATTTTGCATACTATGTGTATCTGTGTTTTAAGTGACAGTACATCATTATAATATTAAAGGAATCAGGAAATACAGCAACCAGGCACCTTTCTTATTTATTTATTTATTTATTTATTCACCACGACCGGTTTCTAAACGCTTCGCAGTCCATCATCAGGTGGTATACATTTTTATAGGTTTTACATTTGTAAAATGTGTGAAGAGTGAGTGCTGTGGTGAAGTGTGTGTTTTGGCCAGCTTCTGAGCACTTCATTATACCTGAAATACCACCGATTACTGCAGTGTGGAACCACAGACATTGCCGAGGTGGGGTGGCTTGCGTGCCTCAACGATACAGATAGCCGTACCGTAGGTGCAACCACAGCGGAGGGGTATCTGTGGAGAGGCCAGACAAACGTGTGGTTCCTGAAGAGGGGCAGCAGCCTTTTCAGTAGTTACAGGGGCAACAGTCTGGATGATTGACTGAGCTGGCCTTGTAACATCAGCTAATGTGGCTTTGCCACACAGCTACTGCGAACGGCTGAAAGCAAGGGGAAACTACAGCCGTTATTTTTCCCGAGGACATGCAGCTCTACTGTATGATCATATGATGATGGCATCCTCTCAGGTAAAATATTCCGGAGGTAAAATAGTCCCCCATTCGGATCTCCGGGCGGGGACTACTCAGGAGGATGTGATCATCAGGAAAGACAATATTGGCATTCTACGGGTCGGAGCGTGGAATGTTAGATCCCTTAATCGAGTAGGAAAATTAGAAAATTTAAAAAGGGAAATGGATAGGTTGAAGTTAGATATAGTGGGGATTAGTGAAGTTCGGTGGCAGGATGAACAGGATTTCTGGTCAGGTGAGTACAGGATTATAAATACAAAATCAGTTGGGGGTATCACAGGAGTAGGATTGATAATGAATAAGAAAATAGGAATGCGGGTAAACTACTATGACCAGCACAGCGATCGCATTATCATTGTCAAGATAGATACGAAGCCAACACCGACAACAGTAGTACAGGTTTATATGCCAACTAGTTCTGCCGATGAGGAGGAGATCGAAGAAATATATGAGGAGCTAAACGAAATTATTCAGACAATTAAGGGAGAGGAAAACTTAATTGTTATGGGAGACTGGAATTCGGTAGTAGGACAAGGAAGGGAAGATAGTGGGTGAATATGGTCTGGGCAAAAGGAATGAAAGAGGAAGCCGCCTGGTAGAATTTTGCACGGAACATAATTTAGTTATAACAAACACCTGGTTTAAGAATCACAAAAGAAGGTTGTATACGTGGAAGAGACCAGGAGACACCGGGAGATACCAGATAGATTTTATAATGGTAAGACATAGATTTCGGAACCAGGTTTTGAAGTGTAGGACATACCCAGGGGCAGACATAGACTCTGACCATAACTTGTTCGTTATGAACTGTAGGCTGAAACTGAAGAAACTACAGAAAGGTAGGAAAATAAGGAGATGGGACCTAGATAAATTGAAGGAACCTGAAGTTCTTAAGAATTTCAGAGGGAGCTTCAGGCAACAATTGACAGAAACAGGGGAAAATAAAACAGTTGAGGAGGAATGGGTAAAATTGAGAGATGAAATAGTGAAGGCAGCAGATGACAAAATAGGTAGGAAGGCAAGACCTACAAAGAATCCTTGGATATCACAGGAGATACTAAATTTAATCGATGAAAGGAGAAAGTATAAAAATGCAGTAAATGAAACAGTCAAAATGGAGTACAGACGACTAAGAAATGAGATTGTCAGGAAGTGCAAAATGGCTAAGCAGGAGTGGCTAGAAGGCAAATGCAAGGATGTAGAAGAATGTATAAATAGGGGAAAAATAGATACAGCCTACAGGAAAATAAAAGAAACATTTGGCGATAAGAAAAACAGCTCTATGAATATCAAGGACACTGATGGAAAACCAGTTCTCAGCAAAGAAGGGAAAGCTGAAAGGTGGAAAGAGTATATAGAGGGGCTCTACAAAGGAAATGAACTTCGAGACACTATTGTAGGAAGGGAAGAGGATGTAGATGATGATGAAATAGGAGATACTACACTGAGAGATGAATTTGACAGAGCACTGAATGATCTAAGTCGAAACAAGGCCCCTGGAGTAGATGATATCCCGTCAGAGCTACTGAAGTCTCTGGGAGAACCAGCCATGACAAAATTGTTTCACATTGTGTGTAAGATGTATGAGACAGGTGAAGTACCCTCAGACTTTAAGAAAAATGTTATAATCCGCATTCCAAAGAAAGCAGGTGCAGACAGGTGTAAAACTACAGAACCATCAGTTTAATAAGTCATGGTTCCAAAATATTAACACGAATTATATACAGAAGGATGGAAAAGCTGAGAGAAGCCGACCTCGGGGAAGATCAGTTTGGGTTCAGGAGAAATGTAGTAACACGGGAGGCAATACTCACTTTACGGCTTATCCTAGAAGATAGATTAAGAAAAGGCAAACCTACATTTCTAGCTTTTGTAGATTTGGAGAAGGCTTTTGACAATGTTGATTGGAATACACTCTTTAAAGTTCTGAAGCAAGCAGGAGTAAAATATGGGGAACGTAAGGTTATTTACAACTTGTACAAAAACCAGACAGCGGTTGTCAGAGTTGAAGGGCATGAAAGGGATGCATTGGTTGGAAAGGGAGTAAGACAGGGTTGTAGCCTTTCCCCAATGTTGTTCAATTTGTACATTGAGCAAGCTATAAAGGAAATCAAGGAGAAATTTGGAGAAGGAATTAAAGTTCAGGGTGAAGAATTAAAAACATTGCATCTTGCCGACGACATAGTAATTCTGTCAGATACAGCGAAGGACCTGGAAGAGCAATTGAACGGAATGGACAGTGTACTGAAAGGTGCATATAAGATGAACATTAACAAGAGTAAAACAAGGGTAATGGAGTGCAGTGTAAGAAAATCAGGTGATGCTGAAGGAATTAGATTAGGTAACGAAACAATAAAGGAGGTAGATGAGTTTTGTTACTTGGGCAGTAAAATAACAAATGATGGTCGCAGTACAGATGATATAAAATGCAGAATGGCAATGGGTAGAAAGGCGATTTTGAAAAAGAGAAATTTGTTAACATCGAATATTGATTTAAGCCTAAGGAAGTCCTTTCTGAAGGCATTTGTATGGAGTGTTGCCTTGTATGGGAGTGAAACATGGATGATAAGCAGTGTGGACAGAAAGAGGATAGAGGCTTTTGAAATGTGGTGCTACAGAAGAATGCTGAAGATTAGGTGGGTGGATCGCGTAACTAATGAGGAGGTACTGAACCGAATTGGGGAGAAAAGAAATTTCTGGCATACCTTGACTAAAAGAAGGGATAGATTGGTAGGACACATTCTTAGACATCAAGGAATTGTGAATTTAGCGTTGGAGGGAAGTGTGTGGGGTAAAAATCGCAGAGGGAGACCAAGAGACGCGTATAGTAAGCAGATTCAAGTGGATGTGGGTTGTCGTTCTTATGAGGAGATGAAAAGGCTTGCTCAGGATACAGTAGGGTGGAGAGCTGCATCAAACCAGTCTCTGGACTGAAGACCACAACAACAACAACTGCAGTGTGAACCAACTCTCAACGAGTGCCACAATGTTGTGAACACCCTATAAAAATGTATACCACCTGACAAACTGCAGGCAATTCAAAACTGGCCTTGGTGAATAATTACATAAGAAAGGCAACTGGTTGCTGTATTTCCTGATTCCTTTAATCATCACAGCCGCAGGTTCCACACATCCAGAATAGATACAAGTTTTATTATTATATTATTTTCAAACACACACACACAATCATTGTAAGTTAACCTAATTGCTGTATTTTTTACTCTACGTAAAATCTATTTTTGTAGTTATCTGTATTTGTTTATCAAAGTAGCCTAATTATTTGTTGCTCTAGTTATAATATTCTGTACCTTACAAGTCCTGTATCAAAATCTACAACTGGATCACCATGATGTATCAAAAGCTGTAACACAACATGATCCGGTGATATATAACTATTTTTAGGTAAATAAGAAATGTTGCGGATGTGAATTTCAGCAATAAAGCTACAATGAGGTATGAAGATCACTGTGAAGCATACAGAATACCCCACTTTTTATTTTAAAACTATATTTAGACAGCTTTGGCAAATCTATAAGACAATTCGTCCACTCATAACGATACTCGCAGCAGTTATATTTGTCATTTTACGGGACTGTTTATGATTGGTGTACTATACATCGTAGTCGTGATAGTGGCCTAGTACCATAAGCCAAAAAAGCAGTCCAAGTTAAGTCCGAAATTAAAAGAATTAATTGATTACATTACTCTCTGCAGCCAACGTAGCTACCGACTGTGATAACCCATATGGGACAGACAACACGTACACCTCGTAAAATATTAGAGACAACTTCTATGGGTACCGTACGCGGATAGCAACTGAAAATTATCCACCAGCGGGGTCCACACTCGCCATTCATCTTTCGCACAAAACTTAATACAATTCTTCCAAACAAAGAATGTAAAGAACAACTATTTGGACAGCTAATCTTATTTCTAAACATACACACACCTCATCTTCCAGATTTCACAGTGAAGTTCGCGCTTAAAATTTGAAAACACTACTTGACAAAGACATACACAGACATGCCAACGTATGAAATGAAAACCCACTTGAAAACTAGAGGTTCGATTGAGCAGTTGCCAGCGAGCTATTCGCGCATGCGTAGAGCATAAATTAAGTACAAGCAGCGCCTTCGCCCACTTCTGGCTACTTGCTGAGCTGCTGTTTGCTGTTTAAGCAGTAACCGCAAGCTACCAGATTGTACCCGGGAAAATATTTTACTGGTGCGCTCAAGCTTCCAGATTCGCGCATGCGCAGAACTGTCTGAGTTGTAGTGGGAGGGCACTCCATGTGATTAGATTAGATGAGATTAGATTAATACTTGTTCCTTAGATCATGTATACGACATTTCGTAATGATGTGGAACGTGAATTTGTGTTTACGTTTCGCGATAGTTTCATTTGTTTATGTTGTGATAATCAATTAAAAAATGTTTATTATTATTATTTTAAAGTACTGTGTTACTGTCTTATGTTTTGTCCACTTTGCAGTTGTCTATGCTTTGGCATAATAGTTCTTTGCAAAGAGTAAATGCATATACAGACTTTTAGTAGATTTACTGCTCTTTGTCTGTTGCCTAATGGTTGTGTGCCTCTTGAGTTAAAGATAACTGTAGCAGTTTTTCTTGTTAATAAAACTTGTCATTATCCTTTTGTGAGAATCAGTGGTATTATATTTAGCCTTTCAACAGGTTATGGGCCCAGTAATCACTGAGTGACAAGTTTTGAACTGACAAAAGTAAAACTGAATAGTGGGTGCATTATTGTAGTATTAAACTTGTGTGAGCAAAAGTTTTAAGGTTATTTCTGCTGTGTTAAAATGATGGAAAACGAAATTTCTAGAATTACAAAACTCAAAGGCATTGAAAATTGGTCTGCCTGGAAATTTCAAGTTCGTGTTACTTTAAGTGCTATGGGAGCTTGGGACATTGTCACAGGTGAAGTAATTAAACCAGAGTGTAATGACAACATGAATACTGAAGCAAGGCTGAAGTATGAAAAAGATCTTGTAAGATGGAATAAGTTGGACAATGCAGCTCAGAAAGTTATTGGAACATCAATTGAAGACAAGCCATTGCTACATATCATTAACTGTGAATCTTCAGCTGCTATGTGGATCAAATTACTTTCAGTTTATGAACAGAAAAACAGTGTAAGCATACATTTACTCCAGCAGCAATGGTATAACCTAAAAAAGGATATTTCAAATGATATGGCTACATATATTTCACAATTAGAAGACCTGGTACATCGGTTAAGGAATCAAGGTGAAAATATTTCAGATTCTATGGTGATCACAAAACTGTTAATGACACTACCAAAAAGTTATAACCATTTTCTGAGTGCATGGGAATCAACACATCCGGATCAACAGACATTAGCAAATTTGACATCAAGATTATTGATGGAGGAAAAACGCCTTAATCTTCAGGAAGACGTGAAGGGGGAAGCATTTGCAGCAGGTACACAAGGAAGAAGTAATCATTTTAAGAATAATCCCTGTCCTACAAATAAAAATTCAAGAAAACAAGGTAAGTGCTTCAAATGTAATAAACCTGGTCATTGGGCTAAAGATTGCAAAACCATTTGTTTCAAGTGTAATAAACCCGGTCATTGTGCAAAAGAATGCAGAAGTACTGTATCAAAGCATCAAGGTCAGAATCAGTGTGAACTAAGAGGGGATGCTTTGATAAGCAAAATTTTAGCAGCCAATCATGTAAATAAAAATTCATGGTTTTTAGATTCTGGTGCTACTGATCACATGTGTAATGAAATTGAATGGTTTGTAAATTACAGTCCATTTGAGAGTGAAGTCCAAATCTGTATTGGTGATGGTAGTTATATTACTTCACATGGGAAAGGCGACATAAACATTCTAGCCTTTGATGGTAAAAGGTGGAATGAAAAGTATTTGTCAAATGTTTTATATGTGCCAGATATTCGGTTTAATTTATTTTCACTTGGAGCAGCATTAGACAAGGGCATACAATTTAAATCTGACAAGGCAACATGCAGACTTTTCAAGGGAGAGAATGTTGTTGCAGTGGGAGTTCGTGAAGAAAGGTTGTATAGGATGAAATTTAAGATTTCACTTAGTGAAAATGACAGTGTTCAAGCAAATGTGGCTACCAAGGAAGATCTTAAAATTTGGCACAAAAGACTTGCTCATCAAAATTATCCCCATGTGAAAAAGTTTCTGAAAGATAGGCAGATTCAATTTAAGGAAGAAGATAAAAGTTTGTGTGAAGATTGTGTCGTTGGGAAAATTCATAAATTACCTTTCCACAAAAGTGATTCAAAGTCAAAAAGGGCAAGTGAACTGATTCACTGTGATTTGTGTGGCCCTATGCAAGTTGATTCTATTGGTGGTTCAAGGTACTTTCTTTTGTTAAAAGATGATTATTCACATTGGAGAACTGTGTATTTTCTAAGACATAAATCTGAAGTTGCGGAACACTTGGAATCTTTCATAAAAACTACTGAAAAACAAATTGAAAATGGCATTAAAGTGATCAGAACTGATAATGGACTAGAATTCATTAACCATGAAGTGCGAAAAATAATGCAGAATTATGGGATAACACATCAAAAATCAGTAACTTATTGTCCTCAACAGAATGGTGCAGCCGAACGTGAGAACAGAACTTTGGTGGAGACTGCAAGAACAATGATTCATGCAAGTGGGCTGCCAATACGACTGTGGGCTGAAGCCATTAATACAGCAACTTATATTTTGAATAGAACAGGTACAAGCAGTGTCAATGGCAAATCACCTCACAAAATGTGGAATGGATTGGATTATGATGTGACCAAACTCAGGATATTTGGAGAGATGGTTTATACACACATTCCAAAGGAGAGACGGCAGAAATGGGATTCCAAAGGTGAAAAAGGTTTTCTAGTTGGCTACGATACAGAAGTAAAGGGGTATCGTGTTTGGTTTTCTCATAAAGATCAAGTTAAAATATATCGTGACATTGTTTTCATCGGCAAATTATATAAGGACTGTCAATCAGAGAAAACTTTCAATACTGAATGTGTACCTTTCCTAATATCTGAGACAACTGATGATAAGCAGACTACTCAAGAGGAAACCCTGAATCAAACAGGAGAAGAAATTAGAATATTTGAAGAAGAATCAAATACTGAAGCCAACTGTAGATCTTCTATGCAAAATGACAATCAAGAGGTCATCAAATCTGAGAATAAAATTAGAAGCAGCCTACGAGACAGGTCAAAAATCAAAAAGCCTGTCAGATACGCCAACTATACTACTGTAAATTCTACCTGCATAACGAAGTGCTATGAACCCATCTCATATCAAGATGCAATGGAATGTGACAATGCAGAAAATTGGAAACATGCTATGCAAGAAGAAATGTATTCTCTTAATCTTAATGAAACTTGGATCTTGACTGAGCCCCCAGAAAACCAAGAAATACTTGACAATAGGTGGGTGTTCAAAGTGAAGAGGAGAACTGATGGAACTGTGGATAGATTTAAAGCTCGACTTGTTGCTAGAGGATTTCGACAGAAATTAGGCATGAACTATACTGAAACCTTTAGTCCAGTGGTTAGATTTGATTCCATAAGAATAATCTTGTCCATTGCAGCATCCAAAGCAATGCATATGAGGCAGTTTGATGTGAAAACTGCATTTTTATACAGTGAAATAGATACTGAAATATATATGAAACAGCCAGAAGGGTTTGAGGATGGTACCAAAAAGGTATGCAAGCTGAAGAAAAGTATCTATGGGCTTAAACAAGCTTCTAGACTATGGAATAAACGATTCACCAGTGTGTTGAACAAATTTGGACTGACAGAAACAAGTGCAGACCCCTGTGTTTTTGTCAATAATAAGGGTGAATTCTTGACCATTCTAGCCATTCACGTTGATGACGGACTAATCATATCAGAATCTATGGAAGTAATTAATTTACTAATGAGTGATTTGGAACAAGAATTTGAGATAACAACCAGCAGTGTTAATCATTATCTCGGTTTGCAGATAGAGCAGTTCAAGGATGGCTCCATCTTCTTAAACCAAGAGGCATATGCAAGAGCTGTACTGGAACGGTACAACATGGAAAATACCAATGCTGTGGCTATTCCTGCTGATCGTGGACAAATGTACTCTGAGGTGGGGAATGACTCAAAAATTATCAATGCTCCATACCGTCAGGCTGTTGGAAGTTTACTATATTTGTCTGTGGCAACCAGACCTGACATCACTTTTTCAGTACATAATGCTAGTCAGCATCTTGAAAAACCAGAAAAGATGCACTGGAATGCTGTGAAGAGAATCTTAAAGTACCTAAAGGGAACTATTTCTTATTGCTTGTATTATCCAAGGAATGAGGATATTCGTTTGTCTGTATTTTGTGATTCAGATTATGCAGGAGATGTTCTTACTCGAAGATCGACCACAGGTTTTGTTGTTAAGTTTGGTGAAGCTACTATAGCTTGGAGCTCTCAGAGGCAAAAAGTGGTGGCATTATCAACAACTGAAGCAGAATATTTAGCTTCTTGTCAGGCTGTAAAAGAAATTGTATGGATACAGTCAATTTTACAAAATATTATTAATCAGAAAGAAATTACTACCACCTTGTATATGGACAGTCAAAGTGCCATCCGGTTGATCAAGAACCCTGAGTATCACAAACGAACAAAACACATAGACGTGAAGTATCATTTCATACGAGAAAAATTTAAGTTGGGAATCTTCAACCTTGAACATGTAAGCTCTACAGATCAGCAAGCAGATATTCTTACCAAACCACTCACTAGAAGCAATTTTGAAAAAATAAGACAGCTACTTTATGTTGGTGATGCTAAAGTTCTTGCTGACAGAAGACTACAGAAGTGTTAAACATTTGTTAATTGAAGTGGGAGTGTTGTGATAATCAATTAAAAAATGTTTATTATTATTATTTTAAAGTACTGTGTTACTGTCTTATGTTTTGTCCACTTTGCAGTTGTCTATGCTTTGGCATAATAGTTCTTTGCAAAGAGTAAATGCATATACAGACTTTTAGTAGATTTACTGCTCTTTGTCTGTTGCCTAATGGTTGTGTGCCTCTTGAGTTAAAGATAACTGTAGCAGTTTTTCTTGTTAATAAAACTTGTCATTATCCTTTTGTGAGAATCAGTGGTATTATATTTAGCCTTTCAACAGTTTATTTTCGTCTACAAGTGCCTTAAGGCCAATTCACACTGTCCGTCACGTCACGTCACGTCACCGTCCGTCAGAACATTCCGCAATGTATTTCTAATGGCGGCATTCACACTGTCCGTCACCGGACCGTCACGTCACGTCAACGTCCGTCAAGCTTTCTCGAGAAGAATGTTTTGACGGAACGGTCGTCTGCTAACATCGCAAGTTAACCTAATTTCGTCACGCGAATTACATGTTGCAGTCGACGATTGCACTGTTTATATGCAAATGTGTGTTATTCATCTTTGTGCTGTTGTTGTACTTCGTTTTAGGGGTAAATCTCAAACGTTTCATGACGACTTAAATATTTTTGTCAATTGACTGTCCCCCTATAATCGAGGTCGGATATCTGAAACCAAAAAATGGTTTATGTTACGTAACAATGTAACAGAAACGACTGAAGCAAACTGTTTATTTGAATAAGATTGTAATTTGAATACGCATTTTTCATTAAATAACACTTTAAATGAAAATGTCAGTTATAATGAAAGACAAAAGTTCAGTTGTTTACGACGTATTAACAATGTCAGCATGCAAATCGTAATGGTAAAAGTATACAGGCGATATTTATGCTCTTACAAGTATGGTTTGATGTCTTTATATGTCTATTTTTTCGCTTGAAAATAGATGTCGATGTTTTGAAATGTTGTTTCAGTTCCCAGTAAAGACATACACTGTAAAGTTTTCTTTGGCCGTTAATAACATTTAGCGTTGTTGTTCCCCCTTTCTAGTATGAAACTATGACTTTCTACATAACAAATCGCCACTTATAACCTCACTTTCAACATCGCGTATTGAGATGGACGAATTGACGTGACGGACACGGACGGACAGTGTGAATACAACGTGACGTGACGGTTCCGTGACGTGACGTTGACGTGACGGACAGTGTGAATTGGCCTTTATCATATGAAAACAAAACGGATTTCTGTGACTGGGTAATAAAATAATATGATAATATTTCAATTTTCTGATTTAGTACTGGGGTTGTGATTTAAGTACATAAGACGCAACAAGATAAAAATGAAGCATATAATAAACGCATGTTTGTTTAAAAAAAATACTGATTATGGCATCCGTTTAAAAAGTATTCTTAAATGAATGAAGTTTCCTAATTTCCGAAATACATCTGCATAGAGACACGAAATTTAAGAATGTAAAGCTCTTCTCTGAGTAGGTGGATCGATTTTGCATCGAGATATTTTCATAAGATGATTCCATAAAACCTCTAAAGTAGCAGAGAGTGCGGTTATTATTTAATTCACGTAATTTTCTGTCAGGTCCCGTTTACTTTTTGCCCACTACTCTGTACGTTTTGCACGCTTATTTTTGTATACCACATTTTTGTCTACATTCCTTTCCACATTACATAGAATTTTTCTTTCAATTTTCTCGAATTTGGGTATGAATAATTGTAACAACTCATGCAGCTTTAAATAGGCATTTCATTCGCACATTACTTTTTAACAGAGATGGTGCCTCTCAAAGTGATTGAATATGCAACATTCGATCAAATAATGACTATTTACGAAGCAAACTTCTGCTTCATATATATATGATGAAAAATCTAAATACCTCTTATACGCCTAGTTCTTCGTGCAGCTTAACTTGGTACATTAATCGTGTCAGTATTTGTAGTAATATTATGCAAATAAAAAGTACTTGACATGCGACAAAGTACTTTTTTCAGTTTTAGAGAATCATTTGTATGAGGAAACCTAAACAAAAACAAACGCTCATGATTTATTATTTCTCCATAAAAATGACTGACCTGTGAAATGTACCATTGTTTCCGTCTTTGCTTCCATTCTTACTGTTACAATTAAAAGCAGCACAGCAACGAACCATGTTTATGCACGGTTGCCCTGCAAATGGTGGTTTTTGTCACATTTAATGTGGGGTCGCGACACTAGCGGCAGTGATGGTCTGGTTTTTATATAGTACATCTATGCGCATGACATACAGCTATACAACACTGCAGCGACATTCGGCGACATGGCCGTGTGTCCTACGCATGGAGGTAAGAATAAAGGAAGATGGTTCTACGTATCCCACCCTACTACGCTTTGAAGCCATGGCCACTATGACACTCTGACCTAAAACAGTGAGAGTGTGTTATAGCTGTGTCTGTATTTACATTTGCTAATTGCATCATATACGCATGTAATACCCTGAAACTAGTTGTTTCAAGGTTTTGCTTAAAATAAAATCTCGAAAAACGAAAAAAATTCAGGTTCAAGACCAATTTACACTGTCCGTCACGTCACCGTCCGTCAGGGATGGAAGGAAGCTTAGGGTTTAACGTCCCGTCGACAACTTGGTCATTAGAGACGGAGCTAACGCTCGGAGTTTTGGGTAAGGATGGGGAAGGATATCGGCCGTGCCCTTTGAAAGGAACCATCCCGGTATATGCCTGGAGTGATTTAGGGAAATCACGGAAAACCTAAATCTGGATGGCTGAGGCACCGTCCGTCAGAACATTCCGGAATGTATATCTAATGGCGGCATTCAGACTGTCCGTCACCAGACCGTCACGTCACGTCAACGTCACATGAAGCTGTCTCGAAAAGAATGTTTTGACGGAACGACCGTCTGCTAACATCGGAACTTAAACTATTTTCGACACGCGAATTACATGTTGCAGTCGACGATTGCACTGTTTATATGCAAATGTGTCTTATTCATCTTTATTGTGTTGTTATACTTCGTTTTAGATGTAAATCTCAAATGTTCCTTGACGACTTAAATATTTTTGTCAATTGAGTGTCCCCCTAAAATCGAGGTCCGATATCTGAAAGCAAAAAATTGTTTATGTTATGTAATACTGTAACAGAAAAGACTGAAGCAAATTTGATTACGCATTTTTCATTAAACAAAGTCAGTTCTAATGAATGACAAAAATTCAATTATTTACGACACTATTAACAATGTCAGTGGGCAAATCGTAATGGATAAAGTAAGCAGGCGCTATTTATGCTCTTATAAGTATTGTTTGATGTTTTCATCTGTTCATTTTTCGCTTGAAAATAGATGTCGATGTTTTGAAATGTTGTTTCAGTTCCCAGTGAGTTGGCCAAAAACATACACTGTAAAGTTTTCTTTGGCCATCAGTAACGTTTAGCATTGTTGTTCCCTCGATTCTAAAATTAAACTGTGACTTTCTACATAACAGATCACCACTCATAACCTCACTTTCAACATCGCTTATTGAGATGGGTGAACTGACGTGACGGAAACTGAAGGACTGAATGAATGCAACTTGACGTGACGGTGCCATGACGTTGACGTGACGGACAGTGTGAATTGGCCTTTATTCTGTTTAAAAATAGTTGTTACTCATTGATCTCTATACTAACTGAATGTTGAACTTCAGTTGTCAGAACGTGCCACCCATAGATGTTCACATTTCGTTTCTTGCCAAATTCAAATATGGGTGCTATGAAGT
Organism: Locusta migratoria; assembly: GCA_026315105.1. NCBI lineage: Eukaryota > Metazoa > Arthropoda > Insecta > Orthoptera > Acrididae > Locusta > Locusta migratoria. Next base: position 250,976,835 of record CM048745.1, on the reverse strand, counting down.
ATTACAAGAAAACGAGAAGAAAATTCGTTTAGATTATGCTTCCAGATTAGCCTATACATCGCATGTTGAGATACATTTCAAATCAAGAGGTAAGCAAGCAATTATTTGTCATGCAATAACTATTGCAAAATCGCAATCCAAATTTAAACATGGCGACAATGGGAAAAAGGCCTATAATCAACATAGACTCTCCACAGTGCCGCCATAGTTGAAGCCAATTGAAAAGGTTGCTGATATCTTTGAGAACATCAGTGTCACGCCAGGTGTTACTTGGGCGTCTGCTAATGCTGAATCATAGGTTTTATGTTAATCATTACCAGTCTTGATATTTTCCTTAATTTCTGAACGACGCAATTCGGAAAGTAATTCCCACTACAAATAGCATTTCTTGTTTACTACTGCATCGTAAGTGTAATGTTTAAAATCTTCGAACTGCTGCATTACTTGATGTTATTATAATGTCAATAATCGTTTGTATTTGGCGACGTATCTTCCCTATGAATACAGGCAAATTTCGTTAAAGTATTTAATTACCTTTATTCTGCCTGTGGTTCAAATGATGTTTCAAGCTTTGAAGTACATTACATATTTATCAAACTCTCCACAATTTGACGTTTACTTGGTACTCTCCTTACAACTTTTGGTTTCTATAGGTGCTCAGGAAACGAAAATAGTGTTGGACTGGCATTTGCAAATAGCCGCTTTCGATTGGTGATAGCATCCATAACTTTTCTTCAAAATGACAAGAGCATATGTAACTATACTTTGTAGGCTGCCACTTATCACGCCTCATACTGGTTACCCATTGTGTTAGCAACTCCTTGTTTTTCAAATAAAATCTGCATACAGAATAGTTTAATTACAGTTCATATACCTAGGCTACCTACCCTGTGGTTAATACACTTTTGTACACTATATAAATAACTGCCATTACAGTAAAACACACCGAATACATCCGTCCTCTGCCTAGTTTTTTGATGGTCGTGAAGTAAACATAATTTTGAAACTTGGTAAATGCAAAAGTTAAGTATAAAGCCCATTTTAAACTATCAACGATCTTGTAATAGATTGCTAACAAGTTGCGTTAATGGCGGCCGTCAGTCGTTTGAACGGCTGCACTAGTATGATCGCGCTAGTATCGAAGCCCGATAATTATACCGATAAAGAAATAGGACGAGTTCTAAATTTGGTACTAGTGGGTTCACTGCGCATGCGCGAGCTAGTAGCTGTCTGCTGTGGTCGCCGCTCCAGTTAGTCCGCCATTTTCCTTCGTATTTACGTATATTTTGCGGTTTGTCGAAGTTTATGATCAGAATGTATTACAAAACGTATTTCTAATGACGGCATTCACACTGTCCATCACCAGACCGTCAGCTAACGTCAACGCCGCGTTAAACTTTCTCAATAAGATTGTCTTCATTGAACGGTCGTCTGCTGACAACGGAAGTTAACCTATTTTCGTCACGCGATTTTCATACTGTAATGGACAATTACACGGTTTGCACACAAACTTGTCTTATTAATCTTTAGTTTATTATTATATTTTGGTTTATCGGTAAATTGCAAATGTTTCATGACGACTTAAATATTTATCTCAATTATTGTCCACCGAAAAGCAAGGTCGTACATCTGAAACTGAAAAATGGTTTATGATTTGCAATATCGTAACAGAAAAGACTTAAAGCAATTGTTTATTTGAATAAGATTGTAATTTGATTATGTAATTTTCATTAAATAGCATTTTAAATGAAAAAGTCAGTCCAAATGAAAGACAAAAATTCAGTTGTGCATGACGTTATTAACAATGTCATTGAGGATATCGTAGTACAATAGATAAAGTAAACAAGGTCTATTTACGCTCTTATAAATATTGCTCGATGTGTTCATAAGTTTATTTTTTTCGCTTGAAAATAGATGTGAATGTTTTGAAATGTTGTTTCACTACCCAGAACTTTACCACACTAAGTTGACCAAAAACATCGATTGCAAGGTTTTCTTTGGCCATCAATAACATTTTGCGTTGTTTCCTCAATTCCAGTATTAAATTATTGTTATATTATAACAAATCGGCTTTTATAACCTCACTTTCAACATCGGGTATTACTGTTCGATTATGTTTATCGTCTAAATATGCTGCCACAATATCTTGCTTGAGTTTGTAGTTCAGGGCTAGTACGCTAGGAGCGCTTCAGTAGACTATTATCTATCTTGTTCACCATCGTTCATCGTTTAAAAAGGGCTTAATGAATGTTTATAGACAAATACACGCTGATACACAACGATCTATATAATTACATCTCTCTTTCTTTATGTATAATATTCCAACAGTTTTATCACTGGAGTTGCAATTGTACGCCGAACATACACTGGGCTTGATTTACCACTAATAACAGCACTTACACGTCAGTTTAGATTACAAACAGAAGCGTCTTCTCACGCTGCAGCTTCAAACTGACGTTCTCAAATATGGGGCCGAGTGTTTCTTAGTGCTGCCACCCAGAGCGCTGTTAACTTGCCTGTAGCCTCTCTATGTTGTTTATATACCTCTTTGGGGAAAACCTGTGGAAAACATCTGAACATTGTGACGATACTGCTGACCCCCTCATCTCAATGTAATCGTACGATACCGTCTGCGTCGGATCCAGAATAGTGTGGTTTAATAGTGATGAAAGTTGGGTGTGAAGTTAAAAACGAAATAGCCAGCCTAGGAATCAGTGTAGGACAGTGTCTCAGTGATACTGTGATTAAAACATGTGATAGATTTCATTAATTAAGAGATTTGTATAAGACGTTTCCAGACAGTTCTATAAAAAATCCTTTTTTCATTGTATGTTATTTCAAAAAACAGACAGGGGAATGGTAAAAACTTTTGTATCTACATAAAGACATTAAAATAAATAGCACTGTATATATGTTAGGCTCATTAACAGATTGTGTAGACCAGCTAATTTTGTAACCAATGTAATTGTCGAGATTTGAATATTATAATTCTCTGTATATATTGAGATTTTGAACTTATTTTGAGAATTGCCAAGATAATTGATAGTTCAATGTAAGTTGGGAACATGTATGATGTATTCATTAACAAATTAATTGATATTTAACATCGCACTTTGTTATTAACAGAAAGATCGGAAATTTCGTCTTAAAAATACACGTGCCATCTTAAATTATTGTATGCATAGTTTTCATTTATATTGTGATTATTTTTGTATACATGAAATGTTTTACTGTTGTGTTCGTTAATTGTAAATTACTATATTCAATTGTTACGAATAACGGATAATGTAACGTCATTATTGCCAATGTTATATATTTGCCTCACCGCCTTGTGTGGGGGAGGTTCGAGTTTCAGTCGTTTGTCAAGTGCTCTGGAAGCTATGTCAGTCTGTTGTTTTTAAATGGAAGTACTATCAGCTAAGTTCTGTTGCATTGTTTTGAATTTGTTATGTTTTGGTGGAGGAAAAGTTTGATTCAAATTAAAGAAGAAGTGAAAATTGTACATATCGAGTATTTATTTCTACCACGACGCCCCAGGAGAATAAAGTTGCAGCGAGCAGAACCCCCATACAACGCAATATTAAAAAGCTGAGTATCGGTAGAATAAAATGTAATTACTAACAATCTATTAAAACGTTTCAATTGGTGGAGCATAGCTGGGATTGCGTCATATACAGTGTCTACAGAGTGTTTATGTTGCAGGAGAAGTATGGTTGGAAGTATATAATCGATGTTTGAAAAACCAAGGAGGATGGGAATCTGTAATTATACAACGAAAAACGGAGCACATAACCTGGAAATTGGATGCTTGGGCCCAGATCGTCGCATCGCTGGAAAGTGAATAACAAGATAAGTACAGCAGCGCCTATTAATTTGTATTTGTAGTCTGGGTTGTTTGGCACTGTAAAAGACGATATCAACAGAGAATAGGAAATCTAGCGTAGACATGTCAGAACTGAATGTGACAGCCAGTACACCTCGTAGCAATGTGTCAAATAGTGAAGAAATAATTCTTGCATCACCAGGTCTTATAGAGTTATTAAATCGATTAACAGAACAAATAACGGAATGTATTGACAAGGGAAATTATGAAGTGAGTAAACAAGTGGAATCTGTTAGAAAAGAAGTGACGGCAGTTAAGGACCATCTGAGCAGAAAGATAGATGTTGGTTTATCAGATTTAAAGTCTCAGTTAAGCGAAACAAACAGGGCAGTTGACGAAATCAGGAAACAAACATGTGATCTTGAAAGGGCAATGAAATTAGGACATGAACAGCTGGACACTCGTGTGACTGTAGTAGAGAGTGAAATCAGCAATGTTGAGTCTGACCTGGAAAACAAAATTAGTACTGTAGAAAAATATTTTGATCAGGAAAATAAAATTAGAAAACCTGAAATTCAGGAAGTTAAAGTGTCATTAGAAAATAAAATTAGTGAAAGTGTGTCAACTTCTGAAAGTGTTATTAAGAAGGATGTGTATAACCTCAGTCAAAGGGTCAGTGCATTGCAAGAAAGTGTTGTAAATAGCAAAATGTCGATCTGTGGTGGCTTTAATTGGGCAAATGTAGTAATTAAGACATACCCTGGGGAAAGGAAAATCCATCCTAAAGACTTTTTACATCATTGCTCTGACAATTTCACTGTATAAATGACCGATGCAATCAAAATTAAATTTGTAAAGAGATTTTTGGACAATTAAGCTTATACTTGGATCAATCAGTTAGATACAGAGGATATGTCATATAGTGAGTTTGAGAGCTGTTTTTTGAATAAATTCTGGTCCAAAAGCAAGCAGGCTAGAGTGAAAAGTGATTTCTTGCATGGGGGGAAAGTGCAGGGAAAGTTATGGCAATATGAGGGATTTTGTGAAGCTGAAATCAGAAAATTAGTGCATCTTGACTCACCTTTAGATGAAATAACATTGGTGGACACCCTACGTAGAAGATTACCTGGAAGAATACAGCAAGCGTTAGATGGTGGACCTGACGATTCAGTTGAGGACTTCTTAAGATTTGTTGGAAGATTAGACAGAAGTTCTGAGAGAGGAAGAGAGAGAAACCGGTACCAAGAAGACCATCATGGAAGAGACAGAAGAGAGAATCGCCAAGAAGATAGTCGTGACAGCCGAAGTAGACAGCAAGGTGGGAGTACAGATTATAGGAATAGACAAGGAACAAACGATAGGAACCAAAGTTACTACAAGTCTAATGGAAACGAGCAGGAAAACTAAATGTCGCCCCTATGGAAGCCTGTCAGGTTGGGGTGAGAAATAGGACAAGAAATCAGGCTTACACAAATAAGATCAGATTTGGACACAAATGGGAAAATAAGGAATATAGACAGGGACAGAATGAGCAATATAGACAGGGACAGAAAGTAACACACAGGGTAAATCGGCTCTAGTTTGACAAACAACTATGGGAAGTCATTAAGAACCAGGCTTGGAAAGAAGAGGACAAGTGTAAAGAACGAGAAGAGGTCATACTAGATGATGATACTGTAGCCAATATGTATCATGAAGTGAAGATATTTTCGTAGAAGAACACAAAATAAGTGAAGAACATGATGTGTTTGGATTGTGTAAATTTCTAAGTGATAAGGCTGAAGATGCTGAAGACAGACTGAAAGTTACTGCTCATGAAACTGTGAAGACTGAGAATCATGAAGATTTTGATGTTTTATCTAGTGTGAGTTCAGAGAAGTCAGAGGATGACAGTGTTGAAGATAGTGAAGAAGATGTGGAGGTCATGGAGTTTGAAGATTTGGAGAAGGAACTAGATGGGATGATTTATGTTGAAGTCAAGGAAGGTTGCATCATATCAGATGGCCAGTGTGAGGCGGAGTGTGTTGTAGATGATGTCAAGTCTTGTGAGAATCAAGTCATACCAGTGAAACTAAGCAGTACTAAAAGTTGTCAAAGCAGAAACAGACAAGAAGAGGTAGGCAAAGAGATCTTGCATTGTGTCATACAGAGCTACATTGATAAGGAAGAGAAAGCCAATGTTCTAGATACGTTACTGTGTAAATATCATGAGCTAGAAGATAATGTACCTAGGTTAGAGCAGTGTGTTACCAATGATAATTGTGTTGCTAATGGATATATGGCTCATCAACCTGTTGAAAGTAATGTGTCCCTGAATCATGTTCAAGCTAATGACGATTCCTGTACTATGAACCATGAAGATATTTCTCATGAAGAAGAGGAAGATATACAATATGATGTCACTGGATGCCTATATATTACTGTGTTTATTGATGGAAAAGGCAAGGAAGCGTTAGTTGATACAAGTAGTCCAATCAGTGGAATTTCTGAGCAATTTAGAGATTTGTGAAACATGCACTGGACTACATGGAGATGCCTGTAGTTGGAATCAAGATCAAGGGTGCTACCGGCAGACACAGCACGTTAGTTAACCGGCAAGTGTTGTTCAACTTCAGTGTGAATGATGTCAATTCATGTCAAGGATGTCTAGTAATACCTAATCTGTCTGAGGCTATCTTGCTAGGAACTGACTGGATCATGAAAGTGAATGCTGTATTTGACTGGGGAGGAAGAAAAGTTATGTTTGTGGACCCAAAGACTGGTATTTTACATTGTACTGTTATGATATTGAAAAATGGGAATAATCTGAGTAAGCAGAATCTAGAATTAGATCTATTAGATCATAATAGAGATGTAGAAGACATGCATGAAGAGCCTGAAGAAGCCATGGAGGATGTAAATTATCATGAGCTCGTAAATACCAAGGTGCAGGAAGCCAACAAATTAGATGAAGAACAAAAAGAAGAGCTGAGAAGAGTCTTGTGGAACTAGCATGATGTGTTCGATGACAGACCGGGAAAAGTGTAAAACTACCAATGTACCTTGTGGGTCAGACCACACGAACCATTTTACATCAAACCATACGGTGTCCCTATTGCAAAAAGGAAAGCTGTAGAGAAAGAATTTGAAAAGATGGAAAACTGGAACATAATTGAGAGGAGTACTAGTGAATTCAACAACCCGATCATCGAGATATCCAAGAAGAATGGAGATGTGAGAATTGTACTTGACTCCAGACATCTGAACAAGTTTTTAGAAAGGGAAACTGACCACCCAGAGAGCATCGACGAACTATTGTATAAATTTGAAAATATAAAATAAATGACTAGCCTGGACTTGACTTCTGGTTTTCATCAGGTGCCACTTGACAGACACTCAAGGAAGTACACTGCTTTCTTGTATAACGGAAGAAGCTATCAGTACTGTGTAGTCCCATTCGGATTAAATGTTTCTGTAGCTGAATTTATCAGAGCTTTGGATTTGGTATTAGGCAAAGATCTTGTTGAAAAGTCAACTGTGTATGTGGACGATATCCTTGTCACTAGTCAAACCTTGGAAGAACATATAAGCTTACTGGAAGAAGTGTCCAGAAGATTAAGAGCAAGAGGGATGTCACTTAAGCTAGAAACATGTAAATTCGCTGTGGAACACATTAAGGGCAAGGGCGATCTTGTTGCTGATTCACTCTCTCGTTTGCCAGTGGGGAGTGAATTTGAATATAACAGAACTCAAGCCATACAGACTGTAGTGAGTAATAATAAGACCTTGTACAGGTGCTATTTTTGTAAAATTTATTGCAGCTATGAGTTTTGTACATATGTATTCTACTGTGTGTATTGTTTAGTGGTGAAGCATTGTGGACATCAGTCGACTGCAAGGATTTAAAGCATTTAAGTGAATGAATTAAGAAATACGAGGAAAGTGGACTTCATTTAGAAAATGCCTATAAATATAAAATATTTGGCACAATTAACACTGATACTCAGATTGATTCGGAATATAAAATGTCAATTCAGAAACATAATGAATTACTTACAAAGAACAGAAATATATTGAACAGAATAGTAGAGTGTGTAATGGTTTGTGGAACTCATAAGTTAGCACAAAGAGCTGACAATGAAAAACAAGAGTCAGCAAACCGGTGCAATTTCTTGTTATCTCTTTTGGGAAACCTTGACAGTGTATGAGATGATCACTTAAGCAGCTCTAGTAATTCTGTGTGTAAATATACATCTCACATAATACAAAATGAGCTTCTGGACTGTTTGTATCAAGTTTACATCGAAGAACTGATTAAAGACTTACAGACTTTTGTTTCTGTGCAGGCTGACGAAACAACAAAATATTATTTGCAGAAGTCAATTTGTCATTATACTGTGGTATATTAAGTAGAAGAAACCTGTTGAAAGATTTATTCCCTTTGAAAACGTTAATGATAGGAGAGCATATTGTCTTAGTGGGGTTTTTAAAAAGACGACTGGAACCTTTCAATGTTCAAGAAAAACTCATTGCTCAGGCATATGATGGCACCCCAGTAATGAGCAGCAATCACAGTGATGTGCAAACAATGATGCAGAGCACTTTCCTACATGCCAAGTACATTCACTGCTACATGCACCAAATGAATTTCGTTCTTCAGAATGCTTGCAGTCAAAGCATAAAGTCGATAAAGTTGTTCCTCGCAAATATTGCTGGTTTTACAATGTTTTTTTTTTCTTCATCTCCCAAGAGATGATATTTGTTACAGCCAGTCTGCAATAAGGGAATTCCTCCAGTCTCTGGAACTTTCAGTCCTGTATTGTAAACACTGTAAAAGGAAACAAATTGCACTTACTGGAATGTTTTGAAAATACTGAGGAAGAGGATTCCTGGGATGATTTTACAATAAGAGAAACATTTTCCTTGCAAAATTTACTTCACAATACACACTTTTTGTCCCTCCTAAATTTTTCTATGATATCATAAAACACGTTGATATTTTCTATAATACAGTTCAGATGCAGACTGTAAATGCCATTACCATATCCAATTCATTACATCACGTATTTATCAGCTTCGAAATCATTGATCCAAAAAAGTTTGCTTCTTTTAGAGAACATTTCCCAGCCACTTTGGTCAATACTTTTTCATTAAATTATAGTCTGATTACTTGCGGCGATAAATCGAAAAATGAACTGTCAGTGATTTATTGGGATGATACATTTAGAGGCATTACAACAGTTCGTGAGCAGTTTATTTTTTATTTTTTTGTGGAACATTCCTTTGAAGAATCGTTCACTGAAGTGCACAAAACATTACACATTGCACTAACTACAACAATTTCAACAGCAGAAGCAGAGCACGAATTCAGTATCTTAAAAAGAATCAAAACGTTCCTCAGGAACAGTATGAGTCAGGAAAGGCTGGACTCATTGGCTGTTTGTTCCATTCACAAGGAGGAAATCAGAGATATTCCACACTTCAACAACAGAGTAATTGACAAGTTTGCCAGTCAAAAGAACAGACATGCACAATTACTGTATAAATAACCTGTCAAAAAAAGGACCTAATTAGTTAACATGCTAGTTAATTAAAATTATATATGAAAATGCTCCTAGCCAAGGTTTTTTTCCACAGTTTTTACCTTCAGCATAAGGTGAAAGGCAGAAGGAAAAAAAAATAAAAAATAAAAAAACGCATGAGGTAGTAGGTGGATGTGTGGATATAAAGAGATATATTTATATTAACGGATTCTGCTATTCAGCCCCATGATTTCATTAAAATATTATTTTACACTTTGATACCACCCATATAACGTAATAATTTGTGTATCTATTTATTTAAGAAAATCATGGGATATTAGGTGGATTAGTTTACAGTTTGATACAACCCATATAATGTAATAATTTGTGTTTCGATTTATTTCAAAAATTAAAAATAAAAACTCAGGAGATGATAGCTGGATTAGTTTACATTTTGATACCACCTGTATAACGTAATAATTTGTGTTTCTATTTATTAAAAAAAAGTCACGGGATAGTATGTGGATACCACCCATATAACGTAATAATTTGTGTTTCGGTAATTTCCAAGAAAGCTTACACTCGAAGTTGTACGGCCGAAATCGATATATATGGAATGTCGATTACACAGCTATTCATGTGCGGGATGTGTAAATATGGATATTTAATGATGTATCATAAGGTACAAATATATTTTCTTTTTAAAAATCTACCGATAATAGTAAAGGTACTTCTCTCCTGAGACGTGTAAATATGGATATTTACTAAACCTACAAATTCTTTTTCATTCCTAGAAATCTACCGATAAGCGTTTGATTGTGATTGTGTTGATCACAAAATATTGTTGCGGAAGTTGGAACATTATGGAATACAGGGAGTAGCCCACAACTGGTTCATCTCTTACTTTAATAATAGACAACAGAAGGTAATTCTCCACAGTGTAGAAAATGGCTATGACGTGCAATCCCAATGGGGCACAATTAATTATGGGGTGCCCCACGGGTCTGTTTTGGGACCATTGCTGTTTCTTATTTATATAAATGGTATGCCTTCAAGTATAACAGGTGATTGTTAAATATTTTTGTTTGCTGATGATACCAGCTTGGTAGTGAAAGATGTTGCTCGTAATATTGACACAGTATCAAATAACACAGTTCAAGAGATAAGTTCATGGCTTGTAGAAAGCAAGTTGATGTTAAATCACAGTAAAACTCAGTTTTTACCATTTCTAATACATAATTTGACGAAAGCTGACATTCTGATTACACATAATGCGCATGTGATAAGTGAGACTGAACAGTTCAAATTTCTAGGTGATCATATAGACAGTAAAAAGCTGTCATGGAAAACCCATCTATATTTACCATTAGAACAATATATGAGATATGTGATTTTTCAACACGAAAAGTAGCCTATTACGCTTACTTTCACTCACTTATGATGTACGGCATTGTTTTTTGGGGTAACTCGCCTGATGCAAAAAGGATATTTCTGGCTCAAAAACGGGCGGTTCGAGCAGTATCTGGTGTAAGTTCGCGAACGTCATGTCGACCCCTTTTCAGTAGTCTGGGAAATTTGACTCTGGCGTCACAATATGTTTTTGTTTAATGTCGTTTAATATCAACTTATTCCCACGAGTTAGTAGCTTTCACTCAGTGAATACTAGACTGAAGTCGAATCTACATATGCATCACACCACCTTAACACTTGTGCAGAAAGGGGTACAGTATTCTGCGGCATCCATTTTCAATAAGGTGCCACAAGAACTAAAGAATCTACGAGGCGTTATGCATAGCAATTTCGACTGGCACCGGGAGACCTGATTGGTTGTTGGTAAAAGACTTTTTGTTTAACCTATATCTAACCTAACTTTCACTTTAAAAAAGTGATCTGTAGCGTAGCCTTAAGAAGATTAGGTATAGGTTAATCAAGAATCTCTCTCTTTTTAGTACCTGAGTCTCTGGTTAAGAAATATGCGGCATCTCATTGGCTCTTACCAACAACCAATCAGGTCTCACGGTGCCAGTTGAAACAGCTATGCATAACGCCTCGTAAGAATCTTAGCACTAATCCACATGCTTTGAAATCTAAATTGAAGAGTTACCTCATGGCTCACTCCTTTTATTCTGTCTGGGAACTCCTAGAAAAGTTAAACAATTAAGCTAATTCATTTTTCTTTATTGATTCTTTTCACTTTGTCTTAAGATTGCAAAGGACTACTTAAAAATTTTCTATTACCATTCTTGTGTAAAAATGTATTGACTTGTTCCGTGACCATGGAGTCTCACTCCTCAACTGAGTCCTCTGGAACAGAAAAAAACAATAAACAAAGGAGGTAATAGACTGGCATACGGGTTTTAATAATGTATCCTAACATAAAAATGCATATTGTTACTAGAAAAGTACCATACAAAGAAGCTACTTCACTTAATTTATTAATGAGCAAAGTATTCGTCTTTCAGTACTCTTATCGGTTGTATATGTACTTTGTTAATTATAACACACCAATGAAATTGGTTCTCCACACTTAATAAGACTCATGCCAATACAGAAGTAATTGACATTCGATAGATATCGATTTTGGCTCTACAAATTCGAGTGTAAGCTTTCTTGGAAATTACCACAGACTAATTATTATGGTCTGTGGAAATTACCTGTTTTCTCTCTCTCTCTCTCTCAGATATATATATATATATATATATATATATATATATATATATATATATATATATATATATATATATATATATATATATATATATATATATATAAGTCAAACTCCTGTAGTGACTGGTTATCGATGTATTTTAACACACATGTAACTCTCAGATGTTCACCTACAAAAATAACTACTACCATACACGAGATTTATATACCGTACATTTAATACAAATCGAGCGGAAAAGGTTAGTCAATAACACTTACTGTATATCATTTCATAGACACTGGAACTCATTTATAATATTTCCATCACACGTACATCTTAATATATAAGCCAATTCATGTAGCCTTGAAACACTCGCTCTTACTGGCTGCTTGAACTCGACTCCTCACTGACAGCTTTCGCATGACATTCTAAAGCTGATGGGTGGTATCAAACTGTACACTATACCCAGAATCATCTACTTCTGTATATTTATAAACGTTTACTTCTTCTAGTAAAATAATCTGAAGATCAAAACCATCTGCAGAACGATATGAATACAATAGCACTATGGTATAAAAATTGGTAATTGACGAAATAATGAGAAGTGTGAAGTCGTCCACATGAGTACGAAAAGAAATCCGTTAAACTTTGTTTACATGTAACACATCTTCCAGGAAGACGAAAACCGATTTTCGTAAATCGTTTTTGGCTGTTGTCTTTACATGGCACAGCCTGAATCGGATTTCCTAATCTACTTAAGATGGCGGCTGAAAAACAGCTGATTGAGTCCCCGATTTAGTTAGCATAATCGCTATTTTTCTTTACTTAAATACACAGATTCATACTCACTCTAATATTAATACTTTTATTTCACATTAGAAAATATCACACTGTCCATATGTGCCGAAAATTGTTACCAAATAAACACAATCTGACAAGCCAAGAACGCTTCAAAAACGGTTGCGTTTACATGGGCACGAAAATCGATTGCGGAACTGGACTTCCAGAATCGATTTTGAAGTGTTTACATGACCAACCAAAAGCGGAATTGGGAAATCGGTTTACGAAATCCGGTTTTGCGAGCCCATGTAAATGGGGTGAATGTCTTGGGAAAGGCGAACCAGAGACTGCGTTTTATTGGCAGTACCATGGAGGTTCCTTTTACCTCTGTAGTGGTGGCATCAAGTTTGTGCAGTGCTTTACATCGAGATATCGACGTGCGCGAGTCGAACAGAGATTAAATTCACGTAATATCTTTGCTATTGCTCATTCATTTTTCTACATTCTGACGGACAGTGTGAATTGGCCTTTATTCTGTTTTTGTTTAGTTTTTGTTTCTGTAGTCTGTGATGGAAATATACATTTATGTTAGCCAAGAAATGTTGCTGTTAAATTAATTTATTACGAGTCGCAACATTTTTTGGTGACCCCGACGTGATATGAACACGCAACCTTCTGATATGGAGTCAGAGTTCATGTTAGTATTACAATAGTTATGGGTAATTCTTCCAACTGTCTCCAATGGATTTTCCATCAAGAAATGACGACTGCTGCTTATCATCCAGCAGCGAATGGTTTAGTGGAACGCTTCCACCGTCAACTCAAACCATCTTTTCGGTGTCATGAGTCACAGAGTTGGACTGAGACGCTACCAATCGTATTATTGGGCTTATGCACAGCCATCAAAGACGATCTGAAAACAACAGCAGCTGAAATGGTCTATGGGCAACCTATTCGACTACCTGGCGAGTTCCTCTATAAATGCCAGACACTATCGTTGATGCCTCAGACTTCGTCAGGAAACTACGCTCACACATACAACTTCGGCCTGTTACAGCAAGAGAACAAGTGACTCGCCGCCCATTCATCTTAGCAGATTTGTCTAACTGCTAACAAGTGTTCATTTGACATGATGCGGTGCGTAAGCCTCTACAAGCGCCATATGACGGACCATATACAGTACTGAGTAGAGGGGAGAAAACTTTTAAAGTTGATGTTATGGGGACACCAATAACAGTTTCCATTGACCATCTCAAACCCGCCTTCAACACTACTGCTACTGATGTAAATGATCCACCAACCACAACGCCAGAAGATATGACAGAACCAACTGCTTCCCCCCCCCCACCTGCCACCAGCAAACCACTGACACCGAGTACTTCAACTGACAGCTCTACAACAACAAAACCAGTGGTCACTAGATCAGGACGGCACGTCAAGTTTAATTGTAAATATCGTTAGCTCTTAAGGGGGAAGTGATGTAGTGGTGGCATCAAGTTTGCGCAGTGCTATACATCGAGATATCGATGTGCGCGAGTCGAACAGAGATTAAATTCACTTAATATCTTTGCTATTGCTCATTCATTTTTCTACATGTGTTTATTCTGTTTTTGTTTAGTTTTTGTTTCTGTATTCTGTGATGGAAATATACGTTTATGTTACCCAAGAAATGTTGCTGTTAAATTAATTTATTACGAATCGCAACACCTCCATGGGCAGTACCCTTAAAAGATGCAATAGAACTGTGAGAAATGAGAACCCATATGTGACTTGCAAATAATGTCTTTGGCGCTGTTGCCATGGTTAAAAATTTTTTTTTCTCTTCATTGTCTTTTTAAATTTGTTCAATTTGCGACTGTATGTGTGTTTAGTTTTTGGTTTGCAGAAATAAATGTAATTATGATTTCAAACCACTGCATATTAAGGCCAATTCACACTGTCCGTCACGTCAACGTCACGTCATGGCACCGTCACGTCATGTTGTATTCACACTGTTTTTCAGTGTCCGTCACGTCAATTCGCCCATCTCAATATGCGATGTTGAAAGTGAGGTTATGAGTAGCAATCTGTTATGTAGAAAGTTATAGTTTAATACTAGAATTGAGGGAATAGCAACGCTAAATGTTATTGACGGCCAAATAAAACTTTACAGTGTATGTTTTTGGCCAACTTACTGGGAACTGAAACATTTCAAAACATCGACATCTATTTTCAAGTGAAAAAGTAAACATATGAAAACATCAAGCAATACTTATAAGAGCATAATTAGCATCTGATTACTCTATCCATTACGATATGCCCGCTGACATTGTTAATACCGTCATAAACAACTAAATTTTTGTCTTTCATTAGAACTGACTTTTCCATTTAAAATGTTATTTAATGAGAAATGCGTAATCAAATTACAATCTTATTCAAATAAACAGTTTGCTTCCGTCCTTTCTGTTTAAAATGTTAAATAACATTAACCATATTTTGGTTTCAGATATCCGACCTCGATTTTAGGGGAACACTCAATTGACAAAAATATTTAAGTCGTCTTGAAACATTTGAGATTTACTACCCTAAAACGAAGTATAACAACAAAATAAAGAGGAATAAGACTTATTTGCATATAAACAGTGCAATCGTCGACTGCAACATTTAATCCGTGTGACGAAAATAGGTTAGCTTCCGATGTTAGCAGACGGCCGTTCCGTCATAACATTCTTCGCGAGAAAGCTTGGCGTGACGTTGACGTGACGTGATGGTCCGGTGATGGACAGTGTGAATGCCGCCATTAGAAATACATTGTGGAATGTTCCGACGGACGGTGACGTGACGGACAGTGTGAATTGGCCCTTATCATTTGCTAACATGTTATGGGCCCAGGTTATACAGCAGAAATATCGCGCGATAATTTAATTTGAAATTATGCACAATGCAGAATGCTGGACGCAATGGCATTTTCACAATCGAATTGTCTGTCGCCTATAGATAAATTAATGGGCAGAGAAAATTATTCTACCTGGCAATTCGGAATAAAAACGTATTTAGAGCACGACAATCTGTGGGGATGTGTGACTGGTGAAATTGAAGACGAGAGAAACATTGTATGGCAAGGGCCAAAATAATTCTTTCGGTGCACCCGTCAATTTACGTGAATTTGCAAGAAAGTAAAACGGCAAAGGAGACATGGGATAAACTGAAAGAAGTTTATGAAGATTCTGGTCTTTATAGAAGTGTTGGACTTCTACATAATGTACTAACAACACGTCTGGAAAACTGTTCATCAGTGGAAGACTATGTATCAAAAATTATATCTACGTCTCACAAATTAAACGCGCTCAGTTTTGAAGTAAAAGAAGAATGGATTGGTTGTATTCTGTTAGCAGGACTTCCAGATGAGTATAAATCGATGATAATGAGTTTAGAAAATTAGAAAATTCCTTTCACCGGAGATTCTATTAAAACAAATTTGTTACAAGAAGTAAAGAGTGAAGTAGATTGTCAAACTTCCAGCAGTGAAGCGGCTCTTCATGCCAAAAAAAAGAAACCAGCAGTATGACACACAGCATCCACGAGGCCCCCGATGCCATAATTGCAATAAATACGGGCATCTGGCAAAGAATTGTCGCAGCAGGGAGAAGAGAGGAGGTACTGTAAGACTTCGGCCATTTTTCAAGATACCGGTAGCAGAAAATCACACGCCGACGGACTGGTATGTAGATTCAGGTGCTTCGGCACACATGTCTAAATATCCGTATCAAAAAAATATTGTCACAGCAGTGTCAAATTCGCATGTTATTGTGGCTAATAATGAAAATTTGCCAGTGAAAGGAATAGGGTGTTAATATATTGATGTTCAGAAAGGCAATTCTTTAGATAAAATTGAAGTCACTGATATATTGTACGTTCCACAATTGAGTACTAATCTTCTGTCAGTTAGTAAAATAGTGGAAAAGGGCCATTCTGTTTCTTTTGAGCATAGAGGTTGTCGTATTTATGATCATAAAGGTTTAGTAGCTACTGCATCGTTAGTAAATGGGATGTACAAGCTGGATCAGCCAAGTAACGATAAAGTACAAAGTCAACCGCATTCATTGTAGACGCAGATTTGTGGCACAAGAGATTGGGGCATCTAAATAAAAACGCTATGGAAGCTCTACGCAATGATTTGGCTACCGGTATTTCGTCTACAGGTACGGTGAACACTCCTTGTGTAACTTGTATAGAGGGAAAACAGACTAGACTTCCGTTTTCGCGATCTGATACAAGAGCAAAACGTTTTCTTGAACTTATACATTCAGATCTATGCGGAACCATGCAAACTACGTCAATTGGTGGTGCTAAATATTTTCTTACACTAATTGACGATTTTTCAAGGAAAGGATTCTTGTATACTATCCGAAATAAAAGTCAAGTTCCACAGATAATTAAAGACTTTAAAAACTTGGTTGAAACACAAACGGTAATAAAATCTGTAATTTGCGCTCGGGCAACGGACGAGAATACGTCAATGAAGCGCGAACGAATTTCTTAAGAAGAGAAGGGATCTGTCATCAAACGTCAGTTCCATGTGCGCCGGAACAGACTGGTTTGGCAGAAAGATTTAATCGCACAATAGTCGAAAAAGCAAGATGCTTATTATTTGAAGCTGATCTTCCTAATAGATTTTGGGGAGAAGCAGTTTCAACAGTCGTGTAAGTGATTAATCGATCTCCTACTAAAGCTCTGAAAAATATGACGCCTGAAGAGGCCTGGACAAGTAGAAAGCCAGATCTCAGACATATCCGAAAATTCGGAATTAAAGTTTATGTTCATGTTCCCAGTGCCAAGAGGAGAAAGAAGGGACAAGAAATGTTCCGAATGCATTCTTGAAAAATATTGTGAAGAGTCTAAAGCATATAGATTATTTGAACCAATATACCAGAAGCTTATCAAAGCTAGAGATGTGATTTTTGACGAAAGAAAACACGAAATAGACAAAAAAGATGTTAAGCCCACAAGAAGAAACAGAACAACCTGTGAATGTACTGCCACAGAGAATCTTTTAGAATACCAAGAACAAAAAAAGGTGGAGGATTTTATCACTTACCACTCCAAACATTTGTGTCCAGATCCAGTTACACTAGAAGAAGCATTAAGCTCAGAAAATTGTGATAAATGGCTAGAAGCAATGGAAGAAGAACTACAATCACAGATGGAAAATAACACATGCGAACCTGCTATTCTGCCTCCAGACAGGAAACCAATAAGTACCAAATGGGTCTTTAAGACAAAAAAAGATTTAGCGGGACATATTGTGTGCTATAAAGCTAGTTTGGTTGTAAAATTTGAGTCAACAAAACCAGTTACATGCAGATCTTCTTTGTTGAATACTAAGCCATAGTTCATTGTACTGGTACCTTTAAGATAAAGAAGGACTCTCTTTGCTGCCTTCCAATGTACACTAGTAAACTTACTATTATACAGACTTAGGGCCGGTTTGTTAATGTCTCGTTAAGTTCCGGTTAAGATTTTAACTTGTCGTTAGCAGAAAACTGCGTTTGTCAATGTTTCGTTATGAGTTAACCAGATATTAAAAGACCTCAAACTGGTCGTTAAGTTAACGAGTAGAATTCTTATCATTACACGGCTAACTATAAGTTAAGTGAGAATCTGTATGAAAATAGAAAGATTCCAAAGTGCTAAAATACCGCAATATATTCACGTGATAAGACCGATTTATCGAACAAAATAACAGAAGCACTACATGTATGAAAAACTAGTGTGGAAAGCAACTTCATTGAAAAATTTTATCGTCATATTTCTCGCCCCATCCATGTCAGTAGCTAACCGATGAGTTTGATATATTGCAGATACGCAATATAACCTTAAAATTATTATCAAAATACAAACGTTTGGGTAACGACTAGTTCAATGAGAATCGATATGATGAAAATAGTTGGAATGAGAGATTTGGTTGACAATGAAGACGATGTCAATATTTTAGACGATCTAGAGGTCATTGCTCCTATAATGCGACCTAGACGTATTTATGTTCGCCCAAATAATTTTGAATGCTGAGATGATGCAGAATTTGTTACGCTATTTCGTCTTCGAAACGCTACATGAAAAACTCCACGACCATCTCAAGAGTCCAGCAAATAGTTACGTATTTTGTAATTTATCTGTCATAATATAAAACGGAATATATTATTTATGCCTGCAAGCTTATTAATTCAGTATTTGGTTAAATTGTACCACGTTTCTCGCCGGGCTCGTTAAATATATTAACACAATTCTACACTTCATTGTTTATCTGTTGCCAACGTAAGTACTGGAGCCCGGCGAGTAAAATTTTACCCAGTATTTACTTATGCTTGTTGCGCCTAGTGTGAGGCCTAAAATGTGATTCCTTCCTCCGATCTACAGGAACAGTATACTTTTGCCTATGTGCAAGCTTACACTAAGGTACTAAGCACTTGGCATGTTATCGTACTAAGCATTTTTACTCTCCTATATTTTCCATGGAAAGCACGTAATTCATTTGCCACACGCGATCATGTCGCTTTTTTCTTTTCTTTTCTTTTCTTTTTTTTTTTTTCCAATGCACTCTAAAATTATTCTATTGACGACACAACACACTCGCACTAATTTCTAACAAAATTCGAACTTCTTTCACGTTTGTTTTCCATAACGCCAATTAACAACTATCTGCTAACCTCTTTTCTGATGGTTAAATAAGGGAAACAGCTGTTTATTCAGACGGCACTTTCATTTATTTCTTTGCCAACCTAGTCGAAATATATCATACCTTTTCGTTTTCTCCAGGTTAGCAAACGAGAGGTGTATCTGGCAATGACAAACGCAATGCACTTAACGAGCACATTTGACTGGACGTTAAAGGCATCTTCACGTTTACTAACGAGAAGATTAACGAGAGATGAACGAACCGGCCCTTAAAATAATAGCTGCAAAACATATATCAGGTCTTGTATTAATACTGATATGCAGCAAACAGCCCAACAACCCACTAGTTCTTGATATGGCACTCCCTGCACTTCACAGAGCTTTAATCCGGCTTCCATAGGAGTTCCCCACAGGAGTACACTCGAGCATATTAAATCGTTTCAGCCCATCTGCAATGTAACCTTTCTGGTTAAGTTTTAAATTACCTTCCTTTCAGTTTCTGGTTATACACATTCCCAGACATGACTTTGCTTCTCCTAGATCTTTCACTTAAAAATGTTCAGATAATCCCTGATACAACTTGTTTTTCATCTCCTTGTTTTTACAAAAAAAAAAAAAAAAAAAAAAAAAAAAAATCGTCCACATACAAAGCAACAATTGCAACATATTTACCTGACTTTTTAATGAACACACAATCTTCATCAGTATTAGCAACATAACCTAGGTCTAAAAGCACACTTTTTGCCTTTTCATTCCACTGCCTAGCAGACTGTTTTACACCATAAATGGCCTTCCATGTTTGTAGACTTTATCTCCATTACCGTTTGATGTAAAACCATCTGGTTGCTTCATGTAAATGGTTTCCTTCAGATCTCCATACAAAAAGGCAGTTTTTACATCAAAATCATAAATCACAAGATCCAAATTTAGAACTAAACTGATGAGTACTGGTACTCTAAGAGTACTATGTCTTACTACTGGTGAAAATGTTTCTTCATAATCTATACCAAACGTTTGGGTAAATCCTTTAGCAGGAAGTCTAGCCCGATAGAGTGCTGTACCATCTGCACTTCTTTTTAACTTGAATACCCATTTGTTACCAACCATACTTCTAGTTTTTGGCGGATCCACAAATTCCCAAACACCATTTTTTCTGGAAGCTCATTATTTCTTCTTTCATAGCCTTTATCCAGGTTTCTCTGTCACCTCTCGACATAGCATCCTCCAAATTCACAGGATCTTCTCCCATACTGGAAAAATCTTTTACAAAATATGTTACATAGTCTGGATATTCCTTGGGTTTGGGTACACAAGCTGACCTTCTGATTGGTTTATCACCTCCTAGACTATCAGTTTCTTCTGTGTCTACCACTGACTGAGCAGTCTCTTCCAAGTCTACCTCTGATTGAGAGTCCAGAATGTAGTCCGAGTTTTGATCAGTGTCTGCACTGTCAGTCTCATCACTACTTACATCCACTATTTCATTTACTTCAACCTCTTCAGTATTCTGGTTACTTGGCCAGAATATATAGTTATCTTCACTTTCAGCTTGTGTTTTTGTTTTGTCTGTCCAGAACTCATTCTCGAGAAATACAACACTTCTGCCTTTCACAATTTTCTTGTGATTCTGTGCGTCAATTAATTTGTAACCTTTAGTCAGTTCATCATAATCCACAAAAATAAGTTCCTTTGCCTTTGCATCCCATTTTGTTCTGAGTTTATCTGGAACATGGATAAGGGCTCGACAACCAAACACTTTCAAATGGTTCAAAGAAGATACTTTTCCCTTCCATAGTTCCTGTGGAGTCTTACCATTAAGTATTCTGTGAGGAACACAATTATTAATATAAACAGCTATATTGGATGCCTCTGCCCAATATTGTTTAGGTAGACCTGAGTCAAATAACATGCACCATGCCATCTCACAAATTGATCTATTATTCTCTCCACCATACCATTCTGTTCTGGACTGTAGGGTACACTAAGCTGATGTTCAATCCCATTCAATCTGAGGTATGATTTAAACTTAAGAGTTCACAAATTCACTACCATTGTCTGGTCTTACAGCCTTAGTTTTTGTTCCAACCTTATTTTCTGCCCAAGTTTTAAACTCACAGAAGAATTCAAATGTTTGATCTTTGCTCTTGAGAAAATAACAGAATGTTCTCCTGCTATAATCATCCACTAGTAAATATATGTACTAAGCCATTCCATGTGACATTTCCTCCATCAGACCACATAAATCCATATGAATTAAGCAAAGCACCTTAGATACCCATTGTACCCCAGCTTTAGGAAATTCAAATTTAGACATTTTGCCTAGCACACAGGTTTTACACTTGTTGATTCAGAGTCACAACACTACAAGTTTATGCGTCTCTTCTGTAAACATAACTTAATTCCAGTGTCAACTCTAATATGACCAAGTCTACGGTGCCACAAGTCTACAATATTACTACCTTTTCTAACAGCTAGGGCACATTCGTCGGACAACACAGGCACATCATTTTTCAGTCTATAAAGGCCATTGCACTCTGATCCGGAACAAAATAGCTTACCTTTTTTGAGAAACTTCCATCCATCTTTGTCAAAAACATTTATACCCTTCTTAACCAAAGCAGATACTGACAACAAATTAGCAGCTAATCCAGGGACAAAGAAGACATTCCTGATTGAATTATATCTGGTGTATTGACAACAACATTTCCTCTCCCTTCACTTACTAATTCAACATTATCAGCACATTTTATAACTTTTTGTCCACACTTCTCTGGTATAAAATCTTGAAGCCATTCCTTTCTTGAAGTCATATGTGATAATGTTCCAGAATCAATAATCCTCTCTTTCTGATTGAAATCAGATACACCGAGTGCACAAAACAATCTGTTCCCTTTAAGTTCTTTTTGGTAGATTATTGTCTTTGGGGGCACTCTGACTTGAAGTGACCATACTTCCAGCAATCGAAACACTTTACTCTTTTCTTTTTTTGTTTATCCTTGAAAAAACTTTCTTTAATGTTGTCTGAAGTGAAATTTTCATCCATAGTACTAGATTCTATACACATCCGGTAAGGTCGACAAACTTTTGATAAACCTCTCAGCATAATGGGTGCAATTAGTCCATCATTAACTGGTTTGCCCATGCTCTGTTATTTGTTAGCTACATCCAGAATATGAGTTACATAGTTCTGAACATTTCCATCAAATTTTGATAATCTAGTGTTCAACAAATCATCCCAGAGATTCCTTCACCTTGTTTTAGTTTTACCAGCAAGTAGGTTTTCCAGAGTATCTCAAGCTTCTTTTGCTTTTGTCATATTTTCAACATGTGCATACAGAGATTTATCCACAAGCAAAAGAATAAGTATCCATGCATCTGTATCCTTCTCTGCATTTGTAGCAGTACTTGCACCTATGACATAGTCCCATAATTTCTCATGCATTAGGATTAGTTTCATTCCAAACTTCCATGTATTAAAATAATTCTTGCCTGTTAGTTTGCCTACCACTGGAGTAGTGGTTTTCATGAAACCTACATTTGAAGTCATTTTGGAAACCTAGTTTCACAATAACAAAATCACTTAAACAATTTCTTCCAAAATGAAAGATCAAACACCAATTAGAATCATGAAACACAAACCCTAGCAAGTATTTCATATAATATACTCTTATCCAAATACAAATTTCTGTCTAGTCAGTTTTACTAAATGTGTTTATATTGTAACTTTTGTCCTGGGTTCCGTACTGGGCCCATAATCTGTTAGTTTGTCTAAAAAATAGTTCACTATACAAGATAATAATATTGTAAAACTTGTATTCAATAACAGTACATAACCATATTATAGAGGAAAAATTCCTAACAGGAAAAATATACGTAAAAAATAGATGAAGTACACTTACCAGGCGAAGGGGCACAGGCAGTAATAGCAACAAATAAACACACACACACACACACACACACACACACACACACACACACACACACACACACACACAAAAATGCTAGCTTTCGCAGCCTAGCTGCTTCATCAGGCAGAAGGGAAGGAGAGGGAAAAGGAATCATTTCCTTTTTGCCTCTCCTTCCCTTCTGCCTGATGAAGCAGCTAGGCTGCGAAAGCTACCATTTTTGTGTGTGTGTGTGTGTGTGTGTGTGTGTGTGTGTGTGTGTGTGTGTGTGTGTGTGTGTGTGTGTGTGTGTGTGTGTCTGTGTGTTTATTTGTTGCTATTACTGCCTGTGCCCCTTCGCCTGGTAAGTGTACTTCATCTATTTTTTACAGTACATAACCATTTACACATAAAACAGACAAAAGACAAAACAAAAACTATAACAACTAAGAATAATCTACATGTCTTAGATGTGCATTCCAAGGAATAGTCACCAGATTACTAACATCTCAACAGAACCCATATGTGACTTGCCTGTCTTTGGCACTGTTGCCATGGTTTTTTTAACTTTTCTTCATTGTCTTTTGAGATTTGTTCAATGTGCGGCAGTATGTGTGTTTAGTTTTTGATTTGCAGAAATAAATGTAATGGTAATTTCAAACCACTGCATATTATCATCTGCTAACAAGAACTACTAAAGAAACTGCATACACTATGCTTGTCCATACTTTTTTGGAGTATTGCTGCCCAGTGTGCGATCCGTATCAAGTGGGTTTGACGGAGGACATCAAAAGAGTCCAAAGAAGGGCAGCTCATTTCGTATTGTCATGATATAGGGGAGACAATGTTACAGAAATGATACAGGATCTGGGATGGGAATCATTATGACAACAGCGCTTATCGCTGCGGCGTGGGCTATTTACGAAACTCCAATTGCCAACATTCTCCTCCGAAAGCGAAAATATATTGTTGACTCCCACTTACATAGGTAGAAATGATCATTAGAATAAAATACGAGAAATCAGAGCTCAAACAGAGAGATTCATGTGTTCTTTCTTCTCATGCGCTATTCGAGAATGGAATGGGAGATAATAATTTAACGGTGGTTTGATGAACCCTCTGTCAGGCACTTAAATGTGATTTGCAGAGTATCCCATGTAGATGTAGAAAACTTTCAAGAAACTTTGTATTCACAAACAATAGTAACCAATGAGACACGTTTTTCAAAGAGAACTTTTGTTTACAAATGTGCCTGCACCAAGGTGGTTACCTCCTTGGCCTGCACACATTTGACTATCGAAATGCGTTCTAGCGGGTTAATCAACAAATGAACTGTACATTTCTGTATAAAACACAAATAAATAAATAATTAAAAATAAAATAAATAAATAAAATTAACTCTCTAACTGTACAAGTGCTGAAGGTAACCTTTTTTTACAAAAAGGGGGTGTAAATTATTACAGAATATCAGAGGTCATAAAATTTAAAAAATGCTGTTCAAACTGGTGGATATGAATAAAAAATACATATAAATGTTCATAAAAGAACATAGTATCTGATTATGCAAAAAGCTGCAAATTACAGGCACTTTTGGTTGGTATTTTTTTGCCGCTAACGTCATGTGATATCAAATACACCTGAAAAATGCATATGCAGCTGATCAACAGAGCTTTCTCCATATACCGGTACAGTATTAATCATAAAAATTCAGACGATATTTACTGGATGTAAACATACAGCAGGCTGGACAGAAGCTCCAGAAGTATATTTCTGACTATTTTATTTTGTATCTCTTCTATTTACGGCTAAACCGCAATACTTCCTTTCTACTGTGGAGAAATTAACATGCACGAAACGCACTATTGGTAGTGCACTTGATAAAACTTCCTGGCAGATTAACCTCATTTTAACCTGAAAGGATATTTTGTTTCATCATTCTAGACATTGAAAAGTGGGAATTATTATGCAGTATCTATTATTAGTGTACAGAAGTACTGTATGGAATAGTTTCATACAATCCACAATTCAAAATAAATTACGTCATTTTCATTAGAAAATTATGATTACATTTGTTTATTATAACTTCCAGATGACAGAAAACATAGCATTAAAATGAAAGTAATTCGTAAATGAGGAAGCTTGAACATGAGACACTTTCTGTAGAAAATTCTGTCTCCCAGCAGTACGCACTTGGGTGTTTGGACTTTAGCCGTTGGAAGTTTACGTCATGTGACCAGTCAATTTGTTTCAAGATGTCTTCCTATTTCATTCTGCTCTTTTCTGCCACACTGAGCACTCCGTTTTAACTTCGTTACTTCTTATTTATTTTGTTGTTGGTGTTTTTTTATTATTTTGTTGTTGCTGACTTTTGGTGAACATGAGTGGTTTGCACAAAATGTTCCGAAAGTGTGAGGAATGCAGTTCTGAGTTCAATATGCTTTAGAACCTCTACACTCACTATAAAGTTCATTTATCTGAGAACATTTGTGCGTGGAAAAATGGAAAAGGAAGCATCCATAATGTGGAATTGCATTATCAAGCTGCAGTTCCTTAAAACACCATGACATAAAATGTTAACCCACTATGTTACATTCGAGTAATGTCCTACCCTGTAATTCTGTGACATCTAGTTGCTTGATATGAAACTGTACTGGACAACGAAATACTGCCATTATTGTAGATAGCTTTTGTATAGTATTTGAATGAATAAAAGATGATAAATAAAATAAAGGAATTTATCATGTTTTTACTGCAGTACATTGAGAACCAAATACGAAAAATTGGATGATTGTTATGCTACGGAATATCTGTGTAAAAATGAAGTAGTCTGATATTTTCAGTGTTTGCCTGTCATGTTTGTTACGGTATGTCAAAATACTTAACGATACTGATTTTCTGACATGTTGATGACGTCATGGGTCTAGGCTGACGGATGGTATCCCCGTCTTCAGCTATGCCTGATTTTGTATTCAGAAGATAAATTGCTTTACTTCATTAAGTTCAATAACTACATGTACGAATTTACCCATTTTAGGCATAACTGAAAAAAAGTTAATTGAGTACTTCTTAATCATTTGAGGATATTGTCTGTTTTGGTAAATGTGACAGTGCACAGCTTATACCTGAAATCGTGAATGTATTGCCAGTCATCCACAGTGCAGGTTATGTTGAACAGTGACAGCTATTTTGAGTGGGTGAAGCCAACAAATGTGCATGCAAAATAAGTTGTGGTGGTAAGCTGATCTGCAGTGTAGGGCAGTGTCAACATTTTCGCAACATTTGTTTTGAAATGTTAATCACATTTCATTATAAGAATTAAAAGTTCCAGATAATCACAGGGGTAAAAAAACACACACACACACGTTTTCGTTGAGTATTTTGGGCATCCTATGCATATGTAATATAAACTAAGAAAATTGCAATGTCTGCTTATTGCTTAACTTTTACCCCAGTTTGTTTATTGTAGATGGACGACTACAATATGAGGTGGGAATTACACTGAGTTCTTAAAGTGAATTCTTCACTAGTTTCAACAACAAATTCCGTTAAGCCGCATTCACACTGGGCTTGAAACATGTTTCTGCCTAATTGATGTAGACACCGTTTGGAAACATGTTTTCAAACGTTTTGAAACAGAGAAACATCTATCCATAGCAGTGTCGGTACAGATCAAAAGAAACATGTTTCCGTCCAGCTACCATATGTCACCGCTGCACGGTGCTAGTGTTTGTGTATATCTATTGTCTGCTGTTTATTAGTGTTGTGTGTTCTATCGTGTTCGTATTCGTGTGTGTATACAATTTGCTTTAAAAAATGGAGTGGTTGAGGCAACAAATTGTTGAATTAATTGCCATGTACCGGAATGAGGACTGCCTGTGGAATGTCCACAGCAAAGACTATAAAAATATTATTAAAAAACATGATGTACTTATAAAAATTGCTATAGTTTTTGGCACTGAAAAAGATGCAGTGGACAAAAATTGCGATCGCTAGTGGTTGTGTATAGACGTGAAAAGAGGAAAGCGATTTCCGGCAGAACATCTGGCAGTGGTGCAGACACTGCATATACGTCGAACTGGTTCAGCTGTCGACTGCTGCAGTTCCTTGATGATGTTCAAGAACCAAAGGAAACTAGGGACACAACAGAGAAAGAGGTACAAAAATTATGCTTACAAATCTTTATTTGTATTTTATTATGTATAGTAACATTCAGCCATAGTGATTTTCTTATAGGACACTTCCTTGAGGGCTTACGAAATAGTCAGCAAAGTCATCTCAAATTTGTTTGGAATTACTGGTAGCTTTCCTTGGGTTGTTTTAAGGTGTAGTAAAAATTGTTCCACTGTCCTCTCATCTCCATGTGTCTGGGTTTATTTCTCCTGTCTCTACATCATAAGAATGCAAGCTTCCAGGAGGTGTATAGTTGTTCCTCGATTCAGAATTTCTCCTTAGAAAATTGTGGAGAAACACAACTGTAAGAGTGATAGTTCGTATCTTCTCAGGTTGCAAAAACACTGGTTTTTGAAAGATTCAAAAAAACCAAAGCCATAATGCCAAATGTGTTCTCCACAATCATTCTTGCTCTTGACTAGTGATAATTAAAAATTCTTTCTTTCAAACCTTTATCATGCCTTCCTGGATATGGTTTCATAATATTTTCTTGTAGTGGGAAAGCATCGTCAGCCACAAAAATATATGGTAAGGCCTTTGTTCTTCCAGGTAAGCTTTCAGCTTGTGGCAAGATCCATTTATTTTTTTCAATTAGCTCACTTATGGAAGTGTTCTTGAATACACCACCATCAGATATTCTTCCTTGGCAGCCAGTGTTTACATATACAAAGTTATAGTTGGCATAAACAACAGCCAGCAGCACAATACTAAATGTCCCTTTGTAGTTATAAAATTGACTTCCACTTGCTACAGGGCACTCCAGGACTATGTGCTTCCCATCAATGGCTCCCACACAGCGATGGAAGTTAAGTCTCTCTGAGAACACACGTTCTGTGTCATGCCAATCATTTTGAGTCACCGGCATCTGAAAGAAACAAATTTGATTTCAGGTTTTGGCAGAGGAATTTTTGGGTGGAGAAAGCCAACATGAAGGAGACATTGCTGACCCGTTGACGTCGACTCCTCCACCTAGAAAAGTAAGACGGGTTGGGGGAAGACAAGAAAGCAGAAATTTAAATGTTGCATCGCAATTGCTGAAGAATGTGTTGAAGAGGCAAGAGGAGAAGGTGGCCGATGAATGCAACGCCTGCAGACAGTATATCGCAGCTATATAGCAGAAAATCCCACAGATGCGACAAGCAAAAGCCATGTTGAAATTAACAACACTTGTGATGAATGAAGAAAATGGACTATTTGCAAAGTGTGGAGTTGTCAGTGGGTGGAAATGAGTCAGGGGAATCTACAAGAAGTGTGACTTTCATAAGCAACGCAGACACAATGGATGAAATAGTGTTTGATGACATGTGTCATGTAATAAATAGTGATTAAACATTACTTATTATCCATATTTAATAGTATTTTCAATTACATACCTTTACACAATCCTTCAGTACTCCCACCAGCACTCCACAAACATCAGGTACTATCTGAGATATTGCTTGTTTTGAAATGTGAAATAAATAGGTGAGACTCTGAAACGAATCTCGCGTTGCCAGAAATCAGAGAATAACAGCAAGTCTTTGGTTGACTGTAATAGTTTTCCTGAAATTAGTGTCTTTTTTTTTAAACTAATGGTGCGATCATATTCATCAGGAATTCAAAATCAGTGGAAGACATCGTGTAAAGTTATGGAAACCAGAGCCATCTTCCATATTCAGTTCCCATAATAAATATTTTCACCAATTCTTCTATAGAATGTTTCTGTCCACCAACATCGATGACATCTTCCATTTCACTTGCACAAACTATCGGCTATTAATAATGCAGCAGCACATATAATAACAGTTTCCTCATCACTAGACATTGTAGCAGACAAATAACATTGCTGAAGACGAAAATACAGTATGATAAATGTTTTCCGCCAATGTGGACACAATCACAGACAGGAAACAAAGTCGGAAACATTTTGCGAAACACAGTTGGAAACATGTTTCCAGCGGCAGTGTGGACGCAGCTTTAGGAGTAGCACTGCAGCCTTGTGTTTACATATGGGACAGTCACATGACATATATTTCTGGCAGCTAAACGTCCAAACAGCCAAGTGTGTACTGCCGCGAGACAGACCCGCAGTTATTCTCCCGTCATGAACTCACTGCGCCTGACATCTAGTGGCACTGTGGCAGCAGTACGTACTTCTTGCTCTACCATCTGCAACTGTGACTCTCGTGACCCAAGGAAACTCAGGATTTAACATCCAGTCTGCATAGTTCTGTGCGTCACCACAACACCAGGTTTTATAAGGCAAAATACTGCAAGATTCACTCTCATATCTGTGCAGCATCAGGTTTGATACATTAGGAATAATACTTGGCAGTATAGCTTAGTGACCAGGCAACTGGTGACTTTTGCAAATGTTATAATATTTTTACATACACAAAATCACTACAAAAAATGAGCATGAATGATTACAAGTAGAAGATACAAGTATCAGTATTCTCAATAGGTGAATACAACAGAATTGGTGTTACTTAATAAATATTACATATATTCATAAGTTACACAAAAATAAATAAATTTGTACAAATATTCACAAGTTACACAAAAATAAATAATTATTACATATATTCTGCCACTGCCGGTCCCAAGCCTGGGGCCTCATCTCGCAAGTGATGAGGAAGGAGGAGGGGGAGGAGTAACACCTTGTAAAACAACCTGGGTCCATCTGGCTCCGGATGGTAGCACCCTGTGAGGGCCCATGCCTAGGGTTACAGGTGAAGCTCCAAAATCCAGACATGCCTGTGTGGTAACCACCGGAACTCTGGTCAGCGTCTGTTGGCTTTGTGAGCTCAGCTGTGATTGAATCTTCTGGAACTCAAAACTCCAGTCGAAATTAAGTGAGATGCTTTGTGATTTCACCATCAAAACCTCAACACAAACCAATAATCATGACAGAACAATGGGAAAGAATCCACTACCCTGGGTCCCAGTCAGTAAAACTGGGTAATGAATCCGATGATCAGGTCTTAGGTGATCAGGCATTTCATGAAGAGAAGAGTCAGAGCTTCTCAAAAACCCTCATGACAAAGAGAATATTTTACATGGGAACACAACACAAACACACTACTGAAGCCAGGTAAATTGAAACAATTAACAAACACGATGGATAAATTCAACATCAAAATTATGGCAATTCAGGAAACACGATTCGCAGATGAGAACCACTTTGATTCAGAAAATTACAGAATATATAATGGGAAACCAGTCATAACTATTCCAGGAAGTAATTTCAAACTCTTTGGAACAGGATCTGTAGTGCATAAATCGATACTGGACTCTGTAACAGATTTCATCTCAAAATCAGAATAAATTTCAACCCTTGCAATACGATCTGGAAACAAAGCTATACACTAATCAGTGCACATGTCCCCACAAATAATTATAACCAGAAGAGCCCAGAGATGATAGAAGAATTCTGGGAAGATCTGGAAGAAACTACAAACAAAGTTCCAAAGAATCACGTTAAAGTGTTACTAGGGGATTTCAATGCCCAGTTAGGCAAGGAAAGAAAATTCAGAGACACAACATGGAAACACACGGCCCACAAGAGGACAAACAAAAAAGGAGAGAACTTGAGAAATTTCTGCAGGAATTTTAAACTGAAAACCAATTCCAGAAACCACACAGAAAACTAGTAATTTGGAAATCCCCCAACAATGCTCTAGGAGAATTTCAGATAGACCACGTAGCAATATCCATAAAAAATGGAAGAGAAATAATGAATGTAAGAACTAGGAAAGGAGTTTTCAATTCTGATCATCATTTTCTCCAAATCAAAGCAAAATTTATATCCAACAGACAAATAGAGAGAACCAGCAGACCTTTCAGAATAGATTCAGAGTACCTACAACTAAACAAGAAAGAAATAATAGAAGAAATTGCTAAAATCAACAGCAACAACTGAAGAGAACTGTCAGAAAAAATGGGAGAACTGATAAAATTGGGGCAGCCACTGAGGAAAAGGAAACACCAATGGTGGAACATGAGATGTAACAGAGCCATAGAAGACAGAATACAAGCCTGGAAAACATTTTACAGCCACAGAACACAGGAAAATGGGAAGAATTCAACAGGATACAGAAAAGTACAGAAATAAGATGGAACACTGGAGACAAATCCAAAGAAAAACTGTGAATATTAGCTCGATACTTTGACACATTACTAAACTGCGATAAACAAAAACAGAGATTACAGTTTACAAAAGCAGAACCCAACCAAGACTCCGAACACCCAACATATGAAGAAATAGTGAAAATAATAAAATAATTGAAAAATAACAGAACACCAGGAGAAGATGGACTGATTGCAGAAATTTGGAAATTAGACCATGAAAACATTACACCCAAGATCATGCAGTGAGCAGATCTGGTGCCTGAGAACAATATTAACAATGAGGAAGTCTAGAAACACCACAATAACATTTGTTGATTTCAAGAAGGCCTACAATTCCATAGACAGAGAAACACTTTTCAGTACACTGGAAGAAATGAAGGTAGACAGCAAGACCAGAAAACTAATCCAGGAAACATTAACAAATACAAAATCTAAGATGAAGTTCATGGGGGAGATCTCAGAACCATTCTACATCAAGACAGGAGTAAGACAGGGAGATGGCCTATCATCCATTTTATTTAACACAGTTTTAGAGAAAATAAGCAGGACATGAGACAAAGGAGTCAATGGGGTAAATATGGGAAAACACAAAAACAGAACTATCAATATAAAGTGTCTGGCTTTTCAAATGTCAAATGTTTGTTAAGCTTATGGGACTTAACTACGGGGTCATCAGTCCCTAAACTTACAAACTACTTATGAACTACTTACGAACTAGGACGACACAAATATCCATGCCCGAGGGGGGATTCGAACCCCCGACCGTAGTGGTCGTGCTGACCGTGACTGGAGCGCCTCAGTCACCTCGGCCACCGCGGCCGGCTGTCTGGCTTTTGCCAATGATATAGCCATCATAACGAATAACAGAAAAGAAGCCAAATAAGTCCTAGAGACACTACATGAAATTGCAGCCAGAACAGGACTACAAATTTCATATGAAAAAACCCAGTACATTGACACGAAATACACAGACAGAAACCCATTGGTAACAAAGTATGGAGAGATAGCACAAGTAGAATGTTTCAAATACCTGGGAGATATTATACAGAAAACAGGACTAAATTTGACAGCCATAGAAGAAAGAGTTGCAAAGCTATAAAAAGCTTACAGACTTACATGGAACCAGTACAATAAAAGAAGTATCTCTGTTAATGCCAAATCAAGACATTACAAAACAGTAGTCTTATGAGAAGCCTTGTATGCTGCAGAAACAACAGTAATCAGAGGAAGAACAAAAATAAAGGAAATGGAAAGCAACAGAGGAAAATTCTAAGGAAGATCTATGGTCCAGTTCAGAGACAGGGGATCTGTTTAAAGAGACCGGCAAAAGAACTGTACAAACAGACAGAGACAATTACAAACATCAGAAAAAGAAGGGCAAAGTTCTATGGCCACATTTATAGGATGAATGAAAATAGGCTGATCAAGAAGATTTTTAACATTGTGATGAGTAATATGATAAAAAACTAACTGGGCAAAGGAAACCATGGAAGACCTCAAGAAACTAAATATCTCTACCGAAGGAATAATAAACAGAGAAAAATACAGAGAAAAAAAATCAGGAAACAGAATTTTGAAGAAACACCAAAAGAGAAAAAAATGTTCAAATGTTTGTTAAGCTTATGGGACTTAACTATGGGGTCATCAGTCCCTAAACTTATGAACTACTTACTAACTAGGACGGCACAAATATCCATGCCCGAGGGGGGATTCGAACCCCTGACCGTAGTTGCCGTGCTGACCGTGACTGGAGCGCCTCAGTCACCTCGGCCACCGCGGCCGGCCCACCAAAAGAGAAGAAACCAGGAAAGAAGTGGACGGAAGAGAGAAAGAAGAAACATAGTGAATATATGAAAGGTTTTTGGGAAGAGAAAAGAAAGACAAAAAAAATGCCATGAAAATTGATTGTGTTTAAATGCTCTCCTAAATGGGGAATTAACGATGATGATGATGATGATGATGATGATGATAATAATAATAATAATAATAATAATAATAATTACATATATTCAGAAGTTAAACAAAAAATACAGGTATCAGTTTGTTTCATGTTAATATTCATTTACGGAGTATAGGCACTTTTCAATTACGAATGATTTCAGTTTTATTTTGAATGCATTTCCTTTGTTGCTCCTTATAGAAATTGGCAGTTTCTTGTTCCATATCAGGCTATGGTCTGTTGTTTTTTAGTTTGATTCGTTGTCTATAATAGCAGTCCTTATTTCTTGTATTATGAATATGAATATCTGAGCATTTGTTTGCTTTATTTTGCTGTGCCACAAAAATGTAATTAATTTATAAAGATATAATGAATAGACAATCAGGTATTTCAGTTGCATAAATATTTCTCTGCACGAGTCTCTATATCCAATTCCATGGATAATTCTTACTGCCATTTTCTGCAGAAGTAGTATTCTGTCCATGTCTATACCTGCAGCACAGCCCCATATTTCTATTCCACAATTCATGTGAGGAAATATTGTCCCATAATAAATTGTTTTTAATATCTGATGTGAGACTATTTTTGACAATAGGCTAATTAGATATAGTGCACTGCTGATTTTATTACATATATAATTCATGTGGTTAACACAGTGAAGATTTGTATCTAGGTAGATACCTAGAAATCTACAGTCTTCTGTGGGTACTGCTTCTATTCCACCTACATTATGGACAGTGATTTGGTTTAATTGTGCAAGTTTAAATGGTATTAACTGTGATTTGCTAATGTTGACCTTCAAATCTTGCCTCTGAAAGTAATTTGTACGAACACGTCAACTGAAATGTGCAGGAGCTCCATCATGCATGAACCGCATGTTCTAGCAGCACAGGTAGAGTATCTCATATGAAATCATGATAATGTACTCCAGTGAGCATAGGTGGAAGAACAGTCGCATGTCAACACAAGCACTGAAGTCAACATTACCTTCCTGCAATTGGGCCAACTGGCAATGAATCGAGGAAGTACAGTACATACTAATGAAACAATTGAGTATTTTGACAATTGTCTGCACGAATTATTTCAATTTGCATTTAAAGAGAAATACTAAAATGAGCTCTAACATGGAAATTAAGCATTTCCAGACACATGTCCAAATAACATATTTCCTTTCTTGGTGTGTGAGGAATGTTTCCTGAAAGTTTGGCTGCACCTTTTTGTAACACCCTGTATATACTAGAAAAAGAAAAGGTCCTAAAACTGAGCCCTGTGTCTACTGCTTCTATTCCACCTATATTACGGACAATGATTTGGTTTAATTGTGCAAGTTTAAATGGCATTAACTGTGGTTTGCTAATGTTGACCCTCAAACCTTGCTCCTGAAAGTAATTTGTTATTTAGCCTAGTCCTTCTGCTGCAACCATTGGTAATTCATCGGTTTGCTTGCCAACAAATGGCAGTGAGGTATCGTCCGCATTTATCACTAACTGAGATTTTCGAGGTGGCTCTATGTCATTTATATACATTAGAAAAAGAAAAGGGCCTAAAACTGAGCCCTGGGGTACACCTTGTGTGACTGTTTCATATCTGGATTGCCTATTTACAGCCTGATCATTGATTTTGTAGGTCAACTTTGTACACTGTTTACGGTTAATGAGGTACGTTGTCAGCATTTGAATAGATGTCACATTTAAGTTGTACGACTCAAGTTAGCTTAAAAGTAACTCATGGTTTACAGAGTCAAAAGCTTTAGTGAGGTCTAGAAATATACCTGCTGTTTGAATTCCTTGATCAAGGTCACTATACACTTCATGGATAAACTCCGTAATTGCCATGACAGTGCTGCGATTCTTTCAGAAGCGATGCTGAGTCTCTGTCAGTAAGTTATTTTTTGAGAAATGGTCACTAAGTTGCATTAGCAGCACCACTTCAAATACTTGGCTGACGAATGGTATTAACAAAATAGGCCTGAAGTTAGAAACCTCTTTCTTAGAACCTTTTTTATGTACTGGTTTCACTGTGCCTCATTTCAGTACATTTGGAAAGGTGTGTTCTCTTATAGCTACTACAGTTAATGAGGTGTTATTACTTTACCTAATTATTTACCACATTTTTTAATTACAACACTGCAGAAACCATCCCAACCTGATGAGTATTTATTCTTTACGTTGTTTATGATCCTGCTTATTTCTTTTTCTGTCACTTCTTTGAATTCAAAGGGTGGATCTTCAATGGGGCATAGATTTTTCTTATTACTTGCTTTTATGGGATTCACTGGATTGATAGTGGCAGATATAAAATATTTATTAAAATATTACAGATCTCATTGGGTTCTTTAACTATCTTCCCTTCAAGTCTGATGTTTATAACTCCAGTTTCTGGCTCAGCGATGGCTTTTCCAAATTTGTTTATTATTTTCCATGACTCCTATATTGGATGGCTTCACTATTTGACTACTGTACATCTGTTTTCTGATGTTTGAGAGCTCTTTCTGAAAGGTTTTCTTAGTTTCTTTGTTCTTAACTTTGAAAATCTGCAACTATGTTGACTTATGTAACACATCCAGGTCATGGATCTTTTGCCTAAGTTTGATCATATTTGCTGGTAGTGTAAATTTGGTGTTTTTTTTTCATCTTTGCCATGGGTTAGTACTCTGTATTTTCCTCACAGGGCAGCAAAAGTCAAAATGTCTCAGTATAATATTATAGAATGTGGTCCATTTGTATTCTGACCCTTTTGTTTGATAGACTTGTTCCTAATCCTCAATGGCTGGTTTTTAGGTCATAGATGTTACACTCCTTTAGAATACGTCTATTTTCTATAATTTTTGTTACATTTGGGATGCTTGTGTTTTCATACTCAACAAGCTTACTTTTGTAGTCGGAGTAGTGGAAATCCACATTTCTGCATGTAACACTGTCTTTAAAATGTTTACCAACTATAACATAATATACTCTGCTAGATGAGGACTTGGTTATTCTGGTATCAGAGTTGACTACATTCACTAGATTATATGAGTTAAGAGTATCTGAATGAGCACCAGTCTTAGTTGCGGATTAGAAAATGGAAAAGGTAAAGGTTACGGTTCACAATGTTGGTGGCTGATACCGAACAGCCGTTAGGGGGGAGAGGATGCCATACGACCGTTCGCCCCTCACAGAGGCTGGGCCTCTAGAGTGCGTCTGTTTTGTACGAGAACTCAAACCGGAAGAGACCAAGGAACTGATTCTCAAACCTTTGAGTCCTCCAGCAGTAGCACACGTGATCAAACGGTGTCTGCTACTGGCTGCATGGTAGTGTGGAAACATCAGTAGTTTCAGCACAGTGAATTCAATGGCATGAAAATTCAAACCATCTAACAGTTGAACGGAATGTTACGTTTCAAATAATGGTTGTTTCACATGTTACATGCCATTAATAAAATCTGTGAAATCAAAGTGTAGACGCTGGCCGAATTGAATCAGCATGGGTCTTTCATTGGTTACAAATGCTCCTGGAAAGGTGTAGATGTTTGTGTTGTTTGGCAAATATTAATCTCATTATTATACAGTGTAACAAATAAATATCACATAACAAATTATATAATGTATCTGGCTGACAACCATATTGAATCAGAATGCTGAAAAAAAAAACTGAAATAATTTTCCTTCACTAAACCACAGTATAAAACATGCTAAAATAAGGGACTCAACGGAATGAGTCCAATGAAAAACTCACAAAATGCTTATACTCAGATGGAGGTGATACTTCCCATAAATTAACACACACTTAATTATTAAGTATAAATATAAAATAGATTGTTAATTGTAATTGCAGAAAAGAACTAAAATCCATTGAAAAGAGTAATATTGGCTTTAACTTCATTAGCTGATCAACCACATTTAAGTAACAACCTTTTCTACAACCAGTAACATTACTCATTACATAAAATATTGTGGAAGTGACATAATACACTAATGCAACTGAACATGAAATGTGTGGGATTAAAAGTGTTTTCAACAGAGGGACAGAAACCATATCAAGTAAGGAAGTAAAATATGGAAATACAACAGAGGTTTTTATCTACCTTAGTTCTCAGCATAAAAAACAAGATTTAAAAATAGAAATTGGGTACATAATTTCAGTTGTTTACTTGGAATTATGGCAAGTTACTTAAATAGGCAACAGTCCTTCATTACAGATTATATAGGAACACTAAACAATAATATTCCTTCTATATCAAAATCATATTGTGGCCTCATCAAAAGTGATTATTACACAGTCAACCTCAAATGATGCTAACATCAAACTAATATGGGTGTCTCAATAGTATATAAAACATAGCAAGATCTAAATTTTGGTACTTGATACTCTGACAAGTGCAGAAAAAAAGATATTCTTAAAAACAGCTAGGATAATGTCTTTGATAAAAATTAAGCCTTTTCTCCAATATAACTGCTTTTAATAAACGTCTACAATCATAGTGCATATCACAAAATTAATGAATTTTTAAAGAATCTTCATCTGGCATATCACTTGGGAGCCTCAACTGGTATTACACTGGAAAATTTATTTCATGTATCACCAGTGTTGAGATATTTAGTGCGTAATGCAGATTATGCGGGGCGGGAACTGTTTATAAACAAAAACAACTGTCAGACTCGCATGTGGTGCATAGCGCGGTAGGAGAGGTGATAATCAGAAAAGTATAATGGCCACCTGTGATAGGCAGGGGGAGAGGGGTCGCAAGTTTCTGTTAAGGGTGTATCACACGGGGTGTATTTGGTTGCCGGTCGCTGGCGTATTTTTACACAGCTGCTAAATTCACTCTGTGTAAACGAAGACAGCAAACAAAGTCGCTGCTCTGAAACGCGAGCTTCTAAAGTTGAAGAGTGGGCTACTTCAGACGCTTTTTACTAGCATTTTTGGTTGCTTTTAAATGTTGGTCACCCCATGTCATATACAGAGCGTATAAAGTAGCCACCAGTTGGGCCAAAATTTCGAAGGAAGTAATAAATGCTGCCCTAGCTTAGTAATATCCGTCAAAATTACTGCTATGTTCAAATTGTCAGTGAGCTGTGATGTTTTGAGGAACAACTGATGAAGAAGTGTACACAGGTAAAGTGTTGGTTTGGAATCACACTTGCTGAATTGAGGTTGTTAACAACAAAAGTTCAAAACCCCATAAAAGATGGGTGTTAGCAGCAAGTGTTAAAACCAAATGTAGGTAACACAGGGTCAAAAGAAAAACTAATCTACCAAAGGCGAAACAGAAAAGTAAGAAAAAATAAAAGAAAATGGATAAGAAGGTGGATTGCGAGGAGGGCTAAATATGGTGCTTTGCAAATCTTTTGAGAGAATTATCGTGTTAAGATCCTTCTGCCTACAGAAATATAATGAGGGTGACATAAGAAAATTTTGATACATTACTGGAAATGGTAGAGGATAAAATAAGGAAACAGGTTACCGTCATGAGGATGGCGATCTCGGCAAGAATAAAGTTGGAAGTTACACTGCATTATTTGGCAACAGGTGGTAGCTTCAAAACACTTTAATAACTGTTTCTAATACCCATATCTTTTATGTATTTACATAATACTTTGTTTAATATATACATGTGGCGTCTGTTCCGAAAGAACAGACGTCACTTCTGATCCTGCAGTTGTTATTCTTTAATATTCACTGAATATATGACGTCAACTGCGATTGGGCAAAGCTGAAAATGTGTACCTAGCCGGGATTCAAACTTTTGTTTAATGTCTCATAAATTCTGACCATATCTTATTGGTCATGAATTGTTGGCCGAAACTGAAAAAACTGCAGAAAGGTAGGAAAATAAGGAGATGGGACCTGGATAAACTGAAGGAACCTGAAGATCTTGAGAATTTCAGAGGGAGCTTTAGGCAACAATTGACAGAAATGGGGGGGGGGGGGAATAAAACAATAGAGGAGGAATGGGTACCTTTGACAGATGAAATAGTGAAGGCAGCAGAGGACAAAATAGGTAGGGAGGCAAGACCTACAAAAAATCCTTGGATATCACAGGACATACTAAATTTAATCGATGAAAGGCGAAAATATAAAAATGCAGTAAATGAAACAGGCAAAATGGAGTACAGACAACTAAGAAATGAGATTGTCATGAAGTGCAAAATGGCTAAGCAGAAGTGGCTAGAAGGCAAATGCAAGAATATGGAAGAATGTATAAATACTGGAAAAATAGATACAGCCCACAGGAAAATAAAAGAGATATTTGGAGATAAGAAAAACAGCTCTATGAATATCAAGAACACAGATGGAAAACCAGTTCTCAGCAAAGAAGGGAAAGCTGAAAGGGAAAGAGTATATAGAGAGGCAAAGGGAATAAACTTAGAGGCAATATTGTAGGAAGGGGAGAAGAAGTAGATGAGGATGAAATAGGAGATACTACTCTGAGAGATGAATTTGACAGATCACTGGAAGACGTAAGTTGAAACAAGGTCCGTGGAGTATATGACATTCCCTCAGAGCTACTAAAGTCTCTGGGAGAACCAGCTATGACAAAACTGTTTCACCTGGTGTGTAAGATGTATGAGACAGGCGAAGTACCCTCAGACTTCAAGAAAAATGTTACAATCCCCATTCCAAGGAAAGCAGGTGCAGGCAGGTGTGAAAACTACAGAACTATCAGTTTAACAAGCCACAGATGCAAAATATTACCACGAATTATTTACAGAAGGATGGTAGTAGCAGACATCGGGGAAGATCAGTTTGGGTGGCAATACTCACTTTACGGGTTGTGATGTATATACCCTATAAAATCCTGTTAGTTTGGATAAATGCAAAGTACAATACCACATTTGATCATGGAATTTTGCCCTAATATTTCATATTTATATTATATAAGCATTTTATAACACCACTAGCTGGTTACATTGATTTAATCACTTTCATTACTTAGGTCTTCTAACAAACCAAACTAAATTAATTAATTATCGAAAGTCATTAGGTTGGACGATAGTGTGTTTGTTAATGAAATTGGTAACTAGCATTGTCTAAGGTCATCTATAATGTATTGACCTGAATGTAATACTTTGCTGAATGTAAAATTAAATAATAACTTTAACTTAACCATTTTACATAATGTAAACATATATTAACACTGTGCTAACTGTTATTTACTTCAATCCTTTGTATTGTTTTATTTTACATTTGTCATAATTTTCTTATTTTTTCTTGATGAACAATTTATGTAAGTGTCATAAACAAATTATTTAATTTAATACATTGTAATGTCCGTGTTCTAGAATGTTCTAGAAAACAATGTATGTATTAATACGCACAAATTGGCGCGAATGCAAACAGTATTAAGTTAGTCTTTAAAGAGAGTATGAAGTTAGTTGTAAAGCAGTCTTACTTTTGTCATTATGTAGAACACAGTTTATGTGCTTCATCAAGATTAAATAAAAACACATAAAATGAAACTGTCATATTGGTAGTTTCCATGAGTTGGAAGAATCCGTCGTCCTAATGTTGTCATAATTATTTAAAGGCAGATTAAGCTACTAAAAGAATGAATTCTACCACTGAATGACAGACACAACAAGGTGATGTATACAAATTACAAAATGTGGTTTTAGTGTAATAGTAGTATATAAAAACTATTATAGGCTTATCCTTGAAGATAGATTAAGAAAAGGCAAACCTACATTTCTAGCTTTTGTAGATTTGGAGAAGGCTTTTGACAATGTTGATTGGAATAAACTCTTCCAAGTTCTGAAGCAAGCAGGAGTAAAATATAGGGAGCGTAAGGTTATTTACAACTTGTATAAAAACCAGACAGCGGTTGTCAGAGTTGAAGGGCATGAAAGGGATGGAGTAGTTGGAAAGGGAGTAAGACAGGGTTGTAATCTTTCTCCATTGTTATTCAATTTGTACATTGAGCAAGCTATAAATGAAAGCAAGGAGAAATTTGGAGAAGGAATTACAGTTCAGGGTGAAGAATTAAAAACATTGCGTTTTGCCGACGACATAGTAATTCTGTCAGATACAGCAAAGGACCTGGAAAAGCAATTGAACGGAATAGACAGTGTACTGAAAGGTGCATATAAGATGAACATTAACAAGAGCAAAACTAGGGTAATGGAATGCAGTGTAAGAAAATCAGGTGATGCTGGAGGAATTAGACTGGGAAACGAAGCAATAAAGGAGGTAGATGAGTTTTGTTACTTGGGCAGTAAAATAACAAATGATGGTCGCAGTACAGAGGATATAAAATGCAGAATGGCAACTGGTAGAAAAGCGTTCTTGAAAAAGAGAAATTAGTTAACATTGTATATTAATTTAAGCCTAAGGAAGTCCTTTCTGAAGGTATTTGTGTGGAGTGTTGCCTTGTATGGAAGTGAAACAAGGGTGATAAACAGTGCAGACAGGAAGAGAATAGAGGCTTTTGAATTGTGGTGCTACAGAAGAATGAAGATTAGGTGGGTGGATTGTGTAACTAATGAGGAGGTACTGAACAGAATTGGGAAGAAAAGGAATTTCTGGTATACCTTGATGAAAAGAAGGGATTTAACAATAGGACACATTCTTAGACATCAAGGAATTGTGAATTTAGCATTGGAGGGAAGTGTGTGGGGTAAAAAACGCAGAGGAAGACCAAGAGATGGATACAGTAAGCAGATTCAGACAGATGAAGGTTGCCATTCTTATGTGGAGTTGAAGAGGCGCTTGTTCAGGATAGGGTATCGTGGAGAGCTACATCAAACTAGTCTCCGTACTGAAGACCAGAACAACAACAACAATACTGGAAAACTTAGATAAATTTCCAGAAATTTAGAAATTTTATTACAATTTCACTTCATATTTTGTTTGGTGGGAAACAGAACTGTTTTTATCACCTAACCTCCAAACCAATATGTCATATGCTACATTGTGTTTCAGTTGTTTTTACGAAGGCGCTAGCGTCTGAAATTGCTGCGTGTCATTGCATCAGCGTATTCATTCGCATATACACCGAGCAACAACAGGTGCCAGTGACTAGTGACCAAATACACTCCGTGTAATATACCCTTTACATGCACGGCAGGAGGGGGGAGAGGCGAGGAACATGATATAGGAAGATGGCGGGGAAGAAGAGGGGGTGGGAGGGGCAGCAGCTGACTGCAACAGCCTTGAAGTAAACAGGTGGTATAACGTCAGCTGACGGTGTATTAGCATGCACATTAACAATAGAAGAATATAGAATTCTGGTGACAATACGTACAGGTGTACTTAAAATTAGAACACGGCAGCACAATAACATTGGCTACAAACAGTGGATAAAATGAAAATCGTATCAGCGATTTGGAAATGAATTTTATTCAAATCAATGGAAAGGAGGTTAACATCACTTTGACACGTAATGGAAAAAGATCGCCAATTAACAGTACACATTTTAAAATTTCAATGACGCCTCAAGGCTTCCATGCGTTGAATTTTAGCAGGCGAAAGCATCCAGAATGTTGGCCATTTGTTATGAGCATCTGTCATCTGCATAAATATCATTACATACTAGTTCTAGGATGACGAAATTGTCAATACAGCCTCTATTTAAAGCCAGAAAAGAGGATGTGTGTTAAAATTTTATGAAGAAAGAGTTGAAGGAACAAAGGCAGGTTGGTGGATTTTAAGAATTAAAAAAAAAGTGTGCAATTACTTTCTAATCCTTATAATCACTAACTTTAAACTTAAACTGACAGCCACTAAAAGGTGTCAAAGAAATAAAACAAAGAAATGTAGATAGCATAGGAAAGGCAGAATCACTAACAATTGGAAATTAAATGGTAAATAATGGTAAACAATGGAAGCAAACAGCATAAAATCCATACAGAAGGCTGCACCTTATGGATTTGGTAAAGAAACATGGTACTTCACTATGGCAAAAAAGAAGGGATGAATCGTAAATGGTAGCAAAAAGTATGTAACAAGGCTAACTCTTCCTCATTTAATGATAGCATACACAAAATACGCAAGAATATTTAAGATGCTCTAAAAATATAAATGTAA
Source organism: Locusta migratoria (assembly GCA_026315105.1). Lineage (NCBI taxonomy): Eukaryota > Metazoa > Arthropoda > Insecta > Orthoptera > Acrididae > Locusta > Locusta migratoria. The sequence goes on along the minus strand of CM048745.1, from coordinate 250,933,322 downwards.
ACTCCTTCTTACACAGTAATAAAACTTATGAAAATCTATATTATGAGTGACTGGAGCACATTTTAATTGATACTTCATGCTTAATAATGTGATACTGTGGCAACCATGCCAAGAAATGCGCGAGCGACATGGTGCAGAGCAGACACAGGGCTAGCTGACTTTCCAGCAAATTCTCCGGCACTCTCACAATGTACCGTTACCTCGGGATAGCGGCAACGGTGAAAAAACGTGCACGCTTGTAAAAAAACAAGGTGGAGGCAGTGCAAGTCGAGTAGTCAGACTGTGAGGATGTTTATGTACCATAAGTGGACATTCTGCCGCACCACCACGTGGGTTGAGCTATTAGTGAGCTCCCCACACACACACGCGAAATTAATTTTCCGCAGCCTGTTCCTACCACACTCACTGTTTTGTCGCCAAATTTTTTAGTGGACACGCATCCGCTGTTTCATCACATGCTTCCGCAACTGGACAATAAATTCGGTCATTGGAGAGTGTGTAGCATCTGGGACCAGTGCCTGAAAACGCAGTGTAAAATCTAAAGTTCAATAAAATTATATTTTTATGCACATACAGACATGGTAGTTTTTGTCACTTAGTCACCACTGCCTACATATACAATTTTACTGCCATGCTTTATTATTGGCCCCGACATAGGCAAGGACACAAGGTGCAAACTGTTTTTGTGTGTGTAACACACGAGTTCCAGAACAATATTACATTTACCACGTGAGTGAACTCTGGACCTATATTTTATTTATTATCATGCGTGTTTATTTTTGTGTTGTGGAAAGAACTTAGTTCCATGATGACTGCCTTAGAGGAGCTACAAAAATCTACAGAGGACACAAAAACAGGCGCGATCCGCGTGCTTAGACTGTACTCCTGTGCAATCGGAGAACAATACAGGTTTTCAAACTACCGATCCATACTCCTGCTATCGGATCAGCAGCAGGCACAGGATATGTTTTGGTTAGGCTGCCTCCGTTTTAGCCCTGCAATGCATTCTTATGATTTAGCCAAGTGGAGGCTATTTTTCTCAGCAACAACATAATGTGCGAGATCACAAAGTTTAGTCACGTAGTTAGCCAGCTGGATCAAAACTACGCCACTTAAGTGAGAGACATAATAACTGCCCCAACAATGAAGATGTCGTAGAGATGTTTAAAGGATGAGCTGATTTGTCAGGTGTCATCATCACAGGAGCAATGTGTGCAGCAGTTGCTACACCAAGTAGAATGCGGCGAGCGGAAGCCATCTCAGATCCTGCGACATCTGCGGAGCCTCTCACAGCCTGAGATGGTTCCAGTCACACTACTACACACAATATGGGTATGCAGCCTCCCTGGCAGGGTACAGACTGTTATCGGTGCACAGATGGGCGTGTCACTAGATGCAGTTGCGAACTTGCCTGACAGGGTGCACGACATACTGGAAACGGTGCTGAGCACCGCAGCCACTGCAGCGTAAGATGCCTTACCCCCACCATTGAATTCATCTCCATGGCCACACACACCGCTAATTAGCCCCACTACTGATGGCAGCTTGCACATCCTAGTGCAGAGTTTGGCTACGCAGGTGTCAACGCTATCCCCGCAGGTGGACCGTTTGGTGAACTTGCAAATAGAGGGCAGCAGGTGTCGCAGTAAGTCATGCTACCACCACAACTTGCACAACCAGCAACACAGCAGCAGCCCCTTCCAACGGCACTCTGCAGGACTCCAAACAGCAGCAGACAGGGTTCTGCTAGAACCACGACTGCTTCGGCAATGACGCAAGAAGGTGCCGCACCCCTTGCTCCCACCCAAATGTCAACTTCAACCGGGCCTAGATGCACCCAGCTGCAGCACCATTTTCAAGCATTTCTTTATAGCAGAACACAAAGGCAACGTCAGATACCTTGTAGACACATCTGACTTGTCACTCAATGCTGAGAGACCACAGGAATGCCGAAGCCCTGTATCTTACGGCGGCCAACAATACACAAATCTAAACATATGGCACATATCACCGTAATGTACATCTTGGTCTCCGTCCTATGTTCTCTTGGAGATTTACAGTGGCTGACGTAAATGTATCAATTCTGGGTGCCGATTTCCTCGACCATTACAAGCTGCTCGCTGACATTGCAATCTCACAATTAATAGACTCGCTAACGAATTTAAAAGCAGATGGTCAGTGGTGGCAGGCCACCTTTTACAGTGTTAGAGCATTGACATTCCCTGGACCGTGTGAAGAAATCCTGCACCAATTTCCACCAGGACTCACTCGCCCTGCTGGTGTTCCTAAAGAAGTGAAGCATACGACAGTGCATCACATTATAACAACGCCCAGCCCTCCCACTTTTTGTCACCCACATTGGCTTGCTCCCAAGAGGCTGGCTGCAGCTGAGGCAGAGTTCGAGGCCATGCTGCAACAAGGCACCATCTGACCATCGAGTAGCCAATGGTCTTCTGCCCTTCATCTAGTTCCTGAAAAGGACAATTTGTGGCACCCCTGTGGAGACTACCATGTTCTGAACTCACATACAGTGCCAGACTGCTAACCAGTGCCACACATTCAAGGTTTTAGCCATGCCTTGGCGGTTTTGTCTTCAGCAAAATAGACTGCACAAAACCATTCACCCAAATTCCAGTGGCACCTGAAGACATTGAAGAAGAAGAAGAAGAAGAAGAAGAAGAAGAAGGAAAAAAAAAAAAAAAAAAAAAAAAAGGTGATTATAACACCGTTTGGGCTCTTTGAGAGCATGTTTATGACTTTTGGCCTTCGGAACGCCACCCAGATTTGGCAGCGTTTCCTGGATGGCATTTTGTGAGGCTTGTGTTGTTTCACATAGCTCGACGACATCCTAGTGTTCTCGAAGTCGCTCTAACTCCACCGCCAACACCCGACGGCCGTGTTTTAGCGCCTGAGTGACGCCAGCATTGTCATAAAACCATTAAAATGTGTGTTTTGGGTCAAGGAGATCGGCCGGATCCACACCTCTGCTGGACAAAGTTGAGGTAGTAATGACAATGCCATGCCCTGAGACACTCAAGAGCCTGCGGCATTACCTCGGCATGATTAATTTCTACCAACACCATTTGCGTAATACTGCTGCGGTGCTTGAGCCCCTGACTGCTTCCCAACAAGAACCCAAGACAAAAGGGAAGACTCCTGTCATGTGGTCGGACAACATGGAACACAGTTTTGTCGAATTGAAATGGTGCCTTGCCGATGCGGCACTGCTCATCCATCCCACACATGACACCGAGATCCGCATCGTGGTGGCCGCCAGCCAGACCGCTAAAGGTGCTGCCCTGCAATAACTCGTCGACAGCAGCTGGCAACTGCTCGGGGTCCTTTCCAAGAAGCTCTCGGCATCGCAACGGTCCTGGAGTGCTAATGAACATGACCTCCATACCGGGCAGTCAAATACTTCCAGTTGTTGGTAGAAGGCCGTCCCTTTACGATCCTCACGGACCACAAACTGATAACATTTGCCTCCTGGTTGAACAACAACAACTGTTCACCACGTCTGCTCCATCACATTTCTGGAATGGAGAATGTTGTCGCCAACTACTTGTCCCGCGACTGTGCCGCCGTCTCCTCACTGTTGGAATGACGACAACGTCACACAAGACCAAAGGACCGATGAAGAACATAAAATTTCATGATGAAAACACCAGTGGCCTTCACCTAAACTCGTGCCGATCCCTGGCTCACCTCAAAAATTTGGTGCGATGTCACGATGGAAATGCATCGGCCGTTTCTCCTGGAGAATTTCCGACTGTCGCATTCGACTGTGTGCACGGGTTATTACATCATGGTGTAAACACCACTGTGTCACTCGTGGCCACATGTTTCATCTGGTCTGGCCTCCGCAAGCACTGCCAGCAGTGGGCATGCACCTACACAGCATGCCAGCATACCAAAGCCAGCAGGCATGAGCACATAACCATCGGTACCTTCCGAGAAACGGCAGTGTGTTTCACCCATATTCAATTGGACATTGTCTAGCCACTGCCTCTGTCCTAAGGGAAGTGATACTTCCTTACAATGGTGGACCACTTCACCCGCTGGTCAGATACCACATCAATCGCCGACATCACCACCGATACGGTCGCCACCACTTTTGTCAACAGCTGTATGGCACACTTCAGGTGCCTGAGCCGTGTCACTACAGACCGTGGCCATCAGTTCGACTGTGCGCTATTCAAGCATGTGACCAGGCCATGTCGTGTGCGACTACACTGCACGAACAGCTACCACCCAGCATCCAAAGGTATGGTGGAATGACTGCATCAGACACTGAAGGCGTCCTTGATGTGCCACGAAGCCACCAGGATGAAGGCACAACCAATCATCCCCCTTGGCCTGTGAGTGACACCAAAGGATGAAATCGGCGCGTTGCCAGCTGACCTCACCTACGGCCAACCGCTCGCCATCCCCAGTGAATTTGTCGAAGACACACCGCCACCTCAAGATGCCACAGCACTGCCGCACGCAGAATGCCTCTGCACTCACAAGGCCAACCTCTGACCACACCAGCAACACGACACGACACTGCCAAGGCATTTGTACGCGCCAATGTGCAGCGGTGCACAGATGTCACACTGTGCACCGACGTAGTTCAGCCCCCGCTCTGGCCGCCGTACTCTGGGTCACACCGTGTGATCACCTGCGGCAACAAGACATTCACAACAGAAATTCGTCAACCGTTACCGTTGACTGTCTAAAGCTGGCCTACATCTCGTCCGCTCCAGATGCCGTTCACTTCTATGACCCGGCATAGAACAAGGCAACAGATGATGCACAAAATGCAGCCAGGCAGGCAGGCAGGCAGGCAGGCAGGCAGGCAGGCAGGCAGGCAGGCGCATGCAACGCCAGCTGTCAGCAGCCTGCCACGTGCACTACAGCCTGCCCCCACTCCGCCAGCTCAGCTGCCTCCACCACTGCTGCCGCAGCTGCTGATTGACTGTGTGACACGAACAGGCCACCGCGTCCACTTCAAATGTCCGTGTTGCACTATCGAGTCATCGCGTCGCACCATGCAGCCCACATCCGACTGGCGATCTGCCCACCATTGAAATGCAGCCTCTGGCAAACCGCCTTAACGGAAGCTCGTTTCGTTCAATTTCAGGAGCAGAGTTCGGGCCTGGACACCACCACGTGCGTGCACGTTACACTCTCCGGAGCTTCGCTACCATGAACGTCGAGCCCGTATCGAGTACTGCATTGTACTACCTCATTGGTACGGTGCGCCCACAGTGCCGAGCCCTGCCGGCATCATGCCTGAGTGTCCTGTACAGTCTCTGGAGCTCCGTTACCACCAGCATAGAGCCCAGATTGACACGTGCATCACATTTCTGTAGACCCGCTGTCACTAGTGTCGAGACTGGACCGTATTGTGCATCCACGTCGGGTCTGTGAAACTGCTAGAACTAAGAACAATGAATGGCCACAGACATATTTTTTTTATGTTTCCTTGTTTGTGTTTTAGTGACAGTGACCTTTTACAACACAGTGTACACGTGCTATGCTCATTTACTGCCACCGTGTTACACACAGCACATAGACAGCCGAGCCTTACGCCGCTGTCACTAGTTGGCCATGCGCCGCCACGCCCACCAGCGCCCCGCCAGCCACACGCCGCCAGCTGAGTGCAGTCACGTCATCTGTCACCACTGTCAGTAATTGGCCAGGTGCTGGCTCACACCACATGCGCACCGCCAGGTGCCGGCTCACACCACATGCGCACCGCCAGGTGCCCACAGTGATGACACTCTCGCTGCCCGACTACCGCACTCCGGCCCGCAGTCATCACACCTGCACAGATGTCACTGGCGCAGTGCATGCAATGCAAACTACACATGTGCCACCAAGTCCAGAACCAGCGCTTTCTCGCAGCTCCAGAGCTCTGCTCTCCGAGGGGTAATCCGTGTGGCAGCCACACCGAGAAATGTGCGAGCGATGCGCTGCAGAGCAGGTGCAGGGCTATCTGACTTTCCAGTGATTTCTCCAGCACCCCTGCAATTTGCCGTTACCTCAGGATAGCGGCAACAGTGTTAAAAATGCTCGCACTCATAAAAAACAAGGCGAAGGCAGTGCGAGTCGAGTGATCGGACTGTGAGGACGTTTGTGGACCATAAGTGGACATTCTGCTGTTCCACCACGTAAGTCGAGCCATTCACAAGCTCCCCACATGAACATGTGAAATTAATTATATGCTGCCTGTTCCTACTGTCCTCACCGTTTTGCTGGCAAATTTTTTTGTGGACATGCATCCACTATTTCGTCATGCGCTTCCATGACTGGACAATTAATTCGGTCACTGGGGAGTGTGTACCCTCTGGGACCAGTGCCTGAAAACGCAGTTAAAATCTAAAGTTGAATAAAATTATAATTTTATGCACATACGGATATGGTAGTTTTTGTCACTTAGTCACAACTGCCTACATATATAATTTTCTTGTAAGCGGCAATTACCGCCACACTTCAGCACTTTAAAAGAGACCAGGATTTACTAATGTCTCGGGTACTCATCATTGCAAAATTGCACTGGATCTCGCTACATGGAATAAGGATAACATATCATTACTGTTCACACATCATAGCACATTATAAGTACCTCTCTTGGAGTACCGGAATAAAACTTCCTCTAACTTTTCTACAGGATTCATAATTATTGACACATCAACTTAGGTTGTCTCCGGCAGTAACAACTGGAAATAACTTCTCATAATTCTCACTTGTATTGTGTCCCACGTGCATTTATTGCCAAGGTACTTACACAGGAAACATAATGGACCCTATTACGGTAGCTTCAGAATCGGACAAAGAAAAGGCGTGTACGAGGTAAAAACAGGAGGTATATAGAAGCAGAACAGCAACACTAGAAATAATGACAAAGTGGTGGTTTTCTTGCTCTTTTTGCTATGTGGAACATGTTTTCCTCTTTAAGCTTCTCTTAAGGATTTTTCCACTCACTGACGGTACTCTTGATACACCATGTGGCAGCTACATATAGGCTCCATTACATCGGCTATAACATTACTCAACCTTAGCTGCCCTCTGGAGGGTAACAGCTTAAAAAGTTTTACCTGCACATCACTTAAGGTGCAGTAGGAATTGGGGTATCACTTAAAGGCTATCTTATCTCTTCTCAACCTGGTTTCTCTCCAGTAAAATATTTTTGAATCAACAAGATTCACATATCGTGCCCTGAAGCACACTGTCGTCATATGCCTTTGTAACTAGCTTTCGAAAACTACCACTTCCACGGCAGGAAAAGCTCATACAGAAAGAAATACACAGGATAAAAAAGAAAAATATATGGAAAGTAGACAAGGGAGGGACAAAAGTTTAATTCTTTGAGTTTACAAGGTGGTGGTTTAACATGTGTGCTAACAGTTCCAACAGTTGCAGACGCTAGTTGTGTGTATGACTGTTTGCGTGGCTGCAGATTTCAAACTGTCTAAACTCGTCAGCAAATCTGGTAGACTCAACCATGATTTAAAACATTTTGTTTGTGGTTTTTCTTTTAAGACCTCAACACTAGTATTGCATCGGTGTTTGATCTTAAAACAAAAGCACACTTCCTTCAAGATTGAGAATTTCACACTTCTCCCTAGTACCGATGATTTTTCAATTTCTGCCAGACATGGCTTGGAGGGAGGGGGGGGGGGGGGTAATGCCTTGCTTTAACCCAGGGACTCCTGTTGTGTAAGGGCCTTGCTGATTAAGGTACCTAAAAGGTCTTCTGCTAACATGTAGAGCAAGGACAAGATGGCCTGATGCGGGACTTCGAGCGCGTTTCACTAACAACCAAAGTACTTCCTGCACCTGACCTAAGTTTTCAATCCCTAAGTTAGATATTTCATGAAATAAATACATCACCGGATTAGGCAACTTCGAAAAGTAAGCCTCTGAATGCCTATGCTCCCTCAGTACCGGCGCTAGGTTATCATGAGTTCCTTCCTCTCTCCTTATTTTCGTGGTCGTTACCTCCACCATCACTGTTCAGACTAACAAACATCATTTTACCTTGTAATTCACTAAAACGGGCTTAACTACTCCTGCCGAAACTTTACTTCAGGTTCCTTAAGACTAACAGCATTGAGATAATGCAAATGGTTTTGAAAGTTGACCAAATGCGCTTGAACCCGACACATCTGTTTATAGGTCGGCTGACTACCTTCTAAAAATGAGATGGTACACTTAAAATCGTCTACACCAGTCGAAATATTTGTGAGGAATGTATCTACCTCTCCAAAAAAGTCCTGTGATCGTTTAAACGGTTTATCAAGTGCCGCACACAGTCTAGCCACTAACTCAGGAACACTACTATCCACCGGTAAGCCGCGTATTCATAATTCAGATACCAACTTATTACGCTGGAGGTGTGGAACCCCGGGACAAGTTCTGGCACTCATGGTGGGGATGGCTTCCTGCGAACACAGACAGACAAATTAATAAAATATTTTTCAAAGACTTGAACACACAACAATTTATCATCTCTGAGGAGAATTTTCATCATTAATCCAGACAAATTAATAACAAATACAAGCCCCAAGATTAAATGCCAAACAAATAAGGTAAAGACAACAGTGATTCTCAGGGACTGATAAGTAACCCCCATCCTGCCAGCAGCATGATCAAACCACACTCTTGCTAACAATTTATTACAATTGTTGGTGCAAGATAGGATTGGGTGGTGGAAGCACAAGCCCTCAACAGACGTCTGATCACAATATAATTAGAGAAAATCAATGGCTGCCTGAAGTAGTAACAATAAGTTAATGGTTGCAAGACTTGAACACACAACAATTTCAGATTTTTAAACCTTAGGCTTAAATGTGACATGAGTAAGAGCTGAACGTACAATATTAAATCTTTGATAATTACAGTAAGCAAAAGTAACCAAAACTACTTAAAATATTTAAATGTTTTAAGCTCAAATGTGACACGAGTAAGGGCAACAACTTACAGCACTAATTCTCTGTTAATTACCTAACGAATGTATTAGTCCATCAGAAACACTTAATTAACAGTGCATGGCTGAGTAATGGTGGGGCTGACTGGACACAAACAGCAACATCAGCAACGCTCTGACAAGGTTTGCAACCCTGCACCACCACTGGTAATCCAGTCCCAGTGACAAACAACAGACTGAAACAACAAGGCCAGAGGCAATACCGTATGCAATGTACAAGTTTCATCAAACATGCAATAGTGCACTATCAATAAGTAATCAAAGTTCTTAAAATGTTAAAGTCCCCTAAAATACCAAACTTATCACATGCCTCTCCCCCGCCTCCCCCACTGTCCCTCCAATTCATGAAAAATTCAATAAAACAATAAATAAGAACAGGTGCAATGTAGCACGCAATAGTTCTTTGAACATAAATAGTGAACTAACAACAGATAATCAAATACCCTTAGAACCTTAAATGGCCATTTAAATAGCAATTTTATAACATCCTCCCACAGTGGTTCCAATCAATGAAAAAGTCAATGAGGCAAGCATTTACTGCCAAATTTAGAGAAGAAGTTTTTAGTACTGTAAATAAATATTTTAAGTAACTGTTTTCAGTGATGGTAACTTTCAAAGCAAGCACCAAATAAATCATCACTAACCTGATGACTTATTAATAGGCAATAACTCTTATTCAGTAGCACACATGCAAGCACTAATACAACTTGATTCACTCACCATTGGTGCAGGTACCACTCAACAACAACTTACAACAAGCACAAAATGTGGTACCATAGCACTTTCAGTCAGGGCCATTACACTATGCAGCTCATTTCTTCTTCTTCTTCTTCTTCTTCTTCTTCAAAATAAGGCAACAACTACTCCTTTTAACAAACAAGAAATTACAAATTAACATAGGACAATGGCACTGCCTGAATACATTGGCTGTAGGGAAACAGTCATTGAAATAAAGCACCAACTGACTGAGATAAGCAAGCAGAAACTCCGACACAGTAAAACACTTCACAGTTCACTACCCATAGATTTGTTCTTAAAAAGATTAATTAAAACACAGTCAATAAGCAGCTTCTAAAAATGTTGAAGTCGTTATTTCAGCAATACCCACAATGGTCACTCGGTATTGCAAACAGGAATTACCTACTGGAAACCATCCACATCATGGCACCTTAGAGCTCTCCAGTAGAAACACTATTACACTTTTGAAACATGGTCCACATTGCCTGCCAAGCACTTTCAGAGTGTGTGCATCGCACTTGCCCAGGCACCAACCGTCAAAGTGAGTCCTCTTGTATCTCGGCACTTCCTCATAGCTGTGCCATTCCCGACTGACCACATGGTGTTTTTCTCCTTCAGAGGGGTTGACTTCCCTGGAAGGGGAGTGGCCCACCAAAGTGACGCCAGTGCTGGAGTCTCGATAATGTGCCACAGCTCAGTTATGATTGTTGGGGAATGTTTGTCGGACAGGTGGGAGGCAAACTGTTCTGCTTAACTGGCGTTGTAGGGAAAGGGATGGTCATCATGGAGAAGCAGGTAGTGGGGTGAGGAGTGACTGCCAGTAATGCAGTCAAAGGCACGTCAGTACTTGGAGGGGTTGGTAGGGAGCACTGAATTAAGATGGGTGCATGTCTGGCACCAGTTCTGGCGTTTTCGCATGGACAAGAGTTTTTAATGTGTCGCTGAAGTTACCGGTGCCGTGTGAGTGTATTCTGCTCATGGATCCAGAGGTAGTTCCTACTCTCCTGATAGAGATGGAGGGATTCACACAGGAGGAGGACGGCCTGTGGAGGGAGAGTAGAACTATGGGGGTAGATGGCTTTTGTGGGAACGTGGGCTTGGACTGTGACAGCAACAGTCCGGTGAAGGAACGAACAGTCTGGCCCGGAAGATTTGTTTTTGTTTGGTGACTTAAGTTGTTTCCAAACTCCAGGAACATCTATTTCTGAATTTTGCACACTGGCAGCTGTTCATGGTTCAATTTCTGGAGTGTTCACTTCATCTTCTTTGGTGAAAGAATTTCACAAAGCTGTGTTTAGCAATTCTGCTTTAGCAATACTGTCATAGGTAGTATTACCATTTATATCGCCTAGTGAAGGTATTGTTTGTGTTTTGCTGCTAATGTACTTCACATATAACTATAATTTCTTTGCATTTTCTGCAAGATTACGAGACAGGATTTTATTGCGAAGACTATTATAAGCTTCTTGCATTGAAATCCACACTAGATTGCGAGTTTTTGTAAAAGATTGCCAGTCTTGGGGATTCTGTGTGTGTTTAAATTTTGCACAAGTTTTTGTTTGCTTCTGAAACAGTGATATGACCTGTTTTGGGTACCACTAGGGGGTCATCCCCTTCTTTTATTAATTTATTTGGTACAAATCTCTCGATTGCTACTGATATCGTGTCTTTGAAAGTAAGCCATAACTGAACTACACTTACATTTTTAGTTTTGAAAGACTGGAGACTATCACTCAGGAAAGTGTGAAGTGAATTTTTATCTGCTCTTCTGAATACATATCTTTTTCATTTATTTTTGGTGCATTTAGGAATTTCGGTATTCAGTCTCACTACTACAACTCTATGTTGGCTAATCCCTGTATCTGTTTTGATGCTCTTTACTAATTCAGGATTATTTGTTGCTAGGAGATCAAGAGCATTTTCGCAACCATTTAATATTTTACTGGGTTCGTGAACTAACTGTTTGAAGTAGTTTTCAGAAAAAGCATTCGGAACTAGTTCAGTCAATGTTTTATATTTTCCTCTGGTTTTGAATATATATTTATGCCAATATATTGAGGGCAAATTCAAGCATTCTTTGAATATTTTGGCAATTGCATCGTCTGAGTCAGGGGACCAGTAAAATGATCCAGTTATTACTTTATTCCGGTTGTCAGGTATAACCTCTACCAATACCAACTCACAGGAAGAATTTGCCTCAATTTCTCTGCAGGATAAACCACCTGTGAGAGAAATAAACACGCCACACCCTGTTTTTATTTAATCTGTCCTTTCTGAAGACCATTTGGCCATTTGTAAAAATTTCAGTTGAACTTATCTCTGGCATTGGCCAGCTTTCGATTAGTGCCTCAGTACTTTCTATCGGCGCTTGGAGCTCTAACTTTCCCAATACAGCTACAACAATTTACAACTGTTACACCAATGATTCCTAGATCTGCACCCATTGAGACAAACACATTTTGTATGTTTCCAAGGCCCTCCAACTACAAAACCGACCAGTCCATGCCACACAGCCCCTGCTTCCCCTGTAGCTGCTTCCCAAGTGTAGTGGACTCCTGACATATTTAGTGGAACCCAAAAACCCACCAGCCTATGGCGCAAGTCAAGGAATCTGCAACCTATACGGTCACAGAACTGTCTGAGCCTCTGATTCAGTCTTTGTCCATGTCAGCTGCAATCCCACAGGACAGTGTTTCAAAGTTCTGTAATGAATATAGTGAACTCTCATCTGAGTGACTTGGTAATGCAACAAACTTTCAGACTCCTGTAGTTCTGAAAGATAATACACAGCCACAATATTTTGCACAAGTCCAGTGCAAGAAGCAATTACAGACTAAGTGGAAAATAAATTACAACCCTGGCAGCAACAAGTAGTTAGGCTATTCACTGGCCGTCAGCATTAGAAATCCTAATCAAATCATCTAACAAGTTATGAATTTGGGCAAAAATTCAGGCAACTATTGTGGACACTTCTCTCTTGCCAAGACCAGAAGAACTGAGATACTGGATGTAGGACTTTTCTAATAAAAAATAGACTTAATTGTGTTTTCTATTGGAAGGACAGTCAACTTCTTTTTCAACACCCACATGTGACTCTTCCAATTTTTACAATTACTATTTGATAGTGCATCAACATCACCAATTTTTCAGCTCTATTTAAAACAGCTGCAGCATATGTACCCCACCTGTTCCAGTTAGTTGGATGATATTGTTTCAGCTTGTACAGCTGATGAACACTTAGACAATTTGAAGTTGTTCCAAATACTTCCAGCTGTGGGATTAAAGTTCAATGAGGACAAATGTACATTTTAAAAAAATCTTAAAATTATTTAGGTAGTCCGCCTCACTCACACTCATCTGTAAGCAACCCAGGGTCTTATAGCTCCTAGAAATGATAGTAACAGACAGTCCTTGATGAGATCACAATTATACATGTGTTTATTTCCAATGCATACTCCATACTAAAACCTTTACATAATCTTCAACAGAACAACATTCCATTTATTTGTCGTCCTTATTGTCAATGGGCTTTGCAGCAATTGAAATCAGCTTTGCTAAGTGATTCTTGTCTTATGCACTTTGACCCATCCAAGCCAGTCATCTTAGCGGTCAATGTACCTTCGTATGGCACTGGTACAGTGCTCTTCCACTGAATTGGTCTTTCAGATTGTCTGATAGCTTTTACTTCCAAGTTAAAAAAAGAAAGAAACAGAGAAATTACTCTCACATGAAAAGAGGCATTAGCCTTCATCTAGGGCGTGAAAAAAAATTCATGAGTACTGGTATGGGCATAAGGTCTGTCTGATAATGTATCATTAAACCTCCCACTTTTTGTTGTTTCATCTGTTCCATGTCATCCCACTTCAGAAAGCTCCAAAGTTGCAACATCTCATAAGAGCACAGAACATGCATATACGTATATTCTTTCCCACTTGTCAGCCAGAAGCAATCCTAAAATTGACGTGTCTGAAGATTCATGCTATCATATTTATAGGCAGGAGTCTGGCACTGTGCAAGAGTGTCCAATTACACATCAACATATAGCTCAGGCTACAGCAGCAGACACTTATCGTCAGATCCTTGCAGATATGTCGTGAACTGATAACACTTGTCAGTAAATAGAATTCCAAACCTTTTGGTTTGCAAGTACTTCTCACTTTGCCATGACTTCTCAGTTCATAAAGAAGTTGTCCTTCTAAAGACAGCAAATGACACTTCATGTGTTGTCATTCTCCATTCTTTGCAAAATTAACTACTGGAAATGCTTCATGAAGGTCACTGAGTATCATTGGAATTAAGCTACTTGCCCACTGCAAGTCTACATGATACTTTGCAACAGGTGACAAAAATAGGGGTACTTGACACAGAAATGATGCTGATAGTTCAAAATATTTTAGGGATATATGCATTTGATTTGTCTGTACTGTAAATCCAAGCCAATGTTTTGTCAGTGCCAGCTGCAATCCCATAGGACAGAGTTTCAAAGTTCTGTAATGAACATACTGAGCTCTCATCTAAGGGACTTGGTAGGGCAACAAACTTTGAGACTCACTGCTTTTCAGCAATTGAAATCAGCTTTACTAAGTGTTTCTTGTCTTATGCACTGTGACGCATGTAAGCCACACATCTTAATAGTAGATGCATCTTTGTATGGCACTGGTACAGTGCTATCCCAATGAATAGGTGGATTTGCAAATCGAGTGAGACTTGCAAGAGCGCCAAACTGTTCCCCTGCAAAAGTTGTTCCCAAAGTTGAAACACACTTCACCATGGCAGTGCCTATACAAATACGTCTTTGGTCATTTCTAGAATGTGATGTGCTGTGCTTACTAGTGGTCAACACTTACAACCAGTTTCCATTAATTTTCCCTATGCAGTCAACTATGTCTTTACAGACCATCAACACTCGTATGTTATCTTCTGAATCTAAGGGTTATCAAAGATCATCCATAAGACAGTATTCCACACTTCACATATGGAGATTTTTTGCATTTTCTGTGAAGCCAACGGTATTCAGCTTCTCACCAATGCTCTATTTCTTATCCAGTCTAATAGAGAAGCTGAATGGTTTGTACATACTGCCATGCAACACAAGTTGATTAAGAGCTCTACACAGCAGTGGTCATTTGCTCTTCAAATTTTTGCATCCTACCAGTCCATTGCCTGCAGAATGCCTATATGGCCGAAGACACCACAAGATGCTATACCTCTTGCATCCTCTGCAGAGTCAGGTAATTGTGTTGCTCAAATTTTAAAATTGATGATCATATCTGTTATATATATCTCCTCATATCTCATTGCTGGGCATGAGGCATATATTTTTTTAAAATTATTATTATAATTTTTCAAAATTTTTGTTCTCTTTATACTGTACAGGGTCCGTACAGAAGCTGCTGGTGCCATCAGAATCAGCTTTGCACTTGCCCTTGTAGGAATACTGCGCAGTCTTCCTCCGTTCCAGATCCAGTGTCTCATGGGATCTAGCATCCCCAGCAGCAGTTTTTCACCTTTGACTCAGGGACCTCCAGTGGCTAGTATGGAAGTCAATGTAGGGCCACTGATGCCACTGTGGTGTCTGCACCACAGGACAGCATTCCAATGGACAGCTGGTTAGTGGTCATGCCAATATAAAAAGCTGTGCAGTGATTGCAGCACAGTTGATAAATTATATGGCTATTTTCACAGGTATGCTGGTCTTTGAATGGATAGTCTAAGCCTGTGATGGGACTGGAATAGGAAATAAGTTCACTAAAGATGATGAAGTAAATATTCCAGATCCCCCCACCCACAAAAAAGGGGGGGGGGAGATTGTTGAGTATGAATAATACAGAAATGTCTTAGGTGCTGCTAAGCAAATCACTTAATAAAGGCAACTCTTACAGTCCAGATTGTATACCAGTTAGGTTTCTTTCCAAAGGGTGCTGATATGGTTCAGCACTTGCTTGATGAAAGATCCATGACCGTAACTGTAAAGCATTCAAGAAAGGAATTATGGGCTGTAATTTGACAGATTACTCCTTTCACTGACATCAATTTGCAGTAAAAATAACAATCATATACTGTGCACTGATATTATGAATCTCCTCAAAGAAAATGATTTATTGACACACGACTTCAACATGTTTAGAAAATATCATTCTTGTGAAACACATCCATCTCTTTGTGTCATCAAGTAATGAGTGCTATCAACAAGGAATCTCAAATTGATTCCATATTTCTAGATTTGCGAAAGACTTCTGACACTGTACCACACAAGTGACTTTCAATGAAGCTGTGTTCTCACTGAGTATCATCTCAATTGTAAAACTGGATTCACTTTTTCCTGTCACAAAGTTAATAGTCTGCAAGAGTAAGTGAAAGATAATTAAGTTAAGTAAAACTTAAGTGATATCTGGCATTCCACAAGGAAGTGTTACAGGCTCTCTGCTGTTACAAACATGTATGAACGAGTATCCACCCGTTACTTTCGCCTAGAAAGAAGCTGTACAGGAAACAGAAATGTGATTGTGGACAATGACAGAGCAGCCGGAATCAACTGTTTAACATGGTTGATGTTGAATTGTCAAGTAAAAGAATATATAATAAATTTATTTGTTGAATCATGAGTTCTGGTGTCAAAATTACCAGTATTCACCATATCTATTTTATAAAGTGTTCTGACATGCATAGCCAATATATACAAAGTGCATCCCTGTACAATATGTGAGTCGCACCCATGTGGTCTCGGCTAACAAATTTCTTGGAGAACAGTTGTTGTGTTGTGTTTAATAGTGTTTTGCAATTTGTTTACTGGCTTAATAAGAAACCAAAAATTGAGTGGTGTGTCTGTAAACATAGCGAACACCTCTTTTCAGTTGGATGTTTGCGGTCTATTTAGCGTACTTAAGGGTTAGCCGATGGTAAAAGACTACAGTGGAAATACAATGGTCAATGTACGCTTATCTGTCAGAGGCCTGTTGCGTTTTCCTGCATTGTGATGGTGATACAGGAGATACCTGAGCACCAGTCATGCTACTTGCCAATGATGCCATTGTTTATTGTCTAGTAAAACAATCAGGAGAACATTGCCAGTTGCAAAATCATCTTGGCAAGATACCCTTTATTGTGAGAGAAGTATAAATTGCCCCTAAACAAAAAAGGATACTGGAAACTTGTGATCTTAGACATTTGGAGTTACTCTCCTCCACCAGGTAGTCTGAGCAGGCATCCCTCAGGCCAAGCAGACTGCTGATCATACTCAGTGTGTCCATTTTCAAGCTGCCATTCCACATCTTACCCAACACAGCCACTAAGTAAGAGGAATCCTCCTTTGCTATCTTGTCTCTTCAAATCATGTTGCCAACTGGAAATACTGTTATAATTATTGATAATGCCTACTACACAGATACATTTCCATAACAGCAGATACATCTGATGCCAACATATTTTGCTTTTTGTGAATGGTGCCTTGCCCTTTCGATTATCTGGACATGATTTCTGTCTGACACAAATTTCCAGCTACCACAGCTTACCAATGTAGTGTCCCTCCTTGCTATTATCCCATTTGCTCACAGCTTAAACTCTGCATTCCCCCACAATGGTTCAGAGATTCTTTGTGCATCTGCACTGAAATGAATTGACCAACTGCTGTCCAATTATAAATACAATTATGTGTGTGATGTCTGTTGTTTTGAGCAAAAAGACAACAAACATAAAATTGCAACATATTCCCAGCTACTGTTCCATTATACTCAAATACAGAGCTGCTTTTCAATATCTGGAAATTGAAATATTTGAAACTTTTGGGAAACAAAAACAATGACTTTTAACATGTTAGTATGTAATTAGTTCTTCTAAGCAAAAAATAGGGCCACAGTCCACCGGGGATGGAAGGGGAGGGGGGGGGGGGGGGAGTGAAATATGGAAATAGGAATGGTGTGTAAGGATGATGGTTATCACTGGAGGGGAGAATCCAGAAGGGCCAGGTTGTAATGCTGCCATTGAAACCAAGCATGTTGCAGACAGCACTGACGTATTGCTCCATCCCCACTGGCAAACCTTCCCTCACTTCCTGCTTCCCACTCCATGCCACTTCCTCACCTCCACTACTGGCTGCTCTTGCCTTGGCCGTACTGTGTGTTGCAGTCTGGCCACAACAGCCGGAGACAGAATTTGGGCAAGTGCAAGTGCAAGTGCGAGTGCGAGTGCGAGTGAGTGAGTGAGTGAGTGAGTGTGTGTGCTCTAGCAGATGAGGGCTTAACAGCCGAAAGCTATATTTTGTTGTTGTGTGTGCCTTTCTGCGGCTCATCGAGAATCTCTGTGGTGAATAGCAGCTTATCCTTTCCAAAATATTGTTATAAGATTTTCATTATAATTATATGCAACTTAACCCTTTCAGTGCCACATTATGAATTCTGCTTCGGAAGAATTAAAATTCAGTGTTTTCTGTATTAATGCAGTGCTCTAAACATAAAATGTGTGTTTTAAAATTTTTGATGTGTTTTTGTCATGTATTTCATGTGCAACACTGACGTTTGTATTGAGGTATTTTATTAATTGGGATGTTATTTTATTGATAGTTAACACTGGCAGATCAATGTGCTAGCATAATCTTCTTCTCAGCACCAAAGACAAGACAATTCACTACTGAAATAAAACAACAAACCACCTTCACTTTCACAGCCACACACAGATGACAACATAACACAACCTCCAAAACAGATAAATTAATGCCTCAGAAGTGCCTAAATGCCATACCAAGTGGCAAAATATCCTACTAGAAGCATGTTATTCATCAACAAACATGCTACTTAAAATGACTGATACACAAAATACAGTATAAATCAGCTTCTAATATGTTGTTGTCCAGGAACAACACTGGGAATGAAAGGGTTAACAATGGGAATTCCAAGTTGGAATGTCAGTAATAGAGGATAGGTAGAAATTCAACATAAAAACAATCACTGAGTCCCAGGCAGAATACACAATCATATTCACAAAACTTCAGTTTTCAGTCTCAGCTTTCATCAGGGAAAGACACACACATATTCAGATGTAACTTTTGCACCCAGCCGCCATCTCTGGCACAACTGCATTTTGACAGTGAGTGGAGGGAGGAGGAGTGGAGGGGGGGAGGAGTGGAGGGGGGGGAGGAGTGGAGGGGGGGAGGAGTGGAGGGGGGGAGGAGTGGAGGGGGGGAGGAGTGGAGGGGGGGAGGAGTGGAGGGGGGGAGGAGTGGAGGGGGGGGGAGGAGTGGAGGGGGGGGAGGAGTGGAGGGGGGGAGGAGTGGAGGGGGGGAGGAGTGGAGAGGGGAGGAGGAGTGGAGGGGGGGGGAGGAGTGGAGGGGGGGGAGGAGTGGAGGGGGGGGAGGAGTGGAGGGGGGGAGGAGTGGAGGGGGGGAGGAGTGGAGGGGGGAGGAGTGGAGGGGGGAGGAGTGGAGGGGGGAGGAGAGTGAAATATGGAAATAGGAATAGCATGTAGGGATGTTGGTTTTCATTGGTTGAGGCCAGGATGGTTGTGAGATGGTCTGCACAGTTCAGAAGAACTGGTGTGGAGGGGAGAATCCAGATGGCCCAGGTTGTAAAGCAGCATTGAAATTAAGCACATTGCAGGCAGCTGCATGCTGTGTCACCAGTTGTCCATCTTTCTTTTGGAGACAGTTTGATGATGGCGATACATCTTGATAGACAGCCGATTGGTAGGTTGGGTAGGTGGAGGACAGAATTCCACTTTAGGAGGAACCAGAAGTATCTTCAGTAGTAAGTCTCCCATTTCAGAGCAAGATGAGAAAGTCCTTAGGATGAATGTGATTCAGTTGTTTAAGTTTGAGGTGATATTTGGCGACAAGAGGGTCACTTGTTTGTGGCTGATTATTGGAGGACTGAGGGAGGATTGATGGTGTGTGGTATGGAAGTCCGTTTGAAGACAATGTCTGGGAGGATAATGTGTCTGAACGCTTTAGTGAGGCCTTCAGCTTATTGGGTAAGATTTCTCACTGCAAACTCAAACACAGATGGGAAGGCGTATTAGAGGGATTTTTTTGATGAGGAATAGATGGAGCTGTCAAATTGAAAGTACTGTTGGTAGCTGATGTGTTTAATGTGGACAGAGTTGTGGCTGGGGCCTTCATTGAGGTGGAGGAAACACTCGGGAAGGTGGCATGCTGGATTGAGGAAGACAAAGTGAAATGGATGTGAGAGGAGGAGTTGAGGTTGTGATTGGATGAGGGTAGGTTGTCCTGGCCCAGAGTGAAAATCGTGAAAATATGACAAATGAACTTGGACCAGGGTTTGGGGGTTCTGGGAGGCTAAGAAAGTTTCCACTACACAGCCCACAAATAGTTTGGCACAAGAAGGTGCAATATGATTCGCTATGGCTATGCTGCAGATTTGATTTCCTGTTGTTTGTGAGGATGTAGTTGTTGAGGTTTATGATAAATCAGTTCTGAGGCTTAGAGTCTTAAGGAAGTTGGAAGAGGTAGCATTTGAGACCAGCAAGAAATGTGGATTATTGATATATAGGAAAGTGGTATTAACTTATTGTGGTGAGTAAATATCCAGGAGGTCAGGAGGTAAAGGGATGGGGATGATGGAGTGCCATTGATGGAAGTGGTATATATCATTGATGTGGGAGGCTAGATTTCAAACAATTGGTTTGAGGTACTGATCACTAAGGACCAAAATTCTTTCAGTGAGCAGATGGTAACTTAACATTAGAGTTGATAATGCTGATTTAGTCTACTTAATAATTTTAACTAAAGAATCTGTAAGGTCTCAATAGTCTTCATGAATTCCAAGGAGGAGGCGGAGGAGGAGAAGGAGGAGGTAGTAGTAGTAGTAGTAGCAGCAGCAGCAGTTCAGTTACACAACAAATCATGTGAATCTCAAGGCTGTCAGGTTACCAAAATACCTTGTAATTAGAATTATTAACAATATAAATTTGAAAGATTTCATAGATTATATCGTGGGGAGGGTGAACTTACAACACTGTTTTGCTGGGAGAAACCTTAGAAGATGTAATAAAATCATCTAAAGCAGTTTTTTTTTTCAAGCCATGGGTTATGACTCCAATGGGAGTTGCAAAATCTAGTGCAGATCTGCTGTCACAGGAAGAAATAGTTCACCATCAAACAACTGGTCAACTGGCCTAGTGGATGTCTGAATATTAGGCGTCCTGTAATATAAAAACATAGCCTAATGAAAGTGAATGAATTTTGTATTAGAATTCCATAATTACTAGTTTAATTTGTACTATATCAGTGGGTGGGGATTCAGCTAAACATATCTTGTTGTTTTCTTCAGTGCAGAGACTGGTTTGATGCAGCTATCCACCCTACTCTATTCTATTCTTAGCAAGTCTCTTCATCTCCTCATAAGAATGGCAACCCACAAACAGTATTAAATGCAGCAAGAGTTGTAATGTCTATTTTTATTAATTATTGGGCCATGCCACCATCTTCAGGCATGTAAGATACAAGGTCTGAATTTTGTTATAAAACCTGTAAGAGCTGTCAAAACAACTGGTTAACAAATTCATGTGCTGTGTTAAATGCAACACATGAGATTGCAAACCAGTTATTTTGTTAGAGCTTAAAATATTATAACAAAATGCAGACCCCTTATCTTATGGGCCTGAAGATGGTGGCATGGCCACCAAACTGATTGCCAATAATTAATAAAAACAGAAATTGACTTTACAGCTCTTAGTGAGTTTAATACTACTTACAAAAATTACTTATTAACAATGATTATGAATTGAAAAGAACATAATACATTATTTTTTAACAAACACTGTGTTGTTTATAAATGAACTCAAAGCCTGAAAACCTTTTTTCAGGAACCAATAGCCAGCTAAATGAACAAGTGGCAATAAGTAAGCCTTAGAAAAAAAAATTGACTAAAAGAAATGGGACCTTGCTTGATTATAATTTGCTTCTGTATGGTACATGAAATGAGAAAACACTTGTTTTGCAAAATATATTTCCCTGTTCAAAGTCCTATAAAGAAAGAATGTGTTGTATACTGAAAAATGCACTAGAAATTCATTCCATATTGTAAAATAGTAAATATACAGTATTTTGTTATAACAGCAACTGTAAATTTCAAAGTTTTAAAAATAGCAGCAACTAGTTGCTCTTAATTTAGTTTCACTGACTGGTTTCAGGCACTTAGTGCCAGTGACGTAGCGAGGATATTGTCGAAGGGGGAGGGGGGGGGGTCCAAATAGTTAAAGAGAAATTTACAAAAGCTCATGTTTTCCATTCATTCCAAAGACAAACTTAGGCTAACATATTTTTTATATTTTATGCACATAGTTTGTGTTTGTAAGACTTTCTCGTAAATACTGCAATATTTTATATACAAAATTGAGGAAAACATTTCTTAAAAACTGTTTCAATATAAGCCAGAAGAACCTTCAGTTGTTATTCCAAACGAAGTCAGATTATCAGATGAGAAGTGTTTCTTTGTACTTGAACACTGGAAACGACAAGGTTGCATGTCACCAAGCTCGCTGCCTGTCAGCCACAACTGTAGCTTGGTGTTTCACAAAATCTGAATTAATTTTTGCATCAGTATAAATACCTTGCATACTGATTTAGGAAATGTAAGTCTGTAATTTTATTTGGAAAGTTATTGGTTCTTTTACTCTTGTTGGCACTGCAAGTATCCATCCTCTAGATAAAATACTACTCTTAAACGTAACTTTAAAAAGTATTACACATTCTGAGTGAGGTGCCTTATGATATATTGAAATATTGTTACTCCAAATAATGACTCCATGGCTGTAAATAGATAAATAAGCTGTTATAGTAGTACGTATTTTAACTTACCATAACGCTAGTGGACAAATGAAAGTTGATTTTTTTCTTTTCTTCTTATTATGAACTTATTCATAATTGGAAACTTATCTTAACAACACAAAAGAAATAAACGGCAGTGGCAGCATTCCAATGTAGTGCTTAACATAGCAGTAATGGAGCAAGGCCAACAATTGACAACAGCTAAAGGAGGACTGCGGGGGTCATCAGTCCCTAAACTTACAAACTACTTATGAACTGCCTTATACTAAAGACAGCACAAACATCCATACCCAAGGGGGGGGGGGGATTCCAACCCCCGTCGAGAAATGGCGCGTCAATGTGCTCGGCCACTCTGTCACGGCGACTGGGCAATAGCTGATGCTGCTTTCGATGTATCGATAATTAAAACCTATAGATGGCTTTGTTGACTGTCGATAGTGTGTATCCCTTTTTCGGCATATGACTGATAACAATATCATTCAGTTTAACTACACAGTAGCTAGGTCGTGTCTTATTTCATGTAGTCCCTTTGGAGGTTTGAGTCCACCATCGAGCGTGTGTGTGTGTGTGTGTGTGTGTGTGTGTGTGTGTGTGTGTGTGTGTGTGTGTGTTTTGTCCTTAGCATAAGTTTGAGTAGTATTTTTTCGTTTAGGTGATTTGGGAGAGGGGGGGGGGTCAGACCCCCAAGACCCTCCCTTTGGCTAGGTCCTTGTTAGTGCACCTCTTCAGACATATGGCGGCACCCGTATACGTCCAGTCATGGTTTGACCATGTGCAGGCTGCCAACATATGTCTGAACTTGGGCACCATGCACGAAACCAATTAATGAAAATAATTAGTCCCTTCAGTCCATTATTATGGTTCAGCCTTGGAAAAATTAAAATTTTAATACAACGCATTAAAAGTAGAAAATGTTCTTTAATATTTTTGATTGAATATCTATTTTTATGTCATGTTTTTCAAGCACAACACTCATTTACATTGAGGTATTTTATTACAGCAGAAATTATTTTGTTGATTGTTGTCACTGTTGGATCAATAAATCTAGCATAATCTCCACCATGGTGTCAAAGGAAACAGTTTTCAACTAAAATAACATAAACCACACACTCAACCACATATAACCAGTAATGTAACAATTTCCAAGTCAGATAAAGGCCGTAATAAAAGCATATTGTTCCTCAACAACAGTACTACTTTAAGGATGGTGTAATGTATATACCCTGGAAGGTCTTGTTTGTTTGGATTAATGAAGTATCTGATCATTTGATCATAGTATTGTAACCTAATATTCCATGTTTATATTATACAAGAATTTTATGGTGCTTTTGGCAAGTAACATTATCACTTTCATTTCTTGGATCTTTCAATGAATTAAATAAATTAAGTAATTATTGAAAGTTATAAGCTTAATGTTGGATAATAATGTGTTTGTTAATGAAATTGTTAACAATATCCGAGGTTGTCTATAATGTATTAAACATAATATAATAGTTTGCTGATTGTTGAATTGATTAGTTGCTTTGATTTAATAATTTTAAATAATGTAAACATATATTAACACTGCACTAATTGTTATTTATTTACGATCTTTTGTATTGCTTTGTTTTGATCTGAAAATCTATTATTGCATTTGTCATAATTTTGTGTATCTTTACATAAAGCAAAATTTATGTATGTTTCATGAACAAAATGTTTAATGTGAAACATTGTAGCTTCCGTGTTCTAGAAGGTTATAGAAATTATACTAAGTATGAATACGTGTGAATTGGTGCGAACACAGTCAGTCTAAAGTCAGTCCTAAGTCATCTCGGAGTTAGTATCACTTTGTCAGTCAGTCTAAGTGAAGTTATTGTATTTAACATGTAGTCTTATTTTTGTGAATATGTAACAAGCTGTCATGAAGAATGATAAATAAATGTTTAAAGTGAAAAGTGTCACATGTGTAGTTTCCTGGACGCATAAAAACTCGACATCCTAAAATTATTTTCAAAAATAAAAAATAGAAAAGAGATGTCTTACCAAAAGGACCGGCTCATCGATAGAAACAAATAAAAACACACACAAACACACATACAAGCTTTCGCTACCACTGGCAGCTTCTTCGGGAAAAAGAGGAAAAAAAGGGAGAAGAAAGGGAAGGATATGGGTTTTAAGGAAGTGGAAAAGTAGTCATTCCAATCCCAGGAGTGGAAGGACTTACCTTAGGGGAAAAAAGGAAGGTAAACAAATACACACACACACTCAGACATATCGAAACGCAAACACACCTAGACAGACATTTGTAAAAAAGGCTTTTTACAAATGTCTGTCTAGGTGTGTTTGCATTTCGATATGTCTAAGTGTGTGTGTGTATTTGTTTACCTTCCTTTTTTCCCCCCTAAGGTAAGTCCTTCCACTCCTGGGATTGGAATGATTACTTTTCCACTTCCTTAAAACCCATATCCTTCCCTTTCTCCTCCCCTTTTTTCCTCTTTTTACTGAAGAAGCTGCCAGTGGTGGCGAAAGCTTGTATGTGTGTGATTTTATTTGTTTCTATCGATGAGCCGGTCCTTTTGGTAAGTCATCTCTTTTCTATTTTTTTTTTATTTTTGTTTATCCCACCAGGAAAGTTTCCCTCTATAATTTTCATTTTAATATTATTTTCATGATGATTTAAAGGCAGGCGAGCAATTTAAAACATCTACCACTGTACAACTGAAGGTGATTTATGGAAATGTAATGGTTTTGGTATATTATTATTATTATTATTATTATTATTATTATTATTATTATTATCATTATTATTATTATATAAAAAACTTTTAGAATGGGTACTGCAGGTTTTAATATGCTGTTGTCTTAGAAAACAGAGAATGAAATACTGCAATTAAGTGCAAGTGGTACTGCTATTTTATATAGTACTGTACATTATATTTTATAAGAAAGTTGAATCAAAAGAAAATTACATTGTTGCCCTAGAGATCGCACAAATAGTAGTGTTGTGAATTTGGGGAGGGGTCATCAGAATATTTTTTCTTGAAAGGGAATCAAAATACATGAAAACTATAAAGGGGCTACCCTTGTCCAGTCTTTACTTGAATATTGCTGAAAAGTGTGAGATACAAATGATTAAAATTACAAACAACTGTAATTGGAAAAACACACAGAAAATATTAGAGAAGATAAAAAAAACAAAGCTGCTTCATTGGCAGAACACTTAGAAGATATAATAGTTCTACTTCAGAAACTGGCTACACAACACTTTTTCATCCTATTTTGGAGTATTACTGTGCACTGTGGGAACCCAACCAAACAGAACTGACACAGGACATAGGAAACTTCAGAGGACAGTGCATTTTATCATGATGTAGTGGGAAAGATGTCACAGAAAAAATGATAGAAATCATTAAAAGAACACCAGTATTCATTGTGGTGAGACCTATTTGCAAAAATCATTTCTCCAGCTTTTTCCTCAAATTGTCTACATATTTTTAGCACCCACCTACACAGGGAAAAATGTTTATCATTATAAAATAAGAGAAATAAGATCAAAAAGGGAAAATATGTAAATATATAGATGCAGATATAGATGGAGGACAAAACAAGTACAAAGAAGGGCAGGTTGTTTTGTATTATCAAAAGTACAGGAGAAAGTTTCATGGATGGGAAGTAGGAGTGATATTCATTAAAAGAAAGGCATTTTTCACTGTGGTGAGATCTACAGGGGTTAGATAAAAAGTAAGAATGATCATTTTCTCTCTCTAACATAACTGACAGAGGTAATTACAGTTGCACACCTTCAATATAACTGTTGTTGTGGTCTTCAGTCTGAAGACTGGTTTGATGCAGCTCTCCACCCACTATCCTGAGCAAGCCTCTTCATCCTCTCATAAGCACCCTAAATCCATTTGAATCTTCTTATTGTATTCATCTCTTGGTATCCTCTTGTAATTTTTACCCCATACATTTCCCAATTCCTTTATGTCTAAGAATGTGTCCTACCAACTGATCACTTCTTTTAGTCAGGATATGCCAGAAATTCCTTGTCTTCCCAATTCTGTGGAGTATCTCATTAGTTTGGAATCCACCCACCTAATCTTCAGCTTTCTTCGGTAACAAAACAATTCAAAAGCCTCTATCCTCTTCCTGTCTGCACTGTTTATCATCCATGTTTCACTCCCATACAAGGCAACACTCCACACAAATTCCTTATGCATAAATTAATATTCTATGTTAACAAATTTCTCTTTTTCAAAAACACTTTTCTTCTCACTGCCATTCTGCTTTTTATATCGTCTGTACAACAATCATCATATGTTATTTTACTGCCCAAGTAACAAAACTCATCTACCATCTTTATTTTTTGTTACCTAATCTAATTCCTTCAGCATTGCCTGATTTTCTAAGACTGCTTTCTATTATCTTTGATTTGTTCTTGTTAATGTTCATTTTATATGTTCTCTTCAACACACAGTCCATTCCATTCAATTGTTCTTCCAGGTCCTTTGCTGTCTCTGACAGAATTACAATGTCATAAGCAAAATGCAGTGTTTTTATTTCTTCAACTTGAACTTTACTCCCTATTCAGAAATTTTCCTTGCTTTCCTTTATAGCTTGCTTGATGTACAAATTGAATAACATTGGAGAAAGGCTACAACCCTGTCTTATTCCCTTTCCAACCTCTGCATCCGGGGCTGTATTTAGGCAGGTGCAACATGTGCATCTGCATAGGGTGGCAAAATTTTGACATCAAAAAAATGTTTAAATATTATTTTAATGTTAATTGAAATCATCATTATTCAGAGTTTGGAATACAGCAATAAATTTTAAAATTGAGGTGGTTGTGTTGATAGCAGTGGCATATCTAAGATGTTTTCTTTTGAGAAATCAGTTTCAATCCCAGATGCCCGGAGGGGGGGGGGGGTGTAAAATAAATTACTGCACAGGGGCATCACATACCCTAAATACAGCCCTG
The DNA here is from genome assembly GCA_026315105.1 of Locusta migratoria. Classification (NCBI taxonomy): domain Eukaryota; kingdom Metazoa; phylum Arthropoda; class Insecta; order Orthoptera; family Acrididae; genus Locusta; species Locusta migratoria. The sequence continues at coordinate 250,905,875 of CM048745.1, read as the reverse complement.
TCTGCATCCCTTTCATGCCCTTCAACTCTGATAACAGCTAACTGGTAATTTGTACAATTTTGTAAGTAAAACTCAGTTCCCTGTATTTTACTCCTGCTGATACCAGAATAGGAACGAGTAGATTCCAATCAACATTGTCAAAAGCTTTCTACAAATCTATAAAAGCTAGAAATGTAGATTTGCCTTTCCTTAACCTATCTTCCAAGATAAGTCATAAAGTGATTATTGTCTTCCTTGTTCCTACATTTCTCCTGAATCCAAACTGATCTTCCCTGAGGTTGGCTTCTAACAGCTTTTCTAGCCTTCTGTAAATAATTCACACTAAAATTTTGTAACCATGAGTTATTAAACTGATGGTTACGTAATTTTCACGTCTGTCTGCACCTGCTCTCTTAGGAATGGTAATTATTTCATTTTTCTTAAAGTTAGAGGGTATTTTTCCTGTCTCATACATCTTATGCACCAGGTGAAATAGTTTTGTCATGGTTGGCTCTCCCTGACACTTCAGTAGTTCTGAGGGGACGTCATGCACTCAAGAGGCCTTGTTTCGACTGAGGTCTGTCAGTGCTCTGTCAAACTCGTCTCTCAGTATAGTATCTCTTATTTCATCTTCTTACAATATTGTCTCTAAGTTCACTTCCTTTGTAGAGCCCCTCTATATACACTTTCCACCTTTCAGCTTTTTTTTCTTTGCTGAGAACTGGCTTTCCATCTGAGTTCTTTACATTCATACAGCTGATTTTCTTGTCTGCAAATGTCTCTTATTTTCCTGTACGCAGTACCTATTTTTCCCGTTTATAAACATTCTTCTTGTGACTTGCATTTGCCTTCCAGCCACTTCTGCCTAGCTTTTTTGCATTTCCTGTCAATCTCCTTTCTTAGTCACCTGTAGTCCATTTTACCTGTTTCATTTATTGCATTTTTACAATGTAGAAATTACAAGTGAACATAAGAAACACGTAGAACATATAAGAAACACATAGAACATATAAGAAACACATAGAACATATAAGAAACACATAGAACATATAAGAAACACATAGAACATATAAGAAACACATAGAACATATAAGAAACACGTAGAACATTCTGGAAATGATAAATACAAAGAAATATATTTTTGCCGGTGGACTTGATTGAACCGGTGACCAACACTGCAATCGATGACGCTATCCCTTGCGCCATGCCGGCAGTCTTAACTTGGGGTCTTGCGGCATTGCTCCGTCTCCTGGAAAAACAGCGACCTGCTGTTAGGTTCCCTTTGGAGGCAGCTGCAATGTCCTGGATCTTGATCTTGTCATGGGTCCTCTGTATGGCAATTCTGGAGAATCCTTCCCTTCTGCACGATTACTGACGATGGATGTTCCTGTCCTGGTTTCATCACTATCATTACCGCCCTTAGAGTTCTTGTACAAGAAGCCATTTTCACCTATCTGATCTTCAGGATTGTAGTACGGCTTCATGCGGAGGATGTGAACAATGTCTCTTCATTTTTCTCGTTTTGACGACGGTTTGTAATCCTGAACTTCGTATGCGACGTCTGACAGGCGGCATATGGCACAATACGGACCAAAGTATCACTTCAATAACTGTTCTGATAGTCCAACTTTCTGCGCAGGGGTAAAAATCCATACCAGATCTCCTGGGCTGTACACAACAGGTCAGTGCTTGTCATTATACCACTGAAGGTCCTCCTCCTGGGCGTCCAGTGTCCATATGCGCACCAGCTGTCTTGCTTCTTCGACCATAGTGATGAGCTGTTTCACAGTCATCCTGAGTGTCATTCAGTTGGAACAAGAACAGCGTATCAATTGTCGTCTCAGCTTCATGGCCATGGAGCAGGAAAAAAATGGCGTGAAGCCTGTGGTGTCTTGTCTTGCGGTATTATAAGCAAATGTCATGACTAGAAGTATGGTATTCCAATCCTCCTGCTCAACATCAATGTACATCAACAGCAGATATGCTAACGTCTTGTTAAAACATTCTGTAAGACCGTTTGTCTGAGGATGGCATGCCTTGTCATTCTGTGGACAATGTCACAACGTGACATTACCTCTGATACTAGCTTTGACTGGAATACTTTTCCACGATCAGATATCATCACAAGTGGTGCTCCACGCTTCAAAATAATGTCTTCTAAGAGGAATTTTGCGATTTCTGGATCTTCTGCAGTTGGCACAGGTTTGGTGACAGCATAGATAGCATGTGAGGTAGTCAGTGTAGATTATTATCCATTGGTTGCCGGTTGTTGAGTTTGGGAACCTCCCTAGAAGATAGATCTAAACTCTCTGTGGACTGGAGCTGCTGCAGGTGGAATCGGTATGAGAAGCCCTGGAGGTAATTGCGGCACATGGTTCCATCGCTGGCACTGTTTACAGTGACTCACATATTGGTTGACAGATCGGTAGAGACCTTTCCAGTAATACCTGTGTCTGATTCTGTCTAGGGTCTTCACGAATCCCAGATGACCAGATATTAGAGCATCATGGAAATACTTGAGAATGGCTGCCTGGAAATGAGCTGGAATAACCAGTAGCCATTTGGGACCCAATGGATTGTGGTTGCTCTTATACAATGTCTCGTTTATAAGTTTGAACTCTCCATTGGTCGGTTCTCCTTTCTCAAAGGCCTCTATGGTTTTTAATAGTGCTGGATCTTCCCTCTGTTCAGCTGTAACGTCATTCAGTGAGGGCTGAAATTTCTTTCATGCTGGTCTTCCACTACGGCCATAGGGATGACACCTAGGCATCTGTCATACTTCTTTCATCCAACCCTGCTTTGTTGCATTTCTTTAATATGCTGGCACCACTTGATGAACTCTTCCCTCGTAGTGACGAATTTTATCAGCAGAGCTTGGTACATGTCTTCTGCAATACCCTTCATCAGGTGCGTGATTGTTGGCCTCAGTCATATCCAGTTTAACTATGTTACATAGGGCCAAAACATTCTGTATGTACAACTGTATTGGCTCACAATTTCGTTGGGCCCGATTCTTCAGTTCTTCCGCCAAGCGGATTTGTCGCTGGCAGTCTCCAAATGTCTTCTTAAGTTCCATCTGGAACGTTTCCCAGTCATTCAGCTACTCTTCATTGTTTTCAGACCATTGCTGGGCTGTTCCATCCAGGTAGAAATAAACGTTGGCCGAGCACATTGTATGATCCCACCTATTATTCTTGGCAACTTGGTCGAACCCTTTTAGTCAGTTGTTTGGGTCTTGTCCAGCATCTCCAGAGAACACTGACGGGTGTCTTATGTGCAGCTGGCTTACCACTGCTTCTGTGTCCATGGGTCTTCTGATGATACAGACTTTGGTAAGGATGTACTCTGTATATTCCTTGTATTCCGGTTCTAGTCCTTGTAAGCAACGGCTTTTGTTGCCTAATTGGAGCCACGGTGATGCAGCTGTTACACAGGATACCCAGTGCCTCCACTAAACAATGTCGCATTGAAATGGAAGCAGGCTTGACGTCAAAGGCAGTGTTGTCAACTAAACACAGCACTTATACTAAAAGCAGGTTTATTGCGAACTGAAACTCGCACAGCATTGACCGCCTCTTGGAAAGAGTGCTCTGCTACATGTACACAGACAGAATGTACCAGAAATTAGAAAAATAGTTAAGAAACTTGTAGAAGTTAAAAGTGAACATAAGAAACATGTGGAACATTCTGGAAATATAAGTACAAAGAAATATATTTTTGCCGGTGGACGGGATTGAAACAGTGACCTTCAGCACCAAAATCAGTGATGCTATCCCTTGCACCACAGTGGTAGTTGGTTGTGGCAATATCCAAGGATTTTTTTTTTTCTAGGTCTTGCTTTTCTACCTATTTTGTCCTCTGCTACCCTGACCATTTCATCTCTCATTGTTACCCATTCCTCTTCTACTGTTTTATTTCCCCTCATTTCTGTCAGTTGTTGCCTAAAACTCCATCTGGAATTCAAGAATGTCAGGTTTCTTCAATTTATCCAGGTCCCATCTCATTTATCTACCTTTCTGCAGTTTTTTTTCAGTTTCAGTCTACAGTTAATGACCCCTAAGATATGGTCAGATCTGCTCCTGGGTATCTCTTGCAGTTTAAAACCTGGTTCTGCAATCTATGTTTTTCCATTATAAAATCTATCTGGTTCCTTCCAGTGTTTCCTGATATCTTCCATGTATACAACCTTCTTTTGTAATTCCTCAACCAGTTGTTTGTTGTCATTAAATTATGTTCTGTGCAGGCAGCTTCCTCTTTCATTCCTTTTGCCCAGTCCATATTCACTACTGGGTTTCCTTCCCTTTTCTACTATCTAATGCCAGTCTCACGTCTCAGTTAAGTTTTCCTCTCCCTTAATAATTTCCTTTTCCTCATACATTTCTTCGATCTACTCAGCAGAGCTAGTTGGCATATAAACCTGTACTATTGTGGGTGATGTTGGCTTTGTATCTACCTTGACTATGATAATGTAATCACTGTGCTGTTCATAGTAGTTTACCTGCATTTCCATTTTCTTATTTATTATCAGACCTACTCCTGTAATACCCCCAACTGATTTTGTATTTATAATCGTGTACTCACCTGACCAGAAATCCTGATCCTTTTTCCACCCAAGTTCACTAATCCCCACTAAATCTAACTTCGACCACACACGCACACGAGCGCGCGCGCGCGCGCGCGCGCGCGCGCGCTCACACGCACACGAGCGCGCGCGCGCGCGCGCGTTCACACGCACACGAGCGCGCGCGCGCGCGCGCGCGCGTTCACACGCACACGAGCGCGCGCGCGCGCGCGCGCGTTCACACGCACACACGCACGCGCGCGCGCGCGCGCGCGCTCACACGCACACGAGCGCGCGCGCGCGCGCTCACACGCACACGAGCGCGCGCGCGCGCGCTCACACGCACACGAGCGCGCGCGCGCGCGCTCACACGCACACGAGCGCGCGCGCGCGCGCGCTCACACGCACACGAGCGCGCGCGCGCGCGCGCTCACACCCACACGAGCGCGCGCGCGCGCGCGCGCTCACACACACACGAGCGCGCGCGCGCTCACACACACACGAGCGCGCGCGCGCGCGCGCGCGCTCTCACACACACGAGCGCGCGCGCGCGCGCGCGCGCGCGCTCTCACACACACACACGAGCGCGCGCGCGCTCTCACACACACACACGAGCGCGCGCGCGCTCTCACACACACACACGAGCGCGCGCGCGCTCACACACACACACGAGCGCGCGCGCGCTCACACACACACGAGCGCGCACGCGCGCGCGTGCGCTCACACACACACGAGCGCGCACGCGCGCGCGTGCGCTCACACACACACGAGCGCGCACGCGCGCGCGTGCGCTCACACACACACGAGCGCGCACGCGCGCGCGTGCGCTCACACACACACGAGCGCGCACGCGCGCGCGTGCGCTCACACACACACGAGCGCGCGCGCTCACACACACACACGAGCGCGCACGCGCGCGCGCGCGCTCACACACACACACGAGCGCGCACGCGCGCGCGCGCGCGCGCTCACACACACACACGAGCGCGCACGCGCGCGCGCGCGCTCACACACACACACGAGCGCGCGCGCGCTCACACACACACACGAGCGCGCACGCGCGCGCGCGCTCACACACACACACACACACGAGCGCGCGCGCGCTCACACACACACACACACACACGAGCGCGCGCGCGCTCACACACACACGAGCGCGCACGCGCGCGCGCGCTCACACACACACGAGCGCGCGCGCGCGCGCGCGCGCTCACACACACACGAGCGCGCGCGCGCGCGCGCGCGCTCACACACACACGAGCGCGCGCGCGCGCGCGCGCGCTCACACACACACACGAGCGCGCACGCGCGCGCGCGCGCTCACACACACACACGAGCGCGCGCGCGCTCACACACACACACACACGAGCGCGCACGCGCGCGCGCGCTCACACACACACACACACGAGCGCGCGCGCGCTCACACACACACACACACGAGCGCGCGCGCGCTCACACACACACGAGCGCGCACGCGCGCGCGCGCTCACACACACACGAGCGCGCGCGCGCGCGCGCGCGCTCACACACACACGAGCGCGCGCGCGCGCGCGCGCGCTCACACACACACGAGCGCGCGCGCGCGCGCGCGCGCTCACACACACACGAGCGCGCGCGCGCGCGCGCGCGCGCGCGCTCACACACACACGAGCGCGCGCGCGCGCGCGCGCGCGCGCGCTCACACACACACGAGCGCGCGCGCGCGCGCGCGCGCGCGCTCACACACACACGAGCGCGCGCGCGCGCGCGCGCGCGCGCTCACACACACACGAGCGCGCGCGCGCGCGCGCGCGCTCACACACACACGAGCGCGCGCGCGCGCGCGCTCACACACACACGAGCGCGCGCGCGCGCGCGCGCTTACACACACACGAGCGCGCGCGTGCGCGCTCACACACACACGAGCGCGCGCGTGCGCGCTCACACACACACACACACACACACACACACACACACACACACACCCCATTTAAAGCCAAGTCTGTTTTCTATTTTTTCTGCTCTGCTTCCTGAAACTACCAGGTCACCTTATGCATCCTAGGCATTATCTTATTGCTTGTTTTGGATTATTACATGTCATTCCAGGGCACAGACAGCTGATGGTTTTTCAAAATTTGATACTTGCTTCAATTTTTTTTTGAATTGTCATTCAGGGTGTATTTCCAGCCACCTCTGTCGTGGTGTATTTTCATAATTGTGTTTAAAGAGTTTAGATTTTTAACAATTTTTAATCTTAAACTGTTATTCCAAAGAGATGCTGGCCTTTAGTGTGGCATTGTTTGCTCTCAAATGATCTTTGAAGACTCAGTCTTGGATGGTACTAGAACTTATTTGTATTTGCTGCAAATTAATTGTTGGTTTCTCTATTGTTCACATTATTCTTATTTCTTTTATCTGACTTTTGTAATGTTTGCAACTTTAAGAGAAATGTTCTCAATGCCTTTTCGTATTTGTAAGTTCTCATTATGAGCCATATAATAAGTGCAAAACGGTTGTCAGATAATGCATATATTTTTGGGCTCTACCACTTTGTAGTTAAATCCCAACCCTTTCCTATCAAAAGGGATTATTAGTGGTTTATGTTTTGCCACCAGTCCAGGCTAGGTGCATGCCTCTGGCCTCTGACCTCTGCTGTAGCTGCTAGTGGCCACATGGCAGTGTGTTACATTTAAAAAAATCTCCACAATACTTCAGTGATACCAGGATTACTTTCTGCAAGGTGGAGAATGATTGTAACTGCTGCCAACTTTGTAGAAAACTCAAGTGACAAATACTTAAAATTATGTATTTTTGACGATGTTACAGCTTCATTTTTAATGAAATGAATAGCAACTTGCGATCACTTATGGCTTCACTGTACTAGGTTTAGAAGTAATACCAATGTGCAGCAAATGAAAATTTGTGCCCGGCTGGGATTCGAACCCGGGATCTCCTGCTTACTAGGCACACACGTTGCCCACTCCGCCACCAAGGATATAGTGACCAACCCGACTGCAGAGGACTCTTCCCTGCACATCTCCCACCACTCCCAAATCTCCAGCTGGCACCAGTGACACATCGTAAACAGCGCTAAGTATCTTAATTTAATTTGTGTGAATTTTAATTTGCCAGTCTAATTCATTTCATTAGTACTTCTGTTTTAAGAGGTTTATTCCCGCGTACTTGCAGATTTCGTTTGTACTACTGTTTTAATAGTTTATTCTATCGTATTTGATAAATACCATTGTGTTTAGTCTTCGTCTTTGACTGGTGTATTTCAAAACAAGTCAGAGACTGTTACTAAAGCTCGTTGTCAGTCAGTCAAGTGCCTGCTGCCCCCAGTGACTCATCGTAAACAGCGTTAAGCTTATATTCCCGCGCGTTTGATAACGGTGTATTCCACAGATATTCTTGTTTATTTTGATAACTGTCAGACTCAGTTTTGTTGGCTTGACAGTGTAGTTACCACTGACCACAGTTAAGTCAGCAGCCAGCCGCTTTTATTAGAGTACTAGGCTTCTTAAAAGTTGATTATTTAGTTTTCTACTTTCTGCAGTTAATTGTATTGATAGAATGGATAGGATGTGTGCCTGCTGTGTGCGGACACAGGAGGAGTTGGCCGCAGTTCGCGAGCAGCTGAGCGTGCTGCTGTCTACGGTCAACCGTCTTCAGGCTGCTGTCTTGGGGTGCAGTGATGGTGGGGAGTCTGGTGCGTCGAGTGGGACACCTCAGGTGTCTCACGCTTTGCTCTCTGTCCCTGCTACCGAGGCACCTTCAGGTGTACTGGACGTTGTTGAGCCGCCTTCTCCGCAAGGGGAGTGGCGGGTTGTATGGCGTTCACGTCGCTCGAGGCAGAAGGCCAATGTGGAGGCTGGACATCTGTCCGTGCCCGTTTGTCCTGTGAGTGAACATGTGGCCACTCCTACAGCAGGGTCCGAGCAGGTGCACGTGGGGAGGGGATTATTAGTTATTGGGAGCTCCAATGTTATGCGCATGATGGAGCCCCTTAGGCAGATAGCGTCCAGATCCGGAAGGAATTTCAATGTGCACTGTGTGTCTGCCAGGGGGCTTCATCCGAGATGTGGAGGCGGTCTTGCCGGCGGCTATCGAAGGTGCGGGGTGCAGTCGACTGCAAGTTGTGGCTCACATTGGCACCAATGACGCTTGTCGCTTGGCTTCTGAGGACATCCTCAGGTCCTACGAGCGGCTGGCAGAATTGGTGAAGGCTGCTGCCTTTGCACGCAGGTTGCAAGCAGAGCTGTCGATTTGCAGCATTGTTCCCAGGGTTGATCGGGGTCCTTTGGTTTGGAGCCGAGTGGAGGGTCTGAACCAGAGGCTTCGCTGACTCTGTGACAGTCATGGCTGCAGATTTCTGGATCTGCTTTATCAGGTGGGGAATTGTAGGGTACCCCTAGATAGATCAGGGGTGCACTACACTAAGGAAGTGGCTACTCGGGTAGCAGAGTACTTGTGGAGTGCACATGGTTTTTTTTTAGGCTAGGCCCTAACTCTGATGAGCACTCGCCTGTCAGCAGTCAAACAGCGAATTCAGGCCACGTTCGGAACAAAAATTCGAACATCAAAATATTAGCCGCGAACTTACAGAGTATTAGAAACAAAGTTCCCGAATTTGCCACACTGCATGGAAATTATTGCGCTCAGATAGTTTTAGGCACCGAAAGCTGGCTAAATGATGATGATGTGGCAAGTTCAGAAATATTTAGCGAAGCATGTAATGTATATCGGAAAGATAGATCTGATACAACTGGAGGAAGAGTGTACATCGCTGTGGACAAAGATATTGTTTCTACTGAGATCGAGGTTGAAAGTAACTGAAGTTATATGGGCACGTATAACAGGTCTAAAAGAAGTAAAGTTAATAGTTGGGTGTTTTTACCGGCCCCCCAGTGCTGCTGTAGCAGTTTTAGAATCATTCAGAGAAAGTCTACACCAGGTAGTGCTTAGGTATCCGGGCCATGTAATATTAGTCGGAGGAGACTTGAACCTTAAGAGTATAGATTGGGACCTCGCTAGTTACATTTCAGGCGGTACAGACAAGCAGTCTTGCGAGCTACTTTTGGACACATTCTCCGAAAACTGTCTTGAGCAGTTAAACTGGCAACCCACGCGCAATGGAAATATTATAGACCTTATAGCGACAAACAGGCCTGACTTCATTAACGATGTCTGTGTAGAGACAGGACTTTGTGATCATCGTCATAGCGTCGATGATGACCAAAGTTCATAAACCAGTCAAGAAGGCTAGGAGCGTGTTTTTGTTGGGAATAGCTGACAAGCAAATGTTACGATCACATTTCGAAAATGAATGGGCGTCGTTTAATTCCGGGACTATGGATGTAGAGGAATTGTGGACTAAATTTAAGTGCATTGTTAATAAAGGGTTGGAGAAATACAGTAGAACCTCCTTTTTACACTTTTCAAGGGACTTCAGTAAAATAGTGTAAAATGCAGGAAAGCGTAAAATGCAGGAAGTAGTGTTTTAAACGGTAAAATGTGCTTACTGTATCAGCCTCGCATTTTCGTAGTTTATTTGTGATATATGTACATAATAGGCATCTAAATACTCGCCAGCAAGTTTATTATACAATAAACGTTATCCAAATTTTTACTATTTTAAGCACAGGGCAGAACTGGTAATTTTATGGGAAGTAGAAATTTGAGATGTAATTTCATTCATTATAATTGAGGAAGCCACTGCTGGGCTATGTAAAACATGTTTAAAATTACTTGAACCAGTTCGATAGATATCGTTTGGACGCCGCTGCCAGGCTGTGTAACACATCTTCCAAATTACTGCCTTTTACTGGCATTAATTATTTACGTAGTAAAACTCCTAAAGTTCCGTTCTTTTTGTATTTTTCGATGTTTCACTCGACAATATTAGAGAATTTATTCATGTTTTCGAGTGCAAACATATGCATAGGTATTTTTGTGATGTTTGCATAGGATTGGCATCTCACACTATTACTACTTTTTTGAGATTGTGGGTATTATGATACCAATCTTTGACAGATAACGTTCTTTATGAATCAGAAATATGTATCACAAAAACAATGCAACTCTTTATTCTCACATCAACAAAGCAGCTGGTTTCGATTGAGTACACGCCAGCCACTGTGGCAAAGAAGCTGGTGGAAAGAGGAACTACATTGTCACAAATCGGCGCGTCGTAAGTCAACTAGATACATACTGCCAACAATGATACGTGAAATATACGTTTGATTAAATGCAAAGTGTCAAGAAACTTGACTGCGAATAATTTTTAAGTGCTATACTTTAAGGGGAAAGCCATGCTAGCATCAATTTATGTAGAATACATCATTTTTTCTTCACGAAAATGCTTTCAAAAAGTAAAATGCAGGAAAAGTGTAAATATGATAATTCAAAAATGAGGACAAATCAACATTGTGAACATAGGAAATTTGACGGGACCGACAAAAAATGGTGTAAATGGCAGGAAAATGTAAAAACCGGGAACGTAAAAACAAGGTTTTACTGTATGTGCCAGTAAAGACGACTAAGGATGGAAAAGATCCACCTTGGTATAATAATAATGTTAGAAAGCTGCTGAGAAAGCAAAGGCTGTTGCACTCTCGATTCAAAAAACACGCAAATGATGACAGGCAAAAGCTAGTAGAGATTCGTGCGTCTATGAAAAGATCGATGCGCGAAGCATACAATAATTATTACAGCCATACCTTAGCAAAAGATCTTTCCGAGAACCCGAAAAAATTCTGGTCCTATGTAAAATCGATAAGCGGGTCAAAGCCCACTGTCCAGTCACTAGCTGATCATTCCGGGGCAGTAATAGAAGAAAGCAAATGGAAAGCTGAAGTTCTAAATTTAACCTTTAAGAAATCTTTCATGCAGGAGGACCGCACAAATGTACCATCATTTTATCAACGTACAAATTCCGAAATGGGGGGCATAGCAATAGGTATTTCCGGTGTAGAGAAGCAGCTGAGAGAGCTAAATACGAAAAAGTCTGCTGGTCCAGATGGAATACCAGTTCGGGTTTACAAAGAGAATTCTGTGGCGTTGGCCCCCTACTTAGCTTGCTTTTATCGCGAATCTTTAATTCAGCGCAAAGTTCCTAGTGATTGGAAAAAAAGCGCAGGTGTCTCCCATTTATAAGAAAGGAAAGAGAACTGTTCCACACAATTACAGGCCAATATCGTTGACATCAGTTTCATGTAGAATTTTGGAGCATATTCTCAGTTCGAATATAGTACATTTCCTCGAAATGGGAAAGCTTCTTTCCATGAATCAGCACGGGTTTACGAAACATCGTTCATGTGAAACTCAGCTTGCCCTTTTCTCACATCACATCTTGCGAGCCATGGATGAAGGGCAACAGGTGGATTGTGTTTTTCTCTACTTCAAAAAGGTGTTCGACACGGTGCCACACTGCAGACTGCTAACGAAGATACGAGCTTATGGAATAGGTTCACAGATTTGTGACTGGCTGGAAGACTTCCTAAGTAATAGAACGCAGTACGTTGTTCTCGACGGCGAGTGTTCAGCAGAGACTAGTGTATCGTCAGGCGTGCCCCAGGGGAGTGTGATAGGACCGCTATTATTTTCTGACTATATAAATGATCTGATGGACAGAGTAAGTTGTAATATGCGGCTGTTTGCTGATGATGCTGTGGTGTATGGGAGGGTGTCGTCTGTAACTGACTGTAATAGCATACAGGATGACTTGGACAAAATTTCTAGTTGGTGCAAAGAATGGCAGCTAGCTCTCAATGTAGAAAAATGGAAGGTGATGCGCATGAGTAGAAAAAGCAATCCCATAATATTCAAATACAGCATTAGTAGTGAGCTTCTTGATGCTGTCGCGTCGTTCAAATATCTATGAGTAACATTGAAGAGCGATATGAAAATTGAACAAGCATTTAAGGACAGTTGTGAGTAAGGCGGACAGCTGACTTGGGTTTATTGGGAGAATTTTGGAAAGATGTACTTCACCTGTAAAGGAGACGGCGTATAAAACGCTTGTACGACCACGTCTTGAGTATTGCTCAAGTGTTTGGGACCCGCGGCAGATCAGTTTAAAGGAAGACAGAGGCGGTTCAGAGATGAGCAGCTAGATTTGTTAACGGTAGCTTCGACCAATGCGCGAGTGTCACGGAAATGCTCCGGCAACTCAATTGGGGATCACTGGAAGAAAGACGACATTCTTTTCGTGAATTTCTGTTGAGTAAATTTAGAGGGCCGGAATTTGAAGCTGAGTGTACTACGATCTTGCTGCCGCCTACTTACATTTCGCTTAAAGATCACAAAGACAAGATAAGAGAAATTAGGACTCGTATGGAGGCATATAAGCATTCTTTTTTTCCTCGTTGAATTTGGGAGTGGAATAGGAAAGGAAATGCCTAGTAGTGGTACAGTGTACCCTCCGCCACGCACCTTACGGTGAATTGTGGAGTATGTATGTAGATGTAATAGGAAAGAGACAGTGGGGCGACTGGAGATTTGGGTGTGGTGGAAGACGTGCAGGGAAGAGTCCTCTGCAGTCGGGTTGATCAGTGTGTCCTCGGTGGCGGGGTGGTCAATGCGTATGCCTAGTAAGCAGGAGATCCCGGGTTCAAATCGCGGCCGGGCACAAATTTTCATTCACTGCACATTGGTATTATGTCTAAACCTCGTACAATGAAGCCATAAGTGATAGCAAGTTGTGATTTATTTCATTACTTTTAAAACTGACTGCCAAGTTTTGTCAGCAATGTGACTATGTGACTATTTTTCATTAAATGTATGCTGTTGGGTTTGTGCTCTAAAAACAACATTGATCATGTCTTATGTTCTGTCTACCATATAATGCCTCTTCCATCTGGTGAAAATCAATCTCCTTCACAGTATAATCATCCTAGATTTTCTGCTATTTGGTTAGATACAATTTTTTGGTTAGGTGATGGTCGATATGGCTAATATCACAAGATGCATGGTTGAATACATCTACAACTGCTACTGGTACTGGTAATTGTGTAAGTTTTTTCCTTGAGGCATCTGACATCATTGCTATTTTTTTACTTCAGAAAATTAACTTCTCATTTTCATTTCTTACTAGACCAAAGTATCTTACCATTGATTGCTTTATAGCAAAGGTTTAGAAGTAGTTTTAATAAATGTATGTATTTGATTTGTATGTGTAAGTGGTATTGCTGAAACTGTATTGGATGATCAAAAATGTTCAAATGCTTGTATAGCTTATGGGATTTAACTACGGGGTCATCAGTCCCTAAACTTACAAACTACTTATGAACTACCTACTACTATGGACGGCACAAATATCCATGCCCGAGGGGGGGATTCGAACCCCCGACCGTAGTTGCCATGCAGACCGTGACTGGAGCGCCTCAGTCCCCTCGGCCACCGCGGCCGGCTTTGGATGATCCATTTAATTAGCAGAAAGTTTAGAAGAGCGACAGTATCATAAGAAGGGATTATGCAGTTTAACTATTCAAAAACTAACTGTATGAAGCGAAACTGAATACATTACATAGTTTCTCATAAACTGTTTTCTATTGACATTTTACTACTTCACAGAATATTAATAACAATTCTCAGTGTCATGCAAACACAGAATGTGTTTCCCTTTTAATATTAAATTGTGTATGGTTATCATGCAATTCTTTGCTGTTATAAAATGAGTTTTAACAATGTTTAATATGTTTCTTTACCAGATAACCTGACCATTGCAATTAAAATAAATAAATAAAACTGAAGAATTATTGTATGTCATCTCCTAAAGAGTAAGTGCTAACAATGTTATGATATATTTATTTTGTGCTTGTAAATACACCATACACTCTCAACTTGTTCTTCGAGATGATATGTAAATGATTCCAGTTTTGCTTCACCTAAAGACATTATTAATTATTGTATTACTGACTTTTGAAGGAATGTCACATGAAAAAAATTATGCACTGTTCAATATTTCTTTATTCAATTATGTAACTTTTCTAGTTGGTCATTAAGTACAGCATACTGGTCAACAATAGGAACTGACATGTACAAAAGCACTTTGTCATATTAATGTCATTACAGTGTGTGCAAATTGCACCACTCTTGTCACAATGTCTAACTAAAATCTTAATAATAAATTATACAACTTAACATGACAGTTCACGTTAATCAAGCAAATTAACACATTTGTGGCCACATTAAGGTACATATACACGTAATGAAGTATGCAGCATGTTTTACCATACTGCTGATATAATCTCATGAAATAAAAAAACTTTTCAGTTTCATCAAAAGAAATAATGCAGGCCACTTGTCAATATCTTATGTTTATCTCTATGCTAATGTGTTTACAGTCTTTATAGAAAAAGTCAATTTTTATTTCTAAGGCTCTTAACTGAAGCTCTGTTTTACGTCACTTTTGGTAATCACATGTATTAGTATTTCTGATAAATAGTCCCTTTTGCTTGAACTATTTTCGTCTTATCAAAAGTCTATTTTTTGGAGGATCATTTAATATTTTAGCAACTTGGTATTTTTATGACTGAAGTAATGTCCTAAGTTTGTCTGAGAAACAGTTTACCCTATTTATATTTTGTAATCAATTCACCTCATTTAGAGGTATTATAAAATGAATGAGTGCGTCGCGTGACTTAACAGAACAGTTCTATTCAGGTAGCACATTTATTTCCCATAGCATCACCCTTGTTTTACTAAATAAAGTCATGTTTCCACAAAGTCATGAATAATTGATACTATGCCCTTGTCACCTTTATTACTCGTCAGAAATTTTGATGAGACTTCTACACAGGCACAGCAATGTAGTTTTTGATGTTACCTATGAAGTAAATGATAATTTGTTGTAACTGGTTTAATTTTCAGGAAGCATAGGAAAAGTAACTAGTCCATTACTACTATTACAAAACAAATAGAAAGGGAGGCAACTGTTTCTCGAGTATGAGAAGTGACATGGCAACCTAGGCAAACGTGAACAATTAATCAATTCTTTAAATATTACCATGGAAAATATGGGCTTTTATTATAACTTAATAGATTAAAGTGACTTTTGTATGGCATTCAGTTCTAGAATTCATACTGGCCCTGGTTTGCCGAGTTGCGTAACTGTGATGTTACTGTACCTTGTGATCTATCACCTTTAACCAAACTTAAGAACTATGCTTTTAACTTGGTTTTTTGATCCTCTCTTTGGCTTAATCTGATCATGAAAATATTGATTTCTGCCATATTCATGCCACATAGTATTTAATCTCCAAGTTGTTCACTAAGGAACAAATGGCTTTATGAAAGTTTAAGTGTCTAAAGCAAAAACTTATTGGTAAAATGCTAAATTGATAAATGACATTTTTTGAAGGGAATAGACCAAATAATATTTGACTTTGATCTATTAGAAGACTATGAATATTTCAAGTTTACACTGTAATTCAGCATATATCTTAAGAAAAACTTCATAATATTGTACTTTTAAGCCTCTAAATTTGGTACTACTCTGTCACAGGTAAGCTGTGAAGTATGTTTATTTCCCATGCTAGTGATTTTCTTTCATCATAGCCACCTTTAATCATGCGCAATGACAGGTAGGAGTAATTCATTTATTAGGATATTTAAATAATGCAGGACAAGGTAAGGGTAACCACGGAAAACCTAAATCAGAACAGGCAGACTTACTTTTCAGACTATCGTACACAGGTATTCTGCTTTTATATGATTACAAATTTAAGTGCATCCACTTTCACCAAACATCTATGCTACAGAACTATAAAATATGAAATTAGTAAAAAATACGAGGAACTTAATTTTTAGAAAGAACAGTGATGTTAAAAGAACAAAACTTCAGCACATTTGTGTGTTTGATGGTGTATTAATGTACGTCTTGACACGTGAAAATGTACTTCAAGAACAGGGTTAGTAGGTTTCGAGAGAAAAAATCTGTACAGCAGGATTTGTTATGATGTACCACAAAGCACGAAGAAAATATGATGTACACTTTTCATTCTTATTTAGTAAAGTATTCAGCAGAAAAAAAAAGTGCAGTAACATCATTGTCTGCTGAGTATATAAATGAGACAATTCACATGAGATATTAAAAATGTGTGTGCAAAGGGTTATTCCCTGCACAGAATATAAATAAATGGTGGAGACCTGATCAAATGTGTTAATATAGTGATGGCAAAACTTAGTGGATTGAGAGTGTAAAGCTAAGTTTTTTCCCCATACACATTTTTGTTATTTTTAAAAATAATTTTTTGCTTTAAGCTTGTTAGTACACAAGATGATTTTAATGAATTTGCTTCATTGTTCTTTATTCTGCTGTTTGATGAGCATGCCCTATAGTTTATCATGTATTGACTATGATGAACAAGGTTTTTAATACTTTAAGGAACCATTCCAAGTTCTGTATGTGGAAATCTGCATCCACCAAGTAGCAAACCATGTAAAATAACTGATTTTACTGTCCTATTTTTAGAATTAAACAGTAAACTGGCTTTTGTGTTCAAATTGAGATTCCTGGCCTGCCCTTAATTAAATAGAAGTATGATCCTCTTGTATCAGTGTATACGTCCTGACTGGAAGCTGTAGAGTATGAAGATTTTGGTATCTTTTGTGCAGAATTAATGAAAAATGAAATTTTGATAAAATGATATTTGGTATTAAGAAGTTAAAATATGGGTAGAATGATTACAGTCAAAGTGAGTAGAGCCTTAAATGTAATGAAGTAGTCTGCCTAAAATTAAACGATGAATACTAGAATGAAGAAACTTTTAACTTTGTTTATGCTTAAATGAAAAATATGCTGATTATTTGTCAACTATTACAGTGACTGACTTTGGTATTTCAATTTAGAAGTGAATGCATGTTGTTTGTTAGAACCAAGTAATAGTTTTAACTGTTTCTTCACGGTAAGTACTGGATAATATTATAATGATTTATTGGTATCTTAATACGTCCCTTCACTTTTCTATTAACAAAAAAGGAAACTTCCCATGGTATGTGTTATGTTTGAAAACATGTTTTAATTGTACAGGGTTTGAGAAGTCATGCTTTTGTTGTTTTAAGAATTACCTGCAATGCTATAGGTTTTGCTGGGATCACATGAATCCAAAAATGTGTAAGTTAACTGCTGTCCATTAAAGGGTTTGGATTCCATTAAGTAAGGTGAGTTTAGTCATGCTGAAAATGAGGGAGAGCAGAAAGAAGGGGAATATTTTTTAAAGGAGAAAGTATCATTGAAGGTGTACAACTAAAGCCTGAAGACCATGTATTATGATACCACATGCAAGCTAACAACTGGCCAAACCTGAAGGAGCATTAGGAGTAATCCTGATGATTTTGGTTACTTCCCTAATAAAAGTTGTTTACATTTCCAGATATAGACCACACATTTGTAATAATAGCTAAAAAATGAGTGAAAAGAGCCTTATTTGTGTATTGCTGTCTACTAGAGTGCCTGTGTCTATCAGTACTTTCATTTTGTCAAGTCCACTACTTCCGTGTACTAGAATTTTGCTATTTGTTTGAGATATTCATAGCATTTTAAGTGTTGGGATACATTTGTATGAATTGCTGTGCAATTACTAGTTTTACTTAAGAAAATGAAATACTATGGAGGGGAGGATCGTGGCAGTGAGAAGAACAATACTAGATTTCATTACATTCAGTCATTTTTCTTTAAGAAAAGAACACTGCTACAGGTTTATTTTATGATAATGCTTTGAGAGAACTACTTGGCATTATCAAGTATGTAAAGACTTTTTTCTGTTTACTACTTGCTCGTCTATACAGTCAGTGGTGAGTATGTAAATACATAGCTTCAGTTAAGGCTTACAAGTCTGTAAATAATAATAATAATAATAATAATAATAATAATAATAATAATAATAATAATAATAATAATAATAATGTAGCAGGAACAAAATTCACACATTTTTAACCATAAAGAACATCATTCACTACTTTAATCAAGTTGTGTTTTTTGTTGTACATCATTTCAGCGTTTACAACACAACCTGTCTACTCATTAATGCCAAACTGATTAACAAATCAATTACAATTTGACATTCAGTTTCAAAATTTCTAATGAACAGCACTGGCTACTAGTTATCAGTTTGACATGTTGGTGTAGTATTCCGTATGCAATGTCTCTAGTGTGCAGAATAAGTTGGCAGCTCTTATGAAAAATTTATAAACCTAAGAATATAATATGAAGAGGCACAAGTGTCTTGTGAAAACTTTAATTTACATGGAAGCCAAGGGTCAAAAATTAAGATGAATAGTAGTACAATTTCAATGATCTCTTGCTGTTTGTTACAGAATCCACAATGTTAGTTTCCTTATTATAGTATGGTACAATAAGTAATACCAATGGCATATTTACAGATACACCAATTCTACTTTATTAAGCAAAGTAGCCAATGCTGTAATAAGGTTATTAATGAAGTAGCTTAGAAACAAATTTTGAAACTTTTTGCTTTTAGCTACAGTCTGTTTTTATAGCAAGTTTGGTGTAGTTTTAACTATCTTTGACAGAGGCGTGTAAGATTGTTGCAATTTTTGGACTGACTTTTCTTGTAAATAAAGCTTTCAGATTTGTACATAATTTTTGTATTGATCCATAGTATCAAAATTTCAGGAAACCCTGTGAACTTCCTTTCATTATTTTAAAATGAGCTTGAGATTAAATACGTAAAATATGAATTCTTACAAATGTGTTTACATAACAAGAACTATCACAGACAAGGAATATTTCAGTTAAAATATGAGCATTTCAGCAATAACACTTAACATATAGGATGTTCCATTTCAGCCTCAAAAATACATCTACATTTTGAACTCAATTTGCCTGTTTAAGCAAGCCGTAAAGGTGATATCTTTAAAAAACTTTCTGTAATGAAAAATTTCAGTTAATATATGGGTCAAGATAATAATATCACATTGATGGTTCAACAGTATTACTGGACATTAAAACAAATTTAAAAAGCTACATGATTTGGATACAAAATATCAACTTTCATAGCATGAACTGCAAAAGGCAAGAATTGCATACTATGAAAACTGTTACATTTTCAAAGTTAGGTCGATTAAATAGGCAAGTTGGGCCCAAAAACTTTCTTTGGTGGTTAGTTACCAGATATATATTAAAAACAGTTTTGTGGTGTTTAAAAAAAAGCATCTTACTAAAATGTGTAATACTATAACAGTTTTAGAATTTAGTATTTTTTTATCAATTACAAGAAAATGGGAACTTATCACAGTCAATACTTGCAAAACTTTCCATTTTCAGATCATCTATGTGTCTTTTTCTTCTATAGTTCCCTTGCCCATATTACGAACTTTGGGCATCTTTAAGCTCAATTTCCAATGCAGAAAAAAAAGATACATTTTATGTCCAATAGAAATTTCAAGGCAAGTTTCTATCAATTTGCAGTTTTAACAGTCATTTATTACAAAATATTACCTGTCCTTTTTAAGAAAACTCATTGTCATTTTCAGTAACATTAAGCACTAAGTGTACTTAGACTTTATTGAACTTTATAAAAATAAAAATCTAACTGTAAAAATAAGTTACATAAAATAAATTTCAGTATGTGTTAGTACGAAAAACAGTTTCATGCATTCGTTTCAACTGTGAAAGCATTCAGGGTAATTAAATATACAAAAATACTTTGCCATTCCATACTACACTGTTAGTAGTTTTGTGCTTACATGAAGCCAAAAAATTGATACAATTATCTTCTTCATTTAACATTCAAAATTACCTCCTGTTTAACTAAAATCCAGACACCAGGAGGATTAGAGCTTATTTTTTCCCACCATAAAATATGCATGACAAATATACAATGATTTCCATTACTTCAATCTCATTAAAATACTGCAATAGAAGAAAATCCTAAATTGTTTAAGCTGACTGACAAACTCAGATAATGGTAAAAAAGAGTAACAATGAATAAAAGAAAAGTGCCGCACACTGTCATGCATAAATATTATTTTGACTTGCGAAACAAGAACAATAAGCTCTTATTAGCAACTGAGATCAGCAATAAACAAATAATGGAATTCCATATAAACACACAAAGCATAACCATGTCAGTCTTCTCAGGTTATCTCCACTTTCAACCATTAACATACTTTTATTGCACTTTATAACTAATAGTAGCTATATTTACCTACCATTTATCTCCTATTGGACTGTTATTTATTGTTGAACCAAGTTTACGTTCAGCTCCTGGGGCAGCACTCCCAGAGAATGGGCTCTGTCGTTTATTGAGCTCTGCAAATAAAATTTCAGGGTTCAGTTTTTTTCTTTTTCTTTCTTTTTATTAGCTTCAAAGCCTATGTTAAATGGGAAATTCAACTAAGAAGTAATAAAAATGGGTTTTTCAAAATGTTTAATTCACAGACAATTAACTTTATTCCATATGGATGACATTGTTCTCACTATCTCACTGCACACTTTTTACATTATGAAGTTTGGTGTTACAGGGCAAATGGTTTTCCCTTTAGCATACTGGTTGCAAAGGCCTTTAGATTAAGTTTTCAGACGTTCTACAGATACACTGTCAAGTTACCTTGAGATTATACTGTGCTGTTTATTAAGAACAGAATCTCCATTACATAAATCATAAAACTAAAGAAATTAACATCTGTAGAAGTTTTTTTGATTTCAAGCAACTTTCAGCTTTTCATTTTACAATAGTTTGTCAGTAACACAATTTTCCACAACAGAAGGCGATCTTAATATACATCTATGATTAATATATGGTGGTTAATCATGAATTATTTTCCAGCACACAAATTTCACACTCAGGTTGTAGCTGAGCTGACATTGTAATCTGGCACTGTTCTTTGCTCCCTGATGAGAGTAACAGTGACTTCTGATACCAAGCTCCAGTTGGTAGTTTGACAACCATTTAACACATTTAGCAGCTGAAGTACTGGTCTAAGAGCTGGATGTGCTCTGTTGATTGACACACAAATTCAATAAATAACTACAAATGAGCAAATAGACCTCAATAGTTTGAAGCACAGTTATATGTATGTCATCTAGGAAACTGTGACTGGACCATCACACCAATGAATTATTTGGACATTGGTTTCAAGTCATCTGTATTGCAACTACAACAAAACCTTATATCCAGTCCTAAACCTAAGCTAGAACTTTCAATTTTTTTTTAACAGAATCTCAAGCAAAAACTCCATTTTTACTTATGTAAAAGCATGGTCCCCTACTGTAGCCCAGTGAAATCTAGTAATTCCCTGCATATTTAGTTCACACAGTCTAGTGAATAGTAATACTGATTAAGAATCACAGCAGTTATTCTTGGTTGGGGATGGGTTGTTTGGTTGGGTTAGGGGGACTAAACTACTGAGGTTACAAGTCCCCCAATGGGGAGGGGAAGGAGTGAGGACAGGAAAGGAGGGGAAGGGGAAAGGAAATGTTGTCTGGAAAGTAAAGAAGGAAGACTGCATTGGCTTGGGTCCCCATGCTCGCCATGCACGTACTCACGAAAGAACCATGAGCCCCTGGGGGGAAGGGGGGTGGGAGTTATTCTTGTTGAATCACGACAAAAATTGCCTTACTATTGGGAACTATTGCACCAAAATAGGATCGAACTGCTAACAACATTTTCTGAAGTTTAAACAAGGAGACTCTTGAGCCACTTATTTTTAGGTCTGTCCAAAAGAGGGTGGCTTGCCAGTAGTTACCATAGTTTGGTATGGCCAATAGTTCACACAAAAATATGACAAAAGGCAATGCAACTAAACATTTATTTTAGCTTTCAGAAATTTATATTTCCTTCAGCAGGTAGGACAGGGGAAGAGAAATGTGACAGAAGGTTTTTTTTTGTGGTTTAAGGGCGCACAACTTCTATGGTCATTAGCGCCCAGCCAAAAACAGATTCGCTATGATCTCAAAAAAAAAAAAAAATGGTGACTGTCAGAACATCAACAAGAGGCTAAAAACGAAAGATAAGACAATTAAAAGGGTTAAATATCCTTGGATAAGTTGGCCAAGTTGATAAAACGCAAAACTCTAGCAGCTGCTCGTGTGTCATCAGCTAAAATTTCCTCCAGAGTAGACGGAAAGTGAAGGGCTACACAGAGATGATTAAAAATTACGCAAGACAGTAAAACATGTCGCACGGTCAGCAGTTCACTGCAGGAGCACAGAAGTGCAGGGTCGGCGGAGAGCAAGTGACGGTGGCTGAAACGGCAGTGACCGATCCGCAACCGGGCCAGGATGACCTCCTCCCGCCGAGAGGGGCGTGAGGAGGTCCTCCAAGCGGTCGGGATCGGTTTGACAGTTCGCAATTTATTGTTGGACATTGAAAACCACGCACTGTGCCATTGCAACACCATACTCCGGCGGACAGCCCGTTGAACATCTTCCGATGGGACACAAAAGGTAGCCACGCGAGGCAAAAGAGCTGCGGCCTTTACCGCTATGTCGGCGGTCTCATTCCCGGGCACACCTACGTGGCCAGGGACCCACAGGAAAGAAACGTGACAGCTGTCATCTGCTAGCAACTGGAGGGAGCGTTGGATCCGATACATGAGAGGATGGTTCGAGAAAGGGTCCTTAAGACTCTGCAGGGCACTAAGGGAGTCCGAACAGATGGCGTAGAAAGGTTGGCGGTGGCGGCAGGTGTATAAAACGGTTGGTGGAGAGCAAACAGCTCAGCCGGTCAGGGAGCTTGTATTGGAAACGGTTGTCCCCGATGACGAAGGCAGATCCGACACCGGCAGTGCTCTTGGAACCATCAGTGTAAATAAATATGGCTTTATCGAACCGCGAACGGAGTTCGACAAGCCTCGAGCGGTATACCAAATCCGGAATGCTCTCCTTGGGGAGCGAACTAAGTTCAAGGTGAGTGTGAACCTGGGCCTGATGCCACGGTGGCAATGGGCTTTCACTCAACCAAAGGGTGGAAGGAAGGGTAAAATCGAGCTGCTGTAGTAGGCGGCGAAACCGAACTCCAGGTGGAAGTAAGGCAATCGCAGACAACTGGTATTGGTGATCGAGTAAGTCGTCAAAAAATAATCGGTAAGATGGATGGTTGGGCATCGACCGCAAGCGGCATGCGTACCGACACAAGAGTGTCACGTCGAGTGGTCAAGGGTAATACAGCAGCCTTGGTATACAGACTTAACAGGACTGGTATAAAATGCACCGGTCGCCAGACGTAATCCCCGATGGTGAATAGAGTTCAGACGGCGGAGAATCGACGGCCGTGCAGAAGAGTATACAAGGCTTCCATAGTCGAGCTTCGACTGAACAATGGCCTGGTAAAGGTGAAGCAGGACGGTACGATCCGCTCCCCATGACGTGCCACTGAGGACACGAAGAACATTAAGGGATCGGGCACAACGGGCGGCCAGGTAGGACACGTGTGTGGACCAGCAAAGTTTACAATCCAACATGAGTCCCAAGAATTTCGTACTCTCCACAAAAGGGAGAGCAACAGGGCCGAGATGTAGAGAAGGTGGAAGAAATTCCTTGTATCTCCAGAAGTTTATACACTCAATTTTCTCAGTGGAGAATCGGAAGCCGTTTGCGATGCTCCAGGAATATAGACGGTCAAGACAGCGTTGAAGAGAACGCTCCAAGAGACACGTCTGCTGGGTGCTGCAATAAATTGTGAAATCGTCAACAAAGAGATCCGGAAACGTCGGCTGAAAGGCAATCTACGATCGGATTGATTGCAATGGCAAAGAGCGCCACACTCAAGTCGGAGCCCTGTGGTACCCCATTCTCCTGGCAAAAGGTATCTGACAAAACAGAGCCCACCCGTACCCGGAACTTGTGATCCGCCAAAAACGCTTGAATGAAAAGAGGAAGGCGGCCCCGAAGGCCCCATGTGTGCAATGTTTGGAGAATGCCCGCCCTCCAACAGGTATCGTATGCCTTCTCCAAGTCGGAGAACACTGCTACTGTTTGACACTTCTTTAGAAAGTTGTTCATAATGAAGGTTGACAACGTAACTAGGTGATCAGCAGCAGAGCGGTGTCGACGAAAACCGCATTGGATAGTAGTCAGGAGGCGTCGAGATTCGAGGAGCCAGACCAACCGAGCGTTAACCATGCGTTCCATCACCTTACAGACACAGCTCGTCAGAGAAATAGGACGATAGCTGGAAGGAAGATGTTTGTCCTTCCCTGGTTTGGGGATGGGGACAACAGTGGCTTCACGCCAACTTGTGGGAACATGACCTTCAGTCCATATGCGATTGTAGGTACTAAGAAGAAAACACTTGCCTGCAGGAGAGAGGTTCTTCAGCATTTCAATATGAATGGAAATGGGCCCGGGAGCAGAAGTTCGGGACAGGGTGAGAGCACGGTCTAGCTCCTGCATGGTGAAGGCGACGTTATAATTTTCACGATTAAAAGAGTGGAAAGAAGGCGGCCGTGCCTCCTCTACCTGTTTGCGAGGGAGAAAGGCAGGGTGGTAATGGGCAGAGCTCTAAACCTCCGCAAAGAAACGGCCCAATGCGTTGGAAATGTCAGAGGGGTCCACAAGGACTGCGTTCTCCATGGTCAGGCCAGGAATCGGGGAGTGGACCTTGATGCCGGATAAACTGCGTAGGCCACGCCAAACAAACGTGGAGGGAGTAAAACGGTTAAAAGAACTAGTAAAAGCAGTCCAGCAAGCTTTCTTGCTGTCGTTTATGATACGACGACATTGCGTTCTCATACGTTTATAATGTATGCAATTCTCCAAAGTCGGGTGGTGGCGGAAGGTGCGTAAAGCACGGCGCCGGGCTCTAAGCGCGTCGCGGCAGGCTGCAGTCCACCAAGGGACCTGGACACGACATGGAGAAGAGGAAGTACGAGGTATGAAACTTTCGACAGCTGTGAGAATAACCTCTGTGAGGTAGTTGACCTGACTGTCACAGGTGGGAAATTTCCGATCGTGAAAAACAGCCATGGAAGAATAAAGCCCCCAGTCGGCTTTAGAAATGTTCCAACTGGTGGGACGAGGAGATGGGGAATGATGCAGAAAGTGGATGATACAGGGGAAATGGTCACTTGAGTACGTGTCAGAAAGTGCATACCACTCAAACCGACCGGCAAGCTGAGGAGTGCATATTGCGTGGTCTATATGGGAATAAGTGTGTGTTGTGTCTGAAAGGAAGGTCGGTGCACCGGTGTTGAGGCAGACAAGATCGAGGTGTTGGAGAAGATCCACCAAAAGGGAGCCTCTCGGACAAGGTGCCGGAGACCCCCATAGGGGGTGGTGGGCATTGAAGTCGCCTATCAACACGAAAGGTGAAGGGAGCTGATCAACAAGGTGTAGCATATCTGCCCTAGTAAGGGCAGATGACGATGGCGAATAAATATTACAGAGGGAAAAAGTAAATGTGGATAGGGTGATGCGGACGGCAACTGCCTGTAGGTGAGTATGCAATGAAATGGGATGGTAATAGACATCGTCTCGAAGGAGCATCAGAACCCCTCCATGGGCTGGGATACCTTCCACGGGTGGCAGGTCGAACCGCACGGAGGTGTAGTGTGAAAAGTCTGCACAATCACTTGGACGCAACTTAGTTTCTTGGAGGCAGACGACAAGCGGGCAGTGCAATCGAAGGGGTAGTTTTAATTCCTCCTGATTGGAACGAATGCCGTGAATATTCCATTGAAGGAGCGCCATGATAAAAATGAGAGAAGAAAAGAAGATAAAAGGAACAAGCAGATGGGGTCACCTCGACGGCCGCTGAGGACCGGACTTCGAGGGAGCACTGCTATCGCCATCTAGTGGCAAAGGGTCATGTTCCATCAACGCGTCTGCCACCTCCCGGAGTTGATCAGGAGGGGCAGCTTCCACCGCCAGTAAACGGCCGGGTGCCTGGCAGACGGCCGAGGCCGGC
Source organism: Locusta migratoria (assembly GCA_026315105.1). NCBI lineage: Eukaryota > Metazoa > Arthropoda > Insecta > Orthoptera > Acrididae > Locusta > Locusta migratoria. The sequence continues at coordinate 250,879,484 of CM048745.1, read as the reverse complement.
AACTGTTGGATGGCATGACCAAAGAGTCACGCCTCGGCGGGGAAGGGGGGGGGCTGTTTTTTCTGGAAGCCTTCTTAGAAGTATGATGGGTGGAAGATGCGGTTGACGATTGAGAAGTCTGAGTCTTGAGAAAATCTTCATGGACTGGTTCTTTTTTTGAACTCCGGGCAGCAGATTTGGGTGCCCGGGATGTGTGTGAACTGGTCGACGAATTCACTGTAGAATGGGCAGAAGGGATCGGAGAGGTGGAACGAGCAATTTTCGGGCTAGCCGACCTGACGACAGTGTCACAGAACGTTAGATCGCAAGTCTGGATGCCTACCTCCTTAGTTGGTCGAGGGGAGGCGAGGACCTGGGTGAAGGTACCTGATGGGAGTACAGCGGGCTTCCTACTAGCTAATAATTTCCGAGCGGCATAGGTGGAGACCTTTTCCTTCACGCGAATCTCTTGGATGACCCGCTCTTCTTTATAAACGGGGCAGTCCCGTGAAGAAGCAGCATGGTCACCCATGCAATTAATGCAGCGAGGGGATGGAGGTTGACATTCACCCTCATGAGCGTCTCTGCCACAGGTGGCGCACTTGGCTGCATTTGGACAAGATTTACTTGTATGGTTGTACCTTTGGCAATGGAAGCAGCGTGTAGGATTTCGTATGTATGGGCAAACGGAAATGACTTCGTAGCCCGCTTTCACTTTAGATGGTAGGTCAATCCTGTCAAAAGTTAAGAAGACAGTACGGGTTGGCACGAGGTCATTGTTGACCTTTTTCATCACGCGATGAACAGCTGTGACTCCCTGATCTGACATATAGTTCAATATCTCCTTGTCTGATAACCCATCCAGCGATCTAGAGAACACTACCCCCCGCGAAGAGTTGAGGGTGCGGTGAGCCTCCACTTTCACAGGGAAAGTATGTACAAGTGTGGCCCGAAGTAACTTCTGCACCTGGAATGCATTCTCTATTTCGAGTAACGAGGTCCCGTTGGGCTGCCTGGAGCAGGTTTTCAAGGGACCTGCGATCGCATCGACACCCTTCTGAATGATAAACAGATTGACTGAAGAAAAATCCTTATCGTCGGTACGTGATACCACCAGGAACTTTGGAATGTTAGGCAATGCTTTCTGCGGCTGAGAATCATGTTTCTGCTTATGGGTCAGGGTTATAGTTGATGTGGAAGGTTTCATGGCGGAGGTGTCCCCCATGATTACCGGCGTCTCCGATGGCGCGCTCCTTCCTTGTGGGGGCCCCTCACTGAGGGCGCACCCGCCTTAGGTGACTGTTCGCACCTCAGGTCACACCTCCTGAGAACGGACGGAGGGACCAATTGGCATGTTCGGAAGGTATCAGCTCGGGTAATCACCCCTCCCTGGGCCCGGCCTTTACCGGGGGGGGGGGGGGTACGTACGTGCCCTACATGTCTACCCGGGGGGGCGGGGAGTTACGCCTTACCCCGTCACCCGCTACGCAGAGCGTGGGTCGACCTTCAGACACGCACAGGGAAGAAAGAAAGGAGGAAGGAGAGAAAGGGATGAAGGAGGAGGAAGAATCTCCAACGCCGAGGCGGAGATTAAAGGGCGAGTCGAGAACAAGGAGAAAGGAAAAAGAGGGGAATGCTAAAGAGCAGGAAACGAAGAGGACCAAGAAGAGAAGACAGAGGAAGCGAAAAAGAAACCTTGGACTGATGGAAAAAAAACACGCCCTTCTCTGGGCGAAGGCACAAACCGGGGGGAAAGAGGGAAGCGGCCTGGGACGGAAGAAAGGTCGCTTCGGCTCGGGGCCCCGTGCGCGCCACAAACGTACCCACAAAAGAGCTGTGGGCCCCCTGGGGGGGGTGACGGGTGACAGAAGGGAAAGGTTAGAACCTATGTCATGAGGTGGGGTGGGTGAATGTGGATGTCAGCGGTATTGCATCTTCAGATATGTTGCATGCTAAGTACTGAGTCATGCCAACAACCAAACCAAAGAGGATAGATGAAGTGAACTGAATAATGCTGAGTGGTAGTGGTGGGCGGATTTGGGGGGGGGGGGGGGAGGGAGTGTTGTAAACGGGTTAACTGAAGTTCCCATCTCCATAGCTCTAAGGGACTGGCGTTTGGGGAGGGGGGGGGGGGGAGAATCCAGATGGCATTCATGGTGTAACTTGCCCTGAACCATATTTAACAGCATGTTCTACCACATAACACTTTTTGTCCCCCAGGCGACTAGTCTGATCATGCATTCTGCCAATTTGTTGGTCATATCAACCTAAGAGGATGTGTGGTGAAAACAGGTCAGCTGGTAGATTACATGTGTTTCACATGTGACCTGTTTTGAATTGTGTAGGTTTTTCATGTGGTGAGGATGGATATGTGGTTGTGGGAGGGTGTGTGGAACAGGTTTTGTAGTGGAGTTTGTTACAGGGTAGGAACCATGAGGGAGGCAGGAGAGGCAGGAGATGGAGGGGTGGGAGGGGAGGGAGGGGAAGGTGGTTTTCGGATATTGTAAGGTTTGACGAGGATGTTGAGGAGGTGAAAGGCTACTTTATGTGGTGTGGGGAGGATACTTTGGAGGGGACTCCCTCATTTCAGGGCAAGTCTTGAGAAAGTCAGCCCTGACTGAGTCCTGATGGGTCCAGAGATCTTGTTATGTGTTACACCATGCATGTCATCTAGATACTCCCCCTAACACCAGTCCCTCAGAGCTACAAAGGGAACTTTTCTTCCAACACGACCTCTCCTACCGCCAGCCTCCTGGTCTAAACTTACATTAACCTCTCCTCCTCCACCATCTGCAACTCACTGATTAGTCATTTCTCACCCTCCCTGTATCTTCCACCCTCCTACCTGACTATGCCAATATGAATTTCTTAAAGCTAGAAGAAACATTTAGTTGTGTTACCATTTGTGTCATTTTTTGGGCTATCAGTGGTATCGAACTATGATAAATCCTGACTAGCCACTCACTCAAACATTATTTATATATCTCAGTAGATAATTTTTTAATTGATTTAATAGTTCCTTCTTTGACTTGTCACTGGCCAAAGAAACCAATATATACATTACTCTCCCCCTTCAGAGTCATGTAACTACAATTTGAGATCATTCTAAAAGTAAAATGGAGGAACTAAAAGCGAGTTAAAAATCAATGCTTAACAAGCATTTACTGGTTAACAGTATGCTCCTAAAGCAGAAGCTTTAAAATAGAAGAAGGAAACAGTGTTAAAACAAAAGGAGAAATGGACATCTTTGGGGTAGGAGGGGGATGGGGAGAGAGCTCCAAACCATTATCTCATTGAGAGAGCCACAAACCCACCCATCCTGTCAAAGTGTCAGACATAAAATCTTATAGCTGAGAATAAAAACTGTTTTCACAGAAAAGCCAAAGGACCCTTTCAGCTGTATGTGAATCATCCACCAAAACTGAGGGCAATGAGTGTGGAACTCCACATTTGGCATAGATTGCCAAGAGGAGTGGGCATTCCACTAAGAGCCACAGATTGTAGGACTTCACAACCACCATGTGGAGGAGGCTTATTTGAGTAAAATAAAACCATGAGTCAGCCTGGAATGTCCGATGCTGAGATGGCAAAATGATGGAGTCCCTCTGAGAAGGGTGCAAGGAAGAACTCCAAGCTGCAGTGGTCTGCATAACTGACTGGCATTTATTAGATGGGGCAGTAGCCCACTAGTTGCTGTACCAGTCCTGCTTCAGCAATGATCTGATCGGCACCTGCAGATCTGCAGCCAGGATTGCCCAGGGGGAGGGATTGTTAGATACAGCTACTCTAGCCAGCTGTCAGCCTGTTCATTCCCTACGATAGCCACATGACCCAGAGAAAGGCAACAGATCAGGCGGTATGACTAAGGTCAGCAAGGATATCGTGGATATCACTTACCAAAGGATGGGAAGTAGCAGCTTAAGTGTTTGGCCTGCAGGCTGCTCATCGAGTTTGTACAGAGTAAAACACTGTCCAGGGCTTCCTGTTGGATACAATCAAATGCTCTACTAATAGCCATCAGTTCTGCCATGAACACACTGCTTTATTCAGACAAAATGGCATTCCATAAAATGGGAGATGTAAATGCATGTCTTATGACCAGCAGAATCTGATCCACCACTGTAGACAATCTTGGAACTCTGAAATTCTTTAAGTTCTGTGTGCAATGAACACCAAGATTATAGGGGAGACTTAAGCTTTTGGAACTTTGTAGACATCCAATAGGATTTGTGGTGAAGACAATCCAAGTGGGTATAGCACAGTCCATAAAGTCAAGGGAAGCAAATTTGAATTTCCTACAAATGGAAGCAAGCCTCAATCCAATGGGTAAGCCCACTTAAGGGCAGGTGTCACTATTTCTAAAACCATCACCCTCAAAAAGAACATGATGTGGGATGAGCAGGGAATGGTCCAATGGCAATGGCATAGGACACCAAAAGCTGATGCCACTTAGTCTGAAGAGGGAGGATTCTTACTTTGACAAGACTTAACAGGGCTGGTCCAGAAGGCACCCATAGCTAAGTGAACACCACAATGGTGAACTGGGTCTAACAAATTCAGGGCAGAAGGAGCTGCCAAGCTATAAACCCGGCTCCCATAATATAACCAGGATTGAATCAGAGCCCAGTAGATATGAAGAAGTGTTGTACAATCTGTCTCCAGGATGAGTGGGCTAGGAAACAGATGCCATCAAGCTTCTGCATGCAGCTTATTTTCAGTTTTCTAATATGGGGCAGCCAAATCAGTTTTTTTTTCTTTTTTTAAATAAAAAAGAATGTCCATGAAATGGAGCTGTGTCACACTTCCAGGTGCTGAGTACCCAAGAGGAGTTCTGGATCAGGGTGGGCTGAAGTTTAACGACAAAAAATTCATTACCATTATTTTAGGAGAGGATAACTGAAAACCATGTGGGACAGCCCATGTGGAAACCTGCTGTAAGGTACCTTGGAGCTGGCATTCAGGGGAGGCTACTGAATGGGAGCTTCATGCAAAAATAATCAACATACTTCAAAGGAGTGGCAAGTCGCCTAACAGCTCACCAACCCATTGATGGCGATTAGGAAGAGAGTAACACGTAACAGAACCGTTCTCCTGGATCCATGGGGAGCTCAAGGAAGATTCAACATTTAAACATGCAGTGGGATAAAAAGTGACTGAAACAGTAGGGAACATCTTAGGCCCCAGTCATGAAGGGTGCAAAACATGACACTAAGTGGTGTCATATGTTCAACATAAATCAAAGATTACAGGAAAAGGATGTTAAAGTTTTGAGAAGGCCTATCTTATTGCTGTTTCCAGTCAAAGTAGATGGCCTATAGTAGACCATACTTCCCAGTACCCACACTGGTAGGGCGACTGAATCCATGTGATTTGAGTACCCAGCATAATCTGTGGGCAACCATTCTTTCAAGTAATTTAGTCCGTACATTTGTCAGGCTAATCTGCAGCTAACAGTCCGGGGATGACGGCATCCTTACGAGGCTTAAAAACAAACCACTGTACTGTCTCTCCACTGTGACGGGGAAAAGGCCGTTGAGCAAAATACAGTTGAATACCTGGACATTTTGCCATTTTGGAGCATTGATATGTTTGAGAAGTTGATTACAGGGGACATCAGGGCCAGCTGGGGAATCGTGGGAAGATTAAAGGACTAGAAGTAGTTCCCATTCAGTAAAGGGTTTGTTATAAGGTTCCTTCTGGTTAGTGGTAAAACAAATTTGAGGATTTGGCCTGTTTTTTTTTAGAAGAAAAGGCCGTCAGGTAGGAAGCTGTGTCTGATGCCTTTGCAAAGTGAGCTGCAAGGGGCGTTAGTATAGACCTCATCTAGTAAAGCAAGGCCAGGGATTGAAGATGGCCAATGGCAAACGTAGATTGAGTGGAGCATAGCCGACACCTGTGACAATGGTACAGTAGAGCCCAAGGAAGAAACAGAACACTACCAGCTCACCCACTGTCTGTACAAGCCATAGCATGAAGGCATTTAAAGTTTTAAGGGCAGCGGGGGACGGGTGGTGCGTAATATGTCGTGAGGGTCTATGACACTTGTGGAGCACTGTGGAGCACTGTGAAAAATTCCACCACTGGCTTGCGCGGTGGCTAGGATGACCTGTCGACTTTGGAATAGCGATGCTATCATCTCGAGTAATAGCAGTAGACATCACTGATGACATCAATACAGTCAGATGGGGATGGTGTGAAAATCACCTGAGATGTATACAACGGCCAATTAGCATGATGGAAAAACCCAATAGGGAGGGAGGGAGGGAGGGGAGTGAACGAATCAACTGAAAGTGGTCACTGTCGCAAAGGTCATCATGTGGTGACCAATGAAATATAGGGAAAAGGGAAAAGTGAGTGAAAGATCTATGGTGGAGAAACTCATGAGTTGTACTAAAACGTGTTGGGGAACAATCATGGAGATGGCACAGGTCGTGGTCTGCAAGGAACTTATCTATGAGGCAGTCTATTTGTTGTACAAGTACTGCCCCATAAAGATGGGCAATTAAGTCCCCAAGAATGAGGAAGGGAGGGGAAGTAGTTGAGGAGGGCTGTTAGGGCAGCAGACGTAGGTGGCCTGTCAGGAGGGAGATAGAGATTACGAAATGTTATCGGAGTGTGTTAATGAACCCACTTAGCATGTAATATGGAGAGGAATTCATTAACATGCATCCATTCAAACTAGGGTGCAACTCCTCTAGATTCTTTTAGGGGTCTGACAAGGTTCTGACAAAGCACAGAACCCACTGAATGACCATCAGTGAAATGAGATTTGTGCAGTACAACACAAGCTGGCAGAGTAAAAGGAAATAATAAGTTTTAACTCCAGGAGGTAATAATAATACCCATTACAGTTCCAATGTACGAGTACAGATCGAGGATCCAGATGGGAGGCAAATGGATTGATGCCTGTCACAACACTGGGTTAATGTCAGTCACATCTGTGGACATCTATGAACAGTGGATCAGGCACATTTAGTGGGATTATTTGGTTGCAAGGACAAAGTTAGCACGTCAGGCACAACTGGAGGCACTTTTAATGCCAGGAAGCAGCAGCCCTGGAAGAGGGCACCTTCACCATCAAGTTCCAGAGAAGGGGGAGCATTTCTGCAGATGGGGTGGTAGGAGAAGGACACTAAGCGAGGGGCACGGGAGGTACAGGAGAGGGAAAGGGAAAAGTGGGGTGGGAATGTGATGGAGGGGGGGGAGGGCAGAGGTGTAGAGGAAGCAACAGACAGAGAGAGAGAGAGAGGAGGAGAGAGAGAGAGAGAGAGAGAGAGAGAGAGAGAGAGAGAGAGAGAGATTTGCACATGGAGTGGGCCACCACATTCACCACATACAGGGACTACTGAACAACTGAACAATGAGAACACAAGTGCCCAGACTGTATACATCAGAAACCTTGCATGGGAGGCATAACATACTGCTTCACATCACAAAGCTAGATCATGGCATTGACCACCTCTGGGAGACTATCCCACTCAAAGGCCAACATAAATGTACTGTAATCAACTCAGTTGTACTTAGAGCCTCTGCACATGGCAAAGTGTACACCTAACTGTTCAAGTTGGGCCCAGAGTTCCTCATCAGTATGGAGGAAGGGGTTATGATGAAAAGTAACTCCTTGAACCATGTTTAATGACACGGGGGGGGGGGGGGGGGGGGGAAGGGACACTGGGAAGTCTCCACAATGGTCATGGGCACACAGAGTTGCATATTTGACAGCAGGAGAGATCCAGAATGTATCTTACTCATTGATTCGACTTGCCCAAATGAGTCTTCAATGTTTTTGATGAAGAACAATGGATTGGTGGTGGTGGTGGTGTGGTGGTGGTGGTGGTGGTGGTGGTGGTAGTTGTGGTGAATATCCCTTTGTCTTTCCTGATGCAGACCAGGTAACATGCAAAGTGTTTCACTTCTAACTGATGAGCCTGGTCTTAATCCCAGGAAAGACAGGAATAGAAAGGTCCCTAGTCATAGGCAGCTGCATTAAATTCACTATTCGTGCCTTCAGAGATGGCTGTAGTACAGTCATTTTCCAATTTTACACATTTCATTGTGTGAAATGTCGACCCTGGTATCACCCACTCCAATGAGGGGCTCTCCCCATTAGTGCCACCCAGCCACAGCAAAGGCCACATGGTATCATGGCCATTGCCTGGAGTACTGATACCCCAGGATGATGGGTACTGGACTCCTTCACCTGCATGGGGAGGTTACAGCTCTGGCGATTCCTGCATTGTCAGGTGGCTCAGCCGTAAGGGTAAATAACATCATGGTGTGTTGTTATCTGCCCCCATTTCAATGACATCCCAACCTGAACTTTCCATTGTTTTATTAATGTGTATGTCAACTGTAATACCATCAGTAATAATGGTATTAATAATGCGGGGGGGGGGGGGGGGGGAGAGAGGAGAGAGAGAGGAGAGAGACAGAGAGAGAGAGAGAGAGAGAGAGAGAGGAGAGAGGAGAGAGAGAAGAGAGAGACAGAGAGACAGAGAGAGAGAGAGAGAGACAGAGAGAGAGAGAGAGACAGAGAGAGAGAGAGAGAGACAGAGAGAGAGAGAGAGACAGAGACGAGAGAGAGAAGAGAGACAGAGAGAGAGAGAGAGACAGAGACAGAGAGAGACAGAGACAGAGAGAGACAGAGACAGAGAGAGAGAGAGACAGACAGAGAGAGAGAGAGACAGAGAGAGAGAGAGAGAGAGAAGAGACAGAGAGAGAGACAGAGAGAGAGGGGGCGTGGTAGGAAGTGAGGGGAGGAGAATAATCTCAGCATTAGAATAATTAATTTTTACTTAGGGGTGGCATGTAATTGTGAGTTTAAAAATTAAAAGTCCTTTAATTAATGCAATGTAATTAAATTTGAGTAATTTACAATAGAAATAAAAGTTGTTTATTGTTTCATGATTGCTTTGGAGATAAATGAGCTATTGTGCGAATTCTCAGAAAAGGTAATCATTTGCTTATAACAGCATCTTCTTCCCGTCTGTTAAATTTTGCGTCTGTAGCACATTATCTTCATAGTGTAGCAATTTTAATGGCCAGGAAATGTAGTTTGTAAGGACCTACGACCTTAGCTGTAGGTTTTTCTACAATCACCATTAAGTCATTTGGCTTATTAAATGTCAATCCTGTGGGCCTCACGTGCAAAACATTTTTTGCCATGGCGGAGCGGCCGAGTGCATTGCGGTGCTACGCTACACAGCACGAGGCTATTCCTTGTTGGGGGGTTCGAATCTCCCTCAAGCTGGATGTTTTTTCTGTCTTTCGTATAAGCTAGTTTATAAGTAGTTTAGTCCCATAAGCTCCACAAATATTTTAACGGTATTATTTTTTTAACTATATTGTACAACTGATTGAATTTTCAAGTGGTCAGTCCTTTCATTCTTATACTCCAATTATTCGAAAGTTGCAAACATGTAAATAAACCTATGACAATTTTGCATGGATTCCTCTTTATAGGGATTCACATATACGATCTTGTGAAGCTCAGAAAGATTTACATATGGAATTACATTCCGAGCCTGACTGCCCTGTGTTAAGCTGTGGGCAAGTGCTTCATCCTTTATGATTATGAAAGATCAAACAAGTGTGTCCACAGCTGAACACAGGGTATTTCAGGCTCTAAATTCTATGGTTGTTTTTTATTCTGTGGAAAATTTAGAAAATTTACACCATTTAATGTGATTGAATAATTTTAATATTTATGTGATCATGGGCATTTTAAAATGACTCCATAGTTCGAAGAAAGTAATAGTGCATTGGTAGTTAGATGGAAGTATATTAATAAGTTTTCTTCTAAGAAGTGACTGTGGCTTCGAAACACATTTTGTGTGTATCCTATATCAATTATATGTGAGAATGACTGTAATAATTGTGTGTGCGTGCGTGCGCGTGGGGGGGGGGGGGTGTTTAAAATTTGGCTCACGAAGCCCTTAAGGACATATTCACCCTCATCAGTCATCAGCCTACAGTACATGTAGGCAGTAACAACATGTGTTCTAAGGTACTATATTTTTGTATTCAGTATGTAACTTTTATTAACTTATTGGTGTACACTCAGACTATAGGTTTATCCAGCTGAGCTATCTTACAACATATTCACTGACCGTTCCATCAGTTCTTAACAGAATATTTGATACATCATGAATGAAATACAGAAGGTAACATTCTGCAAATTTATTGGTTTACGAACCTGTTTTTGGCTGTTACGCCATCATCAAGTAAACAGGAAACATATGAGTTAATTGACGTCATTCTAGTTTTTAGAATGTTGAGAATCAAATTAATTACTTTTTAAACTAAATATTATTAAATTCATTTCATTTGTACCTGAAATCGCAAGTAGTAACTTCCGGCGAGCTCCCAAGGCAGTTACACCAATTTCTCGGAGATCACTTTCAGTGAGAGAACGGAAGATATCAACGTCTATTTCTTGGTTAGTGAAAATACCTGAAAACATTAACATTCCTTCTCAATCTTCCATCACATTCATATGTTTATTATAGATGGTAATGAAAAATTTTACAGTGTGGTAACTTCAGAAATATCAGAAGCTATAACATGAGCTTATAGTGGAAGTAACTGCACAGATATACTATAGGACTGTCCTGCCTGTACTGTGACACTTTTGTGTCAATACTTTGTGTTTGCGACTTTCAGTTTATACACTACTGTTGTAAAAAAAAAAAAAAAAAAAAAAGGCTTGCTATATTGTATGAAAACATTGTTTTGTGAATGGGTGCATTGACAAAAAGAAGAAAATGACAAAATATGTTTAAATTTTCCCACAAGTTGTCTAAAACTGTATAGACAAGTAAGAGTGCTATCCCAAATAGTTATATTCTTCCTATAATCATTTGCTAAAATGATGTAATAGTTGAATAAAAATAAAGAATATCTGGCAAATGTTAATAATGTTGTATATGAGTAAGTTAATGACATCTGCAACTAAGCAGCCTAACGTAATTAAGCGAGTGGGTTGGTTGCTTCGTCAAGTGTTCTGAAGGGAACTAAAAATTAAGGTCATCTGTCCCCCATACCCAACAGACATGTCAGCAAAGGATGGTACACAGTTTAAAATGAACCTCTGCACCCAGAGGAAAAACTCCGATTGTATGGAGAAAAGATGAACACAACCATAACAGAATTGCACATATATTTAAAAGCTGCACAGCAAGTGGTTGACTAGATTAAACGATGACAGATAATGTCTATATCATATAGGTAAAACACAGACAAAGGCCTGCCACCATTTGACCACATACTAAAATAACTACAAACTGAGAATGTTGAGTGAGGCACCAACAAACACATTGCCAACGAAGACTAACAACACAGTTGTACGCAGAAAATAAGTTGCTGGAGGGGCGGGGGACCTGAGAATGCAGGCAGAAACACTTGATAGAGTGATAAAACCCAACTGTGTGGATAAAATGTGAAAGAGTTAACCATGGAGGTATCATCACCTAGAACTAAAGGGAGTACACCTAGTAGATCAACCCTTTGGGTGTTGCACCTGCACATCCAGTTGGCAGAGTCAGACCTGCCTTTGTGGCCATCTAATCCATCTACCTGTGCTGGCAGCCCTCTTCGTGGTGTATTGCATATGTCTGAGCCCTCCGCTTTACCGTTCTCGCCCTGGTCTGAGCATTTCTGAAACCAAGGCAGCCGCGACAGTCTCTCAGTGTGGTCGTTTATGTTACAAATAAACACAGTATTTCTGGATACCTGTTCCATGGCTTTGAATCTGGAATGATTGCTTTAAAGACATAATGTACACTGAAAGTGCTTATGTTGTTAACATTTAACTCCGGTCATTCCATGACATCGCCTAATTTTGGAACATTTTCCAGCTTAACCATCATGAGCAATTTTTATGTGAACATTCAAACATGTCCCCAATGAACAATGGTTAACTTTAACATTCGTTGAAGCAGTACTGGTGTAGATAGAATGATTTGTTTGACGCCATGCTTGACTTTGCATAGGGTGAATGTGAATTCCTAACAACTTTGAGTTGTTAAAAAATATGAAATTGTTGAAAAATATGAAATTTAGTTATCGAGTACAACTGTATGCATTTTCATAGGAATAATATTGAAAAGAATTTTATGTACAATATATAGCCAGTAAAGTTCAAGCAAATTTGTTAAAAAACTTGGCGCACAACGAGAAAAAATAAAGCAATAAAACACATGGCGGGCGTGTTATACCTCAGAAATCAAACCTAGGACCTAACAATACAAGGTTCTGCAATGTGAAGTTTCATTTACGTGCCACTTTCCAATACTGATTAAGTGCAAAATTGAATATTTTAGAAAAGGGAAAAATGTGGTAATTTCTACCTTATTTTGCAAAAAATTATATGCTATAAAACACTTTGAACTGGGCTGATTAGGAAGACCATTATTTTTAATTAAAAAAAGGTATATTTGGTTATCCAATGCAGGCCAACAATGCTAAATAATTTGAATCACAGTTTAACGCGTAAATCATGCCACAAAATGTAAACTTTTGCTTCTTATATTGCCTAGTGTAAATGCATACTGAACACGAAACTTAATACTTCATATGTTGGCAATACAGGGATGTGGAAGAAAAATTTTACTCACTACTGTTTTTTAATAATCTAAAAAATTGTCTTGATTACAAATTTACTTAATTTTGTAAGAATTAACTGTTTTAAAAGGTGTGTGCTTTGAACAATAATAGGCTGAAACTAGAAATGAAACTTTTCTTAAAATCTGTTGACAAGTATTTCGTAGAGCCGCAAAGTCCGCATGGACAGAAATGTGCGCACTTTCCGCGTCTGTCCATCAGACATAACACCCTATATCTTTAAAATGAAATGAGTTATTCTGATCTCAACCTTAAATAAAATTTAGATGTCTTACCTACATTGTATCCACAGCTTTGTATGTGCTAAAGTTAACTTTAAACAAAGTCTATGCAATGCGATTTTTCATCTGCACCCCGCCGTTCGAGGTTGGTCTGGAGTTAATCAGTTTGGAAGAGGAGGTCGCAATGGAAGATAACTATCTGCACCATGTTCAATAACTGATGAGTTGTTACTGACACTGGAACAGCAAGATGGTTGCAGGCACACAGAGCTGCAGATTGGGTAGCAGAGATCATTTTAATGAGCAGTGATCCAGAACACATCTTGCGAATTCTTTTAACTTCCCGAAACTTATCTTCTATATGGTTTGGTGGTGGTGAACATTCCACCATCTGTCCTGGTGCAGACCAGAGACCAGGTAATGTGGAAAGGATTTCACCCCAACCCGACATGCGTGGCCCTGCTTCCAGGGGATAGACAGAGGGGAATGTCCTCTTGTGATAGACAGTGTCATTATATATATTCTTCCTGGCTTCTGAGACAGCTGTATCATCATGCAAAATGTACACTCTGGTACCAACCACACTGATCAGTGGCCCTCCCCATGTGGGCCATCCAGCCAGAGCAATGGCCACCCAGCACAATGGCAATTGCCGAGAGCCCTGATACCCCATGAGGATGGGTATCGACTGCTTGGTACCAGCTGTGTGACCCCTGTGTTGTCAGGGGGCTCAGCCTTAATGGTAAATAACAGGCCCCCCCCCCCACACAGACTGTCTACATGTTCTGGGGACCTAGTGAGGATATGGAGCTATGGCACGGAAGGTAACGGGGAAGGAAAGGATTGGGATCCGCGCCATAGGGACTAGGTCAGGAGTTCTTCCCTGAATGGTGCACACTGGTAACAATTTTTGTGCATGTCAAACCCCGAGGGGGACCAAATTGTGCCGAAAACAGAGGAAAACAACGAAGATCAAAATTGCTACAATCATCCTGGGAACCATAGGAATAGCTGTGCCACTTTGAAGGAAGCCACCTAGAGGGGGGGGGGGGGGGAGGTATGAGCGGGATGGGGAGGAATTAGGATGGGGAGGAGAGGAACTGGGGGAGGTAATGCAGCTCAGGAAAGTAAAAAGAAAGACTGCAATGGCTTGGGGACCCATGCGTCCCACGCTCATACCCACAAAAGAGGGAGGGAACAATGTTAGAGGTGTCTACGGTTCCACTATGACTTCATTCAACACTATCAGACAGGGAATTGGTGAGAGAGTGAGCCGATGTCCTGGAAAGCCATTGGGCCTAAGAGGGAGTGGAACTGTTAAGGCTGGTAAATTGAAGCCAACTAACCCATTTATTTCTCTGAAGAGGCAGCAGCACTGTGCATGTAGCTTTTTGTACTGGATGCAGTACTCAAATGTGGGATGGTGTTTAAAGATATGGAGAAAGCATCTCTGAGCTCTGTGCTTACCATGGCACGCCTCTGTACCCCAGAGGATGGGGGTAAACTTTGGCATCGAAGGGGTGTGAAGAAGGGAACATTTTATAGTAGTGAGGATTTTAGTGGTAAGATAGTTGACCTGATTGTCAATACTGGAGAACTGGTGTTCATTAAAAGTCACTAATGAATAATGCTGCGCTGGGCGCGGTGGCCGAGAGGACTGAGGCGCTTCAGTCATGGTCTGCACGGTCACTACGGTCGGGGGTTCGAATCCCCCCCCCCTCCCCCCCTCGGGCATGGATATTTGTGCCATCCTTAGTTGTAGCTAGTTCATAAGTAGTTTGTAAGTTTAGGGACTGATTACCCCGTAGTTAAGTCTCATAAGTTCTACAAACATTTGAACATTTGAATAATGCTGCCAGTTACATGTACATGCTGATTAGATGTTAGACTAATGACACCTGAGAATTGGTCACTAGAGTGTGTTATCTGAGACAACACACCACTTTAAACATCAGGCAAGGTGAGTACAGATTGCAACTTCCAAGTGGGGTAGGCTGTGTGTGGAATCTGGAAGGAATGTTGATTTGCAGGTATGGAGGCAAACAGGATTAAGGTGGTTGAAGATAACCATGAAGAGAGTGCATCCCTGATGGATGTGGAGAGCCCCAAAGGGGATGGTAGACACTAAAGTCACCAACCAGCGGAAATGGATCAGGAAGTGCATCATTGGGTGCAAAAAAAAGTCTGCCCTCGTGACAGTGGACAAGGAGGGTGTATAGACCTTGCACAGGGATAAATTAAAACCTGGGAGAGGAAGGCTAACTGCAACAGGTTGGAGCTGTTTATGTAGGGGAATAGTGTGACTGTGGATATTGTCTTAAGAGCAGCTTGACATCCCCATGAGCCTAATCCTGCTGTGGGGGAAGGTCAATACGGATTGAGTAAAGTGTGGACAGTTAAAACAATTGTGAAGGTTTCATTTCTTGAAGGCAGAAAATAATTCGGGAATAGTTTTGCATGAGAAGCTGTAGTTCAGTCTTAACGGATTGGATGCCATGAATGCTACATTGGAAAATTGCTGTCACTGAGATGGACGAAGTGTGCAGCAGTCATGAATGTGAGGCAAGGATCAATTTCTGGAGGATCTTGGTCCATTAGATCCACTGGTGTCAGAAGCCGCCATGTAGTGGCCTCCTGACTGACCACTGGTGGAATGTCCCAGTGACATGAGGGCTACTGGAGTGGGGTGTCACTAGATAACATTCTCGAGAATGAATACCGAGGAGGAGGATCTTTTCTTTATTTGTCTACTTTGAACCCTTATGGGTCGCAGATGAAGACCCAGATTGTTTCTGGCTAGGTTTGAGTGAAACGTTATGATGGGAGTAATCCTCTTTCAATTTCTGGCCTTCTGTTTTCAGGACATGTGATTTTGATTCTGAAGTGGAGGTTTGGTAGGGCAGTGTATGCCCATCACATATGAAGATGAAACTGTTGTGGGGCTGTGCAACACCACTTAGAAGACAAGGCCTTACAACAGGCCATGCCTACGTCACACTTAGAGGCCCCGGTCATCACCTCACTGGCTGGCTGCTGGGACACGCCCACCGCTGTGCAGCGACCGGCCAGTCAGATGGCGGCCGGGGCCTCTAAGGGTGACGTAGGCACGGCCTGTTGTAAGGCCTTGTCTTCTAGGTGGTGGTGGGCAGTGTGTCTACATGACCGCAACGCTGAACTGTAGGTCTCCAGTATGTGTTTTTTTCTCTCATTTATCGAGTTGCACAGTGCTGTAAGAGCAAGAAGATGGTGCACAGGGTTTGTCACTACCATTCATTTAGCTATATATGGGTGTTAGACTTTTTCCTTCACTCTGATTTCTTTGATAGCTTGTTCATCGAGATACAGGACATTCATGGTATGATGCCAGATAATTCCCTATACAGTTGATGCTGTGAGGGGGACCAGGGTGGACAATTACCCTCATGGGCATAGTGTCACAGGTAGTGCATTTGGCAGCATTTCTATAGCATTTTCGAGTATAACATCATTGGTAGCATCATGACGCAGATATATGGTCACACAGTAATAACCTCTTAGTCAGCCTTTATCTTGGGTGGGAGGACCTCACGGTCCAAGATCAGAAAAATGTTATGAACTGCCACTAAGTCCTTATTAACATTTTTCTTTACTGCGGGCTGCAGTGATGCCCGGATCAGACAAGTAGTTATTTCTTTGTCAGTTAGTCCATCCAGCAGGCTGTTGGAAGCAACCCAATAAGAATTGAGGCTAAAGTGAGCCTTCACCTGTATAGGGCATCTCTGTAACATGTGACTTTCAGCAAGCTTTGCAACTTTAAGGCACTGTTTACAACAGAGGAGTGCCATTCCATAGATCAAAGCATGAATTTGCTGGGCCTGTATTGGCAAAAACTCTTTTGGATCACAAACCAATTCATGGAGAAATTTTCTCCTTCCTCTGTCCAGGACACAAGATATGTTGCAACAGGTGCAGTAGTTGACTTTTTTCCTATTTGTCCTTGACGTCCTTTTATTTATGCGTAGGTTACTGGGGCACCATATGAAAAAGGGGAGGGGGGAAGATTCCTGCCTTAGATGACTATTTACACCTTTGGCCACACCTCCTGAACTTCAGGGGGGGACGGGACACCAATTGGCATACCAGGAAGGTTTCAGCTCAGGTAGTCACCACTCCCTGAGCCTGGCCTTTACTGGGGGGGGGGGGGGGGGGTACGCTTGAGCCCTGTATGTCGACTTGGGACTGGGACTTACCCTGTCAACTTTTACATAGATAGTGCATGTGTGGTCTTCAGGAACACACAGGAAGGATAAAAACAAAACCTCAAATGCCAAGGTGCAGGTATGAAAGTCAAAGTAGGAACAGTCAAGGAAAATGAATGATACAGGCAGAACACTTATTTTTTTATCAACTTCAGTTTACCAAATTAGGTTCAAGAAGTCCCCAAGGAGGGGGAAAAGAGTAAGTGATTATGCAGTGTGGAAAGGAAGTAGCCTGTGTTAGCCATGCACATACTGAAGAGTTAAAGCCCCTGGGAGGTATTTCATTATGTATGTAGCATCTATGAGTTAATAGGTCTGATATGGTAATTTAACTTGTTACTGTAAATGACTTTCTACTTACTGTATCAGAACTGTTTGCACCTCTACAGGCTATAAAACCTTTAGTGTGCATGTCTTCTGGAGGACACTGACCCAATGCCTTCTCTCTCTCTCTCTCTCTCTCTCTCTCTCTCTCTCTCTCTCTCTCTCTCTCTCTCTCTCTCTCTCTCTCTCTCTGTGTTTTGTTTTGGGGCATAAAACTACTGAGGCCATAAGCACACTTGACGAAATGTGACTAATGATTAAGAAGGGACAGAGTTAAATTTCCTTTTCCATGTTAGTGTTGTGGGTAAAATGTAGAACGCAATCAACCGAGTGCAGGTCTTCAGCTAAAACATCAGACAACTCAGACGGAAAACACAAATTTTGACAGACTGTTAAAAAAACGGGCACTGCACCAGAAGGTGGCACACAGTAAACAGTTCAGAACAGTGGCAGCAAAGTGGGGCAGTATCACCACATAGTGGCGGTGACTAAAGCAAGAGTGTCCTATGCGTACACGAGCTATAACCACTTTGCAGCGAGAGGACCAGGAGGAAGTAGACCACGCAGAATGGAGGGGTTTGATCTCCCCAAGTTTTTTGCCTAGAAGAGAAGACCAATGTGTAGTCCAGAGTGATACCACATACCTGGAGACTACTGCATGGAGGTCTTCCAACAGAACAGAATGTGTAGCAAGCTGAGGGAGGGAAATGGCTGCCTTTGCAGCAGCATCCACAATCTCATTTCCCAACACTCTCACTTGGCCAGGAATCCACAGCAACATCACTGTTGTCCTGTTGACAGTGAGTGGAGGCATTTCTGCATCCACTGTACAATGGAGTGGAGTGGAGTGGATATAGAGGGTAGAGGCTTTAAAGAGGACTCGCAAAATCTGAGAAGATGACACTGTGAGAAGGAGAGTGGCATTTAAGGTACTGGGTGGCCTAATATAAAAGCAAACAGCTCTGCAGTGAAAATTGAGCAATGATCAGGCAGATGATATTGGAAGGATTCATCGCCAAGTACCACACAACACGATGGCCAGTCTTTGAACCATCGGTGTAGATGAAGGTATTATCGGCAAGCTGTTTATGGAGTGGAAGAAACTTGTTGCGATAGACCAGGCCACGAGTAGTGTCCTTTGGAAACAAATGGAATTCGAAATTGACACACATCTCTGGATATAGCCATGTCAGGAAGGAGCCAACATCCATTGGGAATGTGGCAGGGAGCGGACATCAGGTGGTAATAGATATGGAGGCAATGCAAATAGATAGTCTAGCAAGTCTTCAAAAAGATATTATACGTTGGGTGGCCACACATAGATTATGATCAGCCTGCATATTGACTCAGTAGGACATCCCTCTGGTAGGATAGAGTAATTCGGTGGCTTCAGCATATAGACTTTCTATAAGACTGGTATAGATGGCTCCTGTTGCCCAACGGATCCGTTGGTGATTTATCATGTTAAGATGTCAAAGTTGGTCATGCAGAGGAGTACACAATATGCTTATAGTTCAATACAGTCAGAGGAGAGTGGACCGTTTCGCTCCACAAAGTGCTGCACAGTACCATGAGAACATTAAGCAAGCAGGTACACTGAGGAACCAAAGAGGAGAACGGGAAGGACCAACAAAGTTTCCCCATCATACTCTAGTCCCAAGAAGAGTTTTGTCCTAACAAATGAATGAACATATGGTCCAAGATGGAGCATCAGTGGGAGAAATAATTTGTGCCACCAGAAGTTTGTACAGACTGTCTTGTCTGCAGAAAAGCGGAACCCATTGTTGGTGCTCCACGAGTACAGATGGTCAAGACTCTACCAAAGTTGCCGCTCAAGTAATCATGTTCGTTGGCAGCTGCAGTGGCACGCAAAATTATCTGCAAACAGAGAAGCCGAAGCACCTGGGAGGAGACAACCCACGATAGGGTCGATTGCAGTTGCAAAGAGAACAACTCTCATCACTGAGCCTTGTGGGACTCCATTCTCTTGAGAAGTATTCGACAGAGTTGGACCTACATGCACTTCAGATGTGTGGTCTTTTAAAAATTCCTGAATAAAAATAGGCATACAACTCCAGATTCCCCAGGAATGCAAAGTATGGAGGATGCCCACCCTCCAACAGGTATCGTATGCCTTTTCCAAGTCAAAAAATGCGGCCACTATTTGATGCTTCTGTAAAAAATTGTTTAAAATTTGAGTGGATAAGGTGAGATATTTGACAGCAGAGCAGTGCTTATGAAATCCACAATGTGGGTTTGTGAGGAGGTTCCTAGATTCAAGCCATCATACCAGCCAAGCATTAACCATATGTTCCATCACCTTGCAAATGCAAATGGAATGTAGCTGGAAGGGATATGTTTGTCCTTGCCAGACTTAGTACAGGAGCGACTATGGTTTCATGCCATCATCAAGGAAAGGTCCCATCCCGTCAGGCACTGTTATATACGTTCAAAGGAGAAAATACAATGCCTCTGGAGTCATGTGTTAACATCAGTCTATGGATGCCATCTGGTCCGGAGTGGGGGGGGGGGGAGACTGATCAGAGTGCATGTTCACACTGCCTCATGGTAAATTCATTGTTGTATGTGTTGTTTATGGAGAAGAAAGTGTCCTTTCTGCTGCTTCCGCCCATTTTCTAGGCATGAAATTGGGATGGTAGTTTGCAGAGCTGGAAGTCTGAAATAGCGGCCCTTTGTGTTCAAAACAGCAATGGGGTGTACAATGACATTTGCAACCGTAAGGGCAGAGGTCATGGAATGAGCAGAGGTCTTAGAAAGGCGACTGAGGTTGCCCCCAAACAATGGAAGAGAGGGGTGTTCAAAGACTTTATGAATGAGAGCCACCTGGCTTGTTTGTTTTCACTAATGACATGGCAACATTGCCCACACAGTAGTTCTGTACTGAATGCCATTTTATAGTGTGGGAGGCATTGAAAATTGCAGAGTGCACATCTCAGAGCTCCAATCGCCTCACAGCATGCCTCATTCCACTAAGGAATAGGGATACATCATGGTGAGGTGGAGGTGTGAGGGTTGGGACATTTATTGGCAAGGAGGACAGTGTCAGTGATCACCAGTTTTAATACAGATGAGATTGAGATGATTGAAGATATCCACTAAGAGCCCCTGTGGCCAGGGCGTGGAGAACTTCAGAATGGTTAGTGTGTGTTGAAGTTGCCGACCAGCAAAATGGTTGGTCGATGTTTAAAAGGTACCAAACTACTATGGCTGTCAGTTGCTTTTTCAGTCAATCACAGATGATAAAGGATAACTAAAATGGGACACAACACTTTAAGTACAATCAAACCATAGCTGGAAGATGCAGCAAAATTGAGTTAGCTGCCCTGTAAGATGCAGTAGTTCTGCTTGGATGATGTCTGAAGATGGCATGTAGATTTTGCAGAGTGAGTAGCTGAAGCCAGGAAGGCAAAGTCTGAAAGCTACAGGTTGAAGCTGGGTATCTAAGGAAATGAAGTAGCTATGGATACTCTGAGCATCATGATACTCCCGTGAGCAGGAATTCCTACTATGGGGAGGGGAGGGAGGGGGGTAGGTCAGAATGGATTGAGGTGAAATGTCTAACATGAAAGGGATAGTGAGGCTTTAGTTTTGTTTCCTGCAGGCAGATAATGATGGGAGATTAAGTTTGCAGAGGAAGCTGTAGTTCTGTTCTATTAGCTTGGGTACTGTGAATAGTCATTTTGATAAATAGGGAGATGCCTAGCTGGATTGCTTCTCAAACTGGTTATCACCTCTAAAGATAGCGTGATGTCCAGAAGTTGGAAAGCTGCCTCTGATTGGCCAACCACCTGGGAATTCACTGGGACTTCACCCTGAGGTTTGCACTTCCGTTTTTTTCCTTCTCCCTTGAGGATGAGAGTAGTCATCTAGAAGGGAGCTGGTTGAGGCAACATCCAAGTTAGAGAGGGAACTAGTGGCCTTCAGGCTTTGAGTGTGCAGTTCCCAATTGTGACTGTCATGACTTTTCTTCTGTGAGTGCTGGGGAGGGGGTTTCCTGATGGAGTCCCATTCCCAGCAGGTGTCAGAAGATGGTCTCTTCTTGGGGGGGGGGGGGGTTGGGTTGGTGCTAAGTTGTTGTTAACCCTCTTCATCACTGTGTACTGCTGTTACATCCTGGTCAGAGAGTTACTCCTGTAGTTCCTCATGGGAAGGCCTGTCAAGTGATCGTGAGAACGCAACCCCCCGTGATGAGTTGAGTACAATGAGGTTCGACCTGAACAAGAAAGGTGTATAACAAGTGCAGTGTGAAGCAGTTTCTGAATTTGAAAGGCACCTTTCATTTCCAGCAACAGCGTCCCATTTTGTTGGTGGGAACAAGTTTGAACAGGACCTGCAATCGTGTTGACACCCCATTGTATGACAAAGGGATTCACTGATGTGAAATCTTTGCCACCAGTGCGTGAAACGACAAGGAACTTTGGCAAAATTTTCTTTGACTTTTATTCATCTTGTGTCCTTTTCTGATTAAATGCCGAAGTTTAACCTTCCTATTGTGAATGGGTCTAACTGATCCAGTTCGTTTACTAAAATTAATGTAAACCCCTAAATGTTATTTATTTTGCAACATGACATTATGTTTTCCTCAACTACGTCATTATGTTATCCTCAATTTTCGTATCAAAAACTAAAATACTTTCGGAGATACGTAGCTTTGACACACTTATTGTGAATGGGTCTTTTAGACCCAGTCGGAAATTTTTATTTAGTTTCTATGAATAAATTGTTAGAAATACTTGTGATTGGTCTAAAATGTCTCAGAAGCATTTCACATTGTTGTGGGACTCTGTATAATGACTGCATGTAGGCGTACAGTCTGATTTTGTTTGTTGGTTTTTAAGTGATGTACAGTTAGAAAGGCTTGTGAATGACTCATAAGATGAAACAGAAGATTATACTGTCAATGATCAAGATTCTGTTGACAGTTGAAGTGATGTTGCTAATGTAATCGACTTGAAGTGAGGAGGGTGATGTGATTGAAGGAGACAAAAGCGGGGTTTTGTTGTCTAAAGAAACAAGCGTAACTGGAAATGTATATACGTCGCGCAATGGTATATAGTGGTCTACAAATCCTCCAGCTGTGTCAAAACCAAGGTGAGCATAATAAAATTCTATTACAAATCAGGAAATGAAGGCTTATTTGGGACTTCTTATATTAGCTAGTGTCCAGAGATCTGCTGGAGAATCTCTCCAATAGCTATGGGACAACATGAATGGTCGGCCAGTTTTACGCGTAACAGTGTCACTTCAGCGTTTCTATACAATCAGAATTCTCAGATTTGACAACAAAGAAGATTGACCAGCTAGGCGACGCCTTTATCAACTGGCTGTCTTTGAAATGTTTGTGGAACAGTTTCCTAAAATGTTCATTCCTTATGAAAATGTCACAGTGGATGAGTTACAGGTTCCAATCGAAGGTGTCCCGTCAGTAACGACTTCAAAACCAAGAGGAAAATATGGCATAAAATTATGGTTGTTATCTGATGTGAAAACAGCATATGTTTGTGCAGGAGAAGTCTACACACGTAAGCCGGAAAATGGACCACGAGAAGTAAATCAAGGTAGAAATGTTGTATTGAGGCTTATGGAAAGAATTGAGAAAACTGGGTGAAACATTACCACTGATAATTTCTTTACGGACTACACTGAGGCCAAAATAACTTCTGCAGAAAATTCTAACATCAGTTGAATCCTCAGAAAGAACAAAGCTGAAATTCTGAAAGGAAATGCTGACAAACAACAGTAGACAAGTGTTTTCAACCATCTTTGGATTTCAGAAGTATGTACCACTGGATTCGTACATGCCAAAAAAGAATAAAACTGTCTTATTACTCTCTACCAAGTGCCATGTCTCTACCGTGTCTGCAGAAGAGCATAAGAAGCCGGAGGTAAGACTGCATTACAAGAAAATGAAAGGAGGAGTTGACATGACAGATACAGTCGCCAGTACGTATTCCTGTAAAAGGTGTACTAAGCGATGGCCTGTTTATTTTATAACATGCTAGACATTGCTGCAATAAATGCTTATGTGCTGCATGTACACACTAACCCAGGCTACCATTGAAACAAATTGTACAAAAGACCCTTTTTTCTAATAGAGCTAAGAAGAACAATGCAAGAAAACAATGTCCAAAAATATTCCTAAAAAGATAAAAGTAAATTTTGAAAGTATTGCAGGAACGAGTTCTGGGGCAAAGGAACAGAAAAGGGGGCCAGTACAAAGAGTGTGGACCGAAGAAAGATCTAAAGACTAATAAGAAATGTAACCTTTGTCAATCATTCCTATGCGAAGATCATGCAAATATTTACTGCAATAATTGTGTAAGCTAATACAACACGCATATTGAAGCTAAACATTGATCTTCAGAATTAATCATCATATTTCATTGTAATTTTAGGTTAATTAGTGTTTGCAATAAGTGACAAAATTTAATCTTTACACCTTGCACATTAATGCAACAATTCACTTGTATGAACATTGTTTCACAATCTAAAATGTAATAATTTTTACACTAATTACGTTCAATAAATGCTGGAAAGCTTCAGGATCTGTTTTTCCACATGAACAAACTATATATAAAATTTATTTTGAAGTAACATCGAAGAATATATATAATTTTAAATTGCGGGTCTAACTGACCCATTCACAATAAGTGTGTGTCTGTTTCAAACACAATAGGAAGGTTAAGAAGAAGAAGAAGAAGAAGAAGAAGGAGAAGAAGTAGTAGTCATTGTGAAATGGTCCCACCTTAGGCGATTGTTCACACCTCAGGTCACACTTCCCAAGAAATGGACAGAGGGACCAATCGGCACAGTCTGAAGGTTACAGCTCGGTTAATCACCCCTCCCTGGGCCTGGCCTTAACCAGGGGGTATGTGCGGGCCCTAAATGCCAACCCGGGGCTGGGACTTACGAATTACCCAGTCACCTGTTACGCAGCGAGTGCGTGGACAGCCTTCAGGAACTCACAGGTAGGAAGAAAGGAAAGAGGAAAGAAGAAGGAAGTGGGAAAGGTTGTGTCTCAAACACGGAGGCGGAGACTAGAGGAGGAGAGGAAGGCTAGGAAAAATACCGTAAGGAGGGAAGGCAGAAGCAAAGTTTAGGAGAAGAGAAACCTAGAACAGAAAAAAAGCTGGTACAAGAGATCACTTCAAAACCACATCTCTGGGTGAAGGCATAAAACAGGGAGGGAACTGAAGCAGCCTGGGAAGGGAAGGAAGACGACTTTGGCTCGTCGGCTCGGGGCCCTGTGTGTGCCACACGTACTCACAAAAGAACTGTGGGCCTCGGGGGGGGGGGGGGGGGAGAGGAGGGAGAGGGACCTGCACTGTAGCAGCATGGTAGCAAGTTGTTCCTTTAATGACTCACACTTTAAACAGAAATTTTGTAATGGAGATCAAACCCTGAGGAGGTCCAAACTAAGCCAAAAACAGGTGTAAATGGCAAATAGGTCAAAATTGGAAAAGCCAATATGGGTACCATGGGAGTAGGTGAGCCATCTTGAAGTGAAACACCTATAGAGGATTGGTGAGGAATTAGGATATGGGGGGGGGGGGGGGGACTTAGAGGTAATGCAGCCTGAAAAGATAGGAAGAAAGACTGCAATGGCTCAGGGACCTGTACCCATAAAAAAGCTTTGGGCCCCACGGGGGGGGGGGGGGGGGGGGCAGTGAGGTGCCCAACTGCTGAACAGTAACACAATCTTGTGTCTACTGGGCAGTGACTCAAAAATATATTGACTTGGTATCTCTTTCCATTATCTGAAATTTTTCAATTTTGCACAAACACTCAGCACTGTTCACATTAATAGAGATCATTCAGCTTCATTATATGGTCAGACTGAACAGTGGTGGTTTTGAATTTTTGTATGTCGTGTTTTGAAATTATGTTTAAATGATCAGTTTCTTTAAGTTCCTCTCAATAGTCAGTTGGTACACTTTCACAACAAAGGAGACAAGAAAATTTTTGTTTTTCATGAATATCTGTAGTTGTTAATTTACTCTGTTCACATCAACAGAAAATCTATGACTGAATCAGATTAATTATCTCTGGATCGTGCCTCCCAAGAAATATAATTTCAGGTACTGTGCAAGTGTTGTCTAAATGTTTCATTAAATTAATATCTACACTCATGGTGTTTCATATTTTTTTAATGTTAATAATCCATATTCCATGATCTCTTGTTCTAAG
Organism: Locusta migratoria; assembly: GCA_026315105.1. Classification (NCBI taxonomy): domain Eukaryota; kingdom Metazoa; phylum Arthropoda; class Insecta; order Orthoptera; family Acrididae; genus Locusta; species Locusta migratoria. Next base: position 250,853,893 of record CM048745.1, on the reverse strand, counting down.
ATAAAGATGGAATATTCTTTATTGATATGTCAATATTCTGGCTGTGTGTACTACCTACTTCCACTTTATTGCTATCATTATGCTGATATGTACATAATCTTTTACTTTTGTTGGTGATTTTGAGGTGGATATTTACTATCACTCCTTTTGTTACCTTTAAGACGTGTTGGCTGCTCCATGGGAAACTGTTTTACAATTTTGTTTTAACTTAAACAATGAAAATATTCTACAAAGTATGAATATATGGAAGTTGGAATTATGTCTGGTTCTGTAAAGTCCATTTTAGGTTTTTAGTTATAGCCCTGGTAACATGATTTACTTCAAAGGTAGAGTTTGGCAACTTCATGTATTTGGAATCTTTATTATTCTTAGTGAGATACTACTGCATACAATCTGCATACTACTGCATACAATTATGAATGTTTACAAATGACAAGGGAATGAATGTAACTTACAAATGTATTTTTCTAGTCCAATGGATGTTAGAAGTGAAGCAATATCCTTTGTCTTCAATCCTGCAATCTGATTCACAGCATTTGCAGGTGCAGAATCTAGGTAGTTGCTTGCACTCATCAGTCCATTTTCACCAGTTAATAATGTACTGCTGAAGTCTGAAGTTGAATTTAATGTTGGAGATACCACCGAGTTATTTGTTTTCCATGGGTCCAGATCACCAGAATCCTAGTTTGAAAATTAATTATTAGTTTTGCTTAAGGTGATGGTGTATTTCAAGCTCTTTATGTATAATGCTTACCTGGAGAAGTCCATTGTGTTTGTGTTTCATTTCTGGTGTTGGACTGGATTGGCTGAAGCCATATCCAGACCACAGTGAAGTTGGGGTTCTTAAGCTAGTTCCAAGAGGTTTCTGAATAGCTGTTGAGGGAATTTAAGTTGCATTTAATTAGTCAAAGTTCTTACTTTACGAAATACACACAACAGTCAGTGGAAGTTACTCCAGGATTCATTCAGAATTTTTTTGAAGTTTATCACCTCCAGTATCTGAACAGTGTGCTTTTTTGTAAACAAACATAAGGCAGTAGTGGTGAATTTTAGCTGGGTTACTGATGAATATACATCACAGCTGACAACTTTCATGACAAGATGTTCCAGGAAGTTTACATCATCTTTGGATGTTAGTTTTCACTTAATACTGGATAATGAAACTGGAAGTATTCTTTAGTATGATAATTTCACATTTTGAAGCCACTGCCAATTTAATTATGTCAACATATCTGTATCTGTAATTAGTCATGTCTGAATGTGCTGCAAGGGAGCTTCCATAGAATGACAATGGACCTGGATCCATGATCTGATATTTGCAACCTTCCTTACTTTTGAGCTTAAGTGATGCCTATTCTCTCCAATTTTTTTCCTTGTAGTTGTTAGTACGAATTTCATTTTTGCAAGTGTGACAGGAAGTATGCATTTTGCATGAAAATTTAAATAACTAATTTTTAAACTTTGCTCTGATCACAGTATTAACAGATGTCTGTTTCTTAAATTTCAGGTGCAGAAACCTAACAAACGGAAGGTGGTGTACAGTATAAACAACCTGTATTTACCAAAGACACTCGCCAAGTGACACACAAAAATTCACTGCTTCAGATTCCCTAGTAAAGTTCTGTAATGTAGAGTGCTGACAGTCTACAAAAAATTGCAGATAATATGAACATGGTAATTGTTTGTTGTTTATTTCTAGTAGAAATAAACTTGTGAAACCTTATTGAACTCAGTTTCTATGAAGATTTTGCTACAAACTCATGTTAAATTATAAAAATGTTTTTTATGTAAGCTACTTTTTCTAAAGAAAGCTTTGAGAACATTAAAGTAGTAAGCCCTGTCCAGTTGTCAAACTCCTTTAATTGATTGATTAGAACAAAGATGACATTCTATCTACAAAAGATTCAGATGTAATGGAACAAAGAAAGATTAAGTTTACACTAATGAATTATATGCATACATGTAACTATTTTGATGGAAAATCAGATTGGAATGTAAATAATGGAGGATAGATAAATGCCATAAAGATGCTCCCCAAGCTGCTGACAGTAAAAAATACAATCACATTGAAGAAACTTAACGTTTCTGCCATGGCCATTAGGAAGAGAACATATTCACACAATCGGACAGACAATATGTCTGGCCACTCCAGTGTCACTAGCATATTGTGGTGTGGAAGGGGAATAATGCCAGGTAAGAGTGGGGATGGAAATTTCCGCATTGGGTGATAGATTGTAAAGGCTCTGATGGGCGCGAATGTGAGATGCATCATTTAATACAGTGAAGGGAAGGGAAGGGAAGGGAAGAAAAGGTAGTGAGAACTGTGGGGAAGAGGGAATTTAAAAGAAAAATATGTAAAGAATAAAAATCACTTTTCCTTAATTTCTTCTTCTCCTCCTCCTCCTCCTCCTCCTCCTCAATTCCCCTCCCTCTCCACACTCCATTTCTGTACACCTCCCTCTTATCCTCTTGCCCCTTCACAGTCTTCAATGCCACACCTCACATTCCAAACTATCAGAGCCTTTACAATCCATCATGCAATGTAGAATGTTTCATCCCCACCCTTACCTAGCATCTTTCCTCCTACAGTCCCCAACTCACTCACAGTGAAGATGTTTGTGGCATTGGAGTGACTGGACATGGTGGTTGTGTATGTATATTTGTCATGTGGATGTGTGGATGTTTGTATGTGTCTAACGAAGGCCATGGACAAAAATTTAAGATGTGTGAATGTGATTGTCTATTTTTCAGCTCGGCAAGCCTCTTTACAATAAGTTGTTATCTATCCTGCATTACCAACATTTTAGTATTTTCACACATTTCATTAAAGGAAATTTCAGTACAACAAACCTTCCAAGGCCATATTTCTTTTCTCATCATAGTCGAAGAGGCTTGTTTGCTGTGTTGCTATCTCTACATTTTTCTTCTCACAGTCCGTTGCCCTGAGATCAGCACAGTCCATTAAATCCAACAGTGTATTTTTAAGTCCTGGAAAAGTAAATTGAGTCAAATATACTTTTATTTCAGAACTTTTGCACTCAATTACAATAATTATTTTCATATTTTTTGGTAATCACCAATAAAGAATATGTAACAGTTAAAATATTTAGTCCAAACTTTTAATAACTTTGGAAACATTGAAATTGGGTGTATACATACATTTCTCAATAACTAAAAATAGAAATGGAGCATTGCAGACAAATGAAAATTTACTGATTTACAATTTCCAGGGCTAATGTTTTGTACCTTTTTAAAGGCATTCCCAAATATTCAAACTGACAACTGAAGTTGACTTGCTTTCAGTAAGAGCAAAGAATTTTCAAATTAAACCTTTTATCCAAATTTCTAAAAATTATCAGCCAGATATTACCCCTTCTTGATGTTTGGAGGGAGGGGATGTTTATTATTTAAGGTTTTGCAGATTTCTGCAGTTAGGTGTGTAGCTGTTATGCTATTTCTGGGTGTTTGGTATGTGAATTGTGCTCTGTCCATTATTGATGATGCCCTGCAATCACATTCCATTAATCACAGAGATTGTTACCAGCTAGAATATTGAGAGCTGGAAGCTGGCGTGTATCTTCACTGATCTGTTGGTTCAGGATTTCAGTTGGCTCTCGTTTTGAGTGTGAACATATGTCAATGTCTTACAAACTGTGGCTTTATGGAACTACTTAAGCTGTCAACAGTGAACATTACTACTTTAGTCTTGATATATTGTGCAACCCAAACACAATGTGTACATTCTTTGCTCTTTTGGCACTTAAAGTCTCTCCAGTATCTTTATTTCAATAGAACTGCACCCATGAATTCTGTTTTACTCTTGTTTTTTCCCAGCGATTTTACTACATACCTTAAGGAACCATAGTTTCTGTATTCACTCTGGGAAATTGGTTGCTCCTCAAATATCTTGTCTGAACTGTTTAAGTATGACCTCCTTTCTCTCTCTTCGTTGTTTGGGGCCCGCAGTGTAAAATATGCCTTGTAATGACAATTATTATAATGATACACCAACAACAATGCTTTATACTTTCTGTTATTTATAAATCACAATGAGCTCATTTTGGCCTTCAGCCATCATCAGGTGCTCTTACATGGAATATTGTATGTGTCACTGCTGTCTTTATTTTTCACCTAGATGTAGATTGGTGCCTTGTTTGTGTCTATGATGTCTTTATTTTTTACACCTGAATGTCAATTTGGTGCCTGTTAGCTTCTTATGTTATTTCAAAACAACATAAGAAGCTAACAGGCACCAATCAACAACTAGGTGAAAAAGACAGCAGTGACACACAATATTCCATTTAAGGGCACCTGATGATGGCTAAAGGCCGAAATGAGCTCATTGTGATTTATAAATAACAAGAGCAAGAATAAAGCAGTATTGTTGGTGTTTTATCATTATTATAATCATGTTGAAGTATGGTTAGTACACCATTGGAAGCTTTTATACTCTATTGTACTTTGCAGCTGTTTGTTTTGATTTTTTAACTGTTGGCTTAAAGACTCATATACATTCTTCTGGTTGTTATTTGATCTTTGTTACATTAATTCTGTGCACTATGTAAGATATCAGATGAAATACTTTCGAGTCTCCTGATTGTGGGCTATGCTGTGTAATACTGAAGTGTGTGACTATTTCTGGTTGACCTTGGGTTCCAGTTTATCAGTAACTGATATGTAAACAGTGTCTGTAATTAACGTCATCAACTTTTCTATACCCTTACTATGTGTGTGGGGCTAGGAAATTTTCACCTTTTGAGAGAAAGGTGATATGAAAAGTCCTAGTTATTTCACCCACATTGTATAGTATCCAGTGCCAGATCTGTGAGGAGTGGTGAGGGGGAGCAAACCAGGGCATCCGGTCCAGCGGGCACCAATCATCTCCGGGGGGGGGGGGGGGGGGGGCACAGCATGAAATTTTTAAGTTGGTTGGGGGGGGGGGGGGGGAGAGAGAGAGAGAGAGAGAGAGAGAGAGAGAGATATTTTGCTCTCTATAGTATGTCTGCCTAGGTGGGTATTTGTTTACCCTCCTTTCTTTCCCCAAAGGTAAGTCTTTCCTGTCCCAGGATTGGAATGGCTCCTTACCCACTCCCTTAAAACCCTCATTTCCTTTTCCCTCTCCTTCCATTCTGCCTGAAGAAGCAGCTAGGCTGCGAAAGCTAGTGTGAGTGTGTGTGTGTGTGTGTGTGTGTGTGTGTGTGTGTGTGTGTGTGTGTGTGTGTGTGTGTGTGGTATTTGTGCTACTATCACTACCTGTGCTCTTTCGCCTGGTGAGTAATCATATATAAGAGAAAGCAACCTCATTTTACAAAGCGCCTAGCACAATGTTGGAAAATTTGGCTTGTACTGAATGCTTTTGTTCATTATAATCAGTGAGCCTGTATTTGCTCATCTATAACCAATTGTGTGCTTTCTGCCTGCCCTCCCTGTCCACCTGGGCCAAGCACCAGCTGTTGTCTCGCTTCTGCCCACAAATTCCCAAAGGCACCTGCCTGTTCGAATTGCAACAGCCTTTATGGTGTACCTGATGACTCAGTCGTGGGAATCCCGTTGCATCTAGGGAAAAAAAATGAGCACTCTCACAGACAGAAGGGCACATGTCGACATGAGTTGAGCCAAATAAACCCAAAGGGTTACTTGTTAGGCAAGTATCACAGTTTGTGTGGTTCATTGGTTTTGCAATAATCAGCATTATTAAAAGTACTAGCGAAATTCATACATTGAAACAAACAGTGGAAATTAACAACTGACAGTAATAACAGCTGAGGATTACATACATGATTTTCTGGTGTAATAGTCCAGTCAGATATCGGACAAGTGTTAAGAAACTTCATATTAAAATGCAAATTATTGTATGCTCATAATGTTATGCTCAGAAGTATTCACTTATTCCAGGCAGTTCTCATGGCTGTGGCAGATTAGCCTTGCACACTGGGGTGCCGTGTTGTGTGTGCACTGCAGTTTGCCATTGAGGGTTTGAGTACCCTCCTCAGGCATCTATGTTTGTGGTGTCCTCATGTTAGGTTAAGTATTTTGTAAGCTACATACTAATAACCACACAGGTTAGTGTTAGATTTACAAACATTTGATAGTTCTCATGTTTTTGTAGTGTAATGGACAGCATGATGATTGAGGCAGAATGTATGAGGTAGTTGCTTCATGTCATGCTGTAACATTGTTTTTCCATTGTAATGATGTTAAACTTATTTTATGCCTTTCTTATGAAATTATAATACAAGCATCTCTTACATTAGGCCTTTTTTTTATCTGGTTTTACCCACTACAGTGATGGCACAGTGTGCTGATATACGTTGATATACTTGCAACTTTCCATGTCGGTGTCTTCATATGAATGCAAATGTTGCCTTATGAAATGTCCTCTAAGAGAATATTTCATTTACTGAAAGGACAGGACATACATAAAAGATTTTTTTTTTTTTTGTGCTTTTATGGCACACAACTGGTAAGGTCATGAGCGCCCGGATCAAAACTGGGATATACCGAAGGATAATAAGACTATATATAAACAGCTAAATAACAAAGGGAAGAGCTAAACGTCCCTTGACAAATTTTTCAAGTTGATAAAATTTAATACTCGAGCAACAGCCCATGCGTCATCAGCTAAAATTTCTTCCAGTGTGTCCGGCAGATGTAGTGCAATCTGAACAGGAGTAAAATTGGAACACGACAATAAAACATGGTGCACCGACAGTGGGTGGCCACAGGAACATAAAGGTGCAGGGTCACCAGTGAGCAAGTGGCGGTAGCTGAACCGGCAATGTCCGATCCGCAACCGAGCCAAGATCTCTTCTCGTCATGAGCGGTATGATGAGGTCATCCAAGCCACCGGGAGCGGTTTAATGGTCCGGAGCTTATTATTAGTAAGTGAAGACCACACATTATGCCACGATGATATAAGGCATCATGAAAGAGCCCCTTGAATATCATGCGATGGGACACAGTAGACATAGGAAGGAGAACGGTGTCGACGGATAAAGAGTAAAACCTGATACAGGGCAGAAAGCTCAGCTGTTAAATTCGAGCAGTGGGTATTAAGCCTGTACTGATAACAGTCATCCCCCATGACAAATGCACATCTGACACCATCATTGGTCTTTGAGCCATCTGTGTATATGAAAACTGAATTTTCGAGCCATGCACGTAGTTCAAGAAACCGCGAGCTGTATGAAGCATCCGAAGTGCTCTCCTTTGGGAGTGAGGCGAGTTCGAGGTGAAAGCGAACTTGAGTTTGAAGCCAAGGTGGCACTGGGCTCTCACCTATTTGAAATGTGGAAGGGCGAGTAAAATCGAGCTGCGGAAGCAAGCGACAAAAACGGACTCCAGGAGGGAGCAGGGCAATTGCATGCAGCCCATATTGGCTATCGAGGGAGTCAAAGAACAATGGATAGGAAGGATGGTGAGGCATCTAAAGCAAACGGCATGCATACCGGCACAGTAATATGTCGCATCAATAGGGTAAAGGTAATTCAGCACCTTCGGCATAGAGGCTGTCAACAGGTCTAGTGTAAAAAGCTCCTATCACCAGGTGTAACCCCCGATGGTGAATGGAGTTTAGGCGGCGTAAAATGGATGGCCATGCGGAAGAATAAACGAAGCTTCCGTAATCCAATTTTGAGCAGACAGTGGACCGGTAGAGGTGAAGCAGGATGGTTCGATCCGCTCCCCATGATGTGCCGCTAAGAACATGGAGGACATTAAGGGAAAGAGTACACCGGCCAGCCAGATAGGACACATGCAGGGACCAGCAAAGTTTCCTGTCCAATATTAGCCCTAGAAATTTAGTCGTCTCCATGAAAGGCAGAGTAACGGGGCCTAGATGGAGAGACGGTGGAAGGAACTCTTTGTATCTCCAGAAATTTATACAGACTTTTCTCACTGGAGAACTGGAAGCCATTGGCGACACTTCAAGAGTACAGATGGTCGAGACAATGCTGAAGACATCGTTCCAGAAGACAAGTTCTCTGGGCACTGCAGTAAATCGCGAAGTCATCCACAAAAGGGAGCCAGAGACGTCGGCTGGAAGACAATCCATAATTGAGTTGATTGCTATGGCGAAAAGTGCCATGCTCAACACAGATCCTTGTGGCAGAAGGTGTCTGACAGAACAGAGCCCACTCTTACACAGAACCTTCAATCTAGTAAAAATGCTTGGATAAAAATGGGGAGGTGGCCACGAAAGACCCATGTATGGAGCATGCGGAGAATGCCCGCCCTCCAACAGGTGTCATAAGTCTTCTCCAAATCAAAAAACACAGCCACCGTCTGGCGCATACGTAAAAAGTTATCCATAATATAGGTCGACAAGGTAACGAGGTGATCGATAGCAGTACGGTGCCTATGAAACCCGCATTGGACGTTGGTAAGGAGACGGCGAGATTCGAGTAGCCAAATCAGCCAAGCATTAACAATGTGTTCCATCACCTTGCAAATGCAGCTGGTGAGATAAATGGGGCGATAACTCTAAGGAAGATGTTTGTCCTTCCTGGTTTTGGTATGGGAACAATTGCTTCACGCCAGCGTGTGGGGACATGACCTTCAATCCATATGCGATTATAAGTGCGCAGGAGAAAACATTTACCCGCAAGAGAAAGGTTTTTCAGCATCTGTATATGAATTTTATCAGGCCCTGGAGCAGAAGATTGGGACAGAGAGAGCATGTTCAAGCTCCTGCATGGTGAAGATGGCATTGTAACTTTCCCGATTGAGAGATTGGAAGGAAGGTGGCCATGCCTCTTCTGTCTGTTTTCGAGGGAGAAAGGCAGGGTGATAATGTGTGGAGCTCGAGACTTATGCAAAAGATTGACCTAAAATGTTGGATATATTGGCTGGGTCTACAAAGACTTCATTTGCGACAGTCAAGCCAGGAATTGGGGAGTGGACCTTTGTGCCAGATATCCGGTGCAGGCCCCCCCCCCCCCCCCCCCCCCCCCAGACAAAAGAAGGAGTAAGTCTGTTAAATGAACTAGTAAAAGCAATCCAGCAGCCCCGTTTGCTTTTTGATGACATTATGCTCGTAGACGTTTGTAATCGATACAGTTTGCCAATGTTGGGTGGCGGCGAAAGGTGCATAGAGCATGTCTCTGGGCTCTAACAGCATCACGATATGCCGCAGTCCACCAGGGGACTGGGACTCGATGTGGAGAAGAAGTAGTACGTGGAATGCAATATTTGGCAGCATTGAGAATGACTTCCATGAGGTATTCGACCTGACTGTCACAGCTGGGGAAGTTCCCATAATGGAAAACCGCCAGTGAGGAGAACAGTCCCCAGTCAGCTTTCAAGATGTTCCAACGAGTGGAACCCGGAGGCAGGGTATGATGGAGATTTATTATGCAGGGGAAATGGTCGCTCGAGTATGTATCAGAGAGAGCATACCACTCAAAACGACGCGCAAGTTGGGCAGTACATATTGAGAGGTCCAAGTGAGAGTAGGTATGCGTCATATCGGAAAGAAAGGTTGGTGCACCTGTGTTTAGGCAGACAAGATTAAGATGGTTGAGAATGTCTGCTAAAAGGGAGCCTCTCTGGCAAGAGGCCGGAGAACCCCATAGGGGGTGGTGGGCGTTGAAATCGCCTATCAACAAAAAGGGAGAAGGAAGTTGGGCAACAAGGTGCAGCATATCTGCCCTAGTAAAGGCAGAAGACGATGGGGTATAGATGTTACAAAGAGAAAAGGAAAAAGTTGGAAGAATGATACGGACGGCAACTGCCTGTAGTTGAGTGTGCAGTGGAATAGGATGATAGTATATGTCATCTCTAATGAGCAACATAACCCCTCCATGGGCTGCAATACCTTCCACAGGGGGCAGGTCAAAACGCACTGAGGTATATTGTGAGAAAACTATGTCGTCGCGTGGGCGTAACTTCGTTTCTTGAAGTCCGACCACAAATGGATGGTGCAGTCTGAGTAGGAGTTTCAATTTATCTCTGTTGGAATGAATGCCATGAATATTCCATTAAAGGAGATCCAGAAGGTGAGAAGATAGAGAAGAAAAGTGAGGGGAGATCACCTCGCTGGCCACTGAGGGTCTGACTTCGAGGGAATGCTGCTACTGGATTCTACAGGTAAAGGATCATGTTCCATCACTTCATCTGGAGTTTCCGCCGCCTGCTTGGATTTATCGGCAGGGGCAGCTTCCTCCGCCAGTAAAGGGCTGGATGATCAGCTAGCAGTAGCGCCCCCCTGCGAGACAGAGGAAGACCGAGTGGTGCCACTGCTAGATGGCGTGACAGTCGAGTCGTGCCGTGGCGGGGAAGGAGATAAATTCTTTTTTTCTGTGTGCCTTCTTGGAGGAATGACGATGAGCAGACGTAGGTTGTGCAGGCTCAGATCTCAAAAAATCTTCACAGACAGGCTCTTTCTTGGACGTCCGGGCATCCGATTTAGACGCCCGTGATTTGGGAGGAGCTGCTGATGGCTGTGTTTTTCGGTGAGAGGAAGTGAGTGGAGAGGTTGATCGGGCAATCTTTGGACTGGCCAATCTGACAACCGTGTCACTAAAAGTAAGGTCATATGTCTGTGTGCCAACCTCCTTACGAGGACGAGGAGAGGCAAGGACAGGGCTGTATTTACCCGCTGGGAGCTCAGCGGGCTTTCGACCAGCTAGTATCTTCTGCGCAGCAGAGGTCGAAACTTTTTCACATACTCTTATTTCTTGGATTACCCACTCCTCCTTGGAAACAAGGCAGTCTGGATGAAGCAGCATGGTCGCCCATGCAGTTGATGCAGTGAGGGGATGGAGGTGGACAGTCCCCCTCATGAGCATCCCTGCCGCAGGTGACGCATTTGGCTGCATGAGGGCAAGACTCACGAGTACAATTTTATCTGTGGCACTGGTAACAACGTGTGGGATTCAGGCTATAAGGGCGAACTGATATGATTTCTTAGCCTGTTTTGATTTTGGAAGGGAGATCCACCTTGTCAAAAGTAAAAAATACAGTTTGGGTTGGTATCAAACCTGTATCAGCCTTTTTCATTACTCTATGGACAGCTATGACGCCCTGATCAGTCAAGTAGTCCTTTATTTCTTTGTCCGATAACCCATCAAAGGATCGAGATTAGACAATCCCACGTGATGAGTTAAGGGTACGGTGGGCTTCAACTTTTACCGGGAAGGTATGCAAAAGCGTGGCGCCTGAAAGGCATTATTTGTTTCTAACAGCAAACTCCCATTACATTGTTGAGAACATTTCTTCAACGGACCGGCAATGGCATCTACACCCTTCTGAATTATGAAGGGATTGATCTTGGAGAAATCATTACCATCAGTATGGTTAACAATCAGAAACTTAAGAACGTTCGGTAGTATTTTCTTTGTTTGAGGGGCATCCAACTTTCGTATTTGGGTCGAAGTCAAAAGGGAAGAGAGAGAGAGAGAGAGAGAGGTCATTGCGGAAGTGTCCCCATGGAATGAAGTGTCTCCGATGGTGCGCTCATTCCAAATTGGGACCCTCACTGATGGCTACCCCACCTTAGGTGATTGTTCACACCTCCTGAGAAACGGACGGAGAGACTAATTGGCTTGGTCAGAAGGTACCAGCTCGGGTAATCACCCCTCCCTTGGCCTGGCCTCTACCAGGGGGTACGTACGTGCCCTATTTGTCTACCCGGGGCGGGGAATTACGCGTTACCCCCGTCACCTGCTATGCAAGGGAATGCGTGGGTCCGCCTTTAGACACGCACAGGGAGGAAGGAAGAAGAATAGAGGATGGAAAGAGGGAGATACAAAAGGGAGAATCACAAATGCCGAAGCGGAGATCGTATTGGTGGCTCCAAGGTAGGAACAACAAAGTAAGAAGAATGAGCAGAAAACGTGAGTGGAAGGAAGGAAGGAAGGAAGGAAGGACGAGTAGGAAAAGAAGGCATAGAAAAGGAAAAAGGAGATGACCTGCAATTGCTCAGGCACCCATCTCTGGGCAAAGGCACAAACCGGTGAGAGGGGGGGGGAGGGGGGAGGGAGTGTGAAGCAGCCTGAGGAAGAAGAAAGGCTACTTCGACTCGGGGCCCCGTGCGCACCACACGTGTACCTACGAAAGAGCTGTGGGCCCCCTGGGGGATAAAAGAACTTGTCAAGCATAGCAGGACCAACAATTACTTCTTGGCCACCACTGAAGACCATTTATTGTCATTATATGTGGATCAGTTTTCAAAGAGTATAGATAACCTGGCAACGCAATTCTATCTTCTTGATTATATGTTGCTTGTCACAAAAGTTGCAATTGTTTATTCTATTTCTTCTTGGTTTGACAAAATGATAGAATTGCTTCTGGAAGAAGAACCGAAAAGGGATTGATGACCCTGCTCAAAATTATAACTAAAGATAATATGCAGAATAGTCAAAGTCTATTGAAAACATGCAAATCTCATCATGTAATGTCAGCTGCCAGTGACAAATGAGTTGTTTGGGGCATACAGTGACTACAGAAATACTTTAAAAAAATTAAGGAAATCATTTCCTCCAAAAACATAACCTCACACCAGATTTTTAAATGTCTACACGATCTTGCTCCAGTACAATGTCACACAAATTTGAAGAAGAAATGTATACAATATTTCAGTAAATAAACTTGAGTTCACTGTAGTCCATATACAGCTTATGTGGCAAGAAAGTCTCTAGATAATGCCAGAATAAAAGTTTGCATGTGACCCTGCACACACTAACATCCAACAATGAAAGGAAGAAAAAGCCAATGTCTAGTTAACCGACCATGAGATTAAAAATAGGAATGATCAACCTTGTGGCAACATAAGGGCTGGCCACAGTGGCCGAGGGGACTAAGGCGCTGCAGTCAGTGTCTGCATGGCCACTACAGTCGGGGGTTCGAATCCCCCCCTCGGGCATGGATATTTGTGCAGTCCTAGTTCGTAAGTAGTTCATAAGTAGTTTGTAAGTTTAGGGACTGATGACCCTGTAGTTAAGTCCCATAGACTATACAAACATTTGAACATTGAAGCAACATAAGGAAACCAACGAGAGGAGACAAGACAAGAGGAACACACTGTACTGAAATGAAGCTTTATAGAGTGGTAAAAACCATCACCTTGAATAAGACAAAGCTCAATCAGCCTGTGGGACATCACTTGAAACAGATGATAAAACTGCAGGAAAATTAAAACTCTGCCGCAAAGCAACTAAAATAAGAAAGTACCGCAAGATGTGGGCTTCCGTCATAGCAACACTGGGGTGGGTCCTCAGAATGAAGGAGATATGTGAGCCATGTAGACCAATGCAGAGCCGGCACAGGACTATAGGGAGCTGGCGACAGGCTTGCATGGAGGAATACCACACAGTCTTAGTCTCCTTCACAGCCCAAAGTTAGTTTAGTCTGGTCAAGTTATGCCACTCAGTATACCAAACCTTAGAAACCTGATGGCTCAACATGGACCAGACATCCAGAGACATTAGGCCAATATCCAGTACATACTCATCGACAGCCTGTTTAGTGAGCCTGTCTGCACGTTAATTGCTCGGGATACCAACATGACTCAGACTAAACTACATCTACATCCATACTCCACAATTCATCGTCAGGTGTGTGGCGGAGGGAACACTGTACCACTACTAGGTATTTTCTTTCCTATTCCACTCCCAAATCTAACGAGGAAAAAAAAGAATGCCTATATGCCTCCGTACGAGCCCTAATTTCTCTTATCTTGTCTTTGTGATCTTTATGCGAAATGTAAGTAGGCGGAGGCAAGATCGTACTACACTCAGCTTCAAATTCTGGCCCTCTAAATTTACTTAAAAGAAATTCACGAAAAGAACGTCGTCTTTTCTTCCAGCGATCCCCAATTTAGTTGCCGGAGCATTTCTGTGACACTCGTGCATTTGTCAAACCTACCGGTAACAAATCTAGCTGCTCGCCTGTGAACGGCCTCTATGTCTTCCTTTAAACTGATCTGCTGCGGGTCCCAAACACTAACAATACTCAAGACGAGGTCGTACAAGCGTTTTATATGCGGTCTCCTTTACACGTTAAGTACATCTTCCCAAAATTTTCCCAATAAACCCAAGTCAGCTGTCCGCCTTACTCACAACTGTCCTTAAATGCTTGTTCCATTTCATATCGCTCTGCAATGTTACGCCTAGATGTTTGAACAAAACAACAGCATTATGAAGCTCACTACTAATGCTGTATTTGAATATTATGGGATTGCTTTTTCTACTCATGCGCATCACCTTCCATTTTTCTACATTGAGAGCTAGCTGCCATTCTTTGCACCAACTAGAAATTTTGTCCAAGTCATCCTGTATGCTATTACAGTCAGTTGCAGACGACACCCTCCCATACACTACAGAATCATCAGCAAACAGCTGCTAATTACAACTTACTCTGTCCATCAGATCAATTATATAGATAGAAAATAATAACAGTCCTATCACACTCCCCTGGTGCATGCCTGACGATACACTAACATGACTGTTTGACCAAATGAAGGGCTAGAAGGATCCCTTGTATGTCTAACAGCAGCCGAGAACAAGGATTGCATTGGCTCTGAGGCTGCTTAGGGAGTTGCTGCAGGTAAGGAAAGATTCACACGAGGAAGATGGTATGTGTTAGAGCTCGGTAAATAACCACCAGCTCTGTAGTGTGAACACTACAGCCATATGGCAAAGAGTTCTGTTCTAAATGCCCACCATGAACGTAAGCAAACCAAATACTTGTCAGATTTGTGGTTGATTCCGCCTTATGCAAGACACTTTTTGTTTTGTTTAAATACCCAAACTAGTTTCGTCACTTATTTTGCCATCTTCTGTGGGTTTCTGTTGTCAAAATTCGTCATTCCACAATTAATGCACATGCAAATCCTGCGAATGACACAATGCAAGTACCTTGAATAAATTATGCCAAAACATCAAACAAAATTGTCAAACCAAACAACTTGTGCAAACGACTGTAGAATCAAAACATGTAACATGTTATAGAAAATAAACAGAAACCACAGAAAATGGCACAGTAAGTGCCAAAACTAGTTTGGGTTTTTAAACAAAACAAAGTGTCTTGCATAAGGTGGAATCAACCACAAATCTAATACTGCAAGCACAGAAGAGGCAAGTGCTGCACCTTCACAATATGATAACTACTTTTCACTTTGCACCTTTTGTGTGGGGATTGAATTTGAATCGGTGGTGGGTCATTAACTGACATTAAAACAAGACTGACGTTTTCTGACAATTATTAAATGCATTATTGTACTATAACACCATTCTGAAAATTTTAATGTACTGTCCAGCTTAATACTTTGGTACCAATTTTGGTAATATCTCTGCAAGCTTGTGCTTCATCAAATCCACGCATGCGCACTGTGTAACAGTATCACACAAAACTGAAGTCTAAGAAACTCTGATGAGATTCCTGTTGATTAAGCA
This sequence comes from Locusta migratoria, assembly GCA_026315105.1. NCBI lineage: Eukaryota > Metazoa > Arthropoda > Insecta > Orthoptera > Acrididae > Locusta > Locusta migratoria. The sequence continues at coordinate 250,838,501 of CM048745.1, read as the reverse complement.
ATACTTTTAATATTATTTATGTTAAGTAATTGTCGTATTGTGGTATTACTGTTCTGGACTACAACACTTGTTTGCACAAGCAAATGTTAATCTGAACTTATACTTTGTTTTGCACCTCTAAGACAGTTTTTTTTTTTTTTTTTTTTTTTTTTTTTTTTTTTTTTTTTTTTTTTTTTTTTTTTTTTTTTTTTTTTGAGCTGCTGGCATAATACTTTGAAGTATTAGGAGAAGATGACAACAAAGTTAAAAACCCATACGCAGATTCAATCCTGGCTGGGAAGAAGGGACAAAGACAGGGACCTGTATTGAAAGAAACAAAGATCCAATGATCAGTTGGAATTTCCCGTGACAGAATATGGATTGTCTAAACAAAATGCTGTCAATGATAGAGTGAACAATTCACTGAAGTATCACAGTTGTGTAGGAAATGCTTTCACCTATTCGGAAATAATAATTAAACAAATAATGTGTTCCTTTTATGAGTTGACTCTCAGAATACTGCCACTTTTTCTTCCTGTCATCTCTACATATAAAAAAATGTAGAGACTGCCTCATTATTTCGATTCTGACTGACTGCCCAGCCCCCACTGCCAAAGGAAGGAAACAGGGAGGGAAGGAAGGAAGGAAACAGGGGATTAAACATTTTCTGAAAATATGTTGCTATGAAGGCAATTTTGAAACCAACTCCAAAAACTGGCTTTTGCAATCTCTGATATAAAATTGTAAGGGTTCTGGTATGTTTGGGAATTCAACACCTGAGGGAGTGAAATATGGGCTGGAAATGTTTTATGCTGTTCTTTCATTGTGAAGTCATTTTAAAGTTTAATCTATGAAAATTTATTTTAAATAATAACAATTTGGGCAAACCATTTGTGAAACAACAGGCATTTTGTTAGTACTGAAAGGAAGCAAAAGATGAAATCAAACCAAATCTGATCTTTTATCAGTAAAGACATCACATGCAAATTGAAAAAAAAAAAAAAAAAAAAAAAAAAAAAAAAAAAACAATTCAAAGTAATATTCATGTTTATTCAGAAACGTGATTACTGTTTATGCATCTTATGATACGAGAGTCATAAGGATCATACAGATACATTTCCTCATTTTACTTCTGAATTAATATGCTGAACACTTGTTTGGTCCATTCCATTTATAGAATATTGTAGTGTAACATTGTACACTACTAGTTCCTAGCTCGACCCAAGATATTCAAATAGTTGTTTTTTTTTATAAGGGGTTTGGCACTGTGTGAGCAAATACTGCCAGAAGTAATTTATTTCTGCAGGGTTTTGCGGATGAATTTCTGCTCATTGGTATGGAGTAAAAGAACTGCACAGTGCAAAGGAAGATTTAAGACTAATGTCATCTTTGATTGTTCTTTATTGTATGGAGCAATTATTATTATTATTATTATTATTATTATTATTATTATTATTATTATTATTATTGAGATTCCATTCAGTACACTTCAGGATTAAATATGTAAACACTGATGTAGTAATCAAAATATCCACGGGTGTACTGCCGGTCTATAGTGTCCAATATTTCGGCGATCATACATGTCGCCATCATCAGGTGAACTGACGGACTGAGCTCCGGGAAACGTACCGGCATGGATATCCGCACGCTACGGCTGCTCGAATGGAACTGGGTTCTAGCCCGGTAGCGGGCCATTTAAATACCCTCGGCGCGCCGAGCAATCCCTCCGCGATCCCAATCGCTGGTTCCCAAGCTTTGCTAAGATAATAGCCACAGTTACAGTTTATGAGGTCGTCACTTGTGCAAATTTCAATGGCCTCTCTTAACGACGCAGTCCCAGTATCTCGACGTCTGTACCAGAATCCTAGTGCCTTCATAGTCCATCGCATTATTCTCCGACAAACAATGTTCAGCGACCGCCGACTTGCTCGGATACATCAATTGTGTGTGTCTCTGGTGTCCAATGCAACGATCCTCGATGGTACGCATCGTCTGTCCAATATATGACTTTCCACACTGACACAGAATCTGGTACACGCCAGCCTTCCTCAAACCGAGGTCATCTTTGGCACTCCCCACCAGTGCACGAATTTTATTCGGCTGGCAAAAAACAGTTCCAACCTGGTGTTTTTTCAAAATGCGGGCTATCTTCCCTGAGAGTGCGCCGGTATATGGAATGAACGCAGTGCCTACATCCTCCCTCGTGTTTTCCTCCGTTTCCACAGGTTGTGAAGTAGTGGTTGGGCGGAGAGACCGCTGAATCTGCCACTCTGAGTACCCATTTTTTCGAAATATAGTTCTCAAGTTTTTCAATTCCTGGGGTAGACTCTCTGCGTCGGAGATAGTGCGTGCCCTATGTACTAGAGTTTTAAGTACCCCCGTTCCTCTGTGAAGGGTGGTGACAGCTGTCTGTGTGTAAATACAGATCAGTGTGCATTGTCTTCCGATATACACTATGACCCAGGGTGCCATCAGCTCTTCTCTTGACCAATATGTCAAGGAATGGCAATTTACCCTCCGTTTCAGTCTCCATAGTGAATTTGATGTTGGGGTGTATGGAGTTCAGATGTGTAAGGAAGTCAAGGAGTTTATCCATACCATGTGGCCAGATGACAAAAGTGTCGTCCACGTAACGGAAAAAGCAAGTAGGTTTCCATTCAGATGATGCCAGGGCTTCCTCCTCTAAATTCTCCATGTACAAATTTGCAACCACAGGGGAGAGTGGGCTACCCATGGCAACTCCCTCCGTTTGTTCGTAGTATTCGCCATTGAAAAGAAAATACGTAGAGGTCAAGACATGCTTAAAAATGTGGAAAACAAGACGAGGGCGCTTCTCAAGGATGCAGATTTACCGGAGGGTGTCACCAAGAAACTGCTACCTCAAGGTCCAGTACCGCCAAGACTTTATGGACTCCCTAAGGTTCACAAAGATGGGGTGCCGTTATGTCCCGTTGTCAGTAACATCAGAGCACCTACATATTTGTTGGCCAAATACGTGATGGGAATAAAGTCCTGATGTGGGTAAATGCCCTCATCACATCCGTAATTCCGTGGATTTTGTTAAACGTCTTAACAGCTTCAGGCTGGATGAGTCAGATATCATGGTGAGTTTTGATGTCGTTTCGTTGTTTACAAGGGTGCCCCTTCGAGAGTCACTAGATTTGATTGGTCAGAAATTCGACCAGAAGACCATCGAACTTTTTAGGCATGTCTTGACCTCTACGTATTTTCTTTTCAATGGCGAATACTACTAACAAACGGAGGGAGTCGCCATGGGTAGCCCACTCTCTCCTGTGGTTGCAAATTTGTACATGGAGAATTTAGAGGAGGAAGCCCTGGCATTATCTGAATGGAAATCTACTTGCTTTTTCCATTACGTGGACGACACTTTTGTCATCTGGCCACATGGTATGGATAAACTCCTTGACTTCCTTACACATCTGAACTCCATACACCCCAACATCAAATTCACTATGGAGACTGAAACGGAGGGTAAATTGCTGTTCCTTGACGTCTTGGTCAAGAGAAGATCTGATGGCACTCTGGGTCATAGTGTATATCGGAAGACAATGCACACTGATCTGTATTTACACACAGACAGCTGTCACCACCCTTCACAGAGGAACGGGGGTACTTAAAACTCTAGTACATAGGGCACGCACTATCTCCGACGCAGAGAGTCTACCCCAGGAATTGAAAAACTTGAGAACTATATTTCGAAAAAATGGGTACTCAGAGTGGCAGATTCAGCGGTCTCTCCGCCCAACCACTACTTCACAACCTGTGGAAACGGAGGAAAACACGAGGGAGGATGTAGGCACTGCGTTCATTCCATATACCGGCGCACTCTCAGTGGGGGTGGGGAGTGCCAAAGATGATCTCGGTTTGAGGAAGGCCGGCGTGTACCAGATTCCGTGTCAGTGTGGAAAGTCATATTGGACAGACGATGCGTACCGTCGAGGATCGTTGCGTTGAACACCAGACACACACACGATTGATGTATCCGAGCAAGTCGGCGGTCGCTGAACATTGTTTGTCGGAGAATCGTGCGATGGACTTTGAAGGCACTAAGATTCTGGTACAGACATCGAGATACTGGGACTGCGTCGTTAGAGAGGCCATTGAAATTCGCACAAGTGACGATCTCATAAACCGTGACTGTGGCTATAATCTTAGCAAAGCTTGGGAACCAGCGATTGGGTTAACTAAGAGTAAATCTAGCAAACGTAACGAAGTGATGACCATGGCGGACAGAGCCCTCACATCGACGTCATCTCAGATGCCGGCGCAATCGGTTCCAATGCGCAGCCGCGGCGCGGGGCACGAACCGCGGAGGGGTCGCTCCGCGGACCGAGGGTATTTAAATGGCCCGGTACCGGGCTAGAACCCAGTTCCCTTCGAGCAGCCGTAGCGTGCGGATCGCCGTGCCGGCGTGTTTCCAGGAGATCAGTCCGTCAGTTCACCTGATGATGGCGACATGTATGATCACCGAAATATTGTGCCCCTTGGACACTATAGACCGGCAGTACACCCGTGGATATTTTGATTATTGAATACGCTTGGAGAAACTGAAGAATCACACTGATGTAGTAGTTGGTGAAGTATGTAATGAAGTTCTGTGTTATTGGAAAGAAGAGTTCATCTTTTGCCAATATAGATGTGGAAGAAATTTCCTGGTGTTCTGATGATTATGTCAAGCAGCTTCAGTGACTAGTCTGATTCATAACAACTATTTCCTTTAACACAAGGCATGGACTATCCAGACCTTCTGGAAGGAACATCCTGAACCGTACATATTAGTATCAAGGGATTAATCATGCGGAAGTACCATTTGTTCTCTGAAGATACTGATAGAAAAAACGCACATGGTGACACCACAATCTCAACAGCAATAAACCACAAAATTTGTAAAAAAACATGACACCTGCTGCACAACATTGTGCACATGCTTTATTTGATTGGAGTGGTATGCATGGCATCTATATACAGCTGCCCTGCATATCATTGGTTTTCAGTTCATCATGTGTGCTGCAAATGATTTATTGTGTGATGTTTAATCCCATGTTTATGACAGCACAATTTAATAATTTTAATGATGTATGGTGTGCTGCAGTTAAATGAGATGTGGAGAAGAAAATAAGGACTGAATGTAACTCGTCATCGTCGTCATGCAATGACAGTAAAAAGTTTTTGTTAGCAGTGCATTTAAAATTAATTTGTTTTGGGGTGGGAGCAGAGTAAATAACATTTAGCAGTTTTTTATTTTTACTTTAACTTATTTCTCTCTATACTATCTAGATGTTGAATTTCAGCTGTGAGTGCCAGACATGCACAAACATAGATTGATAAAGTAAGAAAAGAATATAAGTTTCAGTTCTGCTTCCATACTATCCTGTTAGCCTACATCACATATTCACATAAAGTTGAAACCATTAAGTAAAGCAGCCATTCTTTGTCAAGTACAAACTGATGAAGTATCTTTTGTCGAATTACAACTTGATGCACAAAGCAAAATCACCTGGCACGCTACAGTTCTATGTTCAGAGACCAGAGTTATTCATCCATGTTGTATAGAGCTTACTTATTTAACAGAAGGAATTTTTTTTTATTGGCAATGTTGTCTGAAAAGCTAAAGTGGCCAAGGGGTGGGGGGGGGCTGTACTGCTGCTGCTAGTTTTTCTGTGGTTCAGAAAAATCTTAGATTCAGGGCCGATAGTATCAGCCAATATAGCAAATTTATATTGTGTTTAATTCTCTTCACTAGCATATAAATTTATGAGGTTAGTAGCACTCTTCAGAAACTGACAACTTCTTACTATGACCTGATGCTGTTATATTTATCATCAACTTATTTCACACTATTTCAGTTGCCCCCGATTATTAAAAAGGCTATTTCACTGTGCAAAATGGCGATAAGATTGATGAACTTCCATCTGAATGAACTACAGTTTTACATTGAGCCATTTCAAAGTGCTGAATTATATATCAGCAATCCAACTGGAAACAAACTGATAATAACATTTATTATATCAACCTTTGTAACCAAAAAAAGAAGTTATCATTGAAAATGTTTTTCATATTTTATGCTTTCTGATGTCCAGTGCTGCTTCCCATAAATTAATATCCAGCAAACACTATTCTACTCCACAAAAGTGAACTTAATTCTGTAACTTTCTTGCAACAGAAAATTTTTAACAGTGGTTGGAATTTTCAAATTAAATGTTATTTTCATTTTCAATTTTCTGAAATATTAGATGCAATATTTTTGAGTGACAAGTAAATTATTAAAACAGCCTATGTTTGGATGTAAACACTGAAGTGGAAAATCAAAAACAGTTTAGAATCTTGCTCTACTTTTAAATGGCGGTAACAGTATGTAATTTAAGCTCTACTGTTGGCTGTTTCAAAACTGCCCCACCAGGTGCAGGAACCCACAAGCATTCTTCATCCCATTTGTAAGCAGGTGCAGCTAGTGCACCAGCATTGATGATGTTTTTTGTATGAAAGATCTACTTGCCTGTCCCTCCCTGTGGCAGCTATGATGTTGTATTACATTGGCATAGGTTACAGTAAACCAAGAACAGCAATTTGTATAGATGCCTTTAAGTTGCTTTATGACTGAGTTTTTTAGAAACTTTTTTCATTTTCTGTTAAGTACAGTTTAAGAGACCATGACTTAAGTGCAACCTACTTACCAGAAATATTTGTGAGTGTTTCATCCTCCACTGGAGAACAACTTTTTGTTCGTGGACTTTCAGCAGGACTTCTTACTGGACTTGTTGAATGACTTAGTGGAGAATTTTCTGAAAAATTAGAGTTTTAAAAGAAGAAAGTTGTTAACATTCTTTAATTACTTCATCTGCGTAGTGTTTATAGCAGTTAAAATATTTTACAGATTGTACATTCCACAAACTACCTTTACAAGTGTTTGATTCTGAAGCAAGTGACATAGGACTGTTTGACCGACTGGCATATCCACTGCTGCAAGACATGGTGCTAAGAATTGAAGGATGCTGCATGAATAAATGAGGAAGATATGGGCTTTGTAGAGGGGGCAAAACTGTTGATAGTCCCCAGGGGGTAGCCTGCCCAGTAAAGTCAGGTGAGAGCAGTGGCAGTGAAGGTGAATTGTATCCTGAAGAACATGGGGAACATTGGTAATTGTTGTTCATCAGCAATGGAGATTCGTATTTTTCAGTATCAGTTTTTCCACCTGAAAAAGAGGTCCACTGTTTAATTTTCTGCATTAACAGAAATGTTTAATATTAAACTTTTACCACATATAAATACTACCGTTGACTTCAAATACTGGATGATGATCATCAGGGATGAAGTATGTGTCTGGTATATCTGCATGAACTGATGGCTCCTTGAGACTTAATAGTAATTTTCTTGCTTCATATATCTTGCCTGAAATTAAATGAGAAAATTGTGAATGTTCAAAAAACGGGAGTAAATTTCTGAAATAGATTTTATAATAATGGGAAGTGTAGGTTGGACTGTCAAAAAACTTTATTATTTATGGTATGAGAGGTTTTAGTTACTGTTAGCTTTGGCACATACAGATGAAATATAGTATTGCAATATTTAGCATTAGATATCCGAATTCAAATGCAACCTGTTGGAACTGAAATTTAAGTGCAGTTTCTTTCAGGACTATTTTATCCATAAAAGACCTATTGGTTTGTTGGAGTGTGGAAAAGACATAAATCAATGTCTTTCCATTTAATATATCTATGAATTTTATTGCAAACCAAGTTCTGGCCCACATTTTTTTTCTCTCCATGTTCTTGCATGTAATGCTGGATGAAATGACCAGAAGACAAAATTATATGGCTCCTGGAAAGAACTGTTCAGGAATGTGAAACTTATAGAGAAGTGACTACTTCAGTTTGTTTTTAAGTATTACCTTGCTGTTTGTCCAATATTTTATATAATTGGGTAAACAAATTTTTGTGCTGAAACAACTTCAGTGTTGAGCATTAGTGTTTCCTCTGGTACTTTATGTTCAATACTGTTTCCTTTGAACTACAGAGTGTATACTTAACTACCCGAGAGGATGAATATGCTGCAAAGCATTAGTGAAACTAAGTGCTTCCTCTATTAGGTGCCTACACTTATTGTGAGCAAGCACCCAATTTTATTTCAGTTCTATATTGGGCAATTTTAACTTCTTTATTTGAAAACCAATTACCCTATAATATTATATACCCTATAACATGCTAATACAGCATGAGAATATGGTCAGTTTGATGATTAAAAATGTAAATGTGGCTGAACTTTTGTCAGAGGTGGTGTGGAACTTATCGTAACCCTACTATCAATTTCCATCACACTGAGGAAAGAACACCTGCAGTTGGCAACATCAGTGCCTGGATTCCAATTAGAGGCCACACATTACAAAGATGATAATGTGTATTAAACCAGATATAGCACAATGTTTCAGAAGAGGACATCATGGTTCTGCATATGACCTTTAAAAGAAATTACCTTGAATGGTCACCTTGTGTCACTTCATCCTACCCAAAATACCTTTGCCCATGGCATTTATGTTGCTTAACATTACCTTTCCAAGTGCACTATTGCATCCAAATGCATCCTTACTTTTCTCACCACAGTACTGAACTATAGCCTCACCTACAATTACACATTTGGAAGCACCAGCTACAAACAAATCCATGGCTAAGCAATAGATACCAACATCACATTACCCTATTGCCATTTATTTATGATCTGGGCTGCATTTGGCCATCTGGCCCATGGTTAATTATTTTTTTGAGAGAGTGAGCTCTTATGAAACTTCATAAATAAAGAAATTGTGTTTAAGACTTAAGTAGCTAAGCTTATTGAAAGAACTAAAGATAATAAACTACTCTGAAGAACACACGTTTTGAGGCGCAGTTTTGTTGGTGTGCTATGTCAGGAAGAGGGTGCCATTCAGATCTATGCTAGACTCCATGATATGAGGTGGCTTTCAAACAAATGTTTGAATATTGCCCTTGGTTCACAATAGGTTGCTCATGCTTTGTGTGAAGGCATCACTTCTAACCACCCCAAATATGAAACCTTTTGCCTAGTGCAAGTTAATTAATGCCATGATCTAGATGAAGGATGCAGACACCCAATCCACATTCCTCAATTAGATCAGAAGGTTACAACCCCTCTCCCATCCCTTAATTCATTATTTCCAATTAGTACTCTTTAGCTCAATAATCATCAATGTTCAATGACCTCAGACATAACAGACCACTCAGGGGAACACCTGAAGACTGTACATGTGCATATAGGCAACACACTAACACAGTATTTAACTCTTATAAGAAAATCCATATGTATTCGCCCTATGCTGAACTACAGGTATCAGATAACTTTGGTTTAAAAATATTACCAGATTGTAAACCCATGACAAGAACTAATAGCTGCTCGTTTAATGTTCATCCATTGGTAGGAAGCAAAGTTATTGTATATTAAAGCTCTATTCTGGAATATAAAGTGACCACATACAGCAATAATAGGTTGTAATAGAAAACATTAAATATTAGATTTACACCAAACTCATTACATTAATTTATCAGATGGCATTTAAAGTTCATGTAATACTGGCAATAACATGTATTCAGAAGACTTAATCCAACATGACCACATGGTCAGTATTTAAGCATTCCTTTAAAACCATAATATCTAAAGAACTGGAAAGAATGACAAGAGTTGAAGATTGCTATAACATAGGTCCGTATATGTTAGGAATTATATGCATAACATAATTCTCACATTATTATCTTTTTTATGAATTCCATTGTTCATATACATGTAATACCATATATTGCTAAATTGTAGCAATTTTTCTCAAAGTGATCATATTTGAAAGAAACATTTTGTGCTCTACTTATCAATGTGGGGTATATCTTTTAACAAATCCATTGTTCATGATAGATGTGAAACTTCCAGTTTCTAACAATAGTTTGTATTGTCTCCATGTCAAAATAGTATATAAGGACCCAAGCAGAGAGAGTCGTCATTATTGAGGCTGACAGCAGTCACTATGTCAGTATGTGGTTTGATACCAACAATGTAATTTTCTGTTCTGTTTAATACAGTTTTATGGAAAGCGTGACTTGTGTTTCGAGTTCACATCAAGTGATGTAGGTCTGTAAGAGACTACCCAGCTCACAACCTTAACCAGAATTTCAGGCATTTTAAGAACTTTACAGGCGAAGCAGATTCTACAAGATGCATCTAACCTACAACACTTTGGTAATGTGCTGAACTTAATAATTTTGTAACTGTAACCTTGCTACATGGAAGTGACATTTATCTTCAGCTTATGGAAGTTATCAGTTAGTAGCAGGTACTTTACACCTCCACCTGAAGGATGGCTTTAGCAACAGGTCAGTCTTCTTCAGAAAATCACTAAAAATACCTCCCACTTCAACAGCTGCCACATATTCCCTGCCAAAAAGTGCCTTCTGTACAGCCCATCCATTTGATCATCCTTTCTGTAATGGTGAGCAGTCTATTCATATAAGCAAGTTTTTCACTTACGCCTTCACAGACCGAAATATTCCATCTCACTTTGTCTAACAAAACATCTCCAATGCCTTTTATCATGCAACAAATATCCCTGTACACTCACTGTTGGCAAAAGTGCACTCTTCTCTTGACTTGGTACCACCCATTACTACTAATTCTGTCAGATGGTTTATATTGTAGCTACAACTCTTGATACTCTGAAATGAGCAGTGTCCTTCCTACACCTCACAACAATGATCTATCTGCCCAGCATGTTTCATCTCTGTCCATCCTTTACCATATACTTAATCCTTGCCTCATTTAGAATTATCCAATATATCCTTTTACAATGTACTACTATCTGGCCACTGGCATCTTCAATTGCAATGTGTTTCTTGACTCATTAAACACACTTGTTTGCACTTGCTTTCTTTGGAATAGCAATTACGACTTCTTGAAATCAGAGGGTATTTCCCCCGTCTCATACATCTTGCAAACCAGGTGACTTTTTTCAGGACTGGCTCTCCTAATGAAATCAGGAGTTCAGACGGAATATCATCTACTCCAGGGGCCTTGTTTCGACTCAAGTGCTTCAGCGCTCTTTCAAATTCTTCTCGCAGTATCATATCTCCTATCTCATCTTCCTCCACTTCGCCTTTCCTTTCTAGAATACTGCCTTCAAGTTTATTTCCTTTGTATAGGCCCTCTATATATTCCTTCCACACTTCAGCTTTCCCCTCTTTGCTTAGTACTGGTTTTCTGTAGAGTTCTTGATATTCATACAGCTGCTTTTCTTGTCTCCAAATACCTCATTTTCCTGTAGGTGGTATCTATCTTTCCCCTAGTTATGTATTATTCTATGGTTCTGCATTTGTCCTGTAGCCACTCCTGCTTAGCCAGTCTGCACTTTCTGTCAATCTCATGTTTCAGATGTTTGTACTCCCTTTTGTCTCCTTCACTTGCTGAATTTTTATATTCTCTCCTCTCAGCAATTAAGTTCAGTATATCCTGTGTTATCCAGGGATTTCTATTAGGCTTCTGCCTATATGGTCCTCTGCAGTCTTCACTACTTCATCTCTCACAGCTACCCATTCTTCTTCTACTGTATTACTTTCCCCCGTTTCAGCCAATCCTTGCCTAATGCTCCCTCTGAAACTCTCAACCAACTCTGGTTCCTTCAATTTGTCCAAGTTCCATCTCCTAACCTTTCTACCTTTCTGCAGTCTCTTAAGTTCTAATCTGCAGTTCATAACCAATAAGTTATGGTCAGAGTCTAAAATAACAGAACCATCAGTTTAATAAGTTATGGTTGCAAAATACCAACACAAATTATTTACAGAAGGATGGAAAAGCTGGTAGAAGCCGACCTCAGGGAAGACTAGTTTGGATTCAGGAGAAATGTAAGAACATGGAAGGTAATCCTCACTTTACAGCTTATCCTGGAAGATAGATTAAGGGACGGCAAACCTACATTTCTAGCTTTCGTAGATTTGGAAAAAGCTTTCGACAATGTTGATTGGAATACACTCTTTCAAATTATGAAATCAGCAGGAGTAAAATATAGGGAACAGAAGTTAATTTACAACTTGTGCAAAAACCAGACAGCAGTTATCAGAGTTTAAGGGCATGAAACATATGCAGAGGTTGGGAAGGGTGTAAGACAGGGTTGTAGCCTTTCCCCAATGTTATTCAATATGTACATTGAGCAAGCTACAAAGGAAAGAAAGGAAAAATTTGGAGAAGGAATTAAAGTTAAGGATGAAGAAATAAAAACCCTTGCATTTTGCTGCTGATATTTTAATTCTGTCTGAGACAGCTAAGGACCTGAAGGAACAATTTAACAGAATGGACAGTGTGTTGAAAGGAGCATATAAGATGAACATTAACAAGAGTAAAAAAAAAGGGTAATGGAATGAAGGCTCAGAAGATATGGTGACGCTGAAGGAATTAGATTATATAATGAATCAATAAAGGTGGTAAGAGAGTTGTTATTTGGGCAGTAAAATAATGTATGATGGTCACAGTACAGAGGATATAAAATGCAGAATGGCAATGGGAAGAAAAGCGTTCTTTCTTTTTGTAAAAGAGAAATTTTTTAATATTGAATATTAATTTAAGCATAATGAAGTTTTTCTGAAGGCATTTGTGTGGACTATTGCCTTGTATGGGAGTGAACCATGGACAATGAACAGTACAGACAGCAAGAGGATAGAGGCTTTTGAAATGTGGTGTTACAGAAGAATTCTGAAGATTAGGTGGGTGGATGGCATAACTAAAGAGGTGGTACTGAACACAATTGGAGAGAAGAGGAATGCCTTGACTAAAAGAAGGGATCGATTGGTAGGAAACATTCTTAGACATCGAGGAATTGTGATTTTAGCACTGGAGGGAAGTGTGGGGTAAAAATTGCAGAGGGAGACCAAGACATGAATATAGTAAGCAAATTCAAATGGATGTAATTTGCCATTCTAATGAGGAGATGAAGAGGCTTGCTCAGGATAGAGTAGGGCGGAGATCTGCATCAAACTAGTCTCTGAACTGAAGGCCACAACAGCAAAAACCAAAAGAACACATTCACACAACCCAATTTTCAATTACAGTAGATTTTTTAAAATGCCTCCATTGACATGTAAGCAAAGGTTACACAATTAGATCATGTTCTAACACTGGCAAAAACTCCAGGAGTAACCTGAATTGTCCCTGCTGCTGCTGCTGCCGCTATCTGGGCAACGACATCCTCCTCTGATTCAACAGGAGTTACATGAACAAGGTTGCACATTTCTCCCTACACAAAAAAGGTCAGAGTGGACGTATCTGGGGATTGAGCGGATCATGGTACAGGACTACTTCTGCCAATCCACTTTCCTGAGAATTGTTGGTCTAGGAATCAATGCACACAATGAATGAAATGTGTTGGTGCCCCATCATGTTGGAACCACATGTGTTGTCTTGGAGGGAGCAGGATGTCTTCCAACAATTCTGGCAGTTCTCTGACAAGAAAATTGTAATGACCTTGGTAGCAGACACAGCCCAATTAATTTTTTTTTTTTTTGTGGTTTTAGGGCGCACAACTTCTATGGTCATTAGCGCCCCGCCAAGAACATAGATTCGCTATGATCTAAAAAAATGTAGACTGTCAGAACATCAACAAGAGGCTAAAAACGAAAGATAAAAGACAATTAAAAGAGTTAAATATCCTTGGATAAGTTGGCCAAGTTGATAAAACGCAAAACTCGAGCAGCTGCTCGTGTGTCATCAGCTAAAATTTCCTCCAGAGTAGACGGAAAATGAAGGGCTACACGGAGATGATTAAAATGAACACAAGTCAGTAAAACATGTCGCACTGTCAGCAGTTCACCGCAGGAGCATAGCGGTGCAGGTTCGGCGGATAGCAAGTGACGGTGGCTGAAACGGCAATGACCGATCCGCAACCGAGCCAGGATGACCTCCTCCCGCCGAGAGGGGCGTGAGGATGTCCTCCAAGCGGTCGGGATCGGTTTGACAGTTCGCAATTTATTGTTGTACAGTGAAAGCCACACACTGTGCCATTGCGACACGATACTCCGGCGAAGAGCCCGTTGAACATCGTCCGATGGGACGCAAAAGGTAGCCATGCGAGGCAAAAGAGCTGCTGCCTTGGCTGCTGTGTCGGCGGCCTCATTCCCGGGCACACCCACATGGCCAGGGACCCACAGGAAAGAAACGTGACAGCTGTCATCCGCCAGCAACTGGAGGGAGCGTTGGATCCAATACACGAGAGGATGGTTCGCGAAAGGGTCCTTAAGACTCTGCAGGGCACTAAGGGAGTCAGAACATATGGCATAGAAAGGGTGGCGGTGGCGGCAGGTATACAAAACGGCCTGGTGGAGGGCGAAAAGCTCAGCCGTGAAGTTTGAGCACCGGTCAGGGAGCTTGTATTGGAAACGGTTGTCCCCGACGACGAAGGCAGATCCGACACCGGCAGTGCTCTTGGAACCATCAGTGTAAATAAATACGGCATTATCGAACCGCGAAAGGAGTTCGACAAGCCTCGAGCGGAATACCAAATCCGGAGTGCTCTCCTTGGGGAGCGAACTAAGTTCGAGGTGTGTGTGAACCTGGGCCTGATGCCACGGTGGCAATGGGCTTTCGCTCAACCGAAGGGTGGAAGGAAGGGTAAAATCGAGCCGCTGTAGCAGGCGGCGAAACCGAACTCCCGGTGGAAGCAAGGCAATCGCAGACAACTGATATTGGCGATCGAGTGAGTCGTCAAAAAATAATCTGTAAGATGGATGGTTGGGCATCGACCATAGGCGGCATGCGTACCGACACAAGAGTATGTCACGTCGATTGGTCAAGGGTAATACAGCAGCCTCGGCATACAGACTTTCAACAGGGCTGGTATAAAATGCACCGGTCGCCAGACGTAATCCACGATGGTGGATAGAGTTGAGACGGCGGAGAATCGACGGCCGTGCTGAAGAGTATACAAGGCTTCCATAGTCGAGCTTCGACTGAACAATGGCCTGGTAAAGGTGAAGCAGGACGGTACGATCCGCTCCCCATGACGTGCCACTGAGGACACGAAGAACGTTAAGGGATCGGGCACAACGGGCAGCCAGGTAGGACACATGTGGGGACCAGCAAAGTTTACGATCCAACATGAGTCCCAAGAATTTTGTAGTCTCCACGAAAGGGAGAGCAACAGGGCCGAGAAGTAGAGAAGGTGGAAGAAATTCCTTGTATCTCCAGAAATTGATACACACAGTTTTCTCAGTGGAGAATCGGAAGCCGTTTACGATGCTCCAGGAATATAGACGGTCAAGACAGCGTTGGAGAGAACGCTCCAAGAGACACGTCCGCTGGGCGCTACAATAAATTGCGAAATCGTCAACAAAAAGAGATCCGGAGACGTCGGCTGAAAGGCAATCCACGATCGGATTGATTGCAATGGCAAAGAGCGCCACACTCAAGACGGAGCCCTGTGGTACCCCATTCTCCTGGCAAAAGGTATCTGACAAAACAGAGCCCACCCGTACCCGGAACTTGCGATCCGCCAAAAACGCTTGAATGAAAAGAGGAAGGCGGCCCCGAAGGCCCCATGTGTGCAATGTGCGGAGAATGCCCGCTCTCCAACAGGTATCGTATGCCTTCTCCAAGTCGAAGAACACTGCTACCGTTTGACGCTTCCTTAGAAAGTTGTTCATAATGAAGGTCGACAACGTAACGAGGTGGTCAGCAGCAGAGCGGTATCGACGAAAACCGCATTGGATATTAGTCAGGAGGCGGCGAGATTCGAGGAGCCAGACCAACCGAGCGTTAACCATGCGTTCCATCACCTTACAGACGCAGCTCGTCAGAGAAATGGGGCGATAACTGGAAGGAAGGTGTTTGTCTTTCCCTGGTTTGGGGATGGGGACAACAATGGCTTCACGCCAACTTGTGGGAACATGACCTTCAGTCCATATGCGATTGTAGGTACTAAGAAGAAAGCACTTGCCCGCAGGAGAGAGGTTCTTCAGCATCTCAATATGAATGGAATCGGGCCCGGGAGCAGAAGACCGGGACAGGGCGAGAGCACGATCTAGCTCCTGCATGGTGAAGGCGACGTTATAATTTTCACGATTAAAAAAGCGGAAAGAAGGCGGCCGTGCCTCCTCTACCTGTTTGCGAGGGAGAAAGGCAGGGTGGTAATGGGCAGAGCTCGAAACCTCCACAAAGAAACGACCCAATGCGTTTGAAACATCAGCTGGGTCCACGAGGACTGCGTTCTCCATGGCCAGGCCAGGAATCGGGGAGTGGACCTTGATGCCGGACAAACGGCGTAGGCCACCCCAGACAACCGTGGAGGGAGTAAAACGGTTAAAAGAACTAGTAAAAGCAATCCAGCAAGCTTTCTTGCTGTCGTTTATGATACGACGGCACTGCGCTCTCATACGTTTGTAATTGATGCAATTCTCCAAAGTTGGGTGGCGGCGGAAGGTGCGTAAAGCACGGCGCCGGGCTCGAAGCGCGTCGCGGCAGGCTGCAGTCCACCAAGGGACCTGGACACGACGTGGAGAAGAGGATGTACGAGGTATGGAACGTTCAGCAGCAGTGATAATAACCTCTGTGAGGTATTCGACCTGACTGTCACAGTTGGGAAAATTCTGATTGTGAAAAACAGCCATGGAAGAATAAAGCCCCCAGTCGGCTTTAGAAATGTTCCAACTGGTGGGACGTGGAGATGGGGAATGATGCAGAATGTGGATGATACAAGGGAAATGGTCACTCGAGTACGTGTCAGAAAGTGCATACCACTCAAACCGACCGGCAAGCTGAGGAGTGCATATGGCGAGGTCTATATGGGAATAAGTGTGTGTTGTGTCAGAAAGGAAGGTCGGTGCACCGGTGTTGAGGCAGACAACATCGAGTTGGTGTAGAATGTCCACCAAAAGGGAGCCTCTCGGACAAGGTGCCGGAGAGCCCCATAGGGGGTGGTGGGCATTAAAGTCGCCTACCAACACGAAAGGTGAAGGGAGCTGGTCAACAAGGTTTAGCACATCTGCCCTAGTAAGGGCAGATGACGATGGCGAATATATATTACAGAGGGAGAAGGTAAATGTGGATAAGGTGATGCGGACGGCAACTGCCTGTAGGTGAGTGTGCAAGGAAATGGGATGGAAATAGACGTCGTCTCGAAGGAGCATCAGAACCCCTCCATGGGCTGGGACACCTTCCACGGGTGGCAGGTCGAACCGCACAGAGGTGTAGTGTGGAAAGTCTGCACGATCACGTGGACGCAACTTAGTTTCCTGGAGGCAGACTAGAAGCGGGCAGTGCAATCGAAGGAGTAGTTTTAACTCCTCCCGATTAGAACGAATGCCGCGAATGTTCCATTGAAGGAGCGCCATGATAAAAATGAGAGAAGAAATAAGGATAAAAACCAAGTAGCGAGCGGGGTCACCTCGACGGCCGCTGAGGACCGGATTTCGAGGGAGCACTGCTATCGCTGTCTGGGGGCAAAGGGTCATGTTCCATTGGTTCGACCGACGCGCCTGCCACCTCCCTGAGTTGATCAGGAGGGGCAGTTTCCACCGCCGGTAAAGGGCCGGGCGCCCGGCAAACGGAGCGTCCCGCTGAAACAGAAGACGGCCGAGGCCGGCAACTGTTGGACGGCGTGACAGATGGGTCACGCCTCGGCGGGGAAGGAGAGGAACTATTTTTCTTGTCAGCTCTTCTGGAAGAGTGACGGCGGGAAGAGGCAGTTGACGGTTGGGAAGCCTGAGAACGCAGAAAATCCTCACGGACGGGTTCCTTTTTCAAGGTCCGGGCATCTTGTTTAGGTGCCCGCGGTTTACTAGAGTTTGACGAAGACTGTACCCTAGAAGCAGCAACAGGGAGCGGGGACGTGGAACGGGCAATCTTCGGGCTGGCGGATCGCACAACTGTGTCAGCGAAAGTGAAGTCACATGTCTGGGTACTGGAATCCTTGGTAGGTCGAGTTGAGGTGAGTACCTTACTGTATGTACCCGCTGGGAGGACAGTGGGCTTTCGACTCGCCAACAACTTACGAGCGGCAGATGTTGATACCTTCTCCGTAACCCGAATTTGCTGGATTACCTTCTCATCCTTGTATACAGGGCAGTCGCGAGAGGAAGCCGCATGGTCACCGTTGCAGTTTAGGCAGTGAGGGGACGGAGGTGGGCAATCCCCCTCATGGGCGTCCCTACCACAAGTGACACACTTTGCTGCATTTGGGCAATGTTCACGGGTATGGTTGTACCTGTGGCACTGAAAACAGCGCGTTGGGTTAGGTACATAAGGGCGGACGGAGATGACTTCATACCCTGCTTTGACCTTCGACGGGAGGTCAACTCTGTCGAACGTCAAAAACACAGTACGAGTCGGTGTCAATTGGTTATCGACCTTTTTCATCACCCTGTGGACGGCTGTCACACCCTGATCGGACACATACGATTGGATATCTTCATCAGACAACCCGTCAAGGGATCTCGTGAAGACTACCCCCCGTGACGAGTTGAGTGTGCGGTGCGCTTCGACCTTAACTGGAAAAGTGTGCAACAACGTAGTACGTATCAGTTTTTGGGCTTGGAAGGCACTTTCCACTTCCAGCAACAATGTGCCATTGCGCTGACGTGAACAGGTTTTAACAGGGCCAGCAGTTGCATCTACACCTTTCTGTATAACGAAAGGATTGACAGAATTGAAGTCCTTTCCGTCGGTGCGAGAGACAACCAGAAATTTAGGTACATTAGGCAGAGTCTTTTTAGGCAGAGCGAGTCTAACTTACGTTTATGGGTCAACGTCACGAAAGAAGATAAGGAAGTCATCGCGGAAGTGTCCCCCGTGATTACCGGCGTCTCCGATGGCGCGCTCCTTCCTAGTGGGGGCCCTCTCCGAGGGCTTACCCGCCTTAGGTGATTGTTCACACCTCATATCACACCTCCCGAGAACTGACGGAGGGACCAATCGGCACGTTCGGAAGGTACCAGCTCGGGTAATCACCCCTCCCTGGGCCTGGCCTTTACCAGGGGTTACGTACGTGCCTTACTTGTCTACCCGGGGCGGGGAGTTACGCGTTACCCCGTCACCTGCTACGCACGATAATGCGTGGGTCGGCCTTCAGACACGCACAGGGAGGAAAGAAGAAGAGGATAGGAAAGGAAGAGAAAGAAGGAAAGAAGTGTCTCAAACGCCGAGGCGGAGACTAATGAGGAGAAGAAGGCTAGGAGAGTTCAAGGAGAGAAAGACAGAAAACGAAGGGTAAGAAAGGAAGGAACGAAGGAAGAAAAACCACAACAAGAACCACCGTATCTCACGAAATATGCCCGTCTCCGGGCGAAGGCATAAACCGGGAGGGAAAGTGAAGCAGCCTGGGGCAGAAGAAAGGCTGCTCCGGCTCGGGGCCCCGTGCGCGCCACACACGTACCCACAAAAGAACTGTGGGGCCCCCTGGGGGGACAGCCCAATTAAACAGTCCCCAACAACACCAACACACACATTAATAAAGAACCACACTTTATGTGCATTAGTAACTGTGGCATGTGGGTTATCCTCACTCCAAACTAGCGAATTGTCCATGTTGAAGACTCCATCATGCCCGAACATTGCTTCATGGGTAAACATTGAGGATGGAAATGTAGGATACACTTCACACTGTTCCAGGTACTGCTGAGAAAACTGTGCTCTGGGTGGGTAATCAACTGGTTTCAGGTTATGGACATTCTGGAAGTGAAATGGACAAAATTTCTCTATAAGGACTGTTCTTACATTTGTCTGATTTGTCCCCATGTTACTTGGAGTTGCACGAGTGCTTATTGAAAGATCCCACTCCACATGCTGCAAGACAACTTGCCCAAATTGCAGCATTCTTACTGTGTGACAGCGTTTATGTCCAGGTAATCTGCCTAGTGTCACAGTCTTACACAGACACTGGTACAAAGCAGCTAAGGTCATATGATGTGGGATCAGCGATTAATAAATTATTGTTGATAAACCCACTGTGCAGCTCATCCATTGTGGTGCACTACA
The DNA here is from genome assembly GCA_026315105.1 of Locusta migratoria. Lineage (NCBI taxonomy): Eukaryota > Metazoa > Arthropoda > Insecta > Orthoptera > Acrididae > Locusta > Locusta migratoria. The sequence goes on along the minus strand of CM048745.1, from coordinate 250,818,500 downwards.
TAGTATGCTCCAACCTATCAGTGTACTCACTCCAGGTGTATCAGTCCATTAGTAAACAAATACAATGCACTACTACACTGGTGGAGAGCAGTTACCTAAGACTGAAGAGCATAATACTGCCTCCACCGGTTTAAATACTCTACATAGGAAAAAATGACATTAGGGAAAAATATTTGTTTTATGTCCCATACACTGTCCCAGAGTTTGTCGGTTTAAATAATTTTCACCCTGTATAGGCAGTAAAAGTATTAACTTAATTGTCTAATTGAATTGGCCACTGTTAAACTGTGCATCTGGGGGAGCTCAATCACCCAACTGCAGAGCTTCATAGACACATGCTTCAGCCTGGTGTATCTGATTCTTCTGCCCAAAACTATACTTTTAGTGTGCAGATAGAATTACTTTAAATAATATCTTTAGCCATCCACACTTACCACCTTCAGTAGTCTGTTATTCTTAAGTCTATCCCTTCTCTGCTTCGACCAGGACTGACCAATTTGTTTTGATGTTTAAGTGTGTATTAATACAATTTTGTGAGCAACCTGCTTAAGAATTGTCTTTAATTGACTTTTGATTACTTTTGAAATCATGGAAAGTAACATACATTTAACATCACTCACAATGAGAGTATCATTTTTAAGCTTGTTACAAAAGTTTATTGAAATGTAAGAAGTCCCACTATTATGCAAAATGTTTTTATGTTTATTTATTAATGGAGAAAACTGCACAGTCCAAAAATCATTAACACTGAAACACAGGGCACTTAATAGTATCATTAAACTAAATATGGTTCATTTAGTTTTTGTACCTCTAAGTCTTGGAACTTTTAGTTAAAAAGGTAGGTAGGAAGCACTGAACATCCCCAGGGCTGTGCTTGCACCAGAAATGCCTGATTCATTACAATTTTGAGCTACCATTTTGTTTGTCACTAGAATGCATGTGAGAAAGGAGGCTGACAAAATCAAAGTGAATAAAATCAAGTGAAAATAATATTTAAAGTGCCATCTTGTCAAATATTAGATGTACTGGTGACCCCATGTACACTATGGGGTGCCCACTTCCTACCACTGTGCCTCTTCCCTGGAGAAATTAAAACCTCACATCTGAGAAGAAAAAAAAAATCACTTTCCTGGATAAAACTTAGGATCAGTTCAGCCATATGAACTGGCTGCCTATGGCAATGAGAGTTTATGTCCACACTTAGTACAAGTGTCTAAAGAAGGTGGGCATGCCACCAAAATACATGCTATTATTTCTTACATTCCATAAAAACAATGAATGTTTGTCTATAGCCTGGTGACTTTGTTTTCTGATTTTGAAGGACAAAACAATTAAGGTCATCAGTCCCTTGTTTTGAAGAGAACCATGTACCACAGGGGGAACCCATCATTGGGTAAGCAAGCTGGAAGGAAAACCCCAGGACCTACTGAAAGAAAATGGGGTTACAATTCAAGCCAAGAGGAATTCAGATGGACAGAAAGTGGGTACAGGACTTAATATAGCAGACAGCCATAGTAAGTATATTGCAAAGATGAAGGGATAAGCCAACCCCTCTGCAATACTCAAACTGAAGCTTAGACTGAAGTCCTAACTTAAAAACCCAGTCAGCTGTTGAGACTTTCATGCAGTACCGAATGCCATGTCAGAAATATTAACATTCCACTTCAGAGGGGTTAGATCATGACAATAAAACATCATGAAAACTACTGTCAATGTGGAGCCAGCAAAGGATGACAAAGTCCTTTTGCTAAGCTCCCATGGACCTCTAGTCTGCCATTGTTAATTCCAAATTCACCGAACTTTGCTGTGTAATACTGACCAGAGATTAGTATGCCGATCTTCATAATCTGGTTTTCTGATGTTTGGCAAGGCTGCCCTTGAGTTAATTTCATGGGATTCTGAGGTGTCTTGGGGTACAGACAAAGACCATTGAATTTTCAGATCATTTGAGAGGAGAAAATTTGATTACTATTAACTTTTGAAAGTTACTGAAGGCAGTGGAGCCCAGTGACCAAACACTTTATAGAACAATAGCTTTATTGATGCTGTCGACACAGTACAAACACCATCTCTATCAAACATGGTGGATAATACCAGAAAACATATGCACAGTGAGTTCTGTGGTCCCATCCAGTAGTACAGGAGGGGGAGATAGCCAACGTGCAGTAGGGCCTCAAACATTAAAGCTCTAATCGAGAAGGCAGTGTAACCTGTCGCGAGAGTTTCTGGCTTGAGTGGGAACCATAGTCCGGACCTATGACTAGCACAGTGCTCAATGTGAACAGGAAGGACTGACCCTCTGAAGGAACAGAATCATGGGCCAGCTGGAAAGATTAAATGAGCTTGCATTTAGAGGATGATGTACACATTATGAATAGGTGAAGGGGGGGGGGGCAGGGATGGAGAATTGATAGCAGGGATTGGAGTGGGGAAGGGGACAAGAGAATTCTCTTAAGGGAGAGGATGGAGACAAGGAAGAAGAGTTAAGGCAAAGGAGTGTGGGCAGGGGGGGGGGGAAGCCTTTAACAGGAGAAGTAAGAGGGAGCCTCGACCTCAGGAGAGGAAGCAGATGTAAATGCAGGTGGATGGTGTCATCACACAAGAACATTAACTCTTAAGTCTGCAGGTCTGAAGGTACCCTTACAGGCAGAGGATTGTGGCTGGCAGGAGGGGAAGGGGAGACTGGAACACGGATGAAGCGGACACTGTTGACCAGTGAAGGGAGATCCTCGAGCAAGGTGGGTGGGGACGGGATAACAAGCTCGCCCAGTAAGGTGAGTTGTTGCATGTATACAAATTCCGCAATGATGCCATGGAGGTCCTCGTATGTCGAATGCAGGCCAAGGAGAAACAGAGGAAGGGCATCGAGCTAAAGTGACCCGTGGCACCAAAGGGCCTTTTTTAGAGTCCTGTGCCACCGCTCCACCAGCCTGATGCTATGCAGTGGTGTGGCTCTGGTGAATGTCACAGAAGTGGCAGATATTGGTGAAAAGGCGACACTCAAATTGGCGTCTCTGATCAGTTGTGATGACCAAGGGGCAGGTGGAAACAAAAGCATGAGCGACGGACTCAGCAGTGATGTTAAGCAGAGGTGTGGCCTCCATCCACCTCGTGGTGCGGTCGATCATGGAAAGAATGTACCGGTAACCACACACAGACATTTCACTAGAGTCTGTTGAGACAGGGACAGTGTACACAGTGGACTACTTCAGGAAAGTCACTCGTGGCACACTAACGAACACACGACCGTCTGTTTTATGCAGAGTTCAATGGCACAACAGTTTGTTGAACACGCAAACAGCTTGCTATTGTCTTTACAGACTTCCACATATGAGCAGGGAAGAGCAGGAGAAATACTCAGAGAAGGCAAAAATTCTTAAGTAGGAGGGTGTTCACTGGGAACACAAGGCAAAGAAGCACTGCGACTAACCTGTGATTTGTGCGGCTTGAGGCTACTCAAGAACTTATCTTGCTGAGTTGAGGACGGACTGACTTTCAGCCAACTGCCAAGACAGGTAGAGCTGTTCATGTCTGAAATGTTTGACTTGCGCGTGTTCCAAATTAAACTTATCAATGTCACTTTGTAGTTCGGCCGTAGTGTCTAAGCACTCACAAATTACATTGAGGCATTCATGGCCTAATTGCTCAACTTGCACTCGTTCTACACTTGTTCCGCACTTGTCAATGGTACTACAAAGTCCAGTGATAGTGTAATTCGCGAGTGTTTAAACACTAAGATCAGCATAGCTCGATGGAGCACACTCGATAAAAGTATTTGAAGGGGTATGAAACACTGCACTTCGAATGACATCAGGAGATAGTCCATGAGATGAGAGTAAGTCAATTCCAATATTAGACTTGAGAACACTGGCTACTTAAAAATCCCACTCGAAAATGTGCAAAGGTGAGAGCTTCACTTTGAGAGTTGTGGAGGCTGAGCAGTGAAGTTGCGAGGTGTTAAGAGCTCAAAGAAGCATGTTTCTCTTAAACCTGTGGAACCTATGAAGTCCAGGAGGCAGAAGGGAGAAACATCAGTTTCAAAGAGGAAGTTTATGCCAGAGTTCAGAACAGTAACAGATAAGCACCTGCAGCAGCAACAGTGCTCACAGCGTGGAGAATAGATGGGCTCCTGCAATCTTCAGGGCAGGTTGTGGTGCCTAGACCAGCCCGCCCACCCTTGTTTGGCTAGCTGCAAGGGGACCTACATTTCCTTGCGGCACTGCTGAACAGGTATGAAAAAAGCAATAAGAGTAGTGGGGCCGCTGTTCCTGCAGGAAGCACGGGGGGGGGGGGTCGGGCGGGGGGGGGGGGGGGGGGGCGGGCATGTCCTCTTTGCCAGAGCTGAGGCTCTCAGGTGCTGGCAGTGGTTGCAGCATTGTAATGATGATGTGCAGAATGCCAGGCGGCTCCATGATCTCCTTCGGTGAAGTGGGAATGGCCCCACGTGAAGGTGGGTGGCATGGTGCGAGGCTCGGCATGATGGATTGTGCAAGATGAGATTCTCGAAGATGAGCTTCATGTGCTCTATCCACAATGCAAATATGCTCATTGGGGGACTCTAGCACGCTGTACATTAATGCTGTTTGCACGGCCAGAGGGCGTTTACTAGTCCAGATTGCCATGAGCAAGGGGTCAGGCATGACCTGACCACCAACCAAGAGCTGAAGGGGTTGCCATATTTCAGATAGACGTTTGTCACCAAGGTTCTCCTCTTCAATTGTGTGTTGAACAATCTCCTCCACAGACTGGGTGACATACTCCAGGATCATGTTTTAGAAAGCGGTCCTGACTGGGGGTGGGGGGTGGGGGGAGGTGACCACGTCAAATCAGATCCACATGGTTCTGCAGCGAAGTAATTAAACAGAGGTACGGGAGGTGTCAAAATTGTAATGCTCAAATGTATGCTTGGTAAAAGCAAACCAGGTGGTTTGAGAATCGAATGAAAATTAAGGCAGCTTTGGCAAGTGGCCTGGCAGCAGAGAAGGAGCCAAGCCAGGAAGTGGCGGAGGTGCTGCAGCATTGGCGTCGTCTATCGATGAAGGCGCGGAAGCGGGCATGGCGAGGCAGAGGTACCAGGTGGCGCCAGAGCAAAAGTCTAAAGTTCAGATGTGTAAAGGGACCACTTTCCGTTGTGGAAGGCACACCAGGAGAGAGAGAGAGAGAGAGAGAGAGAGAGAGAGAGAGAGAGAGAGAGAGAGAGAGAGGACATGGAAGGACACGCTGTGTAGCACACATGTTTGCAGAGTTGGCACAGTGTTTGCAACTGTAGGGGTTGTAGGAAGCATTGTAGTGTGGAATGATCACAGGATGCTCTGAGTGAGGCAGCTGAACCAGCGCAGAGGTAGGGGAGCAAGCTGCTAGAGATGAACTTTCATGAGGAACTGCTCTCATGAAGTTAGCATCATGTTCAGCACAAACATGCATACAGTAAGTAGGTTGGCGAAGGTCAAATGGTACACTTTGATGCACAGCACTCAAAAAGGCAAAAGGTTGTAGTCCACCTGGCAATTGGAGGCTTGATACATGATCGGCAGAGTGATACATCAGCTTACCCGGCTTGGCAGCAGGCTGTTTTACATTTGAATTTTGCCCAAAGTCTATGTTGTAGCTGGCATTGTCCAAATCACAGAAGAGCTGATTTTTTTTTTTTTTTTTTTTTTTTTTTTTGTGGTTTTAGGGCGCACAACTTCTATGGTCATTAGCGCCCAGTCAAAAACATAGATTTGCTATGGCCTCAAAAAAAATGGTGACTGTCAGAACATCCAGAAGAGGCTAAAAACAAAAGATAAAAGACAATTAAAAGGGTTAAATATCCTTGGATAAGTTGGCCAAGTTGATAAAACGCAAAACTCTAGCAGCTGCTCGTGTGTCATCAGCTAAAATTTCCTCCAGAGTAGACGGAAAGTGAACGGCTACACGGAGATCATTAAAAAGTACGCAAGACAGTAAAACATGTCGTATTGTCAGCAGTTCACCGCAGGAGCACAGCGGTGCATGGTCGGCGGAAAGCAAGTGACGGTGGCTGAAACGGCAGTGACCGATCCGCAACCGGGCCAGGATGACCTCCTCCCGCCGAGAGGGGCGTGAGGTGGTCCTCCAAGCGGTCGGGATCGGTTTTACAGTTCGCAATTTGTTGTTGGACATTGAAAACCACGCACTGTGCCATTGCGACACGACACTTCGGCGGAGAGCCCGTTGAACATCGTCAGATGGGACGCAAAAGGTAGCCATGCGAGGCAAAAGAGCTGCGGCCTTGGCCGCTATGTCGGCCATCTCATTCCCGGGCACACCTACGTGGCCAGGGACCCACAGGAAAGAAACGTAACAGCTGTCATCTGCTAGCAACTGGAGGGTGCGTTGGATCCGATACACGAGAGGATGGTGCGACAAAGGGTCCTTAAGACTCTGCAGGGCACTAAAGGAGTCCGAACAGATGGCATAGAAAGGTTGGCGGTGGCGGCAGGTATACAAAACGGCCTGGTGGAGGGCAAAAAGCTCAGCCGTGAAGTTAGAGCACCGGTCAGTGAGCTTGTATTGGAAACGGTTGTCCTCGACGACGAAGGCAGATCCGACACCGGCAGTGCTCTTGGAACCATAAGTGTAAATAAATATGGCATTATTGAACCGCGAACGGAGTTCGACAAGCCTCTAGCGGTATACCAAATCCGGAGTGCTCTCCTTGGGGAGCGAACTAAGTTCGAGGTGAGTGTGAACCGGGGCCTTATGCCACGGTGGCAATGGGCTTTTGCTCAACCGAAAGGTGGAAGGAAGGGTAAAATCGAGCCGCTGTAGTAGGCGGCGAAACCAAACTCCAGGTGGAAGCAAGGCAATCGCAGACAACTGATATTGGCGATCGAGTGAGTCGTCAAAAAATCATCGGTAAGATGGATGGTTGGGCATCGACCGCAGGCGGCATACGTACCGAGACAAAAGTATGTCACGCCGAGTGTTCAAGGGTAATACAGCAGCCTCGGCATACAGACTTTCAACAGGGCTAGTATAAAATGCACCGGTCGCCAGACGTAATCCCCGATGGTGGATAGAGTTGAGACGGCGGAGAATCGACGGCCGTGCAGAAGAGTATACAAGGCTTTCGTAGTCGAGCTTCGACTGAACAATGGCCTGGTAAAGGTGAAGCAGGACGGTACGGTCCGCTCCCCATGACGTGCCACTGAGGACACGAAGGACGTTAAGGGATCGGGCACAACGGGCGGCCAGGTAGGACACGTGCGTGGACCAGCAAAGTTTACGATCCAACATGAGTCCCAAGAATTTCGTAGTCTCCACGAAAGGGAGAGCAACAGGGCCGAGAAGTAGAGAGGGTGGAAGAAATTCCTTGTATCTCCAGAAGTTTATACACACAGTTTTCTCAGTGGAGAATCTGAAGTTGTTTGTGATGCTCCAGGAATATAGACAGTCAAGACAGTATTGAAGAGAACGCTCCAAGAGGCACGTCCGCTGGGCGCTACAATTAATTGCGAAATCGTCAACAAAAAGAGATCCGGAGACGTCGGCTGAAAGGCAATCCACGATCGGATTGATTGCAATGGCAAAGAGCGCCACACTCAAGACGGAGCCCTGTGGTACCCCATTCTCCTGGCAATAGGTATCTGACAAAACAGAACCCACCCGTACCCGGAACTTGCGATCTGCCAAAAACGCTTGAATGAAAAGAGGAAGGCGGCCCCGAAGGCCCCATGTGTGCAATGTGCGGAGAATGCCCGCTCTCCAACAGGTATCGTATGCCTTCTCCAAGTCGAAGAACACTGCTACTGTTTGACGCTTCCTTAGAAAGTTGTTCATAATGAAGGTCGACAACGTAACGAGGTGATCAGCAGCAGAGCGGTGTCGACGAAAACCACATTGGATAGTAGTAAGGAGGCGGCGAGATTCGAGGAGCCAGACCAACCGAGCGTTAACCATGCGTTCCATCACCTTACAGACACAGCTCGTCAGAGAAATAGGACGATAGCTGGAAGGAAGATGTTTGTCCTTCCCTGGTTTGAGGATGGGGACAACAGTGGCTTCACGCCAACTTGTGGGAACATGACCTTCAGTCCATATGCGATTGTAGGTACTGAGAAGAAAGCACTTGCCCGCAGGAGAGAGGTTCTTCAGCATTTCAATGTGAATGGAATCGGGCCCGGGAGCTGAAGATCGGGACAGGGCGAGAGCACAGTCTAGCTCCTGCATGGTGAAGGCAACGTTATAATTTTCACGATTAGAAGAGTGGAAAGAAGGCGGCCGGGCCTCCTCTACCTGTTTGCGAGAGAGAAAGGCAGGGTGGTAATGGGCAGAGCTCGAAACCTCCGCAAAGAAACGGCCCAATGCGTTGGAAATGTCAGAGGGGTCTACGAGGACTGCGTTCTCCACAGTCAGGCCAGGAATCGGGGAGTGGACCTTGATGCCGGATAGACGGCATAGGCCACGCCAAACAAACGTGGAGGGAGTAAAACGGTTAAAAGAACTAGTAAAAGCAGTCCAGCAAGCTTTCTTGCTGTCGTTCACGATACGACGACATTGCGCTCTCATACGTTTATAATGTATGCAATTCTCCAAAGTCGGGTGGCGGCGGAAGGTGTGTAAACCACGGCGCCGGGCTCTAAGCGCGTTGCGGCATGCTGCAGTCCAATAAGGGACCTGGACACGACGTGGAGAAGAGGAAGTACGAGGTATGGAACGTTCGACAGCTGTGAGAATAACCTCTGTGAGGTAGTCGACCTGACTGTCACAGGTGGGAAAATCCCGATCGTGAAAAACAGCCATGGAAGAATAAAGCCCCCAGTCGGCTTTAGAAATGTTCCAACTGGTGGGATGAGGAGATGGGGAATGATGCAGAATGTGGATGATACAGGGGAAATCGTCACTCTAGTACGTGTCAGAAAGTGCATACCACTCAAACCGACCGGCAAGCTGAGGAGTGCATATTGCGAGGTCTATATGGGAGTAAGTGTGTGTTGTGTCAGAAAGGAAGGTTGGTGCACCGGTGTTGATGCAGACAAGATCGAGGTGTTGGAGAAGGTCCACCAAAAGGGAGCCTCTCGGTCAAGGTGCCGGAGAGCCCCATAAGGGGTGGTGGGCATTAAAGTCGCCTATCAACATGAAGGGTGAAGGGAGCTGATCAACAAGGTGTAGCGCATCTGCCCTAGCAAGGGCAGATGACGATGGCGAATAAATATTACAGAGGGAAAAGGTAAATGTGGATAGGGTGATGCGGACGGCAACTGCCTGTAGGTGAGTATGCAATGAAATGGGATGGTAATATACATCGTCTCGAAGGAGCATCAGAACCCCTCCATGGGCTGGGATACCTTCCATGGGTGGCAAGTCAAACCGCACAGAGGTGTAGTGTGGAAAGTCTGCACGATCACGGGGACGCAACTTAGTTTCCTGGAGGCAGACTAGAAGCGGGCAGTGCAATCGAAGGAGTAGTTTTAACTCCTCCCGATTAGAACGAATGCCGCGAATATTCCATTGAAGGAGCGCCATGATAAAAATGAGAGAAGAAATAAGGATAAAAACCAACTAGCAAGCGGGGTCACCTCGACGGCCTCTGAGGACCCGATTTCGAGGGAGCACTGCTATCGCTGTCCAGGGGCAAAGGGTCGTGGTCCATAGGTTCGACCGACGCGCCTGCCACCTCCCTGAGTTGATCAGGAGGGGCAGTTTCCGCCGCCGGTAGAGGGCCGGGTGCCCGGCAGACGGAGCGTCCCGGTGAAACAGAAGACGGCCGAGGCCGGCAACTGTTGGACGGCGTGACGGATGGGTCACGCCTCGGCGGGGAAGGAGAGGAACTCTTTCTTGTTGGCTCTTCTCGAAGAGTGACGGTGAGAAGAGGCAGTCGACGGTTGGGAAGCCTGAGAACGCAGAAAATTCTCACGGACGGGTTCCTTTTTCAAGGTCCGGGCATCTTGTTTAGGTGCTCGCGGTTTACTAGAGTTTGACGAAGACTGTACCCTAGAAGCAGCAGGAGGAAGCGGGGACGTGGAACAGGCAATCTTCGGGCTGGCGGATCGCACAACTGTGTCAGCGAAAGTGAAGTCACATGTCTGGGTACTGGAATCCTTGGTAGGTCGAGTTGAGGTGAGTACCTTACTGTATGTACCCGCTGGGAGGACAGTGGGCTTTCGACTCGCCAACAACTTACGAGCGGCAGATGTTGATACCTTCTCCGTAACCCGAATTTGCTGGATTACCTTCTCATCCTTGTATACAGGGCAGTCGCGAGAGGAAGCCGCATGGTCACCGTTGCAGTTTAGGCAGTGAGGGGACGGAGGTGGGCAATCCCCCCTCATGGGCGTCCCTACCACAAGTGACACACTTTGCTGCATTTGGGCAATGTTCACGGGTATGGTTGTACCTGTGGCATTGAAAACAGCGCGTTGGGTTAGGCACATAAGGGCGGACAGAGATGACTTCATACCCTGCTTTGACCTTCGAGGGGAGGTCAACTCTACAGAAGAGCTGAGAGGACTAACGGTGGAGTGGCATAAAAAGGAGCACTCTAAAGCATTGGGAGGGACAAAACCATAATCGCATCACTGAAGCACGGAATTTTTATTTGCAGTAATGTGAAGGTGTCATGTGGCAAATGTCTGGACAAGTGCAGCAGTTTGGCATTATGTGAACTGCTAACACTCTTGAGAATGCTGGAAATTGCAGATTGACAAGGAAGTGAGTCCTGGTGGTGCTTGCATGGGCAACATGCTGCTCTTTGGCATGGGATTGTTGGCATACCAATAGCATACAAATTACGGTTGAAGGAACACACTGAAAACCGTGGGAGACCACTATACTGAACGTGCAGGACTGTTTTAATATGGAGCCACCATTATGGATGTTACTGAGGGCAGTGGAGCACGACGACCATGCACTTTATAGAACAATAGCTTTATTGATGCTGTCAACACAGAGTACAAACAACAACTCCTTTAAACATGGCAGATTATACCAAAGAAGCACACTAAAGATTGTCATGCTGGTGTGCCACTGTTCATGAACATGGTAAGTACACACACACACACACACACACACACCACACACACACACACACACACACACACACACATTGTTGGCTAGTGCCGCCACAAACTAATATGATGCCTCTAAATGCCCAGTCATAGAGGATATATAAAATTTGATGGCATGAAGTCTTCTGTGTCTGCAGTAAGGTAATCTCACACGATTGGTATGATGCCATCAGTGCAGACTGACTGGGAGGGGTAAACAACCTGCCAGGTATATGGATGACAATTAGTATGATACAAAGCCCAATCCGGGCAATCAGTGCATGTATCAGGAAGTGAACAAGATAAACAGTAAACTATCACTACTGCATAGCTTATCAGACAGATGAGTGATGGGCATAATTTAGTATTATTGGGGAAAAAAAGCTCTTCTTGAAGAGGGCATTTACTTTCCACATCTAGATACTACTACACTGTGCTAAGATGTGTCAGACAAACACCATAAACATCTCATGGCTAATGATGTATGGCTTCATTTAACACTGGTAAATGAATTTTGACCATATCCGTGAGATTATACTCCTCGAAATCAAAACTAAAGGCACCATTATCTATGCAGCTGTTTTTAGGTACTTTCTTAACAGTGAACAAAATTTATGCTTAACTATTGCAAATTGACTGTGTTTTATGGATGAAGTCCCTAAGGAATGTGACACTCCTGAACCATAATATGCAAAGACTGAAGAAGAGTAATTAACAATGGAATGTCACAAAGACTGACAGGACAGGCTTTAAGGAACTGTGACTGGGTGGAAGAAATTTTGGTAAACAAGGAACTAGGTCACATATTACTGTGAAAGTCCACTTAGCTGAAGTTGACTTCAATGTTATCTACAAAAATTGACTGCTTGTCACTCCTGGTGTGAACCAGGTAGTATTTGAAGAGTTTTTCCATCAAACCAGTGAGCTTGGTCTTCCTTCTCCAGGGTAACCAGGTAGTGGTTTAAGGGTATTTTCACTGGAATCTACCATCTATTCCTGACAGAAAACTGTGGAAGAACAGCCATTTTATTGGAACTTTATGCATTTAAACCAAGCCCATCCTGATCCCACCCACCCTGATCAGTGTGTTTTCATGGGTGCCATCCAGTCTGAGTAAGGGGGTATGAGCCATGGTGGCTGTTGCCTGGAGTTCCAATGCTCCAAAATAGGCTTACACAGGAATGGGAAATGTAATCCTAATTCTTCATACATGGCTAAATAGGCATGCATAGGCAGACAGGACAGACATGTATTGTTAAGAAGTACATAGTCATGACTCCAAGGACCTTGGCGCACACATTGAATCATTCATCCTCTCCAGATAATCCCACTAGCACTTGTTAGAGCTGTGAAGATGGGAACTTCATTACTAACATTAATTCATTCTCTTCCCACCATTCTTCTGGCCTCCTTATTTTGGCCTCTCCCCTTCCAATGTGTAAGTCACTTATTCATATCTCACCCACCCCCTTCTTCCTTCCTATTGCTATGTACATATTTATGTGTGTGGTTTGCTACTGCATGTTTCAGTATTTGTCATCAGTTTCAACTTCCACCTTTCACCCTTCAGACCATTATTTCTATCGCCTTCCTTCCTTCCTTCCTTCCTTCCTTCCTTCCTTCCTTCATCTTCCCTGTTTCCAACCTGATGAAGGAATAAATTTCTGAAAGATGATGTTGAATTTAACTTAACACTATATTTATGGGTTGTAGTCCAGATTAAAGATACACTTATTTGTAAACTTACTTGCATGACGCTCAATTCCCTTTATACTTAGAGAAAGAGTGTTCTGCTTTGGCTTGTGTCTAACATTAATATGAACATCCAGTTGCTCCATCACACTATTTACATTTTCTAGATCAACAATAACATCTTCAGGTAAATCAAACATCAGCAACAAAGGAAGTGATCCCTAAAAAAGAAGGCGCATGTAAATAAAATGTTAGAATTAAATCCATCACTATGAAGTTGACAAATTTTTAGAAAATCTTGACTGTACACTAAATATCTGAGCATCTGTTAACTGTGTTTATACTATTTCATGACACGTAATTATTACATAGGCATGATGGGAGAACACAGAAGGTTTGAGCAAATTACATTGTGATATAAGTGTGTGTGTGTGTGTGTGTGTGTGTGTGTGTGTGTGTGTGTGTGTGTGTGTGATGTGATAATATTTTGATTTGAAATTGGCAGGTCATCATAAAAACTAAGCATTTACTATTGCTACTACAGTATATTAACATATAGGAAGTTTAGTTTAAGATTGAATTTTACAAGCTGCACCAGACAAGCTTATATTTGCTCTGCAGATTTAAACAAAACTAATTGTTAACTTGCTAGTTGGTGACAATATTTCAAGACATTTCTATCCATAGTTTATGCACTTCATTGAAAGCTATTGCAAGTAAGGTGATTATTCATACCCAAGAGAGAAATATGGTACCGACAAGTTTAAGCTTTGTCAGATTACTGGTCGGACACTGATGATTGTCTTGCTTTGCAGCTCAGTAAAAATAAAGTTTAAGTAATAAAACAGGTTTCTTAAATCTTAAAAACTTTTTTGCAAACAATCAAAAATCCATATTTTTATATAAGGGCGAATACCTCTATTTGTATTGTTAGAAATTTTAATCTCTTTTTTGGATTGAGGCCAACACTGAGCTCCATGGGCAACACTGAGCTCCATGGCCTTTAAACACTTGATATTTAAATTTGGCACCTACTTTTGTTTTTACGTGAAATGGCCACTGCAATAACATTGTAATGAGGAAAAATTATATGGGCTTCATATAACAGAATGACTCACCACAGCTATGTAACACTAGCGTTTGTTTATTGGTACTGCTGGTTTCGCAACGTATAGTTGCATCATTACGTATTTTACTCATTTATATGAATACAAAGTAATTATTGGATGTGGTCCATCATTGACCATATGCAGTAACTGATATATATTCCTCTAAATGATCAAAATATTCAGTTAATGACAACTATAAATTTCATAACCTGTATTACTAATAAATACTTAACAGCTGATTCAATATTTAGTGAAAGACATTAGGGGCAATGGTGGTGTCAGCAAGTCAAAGTAAAGGACCATTTACTATATGGGATGAATGGGACTATTTGATGTTGCTGTAACTGAAGGTTATAGGTGTGAATGATTTCTTTATTCAAAGATTATGCATTCTTAATTTTTTACTGGATTGTCTGCGAAGTATGAAAATTTATAGTGGTTGTACCCTTTGTGTACACCTCATACTATTCCAATTACAATTTTAACAAATTTGTAAACAATTATTGGCCTTTGAATTAGTAAAATAAGAATATTGCTACTTGCAGCTATGGGCAGATCCAATAGAAATGAACAAATTAAGAAAATACACGAAAAACTCAATTGCACAAAATTGACGTTTAATTCATTTATACATGACACGTTTCACCTCTTCTTACCATCAGACATTCAAACTTGTTTAAAAACAGGAGTAAACTAAAAATATATAAGTAAAATCCTTCATAAGCAAGAAATATTAGAAATAGGGAAGGTGCAGAATGATTAAATTTCAGGCCACATGACCACATTTACGTTTTTGCATGGGGGGGGCGGGAGATGAAGATTGAGCTAATAAATACCACTAAAGACCATAGTTTAATAAATAAAATTTGTTACCACTGAGGTAGCAGAGCAGCAAATAATTAAATTCAATAAAATAGAACCTTTACAACAGATTTAACTGTTGCTGAAGTATTTTTTTTTTTGGGGGTGGGGGGGGAGGGGCGGCGAGGGGGGCGGCAACTACGTCAATGGTAAAACCTAATTTAGAAGCACAAAGTGTTGTTTATTCACATAAGAGAAGCTTCCTGCCATAGCCGCAGACTGCTTCTGTGCTCATGTCTTGGTAATAACTGTTCAAACCTGCATGTTTAATGAGCACAAAAGGTTCGTAGATGGCCCGCTTGTGCAATACCAGATTTAAGATCTTTGTGGTTATAAAACAGATGACTACTACAGAATTGTCAAACTTGTCTGCAAGAACTTAGCAGTGTAATGGCTTTATTTAGCCAATAAACTTTTGTCATTCAATTTTTCCTCTTGTGATGATACTGCTGGTCCTCTCATCTCAATGTTATCATACGATACCATCTGCGTCGGACCCGGAATGTTGTTGTCTAGTAGTGATATATGTTCCGTTTGAAGTTAGCTACAAACGAAATAGCCAGCCTAGGAATCAGTGTAGGACAGTGTCTCCGTGATACTGTGATTAGTTAACAAGTGACAGCTTTCATTAAGAGACTCGCATATGAGGTTTCCAGACAGTTCTATAAACAATAGTTTCAACATTGTATGTCATTTGAATAACTAGACAGACAAATTGTAGACACTTTTTTAAAACAAAAAGACTTGAAAATAAATGGCATTCTATGTTAGGCTCATAAACAAGTTGTGTTGACCAACTAATGTGTTAATGTTATAGTCGAGATTTCAATATTTTAATTCTTTCTATATATTGACTGATGTGAGATTTTGAGCCTATTTTGATAATTGCCAAGATATTTTATAGTTCAATATATGTTAGGAATATGTATGATCTCATTAGCTAATTATTTGACATTTAACATTGCTGTTTGTTGTTAAACAGAAATAACTGAAAGTACTACTTAAAAAGAATTGCACCATCTAAAATTATTGTATGTATAGTTTTCATTTAATATTGTGATTATTTTTGTGTACATGAAATTGTGTGTTTGGGAATTGTAAATTAGTATATTCAATTGTTATGAACAATGCATAAAGTAATGTCATTATTGTCAATGTTATATATTTGCCTCAGCGCCTTGCGTGGGGGAGTTCAAGTTTTGGCATTCATTATGTGCTCTGGAATCTGTGTGTCTTTGTCTTAAAATGGAAGTACTATCAGTTAAGTTCTGTGTACACAAGTTATGAAGTTTTAATGTTTTCTGGAATATGAAGCAGTTTGATTGGAAATTAAATAATAAATGAAAAATTGTACATACGAGTATTTATTTCTATCACGACGCCCGAGGTGAATAATTTTGCAGCAAGGAGATTCCCCATACATCATAATGTTGAAAAGCTGAGTATCGTCTTTGATATATTTGGAATTGGTAGAATGACTAAACTTTAATTACTTAATAACCTAGTAACATTTTGCCCTGAAGTAATAAACACTGTCATACTAACAGTGTATAAAGTGATAAATATCATTTGTTCCAAAAATAACAAAGCTGCATAAACAAATATGACTATTTTGAAAATAACGAGCCTTGATCTCATCTCTGAATAATACAAGAAGTGGAAAATATATTAGGTATTATACAAAACAGTATTCAATGGAGTAAAGTGTATGTACTACACTTCTAGACTTTAGCAAAGCTTTTTATTTGGTAGCTCAGACTATATTATTAAAATTTGCCCACTATGGTGTAAGAGAAAATTCATTATGCTAATAATGAAATGTCATTCCTCAAAATTTGGAGTACTGCAAGGATTGGTTTGTGGGCCATTCCTCTTCATTGTTTATATAATTAATCTCTCATGTCACATGCCATATGAAACTTTATTGTACACTAATTACAGCACACTTGTCAACTGGTGAAAACTTGTAAAATGTTACAAACAACAGTACATAAAAATTATCAGGATGACTAATCAATACTGCGTAGGAACAGCAAACTAGTAAAAGTATTATTTTTTGTTACATAAATTAGCAGAAATTCTCTCTCTCTCTCTCTCTCTCTCTCTCTCTCTCTCTCTCTCTCTCTCTCTCTCTCTCTCTCTCTCTCTCTCTCTCTCTCACACACACAAGTTACCACACATTAGCATGCATAATTCTCCCCTACCCCCCCCCCCCTTTTTGAAATACCTTGGCTGCAATATACTTCAACATTGTGTTACAACGCAAAAGATAATTTTTGGACTATGGGATATTAAATTACATCCTAGTGGAGGTACAATACCAAAAGCATAATCCACAAATGTGGATGTAAGGTCAAGGTGTTTGATTAGATTCACATGCCAAGCTTTCAGTTTTGACATATGAATTAGTCAAAAACTTCAAGAAAAAAATTATGCCTGAGCTTTTAATTTGTTCATTTTATGCATTCTTCTACTCACACCTGAAATGTGGAATACTGTTGTGGAAAAATGCACTAGGGACACCTTACATTTTCTAGTGGCAGAATTAAGCCATTAGGTACATACTAGATTTTCCCCTAGAGAGACTTATGGAAATCAGTTGAAATTACTGAACACAATGATAGTTCTCACCTTATCCATATATAATTCACTAATCCAGGCTGAAGAGAATTAATCTAAGAAATAATTCTCACTCAATTCCAGGAACTGAGATAGGATAGATAGCCCATACTCTAGACACTTGTCACATACAGTAGTTATCAAATCACAGGTCTTATTTTTTAAGTTGACACACATCACACTCTTGTACAAGTTTTAGAAACACTGCTAAATAAGATTTATTTTACAGAGTTTATTAATTTTGGGAGAGTGATTTTGAAGATTTGTGCTTTGAGTAACTGTACCTAACTAAAATTATATGCAATAATCCTATGTACATATACAAATGTAAATGAGAATAACTATCTGACATAGTTTGAAGTTATCAGTAATGGTACACTGTGTATGTAATACATTTTCTGAATTTTGTAATCAGTATGCCATTGTTTTTCAACATTTAAATTTAAACAAATGTCCCATGAACTACAAACATTTGTTTATGTGTACAAAACATTCTACTCTGGTTAGTGAAACTATTACTTACGAGCTGAAATACGTATTTCATAGCTAGCACAAGAAGTCGTGGACTATGCACAGCAACTCATTCTCCATTTGTGAGCAGGACAAGTCCATTCCTTTGCTTCTGCAGGGTAGCCAGCTCAGTTGTACATTGCCTGCTGGACCATACACTGTCTGTTAAGCTGGCAGTAAACTGTGCCCAATGACCACTAAGCAACATACAACCGAGGTGACCATTCCTCCAAAACAAAGAAATTGATTCGTCCAGGGTCCAAGTTGAGAGGGCAGGGGCAATGACTTCTTGTACAAGCTCTACCTACATACTGACAATGTCAATTCTATAAAAATGTAATGAACAGCTGAAATTATGAAAAAGTTTTTAATTATCTGAAGAGACTACCACTGGAATAATATCTTACACGACAGAACCAACATCCATGTTTAATACTTACCATCAGCTGTTGCCTGGCTTTGTATACATTATGTATTGTGCCAGTTATGCTTACACTGCTTTTCTTAAGACTAGGAATACCAGGATCACCAGCATCAGGAAAAAGTATTTGTGTTCCAGTTCGTTGCATGATAAGCTTTAAGTTCTCTCTATTCTTTCCCAAAACAATTGGATGGTGCTGAGGGGATATTTCAATTGTCATCTGGATTATCACTTGTTCCTGAAATGGATTTATAATCTGTAATTACAGAGTAAACATTAAAGAGATTCTTTGGTTTTGTTTGTAAGTTTGTAAGTACTAACCACTGCTCCTCTAAAGAGATGTGAAACCAAAAGAAGTGTTGCTTCCTTGACTTGAGCTACCTCCCATTCACAGCCTTTGACCATAACCAATGTTGCATTAAGTCTAGCTCTTGTACGGAAAGTCACCTGTACATTGTACTTGTGCTGCAGCTGTTGTACATAGGCTGATGCTGGGTCCCAGTGAGCAAGCTCCACTACTGGTAGTTCAAAACTAAAGATAAGCGGTGTCAGCATCTGTCAAAAGATGGACATTTTTAGTTCACTTGCAGTTTGTGGGGAAAAAATGTGACTGTGCATATTAAGTAGATATTAAGTAGACACAGTTGTTTGTTTCCATGCAGGAACTGTAACATCTATTTCCTGCTTTCATGCAATATGATCAGCCCCAGGTGAAACACTCTGTCAGGAGAGTCAATATGGAGTTAGGTCAATTGCGTAGGGTGGCCACTCTGTCAGACATTGGTTTGGTTCTGTTGAGGTATACATAGTTGGGACTTCACAAGGCATGGCCTACACCTCAGTAGGGAAGGGAAGGGTGAACTGGCTGAGTTAATAGCAAAAACCTGAGGGGGGACACTGCAATTCATGAATGTACTTCTTTTTTAGGCTAAGACCAGGGTCCAATGGGAAGGTCAGGCAAGTATGTGCTAAAGATACTCAAAACACACATGAATCTGACAAAAGTAATGTTACCATATTTCACCAAAATATTGGGGGATTAAATTATAAAGTAGTGTGTGTGTGTGTGTGTGTGTGTGTGTGTGTGTGTGTGTGTGTGTATATTCATTTATTTATTTGTGATGCTGTCACACCTGAGCTCCTTCGCCTGGTGAGTAATCTTCGTCTATTTTTTATTTTTTATATTTAATTTTTCCTGCTAGGAATTTTTTGCCTTAATATTCGTATTCACTTATGAAATTTGTGATTACCAATCCCACCGAATTCAAAAGCAATTGCAGTGTACGTAACAACACAAGGAGAAAGAATGATCTTCACTATTCGAAGTTAAATCTAGCTTTGGCACAGAAAGGGGTGACTTATGCTGCCACGAAAGTCTTTGGTCACCTACCAAACAGCATCAAAAGCCTGACAGTCAACTAGCATTTAAAAATAAAACAATTTCTGAATGGCAACTCCTCCTACACTAGATGAATTTTTAGATATATATTAGTAAATCTGAAAAATAAAAATTAAAAATAAAATAGTGTCATGTAATATTTAGTACAAAGTAATAATTTGTAAAGACACCTGTTTTAGTGTTTAGCACTATACTAGAGGAAAAGATGTGGTTCACAGTATCAAAGCTGATTAATCACTAATGTAATTTGATGACATTTCCAGACATGGGTTCCTCTGTGAGACTAGTAAGACACACCTACAATCCCTGTAAGTTTGTCTGTGTATTTTAGAAATGCCCTATACACAAACCATTCCAAAGACTGACTGATGAAATACATTATGGCATAGTGCTGTAAAATCTCAGGAAACGTTTGACACATGGAAATGTATATTCACATATACATGAACTTTAATTCATAATTAATTACTACTTTCTTTTAAGTGATTGAACAACTTTTTAAAATAGTTTTAACTCTTTCCAGAAACTGACAAAGTGAGATGGAAAGAAAGTACACATTGCATTCAAGAATTTTCTCAGTAATGTCATTTCGTTATTGAGATGCTTTCAATTTTAACAATAGAAAATGAACTTTTTCATGGGGAATTTTACTATGGTGTTCTTTTTTTAATTCAATACAGTCTTTATACTTCTTGTCCATTTCTTTATTTTCATTGACTTTTGCTTCACTAGATCACAGATGATCTGGATAGCAACTCCTTCCTTGCAGCTTTATCACTATCATTTTCATTAAAGTAGTTGATAAAAATTCCTTTTCCTGGAGTTATAGCTAAACACTGATTGGCTTTGCTTTCCTTTTACTTCATTAGAACAAATCTATTTCGATTATATCTTTTTGATGACTTTACAGTGTTCATTTTTAATGAAATAAAAAACAAATAGGCTGTGGTAATAAGAAAGAGACAGCATGGCAAATGGAGATTTGGGTGTGGTGGGAGACATGCAGGGTAGAGTCCTATGCAGTCAGGATGGTCACTGTGTCCTCAAGTGGAGTGGTCAATGCATCTTTCTAGTAAGCAGGAGATCCCAGGTTTGAATTCTGGCCGGACACAAATTTTCATTTGCCGCACATTGGTATTACATCTAAACCTAGCACAGTGAAGTCATAAGTGATTGCAAATTGCAATTTATTTCATTAAATCTGTTCAGTTGCATTTCTAAGGCTGCTGCCCAAGAAAATTCTGATGAGCTGGTGCCATATGCATTGTTAGCAGTTGCTTTTGGAATCTGAAATGACAATCTGGACAAAAAGGAAGAATGGCTGATTTTCTTAACACAGGTAACATATTACATTTGAAAGTGTTTTCTCAACGACCTAGGAAATTCAGATTTTAGCACAACTATATTTTTGCTCTTCCCATCATAAAGCAAATTTCTCATTTTTCTAAACAAGTACTAAAAAGGCCACATAAAATGCTGGCATACATGACAATTATGTGGTAGAAACCCAAATTTAATGTCTTGTTCCTGGCACACCATTATATGCCAGATAACTTAGATTTGTCACCTGTAATCAGTTTAGGTATCTCTAATTGCTGTGCATAAAGCAAGACAATTGAATTGTGGTTTGTTAAAAACATTGAGTTGAACCAACAATCTATTTCTATTACAACCTGTACCATTTATGCCTGATTCAGTCGAAACATTTTAGAGATTTTTTTTCCAATAAATTGTGTGATGGGAGGACAGATTTCACCATCTGCTGCTCTTATCGCCCTGATAGTTAACTCTGAACTCTCCACTATCCTTTAAGGATGTCTTGTACCTCACTTCACTATTACTTTCACTTGACTAGTATCGTGACAAAAGTTTGTCTTCTCACAGTAGATAATGTTTGAGGCAGGGACACAACTTAGACTATTTTTAAAAACCTTAAAGAGATCCTATCACTGTTTCTAAGATAACTGCTGCCTTTGTCCTCTTCACATTTTCCACTTACTCTTAGTTCATTTTCAGTTAAGGTTCTACCCTCATGCTCTTTTCAATTGTCACAATCTTTTTTCAATCCTGCTTGGTTGAGATATGGCTATATGATGCCCCTTAACATTGATACTCCTCAAAGAAAACCCCCAATTTCACACAACACAATCTTTCAACTAGGCCTTTTTCCTCTATTTGTTAATGCTGTTTGGCCACCTATTTTGTATTTGTACCTTTCCTCAAGTGTGTCTTACTTTAACATGGCATATGGAACTGCATACTGCTGAAACTTTCCGGATGCTTTATTTTCCTGATTTGACAGCTTTCACTGCATTTAGAAGAAATTCTTGTGTTTGTTATAATTCTTTGTTGGTCCCAGAAACTTTTGGTAACTTATACTCCCATGACCAGCTTCTTCCTACAGAAACAATTTTCTTATTAGGCCTGCATAACAACTAAGTAGTATCAACAATGAACAGAAAACTATCACTTAAGTTTATATGCAAACAATAACGCAACTTACTAGTTACATCTCTGAAGTAACAGACACAAGCAGAAGTTTTCCCCGCCCCCCCCCTTTTTTTTTTTTTTGTGGTTTTAGGGCGCACAACTGCTGTGGTCATTAGCGCCCAACACTGCCCATAGTAAAATAGGACCAGGGTTAGGACTTAAATGGCTTTCGCCATGTTTGCACGATGTATAAAAAGTAAAACTCTGTTAGCAGAATGCGGATCATCAGCTAAAATATCAGACATTTCGAATGGTAAACATAGATCATGACGGAGACGATTAAAAAACAGACATTGCACTAAAAGATGGTTCACAGTAAAAGGTGCATCACAGTGCTCACATAAGGGAGCAGGACCACCACGTAATAAATGCTGGTTGCTATAATGGCAGTGGCCAATATGAAGCCGGGCCAGAACAATCTCCTCTCGGCGGGAGGGTCGAGATGACGTTGACCAGAGATCAGGCACAGGTTTAATGGCTCGCAATTTGTTCCCTGACAGGGATGACCAATGTAGATACCAACGAGAGATATACGCTGGGAGACACCAGTGCGAAGGTCATCAGAGCTAGTAGAAAAGGTAGATAGCCGAGGAAGGTGAACTGCCTCCTTGGCAGCCTCTATCGCAGACTCATTCCCCAACACTCCCACGTGGCCAGGGACCCACAGAAACGTCACAGTTGTTCCGCTCATTGAAAGAGGTAAGGCAATTGCAGATACTTTGTACCAGGGGATGGACAGGATATAGCGTGCGAAGGCTTAAAAGGGCACTAAGAGAGTCCGAGCAAATGACAGTCTTATTGAGCGAATTTCGCCGGACGTATTGGGTGGCTTGATATAATGCATACAGCTCAGCTGTAAAAATGGAACTCCACTCAGGGAGATGATATTTAAACGAGACGTTGCCAAGTACAAAGGCACACCCAACACCCTGGTCTGTCTTTGAGCCATCAGTGTAAATGAACAAATTGTCATCAAATTTGACCCGAAGTGCGAGAAATTCTCTCTGATAGACGAAACTAGGCATGGAGTCCTTTGGGAGAGAATGAAGGTCAAAGTTAACACTGATTTCGGGGCTTCGCCACGGTGGAGAGGTGCTCCCTCCAGTTGAGAAGATAGCAGGCATTGTAACGCCGAGCTGGCCGAGTAATGAACGCAAGTGTACTCCCGGCGGTAGCAGAGCAGACGGGCGCATGGCGAAGAGACTGTCAAGTGAGTTGTTAAAGAAAACTGCGTATGTTGGGTGTCCTCGCATGGACGACAAAGGGCTAGCGTAATGGCTAAGTAGAAGTTCCCAACGGTAAGAAAGAGATAGTTCAGCGGCCTCGGCATAGAGGCTCTTAACAGGGCTAGTGTAAAACGCTCCCATCGCCAGACGGATACCTTGGTGGTGGATTGTATTAAGGCGGCGGAGTATGGATGGTCGAGCTGAAGAATAAACAATGCTACCATAATTCAGTTTGGACCGAACTATGGTGTGATACAGATGGAGGAGAGTAGACCTATCAGCTCCCCACGAGGTGCCACTTAACACCCGCAGCACATTGAGAGAGCGGGTACAGCGAGCTGACAAACGGGATATGTGGGGAGACCAACTTAACTTCCTGTCGAAAACAAGTTCCAAGAACGTCGTGGTATCCAAAAATGGAAGTACTATGGGGCCCAGACGGAGGGACGGGGGAAGGAACTCCTTCCGCCGCCAGAAATTCATGCAGACTGTTTGTCAGCTGAGAATCTAAAGCCAGTGTCCATACTCCACATGTGGAATGTGGAGAGTGTCTAGGCACCAGTGAAGGCGCCGCTCCAGGAGACCCGTTTGCTCAGGGCTGCTGTAGATCACGAAGTCGTCAACAAAGAGGGACGCTGACACTCCCGGTGGAAGGTGATCGGCTATAGAATTGATTGCCACTGCAAATAAAACACTCAGGACCGAGCCCTAGGGGACTCGGTTCTCCTGAATAAAAGTGCTCGATAAAACCGAACCAACACGCACTTTAAAAACACAGTCTCTTAAAAATTCGTGGATAAAAATTGGCAGGCGACCCCGAAAACCCCATGTATGCAGAGTGCGGAGGATGCCCATCCTCCAGCAGGTGTCGTATGCCTTTTCCAGATCAAAGAACACCACTACTGTCTGGCGCTTCTGTAAAAAGTTATTCATTACTGAAGTAGATAAGGCGACAAGATGATCCACTGCAGAATGGTGCTTGCGAAACCCACATTGGACATTAGAAAGGAGATATCGCGTTTCAAGCCACCATACCAGGCGCCCGTAAATCATGTGTTCCATCACCTTGCATACGCTACTGGTGAGGGAAATGGGGCGGTAGCTGGAAGGGAGACATTTGTCCTTCCCAGGCTTTGGTATGGGAATGACTATGGCTTCACGCCAGCGTTGCGGAAAGGTGCCTTCTATCCATATGCGGTTGTAGGTGGCCAGTAGGAAGTGCAAGCTCGTTGGTGAAAGGTGTTGCAGCATCGCCACGTGAATGCCATCTGGTCCTGGAGCGGAGGACCGCGAAGACGAGAGTGCGTGGTGAAGCTCTCGTACAGTAAACTCGGTATTGTAGCATTCACGGTTCTGAGAGGTAAAGGGCAATGGAGTCGCCTCCACCGTCCGTTTCCTAGCTAGGAAAGCGTCAGTGTAATGTGAAGAGCTAGAGACCTCTGCAAAATGTCACCCCAGTGCGTTGGCTATTTGTGGAGGATCGACGATGGTGTCAGTTGCTACACACATACTGGGAATCGGGGAATGAGCCATAGTGCCTGAAATTTTTCTGAGGTTACCCCAAATGATGGAGGAAGGGGTAGACCTATTAAAAGAGCTCGTGAATGAGCGCCAACTGGCGCGTTTACAGTCGCGAAAGAGGCGACGACAATAGGCCCGCAGCCGTTTGTATCGGATGCAGTTGTCGAGCGTGGGCCGTTGTTTGAAGATTCTAAGGGCGCGTCGCCATGCTCGCAGAGCGTCACGGCATTCTGCAGTCCACTACTGGACAAGGGGACGATGTGAGTGGGAAGTCTTGCAGGGAATGGAACATTCCACGGCTGTCAGAATAACTGTGGTAAAGTGTTCTACTTGGTCGTCTATACTAGGATAATGATAAGTACCAAAATCCGCCAGTGACGTGTAGAGCTCCCAGTCCGCTTTGTTTATCTGCCAGCGGTGTGGATGCTAAACCGGTGTCAGGCATCATTAGGTGAATTACACACGGAAAATGATCGCTCGAATGTGTGTGTGAGAGCAGACCGTTCACGACGCCGTGCCAGCTAAGCAGTGCAGATAGCGAGATCTATATGGCTGAAAGTGTTTGTGGTGTCTGAAAGATAAGTTGGATCACCAGTGTTAAGGCAGATGAGCTGAAGGTGGTTCAGTATATCTGCCAGGAGGGAGCCCCGTGGACATGATCATGGGGAGCCCCAAAGGGGGTGGTGGGCATTGAAATCTCCCACCAACAAAAACGGACGCGGAAGCTGGTCAATAAGATCGAGAAGATCGGGTCTAGTGATGGGAAAGGAGGAAGGAGCGTAAATATTGCACAGTGTGAAGATAAATCCAGGAAGGTATATCTGACAGCAACAGCTTGTATCTGAGTACACAAAGGGACCGGTGTACTATGTACGTCATCCCGAATAAGCAACGTTACGCCCCCGTGGCTGGAATTCCTGTCACTGGAAGAAGGTCAAAATGAACGGTAGTATAGCGTGGGAAAGTAATTCGAGTACCAGCGAGCAATTTTGTCTCCTGTAGAGAGAAGATAATTGGTGATATGTTCGCTTTAGAAGCTGCAGTTCTGTCCAATTCGACCGGATACCACGAATGTTCCATTGAAGAATATCCGTAATAGGATAAAATGAGATAAAGGTGGACATCAGCCCGACGAAGGCGGCGGGCCACAGTGCGAATGTTCGCAACTGGTGGTGTCAGACAGGAGGGTCTTGCTCCATATTCTCAGAGGTTACCACAGCAGCTGCGTGAGTGTGGTCGGCAGCCCGATCTTTGGCTGATGCACCTGGAGAGACTATAGGCTTCCAGGGATGCCACCATCACATTGTGAGGTAGAAGGGAGGAGAGTTTTCCCCCTATTTGACTTCTTGGAGCCCTGGTGAAGCTCCTTGGTTGACTCAGATGTTTTGGAGGGGGTGTGGAGGAAATCCTCATGCGAATGCTCCTTCTTAGACCTACGAGTCTATCTGCGGTTTCACAGCTGAAGATGAAGATTTGGAAGAGGTACTCACACTTTTCGTTGAACGTGACGCCGTTGTCGATGTAGACTGTTTGACAACTACTGTCGTAAACTGTATGTCACAAATCTGTGTGGCCATATCCCGTGTTGGTGGAGGCGTTACAACTACAGTACTGTAATTACCATGCGGTGGGGTCTTACGCTTACGACTGGCGTACATCTTACGTGCAACTTTTATTGGAACCTGTTCCTTCACACGGATTTCCTGGATGGCCCGTTCATTGGCAAACACGGGTCATTCCCGGGAGGAGGCAGCATGATTTCCATTACAATTGATGCAATGAGGGGACAGTGGTGGACAAATCCCCTCATGGGCCTCTTTACCACAGGTGACACATGTGACTGGGTTCTTTCAAGACCGGCTTGTGTGGTTGAATCGATGGCACTGGTAACACCGAGTAGGGTTAGGGATATAAGGTCGTACTGTGACTACCTCATACCCTGCCTTGATCTTCGGCAGCAGAGCCACTCGGTCGAAGGTCAGAAACACTGTGCAAGTGGGGACTAAAACATTGTTCTCTTTTTTTTGTCACTGTGTACTGCGACGACACCTTGCGCTGCCAGATATTCTTTTAGTACATCCTCAGTCAGACCGTCCAAACTGACTGAGAAGACTACCCCTCGGGAATAATTGAGGGGTGGATGGAGCTCAACACGAACCGGGTAGCTATGGAGCAGAGTAGCCTTAAGCAGCCGCTGTGCCTGGGAGCCACTTTCTGTTTCTAACAGTAGTGTTCCATTACGCAGGCGGTTGCAGGTCTTAACTGGGCCGGCAATGGCATCAACCCCTTTTTGAATAATAAATGTGTTCACTGATGAAAAGGATTGTCCTTCCTCAGTACGGATCACCACAAGGAACTTTGTAAATTTTTCTGTTCAGAGACTATTGTCCAGTTCATCAATTTCTAGAGACACTCTACATTTTCTTTTTTTTAGAACCATCGCGGATGTATCCCCATGATTGCTAGTGTCTCCGATGGCACGCTCCTTTCTGCTGGGGGCCCCAAAGGAAGCACACCCGCCTTGGGTGATTGTTCCCACCCCAGGTCACACCTCCTGATCTACAGACGGAGGGACCAATCGGCGAATCGGGAAGGTATCAGCGCAGGCAATCGCCCCTCCCCTGGCCTGGCCTGGCCTGGCCTTAACAAGGGGGTATGCACGCACCCTACATGCCAGCCAGGGGCTGGGACTTACGCATTACCCATTCACCCATATGGGTGGCCTTCAAGTGTGTACAGGGAGGAGGAAGAGAGAAATAGGAGGAAGAGAGAAATAGGAGGAGGAGAAGCCGCAAACGCAGACCCGGAGGCAAATAAAGAAGTGAGAGAAGAGCTTAAGCCACAAAGGTCAGAACTTCGGTTCCCCAAAGGATGCACAGACTCGGTCCCCAAGAGAGGGGGAAAAGGAAAGTAGAAGAATCATCATGTAGCACGGAAAGGAAAGAGTGCTACAAAGGCTGGGGCCCCGTGCTCGTCACGCACATACTCACCACAGAGCGGTGAGCCCCCTGGGGATCCCGCTGTTGTGTCAAGTACACTAGTGTAATACAAGAATTGCACACCTATGGACAAAGATTTACTGGTTGCATGCACTGCAACGTGCCATTGTTGTTTACAGATTAGTCAAGAATCTGCGATAATAGCCATCTGCAATGTAATTGTAGAAACACTGTTCTGTTATCCAAGTGTGGAAAACCAGTAAATGATCAGATTGACACCAGCTGATCAGATTCACCTCACTTTACAGTACTGTAACTATTGATTCAAATATGTTCTGTGAACGGGAATTAAGTCCAAGGCTCTTATTCTTGTGAATTCCATGTAGAAGTATCCATAGATAAGTTTTTCAAAGATTTTAACTGTCCCCTGTTAGTTTTCTACAAGAAAGTCAATGTTAAAGTAACTACATGCCATATTTCCACTGACTTATTAAGAACAAGTCCAATTTGAACAGAAAATTGGTGATAGTGGAAGAGTAACAGTAAATTGTAGCTACAATGAGATTTAACTATTATGACTTCACTTTCAAATCTATGGACTGCCATTTCCTTCAGAGAGATTAGTGGGCTGGAGTCAATATATTATTTAGGGTATATAGGTAATTAATTTGAAGTAATCATCACACTGTTCAGATCTGTAAGTGGAATGAGCTTAATTTCATTGGTACCGAGTTTTCTGGAAGACATACCAGAGATGTCACTGAGAACTGATCAGAAGAACATTTAATCAGTTCTGTTTCTTAAGGCCTGTGCATCACGATATATTTGCAGAGTTTAATTTTATCTGAATATGGGCCTGTAAGTTATTTTTACTGAGTGACATTCATGTTTGATCATATTAAAATATGATGTCTACCAACTTTAATGTTGGTTTCACTTTTTTGATTTCCATAAGCGTCCACTTCAGAATGATCACTCTTTAATGTATTTGGGTGTATGAATATTTTAGCAAATCAATTTCATTGTTCCCTAATGTCATTTATGGAAGCACTGCACATCAATCCATGTAATATTCTGCTGGTTACAGAAGACAGTATTATGAAGAAATGGACAGATAAAATCATTACTTATTAGAACAAAAAATAAATAAAAAAATAAAATAAAATAACCCCCCCCCCCCACACGCGTGCAAGCGCGCGCGCGCGCGCGAGCGAAAGAGCCCAGATTTAAAATAGCAAAGTGGAGGAATTCCCCAAGTCAGTAAAAGGACAACAAGTCGACAAGAGAATGTAAAATGAGAATCACACTTACACCAAATAATGAAACAGCTGATGTCTGGTTAACTGACCATGTGAGTAAAAAGAGGAAAAGTCAACCATGCAGCAACACATGGAAACATCCAATAAGAGGACATGAGGCAGGAGGAATACAGTGTACTGAAACAAAGCCTTAGTGGTAAAAAGCCACCATCCAAAATAAAACCAAAAAACGAATCAGCCACTTAGGCATCATCACATGAAACATCAGAAAATGCAGGAAGGCTAAAGCTGCCACAGGAAGGCTAAAACTGCCACAGGATGGCTAAAACTGCCACAGGATGGCTAAAACTGCCACAGGATGGCTAAAACTGCCACAGGATGGCTAAAACTGCCACAGGATGGCTAAAACTGCCACAGGATGGCTAAAACTGCCACAGGATGGCTAAAACTGCCACAGGATGGCTAAAACTGCCACAGGATGGCTAAAACTGCCACAGGATGGCTAAAACTGCCACAGGATGGCTAAAACTGCCACAGGATGGCTAAAACTGCCACAGGATGGCTAAAACTGCCACAGGATGGCTAAAACTGCCACAGGATGGCTAAAACTGCCACAGGATGGCTAAAACTGCCACAGGATGGCTAAAACTGCCACAGGATGGCTAAAACAGGGCAGTGCACAAAGATGTGGGCTACCATCAGGCGGTAGCCTCAGTGGCAATTATGCGGGTCCTTGGCGTGAAGGAGAGGGCTGTGTGTTAGCCAAGCATGGCCAATGCTAAGCTGGTACAGGATTATGAAGTCCCAACAAGATGCTTGTGTGGAGTAACACCACACAGCAGTTGTGTCCTTTACAGTCCAAAGTTTGTTGGGCCTCAGTTAAGATATGCCACTCAATATCCCAAAGCTCTGAAACCCAACGGCACAGCACTGACTGAAGATCAGAAGATGTTAGGCCAATATCCAGAATACACTCATGAACAGCCTGTTGAGCAAGCCGGTTGGCACTTTTATTGCCCGATATACCGACATGACCTGGAGACCAGAGGAACACCACCAACCAACCAAATCATTCAAGAGTTGAAATGGTCTTCTGTATGGCTAACACCAGCAGAGAACGTGGTTAACTCTGGTCTAGAGCTCGCAGGCTGCTCAGGGAATTGCTACAGATAAGGAAAGCTTCACATGAGCAGAACATACATGCTGGAGAGCTCAGTATTTGGCCACCAGCTCCACAGTCTGAACATTGCTGACAACTGACAAGGACTACTGTTCTACGTGGTCGCCATGGAAGTACATGAAACCAACATGGCCCCCTACCACGGAACCATCCACGAATTCCACAGTGACAGCAAGGAACTGACGTCTAAGAGCCTCAGGAGATACTGAGTCTTTGGGTCCATAGGCCAAGTCCAGCTGAGTATGCAGCCTTGGCATGCACCATGGAGATGTACATGCAGGGGTCCGATATAGAGATTGTACAAGTGGAGGTAAAGACTAGTCCCAACATAAGGGTCTGGACACTGAAGGCACTCATGATCTGATTGAGGCTGTTATTGTTGGGGCAGATGACCACGTCAGAAAAATGCAGACAATGATTTGGATGGCTTGGTGAGCTATGCTTGGCTGCATAGGCCGCGAACAGTTAATGTTGGACCCGCAAAGGTGGGACACCAGCCTCCACATGTAGACTTAAGGGGGCGGGTATGGAAGGCACCCGTTAGAATGCCAATCCCACAGCGGTGGATGGGGTCCAAGAGGTGCAATGCCGAAGGAGATGCTGAACCATAGGCAATGCACCCAAAGTCAAGCCATGAATGTACCGGTGCTGTGTATAGCTACAACAGTGTTGAGTGCTCAGCACCCTAGGTGGTAAGGCCCAGGTGGCGAAGAACATTGAGATGGTGCCAGCACTTCTGTTTTACTGAATGAATGTGAGGAACCCACGTCAGCCGAGCATCAGACCAGCCCTAAAAACCAGTGTGCTTCCACTACATCTGTAAGTGGTCATAAAGGTATAGTCAGGGGTGAGGGTGAACGGTCTGATACCGACAGAAGTGCACAACACTTTTCTTTGCATGGGAAAACTGGATGCCATGGGCAATAGTCTAGGACAGCAGCTTCCAAATGGCTCCATGCAATCTTGCAGCAATCTGCAGTGACTTAGGTGCTGGAGGAGCTAAAATAGATACAGAAGTCAGCATAGAGCGAAGGGGATACTGATGACCCAACTGCTGTTGCTAAGTCGTTTATGGCTACTTAAAAGAATCAAACACACAAAACAGAGCCCTGAGGAACCCTATTTTCCTGCACATGAGGTGCTATGCAAGGCACCAACTTTAACATGAAAGACAGCTAAAAAGTTTGTTGTTAAAATAGGGTGTGAGCCCTGGAGACCCCACTCATGCAATGTGTTGAGGATGTGGTGTCACCAGGACAAGGCTGTGCAGATTGTAGACTTTAGGTACAATAGGTTATCAGTGTTAGAGCAACTGGCAGAAACTGCCCTGGCATGGAACCAGTAAGCCCCCAATCCACAAGGATCTGTCGAATTATCATACTTTCCAACAGTTTACAGGGAACATTGGTAAGGTTGATGGACTGATAACTATACATGTGATGAGAGTGTTTGCCCCGCTTTAGCACAGGAATGATTATACTCTCTCGCCATTGTGACGGGAAAGCATCATTACACCAGATGCAGTTGAAGAGAGCAAGAAGATGACGCTGGCTCACTGCAGAGAGGTGTTTCAGCATTTGGCTGTGGATGCTATCAGGCCCAGAGGCCATATTGGGACATTGTGCAAGAGCACTGAGGAACTCCCACTCATCAATTGGCACATTATATGCCTCCAAGTGACGGGTGGTAAAGGAGAGGGGGTTGGTGTTCTACCCATTTATGTAATGTATGGAAGGCCAGTGGGTAATTCACACAGGCAGAGGGCTGAGAGTGATGCTCAGCAAGCATCTCTGGAAGTGTTGCTGGGTCCGTACATACAAAGCCATTCGTGGAGATCCCAGGTATACCTGTTGGCATCTGGTATCCCTTCCATCAATTTTCCTCCAGACCTGTGTGGTTGAGGTACCTGACCCAGTAGTGGAGACATACCACTACTGACACTCCCATTTTTGTCTTTTAATCAGCAGACGAGCATGAGGGCGGAGCCATTTAAAATGGATGAGGTGCTCCAGAGAGGGGTGCCATTTCATCACTGTAAGGCTTGCCTATCGTCTTTAATGGCCTCAACGACCTCCAGCGACCACCATGGCACTATCTTACACCATGGGCACCCTGATGAACTTTGAATGGGAGCTTCTGTATCAGAAAGTATGGATCATGTGGCATTCTTGACCACATCAATATTATTGAGTGGGGGAGGGCCAATGTTGGCATCAGAGGTGTAGCCTTCCTAGTTAGCCCTGTGTGAAGCCCACCTGGGCAGGCACACTGGGAACTGATGCTGTGAAAGTGACAAAAGGCTCGGAAAGTGATCACTGCCACACAAGTCTTTGTGAGCTCTCCAGTGGAGGGATGGAAGAAGGCTGTGGCTGCAGATCGACAAATCAATGGTTGAGGAAGTGCCATGTGCCATACTATAGTTTGTGGAGGCACCAGTATTTAAGAGGCAGAGCATCCAGCAGCCTGCAGTTTTGCCTGCTGCTGGCTGGCTGGTATTCATATCAATACCTGGGGAGGGAGTGTCTTGAGGGACCCCTTCCAATTGTGGAAACTGGAGAGGGTTGGTGTTTCTCTAACAGAGGTGTAAGGAGTGCTCCAAAAGTAGAAGCCTTGGAAGCAGCGGAAGGAAGAGAACCCTCAACTGCCGTGCGGGCAGGTGTAGGTTGGTGGTCCTGGGGGCCCACAAAAGAAGATGTAGCAGGGAACGCTGTTGTTGCCACAGAAGGCAGTGATGTGACTGCTGCAAAAGAGGTCATCAGTTTCACAGGGTGTAGCCACTCACTTTTTTCCCCTGTGTATGAAAGTCACTTCATCTTATACTCTCTAATTATTCACTCTTTATGGTGAACAAGGGGGGGTTCTGTTGTCTACAGTTGACACAGACAGGAGGTGGAGGTACAAGTAGCATTCAGATGGGATAGACATCCACAATCTCTACACGTTGGACTGGAAGTACAGCGGGAAGACGTGGCTGAACTTCCAGCACTTCAAGCACCACATTGGAGGAGGGATGTAAGGTTTCTCATCACACCTGTATGAGATCACCTTGACATTTTCCGGCAGTGTCTCACCATCAAAGGCCAAGATGAATGCACCAGTGGACACGTTGTCCTTCAGCCCCCTGTAGAGGCACCTGCCAATGTGTACACTCCATTGGTCTAGGTTGTCATGGAGCTTGCCATCTGACTACAGGTGGTGGTCTTTGTAGAATACCCTGCACAATGTTTAGGCTCTTATATGGAGTAAAAGGGACTGAGATGTTGCCCAGCTTGTTGCATGCGAGTAGAGCACGTGATTGGGCAGAGGGGGTGCTGCTTCAATTATGATGGATCCATTTCACATTTTAGACATCCCAGTGACTTCTGCATACTTATATTCTAGATCTTCAACGAAGCAAAAGTGGCTTAGTTGCTGTGAAAGATTCCCTGTCATTTCTGCTGCACACTAGAAATTTGGGAGAATAAGGCTCATCCCTTTCTCTAGCCTGTTTCTCCCACAGTATGGCCAGGAAAGGGAACATCCATGGGTTATATGTTGTTGCACCGAAATCTCCTCTACCATGCTTAGATCACTGTTTTAGCATGTGGCACTGCCACCATTATTTGTTTGTTTCATGAGCATCTAGGAAATTACACGTCCACCCAGGCATATCCGCTGTCGCCGCCCCCCCCCCCCCCCCCCCCCAAATTGCTCACTAGCAACTGTTTAACCACAACAGCCATGCATCTCCTCAGCAAGCAGCACACTGAGGTTGAGGGTGGAGGCTTTTTTTTTTTTAAAGAAGTTTGTATCATCCTCGTGACCCGAGCGATTAAGCCAAGATCCCTGGGCTCTGAAACGTGCAACGTTCTGTCATGAGAAACGATGGTTGCTGAAAAATGCACAGAGCTGATGGTGTAGTGGACTGTTGGCCTGACTCAGTCCACAGCTAAGGACCCTGGGTTCACCAAGCCTGTACTCAGCAAATTATTGCTAATCCCAGGGCGGGGGGGGGGGGGGGGGGGGGGGCTGCAATGAAATGGAAATATTGTTAATTATGTAATCCACCATGCTGGTTGCATTACTTTTATTCATGCACATTAACTTTCAAATTTACCCATCTCTTTGTTCTCTCTGAATTTTTATCCTTTTTAGTACAGTTACCAGGTATTTTTTCAAACTAATGTCAGATGTGTTATCAGTGAAGTGATGGAGTACTAAGTAGGTCATTTATATACCTTAAAAACTTTCATAATATCCAACCATGTGATATTAGATTTTTGTTGTAATTCTGTATTTGTTCTCAGTCCATATACAAGATTGTCAGAACTGTCTGAAAGTCTGTTACACAAAAGATTGTGCTGAAAAATAATTGTTAAGAAAAAATTTGTACATAGCATCTTTTTCTATTTGATTAGCAATGAAGTTATCTGATCAGGTCATGGCACCCACATAGCTTTGAGTGTTGCCGAAGATGTCTTTGGTATCATCAAACCAACAAGTGATACAAACACTTGACATTGGACAGGAACAAGGCTCAAACTTGAGCCAACAGCTCGGCAGTCTTGTCTTTCACCATGTTTGTGACTGTTCAGTTTCAGCTAACCAAGCTAAGCATGTTTAGCTTGAATTTGCATGAACATATTTCTTAAACTAACAGTGCCATGAATTACACAGATTTTGCTGTAGGTCATCCAGATTTAATTTAAGAACAAGTTTCACTTTTTTTAACTATCATGTCCACTTTAGAATGTATTTTGGATGGTTTTTCCAAGTTGTTAATTTTCCCGTTACTACTTATATAAGAAACTGCAGTGGATATAACCACTATTTAAATCACCATTGACTACAAATGAATAGAGGTTCATTGTAACAGTTTGTTCTTTCAGAACTTAGGTCAAATGTCAAAATGCAGGTTTACATTTTCTGAACTAAGCTGATGTTGTTAGTAAGTAAATTAAGGGTGACTTACCCTCTGAACTATGATCACAGTGTCATGCATTATACATTCTATAAGAACTGTTTCATTGTAATATGTTCAAATGGTATAGCTATAAAATAAACTTGCAAAGCTATTCAAGAAAACAATTGGTAATGCTGGAACAGGTCACATGAATGTGTGAAACAGCAATAAAAGCTGAACCATTAAAGATGTTCATTTTATGGAGGGAGGGGTGGCAGGGAATAAAACTACATATTTATGGGACATGCACATACATAATTCTTTCACTTACCCTTACTCTTGCCCTGGCTTTTTCTACAGCTTGCATTTCACCAGAGATGGAAACCTGGTTATTTTTTTCAGTTGGATTGCTGCGATTTGAATCTGGAAAATGAATGTGACAACCTGTTTCTTCCATTACTTTTTTAATTGTAAGACCTCCTTTTCCTATTATATGCGAATGATCGGTGTAGCTGACATCCAGTTTCATTGTCACCCTGTTGCTCTGTAAGGAAATAAAACTTTGTTAGTTTGTTTTTATTTACTTTAACATTTCTCTGGCTACCTACATATCAGTAGTGATTATCATGCAGATTTTAATAATGCCAGTGACAGTGATATGAATGTAATTGCACCTAGCTCCAAAATTCTCAAACTATGCTGGTATACAGATTTAAGGAAAATGGGCTTACATGCAATTTTTTACATGTATAGGAATGAAATTAATCAAGTTTTCTATAAATTCACCTGCAAATTTATTGTGTGAACGTAAATTTTGACAGCTGAAAACCATTTTTCAGATTTTTTATAATTCCATTCAAATAAGATCAGAAGAATGAACACACAGGACTTGCCTTTTCTTTAACATGGATGGATATGGCAGGTTCAGTGCACAGTAGGAAGTCTTGTTTGTTGGTTGATTAGGCGACAAAGGACTGAACTAATTTATCATCAGTCCCTAACCAATTTCCAAAACAATCAGAAATAACAATGAAAGGGACAACAATAAAACTGCCGGCTATTATTTGCATTCCAGTACGTACTTTCATTATCTAAGAAAGACACCGAGTACCCTCTTATGACAGGCAAGGAAAAAAATGTCAGATCAATTCTAGCCCTCATACCCTTAGGGGTCAGTTAAGGAGGATGGTGGCTAATGTTCAAGAAAAGACGGTGGGAAACAAGAAAGATAATAAAGCATTGAAAGGGAATGAGTGCTGCAGTAGCTTTAGGTTCTGCACTGACAACCCCATCCCCCTTGCATTCCTTGACAGCTTTCACAATGTACAGATTGAACAACATTGGGGTCAGGCTACAATCCTCTCTTACTCCCTTTTCCAAGTACAAGCTCTGTTCACATGAAAGGTGGATATTTTGAATTCTTTCTTTGTTAGGAATAACAAGCTCCTTTGAAAGTTTCTTCAGTAAGTTCAGCTGGTTTAAGTTAATTACCTTGTTAACTGTTGTAGAATACATATGCATTGACAACTAATATCTGCAATTCTGTATAGTTTTGTCATGAGCCATCAATGAATTCTCCTTCCTGAACTGTAAATGTAATACTTCATTGAGGCTGTCTACTCCTGTTTAGCTTCATTAGAATAATTTTTTGCAATAATTTTCTCCATTTATGTCTGGTGCATGATGCATACTGGACCACTGCACAACAGCTGTGTTTTTCTTAGGAATGTACTAAAATCGTGTCATGTTTTGTTAATCCATTTTTCCTGAAGGCTACACGAAGTTTTCTGTTGAGCTGAAATTTTCTGCATATTTCTATTTTGGTTTTCTTCAATGTAGCAACCAGAGTCAACCCATTTTTTCCATCACTTGGGTAAGTGCCGCAGAAGTATACCATCAGTTGTCACATCTTAATTGGTGCAGGACGACTGATGCATTCTTGGTTGGGTAGCTAAGACTATTCTCTGCTGCAAGAGTTGTTCTATCTAAATTCTTACCTGTTGAAATAAAGCAACAAATAAAGTGTGTTTTGAAGTGAACTGGATTTTTATTCCATATCTACAATGTTTCTTTGGCATGCAGACCTTTAATCTACACTTCGCTCTGAAGGGCACCAACATTTCATTGGTGTTAGTGCACATGCACCTACAGTGTAACCCATCTGGTAATGTTATACAAATTTTGTAAAAATGTTATGGCGTTTGCTGATTTAACTGACACTTTTAGCTCTGTCTTGACAGTTATTGAAATGATTGGAAAGGATTGTCTAATTTGTTTCAGGTCATAAAAACAATGTTGCTCCCTGTTCTATATGTTGCCCCAATAGCAGATTTGTCTTCATGGTTATATTTGAACATGCATGTATAGACTAGAAGACCAAAGAATGCTATGAATTCAGTTATACCTATCTCTCTTATCTGCAGTATTTTCGCTTTTCCACTGTACTCATTACATTGTAGTTAGGTTTGTGAATCATAGTATTTTATCCAACATTGTGTCATTAATAAGTCCAATTTTTTCAAGCTCCAAATGATCTCCAAGACATTTGACTGCAGGACAAAGAGCAGGTAGTTGCAGGACATTGTACCTGTGTGTTCTTTAAAATCAGCTTTGCAAAGTATCAGTTGACAACCTGAAACCATTCTTGCCATAGTAATATTGTTTGTGTAGCTGATCATGACTAAGGAGACAGATTCTCATCACCATGCTCCTGAAGTTCTTCCCCCAAATCAGTATCTTATTTACTAGTATAGCTGTTCACTCCAACTGCAAAAATCTATTTTTATCTATACCACATTTTCCTCAATTCACAAAATCGTATTGTTATCAAAATTAAGAGGTGCAACTAACATGTTCCTGCAAATACTGCACTGAAAAGGTACACGAGGTATAGCCCTGGAGACTACACATGGTCACAACAATGAAGGTGAGCTGGGGGAGGGTGGGTGAGTAGGGGGGAGGGGATATGGCGAATTGTTTGAAATTGCTGTGGCACTTTTCCCTTGTTTGTTCCTTCTGTCTTGTGACAGCACTTGTTCACGTCTGTTTTCTTGCCTTACTGTGGTGAGTGCTCAGCGAGACGTCATAAAATCCTTACTAGGGTACCAACTAATCCAGGAGGAACATTGGAGGAGGATGGGGAGTATACAAAGACAGCACATGAAATGCTGGAACTGCTCAAGACTCATTCTTCTCAATATACTCTGGTGGATAACTCAGACCAGAATGCGATTCCGGAGAGACAACAGTTCTCAGGTATTCACAAAGAGGACTGATTTGGCCAAGGACTGTGTCAATTTCAGTAAGGTCCGATGGGCAGTGGGAACATTTCAACCGTTGAAGTCACCTGGCCCCGATGGAATCTTTCCAGCTCTCCTGCAACAAGCGGGAGAAAATCGTATTAGATTCCTATTGTAACAATACTGCTGACCCCCTCATCTCAATGTTATCATACGATACCGTCTGCTGGGTCCTCTCATCTCAATGTCATCCTACGATACCGTCTGCGTCGGATCCGGAATCGTGTGGTTCAGTTTTGATATATGTTGCGTGTGAAGTTAAAAACGAAATAGTCAGCCTAGGAATCAGTGTAGGACAGTGTCTCAGTGATAGTGCGATTAAACCAAGTGATAGATTTAATTAAGAGATTCAAATTTCCTTTGCAGACAGTTCTATAAACAATAGTTGCGTCATTGTATGATATTTCAAGTAAATAGACAGACCAAGGGTAAAAACTTTTGTAAAACAAAGGAATGAAAATAAATAGCATTGTATATATGTTAGGCTCATAAACAAGTTGTATTGACCAGCTAATTATGTTATTTCAACTTTTACATTAATTATCAATATTGTTATTCTTTGTATATATTGACTGAAAGGAGATTTTGAGTGTATTTTGTGAATGGCCGGAATATTTGATAGTTCAGTATACGTTACGAACATGTATGATGTACTCATTAACAAATTAATTAACATTTAACATCGCACTTTGTTGTTAACAGTAAGATCGGAAATTTCGTCTTAAAAATACGTGCCATCTAAAATTATTTTATGTATAGTTTTCATTTTATATTGCGATTATTCTTGTGTGTGTTTTGTGTGTTTGTTCATTGTGAATCAGTATATTCAGTTGTTATAAACAATGTGTAATGTAAGGCCATTATTGTGAATATTATGTATTTGCCTCACCACGTTGCGTGGGGGAGTTCGAGTTTTGGCTTTTCTGAAGTGCACTGGAAGCTAGTTCAGTCTGTTGTTTTATAATGGAAGTTCTGTCAGCAAACTTCTGATGCTTTGTTATGAAGTTGTATTGTTTTGGTGGAGGAGAAGTTTCTTTTAAATTAAAGAAGAAGTGAAAAATTTTACACATCGCGTATTTATTTCTACCACGATGCCCCAGGAGAATAATGTTGCAGCGAGCAGAACCCCCATACATCTCAATTATGAAAAGCTGAGTATTGGTAGAATGAACAGTAATTACTTAAAATCTATTAAAACGTTATACTATGCAGGTTATTCAGGGTTAGTCTAGCAACAGGAATTGTTCCCAATGCCTGGAGGGCAGTGAAGGTTGTCTTCATTCCAAACCCAGGGAGAATTGATCATACCAAGGCCAAGGATATGATACCAATCAGCCTGTCCTCCATTCTTAAGACATTGGAAAAGCTGGTTAATGTGCATGTTGGAGAAAGGAGGTTAAGTAGGGCTCTTTTACATTCAAACCAACATGCATATCAGCCAGGTAAATCATGTGAGACATCTCTCCACCAACTCGTTGGGAAGGTGGAGAAAGCACTACACTTTCAGGAAATAGCCCTCTGTATCTTCCTGGACATTGAGGAGGCTTTTAGCAACACAACCTTCGATTCCATGGTTAGGGCAGCAGAGGTGCATGACCTACGGACCACTATATGTAGGTGGACTAGGGCCATGCTCAGTGGAAGAAAGGTAGAGGCTACCATGATGAATGAAAAAAATGGTAATCAACACCACTACGGGTTGCCTGCAAGGAGGAGTTCTTTTCCCTTTATTGTGGAATCTGGTGGTGAATGATCTCGTTGGAGAATTAAACTCTAGGCAATACTTTTGCCAAGGATACGCAGATGATCTTGTCACAGTAATGCTTGGCAAATTTGCTGACAAAGAATATGGCACAAGGTGCGTTGGACATTGTGCAAGACTGGTGCAGAAAACAGGATCTGGGGGTTAGTCCTAAGAAGACTGTTGTTGTACCATTCACAAAGAAGCGTATCCAACATTCAAGTTGGAATCTAAAGCTTTCCTATGAAGTGCTTACCTGTGAAGGGGACAGTGAAATATCTAGGGGTTTCCTTAGATGAGAAACTGATATGGACTCCTCACATTAGGATTATTTGCTTCAAGGCAAACTGATATGTACCAGGAGAGCTTGTGGCAAAAATTGGGGCCTTAGCCCCAAGGATATGCACTGGATATACACCACGGTGATTAGACCCAGGATCACCTATGGGGCGGTCGTGTGGTGGAAGAGGGTAGAACAGCAGGTTGCTGCTAAGGAGCTTGGTAAGTTGCAGAGACTAGCCTGCTTAGCCATAACAGGCGGAATTAGCAGCACACCAACTGCTGGGATGGAAACCATGCTGGATATGCTCCATTACACCTTTGGGTCAAGATGGAGGCAGCGGCTGGTGCATACAGGCTCAAATCTGGCAACAACTGGCACTCTTTGGGATATCCAGAATCACACACTAAAATAGTGAGTGAGGTAAATATAGGAAAGGTTGGAGAAATGCCAGGTGACTATATTATAACCCCATACTGCTTCAACAAGCCTTTCAGTATAACAATTGGAAGTAGGGAGCAGTGGGAGAAAATAGACACCGTATGGGGGATATTGTCTGGTTCACTGATGGGTCGAAATCAGACCAAGGCATTGGGGCTGGGGTATACGAGGTGCAGCCAAGACTGAAGGGTGTCATCTCTCTAGGAAAACTGGCCTCGGTATTCCAGGCCCTACATCACTGCCATCAGGGGGTGTGTGGAGGAGAATTTGCATAGGTGCTAAAAAGACTGTAGCATCCATCTATTCAGACAGCCAGACAGCCAGGCAGACAGACAGCCCTGAGATCACTGGCAGCAATGACAGATTAGCCAGGATGGGGGCAGAGACTCCAGTTGTTGGACCGGAACCTGTCCTGACAATCACCACGGCAATGATCAAATTGGAGCTACGTAACTGGCTCAGAAGACAGCACGTAGAATATTGGACCAAAGTCCATCAACAAAAATATGGCAAGGTAATGATGCCAAAGCCATGTTTTAAATAAAGCTCTGCAATCCTGGGTCTGAACAGGG
The DNA here is from genome assembly GCA_026315105.1 of Locusta migratoria. Lineage (NCBI taxonomy): Eukaryota > Metazoa > Arthropoda > Insecta > Orthoptera > Acrididae > Locusta > Locusta migratoria. The sequence continues at coordinate 250,777,050 of CM048745.1, read as the reverse complement.
GAGAGATTAGACTCATGGTTGGATTGCTGACAGGCCACGGGAATTTCAAAAAACACCAATGGGAACAACAGAAGAGGACCCTAAATGTAGGATCTGTGATGACGGTGATGAAACTGCATCACATCTAACCTTCGAATGCATTGCATTGGAGAATAAAAGGCACAGAATATTTGGGACAACAAGGCCCAAAGAAATTGTGTCTAATAAAAAAACTGGTAAAGGGACTCCTTGCACTGTTCAAGGGCATTGGTTGGCTTTACTAGATATACAGGGAGCGATACCGCACAACAAACTTAGTTTCAGTGTGGGCAGTGGTGGGTTGGACCAAGACTGTTTTGGCTTCCCTGAGAAAATGAATCAGGGGGGAGGGGGGCATGGCGACTTATTTGAAATTGCTGTGGCACTTTTCCCTTGTTTGTCCCTTTTAGCTTGTGACAGCACTTGTTCATGTGTTTTCCTGCCTTCCTGTGGTGAGTGCTCAGAGTATGGTGTCCGTTCGGCCCCGAGGCCAGTCCCTTTTGTTTAAGCAGATGTTGGCTGCTTCCTACTTTAAATAACTTGTCAATGACAAGCATCTTTCTTAATCACTTTGCTATTGAGTATAATAAGCAAAATTTATGTAATGTTTTGCCCTTCTATGACCTGGTTGCCGCCCCCGGGTGTAGTCGGGAGTCAGTGTTTTGCCCCTTTCCCTCTCATTGTTGCTGCTGCCGGTGCCGAGTTGTAATTTTGCAGTAGTTCTGTTTTGGTTTATTATCCTTGTTGGCTGGTCATTGCTGATAATATGTGGCAGATATGTGGTTCTGTTACCTGATAGTTCTTGCCTCTGTCAGGAAAATAAAAGAGGAAAGTGAGATTAAACCATTTTCTTTAACCGCCTCTTTCCTGTCAGCCATGCTGGTGACCTTCCAATAATTTGGTTCTCGTGTGTTGTGAAAATGTACTCACCATGGATAGGAAGCCCTGGTGATGTGTAACTTTTCACTTTCAAGGCCCATTTTTAATAAACACTTTAAATTTTGCTTGTACCGACTGAAATGGACTGTGTGTTTGCCAGGATAGGGGGCATTGACTTGCACATATATATTAAATGTTTTAAATGAGCTCTGGTCGAGCATTGTGAAATTGAGACATTTTAATAACGTTTTTATATTTTATTTATCAGGGGGTTTCTCGTAAATTTTTATTATATAGTTTACATTTTTAACCTTGTTTGTAGCACTATGATAGTGATTTTTTTAAAAAATGTTTAAAACCAAACCCCTTTTCAGCAACAAATTGTTAAGCACTTCCAAGGGTTTTCAAATAATTTAGCTAACTTCAAAATGGGATGTATATGTATGTGCATGTGTGTATGTATATAAATATGTATAAAAATAAAGGTTGTTTGACTTACCCAAAGCACAAGCTCTCCAATAGAAACAAAAAACCCAAATAAAAACACACAAACTTTCAAGCTTTCGCCACTACTGGCAGTTTCTTCAGGAAAAAAATAAGGAAGGAGAGGAGAAAGGATACGGGTTTTAAGGAAGTGGAAAAGGGGTCATTCCAATCCCAGGCGTGGAAGGACTTACCTTACTGGAAAAAAAAGGAAGGTAAACGAACACACACACACACACACACACACACACACACACACACACACACACACACACACACACACACACCTAGGCAGACGTGTGTGTGTGTGTGTGTGTGTGTGTGTGTGTGTGTGTGTGTGTGTGTGTGTGTTTTCTTTTCTTTTTTAAGTAACTTGTTATCTTAGAAGGAAATGTTTCATTTTATTGCTTCAGTAACATAGATTATGTTTTACCTTACTAGTGAAAACATCTATCAGTCACCCTTGCATTGTCCAAGATCCTTATTGAATCTTGTTGGTAGTATAAGATCAAGGTTGGTTTCTGAATCCCAGGTCACAGAATGCTATAATGTAGCTGACCACAAAACAGTGTTGGACTATTGATTTAATGAGTCTAGGAGGGTCACAGCAGCAACACACCAAAACCAGCAATTTAAAAGTAATTCTAAAAATTCAGATGTGGTCCGAGACCCAATACCTCATGAGTTTAAGTTTAATTGTGTCAGTAATTCTGTTTTTTTTTTTTTTTCTTCTTCATATATTTCTTCAGTCTTGTTATCTGCAAAGTTACATGGTACATATAGTTGTAGGTACTACTATGGTTGATGTTGGCTATTTATTTATTTATTATTTATTTTTTATTTTTTAGCCTGTGATAATGGTATCACTGCTGTTCATAATAGAGTACTAACATTCAAATTTCCAATTCATTATTAGACCTACTCCAGTAATACTTCCAAATGTATTTGTATTTGTAACCCTATAATAATATGACCTTACATCACAACTTCACTGAACCCATTATAATTTTAACATATCAATTTCCTTTTACAATTTGTAACCTCCCTACCTGACTAAGAATCTAACATTCATGCTTTAATCTTTAGAATGCCATTTTTATCTTACCAGATGACACCCTCGAGTTCATCTTCCCCGGAGATCCAAATGGGGGACTATTTTACTCAGGAGGATGCAATCATATCAATACAGTAGAGCTGCATTTCCTCTAAGAAAGTAACATTTGTTTACCCTTAGTTTCAGCCAGTCACAGTAACTATATGACCAAGCTACATTAGCTGATGTTACAAGCTTAGCTCACTAAATTATCCAGATTGTTGTCCCTGAAAAGGCTGTGCCCTTCTTAAACCACATGGAATGACATAATCTGACCTCTCCCAGATACCCTTAACACTAGGTTGCTCCTACTGTCTGCCAAAGTATGGTGGCTTGTGTGACAGTGATACAGATAGGCAGATTGGCAGAGTGTGGTTCAGGGAGGGAGAATTTGAAATAATAAATTTGAATATTGTAATCATGATTGCACAAAGATTTTAATTGGAACACTATATAAACAGCTGTGCTGGGCTACACGAGAAATAGTTTAAGTCTCCAGACAATGGCAAACTCTTTACAGCTTTAATGCTTTTTTCATATCTGTTCAATGACAAATATTTAGTCTAAGTCATCGTTATTGTGACATAACCAAGCCAGCTGATTTCACTAATTTGACAGTACCACTCATTGATTAGGCCACAAAACTTCATCTACAGTGTTCTGAATGATTCATATAAAGCATTACCTTAATATCTTGGGTTTTGGTCTAACTTCTGGTAACTCAACATCTGGAATCACAATCCAGCAACCTCTGGATCACATCTAATATGAGCAGCTACGGTCACTCAAGGTGTAAATTATTGAATTGAAATTATAGAGACCACCACCAGGGAAGTTGGTATTTGTGTTTAATGCATCACTTTAAACTGCCAAGACAAATTTTCACAACATTCACTTTCAACAATGGCGAGTCCATGTGGCAATAAGCACAGTGACCGCCTCAAATTCTGATTAAAAACTGCACTTCTCGACCTCTTGTGGCCACTTGCATATGATTCTTAACAGTGCCCTGCATAGTTGGATTTGTTGGAACTATGAAATTACTATATTTACAATAGAGTTTTCTCAATTTCTATGACTTGATATTCTACAAAACTTTTAAGTGGGGCAGCCGGAGGTAATGGTTGTATGACTCTTGTGCTTTTGTGAATGTTCTGTTTTCTGACAAAGGCCATGGCCGATAGCTAAAAGTGTTGCATGTGCTTGCCTTTTGTATGTGCCTATCGCAGCTCATTGCCATGTCTTTGCAGTGAGTTGTGAACTGTACATATTACTATATTATTAATTCCAACCTGGACTTTCTACTACTAGTATCAGAAGTAAATACACAATATGAAGTAACCTATCAAATGGTAATAAAGCCTAACTGTCGGTAATAAACCCCAGTCATTTCTAGCTCACAGCCGGAGCACATACCAGATGGTGAGTGACGGATATCTGGGTATATGGAGTATATCATCGAATTTGGAAACAAATGGCAATTTAAGTCTTAACGAGTTTTGGTTTCAATGTTGTTAAAAATCAGTCCTGTTGCTGAAATATGAAATTTTAAATATCAAGAAAGGAAACCATTTGATTACACTGTATTATCTTTTACTGATAGCTTGAGAGTGGGGGGGGGGGTGAAAGTGGGGGCAGAACTGCTGTTGCCTTATTGTCACTCAGGCATGTTTCTGTCTCTTGAAATGTGCCATGCTGGTCGGTTATTTGACTTCTGATAACACAAAGTTTTCAGTTGAAGGAAGGCACAGGCATAACTACATTTAGTGTTTCTGATGGATGGACATTGTTGAACCAGTGTAGTATTAATGCTAACACATGTTCTGGACTAGTCTGTTTCAAAGGTACAGCAAATGAATTTGAAAGACTTCATGGATGAGTGACCTTCAGTTCCATTTTCCACCAGAGTGAGACATTTTATGAATTATATCTTTAACCATTTTTCCTTTAGTGCAAACAGGACAGTCCTACTCCCAACCAAATGGACATGGAAATATCAAGTTAATACTGAGCTCTCTGGAGGTAGTGGTTGGGGAGGGGGAGGTGGGTAGGTTAGTAAGATTGTAGCCTCATATTGAGATAGTCATTTTTCCATATACAGAGGGAAGAAGTATTTCTGTATGCAGAGTATGAAGCAGTTAGAAATATCTTACTACTGTGAAACCCTGTTTGTTTTAATGACAGTTGTGTTAAGTATCAGGCTTTCCCAGGCAGTTGCGACTCTAAAAAGATTCGTCTACCAGTTCCTTAGCTGCTCACGTGACCAAATGGAAATAAGCAAAAACAATGTTGGTGGATGTTTAACCTCAGAGTCTAAGCGGGGAAAAAAATTTTCAGTACAATGCACTGCAATATGTCTGTCACACCATTGGAAGTTTAAGGAGCAGCAGAGTGTGCAGAAGCCCATTCACCCCAGTATTTAGTTTGCACAAGGACTAATTAGAAATTATCTGCTTCTACTAAGCCCTTGTTCCTTGTAACCAATTTAGCAGTATGGAAAAGTGGCAGCACTGTCAAAGATGTGGAGTGGCTCAGTCCAAACAGGCTATCCTGCCCATTCACAGGCTTTACTAGACTGACAACCTGGGTGATATGTCTCCTCAATTCCTCACAAGGATCTCAGTATGGTACAGGGTCCTATCTTTTATCAGGATCTCTTTCAGTCTGACGAAAAGTCACACACCAACCTAGAATGATGGGATGTGCAGTTCATCCAGTACTTATCTAGGGGACTTAAAGACAGGAGTTGCTACCAGTGCCTTCATCCTAGTCCTTCAAGATAAGTCACCAGAAAAGGTCACAGTGATAGTGTGCTATTGGGACAAAGCTGTATGTACCGCCCCATATGCGGTGCTCCCAGTGCTGCAAGTTGGAAGAAGTCACCCCAATTCAATTCCAGTCCAGTCCGAAATGGAGGATTTGTCCATTCCATTCAAATGCACCTTCCACCCATCCCCCTCCCTCTAGGATGTGTTAATACAATCCTCTTTGCTCCCGAACTGCACTATACTCCATAAGGAGAGAGACAGGAGTTAAGACCATGGACTGTCTACTCATGCTGAGGCTAAGTGTAAGTACAAGTGACTAATTCCTGTGCTACTAAAATTCAATCTTTGCTGCAGCTTGTGACGATACTGCTGGCCCCCCCCTCATCTCAATGTTACCGTACGAAACTGTCTGCCTTGGATCCGGAATTTTGATTCAATAGTGATAGTTTGCGTGTGAGGTTATAAACGAAATAGCCAGCCTAGTAATCAGTGTAGGACAGTGTCTCTGTGATACTGTGATCAAAACAAGTGATAGATTTCATTAATTAAGAGATTTGTAAAAGATGTTTCTAGACAGTTCTATAAACAATACTTTTGTCATTTTACATTATTTCAATAAATAGATGAATGGTAAAAACTTTTGTATCTACATAAAGAAATTAAAATAAATACAATTGTATATATGTTAGGCTCATAAACAAGTTGTATTGACCAGCTAATTGTGTTATTTCGACTATTACATTAATTATCAATATTGAATTCTTTGTATATATATTGAGTGACGTGACATTTTTAGTATATTTTGATGAAATAGCAATTCTATGTTAAGTATAAGTGTATATATATGTAAAATAATTTCTTTGGTGTTTGTTATTCTTTGTCTTTGATGTTGTACCTTTTCTTTTATTGTGTGGCTGCAATTGTGTTACCTGCAATAAATTCATTAAAAACTAAATGTTTGCATTGCATAAAACAACGCTCTGGTAACAATATTTTATCAGGTTATGGGCCCAGAGACGGAAAACAAATAGTCAGAATTTTTAAAACGTATCTATTGTGCAAGCATTTTGTATTGTTGGATCGTCAACTTGGATTAACAGTATGTCGGAAGAGTATTACGAAAGCAAATATCGTGTTCCACTTTTCGATGGAAACAATTTCGGAAACTGGAAATTTCGAATGCAAGGTATGTTGGACGAATTAGATTTGTTGGATTTGATTGTGGGAGAATATACAGAAAAGGTGAAGTTTCAGAGTAGTGACGGGGAAAAGGAACGAGCTGAAAAAGACAAACTACTAAAAATTCTTGCAAAACGTGATAAAAAGTGTCGTTCAAGGATAATAGAACGAATTGCGGACAGCCACTTGGAATACGTAAAAGACTTCAACAGTGCATTTCGGATGTGGAAAAACTTGTGTGACACATTTGAAAGAAAAAGCATCGCCAGTCAGTTACTTCTGCGTAAACAGTTATTGAAGTTGAAGTTCAATCCAGTAAAAGGTACAATGAGTGAGCACTTTTTGGAATTTGACAAGTTGGTACGCGATCTGGTAATGTTGGTGTAAGTGATAAGCACAGTTCAGGCGGAGAAAAACAGTATAATTTCAGATGTCATAATTGTGGTGAATTTGGACACAAAAGAGCTGACTGCAATAAAAGACTCAAAGACAAGAAAGGTTCTGCAAATTCAGTAAATTGTGACGCTCAAGATTCTTCTGTGAATTCGGATGCATATTGTTTTTCGACTGGTGCATTTAGTGAATCAGTTTCGTGGTATCTGGACTCTGGTGCTTGTGAACACTTTGTGAATGACTTGAAAGCAACACAGTTTGGTGAAATGAATGTTACTAGCTACATCAATGGGAAGGCAGTGCCAATTTTGATAAATATTTTATTTGTTCCTGGACTAGCTCACAACTTACTGTCAGTGCATAAATTGGAGACAAATGGTTTCAAGGTTACATTTGAAAATGGAAGAGCAATTATTCAAAAAGGAAAGGATGTTGTTGCAATCGCAAATAAAAATGAAACTAATATGTATGCTCTGAAATTCACCAGGATGCCCTGCTCAGCGCTTCTTACTGGATCACTGGAAATTTGGCATCAAAGATTAGGTCATTTGAATTATACTGATCTAAAAGTACTTCCAAACTATGTGGAAGGAATGAACATTGAAAATTTGAAGACACCACTGTCATGCACCATCTGCACTGAAGGCAAACAAACAAGACTTCCACATAATCAGAAGAGGACAAGAGCAAAACGTCCACTTGAGCTAATTCATAGTGATGTTATGGGTCCTATAACTCCAATGTCTTATGATGGAAAGAGGTATATAATTACGTTTATAGATGATTATACCCATTTTACAGCTGTTTATGTGATGCAGAATAAATCTGAAGTACTGGAATATGTTAAATAATATGAAGCTATGGCAACAGCTCATTTCAATTCCAGGATTAGTAGATTTCGCTGTGATAATGGAGGTGAATATTTGTCAAATGAAATGAAAAGTTTTTTTTAAAGAAAAAGGTATCCAGTATGAATTGACAATGAGGTACACACCACAACAGAATGGAGTGAGTGAACGTATGAACAGGAACATTTTAAACAAAGCTCGCTGTATGTTATTAAACAGTAAACTTAGTAAATCTTTTTGGTCAGAAGCAGTCAAGACCGCTGTTTACTTGATAAACAGAACACCTACAAGTGCATTAAAAATGACAGTTCCTGCTACTTTGTGGTATGGAGAAATGCCAAAGTTGCAAAACTGAAAGTTTTTGGTTGTGTAGCATATTTGCGACTTCCTGCAGAAGTAATTGCTGGAAAGTTTGATTCCAGAGTAAAGAAATGTTTCATAGTTGGGTATTGTTTGAATGGATATCGGCTATGGTGTCCAGAAGAGAGACGCATCATTCTTGGAAGAGATGTTAAGTTTGATGAAAGTCATTTTGTTTTTGATAATGAAGATTGGTTCTCATACAAAGAAGACACAAGAAATGTGATTATCAGTGATGAAGAAAATGAAACTGAAGATGTGACATCTCCTGAAAATGACTCCGTATCAAGTGAAAATGAAACTTAAGAGGTGAAAGCCCCTGAAATCCGCAGAAGTGTAAGAGAAAGCGGCCAGCATGGATGGAAGATTATGCTGTACTAGCTCTAAATGCGGAAATGTATGTTGAGGATGTTCCAGAGACTTTCAGTGACATTTACGGCAGATCAGATAAAGAAGAATGGCTTCATGCTGTAGCAGAAGAGATGCGAGTAATAAATGAAAACAAGACCTGGACAGTATGTGAATTACCTGAAGACAAGAAGGCTATTGACACTAAGTGGATTTTTAAAGTAAAACGTGATGATGCAGGCAAGATTAGTAGTTATAAAGCTAGACTAGTTGCTCGTGGTTGTACTAAAAAAAGAGGGTTTTATTGTAATGAGAGATATGCTCCTGTGGCGAGGCTGACTACTTTAAGAACATTACTTGCTGTTATGAATCATGAAAAATTGATTGCAAATCAAATGGAGGTAAAAAGTGCCTTTCTTCATGGAAATTTAAATGAAGAAATTTTTGTAAAGATACCAGCAGAATTTAATGAGAAACCAGGTGCTGTAGGTAAGCTAAACAAAGCAATTTATGGTTTGAAGCAAGCTTCAAGGTCTTGGAATTTAATGTTTGACAAGTTTGTTAAAAATTTAGGTTTTGTTCAAAGCAATGCTGATGGATGTCTATATACTTTCAGGAACTCCAACACTAAGGTTTATGTTTTATTGTATGTTGATGACACTCATTTTAGGAAATGATATTAAAAAAATTGAAGAATTCAAATTAGCTTTAAAAGGTAACTTTAAGATGAAAGATTTGGGAGATTTAAAAATGTTCTTGGGAATTAAGATAGATAAGAGGGAGGATGGAATAATCATGAGTCAGAAAATTTATCTGGAAAATTTATTGAAGAGGTTTGGTATGAATGAATGCAAACCAATTAACACACCTATGGAATTAAATTACAGGGAAGTTGAAAATGATAAAAGGCTGCATGAGAAAGTACCTTATAGAGAATTAATAGGGTGTTTGCTGTATGTAACACAAACAACATGACCCGATTTAAGCTATGCTGTTAATTATTTCAGTCGTTATCGAAGTGATCCAAAAGAATCACATTGGAAAGGTTTAAAGAGAATACTGCGTTACATACAGGGCACAGTAAACTATGGGATGCATTACAAAAATGAGGGCGACAATGGAACTGTAATTGCTTATGCTGATTCTGATTGGGCAAATAGTTCAGATAGGAAATCAACAACCGGTTATGTCATCAAGCTCTTTGGTAACACCATAAGTTGGGGGTCTAAAAAGCAAACTACTGTAGCATTATCATCTACAGAAGCCCAATTTGTATCACTTGCAACTTGTGCTGCAGAATATTTATGGTTTGAGAAATTGTTTCAAGATTTAAATATTTTGAAAAATGAAAAACTTGTAAGTTATGAAGACAACCAGTCTTGCATTTCTTCTCTTTGTAAATGGGAATATAAAAGACTGAAACACATAGATGTTAAGTATGCTTTTGTTAGAGACTTGTGTCTGAAAGAGATAATAGATGTTAAATACATTGCTACAGAAAATCAGTTAGCTGAAATTTTTACAAAACCATTGTGCAAAGAAAAGTTTGAAAAAATGTCCAAAGGGTTGCGAATGTGTAAAATTGTAAACTAGTGTTACATAGAATTGAGGCGGAGTGATGAAATAGCAATTCTATGTTAAGTCTAAGTGTATATATATGTAAAATAATTTCTTTGGTGTTTGTTATTCTTTGTCTTTGATGTTGTACCTTTTCTTTTATTGTGTGGCTGCAATTGTGTTACCTGCAATAAATTCATTAAAAACTAAATGTTTGCATTGCATAAAACAATGCTCTGGTAACAATATTTTATCATATTTTGTGAATGACCATGAGATTTGATGGTTCAATATGTGTTAGGAACATGTATGATGTACTCTTTAACTAATTAATTAACATTTAACATTTTGGTTTGTTGTCAAACAAAAAGTAGCGTGATTAAAACTTAAAAAGATAGGTGCGATCTAAAATTATTGTATGTATAGTTTTCATTTTATATTGCAATTAATTTTTTGTACATGAAATGTTTTACATGTACATTTACTAATTGTAAATTAGTATATTCAATTGTTATGAACAATACAAGGTCATTATTGCCAATGTTATATATTTGCCTCACCGCCTTGCGTAAGGGAGTGCGAGTTTTAGTCGTTTGTCAAGTGCACTGGAATCTATGTCACTGTGTTTTGAAATAGAAGTACTACCGTTCGGATGCTTTGTATATGTTTGGAAGTTATGTTTTGGTGGAGAAGAAGTTTGATTCAAATTAAAGAAGACGTGAAAAATTGTATTTATTGGGTATTTATTTCTACCACGATGTGCCAGAAGAATAATGTTGCAGCGAGCAGAACCCACATACATCGTAATATATTTGGAAGTGGTAGAATGAACTGTAATTACTTACAATCTATTAAAATGTTATAAGCTGTATTTTGCTGCCCTGTTTGGGGATGCCATTATCTTACATTGCACCATCTACTTCAGGCCATCAGGGTCGCAAGCCATCACATACTCCCTTGATAGTTGGGGCTCATCTTTTGTTGCTACCACACCAACCTCCTCCCAACTGTACCCATCAGAAAGGGAGCCCTTCCCTCCATGGTTTCCACCTACCATTGACTTCATGTGGGGCTTCCAGGTCCTCCTTGGTTCATGAAACAGTCAGAGAAGCCCACCCAGATTGCAGAACCCAAGGAATAGCAAGATCGGGAGGAGGAGGGGAGGAGGAGGAGTAGTAGTAGTGGGTGTCCACCTCCACATCTGATGTTTGAGCATCTAGCATCCACACAGGTCTTATATCTTCCCGCTCCCTCTGGTTCAATGTTGCTGGGTACATCTCAGCTGGTGGTGTCAAGTACTGCTGTAAAATAAATTTCATCAAGAATTATGTGTGTTGCCAGTCCACTAAAATGTGGAACTGTGGCAGTATTTTCCACCAATTAGGTGAGCTAAAACAATTTATGTGCCACTGCCTGCCATTTGCCCAACCCTACTTCGTGGCTACTGGGATTATTACAAAAACCATGCAAACAGAGGGTTATCTCTCCTGTGCCACTTCACATAAAGGCAGTGGCTGTGAGAATCCAAGCAGGACGGGACATTATTATTTGCATTTTACACCTTCCGCCATATCAGGCAGTGCCCAGTTGAGGAGGAGGAAGGGGATGAGTAACACCATTAAAAAAACCTTGGTTCATCTGGCCAAGGGCATGGTGGAGATCTCAATGACAGTGAAGGAGATGAAAATCATTGGTACAGGGTACTGGTGGAAGAGGCATCCTGCAACCTAGCTTACAGGTTTTAGGGGTGGTGCAACATTTCTGATAAATTGGGTAGGCTCACACCAGCAGCAACAAGTGCCAGTATTGAATTGATGTACAGATCAAATGATACTTCAGGTTGATTGGGATTGAAGACTCATGAGAAACCTATCAGTTTGGTTCTTTGGCCTTGATGCTGTGAGATGGAGAGGAAATTGAAGCACCACCACATTATTATATTCCTGGCCACCAGAAGACCAATGATGGGCACTTCCTGGCGTAAAGCATTCCAGAGCTAAACTACTCCCCATTTGAATCTCTGGCTAGGAATTACTTCACAGAGAGTAGTCAGATTGAAATTTTTATTTCATGATCAAGACCTGGAACATAAAAACATTTCATACAGTAGGAAAACTAGGAAATCTGAAGAGAGAAATTGACAAATGTGAAGTGAAAATAATGGGTACATGGAGTAAGGTGGAAAGACAGTAGGGAAATAGTGTCAGCTAATTACACCACATTTTATTCCAGTGGAAAAAACATGGTGTAGCAATATTGATGGGAAATGAACTAATGCAAATTTGACTAAATGTGTAGGCCATAGTGTTGTGAAAGTAAGTGTAAAACCAGTGGACATTGATAGTTTAAATGTACATGTCGACCTCAGTGATGAAGTGAAGGAAATGTATAAAGTTAAATATCTTATCCACTCTGAAGGGTAGGAAAAGTAAATACCATAATAATAAGTGACTGGAATACTGTCATTGGACAAGATAGTGAAGCAAGCATTATTAAAATAAACAGATGGTTGGTTGGTGGGAGGAAGGGACTATACAGCTAGGTCATCAGTCCATTTAGCTCTGAATGGGATGCAAGCAAAGATGCAGTCCTGCTAAAGACAGTCCACCCATAAAATGGAATGAAAATCAGTTCTACTAACAGGACAGAACTAACAAAATGCTGAATTTGGCTATGCACACATTTACAGCTCTAGAAACTAAAACATGTTCATTAATGATGAGCCTATAATGGTGAACTGTTTTTGCCCCTGTAACAAACCTAAAAATGGAAGAAAGCATGTAAAAATTAAGTAGATTAGAAGAACTGTATGTCAGAGAGAGAGAGAGAGAGAGAGAGAGAGAGAGAGAGAGAGAGAGAGAGGCAGGCCTCTCAGACCCACCCATTATGTTTAAGTATCAGACAAAATCTCTTAACTGAGAAAAACTGCTTTCACAGAGAAACCCCATGGAGTCAGCCATTTATGAATTATCTGCCAAAACTAAAGACAACGAGAGCAGAATTCAATATTGGACATTGAGTACCAAGAGGTGTGGACATTCCACTAAGATATGAGCCACAGATTGTAGCACTCCCCAACCAGAAGGTGGGGGTGCTCTTATCTAAAATAAAACCAAGGGTCAGTCTGGAATGTCCAATATAGAGACAAAGAACTCTTAGAAAGGTTTAAGGAAGAACTCTTAACTGGAGTGGTCATCTTGATGGAGCAGTTTATTAGATGGGGCAGCAGTCTGCTAGTTGCTGTTCCAGTCTTGTATGAGCAGATATCTCCTCTGCAACCACCAATCTGGGGCCAGGATTGTTAATGGGTAATGAGTAAATGCTGCTCTTTTCAGTCTGAGAATGTGGACTCATCCCTAAAATGCATTTCAGTTCCTAATAAGTAATGTGTGTAGGGAACATAGGTATGAAGCCAGAGTTTGTGCATCCTGTACAGTAGAAAATACGATCTTGCGATTTGGGGAATGCAGAGTGGGGGCAACAAATTCATTGACGTGTTGCAAAAAATTTATTTTTGATTTTACAGAAAACATTTTAGTGAATTCACTCTTTTCTCTATGAAGATATTTTATCTATGGTTACCACTGACTTAATTTATATAAAAGTGTACTCACTCGTGTGTCAAAAACAGACATCACCATGTCTTTTGCACTTTTCACATCTGAAGGTCGACCAGCAACACGAATATGTGGATCTGTAACAAGTAACTGATTTTATTACTTAATATTAACAGAGTATCAATGTAAAATATGGACAAAAATTAATTTTGTTACATCTTTGTGGTAGGTGTTAGTATTTTATGCAGTATCAGGACATTTCTAACATTCACTTCAGTTCCTTGTTTTTTTTTTTTTTTGTTTTTTTTTTTTTTTTTTTTTTGTTTTTTTGTTTTTTTTTTTTTTTTTTTTTTTGGCACTTCAGGAGAAGTTGAAGCTATTAAAAATTTCACCCACACATTGAGCTTTAATTTGTTATGCTATCTTTTGGCGTTATTGCTCTCTTGTTATAGAAGCCATTTGCTTTCATTGTCATCCTCTTGCTGCCTGAATAAAGTACTGTTATGAGTTAACATTTTTATTTAAGGCATGAAATTTGAGTGAAGTTTGGTTAACATAGGTACAATTTCATCAAAATTTGACCATATCTTATTAACCTCATCCCCAAAACTATTACACAAATTTTCATGTAATTTTCAGGGTATTGTGAGGTTTTGTCTATAGACCAATGTGTATGTTGATCTGTGCAGTACTAAGTTCTCAAAAATCAGTAGTACTACATGAAGGTTTAATGCAGTTTATTACTTTTTTGTGATTTGTCCTCTCACTTATTTCACATAACATATAATTCAGCTTACAACTAGCTGTCCATCTTTTCTTCCTCATGGAAAAGATCCCTTGAATTGTCAACATTGCAGTTAGCAGAAAAGGATCCATTTCCATGACCAAGTATAATGAGGCCCTTATTTCTTTAAAGACTAGTTTCCATATTAAATGGAGGTTATGTCACATTATTACATGTGAACACTTTAATGTTTGTTGTATTCATCAAATTTACAGTCTGAGGGAAAATAATGGCAATAGCATTTCAAATCTATGAACATCATTCAATAGAGCATGATGGTGTGTACTTCAAGGAAATTAATAGGTCAGTCAGATACTCGTGCTTTGGAGATAACTGCGCACGACTTGTGCACCTTGAGTCATTTAAAGAGGGTAAAAAAGAATCAGTGGTAGGCTATATTTTTTAAGTTTTATTTTAGCAACTTTTCCGTTTATATGACCAATTTCTTTGAGAACTGTTACCATATGAGAATGTATGCTGAGGATGTATTTTGTCTGAAAGGTAAGATCAAGAAGTAATGAAACTTAATCATGGCCTATATAAATCAATTTTTTTTAAATAATTTTTGTACATATTTTCATATATTTGTATTTTCAGCTATTTGTATTTTCAGCTATTTTTAGTATTTTATTGTTGACAGTGTGAGAAGTTTTTAACATGGAATATAAGGCAAAGTTTTACATTCTAACAAAGCAATATGCATTGTACACTCCTGAAAATGCAATGAAGTAAAGCACTGCATTTCAAATCTTGAATGTGGTTTTTGGCAGATCTACATGTCCGATTTTTGCTTTTGTCATTTTTATTTAGAGGGGCTAAACTGCTAGGTCATCAGCCCCCTGTTCCTAGTAAAAATGTTGCATTGTGGTGTAAATAAAAGAACATCTGGAACTGAAAGCACTGAAGGGAAGCCCATGAGGGGGTACAGGTTGACAGTGAACTTTTCACTGACAAAAATGAGGAAAACACAAACATAACTGGAGTGTTTAACCAAACTAAACTCTTACAGCAGAATTCCATGGCTGGCTGATCACTGGGCTTGTAAAGGATGAGACAGCTACATGGCACACAAAGAACAACTAGTCAGTTTACCTGAAACATCAAGTGCTGGAGGGGTCAAACCTGAGAGATCAAGAAAGCGCCCTCCATTAAGTAGAATGGTAACATCCAGGTGCACAGATGCCATGGAGGCGGCATTGTGTAGCACTTAAGGGAGCATACCTGGAACCTTATACTGCTGCAAGGGGGGCTAAAAATTGGACAGTTAATCAGGAGATGGACCACTGTCAAACCAGCATCACAGCAGCACTTTGGCAGTCTCCCAGTGAATGAGAACCATTAAACAACAAAGTATGCCAAACACAGAGCACAGGACAAGCAACTCCCGACGTTTGGACCTCAATGAAGTTTTTTACATGGTCATGGATAGTTTGATCACACGAAGGTTGTTTTGAGCATTCTTAGCTGACTATCGCAATCTTCAAGTTTCATGCACCTTCCAGTGTATCAACAACCTGAGGCCCATTTCCACGAGACCAATCTGGTCTTGTGGTTTTGGCCTGTTTGGCCAACTGATTAAAACATTTATTCCTAGGTATGCTAATGTGCCCTGGAGTCCAGAAAATACCACTGAACATTCAGATCTGCTGAGAGTGGAAACAGAGGCGTGAGGCAGCTAAGTATTGCTGGTGGAACTGATGCCTTTGAGTCGTATGCCAAATCCAAGCAGAGCTGCAAGAGAGAGAGAGAGAGAGAGAGAGAGAGAGAGAGAGAGAGAGAGAGAGAGAGAGAGAGAGAGAGAGAGATTTCTAGTGAAGAGAGAAGGAAGCAAACACGCTCTGCAATCTGGAGTCCTGATTTTCATTGCCCTCGTGGGGAGGGGAGCGAAGAAAAGAGAGAAAGGAGCCTGCGGTTTTGGTGATTTGGCAAGGCATGTGGGCAGTGTACAATGCCAGCAGCTGCTGTTGGCAGAATGTTGGGAGAGCAATGCCTGCTTCAACAACAAGGCTCATCACTGGACTAGTGCAAAAAGTGCTTTTTGCCAGCACTAACCCACAATGGAGGATTTTTTTTTTTTTTTTTTTTTTTTTTGTGGTTTTAGGGCGTACAACTTTTCAGGTCATTAGCGCCCAGATCAGAACAGAGATTTGCTAGATCTCCAAAAAATTGCCACCTGCCAGGAAGGAGAGTATCAAGAGAAAGCTAAAACAGTAGGAGAAAAAATATCAAATAGAAGGATTAAATATCCTTTGATAAATTAACCATGTTGATAAAATGCAAAACTCTAGCAGCTGCTCATGTGTCATCAGCTAGAAGTTCCTCCCAAGTAGACAGCAAATTAAGGGCTACATGGAGATGGGTAAAATTAAGACAAGAGCAGTAAATTGTGTCGCACCATCATCAATTCACCACAGGAGCACAGCGGTGCAGGGTCAGTGGTTAGCAAATGACGGTGACTGACTCAACAATGACCGATCCGCAACTGAGCTAGAATGACCAGCTCTTGCTGAGGGTGGCATGAGGAGGTAATGGAGGATTGGGTATGCACACGTAATGCTGAAAGTGCTGCTGAATCATATTCTGCTCCCATAGTTGAGGCAGTATTTATGTAAGGCCTTGGGACAGTGGGACATCCAGGTAAGCTGGGCCTCAAAAAGCATACCCAGAAAGTGATGCACCTCATCTATGTGAAGTAGTTCATCAGCAAGATAGAGCTCCAGATGCAGGTGAACCATCTGATGGTGACAAAAATACAGGACACTGGTCTTCAATGCGGTGAATTGAAAACCGTGAGCAAAGGCCCGTTATTGTGCCTTTCAGATTGCACCTTGCAACTACCATTCAGCACAGTGATGCTTGTTGAGCTGTAATTAAGCAGATGTCACCAGAAAACAGGTAGCAAGAGACCCATGAGCCAATTGCAGCTGTGAGACCATTAATTGCCACCAAAAAGAGGGTGCACTGAATCCTGCAGCAATCATTTTACCCGAAAGCGAGGGAAACTAACAAGTACCAACCCTAACACAAAAGGTGCAGAGAGAGAGTGTTCAGGATGACTGGAAGAGCATCCCATAAGCCCCATTCTTGCAGCATTGCTAGAATATGATGGTGCCAGGTGGTGTTTTACACCTTCCGAAGGCAGAAGATCAGTGACAAGGTGCTCCATGCCAAATTAAAGCTATATGAATTACAGACTCTGGTGACAAGATAGTTGATAGTGCAACTGGTGAACGGAGCCCAAAAAGACATCAAATTTGGGACCACAACCGAGATGGGGAGGTCCAAGAGCTGATGATGGCTACATACCTTTCCAAACACTCCTCAATGTATCAGTCTATGCGCTTGGACCTGGATCTGTTTAAAAGCACTTGGGTGCTCTGTAGAAGGGTGGCACCAGGGGTGCTGAGTGCCCTACAATGTTTCCTAATGGCCTCGGCAATCTCCAGTGTCCACGCAGGCTTAAAATTACAAGAGCCAACCGGATGATTTCGGGACTGGCCTCAGCTGCAGAAACAGTGACCCTAGTAACTTAAAGCACAACCATATCAACATCTGGGAGTGGAGAAGTTAGCTTAGCAGCTAAGGTGTAAGCTGGCCTGTCTGCCTGATGGTATGATTATTGGGGCAGGCAGCCTGCAGGAGGAAACTGAGCGAGAGGAAGGTGTGTTAAATGGTTGTTTCCACAAAAGTGTCATTGACCCTACAAGTAATGTGTGAAAGTAAGTTTGGGCTGTGAACAGAAAGGTCTATGGCTTAGTAGGTGCCATGTGCCATGTTTAAAAAAAAATTGTGGTTTAGAGCGCACAACTGCTGAGGTCATTAGCGCCTGAATCAAAACATATACCCAAGGATAATAAGCCTATATGAAAACAACTAAAACATAGGATAAAATACAACAAAAGGAAGAGCTAAATGTCCTTTGACAAATTGGTCTAGTTGATGAAATTCAATACTCTAGCAACAGCTCATGCATCATCAGCTAAAATTTCGTGTATCTGGTAGATTCAGTGCAATCCAAACAGGAGTAAAATTTGAACAAGACAATAAAACATGCTGCACGAGCAGCGGATGACCACAGGAACATAACAGTGCGGGGGTCACCAGTTAGCAAGTGGTGGTGGCTGAACCGGAAATGTCTGACCATAACTGGGCCAACATGACCACCTCGTTGCAAGCAGCGTGTGGTGGTCCTCCAAGCCACTGGGAGCGGTTTAATGGTTTGAAGCTTATTTGTAAGAGAGGACCACACATTAAGCCATGACAATATAAGGCGATGGGAAAGAGCCCCTCGAATATCATTGGATGGGACACAGTACGTAGCTGTTGTCCGTGGCATCAGCAGCATCATTACCAGGTGCGCTTGTGTGGCCAGGTACCCACCGGAGGTGAATGCAAGGGCCGTCGGCAGCTAATAACTGAAGGGAGTTGTTGATTCGGTGCACAACAGGATGGGCCGAAAAGGGGTGTCTCAGACTGGCTGGCGCTGAGGGAGTCAGAGCAGATGACATAGGAAGGAGAATGGTGTCGGCGGATGTATAGTACAGCCTGATAGAGGGAAAGAAGCTCAGCTGTGAAATTCGAGCGGTGGTCATTAAACCTGTACTGAAAACAGTCATCCCAACGACAAACGCACATCCGAAACCTTCATTGATCTTTGAGCCATCCATATATATATGAAGACTGAATCTTCGAGCCGTGCATAAAGTTCAATCTCTAGCGGTAAACTGCATCTGAAGTACTCTCCTTCGGGAGTGAGGCGAGTTCGAGGTGAATGCGAACTTGAGCCTGAAGCCAACGTGGCACTGGGCTCTCATCTATTTGAAATGTGGAAGGGAGGGTAAAATCGAGCTGCCAAAGCAAGTGACGAAAGTGGGTTCCAGGTGGGAGCAGGCAATCGCGGACAGACCGTAATGGCTATTGAGGGAGTCATTAAAAATGATGTATAGGAAGGGTGGTGGGGGCATCTAAGGCAGATGACATGCATCCCGACACAGCAATATGGTCCATCGATAGGGTATAGGTAATTCAGCAGCTTTGGCATAGAGGCTGTGAACAGGGCTAGTGTAAAAAGCTATCGCCTGATGGTGAGTCGAGTTTAGGTGGCGTAAAATGGACGGCCGTGCAGAAGAGTACACGAAACTCCCCTAATCTAGCTTGGATCTGACAGACTGAGACGTGAATCAGGACGGTATGATCCGCTCCGCAAGATGTGCCACTAAGAACACGGAGAACGTCGAGGGAACGAGTGCAGCGGGCAGCCAGAGAAGACATGTGGAGACCAGCCGAGTTTCCTATCCAACGTTAGCCCTAAAAATGTCGTCGTCTCCACGAAGGGGAGAGCGACGGGGCCCAGATGGAGAGACTGTGGTACACTCTGTACCTCCAGTAGTTTATACAAACTATTTTCTCATGGGAGAAACGGAAGCCGTTTGTGACACTCCAGGAATAGAGACTGTCAAGGCAATGCTGAATATGATAGTCCAGGAGACACGTTCTCTGAGCGCTGCAATAGATCGTGAAGTCCTCCACAAACACGGAGCCTGAAACATCAGCTGGGAGGCAATCTGTAATTGGGTTGATCGCAATGGCGAAAAGTGCCACGCTCAAAAAGGAGCCATGTGGCACCCCATTCTCCTGGCGAAAGGTGTCCGAGAAAAGAGCCCACTCGTACCCTGAACATTCAATCTTTTAAAAAGGCACGAATAAAGAGGGGGTGACGGCCGCGAAGACCCCATTTATACATGGTGCGGAGAATGCCCGCCCGCCAACAAGTGTCATAAGCCTTCTCCAAATCGAAGAAAACGGCCACCGTCTGATGCTTTCGCAAAAAGTTATTCATAACAAAGGTCGACAAGGTAACAAGGTGATCAATAGAAAAGCGATGCCTTCGAAACCCACATTGGACATTGAGATGGCAAGATTCGAGTATCCAAACCAGCGGAGCTTTGACCATGCGCTCCATTACCTTACAGACACTGCTGGTCAGGTAAATGAGGCGATAACTGGAAGATGTTTGTCCTTTCCTTCACGCCAACGAGTGGGAACTTCACCTTTAGTCCAGACGCGATCAGAAGTGCAAAGAAGAAAGCATTTACCTGCAGGGGAAAGGTTCTTCAGCATCTGAATATGAATGGCATCAGGCCCCGGAGCAGAGGATCGGGAGATGGCAAGGGCACATTCTAGCTCCTGCATGGTGAAGGTGGCATTGTAGCTTTCACGATTGGGAGATGTATAAGAAGGCGTTCGTGCCTCCTTGGCCTGTTTCTGGGGGGAGGGAGGCAGGGTCATAATTAGCTGAGCGTGAGACCTCTGCTAAAGAGCAGCCCAAAGCATTGCCGATATCAACAGGTTCCACGAGAACTTTGTTTGCTATGTTCAAGCCGGGGATTGGGGAATGGACCTTAGTGCCAGATAACCGGCGTAGGTTACCCCAGATGACCGACAAAGGAGTAAACCTGTTGAAAGAAATCCAGCAAGCTTTTTTCCTTTCTTTAATGACACGACAGCATTTCGCTCTTAGCCATTTGTAATTAATACAATTTTCCAAAGTAGGCCGGCGTTGAAACATTCTTAGAGCATGTCGCCGGGCTTTACTAGCATTGCTACATGCTGCATTCCACAAGGGAACTGGGACCCTATGTGGAGATGTTTGAGTTCGTGATATGGAATATTCAGTAGTAGTGAGGATGACGTCCGTGCGGTATTTGACCTGACAGTCACAGCTGGGGAACTTCCGATTATGGAAAACCGCCATGGAAGAATAGATCTTCCAGTTGTCTTCGGAGATGTTCCACCTAGTGGAACATGGGAAGTGGTATGATGTAGTAGAGAAACTATACAGGGGAAATGGTCGCTCGAGTACCTATCAGACAGAACATACCATTCGAAATGATGCACAAGTCGTGCATATTACGAGGTCCAAATGGGAATAGTTATGCGTAATCAGATAGGAAAGTTGGTTCGCCAGTATTTAGGCAGACAAGGGTAAGGTGGTTTAAGAGGTCAGCCAAAAGACAGCCCCTCTGGCAGGAAGCTGGGGAGCCCCATAGAGGGTGGTGGCGTTGAAGTCGCCAAACAAAAACTGCGTAGGAAGCTGAGCAACGAGGTGCAGCAAGTGGGATAGGGTGATACCAGACATCTTTCCGAATGAGCAGCATAGCACCTCCAAGGACTGGAATACATTCCACAGGAGGTAAATCAAAATGCACTGCACTGTGTTGTGGGAAATTGATGTGATAAGTTTGACGGAGCTACGTTTCTTGAAGACCGACTAAGAGGGAAGTGCAGTCGAAGAGTAGTCTCAATTCATCACGATTGGAGCGAATGTCTGATGTTCCACTGAAGGAGTGGCATGAAGAAAATAAAAAAAAAAAGGGAGAAGACAAGAGGGGATCACCTTGACGGCCGCTGAGGGCCTGGCTGCGAGGCGGCACTGCTACTGCCATCTGCAGATGGACAATCTTGCTCCATGGGGTTCAGATGGCTGTTCTGCCTCCTTCCTGGAGTGATCGGAAGGGGCAGCTTCCTCCTCTGGTGAAATGCCGGCTGATCGGCAAGCAGTGGAACATCCTGATGAGAGGATGGACAGGGTGGTCTACTGCGGAATGGCATGACCAAAGAGTCACGCCATTGCAGGGAAGTAGAGGAACTTATTTTTTGTGTGGCTTTTTGGAGGCAGTTCTGTTTGAAGAATGATTGGCTGATGGTTGGGAAGAGGACACTTTTAGAAAATCTTCACGAACAGAATCTGTTTTCGAAATATGGGCTTCCAACTTAGTGGCCCACGATTTCTGTGAAACTGATGTGGACTAGGATTTAGAGTGAGCAGAAGGCATTGGGGAAGTCGAGCGGGCAATCTTTGGGCTGGCTGATCTGACAACTGTGTCACCGAAGGTAAAGTCACAGGTCTGCATACCCGTCTGTTGTTGGCCGAGAAGAGGAAAGGACATTGCTGTAGGTACCTGCTGGGAGGACAGCAGGCTTTCTACTTACTATTAATTTCCGGGCTGTAGAAGTGGAAATTTTTTCCTTAACTCTCATTTCCTGGATGGTCCACTTATCTTTATATACAGGACGTTCACGAGAATTAGCAGGATGGTCACCCATGCAGTTGATGCAGCGAGGGGACGGAGGTGGGCAGTCACCGTCATGGGCGTCCCTACCATAGGTGATGCATTTCACTGCATTGGGGCACGACTGACCGGTATGATTGAACTGCTGACAATGGTAACATCCGGTGGGATTAGGAACATATCGCCGAACGGAGATGATTTCATAGCCTGCTTTTATCTTTGAAGTCAACTTCGTCAAAGGTCAGGAACACTGTTTGGGTCGGTACTAGTTTGTTGTTAACTTTTTTTCATCGCACTATGTACAGGTATTATACCCTGGTTGTAGAGGTACTCCTATAGTTCCTCATCAGACAGGCTGTCAAGGGATTGTGAGAAGACCCCCGCGACGAGTTTGGGGTACAATGAGGTTCGACCTTAACCAGAAAGGAGTGTAACAGTGTAGTGCGAAGCTACTTCTGAACTTTGAAGGCACCTTCGGTTTCCAGCAACAGTGTCCCATTACATTGGCAGGAACAAGTTTTGACAGGACCTGCAATCGCATCGACACCCCGTTGTATTACAAAAGGATACACTGATGTGAAGTCATGGCCATCAGTTCATGAAACGACAAGGAACTGATAAGGAGGAAGAAGAAAGAAGAAGAAAGAAGAAGAAAGAAGAAGAAAGAAGAAGAAAGAAGAAGAAAGAAGAAGAAAGAAGAAGAAAGAAGAAGAAAGAAGAAGAAAGAAGAAGAAAGAAGAAGAAAGAAGAAGAAAGAAGAAGAAAGAAGAAGAAAGAAGAAGAAAGAAGAAGAAAGAAGAAGAAAGAAGAAGAAAGAAGACAACGCGAAGTTGTCCCCCATGATTACCAGCGTCTCCGACTGTGTGCTCCTTCCTAATGGAGAACCCTCACTGAGGGCTCACCCACCTTAGGTCATTGTCCACACCTCAGGTCACACCACCTGAGAAACGGACTGAGGGACCAATCAGCACGGTCGGAAGGTATCAGCTCGGGTAATCACTCCTCCCTGGGCCTGGCCTTTACCAGGGATACTTGTGGGTCCTACATGCCAACCCAGGTCTGGGACTTACGCACCTTATTGCGGAAGTGAGGACAGCACTCGCCACCTTGTAGTCACGGAATCGCAGCTGACGTTTGCTTTGCACCAATTATCTGCTCTAAAGTCGCTTCTGAAGGACAATAATTCTATTGTTAGTAAAATTGTCACCTCACTTAGTATTCCCAGCGCCATCGCGCCCACATGCAGTGTAAATAGTGTGAGTTCTCCACTTCCACACTGCTTGTATGTGGATGCTTGTAAACAACTGTTACCACGCCAACGCCCCACCAGCACTCTTTGCCTGCATGGTGTCCCACTTTGGTGGCCACCTAACACTTGCCCCTGCTCTCACGCCTTGCGATTGTCACTTGTTTCCACTCTATTGGTCGAGCAGTCTGCTACCATAGCGTGCGCGCATCCACCCGCTAGTGGCCACTCGAATTTTCACCTAACGCCATCTTGCCCCCAGAGCACCTGTGGCTTCCCCAAATAAACCTGTGGACGGAACTAGCTTCCACAGCACCTTAACTTACTTTTGTCGGCACCACTCCTCTCAAACTCCACCGCAGCCCCTCTCCTGGCGCCCACCTGCCTCATCACAACAAAAAGCAACTGCAGATAAAACCGACGCGTGAATAATTTAACCTCACGACATTATACAGGAATTTTGTTCACAAATTTATTCAAGTTAAAAATATATAGGTATGTGCTGTGTGATCCATTCGTCAGTGAATATTTAATTTATTAATTTACATTATAAAAATCATCACAGCTCAAGAACGGAAAGTCGCTCTTCTGAGCTCCTAGTTTTCTGACGACTTATCAGTCAGATTGTTCATCTTCCTGCATTTTTGATGTCTAATGGAAGTACTATAATGTTTAGCTCCCTTATTCGCTTCTTAAGAACACCCAAAAGTGCAACACTGTAGCATTATTCCAACCCAAACATACGAATATTCGCAAGATTTCTCGTGGCAGCCAAGCAACGTATAGGACCAAGATGGCGGAAAGAACCATGTGACTCGATTTCAGCCAATCACGAGCTGAAGTCGGCGGCAAGCGGCGCGGCAAATGATGGCCATACTTTCCCTGTACAGAACTTTACGTCGCAACAGCAGACTGGTCGATTCAACGAGCTTAAATTTCATAGAGTGGCTAACACGAACTACAGCGCTTTTTGATGCAAGCTGCGTAAACTCGGCCGCCATGTTTTCGGTGGTTAACACACTTGGGGAGTCTGTCATATGATGTTGAGCTTTAAGTGCTGTATTAAATGTATATTGTATGTAGGGTGTACAATTTTTCCTGCTGAAATATGCGTAAAGTGTGTTCAGCATTTAAATCCGCAACAAGGAAAGTACTTGGGCTCTAACAAACACATACACCAAAATCGTATGAGAGATAAAGATCCCTTATTGCACTAGTGATACTCGCGCATCTGCAAAACTCTGCAGTCGTCCGTTGGAGGCCTCTGCGTGTGCCATGCCGCATTGTACTTTGACCTGGCGGTTCGCCAGTAGGGACGGTGCAGTGTGCCTTTGAAGTTGCGTTTTGTGTTATTTGTGTGGTGAAGCGTCAGATGGGGCGGGGATTGCTAATCAATCCTGCTAATGTATTGCGATTAGTTGAGATGAAGTTACAGAGAACCCTTCTTCGTTAATATGGTATTAGTATAGAAGATGAATCATTTGCTTGCTTTCTCGTATCTGTTATGGTACAGAAATCGAGCACAAGTTAGATACTGTTACAAACGCAATGATAATGACTAACAACTCATTGCAAGCCGTAGTGCTACGGTAAGTGCGGGAAGAGGCGATGGAAGTAGTGGCAGTGAATACCAACAGTCTTTCGGGAAGAAGGTTAAAGTTGCAACTATCATCACGGCTTTTGATGACAATTCGCTAGAGAACATGTACGATGATTATTACATAAGATATCTGCATTACTTATGGCGTCTACAATTACATCTACAGTAATATGTCGGTTTGCGTTATCTGAACTTTTCATATTTTTACTTCATCTTTTGTAGCCCTTTAAAGAAGCGGCGGTACCTGAAGACATTATACACCCATGTTTACAGTTACAATCATGGGCGGTGAGCGGGCATTGTATGCTGCTCCGCCAACGTGTACGGACTGTTTCAAATGCAGAAAACAACGTACGATGTCACACCACGGAGAGTGCCTTATAATTTGACGATGCTCTGCTTAAGTGCGAAACGCGTCATTAAAGAATGAGCAACTAAGACATATTTTATTCGAAAATGTATAGTTTCACTGTTTGTTATGCAACACCATG
The DNA here is from genome assembly GCA_026315105.1 of Locusta migratoria. NCBI lineage: Eukaryota > Metazoa > Arthropoda > Insecta > Orthoptera > Acrididae > Locusta > Locusta migratoria. Next base: position 250,751,374 of record CM048745.1, on the reverse strand, counting down.
AATTAGGTATCATTAAAGAAAGAAGTGCTTTCTCACTTTAAATACTTGAGGGAAATCATGCAAGAAAACCGTTTGGAAAAGCTGCGAACAAAGATTGATCTAAACAAAGAAAAATCCGAAAGCAGTTAAAATATTTATTATGAATGATCACCTAAATTGAGTGAACTGAAATTTACAGCACTGACCAAACCAGAATGCCTTTATGTAGACAAAACTTTTATTTTAAATATAAATAGGTATGTTTAAGAAAAAGAATGAACACTCAGGCTGAGAAGTAATAGATTGGATGGTTGTATTGTTGGGAGCAGTGGGACCAAATTGCCGAAGTCATCAGTGCCTCAATGGGGAAGGGAAGGAGCAAGGATAGGAAAGGAAGGGGAACGAAACGCAGTGCAGGGAGGAAAGAAAGACTGCATTAGCTGGGGTCCCGTGCTCGCCATACGTACTCGTGGAAGAACCGTGAGACCCAACGAGGGTGAGAAGTAATAGTGACCTGAGAAAAATTTTATGGGCACGTTAGAGCAACAGTCCGACTAAGGTGGCAGAATGAATAGAAGAATTCTATGGAAACAGGCCAAAACTTAGCCAATTAAATGGATCGCTGCAATTGAGGATCTGAAAGTAGGGTAGCCGATATAACAGTCAGACGTTACTGGTAAGAGAACATTCAGACCAAAGATATTTGATTGGAAAGTTGTTCAGAAGAAGATTAAAAAACTGGAAAACCGTGGTGCAATAAATGACTTTTGAAAGGATAAAAAATTTGTGCACTAAGAGGTTCACACGTGAACTTCCCGTTTAGTCCAGACCACATTTCTAGCGATTTTTAACATTGAGAGGTGAAGGCTATATTAAAAAAGACGCAAGAAATCCTCAGTCCAATCTGAATACGAAACTACCTCGTTATGCCCACACTCTACCTTTCAGCCACCAGGCCCGACGTTTAGGGTATTATGTACTTTACATGCCGTTCTGATGAATGGGTTTTATTAAAATGTGACGTGGTAGTATATTTCGATTACATTGCACACGGTTTCTATTATAATTTGAAATACTAAGATCTACGATCCCTTGGTGTAAACAAAAAGGAAATGCAATGCAATCTAAATATGCTATCACGTCACGTTTTCATAAAACCCATTCATCAGAACTGTGTGTGAACGACACCATGAACGTCGGGCCTGGTGGCTTAGACGTAGAGCGCGATCACGAAGAGGCCTAATTTCGAATCCCGATCGGACAGCCCCTATTTAACCTATAGACGTCCTCGTAGAAAAGGTATCTTAACAGACATGTAATTCTATGAACGTTACATTTCTAGCAATTAAACTGAGGGTTTACCTCCAGGAATAGTTTTGGAAACTATGAAGGTAGTACGCGAAAGGGAAGGTCTAGTAATATTACTGATCGTATTAATGATATCTTCTACACTTTTGTCACCAACAAAAAAAGTCGTTTGAGGCGAGACAAGGGAACCAGCTTGGTTTTCACTTGACTAATGTGGAAAACTGCAGGAAAAAAAAAATCACATCCAATTTGGGTGGTACATCAGCTCTCGTCGTCAATCTGCGCGGATTCGATCCGGAGCCTGCACATCTCTCCGGATCCAGGGAACTGCTTGCTGATGCGTGCAGTCATCCAGTAAGTCATGCTCTCACCATTTTAGCAGTATCGGTTCAGAGCTAGGTAAAACTAACGACGTAACAAGTCTGACAAGTTTCTCAGAGACTTGTCTTTTTAAAAGACTTTTTCGTTCATTACCGATTGAAATTATTGCTAACCTACATATACACAGTGCTTTGAGCGTGAGTACTGTAGCTATAGAAAAGTCGTGTATTACGTCCACGAAATCACAATTCGAAACATTCTCACCATGAATCTAAACTTGAATCCTTCGGGAAGTGGTTTCACAAGTCGCTGTAGTCTTGAAGTAGCATTAGTACTGCGGTACAATTTGGTCTGACAGTGCGTTATGTTCTTCCATCGGAAATTACTATATGGAGGGGGGGGACAAGTGATTTGGCTTCATCCGGCCAATATGGAGGGAGAAACTCTAGTGCGATTCGTTTGCTGGCCACAACTTGTGGGCTGAAGCGTTTTCGAAGAGCAATCTTAACTTTTGACCATTCGGATATAATTCTACGAATCATCGCCTACGAACGATGGACACAGAATTTAAATAAACGTTTTCCTCTTCTGGTACAAGCTGAATGGAGAGAATTTTACCGTTTTGTAATACTACTTCGACAAGCTCACTTTGGTTTCGGTTTCATTGAGGTTAGCCACGCTGCACTCTGCCGCTTTATAATTGGCTTATTTCAGAAACTACTACTAGTTGCCAATTTCAGACTATTTCGTGGTATCAGTATAACTTTCGGCTGCTCGGACCAAGTCTGAATTTTTGGGCTCGGCAATATGTTCACTGTCTGAGAAAATGTGCGGTACAAGCGGCGCACAGATCTACCATTTCTCAAATGGAGATGATCAATAAACTTCAGTTGAAGACTCTTCGAGAGATGCTCTGTAGCTCGGTACGGGATTTTGTTGAAGTTTAGAGAACATACCTTTACCGAGAAGTCAAGCAATATATTGCTCACTCCTACGTATATTTCGCGAAGAGATCATGAGGTTAAAATCAGAGATTAGAGCCCACACACAGGCATACCGACAATCTTTTTTCTGCGAACAATACGAGACTGAAATAGGAGGGAGAACCTATAGTGGTACTGAAGGTACCTTCAGCCACACGACGTCAGGTGGTTGCGGAGTATGAATGTAGATACCCCCGGTGAAATTTTGTGCACAATAGTGTTTAGCATTCCTGACTTGTCCTCGTTGAGTCTAGCAGTCTGCTGCAATGATTTCGACATTTTCGTTCGTGTGACTCGTTTGCGGCTTTTATGTTCACGAAACTTCATTTTCTTCCGTCCATCACTAAAGAGCGGAATCCGAAAAACGATGGAACGACGTAATTACTACAAGCATTCCTAGCTAACGTTTCACTCGCAGCTTTACCACGGAACTATGTTAACTCGTTCCTCCAATGTAATGTTCTTCGACGAGTTACACTTTCAGGACGCCTGCCCGCTACAGCTTTTTTTCGCCCCTTTTATCTGGCGTAGTGGTTGTTTAAACATCAAGGATCGTAACATCGCTACTAGCTGCTTGATAGCGTTGCAGTTTGAATTTCACACGAACAGCTGTAACAGAGCTGAGAGAAACTAAATATGTGCGTTTACGAACCTCTGTAGACAAACTGTAATGATAGTTACGTAGACTTCCGCAGCTAGAGTATTTGTCCTGCTTTAGCACGTCGTACTGTAATTGCTATTACTAAAGTAGCGAAGGTATCAGTCAAATCGGTAGAACCAGCAAGAGGCCAGTAACGTAGCCAAAACGTTGGTTCGTCCGTTAATGGCCATCCTCGCAGTATGTGGTGCAACATCCAAAAAGTTTGTCAACAAACTAAGCACTGACCGATAGAGATCTACGCCACTTTGTACGCCTTACCCACTGTAGTTCTAATATTCTCTAATCCGGAGGAAAACTGAAGATGTTATACTAATTGCCTGCCATTTTTGTTCGAGCAGTGTACTTTTATTTACCTGCATGATGCTGTATGAGACACGATTCTAACTTACGAGTTTTGAATGTCACTTGCATTGTTGAAGCATTCGTTTCACATTCCTTGCTGTAACGTTGCATTTGAATATCACCTTATCCATATTGATCTTTCATGACGAAGTTCTTCAATGTCAAAACTTATAGCAAACGACTGGCAGGAGTCGCGCACGCCCTAGAGTTGGCAATACTGGTTGACAGTAAGACACTGCCTTTAATTTATCCTCACAGTGACCACGTTAGCTGTCCTCTGCCACGAGGTAAGTTCCATGGCAAAGTGATCTACATGAATCAAAATTAAGTACGTCTTACAATATTACCTTGTTTGAAGTGTTTATAGTTATTTTGACTTGGGGGTGGGCGATCTTAACTACGATTACACATAACACGCTAAACCGCTAATTCATTTGTATTAAGATGACCGGACTCTACGATAATTTAAATATAGCAGGCAGCAGAAATTGTTAGAGTTCTGAACGTGTTATATGGAACGCTGGAAGCAGCACTTTGAGAAGAGGGAGATGAAGACGCAATTGAAGGGACCACTGGAAGTGTATGTTCAGAAAAAGTGGACGTATATGCTCTCTTCATAAACCTCGCAAACGCCTTTGGTGGGTGTAAAGTGGTGTCAGCTGAGATGTTAGAAAGGCATCTAATCAGGTGGAAGGAAGTAATAATCGCATGTTCGTACTTCCATCAGAAGGCGGGTACGAACAGGTAAGGAAACCTGTTAAGACAGCAGTATTCTGAGAGGTGCCAAGGCTGTCTTATCTCGCCGATCCTATTTGACTTATCTGGAGGAAATGAAAAATAGATTGGATGCGAAAAAGGCACCAGGTTAGGCGAGCAGGAAATTGCCTAAGATTTTCAAGTCACGGTGATTTCGGTAGAAAATCCAACTAAATGATATGAATGAAGCCTGTGTAGAAAACGGTATGAAAATAAAAATGAAAGGAAAAGTCCAATATATGAACTATAAGAAGAGTTAACTGTAATCTGGGTCACGGATGAGAATAGGCGAGAGAAATTTGGAAAACTGATTACGGAAGACTTATTGCCAACAAGAACTCAGAATGGCTCTGGCGACAGGCATTTCGAAACGAGAGAAGAGTTAACTAGGGGTTTAAACAAAGAATTAAGGAAGCGACCGATGAAATGTCTAATGTGGAGCGTGGCACTGTAGCAGAAATATGGATTTGAGAAAGCATGATCAGAGGAAAATTTTATCTTGTGAATTACGTATAAGCCGTAGAAGAGAGCTGAACTGAAAGTCAAACGATGATGTGACTAGAGTAGGAAAAGAACGGAGTAGGTTGCTGATGTTAAGAATAGCCAACGCCGTATGGCATAATCTGTAACTGCTTTTGGAACATTTAAGGTTTAGTTACAGGAAAGAGGCTAATGGCAGAAGAGGATGTCATGACGTCTGCAGACCACCAGTTAGGTACCGAAGAATGAAGAGAGTAGCAGGACAAGCGTGGATAGCTGTGGAGCCATAACCTGCCGCATGGTATGTAACCAAATGATGGCAGTCTTCTGTTTTCACGTACTACTTACTCTCAGTACATTGTAAACTTGTAAAGAATGAAGTATATCGCGAACACTGGCATGTCAAATGTTTACAGCATTTAGTGATAAGATGAACACGAATTTTCATTTACATGCCAATCATTATGTTGGCAAATGCTTAATTTTATTAGTTTTCAATGTGCTTGAAATCTACAAAGATCCGGTGGCACTAGAACCCGCCGAAATAGGTTATGTTAGCGATCTTGGCTGCTGTGTAATACTAAGTATTTTTGTTTAGTACTGAGCAGGAAAGCTACAGCATTTAGAGGCTTTGAGATGTAGCTGATTTTGGATCCGGCTGTTACTACGTGCATTTTATAATTAAGGGGGGTAATGAAGTTTTCTTTGGAATGGCATGAAGTCCCAACTGGTATGATAGCCAGGTAAAATGGCTGTGAGCATTGAAGCAATAATGTCGTAGGCACATTAAGTTGAAGACATCCGTTTCGTGAAACCCGTCCCCTGTTGCATAAGTTATCAAATTACTACTGCACATAATCTTAAGGTGTAAGGGTCTGAAGGCGAGGAATTGCTTTGGCAGAGATCGGGAACACAAATCGGACGCTTGAGTGCGCCGCGCCCCCCCCCCCTTCCACCACTCGAGTTTGATTGACTTCTGCGTTACTTATTTCCGATGTGGGGACTAACGTATTCATGAGGCAACTTAACGGGTTTCAGAGGAGTACGATGTACCACAGACATTCTATTTATGTAATAGAAGGCTGCCGAAGGAGAGAAAAACACCGGCAGACAAACGAGTAGAAGCATTTAGTGAAGTTCACGTTAGCTTCCTTGCTTATACGCCGGTGCATATACACCCGCATCTGAATCGCGGTACGTTCCAGACACGCTGCTGTGACGATCTCAAACGATAACTCTTTGGATGGCGCCTTATAAAATGCGGCTGCAACCGCGGGATGCACTAATTTAGTCTGGTGGCAGTTTGACGACTGCTGCTTTAAGACCTTGCGCACTGTTGTAAATTATCTGGTTATGGAGAGCTCTTCAGTTTCTTTACCGTAGTTTTGGTATTGCGTTAACCTATCTGTTCACTTAATTTATTAGGGCGCACAACTGCTGAGGTCATTAGCGCCCAACACTGCTCCTAGTAAAATCGAGCCGGGGTTAGAACTTAAATGGCTTTCGCCATATTTGCACGATGTATAAAAAGTAAAACGTAGCAGAATGCGGCACGTGAGCTAAAATAGACATTTGAAATGGTAAACATAGATCATGACGGAGACGATTAAAAAACTGACATTGCACTAAAAGATGGTACACAGTAAAAGGTTCATCACAGTGCTCACATAAGGGAGTAGGATCAGCACGAAGTAAATACTGGTGGCTATAACGGCAGTGGCCAATACGAAGCCAGGCCAGAACAATCTCCTCTCGGCGAGAGGGTCGAGATGACGTTGACTAGAGATCAGGCACAGGTTTAATGGCTCGCAGTTTGTTCCTTGACAGGGATGACCAATGTAAAAACCAACGGGAGATAACACACTGGGAGACACCAGCGCGAAGGTTATCAGAGCTAATAGAAAAGGTAGATAGCCGAGGAAGGAGAACTGCCTCCTTGGCAGCCGTATCCGCAGACTCATTCCCGAACACTCCCACGTAGCCAGGGACCCACAGAAACGTCACAGTAGTTCCGCTCGCTGAAAGAGAAGTAAGGCAATTGCGGATGCTTTGTACCACGGGATGGACAGGATTGGTTGGTATGGGGGTTTTAGGGGGACTAGACTTCTATGGCCATCAGTCCCCCGATTCACATCTAGTCGACACACAGTAAAACAGAACCGTCGAAAATTGTGCCTGAGCGAGTTTTAAAACAAAACAGGATAAAAGAATGCACCGTCATGAATTATTGACAGAGTCAACAAGAGACAATACGAAAGACGCCAGACACACAGTAACAAATACGAGACAAAAATGACAGAGCCAGTGAATGTGGTTGACCGACCATGTGTATAAAAGGGAAAAGTCAACCACATAGCGTACAAAATAAAAACTGTAGTCTAAAGACACGTCAAGGAGAACATAGAAAATTATCTAAAAGACCATCCAAAAGGACTCACAGCAACTGGTAAAACCCCGCAGCACGAAGAAATCGTAAAACCAAATTAGCCACAGAGGCATCGTCGCCGAGCACTAAAGAGAGAGTGTTCGGGAGGTTAAAAGAATGCCGCAGTGGGGCTAAAATGGGACAGTCGAGTAGGAGATGGACCACAGTCAATGGGGCACCACATTGGCACATGGGCGGGTCCTCTCGACGGAGGAGGTGACCATGCGTCAGATGGGTGTGACCAATGTGGAGACGGCAGAGAACCACGGAGTCCCTACGGGATCCCAGCTGCGACGACTTCCAGACAGATGTTGTGTCCTTTATCGTACGCAGCTTATTGGGCACGTCTAGAGCGGACCATTCGGCGTTCCACAGGTCGCGTATTTTAGTGCGAAGCAACGGGCGGAAGTCTGCTTCTGGGAGGCCAATCGCCAGAGGGCGGCAAGTGGTAGCCTGTTTGGCTAGCTGGTCAACGCTCTCGTTGCCCGGGATGCCTACATGGCCCGGGGTCCAAACGAATGTAACACAGCGACCGGAGTCACTAAGAGCCAGTATCGACTCCTGAATGGCCCTGACCAATGTATGACGAGCATAACACTGATCAAGGGCCTGTAAACCGCTCAGCGAGTCGCTACAGATCAGAAAGGAGGTCCCGGGGCACATGCGGATGTGGTTAAGGGCGCGGTATATAGCGACCAGTTCTGCGGTGAAGACGCTGCTGCCGGGTGGCAAAGAGCGTTGTTCAGCATGGGCGCCATGCATGTAGGCATATCCCGTGTGGTCGCCATCCGAAGAACCGTCTGTATAAATGACCTCGGAGTTACTGAACTCACGGAGCAGTGCAGAAAACTGATGCCGTAGGACCAGAGGAGAAGTAGAGGTCTTCGGCTCACGGGAAAGATCCAGCCGAATCCGCGGCCGAGGAACGGTCCAGGGAGGAGCATGGAGAGTCGAGCGGAAGGGACGGTGAAGAGGAAAGGAGTCCAGGGTCGATAGTAGCGATTGGACACGCGCTGCTATCGGGAGTCCCGACCGAGGTCGCCTCTGCGGCAAACGAGTAACCTCCCCCGGAAAGAGGAGTCTGTTATTCGGATGCCGGGGGGTACAGTGAACTCTAGCAGCATACTGGGCGAGTAGTTGTTGGCGCCGGTATCGCAACGGGGTGACTCCAGCCTCTGCCAAGAGACTTGTGACAGGGCTTGTACGAAAGGCTCCAGTGGCCAGACGGATGCCTGTATGATGCACTGGGTCAAGAACTCGCAGTGCAGATGGAGAGGCTGAGCCATAGACCTGGCTTCCGTAGTCTAGACGTGACTGCACCAGAGCATTGTACAGCCGCAGGAGGACAGGGCGTGCTGCCCCCCAGACAGTATGGCTGAGGCAACGAAGAACGTCCAAATACCGGGAACACCGTTGCTTAAGCTGGCGCAGATGAGGGAGCCATGTCAAACGTGAGTCGAAAAGGAGACCCAGGAAGCGGTGTGTGTCCACAACCTGAAGGAGCTCACCATCAAGGTAGAGCTCCGGATGCGGATGTACCGCCCGTTGGCGACAAAAGTGCATTACCCTAGTTTTTGTAGGGGAAAATGTGAAACCATGGGCAGAAGCCCAATTCTGCGCCCGATGGATGGCTGCCTGCAGTCGTCGTTCAGCTACACTAGTACTAGCAGTGGAATAGTACATGCAAAAGTCGTCTGCATAGAGGGAGCAGGAAACCGATGGCCCCACTGCAGCCACTAGGCCATTAATGGCCACTAAGAAGAGGGGTACACTGAGGACGGACCCTTGTGGTACCCCATTCTCTTGGATATGGGAGGAACTGAAGGAGGTGCCAATGCGGACTCTAAAGCGGCGCGAAAGTAAAAAATTCTGAATAAAAAGTGGGAGGGCGCCACGAAGACCCCACCCATGTAGTGTGGCAAGGATGGGATGGCGCCATGCCGTGTCATATGCTTTCCGGAGATCGAAAAAGATGGCGACGAGGTGGTGACGTCGGGCGAAAGCAGTACGGATCGCCGACTCCAAAGAGAGGAGGTTATCAATGGCAGAACGACCTTGCCGGAAAGCACCTTGTTGTGGGGCGAGCAGACCCCGATACTCGAGAACCCACAGAAGTCGCCGGCTCACCAAACGTTCAAAAAGCTTACAAAGAACGTTTGTGAGACTTATGGGACGGTAACTGTCAACGTTCAGTGGATCTGCACCTGGTTTCAGCAGGGGAATAACGATACTCTCCTGCCATTGGGACGGGTATGCTCCCTCGATCCAGAGACGATTAAAGAAATCCAAAAGATGGCGTTGCGAGTGTTCAGAAAGATGTTTCAGCATATGACTGTGGATTCGGTCCGGTCCTGCAGATGTATTGGGGGAACTGGCAAGAATAGTTTGAAATTCCCACTCTGTAAATGGCGCATTGTATGGCTCTTGGCGGTTTGTGCGAAATACCAACTGCCTTCGCTCAGCCCGCTCTTTTAAGGTACAAAAACCTTGGCTGTAGGCAGTGGACGCCGAATGAAGAGCAAAGTGTGCTGCAAAATACTTGGCAATGATGGTCGGGTCGGTATGGATTGTACCGCGGATAGAGAGACCCGCGACCCCTGTCGGTGGATGGTGACCTGATATACGACGAATCTTTGTCCAAATCTGGCTAGAAGAGACACGGGGTCCAATTGTGGATACATATTCCTCCCAGCATGCTTGCTTGCGCTGCCGGATAAGCCGGCGTGTCTGGGCCCGAAGACGCTTAAATGCAACCAGGTGGTCAAGGGTGGGGTGGCGCCGGTATTGCTGCAGAGCCCTGCGGCGATTGCGGATAGCTGCTGCTATCTCCGGTGACCACTAGGGCACTGGTCTTCACCGAGGTAAGGCAGAAGAAGATGGTATCGCGGACTCAGCAGCAGAAACGACAATGGAAATAATTTTTTCTACAGCCATCGTCGCATCAGCAGGGAGAGGGATATCCAACGTTGCAGCAGAAGTGTATGCTGCCCAGTCGGCCCTGTGGAAGGACCAGTGGGATAGGCGTGCGTGGCGTTGGTGGTGGGGAAGCGAAAGGAAGATGGGAAAGTGGTCGCTTCCACAAAGGTCATCATGGACCCACCAGTTAAGTAGTGGACGTAAGCCCGGACTACACACAGAAAGGTCTATGGCGGAAAAGGTGCCATGGGCCACACTAAAATGGGTTGGAGCTCCTGTATTAAGAATACAAAGGTCAAGTTGGTTAAAAAGTAGTTCAAATTCTCGACCACGTCCTGTAGTCACGTTGCTCCCCCATAGGGGGTGATGTGCATTAAAATCTCCTAAAATAAGAAACGGTGAAGGAAGTTGAGCGATCAAGGCTGCTAGGTCAGCTGGTGCCACTGCTGCATCAGGAGGGAGATAAAGGGAACAGATGGTAATGTCCCGCGATGCTCGAACCCTGACAGCGACAGCCTCCAGGGCTGTGTGAAGTGGCACTGGGGAACTATAGGCAGAGGTATGTACATATAGACATACCCCGCCCGACACCCTATTGTAGATGGTGCGGTTATTGAAGTACCCCCGGTAGCCCCGAAGGGTGGGGGTCCGATCACTAGGAAACCAGGTTTCCTGGAGGGCAACACAAAGTGGTGGAAAAGAGCTCATCAGCTGACGCAATTCGGCCAAGTGACCGAAAAATCCTCCACAATTCCATTGGAGGATCAGACTGTCTCCTGGTTGACGGTGCATGAAGATGAAGATGGAAGAGGGATGGCAGGAGCACTCGTCTTTGGCTGTGAAGTCTGATCCTCCATCTCCATGGCATCCCCGAGATCTGCGAAGGCCAGATCTTCGGGCGTCGCAAGAAGGATGAACTCATCCTCCGGTGTGTCACGTGCAAGGGTTGGGGGCACCGAGGCCGCCAGCGCTTCCTTGCGCTTCACTGTCTTTTCCTTCTTGTCTTTTTTGTCTTCCCGTCGTTCCTTGGGCCTACCGGAGGAGGGGGGTTTCTCCGGCGATAGGCCCCGCAGAAGATGGTGTGCCTCCAGATGTCTGGGAGGCCGAGGTAGACGGGCGGCCCATAGGGCCCACAGATGGAGTTACAACAGTGCGAGAAGTGGCCACTGGTTGTGGCGCCATCGATGTAGCTGCAGCATATGAAGAAAGTAAAGTGACTGGATGCAGATTTTCGTACTTCCTCCGAGCCTCTGAGTAGGTTAGTCGGTCCAAGGTCTTATATTCTACTATCTTCCGCTCTTTGTGTAGAGCGGGACAGTCCTGCGAACAGGGAGAGTGGTGACCACTGCAGTTGACACAGTAAGGAGGAGGACTACAGGCAGCGTCCGGGTGTGAAGGACGGCCACAGTCCCGACAGGTTGCAGCAGCGTTGCAACGAGAGGACATGTGTCCGAAACGCCAACACTTGAAACATCGCATTGGAGGGGGGATGTATGGCTGGACGTCACAGCGATACATCATGACCTTGACCTTTTCGGGCAGATTGTCACCCTCAAAGGCCAAGACAAATGCGCCAGTGGCCACCCTATTATCCTTGGGTCCTCTAAATACGCACCGGACAAAATGGATTCCGCGTCGTTGTAGGTGCTCGCGTAACTCATCATCTGTCTGTAGCAAAAGGTCTCGATGGTATATCACCCCCTGTACCCTATTTAAGGACTTGTGGGGTGTTACTGTGACAGGAATTTCGCCTAAATGATCACATTTTAAGAGGCTCCGTGATTGAGCAGGGGTCTCCGCCTGTATTAAGACCGAACCGTCGCGCAGTTTCGACATTCCGGCAACTTCGCCAAACCTTTCTTCGAGGTGTTCGACGAAGAAGGAAGGCTTAGTTGCCTGGAAAGATTCCCCATCCTGTCTGGTACACACTAAGTATCTAGGTGAATATGTCTCAGCCTGCTTTGTGGACCCTCGTTCCCCCCCAAGATTGAGTTAGGGAAGGAAACGATTTGGGGTCGTATCTAGTGAAATTAAATCTTCCAACCTTCGAGACACCTGACTTAGAGCCAGGATTTTCTGAGGCTTGTTTTCTTTTCATTGCGGAATGTCCGCCCCGATGCCACCCACTCCGAAACAGGGGCTCTCCTCAAGGGCGCCACCCAGCCACAGCAACGCCACCTGGCAGGATGACCGTTGCCGGGAGTCCTGATGCCCCGCAAAGACAGGCATCGACTCCTTGGCATTCATGAGGTGGTCACAGCTCAGGCATCGGCAGTGTGATCCCTGTGCAATTCAGGGGGCTCAACCATGAGGGTACATAACAGCCCCACCACATGGACTGGCTACCGTGCTGGTGACCTAGCAGGGGAGGGGGCTACGGCGAGGAAGGGATGTGGAAGGAAAGGGTAGGAATCCGCGCCGTAGGGGCTAGGTTGGGAGTTCTTCCCCAAATGGCTCACACTTACTCAGAAATTTTGGTGGAGGTCAAACCACATTGGGGACCTAACTGGGCCGAAAACTGAACACGGCAAGCAAAGACAATTGCAAAACCAACAGTACCATGGGAATAGCTGGGCCGTCAACACGAGAACACCTAGAGACGGGGTTGGAGGAGGGTAGGGTGGGAAAACGGATTAGGAAGGGAGGGAACCAGGGTGAGGAAAAGCGGCCTGGGAAACGGGAAGGAAGGCCGCAATGGCTCGGGGACCCGTGCGCGCCACACACGTACCCACAAAAGAGCTGTGGGCCCCCTGGGGGGTTGGACAGGATACAGCGTGCGAAGGCTCAACAGAGCACTTCGAGTGTCCGAGAAAATTACAGTTTTATTGAGCGAGTTTCGCCGGACGTATTGGGTGGCTTGATATAATGCATACGGATCAGCTGTAAACGAGGCATTGCCAAGTACAAAGGCACACCCAACACCCTGGTCTGTCAGCCATCAGTGTAGAACAAATCATCAAATTTGAACCAGAGTGCGAGAAATTCTCTCCGGTAAACTAAACTAGGTATGGAGTCCTTTGGAAGAGAATGAAGGTCAAAGTTAACACAGACGTCAGAGCTTAGCCACGGCGGAGAGGTGATCTCTCCAATCGAGAAAATAGCAGGCATTCTAACGCCGAGCTGGCAAGTAACGAACGCAAGCGTACTCCAGACGGGCGCACGGCGAAGAGACCGTCAAGTGAGTCATTAAAGAAAAGTGCGTACGCTGGGTGTCCTCGCATGGATGACAAACGGCTAGCGTAACGGCTAAGCAGAAGTTCCGACGGTAAGAAAGTGGTAGTTCAGCGGCCTCGGCTCAACGTGGCTAGTGTAAAACGCTCCCGTCGTCAGACGGATCCTTTGGTGGTGGATTCTGTTAAGACGGCGCAGTATGGGCGGTCGAGCCGAAGAATAAACGATGCGTCCCTTGTCCAGCTTGGACCTAACTATGGTGCAATACAGATGGAGGAGAGTAGACCGATCAGCTCCCCACGAGGTGGCCGCAGCACATTGAGAGAGCGGGTACAGAGCTGCCAACCGAGATGTGGGGAGACCAACTTCCTGTCGAAAACAAGTCCCAAGAACGTCGTGGTATCCACAAATGGAAGTACTATGGGGCCCAGACGAAGGGACGGGGGAAGGAACTCCTTCCGCCGCCAGAAGTTCATGCAGACTGTCTTGTCAGCCGAGAATCTAAAGCCAGTGTCCATACTCCACGTGTGGAGAGTATCTATGCACCGCTGAAGGCGCCGCTCCAGGAGACCCGTTTGCTCAGAGCTGCTGTAGATCGCGAAGTCGTCGACAAATAGGGACGTCGACACTCCCGGTGGTAGATGATCGGCTATAGAAATGATTGCCACTGCAAATAAAACGACGCTCAGGACTGAGCCCTGGGGGACCCCGTTCTCCTGAATAAAAGTGCTCGATAAAACCGAACTAACACGCTCTTTAAGAACGTGTCTGTTAAAAATTCCCGGATAAAAATTTGCAGACGACCCCGGAAACTTCATGAATGTAGAGTGCGGAGGATACCCATCCTCCAGCAGGTATCGTATGCCTTTTCCATATCAAAGAACACCGCTACTGTCTGACGCTTCCCTAAAAAGTTATTATTGAAGTAGATAGGACGACGAGATGATCCACCGCAGAACGGTGCGTGTGAAACCCATATTTGACATTAGGCGCCTGTTAATCATGCGTTCCATCAGCTTGCATACGCTACTGGTGAGGGAAATGGGGCGGTATGTTTACTTAGTTGTTTCGTTTTTATTCCGGTCGCCGTCAAATTTTTGATTTGCTGATCGAGACATTTAGTATGTTCACCGATAACCATGCCTGAGTAGTAAGGGCGGAAAAGAAAATGTGTATTTATCGACAAACACCGAATTCTCCCTTTGTGTTTCAGAGTATAAATATTTGATAAACTGTGTGTACATCTGATGTCTTAAAATTAAGACGCTAACATACAAAGCTTCCTATTTACATAGCATAAACCGACAACATGTATTTCAGTTTTCATATTTTCTTTACATCAGTCTTATTTTTAGCTTTATCAAGGTACAGGTGACTAGTATATGCCTACGTCTGTGGATGTCACTGGCAAGAAGCGTAGCTTAGCCACTTTGCCTTTCAACGGCGACATATTCGTATGTTTCCACTTGCATTAGTGTTTAACTGAAGTGTACACAGTGGGAAGTTCTTTAGCGTAATATACTGCTAGCCGCGCGCGCGTGCGTGCAGGGGGGGGGGGGGGGCTGCGAGCGGTAGCCGGATGCTTATGTGGCAACACTAGCGTCACGTGACAAACGTCGACTAGCGAGTAATTAAAGGTGCCTTCACACTCACAACTCCAACAAATTTAGTTGACAACTTTTCAACTCTAATTTTGACTGTTGACAACAGTTTGAAAAACTGGCTGTGAAGTAGTTTCGTCTCGAGTTATATAGTTAACATTAAGTGAGCGAAAACAAGGCTGAGTTGGTTAACTTGCGCATGCGCATTGCCGTGTTACCCTGTCTGCTGTGTCGTCTAGGCCGGTATTTCACTGCCAGTATGAAGAACACAAAATATTTCTTAATAAAAAGCGCAGTGGCTAAAAAAACTGTTAGAATCGTATAAAGAAAAATCTACCCTAATCAGTGGTATTTCAAGTTTCTCACGGTGGATAAGGAAGAAATTAAATTGACTAAATCAAATGTTTGTAGAGCTTATGGGACTTAACTACAGAGTCACCAGTCCCTAAACTTACAAACTACTAATGAACTAGCTAATGCTAAGGACGGCACAAATATCCATGCCCGAGGGGGGATTCGAAGCCCCGACCGTAGTGGCCGTGCAGACTGACTGGCGCGCTGCAGAGCCCTCGGCTTTATATATTTGATGAATGCTTCAGAAAAACAGACAAAATAAATGTTAGGCTGTAGTAAACTATAAAGACTTTCGCAGTGCATAGTGCAGAATGACGCACATGCAAACGTAACATGAAAGAACTTCGAAAACATTCTCTCAAATTCTCTGAAGAGAGTAAGCATGAAAAACCTTAACTATTTCAGTGTTTCATTATTTGTTCACTGACATATAAGGCTACCTGAAACATAGATGAATTTATTTGTAAATGTGTGCTTGAATTCGAATGTTTCGTCACCCATTCTCAATTTTCGTGATTATGTCCTCTCAGTGTAGGTCCTGTAAGACATTAGTGCGAGCACTTTCTCTTTTCCTGTCGCTATCCACGTTTTTACCTACAATTTTTAAAATTTTTCCATCTTGTCAAGGATTGCACTCGCCACACACACATTAAATTAAATACTGTTGTACAGACGATTACTAAAAGAAAAACTAGAGTTTGAAACTTTTTAAAACTTTGCAATTGTTTTAAGTTTCCTAGACTGGCAACTGTTGTACGTTTTTGTTTGTTGGGGTTGGTTGGCAGTGTGAAAGCCCCTCAATCTGTCTACAGTGCGTAGCTCCCCTAAAGAGAAGGACTGGGCGGCGCTGTCTTGCAGGTTATAGGGAGTAGCCCGTGATCGTCTGACAACGCGGTCCACTGTAACAGCCGCCAGACAGCTACGCTATCACGCGACATCGCTCAGGGTGACTAGGTGCTGTCAACTGTTGCTTTATTTGGCCAAGGATGGCACAGTGATCAGCCGTGCTCCAGCGAACAAACCTCAGCATTCGCTTTGAGCTCATATTTATGGCTTTGTTCGTTAGGGTCTTTCAGATAGCTGTTTAAGTGATCTCACTGTATACTAAAAAAAGGTAAAGCAGTCAACAACCCGAAGATTGGTTTGAACACCACAGTGCTTTACTAGGCATGGTCCTGTTTGGAGGTGGTATGCCGTTGCCTTCCTCCAATCTCCTAACTGACTTACCCAGCCAGTTATAGGGGGACCTATAGTTTAACGTGGGTTCCGAACCACGGTGTTACTCGGTATTTTTCACATGAGCAATACTGCCAGTGGAAAGTGAGAAAATCCCAGGACCTGGTGGGGATCGAACCCACGACCTCTGTAGTCTGGCACTACCACTGTGCAATCGAGGCGATCACTATTACCTCTTATTTCCGAGAATTTGTGGCAAATTACTCAGCATTATCCTGTTATTGCTCTTAAATTTCATAATTCAAATGCCGAAACAAAGTCCGTTACTTTGTTTTTAAAAGCATTGCTGTGAGAGGATTTTAATTCCAATCCAGAGCCCACACACTGTATTACGATATCCGTAAACAGTTTCAGACTAATGGTTAGACTAAAAAGACCACCGTTTTCTTCACCACGCACTACTGCTGATGGGACGACCCTCCTACATCTACATATTTACGAAGGAATTCGTGTCGCAGCGGACACTTAGGCAATCCACACGGAAATACGCAAATCCCATCCCCTACCCGAGGACTAAGAGACCGACTGGACGAGTTGAGTAGCCGATCCTGTTCACGCTGGCACGACTTTGATCTCCATACTGCCAAGTCGCTGGCGGCGTGAAATAAAACTACATCAGTTCATTTCCTGTGGGTGACTTAAGCGCGCTTTTGTGTGTACCATACCTACGGACTTTAGCAGTGACGATATTACAATACGGTTTCCCCAGTAAATTCAGACAGTTCTGAAAATTTGTGCCTGTGAGTAAGAGCGAACACAACATTTAGATATTAAAAAAATTGGGGATATGATTAATACTTCACCGAGGTCACTAATGATTTTATTCCACTACAAATTATATGAACGGGTGTAATTTCTATTTCCTACTGTTATCTGATTTTCTTTTGAAATTACTGTACTGTGATAGCTTTAAGATTTTCCACCACAAAATTGTGAGGGCTATAGGTATGAGATTAGGAATTCGTATGGCATTAGGAGAAACTTTATTATGTTGTAAAAACATTGGATTAAAAAAATATTTTCTGACTTTGGTCTAGTTCACGTGAAATTTTTAGATCGATTTCTAATATGAGACAATAGACGTATGGTTACTTTCAATTCGATTTCAGATTTTCTTCCGTGAGACAATACATTGCCTGCAACGTATATCGCATGATATACCATGAAGGGAGACGTTTACCATCAATCATCCTTACCGCGAAACAGTCGTGATAGGAACATTAAAAGTGTCATCGCCAAACAACAGGTAAGAAAACCATTTAACATTTTCTGACATATATTGGTATTAAATGTTCAAATGAGGAACATCACGAGGTCAGGAAATATTGTATAAAAAACTAAACTTTTCTGCACAATGCGCAACCCAATGGTACGAATGCATTGCAGGGACTGGGAGACTGCTAACATGTCGGGTCGCGTGGTATTCAAGTCTCGGCGACTGCGACGCCACTACTATAGCACGGGCGTCTGAACCACTGAATTTAAGGAACACGTGCCGCGTCTCTTGGTCGCAGAGTTCCCCAGTCGCTTGGCCACTACTGTCTCCCCGTGTGAATAGAGCCTTGGCGTTACTTCACATTTTTAAATGCTTTCGTATTTTCTGTAATAAGATTACGTCTTTGGGGTTTCAAGTTCCTATAGGGAGGAAGAGGGATGGGAGAATGCATCCCTAAACTCTTCGTTTACCTTTGGCTCTTGCAACCTTCTCAGAGGTTTGCGTGTATCTTAAGTTTATGAACGGTTAGTTACCGCAACATCATTGTGACGCTTGCTCACGGTTCAAATCTGCGACTGTTCTTTATCATGATTGTCCATTATCACCGAGTTGTCCTACTTGGTAGAAATTGCAGTTTAGAAGTTGCTTTTGTAGACTCCAAATTAAGTCCAGTGGAAGCTATCAGCTATTGAGTCTCCGTTAATTACGAGGAGAATGTCAACTACTAAAAGAACTAAAATATTTATTGCAATTTCAACATACATTGACAGTATATGAGAGTGCTTTGATAGTCTCGTTGCGTAATTTGCTATGTGTTCATACCCGGAATATGAAATATAGTAAAGAAATCTTACAAATACTGGAACAAAACTTATTTCCCACTGAACTCTACGAACTAGTTTATTGAATTTATATTAGAAATTTAGAAAACGTTCATGGCGATTGAATTGCTCATTTGGACTAAAAGTTTTACGTAAATTAGGAACACTTCATCAGTTGTCGGTAACCAACATTTAGCTACCAATAAATTACCGATTAAGATAAGTGGAAAGTATTTTCTGGAAGTGTACTCAGTCTTTTCAGCAGAAAATAGTTATGTACACAATATTTCACACGACCTTAAGGTGATGAAATTAGACAATTTCAGTATTTAACAGTTTAGGACCGTGGACTGCAAGAACTGACACTACTTATGTACTTCGATTCCTTTTTTAGCGTTTGTAGTCTTCTAAATTAACACAAGAAAGAAATGTATGGTATTTACTATTTCTGTATCACAAACGATCCATTACATTTAAAAACGTCTGTTAGCAATGGTATTCTACCTTTTTGTAAATATATATTCTATTCCCCGGTATATCTTACTATTGATAAATGGCAAGTTTAAACCACATTTTCACGCAGATATTCGGAAGGCTTTCGAGTGTGCATGCGATAGCTAGGTCAGTTCTTTCACCCATTTACTTAGGTATCAGTTCAACTTTTTTAATGTTTATTCAACTATGAGCTGTTTGCTGTGGTTTTGTTCGGATTAGCCTAGCTGACGTTCCACCTTAAAGGTAAACGAACTTAAGAGTTACAATCCAACGTGTAGAAACACCTGCACGTGCTAAGAAAAATTAATGATAATTACCTCTTGCAGGCTCTGAAAGCTGAACTGCCCATTTCAACACCCCTGTTCCTCTCTTCTGTAGTCTTGTTTTTTCCATCTGTGTACGAGGTATGCCTGAGGACTCGCCGTCAACGAAAGCTCGAAGCACCGCACTTGCGCGCACCGCACAGCAGCCGCGAACGTTACATTCAAACCAGTAGCAGGGATGCTGCGAGATCAAACGGCCCAGATGACAGCTCACTGTCCACATTGTAGTGATCAGCTATTGTTAGAGGCGCATCCCAGCCCAGGCTGCCGTCCAACGGACGCTGCAATTAACGACTTCGCTTACGCCCCCCCTCCCCCCTCCCTCTCTCTCTCTCTCTCTCTCTCTCTCTCTCTCTCTCTCTCTCTCTCTCTCTCTCTCTCTCTCTCTCGCATTTTCCTACATATTATCTCTAGGCCAAATGATATTCGAAATAGTTAATCCCGTGAACTCTTACAAAACAGAGGTGTGCTCGGCAAGAGTAATTTTCGCACATGCCATTTTCGCACATTTTATGTACCATGTACCCACACTGCCATCCACAGATCGAGTGATCACTTATTGGTCACTGCCGTAAAAAAGAATCCTGTTTGGTATCATTTACAATGGAAACGTTTATATTTGCTAAAGTAGCGTGAAGCAGCGCCTACCTACTTGAGGATGCGGTTTTGCTCGGTAACCACCATAATAAATTGAAGTTATTTTCTTTCGTTCAAAGCAACTTTAACTGAAACAGAAAGCACTTATGATTCAAGAAAAATACCATTCTGGAGTCAAATGCACTATACTGTGTAATTCGTTCCAGGTTTCCCTTGTTGGCCATTACTGATGCATCGAAAACGTTACCACATACTAGAAGTTATTTTTTTGTCTTACCTTTTTTAGATTTTGCTCCTATTTTCAGCCTGGTAGGCCACGATATGTGCGTACAAGTTTCTTCCATAACCTGAAACATAAGTTACATTCTTTTAGTTTAGAAAATTAACCAGCATATTTCTTACATGTTACGATTTGTCATGTGAGATCTAAAAAATAAGAAAATTATGCTTAGGATTATTTGTCAGAAATACTCGAGCTAGGACGAACAGTGCTGAGCCGAACACTATAGAAATCGTTTTTTATCTTTAATGTTGCGCTTTTATTGAAATATAATCGCCTTCAACTTTCCATACTGATCCACCAACTCCCTGAATTAAACGTTCTGAGGAGGATTTATGTTTATGGTTTTTTCACGGCGCTAGTAACAGAAGTTACCCAGAAAACTACAGATCTGGGGTATATTTATAAAGAATCTCATTGCTGCTGACGTAATTCTTCGTATTTCAGTTCGCATATCCAGATGGTTAATTGAAACGTTAAAAATGATAGACCCTCTATTGAAGCTAAGTTTAAATGATGGCATGAGGAGACGAATGGTCTACCTTCGTAGTTATACTCTATGAACATCGGGAAAAGATATTACGAATATGAAGATTCGCTGTGATAACTAAGGCAAGGCACCGATTGACGAAGTCCTCTGTGACAAGTTTGACGTCAGTGAAACTTTAGCTACAGGATGCAAATATTGGTGAAGGGTCAAGTGACCCAACATGAAGGCTGACAGTTCCCCGATACAATGACAGCTCAGTTTGACTCACCAGGAAGGCGTTGCTGCTATTTAAGTATACAGTACACGTAAAATAGAGGCATTCTAGGCAATAATAATGCCAAAAGAATTTAACGATAATTAAAGCACACGGATTAGGAAAGTGCATGTATAAGAATGATAAAGTTCCATTACAAACAGATGGTTCGGAACAAAAATTACACGAATGACAGAAATAATGTTAATATTTCCATTTTTGGCAATGTTTCACTTGATTTGATTATCAATGTTGTATTGAACAAACAATTTTATGAGAGAACACCGGTCTACACTTATCGTGATGCGTTATTTGTCAAATTCGTGTGTACTGAACTTTCCTGAACTTCATGAAGAACCACTGTTATGACCGTGTTACTATGAGGTAATTGGACCTTGTTTGGGGACGATGGCGCTACCGTGAGACATCGCTGGCATCACTTTTTTTGCAGGAAGACGGAGCTGCAGGGTGACCAGGTATGTCGTCAAAGGAAGACGCCACCGCAAGAGATCATCTCTCTGAAAGTGCTGAGCCACGCGTTTGCTTTATTTTTTCACGTGTCTGTTCTCTGGCCTCACCAACGATGGACATCACGACGGAGGCACCTCAAGGTCTAGATGTTAAAACGTCGGCAGAGAACTTTAGCAACAAACGCAAAACAGGAAGAAACATGTCTTATTCCTAGACAAACTGAGTGACGCAGAATTTTCAGAGTTGCATTCAACAGTGCATTGATAGGTGGTACCACTTTAGTTGCACTGGTTGAAGTATTAGAAATTCCTACCATTTAAGTTAATTCAGTTTATATGTATTTGGTCTTCAGAGAGGACTTTCGCCACCTTATGAATTGGACAGTCGCGTAAGTGGAATCAAGGGAGAGCACGGGGACCTAGGCAGGAGAAATCCTACGCAACCTTTATCTTCGTCAACAAGAATAAGTTAGAGCAGATTGCAGGATATGAGAGACTACAGACATAATGGATCTTCAATAACAAAAGGGAGACACCAGGTGGGTGCTTTAGTCTTCTGTATTCAAGAATCATCCCGAACAGAGCCGTTTTTCATTTGTTCTAGTGGGTGTGTTAAACAGCACTAACTATTCAACAGAATTATGCGCCTAAAATTTGAAGCAGGGAGCACCAGAAAATTAGGCAAAAAGTAATGGTTTCAGTAGAAGAGGGTTCTACCTATCCAGGGTGGTCAATCTATAGTGACCGGGCCAAATATCTCACGAAATAAACATCAAACGAAAAATGTACAAAGAACAAAACTTTTCTAGCTTGAAGAGGGAAAACAGATGGCGCTATGATTGTCACGCTAGATGGCGCTGCGATATGTCAAAGGGATATCAACGGAATTTCTTGAATAGGCACCCCATTTTATTACATATTCGTCTAGTACGCAAAGAAATAAATGTTTTATTTGGAACACTTTTGGCGCTTTGTGATAGATTGCGCTATAATAGTCATAAACGTTTAAGTACGTGGTATCGCTTAACATTTCGCCAGCGCGGGCGGTATTTGCTTCGTGATACATTACTTGTGTTAAAATGGATCGTTTACCAACTGCAGAGAAGGACGATGTGGTAATTATGTATGGCTATTGTGATCAAAATGCCGAACGAGTGTGCTATGTCTGTTGATCGTTATCCTGGAAGACATCATCCAAGTGTCCGGACCTTTCGTCGGATAGCTACGTTATTGAAAGAGACAGGAAGTGTTCAGCCGCAAGTGAAACGTCAACCACGACCTGCAACAAATGATGCCCAAGTAAGTTTTTTTTAGCTGACATAAGTAGCAGATAAACAGCGAGAATTGGGAATCTCAAAAACGTCGGGGTTGAGAATTCTACATCAACATAACTTTCACCCGCACCATATTTCTATACACCAGGATTTGCACGGCGAAGACTTTGAACGTCATGTACAGTTTTGCCACCGGGTACAAAGTACATTACGGGACGATAACATTTTTTCACGCGTTCCGTTTAGTGCGAACCGTCATTCACTAACGGAGGTAACGTAAACTGGCATAATATGGGCCGACCGCGGTGGCCGAGCTGTCTGCGGCGCGCCAGTCACGTTCAGCACGGCCCCTACGGTCGGGGCTTCGAATCCCCCTCGGGCATGGATATTTGTGCCGTCCGTAATATTAGCTAGTTCATAAGTAGTTTGTAGGTTTAGGGACTTATGAGCCCGTAGTTAAGTCCCATAAGCTCTACAAACATTTGAACATTTTGCATAATATGGACTGTTGAGCAACGGAAAATCCACGATGGCTGCGACAAGTGCAACATCAGCGACCTTGGCGTGTTAGTGTATGGTGCGGCATTATGGGTGGAAGGATAATTAGCCCTTATTTTATAGATGGCAGTCTAAATGGTGCAATTTTATACGTAGTGTTCTACCGATTTTACTATCAAATGTTTCACTTCATGACAATAGTGATGTACTTTCAACATGATGGAACATGTCCGGCCGCGGTGGAGTAGCCGAGCTGTCTAAAGCGTCTTGCTGCGGAGCGCGCGGTTGCTCGCCGTGGAGGTTCGAGTCCTCCCTTATGTGTGTGTGTGTGTGTGTGTGTGTGTGTGTGTGTGTGTGTGTGTGTGTGTGTGTGTGTTCCTTAGGTTAGTTTACCTAGGTTTAATTAGTTTATAAGCTACGGACTGATGACCAGGTGGTCCGATAGATTTACAAACATTTGAACATTTTTTTCCCTTCTTTTTTTAACATGTCCGGCCCATGGCTCGCGTGCCGTTGAAGCCGTCTTAAATAGACTATTTAACAACAGGTGGAGTGGTCGTAGAAGCACCATACAATGGCCAGCACGTTCATCGGATCTTACATTCCCGTATTTCTTTCTGCTTGGCAAACTGAAGGATGTTTGTTATCGTGATTCACCGACGACTGAAAATATGCGTCAGCGCATTGTCAATGCTGTTGAGAGGAATTTCGTTACGCGGATTGTTAAATGCATAGAAGTTGAAGTCAAGAGGTAATTACAGGTAATCACACAATAACAGCATGTGTTCTCATAATGTATGATAATTTCACAAATGTACATGTATCACGTTGGAACAACCGAAAAAGTTCAAACCTACCTACCCACTGTATTTTGATTTAAAAAACCTGTTACCCACCTGTTATCTGTTTGTCTAAAATTGTGAGCAATAAGTTTGTGAATATTACAGCGTCGTCTATCGCAAATCCAAATAAAACATTTACGTACTAGACGAATATAAAATTGGGGGTTCCTATTTAAAAAAAAATTAGTTTATATCCGTTTAACCTATGGCAGTGCCATCCAGCGGGCCAACCATAGCGCTATCTGTTTTCCCCAAGATCCTAGAAATTTACTTAACAGTATTTCTCGAAAAGAACGTCTTTTCTCCAGCGATTCCCATTTCATTTCCTGGAGCATTTCTGTGACACTCGTGCATTGTTCTAACCTACCAGTAACGAACCTAGCTGCTCGCCTCTTAACTGCTTCCATGTCTTCCTTTAAACGGATCTAATGCGGGTCCCAATGATTGAGCAACACTCCAGATGTGGTCGTACAAGCGTTTTATACGCTGCCTCCATAGATTAAGTACATCTTTCCAAAATACTCGCAATAAACCGAAGTCCGCTGTCCGCCTTACTCATAACTGTCCTTACATGTTATCTGTTACGCCTAGATATTTAAACGACGCAGTTGCATCAAGAAGCTGACTAATGCTGTATTCTAACATTATGGGATTGTTTTTCCTGCTCACGCGCATCACCTTACTTTTTCTACATTTAGAGGTAACTGCCATTCTTCACACCAATTGGAAATTTTGTTTAAGTCATCCTATGTGATATTACAGTCAATGAAGGCACCGGCCCATACACCACAGCATCATCAGCAAACAGCCCCAAATTACAAGTTACTCTGTCCATTTATATATATAGTAAATAATAGCGGCCCTATTACACTCCATTGGGTGCACGTCTGACGATTCACTCTTCTCTGACTAACACTTGCCGTCGAGAACGTACTGCGTTCTCTTACCTAGAGAAGTTTTCCAGCCAGTCGCAAACCTTTGAACCTATTCCATAAGCTCGTATCTTCGTTAGCAGTCGGCAGTATGACACCACGTGAAATGGCTTTTTGGAAATCGAGAAAAATACAATCTACCTGTTGACATCTTGCGAACCATTGATGAAGGGCATGTGAGAAAAGGGCTAGCTGAGTTTCTCAAGAACGACGTTGCCTAAACCCGCGCCGATTCATAGCTCATCGGTTTGAAGGAAGTTTACTATATTCGAACTGAGAATATACAAAGTTCTATAGGAAATTCATGTCAACTAGACTCGCATGTAATTATGTGGGTCAGGTTTTATCTTTCTTCTAAACCGGAGTCACCTGCGCTTTTTTCCACTCACTAGGAACTTTGCGCTGAATTAAAGATTCGCGATGAATGCAAAGTAAGTGGCCAATGCTGCAGAATTATTTTTGTAAAACCGAACTGGTATTCCATCCGGACCAGCAGATTTTTTCGTATTTAGCTCTTTCAGCTGCTTCTCTACATCGGAAATACCTATTACTATGATCTCTAATTGGGAGTTACTGCGTTGATCAAATGATACATTTGTATCGTCTTCCTGCGTGAAATATTTCTGAATTTAGAACTTCAGCTTTCGGTTTGCTTTCTTCTATTACCGTCCCGGAATTATCAACGAGTGACTTTATAGTTGCCTTCAACCCGCGTATTTATTTTACATAGGTCCAGATTTTTTCGGGTTCCCGGAAAGATCTTTTCCTAAGGTGTGGTTTTGGTAATTTCATCTTTTTATAAACGCACTTTACAATGCATTTAAATTTAGACTACAATTCCTCTACATCCATTGTACCGGAACTGAACTATGTCCATTTTCTAAGTGTGATGCTAACAATTGCATATGGGCTATAGAAAGGGGGGGGGGGGGGGGGGAATGTTCCTAGCTTTCTTGATTCGTTTAGTAACTGGTCACCATTGACGCTACGACGATATCAAGATCCCTATTGTCTCTACACTAACGTTGATAAGGTCGGGCCTGTTTGTAGCTGTAAGGTCTTGCGTGTGGTATGTAACTGCTGACGACAGATTTCGGAAAACTGTGTCCAATAGTAGTTCGCGAAACTACTTGTCTGTACCGCCTAAAATGAGACTACAGGTCCCAATCTATACTCTCAAGGTTGAAGTCTCCCGTGATTAATATTGCTTGGTCCGGATACCTACGCACTACCTGGCGTACACTTTCTTTGAATGAACTGCTACAGCAGCACTGGGGGACCGGTATAAACATCCAAATATTAACTTCTTAGACCTGTTACACGTGCTCAGATAACTTCACAGTTGCTCTCAACCTCGACCTCAGTAGAAACAATATCTTTATCCACTGCGATGAACACTCCCCCTCCACTTGCGTCCGATCTGTCTTTCCAATATACATACCACGCGTCGCTAAATGTTTCTGGACTTCTTTTAGCCAGCTTTCGGTGACAAACTGAGCACAATGATTTCCCTATAGCTTGGCAAATTCGGAAATGTTTTAATGCTTTGAAAGAGTACGGGTTATAGATTAATGGTTAAATCCGCCTTGTTTTTATACCCCGACCATGTTTCGGCAGTTATTGTGCCATCTTCCGTGGGTTTTTACTTTTATTTTCTCACTATACTCAGGAAGCGGCTACACGGGTAGCGGGGGCTGTGTGGCGTGGACTGGGCGGTTTTTTAGGTTAGAGGGCCAGGGGAATACACAAAATGGGTTTCAGTCTCAAAGGGGGCAGGTCAGACAGGAAGAAAGCAGATCTAGAAACAATTGGTGTAACACTCAAATTATCGTAGCTGTATTGGGAAAGTTCCAGAGCTCCAAGCGCTGATAGTACTGAGGCACATATCGTTATAGGTTCTGAAAGCTGGCTGACGCCTGAGATAAGTTCGGCCGAAATTTTTTCAAAGGGCCAAAGGGTCTTCAGAAAGGATAGAATAAATAAAAAAGGGGGTGGTGTGTTTATTGCTGTTACTAACGGCCTATCCTGCAGCGAAATTGAGACATACTTCCTGTGAGTTGGTCTGGATAGAGGTTATACCTGACAACTGGAATAAATTAATAGTTGGATCTTTTTATCGGCCCCCTGACTCAGACGATGCGGTTGCCGAAATGTTCAAACGTACGTATTCAAAAACGGCGGCAAATATAAAGCATCGTCCGAACTAGTTCTGAATGCTTTTTCTGAAAACTACTTCGAACAGTTAGTTCATGAACCCACCTGAATAGTAAGTGGTTGCGAAAATACCATTGATCTATAACAAATAATCCTGAGCTAGTAAAGAGCATCAAAACAGATACAGGGATTAGCGAACATCGAGTTGTTGTAGCGAGACTAAATGTCGAAATGCCCAAATGCACCAAAAATAAACTAAAATATATCCATTCAATAAAGCAGATAAAAATTCGCTTCACGCTTTCCTGAGTGATAGTCTCCAGTCTTTCAAAACTAAAAATGCGAGTGTAGTTCAGTTGTGGCTTACTTTCAAAGACATAATATCAGTAGCAGTCGAGAGATTTATACCAAATAAATTAATAAAAGAGGGGGCTGACCCCCCCCCCCCCCCTGGTACAACAAACAGGTCAGATCACTGTTGCAGAAGCAAAGAAAAATGCATGCAAAATTTAAAAAGACACAGAATCCACAAGACTGGCAATCTTTTACTGAAACTCGCAACCTAGTGTAGACTTCAATGCGAGAAGTTACCACAATGAAATCCTGTCTCGTAATCTTGCAGAAAATCCGAAGAAATTCTGGTCATATGTGAGTTACACTAGCAGCAAAACACAAACAATACCTTCACTATACAATAGCAAAGGTAATACTACCGGTGACAGTACTGCTAAGGAGAATTACTATAAACAGCTTTCCGAAATTCGTTCACCAAAGAAGACGAAGTGAACACTCCAGTATTCAATCCAAGAACAGATGCCAACATGCGATACTTAAAAGTAGATGTTCCTGGAGTAGTAAAACAACTTAAGCCTCTAAACAAAAATAAATCTTCCGGGCCAGATTGCATACCGACTAGATTCCTCTCAGAGTATGCTGATGCAGTAGCTCCGTACTTAGCTATAATTGACAACCGATCACTCAGCGAAAGATCCGTACCCAAAGACTGGAAAGTTGCCCAAGTTACTCCAATATTCAAGAAAGGCAATGAGTGATCATCAAAAATACAGGCCTATCTCATTGACGTCGATTTTCAGTAGGATTTTGGAACATATACTTTGTTCGAATATTATGAACTACCTCAAAGAGAACGACCTATTAACCAATAGTCAACACGGATTCAGAAAGTTTCACTCTTGCGAAACACAGCTTGCCCTTTATTCACATGAAGTGTTAAGTGCCATCGACAAGGCATCTCAAATTGATTCCATATTTCTGGATTTCAGGAAGGCTTTTGACACTGTACCCCCACAAGCGGCTTCTTATGAAATTGCGTGCTTACGGAGTATCTCCCCAATTGTGCGGTTGGATTCACGATTTCCTATCAGGAAGAACAGTTCGTTGTAATTGACGGTAAGTCATCGAGTAAAACAGAAGTGATATCTGTGAAAATATTTTGCTAGCACCCACCTACTTAGGAAGACATGACCATCCTAATAAAATAAGAGAAATCAGAATGCCGTTTAAATTCGCTATCGGAATGTAGACAGACGAGTGCTCATCAGGGCTAGCGCCTAGCCTAGAAAACCGCCATGTACACTCCACAAGTACTCTGCTACCCGAGTAGCCGCTTCCTTAGTGTAGTGCAACTCTGCTCTAGGGACGTCCTACAATTCCCCACCTGATAATGCAGATTCAGATATCTGCAGCCATGGCCGCCACAGAGTCGGCGAAGCCTCTGGTTCAGAACCTCCACTCTGCTCCAAATCTAAGGACCCCGGTCAAACCTGGAAACAATGCTAAAAATTGACAGCTCTGCATGCACCCCGCGTGCGAGGCCAGAAGTCTTCAATTCCGCCAGCCGCCCGTATTAAATGAGTATGTCCTCAGAACCCAAGCGTCATTGGTCTACACGTGAGCCACAACTTGCAGCCGACCGCACCCTGTGCGCTCAATAGCCGCTTCATCTCTGATAAGGCCGCGGCACATACACGATGAGTGCATGTTCTTTTCGGATCTCGACGCTATCTGCTTAAGGGGCTCCTTCACGCGCTTAACATTGGAGCTCTCAGTACACCTGAAGGTGCCTGACAGCTGGCGAAGCATGAGACACCTGAGGGATCCCACTCTACGTACTACTCACCGCTGCACCCCGAGGCAACAGCCTGAACGACTGACTAGCCAGCAGCACACTCAGCTGTTCGCGAACTGCGGCCAACTCCTCCCGTGTCTGCACACAGCAGGCACACATCCTATCCATCCTATCGGTACACAACTTAAGAGTATAAAACTAAATCAACTTCTTTCTAGTACTTTAATAAAAGCGGCTGGCAGCTGACGGAACTGTGGTAAGTATACTGTCAAACCCAACTAAACTGCCTCTGGCTGCTTTCAGAAAACACTGAAGTCTATAAG
This sequence comes from Locusta migratoria, assembly GCA_026315105.1. Taxonomy (NCBI): domain Eukaryota; kingdom Metazoa; phylum Arthropoda; class Insecta; order Orthoptera; family Acrididae; genus Locusta; species Locusta migratoria. The sequence continues at coordinate 250,721,784 of CM048745.1, read as the reverse complement.
CACATCAAATACGCGAGAATAAGCTTTCTAAGAGCTTAACACACGAAATAATGACGTGACAACTAAGAAAAATACAGTCAATACTTAAGTAGCCTGCAGCACAAAAACCTGCTACGTACGCGAGAATAAACCTCATAATAACAGAAGCACTAACTAAAATGAAGAAATTGACTGGTAATGAAGTTTCATACAAATTAAATAATGCTAAATGCAAACTTAGGTTTCCGCGGCTGTTGTCACTATCAAAATACTTCCGGGTATGAGTCCGCGTCATAAACTCTACACATGTTTCGGCCACTGTTGCAGGCGGCCTTCATCAGGGTCTGTGTCATATTGATAGTAAATAATGCTACTTAGCGCTCTGAACGATGAGATACTGGCGGCAGCTGGCTCGGAGAGGTCTAGTTAGTGCAGGGCTAATAGAAATTAAAAGAGGTACTACAGCAGTACCTCTAGTAACGTGTGTAATCGGATGTACGCTACAATGAATAGAAGGAAAACGCACTAGTCCAGCCCATGACTAACACCCATCCGAGTAAACTTTCTTCAGTTCGTGAAAAAGAATAAAGAAATTCGAATATTTTAAGTGAACATTTGTGATGGGAAAAGTGGAAATTTGTAGCAGTTTTCAAAGCAACTATGCTGGAATTTGCCTACAGTAATTTAGGGGAAATCACGGGAAACCTGAATCTGGATAGCCGGATGCTGATTTGAACCACCTTTTTCCCGAATGAGAGGTGAGGGTAGCAGTTGAAGGTTGGGAAGAAATACAACATGAAAGCAGGGAAATTAAACCGAAGATCTGTAGCCGGATTTTGAGTTTATCACCATTTGATTTGTTTAGGAATATTAGAAATAGATTCTTTACATGAAGAGACGATGTCGCCGAATGATTTCAACAATTGTTTATGTATTAAGAAAATTTGAACCGCGGATCATTTTCAGGCGCAAATTTATACCAACCACAATTTATTGCCTTCAAATATACCTTTAAACTGAAGTAATTTAACGTTGGTAGCAAACAGAGCTTGAACCAGAAATTTATAGGTTCAGCTTGAGCGTTAGACATTGAGTGACTAATGGGGGAATTTGTACAACAGCTTTGATAAATGAAATAGAAAAGGCAAGTATCTCAGAATAAAATATTGCCTGAAAGAGGTTTTGTAAGAATCCTAACTTTAATTGAAGGCAGAAGCAGAAATCTACAACAGATGAACAGAATCTTTATCTACATCCGTACTCCGTGACATCCTGCGCATGGAGGGTACATCGTCTTATTAGTCGTCGCTTCTCTCGTCGTTTCCAAATAATGAGGAGACGCCGTACGAGACAATTCCCTTTTTTGTAGTCCTTATACGGAATGTTCCGTAGCCCCTTTCAAACGCCGTTTTTTATATTTCCTCAAGATTGTTCATGGAAGAAGACGTCTTTCCCTACAGAAATGAATTACAATGCGAGTCGAAGAAGTAACTTAACACTCGCGTATTACAAACTCTCGGTGGCTAATAGTACGTCTCATTTCTAGGTTTTCTCCTCATTCGAAAGAAATCTAATACATCAAACCACTGATAGCGCAAATAAATATCAAAGCAGGGATAGCTAGAAGAAATGTTAAGATGTGGAAAGCTGTGTAACTATGCATAGACACTAGTTAGCAATATTAAATAAACCTTTTGAGAAGTTGTGTTCATAGGAAGAGCCCAGATGGCAACAGTACCAGACAAAGGAGGAAGGCTGGAAAATATGCACAACGTGTCACCAAAAGGGGACAGAGAAACGGAAGGCGAAGTAAATGAAATAGATGGGAACATCCCGCGCGATGAATTTTACCTAGCTCTGGATGATAGGAGCCGAAACAAATACCCCGGAGTATACCGAAGTATCTCATAGAAGATCCTAAGTGCCAGCCATATTAATACTATTCGACATCGTATGGAAAGTACATAGGCGTGCGGAACACAGATCTCAAGAATAATGCAATTCCAAAGAACGTTACAGGTAAATCTCAGAAACAACAGTTCAGTATGAACTCTTTGCAAGATGACTATTCTACAGTATCAAAAACTGTTCTCTCCCACCCATGCGATGATTTCGGCTTCAAAAGATTTAGAAACGCATTTGTATTGGAATCTTTACGCAAATACTGTATTAGAACATTATGAATTACTACTGATCTGATACATAATCCATAAGAGTTCAGAAAATGTGTTGTGCAGCGCACCTAGATGACTTCATGGGTTTTCAGCCGGATGTCTTTCTTCTAACTCGGTATTTCGTCCGTCCACCGGGCCGCTATCTTCAGGTGAGATTGGTGCACAATCACGCAATTCCGGAGTGACTGCACCAATCTCACCTGAAGATAGCGGCCAGATGTACCGCCGAAATACCGTGTTAGAACGAAGAAATCCTACTACAAACCATGAACTGAATTACTATTCCGGGAAAGTCTATGAAGTTAGAACAACTAGCTGTAAGATCAGTAAGTAGTAAACGCTGTTGGCAGGTGATAGGAAACTGATTCCATATATCTAAATTTCCAGATGTTAATTGCTCACAAGCTGGTTTTAATGAAATAGTAATAGAGGGGATACTTAAGTGACATCTGTCGTTCCTTAAGGAAATGTCATTGACCCTGTTGCCTAGCAAAGAAAAAAGCAGCTCAGTGTTATGTAATTTATGTTGTTGCAATTTACAACACATTAATCTATATTGTTTGTTCAAATGACAAATTACGTCTGAAGTTTTAGTAGTAGGTGAGAAGTGCCATTAAAAGGTGCCTCGCTGGGTAAGTCGATAATCCAAAATATAAAGCAGAGTGCCCGTATGTTTGTACGTGTTGCATACAAATCTACAGTTTTGTTCCAATCTTTATGAAATTTTGTACATGTAAGCTTCAATCCATGAGGACGGTCGCCGTAAGTGTAAGAATCACATACGATATATATTTCACGAGATATGACGTCATGAACAATGAGATGCGCGTAAAACTGCTGCATTTTGCGACAATGCTCAGTTTCTCCTAAACCACTGGGCCGATATCAACCAAATTTGGTACACACATTCCTTACCATGAGGTAACAATTGCTCCAAGGTTAAGAATCACGTCACATGGTTCAGAAGATATGACGTCATATACAGTAGGAATCTCAAAAACTGGCACATAATGCGGTGAGACGTTACAAATACGCTATATGAGAGAGTACTTAGCGACTTGCAACGAACTTAATTTCAAACCTTTATTAAACTTTTTCTCGCTGACAACCACATAAAAAAACAAAGGAAAAAAGTTTCTCGCTTACTGCTTTTCCGCTGTTCATGGACTAAAACTACGGCATTCGGTATGACGTTACAATTTATAATTTGTACACTACAAATAATAGGTGCAAGAAATTTTACACATAGGATACACACATACAGTTGAATGTACCTTCTAAACTTTATCACAGGAAGACACAGTTCATGAGATATGAGCACATAAACATTAAAGTTCCGCTGTTAATGGACTAAAACTCAATTCGGTATGATGCTACAATTTATAATTTCTACACTTCAAATTGTAGCCTCAGGAAATTTTTCCGACAGTATATACACATATGGTTGAGTGCACCTTCTAAATTTTATCACAGTATGACAGGTAGTCCATTCTATATGAGCACAAACAATAGCGTTCATGGAAAACCGCCCCATCACGCACCAAGTTTTAATCTATTTCTTCTTTATTACTAATTGTATTTCCAAGAGATTTTACAGACATACAGCCGTTAGACAAATGAATATACACCTGAAAATGGCAGGAATAAAGAAATACCCGGGCAACGCCGGGTTTTCAGCTAGTACAAGTAAAAGGAGGCTTGAGGAATACATTTGCAGTTTCATGTATGTGTGATTAATTTACGTTTGTCTTAGTGCCCAATTCTTTCGGCCGCAGTTTTACGATTTCTTAGACCGTATGCCTTTTTTTAGTTTTGGTGCTTCAACCATATCCAAGCAGCGATGCACGAGGCACTTACGTGTCCTTCTAATGAGTTTGTTATGTATTTGGTGTCACATCCTTGTTACAACAACCCGGATGTTCTACCTGCTTCTGTTTTCCTATCTTCCATTTGTTTTGCTAGATTGTGTTGTGTTCTGTTCTGTTCTTGAACCTGCTGACTATGGAACCACCGCAGTTCTCTTTTAGCGTTGTTCATGCTATTTCTTCTCTACAGTTATTGCCGAATGAGGTCGGTCGTTTACAGTCCAGGGACTGGTTTGATGCAGTCCCCACCCTACTCTATCCTGTGCCAACTATCTCCGGATAAGAACGGCAACCCACAGCCATTTCAACATGTTTACTGTATGTCATCCTCTGCTCTTTCCCGTCCCACACTTCGCTCCAAGAATAAACTGAATTGATGCCTCTGATTTCCGTCAAGATATGCCATGACTTACTCCTGAATTCCGGTGATTACCTCATTACATATCTGATGTATGAAACCCTAAAACGGTGATATGCAAAGGCCCTTCTTTAAACTACTTTCATGGGACACGGGCGTTCAAGCTCGTCACAGTCAGGTGCATAATTCAGATGCAACGTGCGTCCAAAGTAAGGTGGATGGTCTAAGGAAATATGGGAAACAATACCTAAAAACAAAATACCTTTACTGGCCATGAAAGTAATAGCGTTTGGCTTACAATATACTTCTGATATCTGTAGTTGGAAAGTCAGCAAACGCTTCTTGTGGAATCTAAGCACTGAGGTACGCGTTGTTGGATCTCCGCAACCACTGCGAAGCGTAAGCGTTTTAGGGTTAATTTCAGGCGGGGAAGCAAGTCTGCCGGCTCCAAATCGGGAGACCAAGGAGGTAGTGGACGCAGTGACGTCGCGTCTCGCGAGAAAGCAGACCAGTGTACGGACGGGCATTGTGCCGGCAATTTTCATGTCCACCGAACACCACACACTTTCCAGAATTAAACTTTCACTCTGCAGCGGATTGCCCGCTGATATTGAACTTCCTGGCAGATTGAAATTGTGCCGGAACCGGGACTCGAACCTGGGACCTTTGTCTTTCGAGTGCAAGCGCTCTACCGACTGAGCTATCCCGACACGACTCACGATGCCACCTCAACTTCCGCCAGTAGCTCGCCGCATCCTTTTCAATGCCATGTCTCCTCCATATCCTTTCTTCCAGGAGTGCTAGTCTTGCAAGGTTTGCAGGAGAGCTGCGAAGTTTGGGAACTATGAGGAGAGGTGTTGGCGGAAGTAAAGTTGTGGGGCTGCATCCTGAGTCGTGTGGAGAACTCAGGGGTAGAGCGCTTGACGGCGAAAGGCAAAGGTCCCAGGTTAGAGTCTCGGTTCCGGCATACAATTTTAATCTTCCAGGAAGATTGTTACCATACACTTATTAACATTCTACTCGTCTCCGTCATCGTTTCGCGTAAATTCCAACTATGTTAACGCGTTACTCCATTTTTGGTTCCATGATTCAGTGACCAGAGTTCTCAGAACGAGCCTGTTAGCTGGGTGGCAGCGTGTACCACTGCTTCACTGCAGCGCTTTGCACAATAGGGGGCGCTTGTTGACATGTCCCCCATTGTGGGTGCGCAGGCACATGCTCGCCAGCGCGGTTCTAAAACGTGACAATTTACCGAACTTTTCAAACGCACTTTGTTCATATGATACTCTTATCATACATCAGTCTTCATTACAACGTTATTTCCGAGGAATTGGTACTTTTGACAACTCGTGGAACATTACGAAAATATCGGTGTATTCCTGCAAGGGGAACACTCCACCTCCATCCTATCCTATGTATTGGCAAGATGTAAGGTGGTGTGCGAAAAAATGAAAGAACGGTTTTAGCTCAAGATCTACATTTACGTCTGCGTGTGTTATCTGAAAGTCACATTGAAGCGTACGGAAGAGGCTTCATTGAACCACTGTTGCGATATTTCTCTATAGTTGCTGTCTAATAGCTCGCGGGAAAAGTAACACCTAAATCTTTGTTCTCGACCTGATTTGTTGTAACTCCCTATGTAGGTGGGTCGTGGGTGCTAACAATATATGCTCGCATTCTGAAGAGGAAGTTGGTGAAAAATTTCGCAAATAGATATCAGCGCAACACGTAACGCCCTTTTATATTCCCCACCTACTCGTACGTCATTTTCTTGACAGCCCCCCACCCCCCACCCCCAATATCACGATAATACGAAATGAGCTGCCCTTCTCTGAATTTTCTGTGAATCTTCAGTCCCACCTGCATCCCACAACGCGCAACAATACGCTGAAGTAGTACGCACGAGTTAGTGTAGGCAAGTTCTTTCTTAGAACTGTTGCATCTTTTAAGTGTTCTGCCAATGAATTGTTCTCTTTGGTTCGCCTTCCTTACGTGTTCTTTCCGACTTAAGTTGCTCGTAATTGTTACGCCTAGGCATTTACTAGAATTTACGGTCTGTAGATTTCAATAATTTATAGAGTAAATTAAGTTTAGCGAATTTATTTTAGTAGTCCTATGGATGACCTCACCCCTATTATTAAGGTTCAATTGCCAATTTTTGCGCTGCAGGTATCTGATCTAAATCATTTTGCAGTTGCTTTGAACCATCTTGTGACTTTACTAACCGATAAAGGACAGCATCAACCGCTAACAGTGTAAGATAGCTACTCAAATTGTCTCCTAAATCGGGAACACCAGATATCATTTCTACTCAATGACTTTCCGTCAAATGCGACGTACTGTGTCCTTTATGACAGGAAATCACGAACCCAATCACACAACTGTGGCGATATTCCGTAAGCACGCAAATTGTACCTCACAAGCGTTTTCCAATAAATGTCAAAAGCATTCCGGAAATCTAGAAATAAGGGATCTGTTTGACATCGCTTGTCGATAGCACTCATGTAAGTAAAGAGCTATCCGTGTTTCAGAACGATATTTTCTGAATCCGTGTTGACTGAGTGTCAATAGCTCGTTCGTACTATTTGAGGAACTACATGTTCTACAAATCCTGCTACAAACCGACGTCAACGATATAGGCCTGTAATTCTGCGTATCACTATTGCCTTTCTTGAAGTGACCTATGCAAATTTCCAATCTTTGGGTACAGCACGTTCACTGAGCGAATGGTTGAGTACGTATGGGGCTATTGCATCATACTATGAAAGGAACCTAACTTGTATATAGTTGAGACCGGGAGATACGTTTTTTAAGTGATTTAAGTTGCTTTAATACTCCAGGGGTACCTACTAAATTAGACATGCTGGAAGCTGTTGAGCTGTTCTTGATACGAATTCTGGAGTATTTGCTTCCTCTTCTCTAGTGAAGGAATTACGGAAAGCGGTGTTAAGCTACTCTGCTTTAGCAGATCAGTAGCTTCATTTCTATCGTGTAAAGAAGATTGTTTTGCTGCTAGTATACTTTGTATACGACCAGAATTTCTTACGATTCTCTACCATATTACCTGTCAGTTTCGTTATGGTGACTACTGTAAACATCCCGCATTGAAGTTCGGGCTAAATATCTAGGTTCAGTAAAAGATTGTCTGTCACTCTTTGCGTTGAACATTTAAATATGACATGCTTTTTCTTTGCTTTTGTAACCGTGATTTAACCTGTTGTGTATTACGGCGGGTCAGCCCCCTTTATTGATGATTTGTGTGGTATAAATCTCTCAGTGGTTTGCGATATTTCTTTGTAAGCCACATCCGATCGACACACTGTTAGTTTCGAAAGAGTGGCAACTCTGAGGAAAGCCTAAATCTTTTATCCGCCTTTTTGAATAAATGTCGTGAAATCTCAATTTGCGATCAGTTATGGCTTCACTGTACTAGGTTTAGATGGAATACTAAATTGAGATTTATTTCATTCATTGAACGCTGTAACGTCAATATATATGTCGCGTTCAAAAATGCAGCTGGTTTGGTATTCGAAGGCAGGTCGTTAATAGAGCAACACACTGAACACTTCGTAGAAATTTATTGCCAACAAGCGTACACTCAGGAGACTGCCTCCTGCTTGGAGTGCTCCACTATATAGAAAGAATTTGCTAGAACTTACAAGTACGTCAAGCATAAATAGGTTTAACATGCTAGAAATAGTAAATACGTAGAAATAAATTTTTCTGCCCATGGCGGGATTTGAACTGGAGACGCAAGCACAGCGATCTATGCTAACCACTGCACCAAGCGTTACGTCGAAAGAGTTGTGGCGCTATATTTCTTTTGATATATCTCTTCGCCGTATTCAGATTTTTGTCCGTCATGGTAGGAACCTGTCATTTGTTACAGATTTGTACCACATGTCCTAACTCCGTTTTGTTTTGGGTGTTTAGTCGTAAATAGTTTTCCGTTTTTAATTTCTGTAAGGTTGATGTGGCATCTCGCCTACTCACACTTAAGGATATATTACCGTTACAGGTAATTATCAATCTCGTGACCCATTCTACAAGCAATATGTAACAAAGATTGCCTGGATTATGTGAAGTTCCAATGTACACCTCTGCGAAGGGTTGTGTATGTGAATTAAATCGCATGCCCGGGCATACCGCTTGGTGAAATATAAAGATGTCTAATGCCTTAACATTACGCTCTTAATGGTGCTAGTTGAGTTCTTACAAATTTTATTCATTCCTACTTTATCCTGTTATTTAAGTAGTGCTCTAGAATCGAATGGCTGTACAATATATTTTTGGCGTGCCAGGATCAATGCTCCCACTGAGTAAGCAATACAATGAATAAAATTTTGTAAGCCTTGGAGGTGGAGTATTTGGCCGTAACAGACCCCAACAGAGGTAACAGCATTACTATTATAAATTCTTATAATTTTAGGATATTTTTTGAAACTTCAAAGTATTTTATTGTATTTAAATAGAATGAGAGCGACAACGAATATAACGGAAAGTAATAAAATTGGAGGATTTTTAAGACAGTGATAATCAAGGACCCTGGCAGGAAATGTATGATTCATGAATTGTGGTTTCAGTTGCACAGATCAAGATGAAGAGGGTAAACCATTTTTTTTTTCCGTGGGATAGGTTACAATAGTAAGGAAGATGAATAGAGGATGCATGGACACCAAGACATAGATGGATATTAAGAAAGCCATTAACGCGTCAACATACTTTAGCGACGTACTGTACACTAATGTTCCTTTGCCGAAGCCATTACCAGGTTTTGAATTATGCCTTATATTTTCCTGTGCCAAGACTAGCTGTAGGTAAACTATATTTCCATCCGAGTTTTCCTTCTGTGTTACATGTGAAGCTACCAAATCGTTTTATCACACTTCGTCCTTACGTGTCATTTAAGTACGTGGAGTGACATCTTTAAGACAATTTAGGTAGCCTAGTGCCAAAAAGATCCTGCGCTTTTTGTTTGTTTTCAATGGAGCTAGACTGTATTTAACAAGGTAATATTCCTACCGGACGGTTAGCCATTTTTGTAAGGGCTTTTTGATGAAAGTTAACAGATTAACGAAACGTACTTTGTTATGTCAGTAGGGATAATCATTCTAATTTTAAGACTATAAAGCCTGTCCATAAATATCTACCCTAATTTTAAGAGGTAATAATTTCATTATAACGTGTGTGTTACAGGTTTTCTATGCAAGTTTCTGTACAATTGTCTAGTTTATCACTTCTGTCGTAATGAGTGCTGTGAGAGCTATACGATAAAGATCGCTCCTCCGAAGAAGCAATTCAGTGCATTGTGCGGCTAACAGAAACCGACTCGCCGATTACTTAGCGGTTATAGTGGGTGTCCCCTTATTGAAAGGGCCCATCATACCAACGGGGCCTGTTCAGAAACGGGCAAGCAATACCAGACCATTGTTTCTGATGAGAGACTGCAGGCTCTTCAAACCGCCTTTCCGAGACACACATTGGACCGACTTCGCAGAAGCTGTAAGTACCAAAGAGTGGTTTGTGAAGGTCTTATATTGTGGGCTCTAGATGTTTAGGCATTACAACCAGGCGATCACCCAAATTTCACATCAACTGACACCACCTTAGATTTCTTTCTTTTGGTTGCATAAATGAAGATGTAATACCAAAAGCTTTTTTCAGGTGGGCCTGCAGTAAAAGTAATAATTACTTTTTAAGCACATTCCATGGAACTTGTTGCGGCTTTGAAAGATGTATATACACGTGGCGTCTGTTCGGAAAGAAACAGACGTCACATTCTGATCCTGCAGCTGTTATTTTTTAATATTCATAGAATATATGACTTCAGCTGCGATTGGGCAAAGCTGAAAATGTGTACCCAGCCGGGATTCGAACCCGGGTCTCCTGCTTTCTAGGCAGTTGCGCTGACCCCTACACCACTGGGGACACAGTGATCACCGCACCTGCAAGGACTACCCATGCACGCTTCCCGTCAGATACAAATTCCCAGCTCCGCCCTGCCCATAGTACTCAAACTCGTAGTTTAACTAATTCCCGTAAGAGTAAGGGCTTCAAACTTGCCCACCCCTCCCCACTAACGATAGGATCATTGCCCGTCACCGGCATATTATATATATACACGTGGCGTCTGTTCGGAAAGAAACAGACGTCACATTCTGATCCTGCAGCTGTTATTTTTTAATATTCATAGAATATATGACTTCAGCTGCGATTGGGCAAAGCTGAAAATGTGTACCCAGCCGGGATTCGAACCCGGGTCTCCTGCTTTCTAGGCAGTTGCGCTAGGCAGTTGTATCTGACGGGAAGCGTGCATGGGTAGTCCTTGCAGGTGCGGTGATCACTGTGTCCCCAGTGGTGTAGGGGTCAGCGCAACTGCCTAGAAAGCAGGAGACCCGGGTTCGAATCCCGGCTGGGTACACATTTTCAGCTTTGCCCAATCGCAGCTGAAGTCATATATTCTATGAATATTTGAAAGATATCACCTTCGCCAGCAAATCTTTTTCCCCATTTATTAATTTATAAAACTTCATGCCAGTCACCGTATTGTTGAACTGACATTCAACAGTCCCCACTGGGCGGACAACAGTGAATACACTATTTCCATGGCGGAGTTGTGAGCGGAAATAGAAAACAATTTTGTCAAATGACAATTACATTCAGAATCTTCTGTTTCCTTTAAGTAAAGCCACCTTTCTTCCACAATGCGTTTGCGTTTACGGTTCCATTCTTCAAAGTCACGCTTCGTTTCTAAAGCTGTTCAGATACATTTGTTCCTGAAAACAACTGTCGTCTGAACTCCCATCATTTAGTTATGTAATTTTGTAATTATCACCCAATTTGTCGTTCCAGATAGCGTCAACCAAACAAATACCTGATACTTATTAAAGAACTTATTAGCACTAACTTAAAAACTTAAGTCTGAATATATGTTTACAAAAATAGTGGTTGCTTAGAGCACAATTGTGGGTAAATTACTCTTAATGCGGGATTTTTCAAGAGTTTTGAAGCTTATAGGACTTTTAGAACGGAACATGTGTAGCGCCATGTGGCATGTGGTGTAAGGTAAGTCTTTTCGCTCTACTCATGGTGGACACGAAACGCATGCTGATATTCCTCAGACGCAACAGTTTGTGCTTAGTATAAACATAATGTGCGGCAACAGCTTCTGGGTCCGTATTGGCAGCAATGTTGAGGGAAATACTAGGGATATCTGCAAGTGGTGTATTAGCAGCCGCAGTGTGCTGATTATAGAGTTTTTCGTCCAACAATAGAAACGTACTAACAGACCCGCTTCCGTTGGTTTATTGGGTCGCGCACTTCTTTACGAAGCAGTATAATGGCTATTAAGTGCTCCTCGCACGGCTAAGGCTGTTTTTAATAGAATAGCTACAGATGTGCTCTTGTTAGCCACATCGATTCCTCCATGTGACAAAGTGGTAAGGTTGATAGAGGTGAAGACATCCCAGTCGAATGTTGTGAATAAGTTACATGTCCCATACTGAAGTGTGCTGGGCATCTCCGAGGTAGGACGAAATGTGCAAGTAAGTTTTCAGTACTCACTACAGCCGGTGATATTGGCTCCAGCCCACAGTACGTGACAGGCATATAAGTCATTTTGAATTAGGAAAGATTAAAGCTGAGAAATCCGGACAAGACAGACAAGACAGAGACTTTCCTATCCGTGAAGGAGGGGGGGGGGGGGGGGAAGAGGCGTTACAGATGACTAAATCGTGAGACTTCCATACATTCACTTAAGTCGTACAGAGAGGAACAGGTTCGCTGTTAACTGTCGAGAACGTACGTTCAAATTTTACCTGATAATCCATTACAGTCCACACAGTAAGTTAGGCCCAGTAACCATCAAGGGCGGGGGTATGCGTTGGTGGAAACGCAGTTTTCTGGAAGGCAATATGAAACTGGGGGGGGGGGGGATGTGGGGGGATGTGGGGGGAGTAGGAGGAAGAGAACTCGCAATCGGGCCCAGTTCAAGAGTACACAACCAAAACCGCAGTATGAGAGAATACCGTAGCCTGAGGTGATACTGTTTTAGTTGCGACGGAAGTTACCCACATGCGTTCAGGATGTTGAGCGTTGTGTTTCTTCTTGGCCTCCTGGTATGTCAGTCTTATTCATGAGACATGGTGCAGATTGGTAACATGGAAAATGGTGTTCTACGCAGTTCAAGATGGTACGGAGGGGGGAGGGGGAGAAGCACAGCATTGTCTACAGTACCTAAAGATGGTGCTGGCATTACAACTCTAGGACATTTTCTCCGAAATGAAACACTGCATGGGATGTGGGAACATCTCGGTATACCATCGGCTATAATGTTTTAGGAAACAAATCAGCCTTAAGGACCAAGGTGAAGGCCCCTATAGCAATCTGAACGACTGAGGAAGTGCAAACCCGCCGCTTCAAGTTGTCCAGAAGGTCATCTGACCGCAAAATTCACCATGGAAAAATGCCCTGAAACACGTTAAAACTTAAGATGTGTAGGGGAGGTGATTGTTGCAGGCATGTCTAACTTTTCACAGGCGAACAGGGCCTATTACCTAGGGGCTGGCGGTGTTTGCATCAGGACTGACTAACTTTATTTTTGAGGCATCCGCAAATACTCTTACTTCTGTGCTGAACGAAGGAAATGTTTTGTGGGCAGGAAGGAATCCCCTTGGCCCAGGTAAGTGTTGGAGAGAGGATTACGTTCTCTTCTTAAACATATGTCGTAGCCAAGGAACGAAACATTCAGGGCACATCTGTGCGTTCTTACACCGAGACCGTAAGGTAAACAGTGGAAGTAAGTTTTATTCGATTCATATGCGGGTCGTCCGTCATTCTACCACCCACCTCTGACGGGGGGCTTTCTCCATGGGTGCAACCCTGACGTAACTGCTCCTAATCCTTGTGCCGCAGCCACGACAGGCATATTCTTTCGCTTACATGCAGTATATCCAGCTCTGGCAACAGTGTGGTCGTTTAGTCAGCTTACTTCACGAACTCCCTACAGTCACCCTAGACTGCGATGCCACCCTAAGTTGGAAAGGCGTAAGGTGGAGTATGCATAATTGGGCAACATCGCTTGTATGTTTCGCACTTTGGGACTACTAGTCGCCTAGAACAGTAGTATGTGCAGGTATGCTAAGGAGAAACAGCTGGAGGAAAAACGTGAAGAAATCAAAGGAAACAATCGGTAGGACTCGGCATACAGAAAATTAAAAAAGAACCTTCGTTGAAATTAAAAGCTAGAATGTTAAAATGAAGAGAGCAGGGGCAATTCCACTGTTGAACAGATGAGAGAATAAGTGGAAGGAGTATGTTTAAGGCATCTTGGGGGAGGAGGTTGATGTACCAGAAGAAAGTTACGTGGAAGACATAGCGAATACGGTAGAAATTAAAATAGCTCTGGAAGAGTGGAAACTAGTAACCAGAAAGGTATAGTTAACGTTTAATACGAATTTCTATAAGCAACGGAGGAAGTGGGAACCAAGCAAAACCATAAAACGCTCATAGGATTTGTAGAGTTGGAAAGAGCGTTCGACAATTTGGCGCAAGATGTTCGGTAGTCTTATAGATTATAAAGTTATACAGAAATACCCGAAGTACATTATATGTATAAGTAACGAGAGTTTAGTAGGACTGCAGGAACATTAAAGTGTTCTGAAGCAGTGTTTAAGACAGGGACTCAGTCTTTCACCGCAGCTGTTCAATTGACATCAAATAAGCAATGAAGGAAATGAAGTTTCTGTATCATCAAAATTCAAGGTGAAAAATATTTTCCGATGATGTTGCTATCCTTAGTAAAAGAAGTAATACAGGATCTGGGTAATGGAATGACTAGTGTTTGGTGTCTAAATAACAGAATGAACGGCAGAAAGGAAAGTAGCGAGTGACTTAAATATCGAGGACATTCATCAATCCCATTTTAGAGGCACATATGTAAGATTGTCTGAAAAAACACTTCATGTATAATTTATTGTATAGATGGGTAGATTTTTGTCTATTTTCTGTATAAACAGAAGATTTATCAACCTAAGTATCAACCCTTAATCGTTCAGAAAAGCACGAGTTTCCTACATTGTGTTGTGATAAATTCAAACCTCCCCTGAATAACTCCCACACTGCAGCAAAATTAAAAATCGCAGTACCGTTTTATGGCCAACTTTAGATTTGTAGTTTCTTAATTTTTTGCAGACATTTCGGACAACATTAATGTAAATAAAATATTAGTAATGATTACGACATACCTATGCAGTTTACATGTAACCCTTTTAGGAAAAAAATTTTTTGATTGTGGCGGGTTCCGAACCACTGACCACGTGCTTTACAATACAATGCGCTGCCCACAACACTACAGCGGACAGTTACGAAATTGGTCCTTTATTTTCGTACAGTACTATTGATGGCAGTTAACTGATGCCAATAAGGCAATTTGAGACACTAGATCATCATTTATCGTACGAAGAACGACGCGTTTTTAATTCAGTGCGTTATAATAAGAAAATCATCAAATTCGCAACGCAAGATGGCGTATGCCAGAGAGTTCTGGGCGTGGAATGTCACGTGACATCTGCGAACGGCTGGTTTTCTTATAATCAATGGATGTCAAATCGACATTGCAAGTCTCTCTAACGATACGAGTTATGAAAAAAAAAAACAAGAGCAAAGTTGAAGGGAATTTTCTTGTCTACAAATTCGTTTATTCAATTTTAGTGTCATGAGAGGTTTATTTGCAATGAAAATATTACAAACGGCTTTTTTTGGTGTTACTAACTTATTTGTCCCAAGTATTTGAAAATCTAGGTTCTGGTCTCTGGCGGCCAACAATTATTTCCGTAAAATTCGGTGACGATCCATTTAACGGTTCGACCTAAAAAGTGGAACACGTTACGGACAGACATCCCAAAATAGCCGTTATTTCTGCAAATATCTTTAACACGATGCGAGATATGGAAAAAACGTAAGACAAAGTTTTAGAGGACTTTCTCATCTACAGATTCATGTATTCAGTTTCCGTGTCAGATGAACGGTTGAGGCTTTTTTCCTTTTTTTAAATTCGAGCTGTCTTATGACGATCGCAAAGATCCACTTTTAATGTTACTACCGTAACCTGAAGTAAGGCAATATAATGAGTAATTATGGAACTAGGCTGATAGGGACATTTGGTACAAGGGATTGAATTGAGACTTAGATTGCACAGAGATTTATTACATTAAGTTTATTTATAACACGATTTGCAAATACGTCTCAGGGCCGATTAGACTGGGCATGGACACGATTCATATGAACGTGGAAGAGGAAGGTGATTTCCTGTATCACCAACATTAACTTGAGGTGGGCGTCAGGCGATGGATCGGCGCGGTGCGGCACGTCGGCGGAGGCGGCGGTCGCGGCAGCATCGCACGCGCCCGTCCTGCTCTGTTATGTGCGGCGCGGCCCCCGAGCACAGACAAATATATGTTACTCTGTGCCCCGAGCAAAGGCGTCCAAGTCCCTCGTCTACCCATGCGGGAGCTGCCAGCATGTCTTCTCACAACTCCGGCGACGTGTCTTCGACAGTTGCTCACCAAGTCCTCTTCGCTCTCCAGCTACAGATTCGAATTTGGGCTCTGATTGGTGGGTTGATTGGTTGGTTGGTTTTGTAAGTCATCCACTAGCTGAGCGACGTTTTCACGACCTCGCCCCTCAGTCGCCGGTGGAAATTCTGTGGGCCGAGATGAGACTCGCAAACTGTCGCCTTTCCCCCGTTTCAAGTGTGTAACTTCTCCATTCTTGGTTCGAAAACCCAGTTCTTTGAGGCTGCTGTGTTAGGCCTGCCTGGTAAGCCATTTATCAGAGTCTTTCTCCCTGGCCAGAAACCACTTTATACTGCAGGCCAGCCTCTCTCCCACTCATGCACGTGTGCACTGCAGGGGTTTGCTTGTCTTCTTCCCGTCTGCAGGGGTCCACGGTTTATCTGCGATGCCGTCGCTGTTTTTTGGAAACGACTCGTTTGTTGTCTGTGCTGAAGGTGAAAGTTGCACCTCCGGGCTGGCTGGACCCTGGCGCGATTGCTTCCATCGGCAAAGTCACTGAACAAAAGCGTCCCTGGCCGAAATATTCCAGTACACTTCCCATCCCCTCTTCAATTTCCTCTTTCCCTTGCCTTATTCAAATTAAGTAAATTAAAATTTAGAAAATTTTCATGGTAATAGTGTCATTAATAATAAGTTAACCTTCCAAGAAAACTAAGCGAAATGATGCCCAAAAACTACTTACGATGTTTCGATTTTCACTGCTGACTCTACGTAACAGATCTGATGCTGTAGCCGCCCGCTATGTGAGTCGCAATGTTACCGTCCTGTGTCACTTGTACAGTAAGTATTGACAGAAACCAGTATCAATTTGATGTTTTATTGTTACAGTTTTCAATTCGTGATGAAGTAACAAAAGTGATGGACATGAAAACTAGTTTTAATACTCTTGACATCTATATCTTTTTTATGGCTGACAAAGCTCTTTCCGAACAGGATGTGAGACGATGTTTGTGGTAATCGTCTTAAACGAGTTAATTATTTTCTCTTATTCGTATAATATCCTTTCGTTCTTCATGAACTGCATTGTTTTAAAAAAATATCAAGTTTGAAAGCCCACTAAAATGCTCCATGATTGCCTGTTACGTAAATCCACACGATGCAGGTTCTGTTTTCATAAAATGCAGTGTTAAGTATTGTTCGAGAATACACATTTCGAAAAATAGTCTACAGATTTTCTGTAAAATTCTTGTTGATATCTAAATGATAACGGTCACTTTGTGATTAGTGATCTGGTGTTTACATTTGTAAAACATCTGTCCACGGTATGAAACCCCAACCATTTGTATTCGAAGTCGTTTCCTGATGTAGGTAGTTAACTACAAATTCCATCTTGCTCGTCAGTTTGACCGGAGTACGATAACAGATTCGCGTCTCAAAAACGCCTTTTCAGGGCATCTAGTTATCGTAAGTATTTTAATAGAGCTTGAAATCAGTAATTTCTCCAGCAATTCCATTCTGTTTCAGTGTCTCAATTTTCCCGCAACAAAAGAAAACAATTTTGAACGCAGAACGTAATAAATTCGTAAGATACGACGCTAACCGTTGCACAACAAAGCAACTGTGATATGTGTAGCTTGTGCGGGTACTCACATGATAGTTATTACTTTCACTCTTCTTTAAAACATTCCGTTTGAAGCTAACAAGTTTCTTTGTAACCAATCGGCGCGGAAGAATATCGATAATGTGGTAAGTGATTAGTGCAATCTTAATTTACGTATACACACGAATAATTTGAATACGAAGTGTAACTACACAGGAGCACACTTAACTTGCGATTTGAGTGTTTTCAAAAGGGTTGTTTCAAAACTAAGTGAAACCCTTTCACATAGGTTTATGGTGTGGAATAATTTTTAGTTTTAGTCTGTTGCTACAAACAACAAAGTTTCTTTTAACTGGAGGTATACTTTCCATCAAACTTATTTTCCATTCTTACAGAAAAGTTTGAAAAGTTTTTAATCAGAACTGTATGGAGAAAAAGGAAAATCCAGTAACTTCAGCTAACACTGGTGTAACATCTAGCTTTGGTCTTCCTCGTTGTGACGTTACCACAGTTTCAGTCCATAATTGGTCGTTTTAGATCAAGTCACCTAATCTTAAAAATACTGAAGCTTTGATTTCAGAAAAAACATGGTTTGTAATAGCAATTACCGAAAATGCTAGTTGAAAGTTTGTCATTTAGAATAAACATAATTCGAAACATGTTTTTAACATAGGAAAATACCCTTTTATGAAAGGGTCATTGATATTAAAAATCGGTACTAGCTTTTATTTTTTTTAAGTATTCTGTGACGAATAATTGTAAGGTAAAAACTAGCTTTTATTTAGTTTGTATAGTAAATCAGCTTCAGATTACAGCTATAAAATTATGTGCAGTTTTGGAATTCAACATTTGCAAGAGAATGTTGATGTTTTTTCTCTTAAATTTCATAAATACTCTAGACACTTTCGGACAGTCCAAGCAAGACTTTCGGACAGTCCAAGCAAGACTTTCGGACAGTCCAAGCAAGACTTTCGGACAGTCCAAGCAAGACTTTCGGACAGTCCAAGCAAGACTTTCGGACAGTCCAAGCAAGACTTTCGGACAGTCCAAGCAAGACTTTCGGACAGTCCAAGCAAGACTTTCGGACAGTCCAAGCAAGACTTTCGGACAGTCCAAGCAAGACTTTCGGACAGTCCAAGCAAGACTTTCGGACAGTCCAAGCAAGACTTTCGGACAGTCCAAGCAAGACTTTCGGACAGTCCAAGCAAGACTTTCGGACAGTCCAAGCAAGACTTTCGGACAGTCCAAGCAAGACTTTCGGACAGTCCAAGCAAGACTTTCGGACAGTCCAAGCAAGACTTTCGGACAGTCCAAGCAAGACTTTCGGACAGTCCAAGCAAGACTTTCGGACAGTCCAAGCAAGACTTTCGGACAGTCCAAGCAAGACTTTCGGACAGTCCAAGCAAGACTTTCGGACAGTCCAAGCAAGACTTTCGGACAGTCCAAGCAAGACTTTCGGACAGTCCAAGCAAGACTTTCGGACAGTCCAAGCAAGACTTTCGGACAGTCCAAGCAAGACTTTCGGACAGTCCAAGCAAGACTTTCGGACAGTCCAAGCAAGACTTTCGGACAGTCCAAGCAAGACTTTCGGACAGTCCAAGCAAGACTTTCGGACAGTCCAAGCAAGACTTTCGGACAGTCCAAGCAAGACTTTCGGACAGTCCAAGCAAGACTTTCGGACAGTCCAAGCAAGACTTTCGGACAGTCCAAGCAAGACTTTCGGACAGTCCAAGCAAGACTTTCGGACAGTCCAAGCAAGACTTTCGGACAGTCCAAGCAAGACTTTCGGACAGTCCAAGCAAGACTTTCGGACAGTCCAAGCAAGACTTTCGGACAGTCCAAGCAAGACTTTCGGACAGTCCAAGCAAGACTTTCGGACAGTCCAAGCAAGACTTTCGGACAGTCCAAGCAAGACTTTCGGACAGTCCAAGCAAGACTTTCGGACAGTCCAAGCAAGACTTTCGGACAGTCCAAGCAAGACTTTCGGACAGTCCAAGCAAGACTTTCGGACAGTCCAAGCAAGACTTTCGGACAGTCCAAGCAAGACTTTCGGACAGTCCAAGCAAGACTTTCGGACAGTCCAAGCAAGACTTTCGGACAGTCCAAGCAAGACTTTCGGACAGTCCAAGCAAGACTTTCGGACAGTCCAAGCAAGACTTTCGGACAGTCCAAGCAAGACTTTCGGACAGTCCAAGCAAGACTTTCGGACAGTCCAAGCAAGACTTTCGGACAGTCCAAGCAAGACTTTCGGACAGTCCAAGCAAGACTTTCGGACAGTCCAAGCAAGACTTTCGGACAGTCCAAGCAAGACTTTCGGACAGTCCAAGCAAGACTTTCGGACAGTCCAAGCAAGACTTTCGGACAGTCCAAGCAATGCATTAAGTGAAAATTTTGCTTCTTGTTAACTAATTTGAGAAGTAGTTAATTGAGCGCTGCTTACATGCGTTTTGTTCACTGAAATAAGCCACTTCAGAAGTTGACGAGTTGTTCGAGAGTGATTAAACATCTGTACCCAAAAATGAGAGCAGTCTCAAACCTGGGCGAGTAGCGCGGCGTCAGCTGTCGTTATCGCTTGCCCGCTGGGCGCGAGATAGCCGGCGCGTCGTCCCGGCGCGGCACCTGTCCGCTCGCAGATAGCCGCGGCAGCCCACTGCTCCAGATCGCTGGCCACCGCCTCCACTATCTTATCGCGCCTCACATCACAACACCAACAGCCTGACACCGTTCCCTTCAAAGATACCATTGCACATCACGGCGCCTTTACTGCAGCTCAATCAGCCACCTAATTCACGTTCTTAAAATGTCATAAATCAACTTTCGTGACTCTCCTCAGTTTTGGCAGAAAAAGATCGAAACGCACTTCAACTGGTGTGAACTGGGTGAAAGCTATAACCGTTCGGTACTGTGTATCACATTTGTGCTGTAAGTGTTGTGCATTTTGAAACACTATTGCTTTGCGATAAGTTTACTACATTTCTATTCTAACTGCATTACGTAAATAATGTAACTATACTCATCAGAAGTGAGAATTGCCGCTCACACAAAGATTTACCGCCTTACATCCGGTGAACCACCAATTTTTATCGAAAATAAACAGTTAACGCATGTGTGTTCTTAGATGCAAGTTGTCACTCGAGGAAGAAAGTTCCCCTAAAGCAGCCTCAACGGTAGCAAAATAAATGATTAAGGCTGAATTACTACGTTTTCTCACTGGTAAATTTTAAATTCTATTCATATGTATCAATTTTTCTACTTGAAGATCAGTAGTATAAACGCGATAAAGATAAGCTCCGTCCGTAACAGGAAGTAAGTAGTTCTATGATA
This sequence comes from Locusta migratoria, assembly GCA_026315105.1. Lineage (NCBI taxonomy): Eukaryota > Metazoa > Arthropoda > Insecta > Orthoptera > Acrididae > Locusta > Locusta migratoria. Next base: position 250,700,971 of record CM048745.1, on the reverse strand, counting down.
TTAAAATGAACATGCCGTGCGTTTTTGATTTGCCATAAAAATATTTAACTAACGGACCGAAACAGTTCTTTCAAAATGTTCAAATGCTTTTAGAACTTATCGGACTTAACTACGGGGTCATCAGCCCCTAAACTTACAAACCACTTATGAACTACCTATGACTAAGGGCGGCACAAATATCCATGCCCGAGGGGGGATTCGAATCCCCGACCGTAGTGGCCGTGCAGACCGTGACTGGAACGCCTCAGTCCCCTCGGCCACCGCGGCCGGCAACAGTTCTTTCAAGTAATTTCAAATCACGGTATTTAACCGAAGATTTTCTTCAAGTAGTTTATCGAGTAATACAACGAAATGAATTATTTGCTCACCCAGAAAATGTTGAGGCGACGATTAATGGAAACAAATTCGGGATCTATTTTTCGGAAGGATCTTTAAAGCAAGACAAACCGTTTTAAAGAAGACGGTTAGAAATTTCCTATCATTTAAGAAACTGTCAAGCTAATTTCTTTTAAGTTATTTAAGTTATTTAAGTTTTTGTGTATCTTTCCCTCAATGCTGGGGGACGTAACTGGAGACATTTAACCTCTCCAATTAATGACACAAAGATCAGAGAAACACAAACGTTTCCTCAAGTTGTGTAGAAATGCGTAGCACTGGTGAGACGTCACATAAAATATCGAAAGGATGCTAGAGATAGTTAAATACGAGCAATACTTAATTCTACATATACGTAAGTACTCTTCAAGTTACATTGAAGTGCATGGCGGAAGGTTCATAAAACCTCTTATGAAGAGTCTACAGTTCCATTCTCTCTCAGCTCGCGGGAGAAAGAACACATGAATCTTTCCATCTGATTTAGTTTAATGTCTTCCTCTGTAGATTGGTGCTAACAAAATACGTTAGCGTTCGGAAGAGAAAGCTGGTGAAAAATTTCGCTAATAGATCTCGTCGAAACAAGTAACGTCTTTTTAACGATTTTCATCCCAACTCGTGCACCATTCCCGTAACATACCTCTATAGCCACCGTTCCCTGAAAATTCTCTAAAGCGTCTGTCAGTTGCAATTGGTGATCTCTCAATGCGCAACAATCTCCAAAATAGGACGTACTAGTCTGGTGTAGGCAGTTTCGTTAGTAGAACTGTTGAATCTTAAGTGTTCTGTCAACGGTTGGTTGCTTCGCCTTCCCTACAAAATTTTGTATGTGTTCTTTCCGATTTAAGTTGTAATTTTTACTCTTACGTATTTAGTTGAATTTATTGCCTGTAGTTTTGACTGATTTATCGTGTAATGTTCAGATGGATGACTTTACACTTTTTGTTATTAAGGGCCAATTGCCATTTGTTTTGCACCATTCAGATAGCCGTCATTTTGGAATTGCTTTTGATTATCTGGTGACTTATCCAACAACATAATCCGCGAACACTAAGAGCTACTCAGATTGCCTCCTAAATCGTTTATAAAAATAACGATCAGTAGGGGCCCTATAACAATTCCCTGGGGTCGCCAGGTGTCACTACTGCTCGATGACTTTCCGTTTATTACAACGTGATGTGTTCATAGGAAATCCCGAATCCAGTGGCACAATTTTGGCGCCATAAGCACGCAGTTTGATTAGAAGATTGCTTGTGAGGTACAGTCTCTAAAGCCTTCCGAAATCTAGAAATACGAAATCTATTTGACATCTGTTGTCTATAGCACTCATCACACGCGAGTAAAGAGTTAGCTAGCTATGTTTCACAAGAATGATACATTTCTCAATCCGTTTTGACTAAGGGTTAATAGGTCATTCTGTTGGAGGTAGTTCATAATATTTGAGGAAAGTATGTTTTCAAATTCTGCTGCAAAGGAACGTCAATTTTGCATTACTCTTATTTCCTTTGTTGAATATTGGCGTGACCTGTGCAACTTTCCACTCTTTGGATACGAAACGTTCGCTGAGCGAGCGATTATGGTAACTAGGTATGGGGCTATTGCATCAGCATACTCTGAAAGGAAAATAATTGGTATACAAGCGGGACCGGGAGAATTGTTAAGCGATTTAAGTCACTTTAATACACTAGGAGTATCAACTAAATTTCACTTGCTGGTAGCTGTTCTATAAGCAAATATTCCAGAATTCGTATCTTTCGTGAAGGAATTTCGGAAGCCTGTGTTAAGCAATTCTGCTGTGGTAGAACTATCAGTAGCACCACCGTTACTATCGCGTAGTACCATCTAGATCGCGTATGCCTGATTTATATATAATAAAGCCTTTCGGTGTGTAGTATCCAGGGACTATGGCTACCAGTAACATTCGTAGAAGCTAGTAATAAATACATTTAATTTGATGGGTGGCAGGTATGGGTGCAACTACGTGCTACCATATCTGAGTGCCGAGTTCTCGGTCGTTCTGCTTTAGCCCAACGAGCTGAGAGTAGCAAAGCGAAAATTGAGAGATTTTTAGAAAGTGTTAGATTACTGTCCAGAACGTAATTTCTAATTTTTAACATTGAAATTTAAAAATTCTATATTTTAAAATATTTTTCAAAAGGCGATTTTTGTATGTACGATGCACGACATAAGATTTTAATTTTTCTGATTTATTTGTATCTTATTCCGCAGGTTCGAACTGAGAATCCAGGGTCATGGAACGAGTCATTACATCAGACTGTAACTTAAGGGTAATTAATAAAGTGAAACTATGTTATGCACACAAAAGCTATAGTATTCGTATAAAAGTGATATTGGTACCCATAAAAACTTTCATATGATGCCCTTACAGAAACTAACGTAAACAATTTATATTTTTCCGCTCAAAAGTGTAAGTAACCATAAACACAATAAATTAAACAGAGTTCTGAACCCCATTTACGCACAACACACACACACACACACACACACACACACACACACACACACACACACACACACACACACACACACACACACCTTTATTAAATTTATTTAATGATGCAATCTTCATTGGCATATGATGCAAATATAAATAAAAATAGGCCAATAAATCCTGTTATCGCACTAGGATCATTACGATAAAGTGACATCATTCAGATGCAATTAATGCTAATCACACGAGTAATTAACAAATATTACGGTACTTTTCAAATCCAGGGAAATGTTTATCACAAACGAAATAGCGACATCAAAACAAAATAAGATTTGTTAACACAGACTTGACCGAACTGTCACGCCAAGTGTCAAAACATTTCTGTTGAGTAAACAAAAAGACGCCATTTATTTAAGTCAAAGTAAAACATGTCACCAACACCTTTCAAAATGCATTTACGATCATTCAGGACAACACAGGCTGACACGGTTTACCATTACTGACACTGTCTGCTTGGATGTGGACCATGACGGATGCTTTTGCAGTGACATACACATTTGTGAAAAGCAAATTTGTCATAGAAAAAATTTTGAAGAACGTAAAGTGAAGTGTATTATTTCAAGGAAAATAAATTTACAAGTTTTAGCTCTAGCAGAACTCTCAACGGAAGGCCAAAAATGAAAGAAGAATAAGCAGGGCAACGAAAAAGCAGAGGCCACCAAAAGCAAGTCATTTTTTTATTTTTGTGGGCTCCTCTTCCACAAGCCGACAACAAACTTGCCGGCCGCGGTGGCCGAGGGACTTAGGCGCGCCAGTCACGGTCTGCGCGGCCATTGGTTATTTGTGCCGTCCTCAGTGTTAGCTAGTTCATAAGTAAGTTTAGGGACTGATAACCCCGTCCCATAAGCTCTGAAAACATTTTGACAAACTTTCTACTTGCACAAAAATACGTACATGTAGAGGACAAGTGGGGAGTAGATTGGCAGACTATGAGGCCTAACATGAGTGAATAGAACCAACAACTTAAGAATATAATTTGTGTTAATTTTCTAGAAATTGCTCTACAGAATAGAGTAAGCAGTGAGAACTTTTCAGTTTAGCTTCTAAAGTGCTTGGATCACTAAAAGCTGCTTTAATTCACGTGGCTGCTTATAAAAATGAATTCGGCAGAATACTACACAACTTTCTGCACAAGGGTCAAGGTGGTGTGATACAAATGCAGTTTCAGTTTCTGACTAGTAGTAACTGAGTTAAAGCTGCTAACTCTTGGTAATAAATATTAACACACCTCATTAAAGAAAGTATGTACTGAAGGCCAAAGAATTCTGACTACTAAACAGCTTAGCACATTGACTGCCCGTACGTGGCATGACTGCGCTGGGGCCTGTCTTTCTCGTTGACTGCCGCGGTGACGTCAGAGGCCGCCTGCTGTGGCCGCCGGCGACCACATGGCAGCCAGCGTGTTCAAGAGGTACGCGAGTTTACGTTGCTCGAACCGCCTGTTGCTGTGCAACGAATACCCCTTTTTTATCAGTGCTAACCCAAGAAACACCACCATACGTCTTAAGCGAATGAAAATAAGCCAGTAGATAACTATTCGCGTTGAACTATCACTTATTTCAGAAGCTTTTAATGGTAAACAGCGCACTATTTAATTTCACAATATCCTGAACATGGGCTTTCCACGACCGCTTACTATCAATGTTTAGAAATGTGAACTGTTCCGTTTTATGAGTCCATTCTGTTTAATTGAAATGCCAATTTCTTGATTTGTTATTAACTGTAGAAAGTATGACGGCGATTTAGCACAAATTTTGTACAAACCATGAACTTTTACATTCAACTGCATTATTTGGTAATCAATACTGCCAACAACAACCACCACGCTAGTGCCACCAGAATAATATCTTACAAGGTACACCACGGACTTTAAACACTCTGAACCGCATGAAACATTGCGTGGTGCGCGTCATTTCAATACTGCATTGTACCTTAAGTAACATTTTACCTGAAACACTAATACGATATCAATACCATAGGAAAGAAATATTAAATGTAAATGGGCCATGCATCATTTTACACTTTCAATGAGCTGCGGCAAACCCGCTCTACTTTTAAGTACTTACAAGAGCTAAAAACAGCAGTACCACACAACTGACAGTGCCTGTATTAGTCCTGTAAGTGCAGATGCGGGATTCCGATGAAGCGGTTAAAACAAAGTGGGAGACAATGCACCCCTCACTAAAGTCACTTTATCACATTCTAAATCACTTTCGCATTCACGCAGTCAACAGCAAAAGCCACGCTAAATACACTTTCAAATGATGTGGTTAAATCAGCATAACCTGACTTTCGCCAAACATATTGCTTCATAGGATTATACGTAGGTGCAGCAAATTTATTGTAAATCAGAGCGAAATTTCAGATGAAATAACGATCATGTGGTTTGGCATCCTTTCAAAATCAGCAACCCTAGGAGTATGTAGCCGAAAGTAAACAAGGGGTTGGCATTTTTATTTTTTATTTTTGTGGTAAGATCTTCAGCGTAACATCGTTTGAAAAACATTTAGAAAGGTATTATCTTATTCTAGCCCAAGAACGTCACAACAGGCATCTAGTGGCGCTAGCAGGTAAGCGCAGCAATTTGCATGGAAATGACCCCACTTTTGGTTATTATTTCTTGTTATTTTTAGCATGGTTTCGTGCGGTTCCGAGCATTCTAGGTCAAAGGTGGTGCTAGAATTGTGTTACGTAAACAAATATTTTATGTAAAAACTGACAGTGGCCCCAGAACAGAACCCTGGGACATTTGTGCCATACTTTGAGTAAAAATAGCCATTTTGTACGCCACAGAGGATTACCTTCTGCTGTCTTATTGAAGTAGGTGAATTACTTGTGAGCTACTTCTCGTACTCAATGTTCCAACTTCAACAATATCTTTTAATTAACAAAATGCTTTTCTTAAACAATACGTCTAGCGTTCGCAGTGTAAGTGCATCAGAGAAAAAATAGCATTTTCGGTTGTTAAACCCCTACTGAAACCAAAATGTACATTTGACAGCAAATTCTGGGAACTGACATGCTCACTTAACCTTGAATATACATCCTTCTTAATAACTTCAACTGATTGCATAGAAATAGGTCATTTTTCTGCTGAAAGTAGGAAAATTTTCCGCACTAAAGTGTTCTGCAGAAAAGATTTTTCGAACTCTATTGATGAGCCATATAGTCTGAATATATTAAGTTGTACCCAAGCGACCGAGCAAAAAATGTGCCGAATCGGGTGGGCGTATCTGAGGCAGTGTCGGTGCAGTTTTGTAGCAGGATAGGATAGAATAGGATGTTTAGGGTGCACAAAACCAATGTTTTTAGCGAACTGACAAAAAACGACAGGCAATGCAAGGATGTAGGTGGCACGAACGCACAAACACATTGCAAATCAGCGATGTAAGGTGGCAAACAAGTATATAACAGACGTTCTTAAAACACAGTACAGAGGTACGCTGATATCTGATGTTAAAAGTTATCAGCGAGCCCTCCTGTAACAGTAAAACCTCAAGCCTAAGAGCTTAGGACAGAGTCGAGAACGTTCACAAAATTGTAAAACGTTCGTCACACTCGCTTCGTTGTCAGCTAAAACACTGGGCAGGGCGCGACCTAGATTAGCCGCTGCCCCCAGCACGATATAAAATACACTCAAAATGTGGCGTGCAAATCATCATACGCCACAAGCATCACAAATCGGTGGATCCTCTCGACGGAATAAAAAGCTGTGGGTCAAAGACCTGTGCCCAATGCGAAGGCGCGTCAGTGTCACTTGGAAACGCCTGAATGGCTGGCAGGAGATCCGCCACGGTAGGACAGCTGGCTTAACCAACCGCAGTTTATTACCTGTCACTGCCAGCCACGTCTCCCACAACTGAAGGGACCTCTGGCGCAGCACAGAGTAGACGTCCCGCAAGGGACACTGACATTTGGGGCACTGCAGGCCGCCTTGGCAGCCACATCAGCCGCTTCATTGCCCCGAATCCCAACATGCCCAGGTACCCAAAGAAATGACACCTCTTTACCCTGCCGTTGGAGGATGTACAGTTGCTCATGGATCATTTGTGTTATAGTTTCAGCCGGGTACGTGATCAGCAGTGATTGTAGGGCACTAAGGGAATCAGAGCAGAGTAGAAATTTCGTACCTCGAGCACGCCGAATGTGGTGTTGTGCCTGGAGGATGGAATGCAGCTCTGCCAAAACGAAGAGTAGGCAGTGGGCAGGCGAATCCCTATGATGTGACCTGGAAACACTACGGAACAGCCGACACCCTTGTTACGATCCGTTAGTGTACACCATTGTACCATCACGCAGTGGCGTAGCTTTATCACCAAGGGCCCCGGGGCAAAAATGACATTGGGGCCCTATTTAAACTAAAACTATACAGATACAAAACTACATCAGCTTCTTACCGCCCACTGGAAGACATAAGACGAACCTAAATACTACTAAATATTAGGTGCTATGCACCAGATAATTTTTAATCGAACACTCTAATATAACTGTGTAATTTTGTTATGCTATCAAGCAAAAATTAATGGGTGGATTTGGATGAAATTTTGCACAAGAATAGAGTTCGACCTGGGTAGGACACACAGATAAAACGACCCCATGAGATAGTTTTGGAAGTTGCTCCAAACTAGGCGAATGAAGTTGCAGGCAGAAGCTTCACTGATGACTGATCAGTAATACAATCCACCTATCCACTATCCATATTTTCTCTTGTACAAATTTCAGAGTGTAATTGGTTACAGCACTTAATTGGGATTTATGATTAAGGAGCACTCCCTTGGTAGTATTCACTACGTAAAGAGGTTAGTATAACAATACTGTTCTGTAATAATACACTATAGAGACTTCATATTCAAATGTGGTCACACCGTGTATTGTCAAACACACTGCTCGTAATTCAGCGCCATTGACTTATTTCGCCACTCCGACTTCAACACGCTAATAGTGACACCGGTACACTTCTTAGCGGACAAGCAATAGACCTTTTATGATTATATACTGAGAATTTTGGATTACACTTCGTGCCTTTGAGGTTTTCTGGTCTAGGGTAAAGTCGAAAATCCTTAATTCAACTAAAATAGAGTAGAACGTCGATTATCCAAAGTAATTAGGAGACATGGATGTTCGAAAAACCGGTTTATACATATAATTGTACTGTATACTTCTATTTACCAATAAGTAGTTTATGCAGTATTTGGAGGTGCGCGATCCTTCACACTGCGCCGAGCGTCACGCCGCAATACTTTGAAGTCTCAGCTGTTGCTGTGAGCAGCTTTGATGCTGCCGCTACTTCTGCATCTACACCGACTGAAGTGTGCCAGTTGTTGTACTCAGCAAGTGGCGGTTTTGCCGGTCAGCTGCGCTTCCTAATGGCGTCGTGTGAAGTTAAGGCCCCAATATGAAGCTTTGCTCCGCCACGCGGTGGTCCAATGCGGTTGCTATTGGAAACTTGGTAGGAGGGGAGGGAGAGGTGATGGACATTACGATGAGTGAGTTAGTAAAAAAATTCCACGCTCTATTGTAACTTTTTCTGGAAGCAGCTCACGAAGGCCGAGGGGCCCCTTAAGCTCAGGGGCCCCAGGGCACTGCCCCGCCCAACCCTATGATAGCTACGCCACTGCCATCACGATGCCTATTTAAAATGTTGAAAAATTGAAACGTTATGCCTGTGGTGCAATCTCTTTTAAAACTGGTTAAATCTTAAAGGAGCCCGGGCTTCTGTAATAACCAACGGGGATATCTACACCATCCTCTACGTAAAACAGTAAAATCTGAAACACACATATCTAAATATGTCCTTAGCACGAATCCCAAAAGGCCTCGTAGCTCAGTTATGTAGCAGTGAAAGGTATCGCTGGGTGCAAGCCGATGGAACGTTAGGAAGAAAGTGATGGCTCCTCGGCCTGCTAACGGTGGAAGTCGCGCCTGGTGCGGGGTATTCATATCTGCGGGCGAGTGAAAGTTTTGTTTCCTGACGTGACATTCCGGACGCGGCCGGGAAGTACTGCGTCGCCAACCGACCGCCCGCTGATGAGAACGTGTGATACACGGACAGGCGCGGCCGGCACCAAAGCGCCAGCACTGGAACCACGGGGATCCCGTGTACTTAGCGAGGTCCCAATTTTTCCCAACAATTACTTGACCCCTTGAAAAAGAAAATTCATTTCGAACATACCGGACGCTTATAATAAAACTTCCCGTAATCAGCTCTTAACACGTGAACATTTTACGAATACCACACTTGCTATCAATATGTACAGCTACCTCTACATATAAATACGTCACATTCGAGTGCATGGCGGAGGATTCATCGAACAGCTTTGAACATCTTTCTCTGCCATTCCATTCTCTAATAGCGCGAGGGGAAAAATCTTTGTTATCGTTCTGATTTATCATCTCTCCCTATGCCGTTAAGTGTTAACGAAATACATTCGCATTCAACGCAACGAAACACTTCTTTCAGTAATTTCCACCGTAACTCGTGCATCATTTCTTTGACTCTCCACTAAATAGCGATAATACAAAACGTGATGCCCTTCTGTGAACTTCTCTAAATCATCCCGTAATGGGAAGCAATATTCCCAAATAGGGCGCACAAGCTTCGTTGAGGTAGTTTCTTTAGTAGATTTGTTGCATTTTTTTAAAGTGTTCTGCCAATGCAATTTAATCTTTCTTGCACCTTCTCTATAATATTTGTATTTTCTTTCCAATTTAAGTTAGTCGTAATTTTAACTATTTAAGTATTTAGTTGAATTTACAGCCTTTATATTTGACATTTATAGCGTAAATGAAGTTTAACGTATTTCTTTTAGTGCTCATTTGAATGACTTCTTTCTTTTCATTATTTAGGGTCACAATCGCCAAATTTTCTACCATGCAGATATATATATAAATAGCTTTGCGGCTGTTTTTGCTCTTTCTGGTGATTTCACTAATCGTTAAATGACATCCGTCTCAGAGCTACTCAGATTGTCTCCTAAATCGCTTAAATTAACAGTAGGGTCTAATAACACTTTCCTGGAGAATGCCAGGTATCACTTCTTTCCGTCAATTACTACATACTGTGTCCTGTGATAGGAAATCACGAGTCTACTCGCACAATTGTGGCGATATTCCATAATCACGCAGTTTGTTTAGAAGACTGAGGTACAGTCTCAAAAGCCTTCCGGAAATCTAGAAAAACGTTATTTGACATACCTTGTCGATAGCACTAATCACATGTGAGTGTGGAGCTAGCTGTGTTTCAAATCAACGATACTTTCTGAATCCGTGTTATGGGTCAATGGGTAGTTCGAGGTATTTTTTTTTTTTTTTTTTTTTTTTTTTGTGGTTTTAGGGCGCACGACTGCTGTGGTCATTAGCGCCCAACACTGCCCAAAGTAAAAAAGAACCGGGGTTAGAAATTAAATGGCTTTCGCCATATTTGCACGATGTATAAAAAGTAAAACTCTGTTAACCGATTGCGGGTCATCAGCTAAAATGGCAGACAATTCAAATGGGAAACACAGATCATGACGGAGACGGTTAAAAAATGGACATTGCACTAAAAGATGGTTCACAGTAAAAGGTGCATCACAGTGCTCACATAAGGGAGCAGGACCACCACGTAATAAATGCTGGTGGCTAAAACGGCAGTGGCCAATACGAAGCCGGGCTAGAACAATCTCCTCTCGGCGGGAGGGTCGAGATGACGTTGACCAGATATCAGGCACAGGTTTAATGGCTCGCAATTTGTTCCCTGACAGGGATGACCAATGTAGATACCAACGCGAGATAATACGCTGGGAGATACCAGCGCGAAGGTCATCAGAGCTGGTGGAAAAGGTAGATAGCCGAGGAAGGAGAACTGCTTCCTTGGCAGCCATATCCGCAGCCTCATTCCCCAACACTCCCACATGGCCAGGGACCCACAGAAACGTCACCGTAGTTCCGCTCGTTGAAAGAAAAGTAAGGCAATTGCGGATGCTTTGTACCAGGGGATGGGCCGGATATAGGATGCGAAGGCTCAACAAAGCACTCATTGAGTCCGAGCAAATGACAGTCTTACTGAGCGAGTGGCGCCGGACGTATTGTGTGGCTTGGTATAATGCATACAGCTCAGCTGTAAAAATAGAACTCCACTCAGGAAGACGATATTTAAAAGAGACGTTGCCAAGTACAAAAGCACACCCAACACCCTGGTCTGTCTTTGAGCCATCAGTGTAAATGAACAAATTGTCATCAAATTTAAACCGGAGTGCGTGAAATTCTCTCTGGTAGACGAAACGAGGTGTGGAGTCCTTTGGAAGAGAATGAAGATCAAAGTTAACACGGACTTCGGGGCTTCGCCACGGTGGAGAGGTGCTTTCTCCAGTCGAGAAGATAGCAGGCATTGTAACGCCAAGCTGGCCGAGTAGCGAACGCAAGCGTACTCCCGGTGGTAGCAGAGCAGACGGGCGCATAGCGAAGAGACTGTCAAGTGAGTCGTTAAAAAAAACTGCGTACGTCGGGTGTCCTCGCATGGACGACAAACGACTAGCGTAACGGCTAAGCAGGAGTTCTCGACGGTAAGAAAGAGGTAGTTCGGCGGCCTCGGCATAGAGGCTCTCAACGGGGCTAGTATAAAACGCTCCTGTCGCCAGACGGAGACCGTGGTGGTGGATTGTATTAAGGCGGCGCAGTATGGACGGTCGAGCCGAAGAATAAACGATGCTACCATAGTCCAGTTTGGACCGAACTATGGTGCGATACAGATGGAGGAGAGTAGACCTGTCAGCTCCCCACGAGGTGCCACTTAACACCCGCAGCACATTGAGAGAGCGGGTACAGCGAGCTGCCAAACGGGATATGTGGGGAGACCAACTTAACTTCCTGTCGAGAACAAGTCCCAAGAACGTCGTGGTATCCACAAATGGAAGTACTATGGGGCCCAGTCGAAGGGATGGGGGAAGGAACTCCTTCCGCCGCCAGAAGTTCATGCAGACTGTCTTGTCGGCTGAGAATCGAAAGCCAGTGTCCATACTCCACGCGTGGAGATTGTCTAGGCACCGCTGGAGGCGCCGCTCCAGGAGACCCGTTTGCTCAGAGCTGCTGTAGATCGCGAAGTCGTCAACAAATAGGGACGCCGACACTCCCAGTGGAAGGTGATCGGCTATAGAATTGATTGCCACTGCAAATAAAACAACGCTCAGGACCGAGCCCTGGGGGACTCCGTTCTCCTGATTAAAAGTGCTCGATAAAACCGAACCAACACGCACTTTAAAAACACGGTCTGTTAAAAATTCGCGGATAAAAATTGGCAGGCGACCCCGAAAACCCCATGTATGCAGAGTGCGGAGGATGCCCATCCTCCAGCAGGTGTCGTATGCCTTTTCCAGATCAAAGAACACCGCTACTGTCTGGCGCTTCCGTAAAAAGTTATTCATTACTGAGGTAGATAGGGCAACAAGATGATCCACCGCAGAACGGTGCTTGCGAAACCCACATTGGACATTAGACAGGAGATGTCGCGTTTCAAGCCACCATACCAGGCGCCCGTAAATCATGTGTTCCATCACCTTGCATACGCTACTGGTGAGGGAAATGGGGCGGTAGCTGGAAGGAAGACATTTGTCCTTCCCAGGCTTTGGTATGGGAATGACTATGGCTTCACGCCAGCGTCGCGGAAAGGTGCCTTCTATCCATATGCGATTGTAGGTGGCCAGTAGGAAGTGCAAGCTCGTTGGTGAAAGGTGTTGCAGCATCGCCACGTGAATGCCATCTGGTCCTGGAGCGGAGGACCGCGAAGACGAGAGTGCGTGGTGAAGCTCTCGTACAGTAAACTCGGTATTGTAGCATTCACGGTTCTGAGAGGTAAAGGGCAATGGAGTCGCCTCCACCGTCCGTTTCCTAGCTAGGAAAGCGTCAGTGTAATGTGAAGAGCTAGAGACCTCTGCAAAATGTCGACCCAGTGCGTTGGCTATTTGTGGAGGATCGACGACGGTGTCAGTTGCGACACACAGACCGGGAATTGGGGAATGGGCCATAGTGCCCGAAATTTTTCGAAGGTTACCCCAAATGATGGAGGAAGGGGTAGACCTATTAAAAGAGCTCGTGAATGAGCGCCAACTGGCGCGTTTACAGTCGCGAAAGAGGCGACGACAATAGGCCCGCAGCCGTTTGTATCGGATGCAGTTGTCGAGCGTGGGCCGTTGTTTGAAGATTCTAAGGGCACGTCGCCGTGCTCGCAGAGCGTCACGGCATTCCGCGGTCCACCACGGGACAAGGGGACGACGTGCATGGGAAGTCTTGTAGGGGATGGAACATTCTGCGGCTGTCAGAATAACTGTGGTAATGTGTTCCACTTGGTCGTCTATACTAGGATAATGGTAAGTACCAAAATCCGCCAGTGACGTGTAGAGCTCCCAGTCCGCTTTCGTTAACTGCCAGCGGTGTGGATGCTGAAGGGTGTCAGGCATCATTAGGTGAATTACACACGGAAAATGATCGCTCGAATGTGTGTCTGAGAGAGCAGACCATTCAAGACGCCGTGCCAGCTGAGCAGTGCAGATAGCTAGATCTATATGGCTGAAAGTATTTGTGGTGTCTGAAAGATAAGTTGGTTCACCAGTGTTAAGGCAGATGAGCTGAAGGTGGTTCAGTATATCTGCCAGGAGGGAGCCCCGTGGACATGGTCGTGGGGAGCCCCAAAGGGGGTGGTGGGCATTGAAATCTCCCACCAACAAAAACGGACGCGGAAGCTGGTTAATAAGATCTAGGAGATCTGATCTAGTGACGGGAAAAGAGGAAGGAGCGTAAATATTGCACAGTGTGAAGACAAATCCAGGAAGGTATATCCGGACAGCAACAGCTTGTATTGGAGTACACAAAGGGACCGGTGTACTGTGTACGTCATCCCGAATAAGCAACATTACGCCCCCGTGGGCTGGAATTCCTGCCACTGGAGGAAGGTCAAAGCGAACGGTAGTGTAGCGTGGGAAAGTAATTCGAGTTCCAGGGAGCAATTTTGTCTCCTGTAGAGAGAAGATGATTGGATGATATGTTCGCGTTAAAAGCTGCAGTTCTGTCCAATTCGACCGGATACCACGAATGTTCCATTGAAGAATATCCATAATGGGATAAAATGAGATGAAGGTGGACATCAGCCCGACGAAGGCGGCGGGCCACAGTGCGAATGTTCGCAACTGGTGGTGTCTGAGACAGGAGGGTCTTGCTCCATATTCTCAGAGGTTACCACAGCAGCTGCGTGAGTGTGGTCGGCAGCCCCATCTTTGGCTGATGCAGCTGGAGAGACTATAGGCTTCCAGGGGATGCCATCGTCACATTGTGAGGTAGGAGGGGGGAGAGTTTTCCCCCTATTTGATTTCTTGGAGCCCTGGTGAAGCTCCTTGGTTGGCTCAGACGTTTTGGTAGGGGTGCGGAGGAAATCCTCGCGCGAATGCTCTTTCTTAGACTTTCGCGTCTCTATCTGTGGTTTCACTGCTGAAGATGAAGATGATGATTTGGAAGAGGTACTCACACTTTTCGTTGAACGTGACGCCGTTGTCGATGTAGACTGTTTGACAACTACTGTCGTAAACTGTAGGTCACAAGTCTGTGTGGCCATATCCCGTGTTGTTGGGGGCGTTGCAACTACAGTACTGTAGTTACCACGCGGTGGGGTCTTAGGTTTACGACTGGCGTACATCTTACGTGCAACTGGTATGGGAACCTTTTCCTTTACACGGATTTCCTGGATGGCTCGTTCATCTGCAAACACGGGACATTCCCGGGAGGAAGCAGCATGATTCCCGTTACAATTGATGCAATGAGGGGACGGTGGTGGACAAATCCCCTCATGGGCCTCTTTACCACAGGTGACACATATGACTGGGTTCTTGCAAGACTGGCTTGTGTGGTTAAATCGATGGCACTGATAACACCGAGTAGGGTTAGGGATATAAGGTCGTACTGTGATGACCTCATACCCTGCCTTGATCTTCGGCGGCAGAGCCACTCGGTCGAAGGTCAGAAACACTGTGCGAGTGGGCACTACAACATTGTTCTCTTTTTTTGTCACCCTGTGTACTGCGACGACGCCTTGAGCTGCCAGATATTCTTTCAGTTCATCCTCAGTCAGACCGTCCAAACTGGCCGAGAAGACTACCCCTCGGGAATAATTGAGGGTCGGATGGAGCTCAACACGAACCGGGTAGCTGTGGAGCAGAGTAGCCTTAAGCAGCCGCTGTGCCTGGGAGCCACTTTCTGTTTCTAACAGTAGTGTACCATTACGTAGGCGGTTGCAGGTCTTAACTGGGCCGGCAATGGCATCAACCCCTTTTTGAATAATAAATGGGTTCACCGACGAAAAGGATTGTCCTTCCTCGGTACGGGTCACCACAAGGAACTTCGATGTCTGTAAATTTTTCTGTTCAGACACACTATTGTCCAGTACATCAATTTCTAAAGACTCTTTACATTTTCTTTTTTTTAGAACCATCGCGGTTGTATCCCCCACGATTGCCAGTGTCTCCGATGGCACGCTCCTTCCTGCTGGGGGCCCCCAATGGAAGCACACCCGCCTTGGGTGATTGTTCACACCCCAGGTCACACCTCCCGATCTACAGACGGAGGGACCAATCGGCGAATCGGGAAGGTATCAGCGCAGGCAATCGCCCCTCCCCTGGCCTGGCCTTAACCAGGGGGTACGCACGCACCCTACATGCCAGCCCGGGGCTGGGACTTACGCATTACCCAGTCACCCATATGGGTGGCCTTCAAGTGCGTACAGGGAGGAGGAAGAGAGAAATAGGAGGAGAAGCCTCAAACGCAGACGCGGAGGCAAAGAAAGAGGTGAAAGAAGACTGTAAAGCCAAAAGGGTCAGAACTTCGGTTCCCCGAAGGATGCACAGACTCGGTCCCCAAGAGAGGGGAAAAGGACAGTAGAAGAAGCGTCATGTAGCACGGAAAGGAAAGAGTGATAGTTCGAGGTAGTTCATAATATTTGAGGAAAGTATGTTCGTAATCCAGTTGCGAACCGACGTCAATGATATAGGGTTTAATTTTGCTGATAACTTATTGCCTTTCTAGAATATTTGAGTGACCTGTGCAACTTTTTAGTCTTTTCGCACGGATATTTCGCTGAGCGTGCGGTTGTATATGACAGGAATCTAGTAGCTATTGCATTATCATACTGTGAAAGCCTAATAATTTTTTGTTGTCAGTCCGCAGACTGGTTTGATGCAGCTCTCCACGCTACCCTGACCCGTACAGCCGCTTCATCTGAGAATATGAACGGCAACCTACATCCTTTTAAATCTGCTTACTGTATCCGTCCCATCAGTCTACTATTTTTACCCCACACATTTTCTGCTGATGCTAAGCTGACGATTCCTTTACGTCTGTCCCCCACCAACGTCTCCCTTCTCTTAGCAGGATATGACGAACTTCTGTTCTCAGTTTTGTTGAACACACCATTAGATACGTGATCTACCTACATAATCATTCGTCTGTAGCACCAGATTTCGAGAGCTATCATCTTTTTGTCTGAACTCATCGTCCACGTTTCATTCCGTACAATGTTACAGACCAGACAAATGCTTTCAGAAAGGATTTTCTAACATTTAAACTAATATTGGATGTCAATAAATTTCGTTTCTTCAGAAACGCTTATCTTCCCATAGCCATTCTGCATTTTATATCATTACTTCGGCGTCAGATGTTATCTTGCTACCTAAATAACTATTCTGCTACTTTTATCGTCTCATTGCCTAATTTGCGCCACCCTTGTTTTACTCTTGTTAATGTTCATCTTATATCTTCCTTTCAAGACACCGTCCATGCCATTCGATTGCTCTTCCAGGTCCCTTGCTGTCTGACAATTACTATGTCATCAAAAAATTGCGAGGTTTTTTATTTCTTCTCATTGAACTTTAATTCCCTCTCCGAATTTCTCCTTGCATTCCTTCACTGCTTGCTCAGTACACATATTGGAGAACAGTGGGGAAAGGCTACAACGCTGTCTTACTACCTCCGCAACAACTGCTACCCTTTCATGCCGTCAACTTTAATAATTTGTGTCTGGTTCTTGTACAAGTTGAATATAACTCTTCGCGCTCTTTATCTTACCCCCGCTCCTTCAGAATCGGAGAAAGTATTCCAGTAAACATTGTCAAAATATTTCTGCAGATCTACAACTGCTAAAAAACGTAATTTCCCTTTCCATAACTTCTAAGTCATAATGTGAGTATTGCCTCGCTTGTTCCTAAATGTCTTCTAAATCCAAATCGATTTTCCCAACGGCGGATTTCACTACCAGTTTCTCCATTCGTTTGCAAATAATTCTTGTTTGTGTTTCCATGACTTCCTGAACTGATAGTTCTGTAATTTTCACATTGTCTGCACTTTCTTCGGAAATGCAATCACTATATTCTTTAAATCGGAGGGATTTCCCGTTCTCATAAATTTTGCATACCAGGGGGAATAATTTCCTTATGACTGGCTCTCCTAACGATATCAGCATTTCAGACGAAATATCTACTCCAGAGGCATTGTTTTGACTAATCCTTTAGTGATAATTCAAACTTGTCGCAGTATCTTATCTGCTATCTCATCTTGCTCTACATCGTATTAAATTTAGAATATTGTCTTCAGGTTTATTTTTTTGTATAGGCCCTCTATGTTCCTTCCACCTTACCCTCCTTAGTACTGGTTTTCCAGTAGAGTTCTCTACATTCATACCGCTACTTTTCTTGTCTTTAAATGTGTTATTTTCCTGTAGGCGGTATCTTTCCCGTAGACACATTCTTCTATGGTCTCATTTCTTCTCAAGCCACTCCTAAGCCAGACTGTACTTCCTGCAACCCTATTTCTCAGACGTCTGTACTCCCTTTATCCGTTTCATTTGCTAAATTTTTGTATTTTCTTCATCAATTCAGTATCTCAAGGCTTTCTATTAGGCCTTGTTCTGCCTGTATGATTCACTGCGGCCTTCATTATCTCTCAGAGCTACCCATTCTTTTACTGTATTTTCCACCGTTTCATACAATCCTTGCCTAATACTCCGTCTAAAACTCTACCATCTCTCAAATGTTCAAATGTTTGTAAATCTATCGGACCAAACCGTCATCAGTCCACAGCCTACAAACTACTTAAACTAAGGTAAACTAACCTAAGGAGAAAACACACACACACACACACACACACACACACACACACACACACACACACACACACCAGGGAGGACTAACCTCCCACGGCGAGCAACCTCGCGCTCCGCAGCGAGGCGCTTTAGACCGCTCGGCTACTCCACCGCGGCTCAACCATCTCTGGTTCCTTCAATCTGTCCAGATTCAATCTCCTTAATTTCCTTCATTTTTGTCGCCTTCTAAGTTTTCAGCTACAGTTCATGACCAGTAAGTTATGGTGGAAGTTTATATCTGCCCCGGGATATGTCTTACAATTTAAAACCTGGTTTCTAAACCTGTGTGTTCCCATTATGAAGTCAATCTGGTATATCCCAGTTTCTCCTGGTTTCTTCCACGTATGTAACATTCTTTAGTTATGATTAAACTATGTATTTGTGATGATTAAATTGTGCTCTGCACAAAATTCTACCATGCGATCTCTCATTCCTCTTCCCCAGTCCATATTCACCTTCTCTTCCCTTTCCTACTACCGAGTTTCACTCCCACATAGCAAGTAAGTTTTCTTCTCCTTTAACGGTCTGATTAATTTTTCATCTCCTCGTACATTTCTTGTATCGACGAAACTTTTACTACTTTGGTCGGTATTTGCTTTGTGTAACTTTGCTACGATAATGCGTTCACTATGCTGTTCATAGCAACTTTGCCACATTTCTATTTTCCTATTCATTATCAGACCTACTCCTGCGTTACAACGAACTGATTGTGCGTTGGTAACTATACTCAGTTGACCACAAATCCTGTTCATCTTGCCACCGAACTTCACAAATCCCACCATATCTAACTTTAACCTATCCATTTCTATTTTCCAATTTTCTAACTTAACTGCCCTATTGAGGGATAGAACATTCCACGCTCCGATCCGTAGAATGCCTGTTTTGTTTTTCTTTGTGACTCCATCCTGTTGAGTAGTCTCCGGAGATCCTAATGGGTGACAATTTTGCCTCCAGAATATTTTATCCATATTATGTCCTCGGTAAAATTAACGACTGTAGTTTCCCCTTGCTTTCAGCCGTCCGCTGTAACTGCATGGCAAAGCCACACTAGCTGATGTTACAAGGCCAGCGCAGTCAATGATCCAGACTGTTGCCCCTGTAACTACTGGAAGGACTGGGGGTTTACTTATAAAGAAAATTAGTATATCACTATTTCGACCATATGAGACGAATACCAGGACGTTAGCTTTTTATTAATGAAATTTTAATATCCAATTCCTAGTATGAAAGGACCATTTACACATACTACTAAAATGCATTAAGTGAGGAATCTAAATAACCGGCTTTTTGCTGTAAAATAGTGTCATCAAAGTCAGTAATGACATTTCCAGTGTTACTAGGCATAATAGTTCTGTCTGTTTCACGGGATGCTCATAGATACGTGTGTCGGTTGTACGAACTGATCCTTTTTGGGTAAGTTTTAGCTTCAGTGTGACTAGTGACTGAAGGCGTATTACCCGTTCCTCGTTTTCTCGTGTCATTCCTGGTAAGGAAGATACTTTCAGTTGCTCTCATATACAAATGTGTGTTTGCATTTTCGTAATAGAGTACCGCCATTTCTCTTATCGCTTTAAGAGCAACTCTCTTTACATATGCAGAACTTTATACCATACGTTAGTAGCTACGGCTGTATTAATTTACTAAATTTTCGGTTACATCCCACTATATCAGAGCTGAAAGATTAAGGGAGACCTTACAATATGTGTGTCTTCATAAATAGAACGACTCGCGCACCTAGAATAGGTATATAGATTAACACTCTCGATTTGCTATTTTTGTTTGTTTATTCCAATACTGACAAGAAAAGTCCCGAAATTCAAATACTTAAGTTTTTTCAGACAGTTGGGAAAAATTGGCATGCTTTCACATTTAAAATTAATTTACTTTGAGTCACATTAACATGCTATGCTGATTCGAAATAGCAGATCAACTGATTTCCTTTGCTTCCGGTCCTTGTACAATCAATGCTAAAATTGTGGCATCTTCGGACAGGGAAACTTTCTGGTAGCCATAGGGCTAACCGTAATTTAATTTGTCTGAGGAATGCTTCAATGGTTACTGTAATGGATATTGAAACCACATAAGTGCTATCTTCCATTTCATCAGTATTTCTTTTAAATATTACAGATGCTGTACGTGTTTTAGGCCTAGAACGTCAGTGCAGTAGTCTAATCGCCTGACGTTTATCACTGGTAGATAGCAATGGATCGTTTTCACAGCGGCGTAACACTTCACGTTTCACCCAACTAGGACGAAACATTTGTAAATTACACACCAAAGTCGAATCTCTCTAGAGAAATGGAATATGGGTTATGATGACGAAATTGTTCTCTTTCTGGCATGTGCTCTCCCGCATGCTTTGATCACTTCTAAAGTCTCTTCATTGTTTGCTACACCCTAACTGCTCCAATTTCTCAGCACTAAACGTGTAAGAGACTATCCGCTCTCATGTACGTTTACATATACAGAAATGCTCCGCTAATCTTAAGTGTAAGGTAGAGGGCTCATCGAACCGCTTTTATGATATTTCTCTACCGTTCTCTAATAGCTTGCGGGGAAAATTACTAAATCTTCGATTTCGATCTGATTTAGTTTATAACGATTATGTTTCCATACGAAGGGGGTTGCTAACAATATGTTGGCCTTCAGAAGAGATTTCACAAATCTCACTGCAACGAATAACAATTTCCACCTTAACATGTGCATCATTTCTGTGACACACACTGACACCCAACGATGGTAAAACGAGCTGCTCTTCTGTGAACTGAGTCATCGTCGGTCCTACTTGGTGGCAATCCCAGTGGACAGCAATACTTCCAAATAGGACGCACATGTGTAATGAAGACCGTTTCTCTATTATAGAAACGTTGCATTTTTTTAAAGTGTTCTGCCAATGAAACAGCCATTGGTTCGCCTACCCCATTATATTTACTGTGTTCTTTTCAATTTCAGTTGTTTCGTCATTTTAATTACCATGTATTTAGTTGAATTGAGGCCCTGAAATTTGATTTATCCTATAAATTAACATTTCTTTTAGTCCTCGTATGGATGAGAGTTTTAACTTTTTGGATCCCATTGCCGATTTTTGCACTATGCAGATAAATCATTTTGCAGTTGATTTTGATCTTCGGGAGACCTTACTAACCGGTAAACCCGCTCAGTCCAAGAGAGCTGCTCCCGTCTCTTAAACCCTTTACAAGGATAAGGAACAGTACGAGAACGCCTTATCTAACTTTTTTTACTTCATGTCTTTCCGTCAGTTATAACGTACTGTGTCCTTTGACAGGAAATCGCGAATAGACACACCCAACTGTGGCGATGTTCCATAAACACGTAAATTAGAATTTGTTTTTGAGGTACACCTGTCAAAAGCCTTATGATATGCAATCTAATCGGGATCCCTAATCGATAGCACCTTACTTCACGTGAGTAAAGAGCTAAAACGATGCTCTCTGAATCCGTGTTGACTAAGGGCCAGTAGGTCGTTCTCTTCTAGGTTCTTCATAATATTTGAAGACATATGTTCTAAGATCCTGCTGCGAACCGACGTAGATGACACTGGGCTGTAATTCTGCGGATCACTCCTATTGCCTTTCTAGAATACTTTACTTTCCGGTCTTTCGGTATGGTACGGATCTTTCGCCGAGCGAGCGGTGGTATATGATATCTATTGTACCTGCATACCCAAAGGAAATGAACTGATATACAATCTGGACTCATTTAAGTGATTTAAGTTGTTTTAATACTCCAGGGTCATCTGAATTACGCATGCTGGCGGTTCTTGAATTCCGGAGTATTTGTTTCGTTGGCTTTGGTGAAGGAATTTCGGGAAGCTGTGTTTAGTAATTCTGCTTCAGCAGAACTATCTTGCAACAGTGATCTATCGTGTTGTGTGCACCATGGAGGGCATGCTCCCTTGTTAATTTGGTATAAATCTATACCTGTCGGTACCAATTCTTTATATGTAAGCCACATCTTAGTTACATTGTTAGTTTCGGAAGCCTAGACATTCAGAAAAGCGTTAATCGAATTTCTGATTTTTGTATTTTTCTTTCAAGGGGAGACGGAAGGCAACTGGGCTCAAAAATTCGATTTTTAGATTTTAGCGTATTTGAAATGCCTGATGTTTCCTGCGCGAAACATTTGTTTTATATAAATCCGACAGTTTTTTAGTGAGTTATGATGGTTTTTCTGACGCTGTGCAATCTGGCCATGCCTTCCGTTTTGCGCCATGCGGAGAAAATGCACACAATTCTTTTACTCCTTGTATATATCATGCTTCTATTGTTTTTGCGCTTCGATGTTTCCTACCCTGTATCTACTATCTGTATTTCTTGTTCTGATCGTGTTTGTTGTTTTCGAACGTTATTGGACCCGGTTCAGATCACAACCTTCAAATTTCTTGTTTATGATGCTATTTTATGCTTCAATGATTGTGTAACTAGAAAATTTGATGTTTTGGAATTATTGGGCATACACTGTTGTGGAAATACTGCAAAATCCTTGGTGCAAATAGATGAAGAGAAAATCCGAAAAGCCGATATTGCTAATTTAAATTGCAAAAAAGAAGCTAGACAAAGAAGAGTGACCAAGAGAAGAAATGATCAGTCTGATTCAGATGATGCTCAATATGGTGCAGAAAAATAATAGTGGTAAGTAAGTCTCATCAATGTGTGTACTAGAATTGCAATATCAAACTTTAATTTTTCTCAAAACTACATTTTTTTTGCTTTTAAGCACCATTATTTGATAAACTAATGTGGTTGGAAAGATGAAATTTGGTCTTTTGTACTGAAGATAGTAATAAATTAGAAGTAAATTGAGATACACAAAAATCTAATTTTTATAATAATGTACTAAAAAAGTTAAATTTTACTGGTGAAAGAAAAAATTTCTTTAAAACCATTAGAGATGTTTATTTTAGTTGTAAATTTAGATTATATATGCAGTAAAAATTTCGTTGTTCTATCACACAGTTCCTTTGAAAAGTACCTATTCAAAGGGTAAAATAGCATTGGCAGAATAGGGATAAAAATTGCCTTCCGTCTCCCCTTAATTTTGGTGGTGTTGGGAATTTATAGTCTCACTACGATATTAATGTCTACTAATTCTTGTGTTTTGATGCTCTGTTAGCGACATTATTTGTTGTTTAGAGGTCGAAGATGTTTTCACAAGTATTTACTATTTTAGTGGGTTCATGAACCTATTGCTCTAGATTTTCGGTGAACGGGTGTGGTTCAGTCTTTGACGAAGTTTTATATTTGCCTCCGGTTTTGAACATGTATTTTTGATGGAGGGCAAGTTTAAGTCACCACCAATGAAAATTTCTTGCTATTAGGCACGATTTGAAATTTTATCCACGCTTTCCTTTAACATTCCTGCAATCGAATCGTCTTAGAGGGTCAGTAGAAAGAACAAATTTTAAGGCATAACCTCTACCCATATTAACTATCTACTTCAATTTCGCTACAGGATAAACCGCTTGTGGCAACAAATACGCTACTGCTGTTCTATTCATTTTATTACTTCTGAACACCATTTGTCCCTTTGTAAATATTTCAGCTGTGCTTCTGCTTTAGCCAGCTTTCGCTAAATATTGTGATTGAGCTTCAGTACTTCCTACTAGCGCTTTGACCTCTGGTACGTCCCCCCCCCCTCCTCCCACAGAGCTACGACAATTTACAACTGTTAGACGAACTGCTTTTAGATCTGACCTGTCCCCTTTGTGACAGACCATTTTGTGATCCGAGGCTCTCAAAAAAAGACCTAGTCCACACACACAGCCCCCCTAACGTGTAGCCTGTTACTATGTGTAGTGGACGGCTGACCTATTTAGCGGAACCCAGAACCGAACCACCCGATGGTTTAAGTCAACGACTCTGCAGCCTAACAGCCTCGGAAACGTCTGAGCCTCTGCCCAATCGGTCCTGTCAACTGCGCTACAGTTCTGCCTTTATCTTGTAAGCTATTTTGTACTTGTAAACACACCTACACGTCGGCACTCCGTATGTATATCTTTTTCGAAACTTATCTGCATAGGCTATTAGATAACGTGGTGTTGTGTTGACATACAAAACAGTGCGGGAACTGGGTTTCTCAGAAGAGAATTTGCTGCATTTGCCCGACTTGTCTTCGTCTAAGTCTACGGGTCGTCAAACGGCAAATTTCTTCTGAATGTTTCCAGAATTATTCAGAACTAAATTTACTTTTAACTTTTTTCGGCGTGCGTAGTTTTTAGGCCGTTTTAGTCCTACGATAATACGGCAAACTAAGATAAGGCTATCTCCATGTGCGGGTAGTATAAAATCGATTTCATGTAATCTGGTATGTTATCTCTTGATAAACCGGGTTAGAATGAACGAAGCATTTGAGAGTGTGGATCACAATGACATTCAGTTTGGCCAACATCGCCCTGGTTTTATGGATGCCTTGGGAATGGATAAATACTACAATTAGTGGGAAATGATGATCGCGAACATTTTTTCTGTGTACAGCGCATTGAAAATCTACTTTAAGTTCGTTTTTAATTTAATAAGTGTGCCTAAAAGATGCCAGGAGAGCGATTCGCAATTATCTTTTCGATATTAGAAAGAGGCAAGGAAAAGGTAGGTGACTAGATACGAGGTGTAGAGCGTTATATTCCAGGCGATCGCATGACGAAAGCTTTCATGTCGACGTGAGCATCTGTACGTAGAGTGTGTATTCGTTACCTTAAACGTACTTTTGCGCACAGGTCTGTTACACCTGTTGCTTCGCTTGTTCTTAGTGGCAATAAGTCTTAATGTCGTAAGAATAATCTCAGAAAATTTAGGCCTGAATCTGTACAGCAGCATAGTGAACTTTGACCTGAGGCTAAGTAAATGTTAGTCTCAAAGAAAGAACTCTTCAGGCATTTAAGTGAGGAACTGCCGAACTTATTTCGACACTGAGAACATTCAGATCTGTTGCTAGGAAGGTGAACAGAGACTTACCGCCATAGTAAATTGTTGGCGGGGGCTAAAAACCAGACGGACAAAGCTGTACATTTTCAGTTTAAAGTACGAAGCAACGAGTTAAAATATACATAATGCAGCGACAGAACTGGCCGCAGTGTATCCTTCACGAACGTTATTTAGGATCTTTGGCAGGCATATTTTAAATTTTTAACGAAGTATTTTTTTCTAGTCTGATGGCAGTCTAACACGCAGTCTTCAACCGATTTGGAAAAATGAAGGATAATAGAGGCAGTTCTTTCATTCTAGTAGACTAAAATTATAGATTTCCAATTTTCTGTCTGCTGAGAACTATGATCTTTATGTGCTCAAACAAGCAGATGCCTCCCGAAAGGTTTTAGTCACATCTTAAAAACAATTCATCAAATACGTTATTCAAATTTGTTTCCATTGCTAATTGCATTGTCCGAATCAGGTATGAAAACCCTGCGTGGCTTTAACATTAGGCTTCGGTATCCCACAAAAGCAATGTACTATGTATTTTCAATTTTTCTAACATTGGTTACGTACAGGCCTTCAAATAACGCCGATAACAAAGCCACTAAAATATTTTAGATGAACATGGTAACGGAACTGCTCAGAGTAAACTGAAGTGACCGATTCCTGCCTGAAGGGCTACAGTGGTTTGGAAGCATGTTTAGTTTCAAAATTAGCGTTACTGTCCTTGTTTAGTTTTAAGTAATTTCACCAGCTGTAAAAGCTATTTCAGCACAAGAGAAGCGAATATTTTACCGTTTAAGAGACACTGACAAGAACCAGTTGTCACAGTCATCCAGTCTTCACCAAGAAGTTTAGTGAGAACTTATTTCCCTCTTAACGCAGGACATGAAGCTTTCGTCATGTCTCCGTATAGTACAGTTTACATACTGTCTGGTACTGCTTACGCGTCTCCCAACGGGCAATGTCTGCTGTCTGCCACTTCGAGTCTCCTTTCCACTGTTTTGCCGTTTTCATTGTGTCTGCTACTATTTTACTCTTTTTTCCTGTCAGATTGCCACGCTTTCTTTCTCACAAGGAAAGTACTTGGGCTCAAACAAACATCTGTATGAACGTTTGGTTACAGTATCTCTACGTACACGTCAATGTGCTGGTGGGTGTCGTTTTTATGCAAAACTTTGCAATCATGCTCTAGACAGCAGTGTAGATGTAATTGAAGACGTCTTAGGTAATGCAGATCTCTGAACTAACTTATGTAGTAATCGTCGTACATGTTCTCTAGCGTATTGTCATCAAAAGCCGTGATGATAGTTACAACTTTAACCTTCTCTGAAGCCTGTTGGTATTCACTGCCACTGCTTCCATCGCCTCTTCCCGCACTTACCGTAGCACTACCGCTAGCAATGAGTTATTCGTCATTATCCCTATCATCATCATTGTGTGTTAGTGTTACAACAGTAATTTATGCTCATTTCTGTACCATAACAGACGAGAAAGCATGCGAATGATTCATCTACACTACTACCATATTCACGAAGAACGGTTCTTCGTAACTTGATCTCAACTAATCGCAATACATTAGCAGGACTGATTACCAATCGCCGCCCCATCTGGCGCTTCACCACACAAATAACATCACAAAACGCAACTTCCGAGGCACACTGCACCGTCCCTACTGGCGAACCGACAGGTCAAAGTGCAATGCGGCATGGCACACCCAGAGGCCTATAACGGACGACTGCAGAGTTTTGCAGATGCGGTAGTGTCACTAGTGCAATAAGGGATCTTTACATTATCTCTCGTACGATTTTGATGTGTGTGTGTTCGTGCTCAAGTACTTTCCTTGTCAGTGTTGTCTCTTCAGTCACCACGGTCTTTTCTGCGTATGTCCTTGCGGTTCGTTTGGCCGGGCCTTTAACCCGAGGACCTAGACAGTCTAACACGGTGTGGATTATGGAAGTGAGCAATGATTTTGCTGAACTAGAGATTCAGACTCAGAACAAACTTGTGTATGGTCTCTACAATTTCCCCGCCTGATCACATTATCTCCCTTTAACACCATCTCCCACCATAAATATGTTGTCTCCTGACGTCTCTCTTCCAGCCGCACTCTCCGCTATTCTTTCAGCACAAAAAGCTGAATTATGTTCGCATGCCGAAAGTTTTGATCAGGATGGTGTAATGAGGCATCTGGTACTCCAGTCGTGTGTCTGTAATAATGTTTACCATATTTTATGCGTTTTTACCTGATGGTTTTCTCTTATTATAGCTTTTTCTTGCTGCAGCTTTTATAAGAATTCTATAATCAGAGATTTGAAACACCATATGCTTCAAGACAAATGGTATGACGAATAAAAAGCTTTCAGTCATTTATCGAGACAACAGATTGAACGTGTCCAACAGTAATTTCTTCACAGAAGAGTTCCCTTGAAATGGAAGATATTTCGTAACGGACGTCATTTCCGCATCTACAGAAGTGGCCACAACGTGCTGGTGCGTTTGCCTGGTAATGAACATTTCGAGAAGGTAATGAGACATTGTGCTCAGTTCTAAATAAAATTTGGATATCTTCTCTGGACTTCATATGCTTCTACGTATGAGCTTAATCAGTCACACGAAATATGCGATGTGCATTTAGCTCCGCAAACTCAAAATATGTTGCAATACCTTACGTCAAGTTTAACAGTTGTGAGTAAAAAAAAAAAAATAAATAAATAAAAAATCCAGCGAGTTAAGGTACGAAACAGTACGACATACAAAAGATGCTTTTTAGGAAGTAGATTTGTTCATAGCGACCAGAACGCTTTATAACAAATTGGCACTTTTGACAACTTGTTGTTGTTGTTGTGGTCTTCAGTCCGGAGACTGGTTTGATGCAGCTCTCCACAATACCCTATCCTTAGCAAGCCTCTTCATCTCCACATAAGAACGACAACCTACATCTGTCTGAATCTGCTTACTGTATCCATCTCTTGGTCTTCCCCTGCGATTTTTTCCCCACACACTTCCCTCCAACGCTAAATTAACAGTTCCTTGATGTCTAAGAATGTGTCCTACCAATCTATCCCTTCTTTTAGTCAAGGTATGCCAGAAATTCCTTTTCTCCCCAATTCTGTTCAGTACCTCATTAGTTACGCAATCCACCCACCTAATCTTCAGCATTCTTCTGTAGCACCATATTTCAAAAGCCTCAATCCTCTTTCTGTCCGCACTGTTTATCGTCCATGTCTCACTCCCATACAAGGCAATACTCCATACAAATGCCCTCAGAAAGGACTTCCTTAGGCCTAAATCAATATTCGATGTTAACAAATTTCTCTTTTTCAAGAACGCTTTTCTACCCATTGCCATTCTGCATTTTATATCCTCTCTACTGCGCCCATTATTTGTTATTTTACTGCCCAAGTAACAAAACTCATCTACCTCCTTTATTGCTTCGTTTCCCAATTTAATTCCTTCAGCATCACCTGATTTTCTTTCACTGCACTCTATTACCCTAGTTTTGCTCTTGTTAATGTTCATCTTATATGCACCTTTCAGCACACTGTCCATTCCATTCAATTGCTCTTCCAGGTCCTTTGCTGTATCTGACAGAACTACTATGTCATCGGCAAAACGCAATGTTTTTAATTCTTCCCCCTGAACTTTTATTCCTTCACAAAATTTCTCCTTGCTTGCCTTTATAGCTTGTTCAATGTACAAATTGAATAACATTGGAGAAAGGCTACAACCCTGTCTCACTCCCTTCCCAACCACTGCATCCCTTTCATGCCCTTCAACTCTGACAACCGCTGTCTGGTTTTTGTACAAGTTGTAAATAACCTTACGCTCCCTATATTTTACTCCTGCTTGCTTCAGAACTTGAAAAAGTTTATTACAATCAACATTGTCAAAAGCCTTCTCCAAATCTACAAAAGCTAGAAATGTAGGTTTGCCTTTTCTTTATCTTCTAGGATAAGCCGTAAAGTGAGTATTGCCTCCCGTGTTCCTACATTTCTCCTGAACCCTAACTGATCTTCCCCGAGGTCGGCTTCTAGCAGCTTTTCCATCCTTCTGTATATAATTCGCGTTAATATTTTGCAGCCATGACTTATTAAACTGATGGTTCTGTAGTTTTCACACCTGTCTGCACCTGCTTTCTTAGGGATCGGGATTATAACATTTTTCTTAAAGTCTGAGGGTACTTCACCTGTCTCATACATCTTACACACCAGGTGAAACAATTTTGTCATGGCTGGTTCTCCCAGAGACTTCAGTAGCTCTGAGGGAATATCATCTATTCCAGGGGCCTTTTTTCGACTTACGTCTTTCAGGGCTCTGTCAAATTCATCTCTCAGTATAGTATCTCCTATTTCATCATCATCTACATCCTCTTCCCTTCCTACAATAGTGTTTCGAAGTTCATTTCCTTTGTAGAGCCCCTCTATATAATCTTTCCACCTTTCAGCTTTCCCTTCTTTGCTGGGAACTGGTTTTCCATCAGTGTCCTTGATATTCATAGAGCTGTTTTTCTTATCTCCAAATGTTTTTTATTTTCCTGTATGTTGTATCTATTTTTCCCTATTTATACATTCTTCTACATCCTTGCATTTGCCTTCTAGCCACTCCTGCTTAGCCATTTTGCACTTCCTGACAATCATTTCTTAGTCGTCTGTACTCCATTTTGCCTGTTTCATTTACTGCATTTTTATATTTTCTCCTTTCATCGATTAAATTTAGTATCTCCTGTGATATCCCAGGATTTTTTGTAGGTCTTTCCTTCCTACCTATTTTGTCCTCTGCTACCTTCACTATTTCATCTCTCAATTTCACCCATTCCTCCTCTACTGTTTTATTTCCCCCCGTTTCTGTCAATTGTTGCCTAAAGCTCCCTCTGAAATTTTTAAGAACCTCAGGTTCCTTCAAATTATCCAGGTCCCATCTCATTTTCCTACCTTTTTGTAGTTTCTTTAGTTTCAGCCTACAGTTCATAACCAACAAGTTATGGTCAGAGTATCTGTCCCTGGGTATGTCTTACACTGTAGAACCTGATTCCGAAATCTATGTCTTACCATTATAAAATCTATCTGATATCTTCCGGTGTCTCCTGGTCTCTTCCACGTATACAACCTTTTGTGATTCTTGAACCAGGTGTTTGTTATAACTTAATTATGTTCCGTGCAAAATTCTACCAGGCGGCTTCCTCTTTCATTCCTTCTTCCCAATCCATATTCACCTACTATTTTTCCTTCTCTTCCTTTTCCTACTACTGAATTCCAGTCTCCCATGACAATTAAGTTTTCCTCTCCCTTAACTGTCTGAATAATTTCCTTTAGCTCCTAATATATTTCTTCGATTTCCTCATCATCGGCAGAGGTAGTTGGCATATGAACCTGTACTACTGTTGTCGGTGTTGGCTTCGTATCAATCTTGACAATGATAATGCGATCACTGTGCTGGTCATAGTAGTTTACCCGCATTCCTATTTTCTTATTCATTATCAATCCTACTCCTGTGATACCCCCAACTGATTTTGTATTTATAATCCTGTACTCACCTGACCAGAAATCCTGTTCATCCTGCCACCTAACTTCACTAATCCCCACTATATCTAACTTCAACCTATCCATTTCCCTTTTGAAATTTTCTAATTTTCCTACTCGATTAAGGGATCTAACATTCCACGCTCCGATCCGTAGAATGCCAATATTGTCTTTCCTGATGACAACATCCTCCTGAGTAGTCCCCGCCCGGAGATCCGAATGGGGGACTATTTTACCTCCGGAATATTTTACCCGAGAGGATGCCATCATATGTTCATACAGTAGAGCTGCATGTCCTCGGGAAAGGTAACGGCTGTAGTTTCCCCTTGCTTTCAGCCGTTCGCAGTAACTGTGTGGCAAAGCCACATTAGCTGATGTTACAAGGCCAGCTCAGTCAATCATCCAGACTGTTGCCCCTGTAACTACTGAAGAGGCTGCCGCCCCTCTTCAGGAACCACACGTTTGTCTGGCCTCTCCACAGATACCCCTCCGCTGTGGTTGCACCTACGGTACGGCTATCTGTATCGTTGAGGCACGCAAGCCACCCCACCTCGGCAATGTCTGTGGTTCATGGGAGTGGTTTGACAACTTAACAGCGTAGTTTTCCGATTGAATCTTTAAGATCCTCGAAATCGGAAAATACATATTTGGATTAACTGCACAATGTTAAAATGTGAGATTTGCTATTGTTATGTATATAATGTGCGTATAATGCATATTAAGTGCGTATAATGCATATTAAGTGCTAAGTGCGTATAATGCATATTAAGTGCTAAGTGCGTATAATGCATATTAAGTGCTAAGTGCGTATAATGCATATTAAGTGCTAAGTGCGTATAATGCATATTAAGTGCTAAGTGCGTATAATGCATATTAAGTGCTAAGTGCGTATAATGCATATTAAGTGCTAAGTGCGTATAATGCATATTAAGTGCTAAGTGCGTATAATGCATATTAAGTGCTAAGTGCGTATAATGCATATTAAGTGCTAAGTGCGTATAATGCATATTAAGTGCTAAGTGCGTATAATGCATATTAAGTGCTAAGTGCGTATAATGCATATTAAGTACTAAGTGCGTATAATGCATATTAAGTACTAAGTGCGTATAATGCATATTAAGTGCGTATAATGCATATTAAGTGTATTATATGTATAT
Source organism: Locusta migratoria (assembly GCA_026315105.1). Lineage (NCBI taxonomy): Eukaryota > Metazoa > Arthropoda > Insecta > Orthoptera > Acrididae > Locusta > Locusta migratoria. The sequence goes on along the minus strand of CM048745.1, from coordinate 250,669,325 downwards.
TATGTATAATGTATAGTTTATATATCCTAGTGAAAAATGGCTTTTGTAATTTCGTGCTCTAGTACAGTTCTGAATAAAAATCGCCGATATTAGAGGCCGTCCCCGAAATTCGAAGTTTTGGTACTCAAAATCATTTTTTTCTCTCAGTGACCGCCTACGAAAAACTTTCGCTCTTCTAAACCGTTGAAAGCCCACTTTAGACCGCACGTAATGTGCTAAAACCAAACACTCAGCGAGTGTGTTATGTTTAAAATTTGGCTGTAGTGTAGGATAGCTACAACATGCCGATTATTCTGATAAAAGTACAATTGCTGACAAGGCCAAGAGCTATTCAAAGCACTTTGGTCCTTATGTTTGATCAATAGAACTCTAAATTTCCTCTGAGGAATCTCATTTTCGTATGTGGCGTGTTCTAACTTAATACCGAGCACGGTATGAATCATGAAATGGTATATCGCAACGCATTTTAGATTTCATTGTTGAAGTGACATTGATAACTTACAAACTATATTTCGTTGTGTTACTAACTGTTCAAGGCGCACTGTATTAAATTGTTATATATTTGTTCATTATGAAAAGTAAATACACGCTGCATTAACAAGACATATGCTATCTTAAAATTGTTGCATTTATGAAAGCGTTATCTGTTCGCTTTCTAAAAACATTACAGTAAATCTGTTACGATTGCTGCATGTAACAAATTATATTGAAAAAGAAACATGTTAAAAGAAGTTTTTGTTTGGAGTTTGTCTATGTCAAGCGTTATAAGAACTCTTCAGTGGAATTTATCATTTAATTCCTCAGCTGAGTAAGTGGGAGCAAGTTTAAGAAACAATTCATCCTGTTGATTTAAAGACGACTGTCTGTCGTCTTCCATCTATTTTTTGTATATTTCTGTGAAGTTATAATTTCTCATGTCGCTAGATTATCATTTTGTTAAAACTTTAACCCCACTCTTTTGAAGGCCTGAGGAATAGCATTTTTATTTCATGTGTTGAAATATTAGTTACTATTGCTAGGTTTTATTTTGTTATGTTAATTATTTTTTATTATATTAATTAATATGGCATAAGTACGGCTTCACTACAACACTGTCCCTGTGAGAATGTGCAGTTGTTTTAAGTGTGTGCGAGAATCTATGGCTGTCTGAATGTGGGAGGAGTAGCCCGTCTTTCATCTTTCTCTCTGGCTCATGCTACCACAGAGGTTTCCACACCCTTTGATTACAGTCTAGTCGTCGAGCCTTCTCTGGGCGAGTCTCCATCCCCACCACCACTGATCTTTGATTTTCCGGCTTCCGGTGGCTTCCCGCCCCCATGGCCGATTGGTGGTCCATTCTGTGCTGGTCTTCTGGTGAGGTAAGGTTGGTTTCTGCTCTTATGTTTGGAGATAGTGTTTCATTGTCTAGTACGTTTAACTTAGATTCGTTAACTTAGAATCTTTTTTTTTTTTTAATATTTTCTACTATTGTGTGCGGAAATGTGTCCTCATTTTTCAATTCAGTGATTTCCAATAGATAAATGCGGTGTGTGAGATTCTAGTTGCAATTTGATAACGGCCTGGTTTGTTAAAACCTTTTGTGATCATGTGGCACTGTATTAACTCTAAATACTTTCTAGCTTTGTGAGGGCCCAATTTCTAATAGGTGATGTTCATTATTGTACAGTGCATGTAAAAATCTTCTCATCGTTTCCTTCCGTGAGTGATGTGTGTTCCACATGGTTGGTATATAGAACAAAGCTTTCAGA